>CM028129.1:518927857-520276428 GCA_016271365.2 Neoceratodus forsteri | reverse complement strand
TAAAAAAGAGATTCACCTGGCCAAAAGCTCCTACTTCAGGAATCTACTTAACGCCTCCTCCACTTGCCCAAGAAAATACTGGTCCCAAATAAAGGAAATCCTTGGGAACAATGAACCTACTAACCCACTAATATGTTCATTAATGATGTCCACTGTAACCACCCTCTCACCATTGCCAATGCTTTTAACTCCCTCTTCTCCTCCCTACCTACTTTGGTCTCTCTCACCCTCCCCAATCTGGGGCTGGCCTCCCCCCCTAGCTCCTCCACTCCTTCTTATTTGGAGCTGGCTCCGGTCTCCTGCCAGCATGTCCTGGACCTTCTCAAAACTGTTCCTTCCAGCGGCAGCCCTGGCCCTGTCGGGCTGCACCCTCGGGTTATCAGGCTGTTTGCGTCATGGCTGGCTAGGCCCATAACCAGGCTTTTTAACCTATCTATAATGACTGCTACTGTCCCTCTGATCAGGAAGACCGCCAGAACTATCCCTGTCCACAAGAAGGGAGACGCTAAATTCTTGGCTAACTACCGCCCAATCTCCGTACTTCCCACTCTTAGTAAGCTCCTGGAGAAACTCGTTCATCAACAGGTCACAGAGCATCTCTGTAGCTATAATCTTCAGGCTCCCTCCCAACATGGCATTAGTGTAGGACATAGCACTACCACTGCCCCCACCCTTCTCACGAGTGACATCAAAAGCAACATGGATAAGGGCCTGCTTATGGGCGCAGTATTCATTGACCTGTCCACGGCCTTTGATATGGTTCACCACCCGCTTCTGCTGTCCAAATTAAGCCATATTGGTGCCTCTGACTCCAGCCTATCCTGGTTTAGTAGCTACTTGGATAACCGCTCTCAGGCAGTTTCCTACTGCAAAACTCTTTCCACCTCCATTACCCAGGGTGTTCCACAGAGGTCAATTCTTGGCCCCCTACTTTTTTCCCTCTTCCTAAATGACATTCATACTACCTCCCAACTTAGCAATCACCTCATGTACGCAAATGATACAGTGCTCTACTATTCCGACAAATCTGTGGCCGACATTAACAATACCCTCACTCGGGACTTTCAATCTCTATAATCTTGGCTCTCTGCCAACCAGCAAATCCTAAATATAGGCAAAACCCAGGCTATGCTGTTCAGCTCAGCCAAAACAGTCCACTCTGTATACTCTAAACTTCTTGTCTGCAGTCAGGAAGGGACGCCGGTTATAAATACTGTTACCTTCAAATACCTTGGGGTCACTCTTGACCCTGCCCTTGATTTTTCCCTGCATATCAATGAGGTCTGCCGGGCTGTTAATACCCGAATTGATGCAGCCTATAGGGTACGGCATTCTCTCACCCCATCCGCTAGGCTAGCAGTGGCTAGAGGCGTGCTACTCCCGCAACTTCTTTATGCCCTCCCAGTTCTGTTCAATACCAATACTAGTATACTCAGCAAATGGGACATTTCCTGCAATAATATATGTAGGTTTGCCTTATCTGCCCCCCCATCTGACTCATCATTGTCAGCTCTACTCCGGCTTGGCTATCTCCTAAAGACCTTTGTTCTTATTCGCTTGGTTGCTTTATTGACTCACTCACCAGACCCCCTAGCCCGTCCTCCCTGAGAGACCTACTTACCCCTATCACCTGTATCCACTTGCTCAGGTCCTCATCAGTCCCCATGCTAACAGTCCGGCCGTGCACCATTAGAATGGGTAAACAGGCCTCTGTTTATTTTGCCCCTAATTTCTGGAACTCACTACCTACCCAGGTTAAACTCTCCCCCTTCCACCACTCCTTTAAGAGGTCACTTTTCTCTCACCTCTACGCACTTGGAACCTGTAACTGCAACTAACTGTGTGTCTCCACCATCTTTCTCCAGACTGATGGCATCCAGGCGTTACCCTGCTTGCTGCAACTAGCTTTGTGTGTTATAATTATTTTGTACTGTTCAGCTTTTTATATCCTATTTTATCTAATTGTTACTACAAGGGGCGTACTGTTTACTGCTTATATCCTGTGGGCTTCTCCTATATTGTTATACCTGTATTATTTTTACTGTCTTGTTGTTGATGTTGTCACTGTATTACTTTGTTGTACTCTCCCGGGTCATGCCTGAAAATACGCAGGATTGATGCCTCGTGCACTTACCCGGTTACCAAAAGCTAATAAATAAATACAAAGTAATCAAACAGGTGGGAAAGGTCAACTATGAAATTAAAACAGAAAGAAAAACAGCTTCAAAAGTGTACCATGCTAACTTATTACGTAAGTGGCAAGAAAAAGCAAACTCTTATGCGCAGCTGTTTTATGTACCCTGAGTCTGAAAGCAGTGAGATGGATGTAACTTATGAAAGGCTGGACCCTAGGTCCCAGGTGGATGAGGTACAATTCAACACGAGCTGAATGATGCCCAGAAACAAGAAATAGGGCAACTGTTACAGTGTTATGGGGCTACCTTTACTAGCGTACCAGGTAGAGCAAAGGGGGTGGTACATGACATACATGTGGAACAAACAAAGCCTATTCATCAGCGACCTTATTGCTTGCCTGAGAAGGCCAGACAGGATGTTGTCACTGAAATCAAGCATATGGAAGCACTAGGGGTAATAGTCCCATCCTGAAGCACTTGATCTTCACCCATGGTCGTGGTACCCAAAAAGAAAGGAGGAATCAGACTTTGTCTGGATTTTCATAAGATCAATTCCCTTTTTTCCTCTGATGGGTATCCAATGCCCAGAGTGGATGACCTAGATAAAATTGGATAAACTAAGTACATTAGTAACCTGGACTTAACAAAGGGGTACTGGCAGATTCCATTATCTTTATAAGCCCAAGAAAAGACTGCGTTCAGTACCCCAACAGGGCTATTCCAATTCACAACAATGCCATTTGGATTACATGGGGCACCGGCCACCTTCCAGCACTACATGGATAGGGTTTTACGCACCCATACCTCACACAGTGCCGCTTATTTGGATGACATTGTAATTTTTTCACGTGATTGGCAGACTCATCTAATTCATTTCAGCGCTGTTATACAGTCCATTACTGATTCAGGCCTGATCATCAACCCTGCAAAATGTGCCACAGCCAAAACTGAGACAAAATATCTTGGATTTATAATACGAAAATGGATTATCCAGCCTGATATCAGTAAAGCAGAGGCAGTGGCAAACAGCCCCATACCAGACAAAACATCATGTCCGCTCCTTCTTAGGCCTAGTCCGCTATTGCAGACGTTTTATTCCCGACTTTGCCACCATTGCTACCCCACTGACAGACTTGACGCGAAACAAATGTTCTGATAAGGTCCAATGGACTAATGATTGTAATAAGGCTTTCTTAACCCCCAAAGCTTTACTCTGTTCCTACCCTGTTATGTAGTACCGATTTTAGAAACACCTTCGAACTTCACACTGATGCCTCTGACACAGGTATTTGGGCGGTGTTGTGCCAGAAACACAAAGGTGAGGAATACCCGGTGATGTATATAAGCAGAAAATTACATGAGAGAGAACGGAAATATTCTACCGTTGAAAGAGAATGTTTGGCATAGAAATGGGCAGTAGAAGTACTCAAATATTATTTGTGGGGCAGGGAATTTACGATGGTGACAGACCACAATCCCCTGTGTTGGCTTCAACAAATGAAAGATAAAAACGGTAGGATCATGCAATGGTACTTAGCACTGCAACCCTATGGCTTTACCATCACACACACGGCGGGTTCCAAACACCTCAATGATGACTTTTTGTCCAGATATGGGGCAAATGTGATGGAAATAGGATGACATAAATGTGATGTTAACATATTTTCTTGCTTTTTGTACAAAATATTAAAGTGAACTCCTGAAATAAAATAAGCGAAAGAACTGAAGGTTACATGTTGAGAAAATGGGTTCACGCCTCAGGGAAAATGTACAGAGTATAGCTATATTTATATCTGTCATATATTACTGTATTGTTTAAGGGTCCCTGAGGCGGAGTTTCTGAGAGTGGGTGGGCAGAAGCTCCAACCATCCTAGGGTTTCAGGAGGGTGTTTAGACAACAGAAATATGTTGCTTCTTGGTGGGGGTTGTGTGTAACAGGGTGCTACCTGTTATTAGTATACAGACCCTGGAAATAAAGAATAAAGAGTCATATGTGCCAGTTCTTGTCCCCCTTGTGTTATTTCTCTCACTCTTTTCTATTCTCTCATTCTCCTTCTTTTTCTTTTCTTGTTTCTTTGTCAGGTGGCCAACCTGACAAAACCTTAGCCTTTTCTTTGCTGTCTTATTTTCAAAAAGACCTCCTTACTATGCACATTGGACTAGAAACTATCTCCCATCTTGGAGATATGCAAAATGCGCATGGCGCACTAGAGTTTAAAAAAGCCCAGAATAAAGAGCTGGTGAATGGAGCGTGTCATGCTGAAAATACAGCTCCCCAGCAGGAGAATGACAGTCCCGTAGTGTCCCCAATATTAAAAAGAATTAAAACAGTGTTGTGACAGCCCCAGAGAGGTTGTTAACTGGGGCTGCCTGTAAAATAAATCATATTTTGGCAAAAAGGGCTAAATAAAAAGCCCCTGCATGATAAGGCATAGGATAATATGGAAACTCCCCCTATTATATAATGCCATGGCCAATGCGAACTCCCCCACAGAGAGTGATGTAATCCCTAGGGCTATAATTAGGGCTCACCACTAGGGAAGAAGAGAAGAGTCGAGTCAATTGGTGCACTTATAGTGAAGGAGGAGGACCTGTATTGTGTGCTGAGTATTTCACACAGATATTTCAGAAAAGAGTGTAAGAAGGATATTACTCTCAGGTATTGGCTGAAGTTAAGCCACAGGCTCTATGAGGGAAGCACAGACCTGGAGATTTCTTTCATTGCTGGACTCCTGATTTTCTTTCTGTATATATTTTGGACTTTTATATGAATAAAATGATAGGCGCAATCTTGCGTTTTTTATGCATCAGATCTCTGCCTACTGTGTCACTTGTATCCCACCACGCTCACAGTGCTAAAACCAAATTGCTGCAATTTGGCATGTTCGTCAGGTAGCAGGTGAGTCTCCTGAAGAAAAATAAATATAGGGTGAGCTTTTTTAATATCTGTCAGTACCTTTTTTCTCTTTGCAGGATTGTTTAATCTATTAAAGAGCACCCAATGTCTTCAGAAAAACTTTAAAAAAATAAAATATTTTCACTCAGTTCAGCTTATACTTCACATCAGCTCTGTATTACTTCTCCCTATTATTCACTGTTTGAGTGATTTGCATGAAAACATGATCTTTTTATTTACTTATAAGTTTACATGCAATTCCCAGGGTTACTCGTGTAGGCATTTCAGCAAGGGTTATCTCCGACCACACTCCGGTGGATATGGAGTTTAGTTTCAGTGCCGGACTGAGGCGTCCTTCTTTATGGCGGCTGAATAACCAGATGCTAAAAGATACAGATACCTTTGACCATATTAAAGAGCACATTAATTCGTTTCTTGTTCACAATTTGGGGTCGGTTGAAAAATATGATATGGTCTGGGCTTCCCTAAAGTCCTCAGTTAGAGGCGAGTTCATCAAAGTAGCGTCTGTTAGGGCTAAGCATCAGAAGGGCATAATGGAGGACCTTTTAACCAATATCAGAAATATGGGAAGCTCCCTGTCCCGATCATCGCCAAGTGAAGTGTGGGCCAAATTACATCAGCTACGGGCCCAGTATGCAGGTTTACAAGCACAGAAAGCCGAATTGTCCTTACACAGGACTAAGCTCCAATACTTAGATGCAGGAGAAAAGGCAAGTAGACTCCTAGCGATGCCTCCGTCCAGTTAGAGGTCACAATATGGCTGGTATTTATTCCAGGGAGGAGGTAGGGTGATCACTGGAGTCCACACAAATTGGGTGAAATGTTTAAATCTTTACCAAGATCTGTATTCGGTGACCTCGACCACCCTCTCCTCGGTCTCAGATATATATGCCTACCTTCGTTCTGTTGCCCTACCCAAAGTTCCTGTGGAGGATGCTGCTTTGCTGAGTGACTCAATCTCTTTAGCAGAAATCCAAGAAGCAATTCAGCAGCTACCTCTATATAAATCTCCCGGCCCAGATGGGCTCTCTAACAATTTTTATAAAGCCTATCAAGACATCCTTGTACCCAGGTTAATGGAACTGTTTGGCTTCTGGTTTGAACAGGGCATGTTGGAGGCGAGCTTTTCAGAGGTGGTGATATCCTTGATTTTAAAACCAGGGGAAGGACCCTCTGGACCTTAGTAGTTACCGGCCTATTTCATTATTAAACACTGATGTGAAAATATTGGCTAAAGTATTGGCAAATAGACTTTCTAAAGTTATTGATAAATTAATAGGGCAAGAACAAGTGGGGTTCATGGCTGGGAGGTTATCTCAAGACCATATGCGTAAGTTAATGCATTTAATAACAGTGGCCAGAGACTCTGATGTCCCAACAGTGTTAGTTTCTTTAGATGCTGAAAAGGCATTTGATAGAGTCTCCTGGGATTTTCTTTTTGCCACCTTAGCTTCCTTTGGTTTTCCGGAAGACTATCAAATGGATAAAAGTTCTATATTCCGGGCCTACGGCTAAAGTGAAATGCAATGGGCTGCTATCCTCGTCATTCGTGCTGGCCCGAGGAACTAGACAGGGGTGCCCATTATCCCCCTTGCTTTTTAACTTATATTTAGAACCCCTGCTTCTCAGATTGAAGGCTAACGTTAGGATCTCTGGAATTCGTGTTGGGGTAACTAGATACGCCCTATCGGTTTATGCCAACGATATTTTATTACATCTAGAAAGTCCCGAGATCTCGATTCCGGCACTGCTAGAGAGATTGCGGAGTTTTCTAAATGTGCTTTTATAAATTGAATCGAGAGAAAACCAAAATATTTCCCTTAAACCACAGAGTAAATAAGGAGGTGTTAGCCCCCCTTGGTTTAGCGTGGGAGTCGAGTTCAATTATATATCTAGGCATCAAGATATTTAGAGATCCTTCTGCTATCTGGAGTAACAATATAGATATTCTTATTAAAACAATTTCTAAAGATCTTGAAAGATGGCAAGATCTCCCAATCTCATTATGGGGCCGATTGAGTGTTATTAAAATGAACCTTTTGCCTAGAATATTGTATCTGCTGGGTATTTTGGGATTTTATATCCCCAAAATTTAGTTTTCTAAATTGAGAAGAAGGTTGAACTGTTTTTGTGGAGTAGAAAAGATCGTAGATCCTACCACAAGCTAACTACACCAAAAGCTAGGGGTGGTCTTGCAGCCCCTCTTTTTCATATATTACCTAGCACAACATTTAAGCAAGTTATATTACTGGCAAGAAAAAGAGCACCGAATATCGTTCCTTTATGGGTGACTATTGAGAAATACCTGGCGTCCCAGGCAAGATGTTCCTTACATTCACTGCTTTATGTTTCTCCGTCCCATATCCCCAAAGTCTTGAAATAATCCCATGGGATGGTCGATAAAGCGTCTCTTCAGGCCCAAGCATTATTGTCAGTCAAATGGTGTCAATCTTGAATCAGCCCATTATTAATAATTGAATTTAAAATTGGCAATGCACGATACCAAGTCCTTCTGGCACAGACTGAAATGCTGTAAGGTATCAGAGGTCTGGAGAGATGGTAAATTATTCCTTCCAGCCCAATCTTGTGGCTTTGTCAATTTCTCTAGTAAAGAAGTCTTTAAATCCTTGCAAGTTAATAAAGCGCTGTCCACGTTTCACAAACATTTTATAATTGCAGATATAGGGGAAAAGGATCCCACTGAGTGGTTGCAAGTTGCCTCACGGAGGAATAAAGTTTCTATACTATATAAGGCCTTGCTAGATTGGGATAGTAGATCACAGTTAGGTGTCTGTTCTTATTGGGTCAAAGAATTGGGTATCCCGGGCGATCCGAAGATATGGGATGGTATCTGGACTACTCTATATAGAACTGTCAAACAGGATAGGCTAAGAGCAGTAAATTACAATATCTTGCATAATCTGTATTTGTACACGGCTAAGTTATATAGAATAGGTCGGGGGCACACACCAATGTGCGGTAAATGCAAGACAGGTGAGGGGTCCCTTTATCATATGCTTTGGCTATGCCGTGTATTAAAGTACTGTGGCAAATTATCAGCAAATCCCTAGATTCGATTATCAGATTAGGACCTCTTTACCCCAGAAGTATGCCTAGTAAATCTTTTCCCAGATGGTATTCAAGTAAAGAAAGGCACACATGGCATTGATAACAGCAACTGCAAAACTAGTAATAGTGAGGCATTGGACTGATGAGATGGCACCTTCAATTATGGAATGGTATAGGGAATGCGTTTTGGCCCTACAATTGGAGAAACACATAGCTGACCATGCAGAAACAAATTAACGTATTCTCTACTTGTTGGGGTAGTCTAGAGGCTGTTATCTCAACATGGAAATCTCAGGCATATAAACATATTTCATTTAATCGTACATACGTGGTCTGTAGTACTGCGCAGCCTAGGGGAGGGGGGCTGGGGAGGGTGAGGGATAGTTTTATATTTTTTTTTTTTTTTTTTTGTTTCTGGGTTTATTTGTTCTCTTTTGTATGTACCTTTAGCCCTTATGATATCAAATGACGTTGTATATCTGGTACTAAAATTAATAAAGAGTTAAAAATAATAAAAAAAAAAAAACATGATCTTTGCTACAGAAAGGTTCAGCCATTCCTGTTGCCTATTCCTTACCTGAGGTCATAATACTCTGCTTGTGACATCACAGTTACTTCCATGGCAACAGACTGTGATGTCACAGCAGAAGATTATGGCTTCATGTAGGGAATAAGGTAAAAAGGCAGATGAACTGTATGGGATTAAGACTGTCTTTCCATGTACATTTCCTCAGTAAATAAGGATGGGGAGGAGAAATCTAAAGAAGACACATGGAATACAAACTGAATTGTACCTAAATGTTATGTTCTTCAATTGTTTCCTTGAGGTGTCAGCAGCTTTTTAACATTTAAAGAATAAAATCTTAGTAGGCAACTTGTCAGCCATCATGAAAGTCTGTGAAATGGTAAGGGATGGAGTGGAGGGATCCTTCCCCCTGTTGAGTCAGCAGGTGAGGACCGTAATCAGACCAGTGTGGGGTTCTCAGACTCCAGCCATCCCCTGAAGAGACCCCCCTCTCCTGTACTATTAAGCTGAGATAATAGTATCAAAAACTGGTATAATACAAAACTAGTGTCCAGTGTAATGGTAATTGTGAAGAAACAACAAAGAAGCCACATAGAATGACAAACACATAACAACAACAATAACCAAACAACTACAGGGAGACTTGCAACTAGCTAGTCATAGCAAGGCACAACAAGGTCGGTTAGGTAGCTTCCAAGGTAGAGGAGCATTGCTGTTGGCTTCTTAAAAGTCCCAAGTGTACCGAAGCTGGTAGTCTGAGCACACTTGGGTACAAGATGAGGTGGATCCCTGAGAGAAGCCTGGTTTCCTAAAGTAAGGAAAAAGATGACCACCAGGTTGGGCAGCTGTTCAAGACAGCTTTGCTGAGACCTTGCTGGTACTTTCTTGGGAGACCCCTCTGAAGTTGTTACTTTATCTCATTTTATTGTACTTATTTCATCATATAATCTTATTTTATTATAGGGACACAGTCGCATCCCTATAGTTAGGGTTGAGTTGCCTATTCAGTGTTAAACCCCTACCTTTGTACAATAATAGCTTTGGCACTGTTTGACTGAATCAACTGAAATTGTGTATGTGTTGTCTAGTAGGCAAGGACTTGGTTTGTGTAAAGTTTTGTGATGGCAGCTTATGCGGTTTCTGAGATCCGCATATGTCATTTTCAGAAAATGTCAAATTTTTTTCCTATACATAATATGGGTTTCTTTGGCTCTCATCTACAGCCTGTATGGAATGGAATTGTTTCCCCAAACTGGCGGGGCACACGTAGGATGTCCTAAGGCTATGCCTTTGAAAGGTCTGGTGAAAAAAATATTAAAGAGTTGCAGAATTATAAGGCTTTAAAGTTTTGTATTTTCCATTCTGAGTATATGCAGTAGGGTTTCTGATTTAACGTTCTGGTGCGAAATGACAAATTTGATGTCGCAGGACCCTTTTTTTGGTTTCTCACCACTTGCTTCTCACTGCACAAAGCATTTTCTTATGTCATGAGACTGCCATCTTGTTGCTTTCCTCCTCATACTAACAAGCATAGAAAATACATAAAGAGCTGTCATTTTAAAACAACAAACACCAGAACCTCATTAAATGGGTCGGTTAAGCTAGATTCTGCTATCTGTTTTTTAAAATAAGGGCCTGAAATAATTTTTTTGGGGCACCCAAAATCCAGAGTGCCTAGCTTAGTGAGAGGAGCTGTTCCTCAAATTCTCAGTATATTCTCAGTGTCTAATAGCACCCCCACTCTCTGATCGCTGTCCCCGTACTGAGTTTGTATCTCCCTGGTGTCTAGTAGCACCCCCCCACCCTCCTATCACCACCCGCGTAATGTGTTTACATTTCCCTAGTGTCTAGTGGCACCCCACCCTCCTATCATTGTCCCCAGAATGAGTTTAGATTTCCTTGGTGTCTAATGGCACCCCCCCCACCCTCTGATTGCCATTCCCGTAATGAGTTTTCATTTTCCCGGTATCTAGTAGGACCTCTCCCCCACCCTCTGATCACTGTCCCCATAATCTGAAATAAAGAAAACAGTCCCTCAATGTTTTTTTTAAACTTGTGAAAAAAAGGGGGGTCCCTTGCTGATCCGACCCCCCCCACCTCCCACTGAGCACACCCACATGCTCTCACTCACCTGGACAGGTCTCAGGGTCAAGATCTACTCTCCAAACAAAGACATGTTGTCTTGCTGCTAGAACCGTCAACTCCAATATGAGAAACTAAGGTAAGTGTGGTTCAATGTATTTCAATGGGGTTTTGAACTTTGATGCATAACTTTGTCATTTTTGCATATTTTGACCCCAAATTTTCCACATTGTCTTTTTGGGAACCCACCTCATGGACAATGGTGGTGGAATTACACAAATCCAGCCCAAAAGGTGATTTTGTGGGCACTTGGCAAAATCACCTTTTGGGTGGGATCTGAACATTTTCACCGCCCTTGTTCTTTAGGTGGGGTCATAAGAAGGCTATGTTGAAAACATGGGGTCAAAATATGTAAATGTTATGCGCATACATTGAAATATTACTATGCTTGCTCATAACTTTGGTAATTTTAAATATTTTATCCACAAATTTTCAACATGCCCATTTTTCTACACCATCTCATGAATGTGACAGCTGTCACAGGGTCCCTGAAAAAGGGACTGTCAAAGTCTCAGTGGGCCTACCTGGTTACCAAAATTTAAATAATACATTTTTCATATCCTAGTTGCGATGTATTTTCACACCAGTGGCGCGGATTAAAAAAATTACTTACCATAGTAATGTTATTTCTTCTCGTGGAGTCTTGCTGTATTCTGACAATATGCAGTGTGACAGATCGGTTCAGTTGCCTCCAAGAGTTAAGAGTTAAACCCTATGCAAATGCATAGAACGTTGCACTCAAGCTCAGTTTTTAAACCAATGTCCTCGGTACATTCTATGCAACTGACCAGATTTTTACGCAGCTACTAATAAAAAAGCTAATAAAATAAACCATAACTAAACACCCCAAAGGTAAATACACACAAGATGGGACATAAAGAAGACTCAAGTCACTGATGCCCAGAAAAAACACCACCCACTGGTGGGTAAAATAATTAAACACTGGAGTGCAGAGACCCCGCTTTCCTAGGTTCCAAAGGAGAGGCAGTGTGGAAGGTAAGAATACAGCAAGACTCCATTAGAAGAAGTAACATTACTATGATCAGTAATTTTTTCTTCTAACAACATGAAGTCTTGCTGTATTCTGACAATATGCAGACTACCAAGCAGTGTCCCATGGAGGAGGGCACAGAACCTACTTAGGGAATAGGCTCTGCAATACTGCTGTGCCAAACCTGGCATCACTCCTGGCTTGGGTGTCCAGGCAGCAGTGCTTAGTGAATGTGTGAACAGTTTTCCAGGTAGCTGCTTTACAGATATAAAGCAGGCAGGATATCTCTGGCAGCTGCTATGGAGGTGGCTGTTCCCCTAGTAGAGTGAGCCCCCAGTTTGACATAGCAGAACTGGATGCAAGCCACAATCCATCTGGTGATGGTCCTCATTGTGGCTGGCCTGCCTTTATCCACCTCTCCATAGGTAAGGAACAGCTGAGTACAGTCCCTTCTATGGTCCTTTATTCTGTCCATGTAATAGCTGATGAACCTTTTTACATCCATGCTATGCAGTCTGCGTTCACCTGAACTGGAATGATCAGTGAAGAAGACAGGCAATGTTATGGACTGATTCAAGTGGAAGTCAGTGACTACTTTGGGGAGGAACTGTTAGTCCGTAGAACAATCTTGTCCCTGTGAGAGGCAATGTAGTTGGGCTCTACTGACAGGGTCTGAAGCTCACTGATCCTCCTGGCTGAGGTGATGGCCACCAAAAACAGTTCCATGTCAGGAATGTGAGCTCTGCTGAGGACACGGGCTCAAAAGGGGGTTGCATAAACTGAGCTATGCAGATGTTAAGATCCCA
Source organism: Neoceratodus forsteri (assembly GCA_016271365.2). NCBI lineage: Eukaryota > Metazoa > Chordata > Ceratodontiformes > Ceratodontidae > Neoceratodus > Neoceratodus forsteri. The sequence goes on along the minus strand of CM028129.1, from coordinate 520,263,841 downwards.
AGAAGGGGCAGGCTCCCTATGAGGAGGGTGAAGATAGAGCAACCCCTTGAAGAACTTCTTAAAGATAGGATGGGCAGCTAAGGAAGGGCCTTTCCCAGCTGTCAGACAGGCAGAAACAGCTGCAAAATTCTCCTTCAAGGTGGAGGGCTGCAGGCCCAGGGACTGAAGGTGAACCAAGTAATCCAACAGGACTGTCAGGTTGGCCTCCTGTGGGTCCATGTCCTTCTGGGAACACCAGATGGAGAATCTCTTCCATTTGGAGGAGTAAGTTTTCCTGGTGGAATGTTTTCTGGAGACTCTAAGGATGTCCAGGACTCCTCCCGAGACATGCAGACTTGCATCTCTAAGTCTTCAAGAACCAAACATTGAGCCAGAGGGACTATAGGCTGGGGTACTGGATCCTCCCTTGAGAGGATGTCAACAGGTTGTGCCTCTTGGGCCACTGACAGGGACAATAGTATTGAGTATGAAGGCTGTCTGGCCCAGTCCGAAGCAATCAGAATCATGGTGGCTGACTGAACCCTGAGTTTGACTAAGACTCTGGGTATCAGAGGGAATGGAGGAAAGGCATACAGGAATTTGCCCAACCAATCCAGTAGCACAGCATCTAGGGGCACTGAGCCCAGTGCTGAAGACCTGCAACAGAACTGAGGAAGCTGATGATTGGTGCTGCAAAGAGATCTATCTCTGGAGTGTCCCATTTCCTGAAGATTGCCATCATAGTTTGTCTGTTCAGGGTCCATTCATGATGGCACTGGTTGATCCTGCTGAGAGCATCTGCCAGGACATTGTCCTTTCCTGGCAGGTGGACTGCTGATAGAGAGATGTTTAGGGAGTAGGCCAGACTCCAGATCTTCATGGCCTCTGTGCACAGCACTGAGGACTTTGTTCCTCCTTGTTTGTTGATGCAGTACATGGTGGTGGTGTTGTCTGTTCTGACCTGCACCACCTAGTCCTAAAGCATCTTGGCAAATAGCTGAAGTGCTAGAAACACTGCTCTGAGCTGCAGCAGATTTATGTGCAGGACAGACTCCTGCTGGAGCCATGTTCCATGAGCAGAGTATTCACCCAGGCGAGCTCCCAACCCTAGTAGTGAGGTATCTGTGGTCAGCACTATTGAAGGAGCTTGCTGCAGAAAGGGGACTCCAGCCCTGAGGTTGTCCCTGTTTGGCCACCACTACAGTGCTTGCCTTAGTGTGGTAGTTACTGATATCAGATTGGACAGAGAATCCCTTTTCTGGGACCAAAAGGACCTCAGATGGAACTGGATATCCCTCATCTGAAATCTGGCTCCTGGGACTACTGCTGTGGTGACAGCCATATAGCCCAGGAGTTGTAGGAGTACCTTGCTGGGCGAGGAACCTCAAGATGGAAAAACTCTGCTAAATGGATGAGGGTGTCTGACCTTCCTGGAGGCAGAAAGGCCTTTGCTTGAATTGTGTTCAGCTCTGCTCCTATGAAATCTAGGATTGGGGCAGGTTTCAGAACTGATTTCTTGAGATTCATCAGGAACCCCAAGGATTGGACAGTATCCTGTGTGAGGGTCAAGGCTTCCTCTATCTGTTGGGGGGAATGACCCACTACCAACCAGTCACCCAGGTAGGGAAAAACAGTGACTCCTTGCCTTCTCAGATGTGCCACGACCACTGCCATGCACTTTGTAAAGGCCCTTGGAGCAGATGTCAGTCCATAGGGCATGGTCCTGAACTGGTAATGACCTGAGGGAAGTCTGAATCTGAGGTATTTTCAGTGAGATTGCCCGATGGGAATGTGGAAATAAGCATCCTTTAGATCTAGGGATGCTAACCAATCCCCCTGTCTGAGAGTAGGTAAGATGATAGTCAGAGTGACCATCTTGAACTTTGGCTTTCTGAGGTGCTTGTTTAGGTATCTCAGATCTAGAATGGTCCTCCATTCCCCAATTTTCTTCAGGGTTAGGAAGTACCTTGAATACAATCATTTTCCTCTGTGCTAAAAGGGAACAGGATCCACCACCATGATTTGAAGTAGGGTGGAAACCTCTGCCTCCAGTAGGGCTGTTTCTGAGAGGTTGGCAGGTTTAAATAATCCTGCTGTTGTTTTTGGGAACAGTTTGAAACTGAAAGCAAGACCCTGGCCTACTACTTCCAGGACCCATCTGTCTGATGTGACAGATTGCCAGGCCTGAAGGTAGTAGGCCAGCCTGCCTCCTACTGGTAGTGGGGAGGCGGCCTGGACAGACACCTCAGGGTGTCTGTTTAGAAGGTGTAGTGGACTGAGAGGTGGAACCAGCACGGCCATTGCCTCTACCTCAAAAGTAACTCCTAGGCTGTTGGTAGGAGGGGGAAGGCTTGAGCCTGGTGGAAAGGCCATGGTGTAAGGTCTACCTCTGCCTCCTCTAGCCTGTTGCCTTTGAGGGGTGGCAGCCTTTTCTTTAGTAGCAGCATTCTTGTAGGCTACCCTGTATTCGTTTATCTTTTTCATATATGCCTCTGTTTGTTCCCCAAACAAAGAATTCTGCGTCAGCAGAAAATTAATTGCATTGTTCTGTGTGTCTTGGGAGAGATTTGTACATCTCAGCCAAGAAAACCTCCTGAGAGAAATGACTGAAGCCATAGAATGAGAAGCTGCATCATTGACATCCACTGCCATGTGAAATTGGCCTTTGGATGACTGCACCCCTTTACTGATGAGCTCCTGCAAGTCTGCTGCCAGTTCAGGAGGAGCCTTCTTGGCTAACTGTCCCACTCACTCCCAGAGAGACTTTTGGTATCTAGATATGTAGGCCATATAGGATGTCTGCCTGATACCCAAGGAGGCAGCTAGATAGTCTTTTTTTGCTAAGGAGTAAAATTTCCTTGAGTCCTTATCAGGAGGATGACAGGCAAGAGTGGTGCCAGCCTTTTCACTAGTTGCAGCTTGTACTTCCCCCTGTGACTCCAGTGGCTATTTAAAAATTCAGTGCCACTGCCAGTCAACAAATACTTCCTGTCCATCTTCTTGTTCACTAGAGGGACAGAACTTGGGGACTGGAGAATTTGAGAAGTCTGTTTGAGAAACTTGTGAATGGGAATCATAAGTCCCTGGGAGACAGGGAGATCCATTATCTCCTTATAGTCATCCTCTTCCTCCTCCTGTCTAGTCTCCTGGATAGACAACTACAAAGTCTCTGCTACCTGTCTCATGAATGCAAAATGAGAGGTAGATTCTCTTGTAGGATGAGGTGGAGACTCATATTGAGGATGTTCAGGAGAAACCTCAGGCTCAAAAGGTTCTCCCAAATCCTCCTCATCATCATAATCTTCATATTCTGACTCATAAAATTACTCCGGATCCAGAGAGCCTGAGGGAACCAAACCGACAGGCGTCTGAACCAAGGTATGAGTTATCAATCATTGAGCTGGTTCACCCTAACCAGGCGACAATGACTGGATGATGTGTATCGCTTTTGCAATCTCCTCAATGTGGTTCAGTTGGTAACACATCTGCCTCTGGACCAGAAGGTCATGGTTTCTCATCCCACACTGGGACTGGACTCATACCTAAAACGCTGGCATCTGAGTGCAGTATTAAGGGGTACTGTACTGCTGGGGTGTGCCATCCTTCGGATGAGATGTTAAACCAAGGTCCCTTCTACCCATCCTGGTGCTATCCTGGTGGGTGTCCAGGTGGAAGTAAAAGAACCCAGGGCACTCTTTGCAAAGAGTAGGGAACATTCCCGGTGTCCTGGCCAACATTCCCCTTCCCATAAAACCAGATCATGCAATTATCCAGGCTGTGTGTGGGTGCTGATGTGCGATATGGCCGCCACTACATATTCATGTCACTTCCCTACCAGTCTAGCATTGCTTGTAAAGCACTATGGGATACATTGTGTATGAAAAGTGCTATATAAATGCTGAGTCTTCTTCTTCTTCTTCTTCTCAGCGGTTGGAGTTGCAACTGCCTGCTTACGCGGTTCTGAACCACTTTTCCTTGTCTTTTTTGCAGGGCCGTACCAGGGGCTGAATCTGCTTGTCTTTTACCCGACTAGGTTTCACCCTGGTCCGAGGGTTCGGTCACCATTCAACCAGTTTATCTTTTGAACCGGACTGGACCTCATCGAACAGTTTCTCCATTCTGTCCCTCAGTTTACCCAAACGTTTATCTAGGGTAGATTGAGGAAAATCTTTACAGATTTTGCAGTCTGATTGCAAATGGTCAAACTCAAGGCAACACAGACACCCTAAGTGTGGATCAGCCTTAGCAAATTGCTGCCTGCACTCTGTGCAGCGTTGAAACCCAGTGGGACCGTTTTTTCTCTTGGGTTTCAGTGACATAACCCTCAATAAAGTTTGGGCTTAACTCAGTGGCTTAGTTAGGCCAGTTCAGCAAATCCAATTAACAACCTTTATCTGAAATGGCTTAGTCAGGCCCGGAAAAGGAAAAACAAAATATTTTCTTTACCCCCGATGGCTTTAGTTATGCTGAGTAAAAACAGAGACAACGTTTTGGGCAGCAAGCGGTTTAGTGCCTTCGTTAAAAACAGAGAAAAGCCTCGGTTTTCAGTCCAAAATTTGGAACAGGATTCCCAAACACAATAAAGATAGGGGGCCGGATATTCAAACTGCGCTATTTTGTGGCTCAAGCAATTGCGCTGCACAAAATAGTTGCACAGGGGTGTGTCCAGAGCGATATTCAAAGGAGTTGCGCCCCTGAGCAACTCCTTTGAATATCACCCCCTGGCCACAGCCACTGTGCATGGCGCAGTGGAACTTGCGCCACTGCAAGTTGTCAGAATGGAGCATTCAACTTGCAGTGGCACAAGTACCATTGCGCCGTGCGCAAAATCCCCATATTCAAAGGGTGACATGCAAATGGGGCCATAATTCATGCAAGGCGCAGGGGGGGCCATTTGCATCTGATTATGGCCCTATTTGCATGCCATTAGCATACAGGTGCGCCCGATCCCCGAGGACTTGTGCACAGCACCCTGCCAGGCGGCAACTTCGTCGGGACCAACCCTGCAGCCCGATGCGTGGCGAAACAGTGTACAATCCCCACCACCACCCTCCACTGGCCCGATCGCGGGCATAGTATAATCCTCCCTCCCCACCAACTCGATGTTAGGCAGCAATGTAGCTCCCCACCCCGAACATATCCCTGGTGGTTCAGTGGACGAAAAGCCCGATCACGGGCAGTAATGTAATAATCCCCTTCGAACTCATCCCTGGTGGTCCAATGGCACATCCGATCGCGGGATGTATAAGTGAACAAACCCCGAACATAGCCCTGGTGGCTAGTGTCCCCCACCCACCCATGAAGCCCCCCACCCCTCTCCCCCAACAGGCGGTAGGCGGCAGCATCCCACCCGCCTGCCACCCCGCCCACCGACTGACTGCCCGGTGGAACTGCATGCCCATTGGTGCAGAGAAAGAGCCAACGGGCGTGCAGCCCATACCATACATGACAGTCCAGATTTGTGAATGAAGAATATTCATTCACAAATCTGCCCTCTAGGGTGCCAACACCGCTCCTGCCCACCCACATCCCAAAAACCAGGTTATGAGAGGGGAGGCGGGGGGGGTCAGAATACAGCAAGACTCCATTAGAAGAAACAACATTACTAAGGTGAGTAATTTTTTTCTTCAAACAACATGAAGTCTTGCTGTATTCTGACTATTGCGGACTACCAAACAGTACCTCCATGGAGGAGGGACAGAACCTACTTTGGGAATAGGCTCTGAAGAACTGCTGTGCCAAACCAAGCATCACTCCTAGCCTGGATATCCAGAGAGTAATGCTTGGTGAATGTATGGACTGTTTTTCAGGTGGCTGCTTGACAAATTTCTAAGATAGGAATATCCCTGGTAGCAGCCAAGGAAGCAGCTGTACCTCTAGTAGAGTGAGCCCTCAGGCCTGAGGGTGGGGTTCTACCCAGTTTTTCATAGCAGAATTGTATACAAGAGATAATCTACCTGGCAATAGATCTTTTAGTGGCAGGTTTGCCCTTACTGACCTCTCCATATGTGAGGAACAACTGGAAGGACTCAAACCTGTGACCCTTGGTGTGCTCTATATAGTAGCTGAGGGCCCTTTTAACATCCACAAGCTGTGCAGCCTCCTCTCTCCAGAGGAGGAATGGTCAGTGAAGAAAACAGGGAGAGACATAGACTGATTAAGGTGGAAATCTGAAGCCACCTTAGGCAAAAACTTCCTGTTGGTTCTTAGGACCACTTTATCTCTATGGAAAGAGATGAAATCAGGCTCCACTGACAGGGCTTGCAATTCACTGATACACCTGGCAGAGGTAATGGCTACCAAAAACACAGTTTTCCAAGTCAAGTACTTAAGCTCTGCAGAGGACAAAGGCTCAAAGGGTGGTTGCATAAGCTGAGCAATGCAAACATTAAGGTCCCAAGCAGGAGCAGGGTCCCTAAAGGGGGGGGATTGGTGTGCAGCAATCCCTTGAAGAACTTACAAAACACAGGATGGGCTGACAGAGGAGAGGACATGCCTACTGACAAGAAGGCAGAAACAGCTGCCAGATGCACTTTCAGTGTAGCTGGCCTAAGTCCCAAGCCATTAAGATGAGCCAAGTAGTCCAGGACTATAGGCAACCCAGCAGATTCTGGAGAAATGTGTTTATTAGAGCACCAAATAGTAAGCCTTTTCCATTTGGAGTTATAAGTCTTTCTGGTGAAAGACTTTCAAGAAGCCCTTAAGGATATCCAGAACCCTTGAGAAAGGTGTAGATCAGCAAACTGAACTCTTCAAGAGCCATGCCTTGAGACTGAGAGATTTGAGGTTCGGATATCAAATCCTCCCCTGAGAGGATGTCAACAGGCTGTAATTCCTGGGAAGAGACAGGGGAAGGGGGACTGTTAAGGACAGCAACAGTGGGTACCAGGGCTGTCTGGCCCAGTCTAGAGCAATCAGAATCACTTTGCATGGTTGAGACCTGATCTTGACCAACTCTTTGAACAGGAGAGGGAAGGGGGCAAAAGCATACAGTAATTTCCCTTCCCAATTCAGAATAAGAGCATCCAGGGGGACTGAGCCCAAGACTAGGGGTCTGCAATAAAAGAGAGGAAGTTGGTGATTGTCTGGGGCTGCAAAAAGATCAATCTGTGGAGTGCCCCATCTCGAGAAAATCACTTTCAAAACTAGGGGATCTAGGGTCCATTCGTGATGGCTCTGGGATATCCTGCTGAGAGCATCTGCTAGGACACTGTCCTTCCCTGGGAGGTGCACTGCTATCAGAGAGGTTTGCAGGAAATAGGACAGAGACCACAACTTCATTGCTTCTGTGCACAAGGCCGTAGACTGAGTGCCTCCTTGCTTGTTAATGTATCACATTGTGGTAGTATTGTCTGTTCTGATCTGGACCACCTTGTTCTGTACAGATTTGGAAAAGGCTTGCAGTGCCAGAAACACTGCTCTGAGTTCCAAGAGATTGATGTGAAGCAGGGATTCTTGAGGTAACCACAGCCCTTGGGTGGTAAGATCGGCCAAGTGGGCTCCCCAGCCCAACAGGGAGGCATATGTGGTGAGTATCACTGAATGAGACTGAGTGACAAAAGGAACTCCCTGTCTCAAATTGTCCTGATCCTGCCACCATTACAAAGCCTGGATTAGGGTTCGAGTCATTGGGACTAGTTTGGTAAGGGAATCCTTTCTTTGAGACCAGAAGGCTCTTAAGTGGAACTGAATGTCCCTCATCTGAAATCTTGCCCCCTGGACCACTGCTGTAGAGGCTGCCATGTGGCCCAGGAGCTGCAGGAAATGCCTTGATGGTCGAGATACCTGAAGGGTGAATGAAGAAGCCAGTTCTATAAGGGTCCTTGCCCTGTCCAGGGGGAGGAAGGCTCTTGCCCTTATTGTATCCAGCTCTGCCCCTACAAAGGTGAGGAGCTGTACTGGCTCGAGAACTGACTTTGGAAGGTTGAGGAGGAATCCTAAGGAAGTGAGCACTTGCTGAGTTATTTGCAGATGTGACTTGACTTGATCTGGAGACTGACCCACTATGAGCTAGTCGTCCAAGTATGGAAAGATAGAGATCTTTTTTCTCCTTAGCAAAGCAACCACTACTGCCAGGCACTTTGTGAACACCCTTGGGGCTAATGTAAGGCCAAAGGGCATTGCTCTGAATTGATAATGGCCTGAGGGCAACTCGAACCTGAGGTACTTTCTGTGGGGGCACCTGATGGGAATGTGAAAATAGGCATCTTTGAAGTCCAGGGAGGCTAGCCAGTCCCCTGGCCTTAGAGAGGGCAGAATTATTCCCAGAGTCACCATTCTGAATTTTGGTTTTAAAAGGTGCTTGTTCAGATATCTTAGATCCAGGATGGGACCCCACTCTCCTGTTTTTTGGGGGGTTAGGAAGTACCTGGAGTAAAATCCTTTGCCCCTGTGTAGGGTAGGAACCCTTTCTATGGCTCTGAGAGCCAGGAGGGAAGAAACTTCTGCCTCTAGGGCAAGGGTCTCTAATGGATTTGCAGGTGGAAAGAATCTGGTTCTCATCTTGGGAAATTTTCTGAAGCTGAGAACCAGTCCTAACTTACTACTCCAGGACCCACTTGTCTGGCGTCAGAGACTTCCAGTCCTGGACAAAGTAAGCCAGCCTGCCTAGGTACTGGAGAATCGGCCCGGGCAGACCCATCAGGGTGTCTGCTTGGCAGGGGCTTTAGGCTGAGGAGTGGAAGCAGGCCTGCTCATTCCCCATCTGCCTCTCCCTCTGAAGAACCCCCTCTGAGCATAAGCAGAACAGGAGGCCTGGGCTTGGTAAAAAGGCCTTTGAAAAGGCCTGCCCCTGCCCCTGGAATGCTGTCTCTGTGGAGTGGCTTGCCTTTCTTTGGCCTGAACACTCCTGTAGGTGGTCCTGTACTCGTCCATCTTTTTCATGTAGTTCTCTGTCTGTTCCCCAAACAGAGAATTACCAATGACAGGGAAATCCATGGCCTTAGCCTGGGTATCCTGTGATAGGCTAGTACATCTGAGCCAAGCCATCCTCCGAAGGGCCACAGATGTAGCCATGGCTCTAGATGAAACATCATTGGAGTCCACAGCAGCATGAAATTGCACCTTGGATGCCTCAATCCCATCTGCAGCCACCTGCTCTAGCTTCTTGGCAAGCTGGTCAGGGGTAGAAACCAAGCGAAAAAATGACACTTTAACCAACTTTTTTTGAACCAAGCAAAGGAAAAATCTCCGGAGCGACTGTTCAGTGAGGCGGAGTAAAGAATCTGATGGTTGGAGTTTAAACAACAGCAGACAGGGGCTTCAACCAAGCTCATGCTGAACGTTCCATGCTGGCCATGGAAAGTTAACTCTTTGTTCTCCGGGGCAGTTGAAAGGCAGGACCTAACTGCAATAGTCAGAATACAGCAAGACTTCATGTTGTTTGAAGTGGCTATCTGTTTTAGATCCAACCTGAACTTCTCTGTGCTCCAAGTTGAGTCTACCTTGTCATTTGAATGTGTGGCCAGTTGAGGGAGCCCAGGTACAGGCTGCAGGGTCCTTCTCATATAACGGCACCCCGGTCACAAGAGAGATTTCCTGCAGGAAGTAGCAGATTTTGTCACTAATCAGGTGCTGGCATCACCCAGATGGTTAATTCTGGGCGACTTCAATGCCTGGGCTGACGACAGCCTCTCACAATTTGGGTATGATTTCCTCCAGATGATGGAATTGCTGGATCTGACATAAAGTCATTACTTATGCAACCCATACTCATGGCCATAACTTGGACTTGGTATTTTCACTGAGACTCAAGATGAATAACCTCAAGACTGACCCAGTCAATTGGTCAGATCATTGCATACTGAAGTTCTCATTTGAGCCCCCCCCCCCCCGAGTCTTCCATCTGTGGAGATGATCTGTTTCCATCCATTAAAGGGTGTGACCTCTGAAGGACTGATGGTGAAACTGGACCATGTGACAGGGCCAGAGGAGGCAGAGGTGGCCTATAATAAGGCAGTCGTCGAAACTCTTGATTCTGTCGCACCACTTCATGTACAACCCAGGTTCTCATGCTTGAGGTCCCCATGGTTTGATGAAGAGCTCAATGAGCTGAAGAACGTGGTCAGAGGTTTGAACTTTGTTGGCGGGAGTCCCACAATGATGATGACAGATTGGCTTCAAAAACTCATTATACTGAATATCAAAGGGCAATCCCCGTAAGAAGGCAGAGTTCCTGATCAGGGAGATTGCCGCAGCAAGGAACAGACCAGCTCAGTTTTTCTGGATGGTAGACATGCTTACCCATCCTTCCTGTCTCCAGCTGGTAACAGCAATATTTGTCTCTAAATGCAATGAGTTTGCTGTTCTTTGCTGACAAGGCATCTTCCTTCAGGGCTGAAATCACCCCAGCAGGGTTTCATTTGGGCATGCAGTGCCAGATCTGGTGCAAATAGAAGCAATTCTCATGTCTGGTGCAAGTTCAGCTCAGTGGGGGTGGAAGAGGTTAATGAGATAATCTTGAAGCTACGGCCTACAAGTGGTTAACTGGACTCGGGTCCAGCGTGTCTCTTAATGAGATTCATGGGATCTCTGAGCCTGGTGTTTGCTGAGATAATCCAGTGCTCCCTCTCAAAATGAGTGTTCCTCATTGCTCTTAAACAGGAATTGGTGAAAACCCTTTTGAAGAAACCATCCCAGGACCTGGACAGTCTCACGAATTTCAGACCTGTCTCTAACCTTCCCTTTTTAGGGAATGTTGTTAAGAAGGTAGTGGCCATTCAGCTCAAGGTGCACCTCCCTGCCTTTGACATCTATGAGCCACTCAGTCTGGTTTCCAGTCAAGGCACAGTATGGAGACAGCACTAGTAAATTTGCAGAACGATCTCCTCGGGGTAGAGACTGCGGTGAATGGTCAATTCTCATCCTCCTTGATCTCTCCTCTGCATTTGACACTGGATCATGGGGAGCTGCTGAGTCGCCTGTGGGATCTCTGTGGACTCACTGATACTGTCATCATCTGGTTTGAGTCCTTTCTTACAGGGAGGATACAAAGGGTGGGGATGGGAATATATTCCTGCTGCCTGATGCCTCTGTCCTGTGGCATTCCCTAGGGTTTGATCCTCTCACCCATGTCATTCACAGTGTACATGCTACCAGTGGGTGATATCATTAGATGTTACAGGGTGGGTTTTCACTGCTATGCAGATGATACCCAACTGTATATGTGATTTACACCAGGGATACAGGGCGATGTCTCTGTTCTGAACTCCTGCCTGGCTGAGATACATGACTGGATGTCCTCCAACTAGCTGAAGCTCAATCCTGATAAGACGGAAGTACTGGTGATTGAGCTTGGTCACCGGTGGGGAGCTGATGTGGGGGAAGGGAAAGGAGACTGGACCAGTGCCTGGTTCCTCCTCTCTAACCACCTCAGGTAATGAGAAGACTCTGGGTATTGTATTTGACAGTGAACTGATGATGGAGGCTCAACTGTCATCCGTTGTTCGCAATGGTTTTTACCATCTTAGAAATATCACCTGGAGAAAGTCCTTTATCCAATCCAGTGACCTGCTCTCACTGATACATGCTCTTGTTACATCCATACTTGATTACTGTAATGCCCTTTACCTTGGGCTAAATGAAGGGACACTGTGTCGCCTGCAGTTGGTGCAGAATGTTGTGACTAGGTTGTTGATGGGCCATTCAAGGTCCTGTCATATAACCCCAGTCCTACAAGAACTGCATTGGCTGCCAGTGAGGTGGCAAATCTCCTTCAAGGTCAGCTTGCTGACCTATAAAGCCCTGGATGGACTGGGCCCGTGCTATCTGCAAGACATTTTATTTCCAAACCAGACCTCTCCGCTCCTCTAAGGTGGGCCTCTTAGTTGTTCCCAGGGTTCAGCTAAAATCTATGGGTGACAGAGCCTTTGATGTTGCTAGCCTGATCCTGTGGAACTCATTTCCCAGATCTCTGAAGGAGGCCCTCCTCGCTGGAGGCTTTTAAAAAGATCTGAAGTTCCATCTTTGTACAGCAGCTTTTAATTTATCCTAGCATTCTGTTTATAATTATAGACTTTCATTGTATTCTGTTTCCATCTATTTTACCTTTTTCTTAGATAGTCCGATGGTGTTAATTAATTTATGATTCTGGTGATATGTTGTGAGACTGGACTATTGCTCCATGGTGTATATTGTACAATGCTCAAAGCCCATGGGAATGAGTGCTTTATAAATAACGTTTGTCTGCTTGCTTGCTAAAGGTAGGGTAAACCCACACATCCGGGGTGGGAAGTAGCCTGCAGGCTAAGGGGAGAGAAGACATCACATATACCCATAAGGATGCAGACAAGGACAGTAAACTGTATAACATCAGCATCCTCGGAAGCAGTAATACAACCCCCATAAAAGAATAGTTAAGCTGTCCTGTGGGAAGCAATGGTTGTATAGGTGGGGTTGTATAGGAACCATAGCTATAAAGTAAAAATGCCACACAGCGCTCAGTGTGTTAGAGGCTTCAATATGCTATTTCTGAAGTATATTAGCTATCCATGAAGCTCTAACATGAAAAAAAAAAAAAAAAAAAAGGGTTCACCATCGTCCTTTCCTACTTACAGGTAGTATATTAAAGATAAAATAAGCCGGCCCAGTGGTGTAGAGGGTTGAGGCGCGGGCGCCTTTACCTGGACCCACACCGGCGACCCGGGTTCAGGAACAGACTCAGGACACCAGGGGCTGGCAGGGGCGGGAGAGGATTGAGCATCCGTAGGGACTGCTCTTCTCTCTCGGGGGCAGGTTAGAGAGTCGTCAGTCGGCAGCGGCATCTGGTGGAGATCAGGAGCACTGCATGATGGCAAAGGAGGGACGTACACAGAAAACATGAAAAAATGCTCCATGTCTCGCCAGATGATGGCTGCCTGGCTCTCTGTCAATGCCTCCGAAGCCTTCTGCCTCAGCAGCACCTCCCTGGGCCAAGATATTGCACTGGTCTGCACCCCTCTGGCTGGTGCTTTCCCCTCGGAGGAGGGGGACCTATCCGGTGAAGGGTTACGCCGGGTTACCCCAGGGAGATGGCTGTTATTTGAGAGCATAGGCTCAGGGGACAGGACAGGTCAGTAGAAGCACTGACTCACCTGAAGGAGAGGCTGGTGTGGATGCAAGCTGGGGATAAAAGAAATAACACACGAAAAAAAAAAGACAAAATAGCAGGGCGTGACTCCCATGTAGTGCGGGGAGATGCCAGACACCCATGTCCAAAGTAGCACTGTTGCTGAAGTGGGGGAGGTAATTGTTAACACTGAGGCAAATGTACTCAAAAGTTAATACAGGAATCAAAATCCTCCTGACAAATCACTGTACTGTTGAGGAGAACTGCAACAATCCCAGAGCAGTGTAAAAGTCTTGACAGATTGGCTTCAAAAACTCCCACAAGGTCGCAAGTCTAACAAAGCAGCTGTGCTCAGGACTCCGGGGGGGGGGGGAGTAATGTAAATGCCAAGGAGGACCCCATCCCAAAATATCCAATCCCAACAAAAGTATACCAATAATAGTAAGATAACTGTCAACTGTAGATCCCGATAAAGGGTAGTGCAATCATTGTGATGAAAACCACAAGAAAAAGGGATCGGGCCCCCCACAACTCCCCCAAACTCCAGTAGGAATACACATAAAAAACACAGTATGGCTAGGATAAATACCATGTACACCTGTAAGGAGCTGCAATATGAGATAAAAGCTTTTTCGTTTACAAGTGGATATCTCCTGGGATTGTGCTGGTGAGAACCGTGACTCTGCAGAACAGCTCCTCAAGGGTTCAGCTGAAGGACTGACACACTGAGTAATACAGCCGAGAATAGTCATGGTCGCCATAAATTCGGATACCTTAGAAGAAAATTTATTTTTTTGACACAGACCTGTTAACATTTTCTGCCTGGTGGCAAAGGACATGAACATAAACTAAAGGACTACTGAGCATGGCCTTTGCTGGGAATGACTTGGAGCTCAATGAAATTGTTCAACGTGGAATGGAAAGTCTGCTGGTAAATCACATTTAGTGCTACAAAATGTTTCCAAGAAAGCTATTATATCTGAGCGCTGGGCAGTTTTAGAAATATCATAAAGTCGCAGATTCTTACGGTGTGATCTACCTTAAAGGTCTTCACATTTGGCGGTATGTTGCTGAATTCTCTTCATAGAGTCTAGGAGCAGCCTGTCAGGATGGTTGGCCTGGGAGTCTAGTTCAGAAATCGCTGCATGATAGTCAGAGATCTTTTGCTGAAGGTTTGTGATTTCTTGATGTAGTTTCCCAAAGTCTAATATTGTATTAGAGCAGAACGCCCGCAGCTCATCCAAAATTAGATCCAATTTTGTTTTGTTTTTTTATTCATAGCTGGCATTGTTGCTGGGTCAGACTGCATCATGCGGGAGCTAGAGGAAGCCTCATTCTCTGACACTGCCAGCTCTCATCCCTAGCAATCCAATAAGTTTGGCTCCTTTGTTGTTTTGTTTCATTTCCCCATAGAGCAGTAACAGTCTTGAGGATAATATTATTAAGGGTTTTTTTTTCCAGCTCTTCCCCTGCTCCTTTGATCGGCCACTCATTCAGGCCGCCATGGACCCCACCGGCACTCTTTCCTGCCATCAGCCACCACCTGAGCTCACAGCCCTCCCCAGTTAACAACCCTTCACCAGATGGGTCCCCCCCTCCAAGGGGGAAGGCATCAGTGGGGGTGACCAGTGCACTCTCAATTGGCCCAGGATGCTGCTGAGGTGGTCCGGCTGTCCGAGGCTTTTTGTGGCTGCAACCATCATCTGGTCAGTTGGGGAGCATATTTTCCCACTTTTCTCCCCATGGGAGCATGATGTGCCACTGACGTCAGGGCATACGCCGATGTCCGTCATGCTCCCTATGCAACAGGGCCCTACCACACTGCTGTTCTGCCGGCCTCTGCCAGGTGTCAACAAGTGCTGGGCCACAGACTCCCTCCCTCTAGGAGAAAGGGAGAAGTCATCGGATGCTCAAGCCTTCTCCCCCCGGCCTGCCCTCCAATGCCTGAGTCCATTCCTGAACCCGGGTTGATGGCACCGCAGCAGTGAATCTTTTCTCTGTGCCAGAAGGCCGGCTATTAGAACCATAGACTTTGATAGCAGATAAGGACCGCTTGGCCCATCTAGTCTGCCCATTTCCCTACCTACAAGATAAGCTGCAGAGCCTATTTAACCAACAGCCTATTTCTTACTACCTCCCCCCAAAAATTGATAAAAACACAAACTTTGACGGCAGATGAGGACCGCTTGGCCCACCTAGTCTACCATTATTATTAAGGTTTTAAGTGAAATTGTTCAGCTGAAATTTGTTTGGTGAAGGATTGAGCTGGAGCTGCAGGTTTAACTGTCCATCTTCATCAGTGACATCACCAGAAGTCAGTCTTCTGTAAACTTAACTTTTATATGGACATGGGGCCCCATTTTCAAAAGATTTGGGTGGCACATCCTGGGATGTGCTGCCCAAACCTGAAAATTCGCCAGCTGTCAAGGATGTGCCCGTATTCAGAATGTACAGATGCACCCCCGACAATGCCGACATGCACACTATTGTGCTGCGTCTATGCAAACGATGGGTCCCTCATGCATGTGCAGTGCAGCACAACATTGGAACGTTTCAGAAGTGCAAATTGACCTCCAGCAGCAGCACAAATTTATGCTTCTGAAACCATGCTGTAACTATTGCACAGACCCGGCTGCACAATAGTAAGGTCAGGGAACCCTGGTGGTACAGCGGTCCCTCTGCAGCTCAGAGCACTGTGTTAGCAGTAAAACCCCCTCCCGCTCCCCATTGTCCCTGGTAATCTAGTGGTACCCCCCCAGCCCCAATCACACATATAATAAAAATGTAATCCCCAATCCCATTGTCCCTGATAGTCTAGTGCTTCCCCCCTCCCCAGCCCCGATCACACATATAATAAAAATGTAAACCCCAATAGCCATTTCCCAGGTAGTCTACTGGTTTCTCCCATATCCAGCCCCAATCACACATATAATAAAACATAAAACCTTGATCTCCGTTTCCATGGTAGTCAAGTGTGTCCCCCCTCCCCAGCCCTGATCTATATAATACAACTTATGTCCCCGGTCCCTCGTAATCAAGTGCCCCCCACTCCATTAGACAGTGACCCACCACCCGCCCCCAACCCAATTGAAGCGGCGACAGCACAGCCCTCCTCCACCACCACAGCCACCTGCTGACTGAACTGTCAATGATCATGTACAGTACACAGTCGTGCTCATTGGTTGAGGTCAACTATGAGCAAGTACTTGTACTGTACATGCTCAATGACAGTTCAGTAGGTGGCTGGCCATAGTGGCGGTGTGAGGAGGGCTGTGCCAGTCGCCGGCTTCTGTTGGGTTGGGGTGGTGGGTCACTGCCTAATGAGGTGGGGGTTTGGGGGGCCACTTGATTACCAGGGACAAGGGACATAAGTTGTATTATATGGATGGGGGCTTGGGGAGGACACTTGAATACCAGGGAAATGGGGATCGAGGTTTTATTTTTTTATTATATGTGTGACCAGGGCTGGGGAGGGTGGAACCACCGGACTACCAGGGAAACAGCAATCGGGGATTACATTATATTATACCTGGGCTCGGTGCTGGGGAGGGGGGCAACCACTAGAATACCAGGGATGAGGGGATCAATTGGGGATTTCTGTGTTCAGAACAGTGATCGGGACTAGGAGGGGACTGACCCAGCACACTCCACTGCTGTACCGGCATGCAGATGAGCCTGTAATGGGCATGTAAATGGCCCCATTGTACTGTGCATGCCCAATGAGCTCGTCTGCATGTTTGGGCTGAATACTGCCCATGGGGCCACGGCGCAACCCAGTGTGCACCACGCATTACCCTTATAGACAGTCCTCAGCCCCTTACCCTGGTTGCACCGTGCAGAACATGGCGACCTCCCACTGTGCAATGCATGTCCTGGGTTCGATATTTAAACAGATGCATGGGCTGTTTGGATTGCACAATCTGTTTGAATACAGTGCCAGAGTTAGCCATCCCATTTTATTTGTTCGGTGTACCATTTTTTGCACGCACATCCATCTGGTTCTGAATATGGGGGCCACTAATTTTAATCACAGTCTGATTTTCTCATACCGTGCTTTGTGGTACAAACCCTGCTTTCCCTCCTATTACATACACTTTATGGGAGGGTGTTGTGAAGTGCAATATCTTTTTGTTTTATTTATTTTCCTTGGCTGAGGGGTTGTACCTATGGTTTCCCCCTCATCCAGCTGTCTCCTCAGCCCTGCCCCAGCCACAGCCAGAGCTCTCTGACCCCTATGTCCTGCCCCTCCCAGCCACATCATGGTAGGTACTTACCCTGCATACCATGGAAGGCCAGGGAATGGATACCAGGGGAACAGACTTAGCTGTGTCTGACGCAACACCGGATCTGCCTTCATTGTGCATACGGAGGTCTTTCTGTGCTTGTTTCCCCCCCAAGGCACGGGTGTACAGTAGTGCCAAGGATGCTGCCATGCGCACGTCCACACAGGGCACATCCGATGTCGGCCCATGCCTACCCCACAGCTAACCTCGGCAGGCACCGACCCCCAGCCACCACCAGGAGCCAGTGTGTCCACGGTAGTCCCCACCAACCCTCCCCAGAGGAGAGCAGTCCCTGGAACACTCGATCCTCCTCCTCCTCCCAGCCAACCCTCCAGCACCCAAGGAGCTCCCGACCCCAGGTTGCTGACATGGCGCGAGGTGTTGAATCCAGTGCCTCAACCCTCAGCGCCACCGAGCCATGAAGTGCAATATCAAATGTACACAACCCATTGTTTTATTTGTTAATAAATCTTACTAATTTTGACAGATTCTGAACACCTAATGCACTGGCACAAGATAGACTTAAGGAATACAGACTCTGAGTACCCAATGCACTGGCACAAGATGGACTTAAGGAATAAATAATTATAAGAATTAACAAGTGAATGGTGTCTATTGTTGGGCACCACATATCTGACTTCTTATCAACTCAGAATCTATCAGTATTACAATTTTCTTGCAATCACCTGTGCACCATAGAAACATAGAAGTTGACGGCAGATAAGAACCGCAAGGCCCATCCAGTCTGCTCATTTTTTCTACCTCATGACTGTGCCATAGGTCTGTACCCTGTCAATGGCCTATCTATTCCTACTCATCTGTATTGCTCCCTTATGCCTATCACATGCCTGTTTGAAGCCCTGCACTGTATTCATATCCACCACTTCCTGAGGTAGGCCGTTACATGCAGCCACCACCCTTTCTGTGAAGAAGAACTTCCTCACATTACCCCTTAATCAGCCTCCCTCTAATCTCATGCTGTGTCCCCTTGTCCTACTATTTTTCTTATATTGAAACATGTTAGACTCTTTCACCTTGTTAATGCCCTTAAGATGTTTGAATGTTTCGATCATATCACCTCTCTCCCTCCTTTGCTCTAGGGTATACATATTGAGCTCTGTTAATCTGTCCTCATATGTTTCCTGATGCAGTCCCTGCACCATTCTGGTTGCCCTTCTCTGGACTGCCTCCATCTTGTTAATGTCCTAATGCAGATTCAGCTTCCAGTACTGCACACAGTACTCCAGATAGGGCCCAACCAGTGTCTTGTAAAGAGGGACTATTACCTCCCTCTTACGACTTGCAATATCCCTACTAATACACTCCAACATCCTCTAGCCTTACCTACTGCTTTAGTGGTCTGCTTGGATGATTTCAGGTCATCTGTGATGATGATGCCCAAGTCTCTTTCTTCCCTTGTGATTGCCAGCAACTCCCCTCCCAACCTATAGGTGGCTTCTGGGTTTCTCTTCCCTATATGCACGATCTTACACTTCTTTGTGTTAAACCCCAGTTGCCACTCTTCCGACCATTTTGCCAGGTTGCAGATCTCTTCTCATTTTGTCCACCCCATCTGGATCATCTACTCTGTTGCAGAGCTTGGTGTCATCTGCAAACAGACAAATATTACCCTCCAGTCTATCTACAATGTCACTGATGAAGATATTGAAGAGGACTGGCCCCAGGACTGATCCCTGAGGTACCCCACTTGTGACTTGTATCTCTTCTGACTATATACCGTTTACCACCGCTCTGTTTTCTGCCCGCCAACCAGTTTGCCAACCAGCTGATCAACTTCTGACCCACCCTGAGCCTACCCAGCTTATTAATCAATCTTCTATGTGGAACAGTATCGAAAGCTTTGCTGAAATCAAGGTAGGTGACATCAACTACACTCACTTGGTCCACCACTCTGGTTACTCAGTCAAAGAAATCTATGAGATTAGTTTGACAGGACTTTCCGGTTGTAAACCCATGCTTGTCTTGGATCCTGTGCTCCTAAGGATTCTAGGTGTTGCACTATCCTTTCCTTAAGGAATGCCTCCATAATCTTGCCCACTACTGAGGTAAGATTGACTGGTCTGTAGTTCCCTGCCTCCTCCCTGCTACCACTCTCATGGAGTGGGATCACATGAGCCCTTCTCCAATCTTCTGGGACCTCTCCTATGCTCAGAGATTTACTAAACAGTTCTTATAATGGCTCTACTAGTTCCACCTTTACCTCCTTTAGTGCCCTGGAATGTATGTCATCAAGTCCCGTTGCCTTGTCCACCTTGAGCTTATTGAGCTCTTGTAGGACCCTTTCTTTTGTGAAGGGACTAGTGCACACCTCCCTCACCCCTGTGTCCATGGTGCTGAGCTGTGGGCCCTGCCTTACCTTCTCCTCAGTAAAAACTGAGCAGAAGTATCTATTTAGGATAGATGCTTTTCCTTGGTCCTCCTCCACACACTCCCCCTTATCCCCTTTGATCTTAGCAATACCCCCTCTGGACGTTCTCCTTTCACTAACTATAGAAAGTCTTGTCCCTTTCTGTTACTGTTCATGCTAGTGTTTCCTCGGTTTGGGACTTTGCCTGCCTTACTGCCTTTGCTGCTTCCCTTAGGAATGTTTGGTATGCCTCCCTATCTTTGTCCCGTTGCGTTCCCTTATATTTCCTGAAGGCCAGCCTTTTGGCTCTGACCTTTTCTGCTACTGTTTTTGAAAACCAAAGTGGTTTCCTCCTTCTTTTGCTCTTGCCTTGCTCCCCAACACAATGGGATGTCGCTTCAAGTATTGTATCCTTAATGCTTGCCCACTTTGTCTGTACCCTCTCACCTGTAATTCTTCTTGCCAGAGCTAGCTTAACTCTGTTGGCCATCTTATCAAAGTCAGCTCCTCTTAAGTCCCATATTTTTGCCTTGGAGTGGGATGATTTAGTCATAGTGGCCAAATTAAACCATACCATGTGATGATCACTGGCCCCCAGGTGACCTTCTACCTGGATATCTGTGATATTTCCCTATTAGTCAGTGCTAGATCTAGGATAGCCCTGTCTCTTGTGGGTTGTTGTACCAGTTGTTTGAGGCCCTCCCCCTGTAGGGAATCCACTATATGTCTAGTTCTGGCATATGTTCCTGCTGGTATTGACCAATCTGTATCTGGCATATTGAAGTCTCCCATTATCAGAACCTCCCCTTTAGCTGTCATGTTTTGCATATCTTCTAACAGTAATGTGTCTATGTCCTCCCCCTGGTCTGGAGGCCTGTAGACAATCCCAGTTCGTATGACTGTCCCATTTCCTGTTTCCAGGGTGACCCACAGTTCTTCTGACTCCTTATGTGTATTCTGAATTTCTGCAGCTCTGATATTTTCATTGACATAAAGGGCCACTCCCCCCCCCCCCCTTCTGCATCTCGGTCTCTTCTGAACAGTACATAGCCGGGTACTGAAGACTCCCAAGTGTGGTTACTGGAGAACCATGTCTCGCTAATGGCTACTATGTACAGTTTAGCCTCTGTCATTGATGCCTGCAGGTCGAGAATCTTGTTTCCCAGACTGCAGGCATTTGTGTACATAATTTTCCATTGGCCAGATTTCAGTGTGGTAGTTGTTGGGCGAGGTCCGGCATTTCCCCTGCGCGTCGAACGAGAAGCCAGACCTTTTTCCTTACCTGGTGATGCAAATGAACTACAAACATGCTGAACTACTGTTTGATCACTAGCTGAGGGGGAGGGGTGTTCTTCCCGTTCGATGAATCAGGTGCTGCACCCCTCTCCCCATTTGCTAGTTTAAATATTCTGCAAAGACATCAAACTTCTACCCCAATGCACTGACTCCCTCATTAGTCAAATGCAGTCCACCAAATTGAAAGAACTTTGTCACATGTGAGATAAGTTGAATGTGACCTATGGAAAAAGATATTCTAAATTACCCTTTTATACATTTGTCTCCCACCAGAGCACCCAATGAGTTGGATTTCATAAAAAGTTTTTCAGTTGGTAGTATCTCTGGCTGTCTCAATTTCTTTGGGCAGAATGTAGTTTTTTTAACATTTATTCTGTTGTTACAGCTTAGCTGTGTTATAGAGTGATCATGTGCACTTGTAGCCTGCCTTACCTACAGTAGATCTTTATTTATGCAACAGGGGTCAGGATAAAAACTGTAGGATAAAACCATATAATAACTGGTCAGCAATTTCTCTCAATGTACTGACCGAGTTGATATTTTCCATAACAACCAGCTGGTTGTTATGACATTCATGAGCCATGCCAGTCAAACTATGCTGCTGCCTCATTGGCCAACATTCTGTATGTGGGCAGGGCCAAACAGTCTCACAAACTGCTGGAGAAAAATTGCTGGTCTGTTATTATAAAAATAAAAGATGGGAGGGTGTTTCATATGAAATTTAATGCACCCTCGTTGTGGGATGCTTTGATAAACTCCTCGGGCTTAGCCCTCGGGTTTATGTAGCATCCACAACTCGTGTGCATTAAATTCTCATATCAAACCCTTCCCCATCCATTATTCTCTATTTATCTTCGGCTACTATGGTAATAAATTTATTTATCCACATAGTAACTACATCATCACCCATTTATCCCACACAGTAACTACATCACTAGCTCATTTATCTACACAGTTCTCTTCAGAATTCATTTAGAATGTTGGCCTCAGAACCAGTACTAATCATATTTAAATGTCAATAACTTAAAAATGAAAAAGATAACATGGTACTGTGAGCACGAAAATTGTTCAGCACAAAATTATCTACAAAATGAATAATGTTTCATTTACATAAACCCTGTATATTGTATATGGTTAGCAAGAAAACAGAAGAAAATGTAATTTTTGTTCACTTTTTGACAAACAAATATAAATAACTTAAAACAAAAATGATAGCATGGTACTGTGAGCACGAAAAATGTTCAGCTCAAAAATATCTACAAAATGAGTGGTGTTTCATATATAGATACCATTTTGTTTTTTTATAATTAGCAAAAAACAGCATAAAATTCTATTTTCTTTTCCCTTTTTTGACAAATTATTTACACCTACCAAAATCAAAATGTTCACACAACATCTAAACCTGTTGCATAAATGGAATATGCAGCGGTTCAGTGTGTGATAATGCATTTATCTTGTACAGTTTCAGTGACCTCTGGTAACTCTCACTCGTGCCTTACGCTTCATGGGATATGCACAGGTCACTGAAACTCATATCACACACTTAACCGCTGCATATCCCTTATGTATTAGTGAATAGCCCAAGAAAGCAGTGACTCAGAAT
The DNA here is from genome assembly GCA_016271365.2 of Neoceratodus forsteri. Classification (NCBI taxonomy): domain Eukaryota; kingdom Metazoa; phylum Chordata; order Ceratodontiformes; family Ceratodontidae; genus Neoceratodus; species Neoceratodus forsteri. The sequence goes on along the minus strand of CM028129.1, from coordinate 520,241,267 downwards.
GTAATAAAGTATCAGGAGATGTGGGCATTTTAACTACAATTACTTAATCACTTAATATATTTTCAGGACATCTTACTCGTATTTAGCTGATTCTGGGATTGCTCACTTTGCACTTTAGTAACACTTGTTGATTGCTCATTTGTACATGCAATGCACTATACATACCTGATTGTTAACATGGGAGTATAAATGTAAGAGTGTTACCAGTCAACTACAACCCGAAAAAGCCACACTGAGTGGTGATACGTAGGGGTCACTTGACCAGTATTCCTTCTTTTGCACCAATAAATATTTATACATTGCTCCAAGCTCAGTGTGTGTACTGTTTCTGTCATCTTCATTTATCACGCAGTTCTGAAATGGCACACCACAAGTGTGTGAATCAGAAACATTCACCTGAGTTTACTAAACGTCCAGTAAAGGTAAACCAGTCACAGAAATAGAACCAGATTTTAACAACAGATTCTACAGGAAAACATAACTGACAGGTTCAATGCAGTTCTCCTTTAAGAACCATAAAATACAGAATAAAGTATGGGTGGTGTGTGTAACAAGAATTTTACACACACTCAAGGTATTAGATGCTTACATAAACCCACAGAGTGAAGCTTTAGGGGCTTATACAAGCATCTAACACCGAGACTATGTGTAAAACTCCATGTTTTATTTTATGTAATTGCTGGGTTTCGTTTTTTTGCCACAGCAATTATATAAAATAAAAAATGTCCCTGTGCAGCCATAGCCCAGTTGGGTTTTAGTGCAGTCAGCTGCTAAAAGTTAACTTTTTTTCCTTTCTGGTACATTGTTTAAAACATTTTAGTGCAGTGATTTATTTATTTTTTTTAAACTGCCTAGTGCAAGTGATGGTGAAGTCTCTGGTGGCAAGGCAGCAAGTGGTCAGGAAGGGAAGAGCAGCAGCTGGCACATGTGCAGAGCAAGGGAAACCCGGTGTGTTTTTGGCGTTATAAACACTCTTTTATAATGGCATATTACAAACCGGATTTCCCTATGGGGAAAAAATGAAACCCAGTTATTATAGTAGTATTACTTTTCCCAATCTACTTCCCGATGTAGAGTCAACTATAGACCATGGCCAGGGCATGTATAGTGCTGCCACAGAAACCGCGTTAAAACATGTCAAGGTACTCCTCAACAAAGCATGTCGTCTAGTGCTCGGAGCCAATCACCTAACCCACACCTGCAGCCTACATTCCTCTTCTGGCTGGCTCCCGCTCCACCAATGGATCAAGTATCAAGGATGCCCTATCGGTAAAAAGCCCTCCTAGGACTATCCTCTGGCACCTCGGCAGTGTTATTACTTTGCAACTCTATCTCCAGAACCACTAGAATGTCAGCAAATGGGCATTACATGTCCCTTTTAAACAAACCTCCCTTGCACAGCAGTCACTCTCCTACCGTAGGCCTCTGTGGATGAACGACCTACCCCCCTCCCTCCTTCAATCTGAGAAACTTGGCCAATTTAAAAAAGGTCTTCGCACACCTGGCTGATACCAACCACTGTGATTGCAATCCCTAAACCCTGACCGTCCCTCTGTTTCTAAGTCTTCTGTTCCTGCCTTCCCCTACTTGCTTCTTTCCTTTAATCTCTACTCTGCCCATTTGCCCCCCACCAGTACAAAGCCAACTACGTGCTAACTACCTACCTCCATCTCTTGATGAAACCATTAGTACCTCCTTGCGTCCCCTGCCTCCATCCCCTTCTCCTATTTCCTCCCACCCACCACCCTCTCTACTTGACAAATGCCTTCCCAGGCTGCAATCTCTGTACTTCAGGTACTTAGCAACACATTCTTATTATGACTCCCTCAAACCAATGGAAAATGTGTTACTGTTAGCAGTTTGTCAATTACTTCAAGTACTGTACTGTGACCTAATTCATTCCTGATATATTGTAACTACCTAAACAACCTCATTTAGTACTGTAAATGATTGTTATGGGTTGTTACGTATTTGTCCTGTCTTATCTGTTTGTACCTACTTGATGTGGAGCCTTCTTTGTAAAAGAGCCTCCATGCTCAAAGGTTGTAATTCTGAAACTGTAATAAATAAATAAATAAATGTAGGTCAGGGTTAGCAATAATAATTGTATGCTGGCAATAACACACAACAGGAATGTGCTGTTGAGTAGTAACCAATCCCCGTAGATAGCTGTAAGCCACAAGGCATAGTAGAGTGTCTTCAACCATCTGGGGTGGAGGTTATTGCAAAATCAACTCACAAACCCTGGAATGTGTAATGAGGCTTATCACATGGGTACATTAGTAAATAAGCAAAGGAATGTTCAAGCTGATCAGGTTTTCAGTCTTGGATAAAACAAACTGCTCACTGAGGAGCAGTAGGTTCTCAGGGCAGCAATGCAAATTATATAGAAAAGTACACAGCACAGTTGCCACGTTTACTTTTTTCAATATTTGTTGTATTTTTAAGTCTTCGGCCACCAGTTGGACCCCAATGTTTTGGACCCTATATCACTTATTCAAGGTAGTGTCCTACAGTTGCTTCCTACTGCGAACCTGACAGCAAGGAGGAAGTGGCTGTAGGACACCACACACATAATATAAACATATGAAGAAGCCAGCAGAAGAAGGCCATTTGGTCTATCAAGTCTGCTTGTATTGCAGGGTCCACAGCTTGAGCTAATGTCCCTGCCCTCCACCCCATGGGAGCATCCTCCCTGCCCATGATCCTTACCTTCCCCTATGCCTATCCCAGCCTCTCTTAAAGATGCCCACTGTCTTCAATGAGATGACCTCTTCCAGCAGTGCATTACCAGTGTCTACCACCCTCTGTATGAAGAAGTGTTTCCTGGCATCCCTCCTAAATCTCCTACCTTCCAGCTTAAGACTGTGTGCCCTTGTGTTATGGTTGCCACTCAGTTTAAAGAGACTCTTTATCAACCTTATTTATCCCTTTCAAGTACCGGAATGTCCCAGCCATATCCCCTCTCTCTCTCCCCTGTCTTCCAGGGAGTACATGTTCAGTGCCCTCGATCGCTCCTCATATGCCTTACCCTGCTGACCAGCTATCATCTTTATAGCCCTCTTCTGGACCTTCTCCAGCAGGTTAATATCCTTTTTGAGGTGTGGGCACCAGTACTAAACTCCATACTCTAGATGCAGCCTTACCAGTGACCTGAACAAGGGCAGTATAATCACTTCTCTCCTACTACTGATCCTCCTAGATATGCATCCCAGCATCTTGTTTGCCTTTGCTGCTGCTTTCTTGCACTGCGTGGACTGCTTCAGGTCACTAGTGATCATTACTCACAGGTCTTTCTCCTCCTCCGATGCAGATACTCGGATTCCACCCAGGTTGCACTCTATCCTGGGATTCTTGGCTCCAGTATGCATAACTTTGCATTACTTGGTATTGAAGCCAAGCTGCCAGATCCTGGACCACCTCCTGAGCTTTTCCAGATCTTCCTGTAGGTCATGTATCCTTTCAGCTGTGTCCACTTTCCCACAGAGCTTGGTGTCATCCATGAATAGGCACATTTTGCCCTTATGCCATCTCCAGTGTCATTGATGAAGACATTGAACAACACCGGCCCCAGCACCGAACCCTGTGGGACCCCACTGGTTACCTCTCTGGTGCCAGATAACTCTCCCCCAACAACCACCCTCTGGGTTCTGTCCCTCAGCTAGTTTTTCACCTATCTTGCCATCTTTTCCCCAACCCCAAGATCCACCAACTTCCTGATCAACCTTTTCTGGGGCACAGAGTCAAAGGCCTTGCTGAAATCAAGATAGTGGTTGTCGACCACTTGGCCATTGTCTACTGTCTTAGTGACACAGTCAAAGAAGTCAATCAAATTTGTTTGACACAATCTGCCCCATGAGGCCATGCTGCCTCTCATCATGGACACCATGCTCCTCAATATATTCCACCACCCTTTCCTTTAGTATGGTCTCCATGAGCTTGCCCACAATGCAGGTCAGACTGACTGGTCTGTAATTCCCTGGGTCATCCTTGCGACCACTTTTGTGGAGGGGCACTACATGTGCTGTTCTCCAGTCCTGCAGTACCACACCTGACTCTAGTAAACTATTAAACAGGTCTGACAGTGGCTCTGCCAGATCTCAGCCAGTTCCTTTAGTACTCTTGGATGTACTCTCTCCAGGCCTAGTGATTTGTCCACCTTCAATGCCAGCAGCCCCTCCCTCACTCTATCCTCCTCTATCATTACATCTGTGCTCCCCCCCCCCCCGTTCCTCTTTTCCCTCCTGAAGGCGCTGGTCCAGCCTTCTCCCTGGTGAAGATGGGACAGAAGCATTCATTTAGTATCTCTGCTTTTCCTCCATTATCTTCCACCCATTAAACCCCTTTCTTAAACCTAACAATCCCTTCCTTCTTTCCTTCTTGTCCCTTTCCTCACTTATATATTGAAAGAAAACCTTCTCCCCCTTCTTAATTTATTCAGCTATCTGCAGCTCCTTCTGTGCCTTTGCTCTCTGGACTTCCTTATTTGCCTCACTAGTCAACCGTAGGCAATCTTCCCTATCCACATCGCTCTTGGTCTTCCTGAATTTCCATAGGCCAACCACTTTTCCCTTATTGCCTGGGCAACCCCAGAACTGAACCAGCTGGGCACTTTGGCCCTTGTGTTCTTACCCCTGAGCCTAATGCACTCATCTGTGGCAACCAGTATTCCTTCCTTAATAATGGACCACCTTTGGCCCACCCCTATATCTGCTCTGATGCCCACCAGATGGCTCCTTAGCACTTTGCCCATTTTCCTGAAGTCCGCCCTCTTGAAATCCAAGATTTTGGTCTTAGGATGTTTTCCCTGCCCATAACCAACTGGAACCACACTATGCAATGGTCACTTCCATCCAGTGGTTCCCCTGACCATTATTTCCTGTAAGTGCTCCCCATTTGTGAGCACCAGATCAAGAATTGCCTCAGCTCTTGTTGATTCAGTGATGCCCTGAGTCAGGAAACCACTCTGCAGTCCTTCCAGGATCTCCTGGCTCCTAGCACATGTTGTGGATGGTATGCTTCAGTCGGCCTTCGGCAGGTTGAAGTCCCCTAGAATTACCACCTCTCCTTTCCCCACAGCTTCCAATATTTGTGAGCTCAGTTCCCTGTCCTTCTCCTCATCCTGACTGAGTGGTCTGTAAATCATCCCCAACCTCATCTTTCTCCCTCTATTGGACCTTAACATAAGCCATAATATCTCCACCTCCCCCTTCTTCTGACTCCTCTCTCGTGCAAATTATTCCCTCCCTGATATAAACTCACACTCTGCCCCCCTTTCCTGACTACCCTGTCCCTCCTGTATAGTTTATATCCAGAGATACCAAGGTCCCAGTCATGGTGTGATGTTGCACAAGTCTCTGTTACTGCAGCTATGTCCACCCTCCTGTCTGCTAATAGTGTCTGCAGGTCGTCCATCTTGTTTCCAAGACTCCACGCATTCAGAGACACTACCCTCCAGCTAGAGTCTGACCTTCCTTCTCTTCCTTCTATTCTTCTATTCAGATTTATCCCCTCTATGTGCACCCCTTCACGTACCCTTGCTATGTGTTCCTCACCCCCTTCATCCTTTGCTGTGTTCTTGCCCCTTCCACCTCCTTCTTCCAGACCGGTTCCATCACTGTGGGGGGGGGGGTTCACTGACCTCCTCCTCTCAGAGTCTGTGGTCATGCATGCCTGCTGCCCCCCACTCAGTAGTTTAAATTAAAGTGTAGTGGTTATGTATTCCCCTAGATTGTTCCTGAGTACCCTCAAACCTTCACTACTGAGGTGTAGCCTCTCTGGTGAAAGGAATGATTTGTTGGACCAGGTCTCCTTCCAGTCCCCAATACAGATGAACATCTCCTCCCAGCGCCATTTCCTCAGCCAGTCATTAAAATCCTCTATTCTTCTTTTCCTGGCGTTGCTGGCCCTTGGTACTGGTATCACCACTGAGAAAGCCAGAGAATTTCCTTCCTCCCTGCAGATCTTCCCTAACTCCCTGAACCTACTTTGCACTACCTCAACCTCTTCCCCAGCTAGGTCGCAATCCATGAGGAAACGGTGAGTTTAAATCACAGCAGCATTGTAAGCTATTAACAAAGAGATTTAAAGGAACATAAGAAAACATTACTCACCTTAGCAATGTTGTTTCTTCTAATGGAGTCTTGCTATATTATGACATATGCAGTGAGTCCCAACCTTCAAACTGCTCCGGAGGTGATAGAGTTAACTTTCCATGCCAGGCATGGAACGCTGAGCTCGAGCTCGGTTGAAACTCTGTCTGTTGTTCTTTAAACTCAAACCATCAGATCTTTATGAGCTAAACTCACAAAGGTCCTGTGTGGGAGCTGTAAACCTACACTAGCCAACTGGCTACTAAACATAAGAACACATTTTCTGGCCCCAAAACAAAGACTCAAGTCAGGAGACCCAAAAAATGAAAAACACAACACCAAGTCATCCCCAAAAAAGGAGGGGTGAAACAACAAGGTGGGCATCTACTAAGTGCCAACACTGCACTGCCCACCCACATCCCAAAAACAAAGGTTCTGAGAGGGACAGGCAGGGAGGAGGTCATAATATAGCAAGACTCCATTAGAAGAAACAACATTCACCCTAATATTCTCGCTCCCAAACAGTATTGGTCTCAGTTATTTCCGGAATATAATTTTGACTGGGGTAATATCTGGGGTGCGTGTCATAAATTCTTGTTGCAGGATAGGCTCAGGTTAATGCAATTCAAGCTATTGCATAATATTTATTATTCCCCTTTAAAGTTGGTGGATCGGGGCATGGTCTCCTCCTCCTCCTGTTTTAGGTGTCAGCAAGGGTGGGAGATCTGCTCCATATTTTTGGAACTGCCGAAGTAGCTGTATTATGGGAGTCTATCAAGAGGAATCTGGACCCTCTTTTGAGTCTGGAAACTTATTTACCCTGAGGTATGTATTTTGGGAGACATGGCCCTGGTTGGTGTCCAGTAGGGAAATACCACATGGGTCTGATCTGACCTCAGTCAAAAAGTGATTTTGAGGCATTGGAAGGATACCGTAGAGATTTCATATGGCGAGTGGTTGCAGGAATTCCTAGCTAATCTTAGAGCGGAAAGAACCATAGCAAGCTTGCAGAATAAGCTTCCTAAGTTTAATCATATCTGGGGTTCCTTATATACTTTTTTTTCCTGTTCCTAGGTAATTCGCAATATTTTTTTTTCAGTCAGTTCAAATTTAAGTGCTGTGCATAGGGTGGGTGTTTGGGTTGAGGGGGGGTTTTTGGGGGGAGGGGTAAGGATTGCATCCTGATGTTCTTTCATATTATGGCAAGTATTTCCATTGTTACCCTGTTTCCTTTTTCTGGATGTACTCCTTTATTGGTGTAAAACTTTCAATAAAAGTTGAATTGAAAAAAAAAAAAAGAAGAAACAACATTACTAAGGTGAGTAATTTTTTCTTCAAACAACATGAAGTCTTGCTATATTATGACATATGCAGACTACACAGCAGTATCTCTATGGAGGAGGGACAGAACCTACTTAGGAAATAGGCTCTGAAGCACAGCTGTGCCAAAACGAGCATCACTCCTAGCCTGGATGTCCAGGGAGTAATGCTTGGTAAAAGTATGAACTGTTTTCCAGGTAGCTGCTTGACATATCTCTAGAATAGGGATGTTCCTGGCAGCAGCCACTTGAAGCAGCTGTACCTCTAGTAGAGTGAGCCCTCAGGCCTGAGGAAGGAACCTTACCCAGCTTTTCATAACAGAATTGGATACAAGACACAATCCACCTGGCAATGGATCTTTTAGTGGCAGGTTTCGCTTTACGAACCTCAACATAAGTGAGGAACAGTTGGAGGGAGTCAAACCTGTGACCCTTGGTACGCTCTATGTAGTAACTAAGGGCTCTCTTCACATCTAAGCTGTGCAGCCTCCTCTCGCCAGAGGAGGAATGGTCAGTGAATTACACTGGAAGAGATAAGGATTGATTAAGGTAGAAATCTGAAACCACCTTAGGCAAGAACTTCCTGTTAATCCTGAGGACCACCTTATCTCTATGAAAGGAGATAAAATCAGGCTCCACTGACAAAGCTTGTAGTTCACTTATGCGTCTGGCAGAAGTGATGGCTACCAGAAACACAGCCTTCCAAGTCAAGTACTTAAGCTCTGCTGAAGACAAGGGCTCAAAGGGAGGTTGCATAAGCTGAGCAATGCAAACATTAAGATCCCAGGCAGGGGCAGGGGCCCTGAATGGAGGGTTGGCGTGAAGCAATCCCTTAAAAAACTTGGAGGATACAGGATGAGCTGAAAGAGAAGAGAGTTTACCTGCTGAAACAAAAGCAGATACAGCTGCCAAATGTACTTTTAGGGTAGCTGGTCTCAGCTCCAAGGTATTTAAATGGACCATATAATCCAGGACTGTGGGTAAATCAGCAGATTCTGGGGAAATATGCATCCCAGAGCACCATATTTGGAATTATAGGTAGCCCTGGTGGAAGGTTTCCTAGAAGCCTTCAATATATCCATTACACCTTGGGAGAGGTGTAGATCAGCAAATTCTAACTCTTCAAGAGCCAGGCCTTGAGATTGAGAGATTTGAGGTTTGGGTACCAAACCCTCCCCTGAGCACAGGTTAACAGGTTGTGATTCCTGGGAAGACACAGGGGAAGATGGACTGCTAAGGACAGTAGGAGTGAATACCAGGGTTGTCTGGCCCAATCTGGAGTGATCAGGATCATCTTGCAGGATTGAGATCTGATTTTGACTTACACTTTGAACAGGAAAGGGAAGGGGGGGAAAAGCATAAAGAAACTTCCCTTCCCAATTGAGAACTAAGGCATCCAGAGGGACTGAGCCCAATACTGGGGGCCTGCACCAAAAAAGAGGAAGCTGGTGATTATATGGGGCTGCAAAAAGATCTATCTGCGGGGTGCCCCATCTGGCAAATATTACCTCCAGGACCTGGGGATCCAGTGACCATTCGTGATGGCCCTGGGAAATTCTGCTGAAAGCATCTGCCAGGACATTGTCCTTGCCTGGGAGGTGAACTACCGTAAGGGAGGTGTTCAGGGAGTAAGTCAGAGACCACAACTTCATTGCTTCAGTGCACAAGGGCGAAGACCGAGTGCCTCCTTGCTTGTTAATGTACCACATTGTGGTGGTGTTGTCTGTTCTGACCTGTACAACTTTGTTCTGAACAGATTTGGAAAAAACTTGAAGTGCTAGACAAACTGCTCTGAGTTCCAGCAGACTGATGTGGAGCAGAGATTCCTGAGGGGACCACAATCCCTGGGTAGTGAGGTTGCCCATGTGAGCTCCCTACCCCAAGAGGGATGCATCTGTAGTAAGGATTAAGGAGTGAGACTGAGTGACAAAGGGAACCCCTTGTCTCACATTGCGCTGATCCCACCACCACTGTAGGGCCTGGATCAGGGTTTGAGTTACTGGGATCAATTTGGTTAGAGGGTCTTTCCTTTAAGACCAAAAGGCTCTCAAATGGAACTGGATGTCCCTCATTTGAAATCTTGCTCCCTGCACTACTGCTGTAGAAGCAGCCATGTGCCCCAGGAGCTGTAGAAAATGCCTTGCTGGTCGAGAGACCTGCAGGGTGAATGAGGAGGCCAGAGAGACCAGGGTCCTTGCCCTGTCCAAAGGAAGAAAGGCTCTGGTTTTCTCTGTGTTCAGCTCTGCGCCTATGAAGGTGAGGAGTTGGACAGGCTCTAGAACTGACTTTGAAAGATTCAGAAGGAAACCTAGAGAGGTTAGCAGTTGCTGAGTTATCTGCAGATGTAACTTGACTTGCTCTGGAGATTGGCCTACTATGAGCCAGTCGTCCAGGTAAGGGAAGATAGCAATTTTTTTGCCTTCTTAGGGAGGCAACTGCTACTGCCAGGCATTTTGTGAATACCCTTGGAGCAGAGGTGAGGCCAAAAGGCATTGCTCTGAACTGGTAATGGACTGAGGGCAGCTCGAACCTGAGGTACTTTCGATGGGAGCTTCTGATGAGATTATGGAAGTAGGCATCCTTGAGATCCAGGGACACTAGCCAGTCCCCTGGCCTTAGAGAGGGTAGAATAATTCCCAGAGTCACCATTTTGAATTTTGGTTTTAAAAGGTGCTTGTTTAAGTATCTGAGATCCAGGATAGGCCGCCATTCTCCTGTCTTTTTTTGGGGTAAGGAAGTACCTGGAGTACAATCCTTTGCCCTGGTGTAGGGGTGGAACCCTTTCCACAACTCTGACAGCCAGGAGGGAAGAGACTTCTGCCTCTAGGGCAAGTGCCTCTGGTGGATTTGCAGGTGGAAAGGATCTGGTTCTCACCTTTGGAAATTTTTTGAAGCTGAGAACCAGTCCCTGGCTTACTACTTCCAGGACCCACTTGTCTGATGTCAGAGACTTCCAGTCCTGGACAAAGTAAGCCAGCCTGCCCCCTACAGGTAGGTGAGAATCGGCCCTGGCAACCCCATCAGGGTGCCTGCTTGGCAGGGGCTTTAGGCTGAGGGGTGGAAACAGGCCTGCTTGTACCCTGTCTGCCTCTCCCTCTAAAGAACCCCTCTGGGCGTAAGCAGAAGAGGAGACCTGGGCTTGGTAAAAAGGCCTATGAAATGGCCTGCCCATGCCCCTGGAAGGCTGTCTTTGAGGAGTGGCTTGCCTCTCTTTGGCCTGAGCACTCCTATAAGTGGTCCTATACTCATCCATTTTCTTCATGTAATTCTCTGTCTGCTCCCCAAACAGAGAATTACCCACAACAGGAAAATCCATGGCCTTAGTCTGGGTATCCTGTGACAGGCTAGTACATCTGAGCCGAGCCATTCTGCGAAGTGCCACAGATGTAGCCATGACTCTTGATGATACATCATTAGAGTCCACTGCAGCATGGAATTGCACCTTGGATGCCTCAATACCATCAGCAGCCACCTGCTCCAGCTCCTTGGCAAGCTGGCCAGGGACCTGTTTGCTAGAGCCATAACAGTATCCCATCTGGATTTCTGATATCTAGCAACATAAGCCATATAATTTGCCTGTCTGAGTCCCAAGGATGCTGCCATGTACTGTTTCTTTGCCATGGCATCAATCCTCCTGGAGTCCTTGTCAGGGGGGTGTGAAGCCAAGGGAATATTTGCCTTGTCACAGGCTGCAGCCTGCACTACCCCAACATGGTTGCATTGCTGAGTAAGGAACTCAGAGCCTGACAATGTGTACCTCTTGTCCATTCTCTTATCCACAGGAGGTATAGTGTGAGGAGTTTTTAGAATTTTTACTGTCTGTTTCCCAAAAGATTTATGCAAAGGAATAGACAGTCTCCTAGACTCTGGGATATCCATCATTTCCACATAGTCAGGCTCCTCTTGATCATCCATAGCTTCCTCCATAGGGAGCTGGAGGGTTTCAGCCACTTTTTTAAAACATAAAATGAGAAGGGGACTCAGAAAGCCTAGGAGGAGACACTCCTGAAGGTATGTCTGGGGAGATGTCCGGTTCAATGGACACACCCAGACTTTCAAATCCACATTCACTCTCCTCATACTCCTCTTCCCCCTCCTCCAGTTCATAAAATTCCTCTAAATTGTACTCTTGAACCGGTGGAACCGGCTGAACCGTACGCTTACCGGATGGTGCCGGTTCGGTCAGAACCAGGGAAAGCGACTGGACAATTTTAATCGCTTTGGCTATTTCTTCAGCGGTTGGAGAGGAAAGTTTTGGCTCCACACCAGCTGATTTCCTAGTCCTTTTTGCTGGAACTGACTCCTCAGAGTTGGCTCTCCTTTTGCCCAAGGAAGTCTCGCCTTGGTCAGAGGGCACTCCCTCCAGTTCGGTTGGAACCGAACCGGGCTGGCCATCCGGTTCAGCAGACTTTTGGGCCTCCCTTTCCCTAAGCCTACCAACTCTCTTTTCCAGGGTAGCTGCAGGAAAATATTTGCAAATCTGGCAGTTTGCATTGAGGTGATCAAACCCCAGACAATAAACACAGGTGATGTGGGGGTCAGCCTTGGCAAGGACTTCCCCACAGACACTGCAGTGTGGAAACCTAGTGGGCCCGGTTTTTCTTTTGAGTTTCTCAGATATAATACTAGCCTAACCAAACTTACCCGTTTATGGCAATCCGCTAGGTAAGACCCTCTCATCAGTTCCCAACCGTATCACGGGTCGTGGAAAAAACCGTAATAAAATCCAGTTTTTTTTAGAACCGGTAACCACACTCTAAATGACAGATTAATATATTTTAAACAACCTGATCAGTTCAAACCAAACCAATAAACCGTTTACAAGTTCCACACAGAATAGAAATTAATGTAAAACCTATCTAGTACTCACAATACCACAGACAGAGTCTGAACCGACCGGTTGCGGTTTAAATTCGGTCAAAAACCGAGAAAAACAATACTTTAACCGACAAATGAACCGAACAGAAGGAGAAATCTCCGGAGCGACTGTTCAGTGAGGCGGAGTAAAGAATCTGACGGTTTGAGTTTGAAGAACAACAGACAGAGTTTCAACCAAGCTCGAGCTCAGCGTTCCATGCCTGGCATGGAAAGTTAACTCTTTCACCTCTGGAGTAGTTCAAAGGTAGGGACTCACTGCATATGTCATAATATAGCAAGATTTCATGTTGTTTGAATAGCCAATATTTGTTGAATCTTTCATAACTGAGACAGCTAAACCTCCTTTCCCTGAACAAACATTGCAGGCCATCAAATATTAGGGTCTAACTGGTAGCAAGAAGACTATTTGTTTTTCTCCTAGTCACCCAGTCTGCCCTCATCAACCATGCCGCCTGCTCCCAGCCCCATCATCTGCCTTCTCCTGGAATTACCCGATCTCCAGGTCCTTCTTGACTTACCCCCCCCCCCAAAGGCATTAGATCCTGTTGGAGGTCGTGCTCAGTGCAGAGGTGGATGCCCCAGCTGGCAGTAAGGGGCCAGTGGAGCAGTGCCAGCTTACCTCATCCTCATTTGGGGGGTTTGCAGCTTACTTCCTTGCCCACAGGAGACCAACAATCTAGAGATTATCTGTGTATGCACACAAAGATCACTGGTGGAGTTTTATGGCAAGCTCCTATAAGTAAAAATGGCATAACTGTCACTGGGACTACTGAACAGTGATCTGCTTAAATTCAATACTATACATCACATATACAGGACTTTAGTTGCTTAACTGCTGCTATTTGTGTTTTAGTTTTGTTAACAACTCATTCTGCCCTGGGTGGCCATTTTGTATCAGGAGAGCCAATGGATAGTTTAGACTTCATACGGAGCTATTGGGTACAATGAATTAATAAATAATTTGGTGTGTTTGTGAGTGTTTGGGTGTGCGGATGCGTGGGTTAGTGTTGTGTGATTGTATAATAGTTGTGTTGCGAGGAAAGGGTTGTTTTAAAGCTGTGGCTAGATTTGGGGGGTTTGGGTGGGAAGGTGAGGACTGGTTATTAGCAATTGTTTAGTGGGAGACCTAGCTGGATGATAATGCCTCCCCATTTTGGAGGTGGCAGTGACAGCCGGGTACTCCGTGGTTCACAGCCCGAGAAAGGATCGCAGTGGCGGGGGTGGTGGCTATTTGTTTTAAATCTAGCTTGAACCTTACAGTGCTAACTGTAGGTTCAACATGGTTCTTTTAGTGTGTGGCAGCCCGAGGTGGCATCGGTGCAGGCTTTAGGGTTCCCCTGCTCTATCGTCCCCTGGGAATAAATGGGGACTTTTTTGGGGAGGTCGAGGAGCTCATCACTGACCTGATGCTAGAGTCCCCCAGGTGGTTGATCCTGGGAGGTGTCAATGCTCGGGTCGATGATGGGCTCCCGAGATTTGAAAATTACCTTCTCAGAAGCATGGAGGCCTTGGACCTGGTACAAAATTTAACATCAGCAACGTACTTGGGCAGCCACACACTGGACTTTTTTTTTCAGTAGATTTAGATATTATAGACCTCAATAGTGATCCGCTGGTTTGGTCAGATCATAGCACCGTGAGGTTCATGTTTAGGGCCCCCTTCCAAGATGGTCCTGCCCCAGTGGGGATGGTATGTACCGCCCATTAAGAGGAGTTTCCTCTATGGGACTATCAGCTGTGCTGGATATATCAGGTGTTAGGGCGGCTAGTGTGGTTGGGCCAGAGGAAGCAGTGGCAGCCTATAATGGGACGGTTTCTGCAGCCTTTGACTCAATTGCACTCATTTGTGTCCACCCCTTGTCTACTTACCGGAGACTTCCTTGGTTTGATGAGGCTCTTCAGAGCTTAAAGACTAAGGGACAGAGGTTAGAGAGATGCTGGAGGAGATCTGGCTCAGTGGAGGACAAACTGACCTTGGGGTCACATTATGTTGACTACTAGGGGGCAAGCTCCTAAAAACTAGGCAACATTTCTGTTTCGAGAGATTGCTGTGGCGAGGAGTTGGCCAGCTCAACTCTTCCGCTTGGTAGAAAGGCTTTCACATCCTGTCTGTCTCCATGTTGGCAGAGTCATTTCTAGCAGTAGATGCGAGGAGCTGGCTCTGTTCTTCGCTGACAAGGTGTCTGCTATTATGGCTGAGGTCTCCTCGAGTATCTCGTGAAAGTGATGCAATGTTCAACCTGAGATGTGCCTGAACACTCCTCCTGTTTGGGATGAGTTTGAGTTAGTTGGGGTAGAGAAAGTGGTGGAGATAATCTCAAAGCTGCGGCTGGCACAGTGTGACCTAGACCCAGGTCCAATCCGCCTTTTGGTTGGATGTCTTGACCTGATTAGTCCTGTGATTGCTGAGGCTGTCTGGAGTTCCTTGAGGAGTGGTGTCTTTCCACTGTCTTTGAAAGTGGTGGTGATTAGACCCCTTTTGAAGAAGCTCTCATTGGACCCAGACTGCCTCAGCAATTACAGGCTGGTCTCAAACTTCCCATATTTAGGGAAAGTTATTGAAAAGGTGGTGGCTGTGCAGCTTGAGTGACATCTTGCCTATGAGCCTTTCCAGTCTGGGTTCCAGGTGGGGCATAGTACAAATACTGCACTGGTCAGGGCACTTAACGATCTCCTTATGGTGAAGGACAGGACAGCTCATACCATCTTGATTCTCCTGGACCTCTCGGTGGCATTTGACACCGTGGACCATGAGGTGCTGCCTGATCACCTGCAGTTCTGGTGTGGCCTGTCTGGTATTGTTATCCACTGGTTCAGGTCATACCTGACACAGTGTAAAAATGGGACTTGTCTCATCGAACACAAAGCCTCTGTGCTGTGGGGTTCCGCAGGATTCAGTTTTGTAGCTCTATTTGTTCACAGTGTACATGCTTCCATTGGGGGACATTATCGGGCGGTACGGGTTGGGTTTTCACTGCTATGCAGATGATACACAGCGGTACCTGACCTGTGCACCATAAAACCAGTTGTCGGACTCCGTATTTAACTGCTACCTTGAGGAAATCCAGTCTTGGATGACTCACAACTGGCTTAAGCTTAACCCAGATAAGACTGAGGTACTGGTTGTGGATATGGGTCGCTGGGGAGGCGGGGGGTCATCACTCGGCTTAGTGTTAGGGGGTGTTCCCCTTGACCATGCTACTCAGGTGAAGGAAATATAGAAACATAGAAGAAAAAATTACTCACCTTAGTAATGTTTCTTCTAATGGAGTCTTGCTATATTATGACATATGCAGTGAGTTCCAACCTTCGAACTGCTCCAGAGGTGAAAGAGTTAACTTTCCATGCCAGGCATGGAACTTTGAGCTTGAGCTTGGTTGAAAGCTCTATTTGTTGTTCTTCAAACTCAAACTGTTGGATCTTTATGAGCAAAACTCACTAAGACTCTGTGTGGAAGCTGTAAACCTACACTAGCCAACTGGCTACTAAATATATGAACACATTTTTTGGTGCCAAAACAAAGACTCAAATCAGGAGACCCAAAACATGACAAACACAACACCAGTCACCCCAAAAAGGAGGGGTGAAAAACAAGGTGGGCATCTACTAAGTGCCAACACTACGCAGAACATACTTAGGAAATAGGCTCTGAAGCACAGCTGTGCCAAACCGAGCATCACTCCTAGCCTGGATGTCCAGAGAGTAATGCTTGGTAAAAGTGTGAACAGTTTTCCAGGTAGCTGCTTGACATATCTCTAGGATAGGGATGTCCCTGGCAGCAGCCAGAGACGCAGCTGTACCTCTGGTAGAGTGAGCCCTCAGGCCTGAGGGAGGAACCTTACCCAGTTTTTCATAGCAGAATTGGATACACGAGACAATCCACCTGGCAATGGATCTTGTAGTGGCAGGTTTCCCTTTGTCAACCTCACCATAAGTGAGGAACAGTTGGAAGGAGTCAAACCTGTGACCCTTGGTACGATCTATATAGTAGCTAAGGGATCTTTTGACATCTAAACTGTGCAATCTCCTCTCGCCAGAGGAGGAATGGTCAGTGAAGTACACAGGGAGAGACAAAGATTGATTAAGGTGGAAATCTGAAACCACCTTAGGCAAGAACTTTCTGTTAGTCCTGAGGACCACCTTATCTCTGTGAAAGGAGATAAAATCAGGCTCCACTGACAATGCTTGTAACTCACTTATGCATCTGGCAGAAGTGATGGCTACCAAAAACACAGTTTTCCAAGTCAAGTCCTTAAGCTCTGTTGAAGACAAGTGCTCAAAAGGGGGGTTGCATAAGCTGGGCAATGCAAATATTAAGATCCCAGGCAGGGGCAGGATCCCTGAATGGAGGGTTGGTGTGAAGCAACTCTTTGAAAAACTTGGAGAATACAGGATGGGCTGAAAGAGAAGAGGATTTACCTGCTGATAAGAAAGCAGACACGGCTGCCAGGTGCACTTTTAGAGTAGCTGGTCTCAGCCCCAAAGTATTTAGATGGACCATATAATCCAGGACTGTGGGTAAATCAGCAGATTCTGGGGAAATATGCTTTGCAGAGCACCATATGGAAAATTTCTTCCATTTGGAATTATAAGTAGCCCTGGTGGAAGGCTTCCTAGAAGCCTTCAGGATATCCAATACACCTTGGGAGAGGTGTAGGTCAGCAAATTCTAACTCTTCAAGAGCCAGGCCTTGAGATTGAGAGATTTGAGGTTCGGGTACCAAACTCTTCCCTGAGCACAGGGGAAGGTGGACTGCTAAGGACATAAGGAGTGGGTACCAGGGCTGTCTGGAGCAATCAGGATCATCTTGCAGGGTTGAGATCTGATTTTGACTAGCACTCTGAACAGGAGAGGGAAGGGGGGAAAAGCATAGAGAAACTTCCCTTCCCAACTGAGAAGGAAGGCATCCAGGTGGACTGAGCCGAACACTGGGGGCCTGCAGCAAAAATGGGGAAGTTGGTGATTGTCCGGGGCTGCAAAAAGATCTATCTGCAGTGTGCCCCATCTGGCAAATACCACCTCCAGAACTAGGGGATCCAGTGACCATTCGTGATGGCCCTGGGAAATCCTGCTGAGAGCATCTGCCAGGACATTGTCCTTGCCTGGGAGGTGAACAGCCATAAGGGAGGTATTCAGAGAATAAGCCAGAGACCACAACTTCATTGCTTTGGTGCACAAGGCCATAGACCAAGTGCCCCCTTGCCTGTTGATGTACCACATTGTGGTGATATTGTCTGTTCTGACCTGAATAACTTTGTTCTGAACAGATTTGGAAAAAACTTGAAGTGCTAGAAAAACTGCTCTGAGTTCCAACAGATTGATGTGGAGCAGAGATTCCTGAGGGGACCACAATCCCTGGGTAGTGAGGTCATCCATGTGAGCTCCCCACTCCAAGAGGGATGCATCTGTAGTAAGGATTAAGGAGTGAGACTGAGGGGTGAAGGGGACCCCTTGTCTCAGATTGCCCTGGTCCTGCCACCACTGAAGGGCTTGGATCAGGGTTCGAGTCACTGGGATTAATTTGGTTAGAGGGTCCCTCCTTTGAGACCAAAAGGCTCTCAAATGGAACTGGATGTCCCTCATCTGAAATCTGGCTCCCTGCACTACTGCTGTGGAAGCAGCCATGTGTCCCAGGAGCTGGAGAAAATGCCTTGCTGGTCGAGAGACCTGCAGGGTGAAGAAGGAGGCCAGAGAGATCAGGGTCCTTGCTCTTTCCAGAGGAAGGAAGGCTCTGGCTTCTTTTGCGTTCAGTTCCGCACCTATAAAGGTGAGAAGCTGGACAGGCTCCAGGACTGACTTTGGAAGACTGAGAAGGAAACCCAGAGAAGTAAGCAATTGCTGAGTTACCTGAAGATGTAATCTGACTTGGTCTGGAGACTGGCCTACTATGAGCCAATCGTCCAGGTAAGGAAATATGTCAACGTTTTGCCTTCTTAAGTGGGCAACTGCTACTGCCAGGCATTTTGTGAATACCTTTGGGGCAGAGGTGAGGCCGAAGGGCATTGCTCTGAACTGGTAATGGCCTAAGGGCAGTTCGAATCTGAGGTACTTTCGATGGGAGCTTCTGATGAGAACATGAAAGTAGGCATCCTTGAGGTCCAGGGATACTAGCCAGTCCCCTGGCCTTAGAAAGGGTAAAATAATTCCCAGAGTCACCATTTTGAATTTTGGTTTTAAAAGGTGCTGTCTTTTTTGGGGTAAGGAAGTACCTGGAGTACAATCCTTTGCCCTAGTGTAGGGGTGAAACCCTTTCCACAGCTCTGAGAGCCAGGAGGGTAGAGACTTCTGCTTCTAGGGCAAGTGCCTCTGATGGATTTGCAGGTGGAAAGGATCTGGTTCTCATCTTTGGAAATTTTTTGAAGCTGAGAACCAGTCCCTGGCTTACTACTTCCAGGACCCACTTGTCTGATGTTAGAGACTCCCAGTCCTCGACAAAGTAAGCCAGCCTGCCCCTTACAGGTAGTGGAGAATCGACCCTGGACACCCCATCAGGGTCCTGCTTGGCAGGGGCTTTAGGCTGAGGAGTGGAAGCAGGTCTGCTTGTACCCCATCTGCCTCTCCCTCTAAAGAACCCCCTCTGGGCATAAGCTGAAGAGGAGGCCTGGGCTTGGTAAAAAGGCCTACGAAATGGCCTGCCCCTGCCCCTGGAAGGCTGCCTTTGAGGAGTGTCCTGCCTTTCCTTGGCCTGTGCACTGCTATAGGTGGTCCTATATTCATCCATTTTCTTCATGTAATTCTCTGTTTGCTCCCCAAACAGAGAGTTGCCCACAACAGGAAAATCCATGGCCTTAGTCTGGGTATCCAGTGAAAGGCTAGTACATCTGAGCCAAGCCATTCTACGGAGAGCCACAGATGTAGCCATGACTCTTGATGACACATCATTAGAGTCCACTGCAGCATGGAATTGCACTTTAGATGCCTCAATACCGTCAGCAGCCACCTGCTCCAGCTCCTTAGCAAGCTGGCCAGGGACCTGCTTTGCTAGAGCCAAAATAGTATCCCATTTGGATTTCTGGTATCTAGCAACATAAGCCATATAATTTGCCTGTCTGAGTCCCAAGGATGCTGCCATGTATTGTTTCTTTGCCATGGCATCAATCCTTCTGGAGTCCTTGTCAGGGGGGTGTGAGGCCAAGGGAATATTTGCCTTGTCACAGGCTGCAGCCTGTTCAACCCCCACATGGCTGCATTGTTGTGTAAGGAACTCCGTATCAGAGCCTGACAATGTGTACCTCTTGTCCATTCTTTTATCCACAGGAGGTATAGTGTGACGAGTTTTTAGAATTTTCACTGTCTGTTTCCAAAAAGATTTATGCAGAGGAATAGACAGTCTCCTAGACTCTGGGATATCCATCATTTCTACATAATCAGGCTCTTCTTGATCATCCACAGCTTCCTCCATAGGGAGCTGGAGGGTTTCAGCCACTTTTTATAAAACATAAATGAGAAGGGATCAGAAAGCCTAGGGGAGACACCTGAAGGTCTGTCTGGGGAGATGTCCAGTTCAATGGGCACATCCAGACTTTCAAATCCACATTCACTCTCCTCATACTCCTCTTCCCCCTCCTCCGGTTCATAAAATTCCTCTAAATCATAATCTTGAACCGGTGGAACCGACCGAACCTTACGCTTACCTGATGTTGCTGGTTCGGTCGGAACCGGGGAAAGCGACTGGACAATTTTAATTGCTTTAGCTATTTCTTCAGCGGTTGGAGAGGGAAGTTTTGGCTCCATACCAGCTGATTTTCTAGTTCTCTTTGCTGGAACCGACTCCTCAGAGTTGGACCTCCTTTTGCCCAAGGAAGTCTCGCCTTGGTCAGAGGGCACTCCTTCCAGTTTGGTTTCAACCGAACCGGGCTGGCCATCCGGTTCAGCGGACTTTTTGACCTCCCTTTCCCTGAGCCTACCAACTCTTTTAAAAACAACCTGATCGGTTCAAACTGAACCGATAAAACCGCTTACAAGTTCCACACAGAAAGTAAATGTAAAACCTATCTAGTACTTACAAATACCACAGATAGAGCTTGAACCGACCAGTTGCAGTTTAAATTCGGTTAAAAAAAACCAAAAATTAATACTTTAACCAACAAAATGAACCGAGCAGAAGGAGAAATCTCCGGAACAACTGATCAGTGAGGCGGAGTAAAGAATCTGACAGTTTGAGTTTGAAGAACAACAGATAGAGCTTTCAACCGAGCTCGAGCTCAAAGTTCCATGCCTGGCATGGAAAGTTAACTCTTTCACCTCCGGAGCAGTTCGAAGGTTGGGACTCACTGCATATGTCATAATATAGCAAGACTTCATGTTGTTTGAAACACAGATTTTGACGGCAGATAAGGACCGCTTGGCCCACCCAGTCTGCCCATTTCCCTACCTAATGGTTACGCTGCAGATCCTAGTTAACCAGCAGCCTACTTCTTCCTACCCCCAACCCCTAGAATTGCCTTATGACTGTCCCATGCATGCTTGAATTCCACCACTGTTTTTGACTCCACAACCTCCTCCGAAGGCTGTTCCATGCATCCACAACCCTCTCTGTGAAAAATACTTCCTTAAATTACCTCTGAGCCGCCCACTTCTATCTTCAAATTGTGCTCCTTGTTCTTGCACACTCTTTTTTGAAAGATGCTACCCTCTTGGTCTTTGTTGATTCCCTTGAGGTACTTGAAAGTTTCATCATGTCCCCTCTCCTCTTTTCCTTGAGGCTATACATATTCAGCTCCTTTAGTCTCTCTTCATATGTCTTCCGTGCAGACCCTGCACCATTTTAGTGCCCTCCTCTGGACAGCCTCCATCCTGTCTATGTCTTATGGAGATTCGGTCTCCAGAACTGCACGCAGTACTCCAGATGGGGTCTCACCAACTGTCTGTACAGAGGATAATAACTTCCTGTTTTCTACTGGTGATGCCTCTCCTATGCATCCCAGTATCCCCCAGCCTCCTTGCAGCCCTCTCCATTGCTTGCCCACCTTTAGGTCATCTGATATGACTATCCTCAGGTCCCTTTCCATTTTGTTTTTGTTAGTATCTCACCCCCCATTGTGTACTCTTCCCCTGGGTTTTTGTTTCCCAGGTGCATTACCTTGCACTTCTTAGCATCGAATCTAAGCTGCCATACATTTGACCATTCCTCTAACCTTGCCAAGTCCCTTCTCATCCTTTCCACCCCACCTTACGCATCAACTCTGTTGCAGATCTTTGTATCATCTGCAAAGAGACATACTTTTCCTTTCAGTCCCTCTGCAATGTCACTTATAAAGACATTGAAGAGGACTGGTCCTAATACTGAACCCTGCAGTACCCCACTAGTAACCCCCCTTTCTTCAGAGTGGACTCCATTTACTATTACTCTCTATGTCCTATTCTCCAGCCAGTTCTTTACCCAGGCTGTCATCTTGGGACCCACACCCAGGCTGGCTAACTTGTATATTAATCTTTTGTGTGGGACTGTGTCAAATGCCTTGCTAAAGTCTAGGTAGGCCACGCCCACAGCCCTCCTGATCTACTACTTTGGTCACCCAGTCAAAGAAATCTATCAGATTTGTCTGGCATGACCTTCCGGCTGAATCCATGCTGCCTTGGGTCCTGAGTCCCTCTTGCCTCTAGATACTCAACAATTCTTTCCTTCAGAAGTGATTCCATCATTTTCCCTACTACTGAGGTTAAACTAACAGGTCTGTAGTTTTCTGCTTCTGCCTTGCTCCCACTTTTGTGAAGGGGAATCATATCTGCCCTTCTCCAGTCCTTGGGTACCACCCCATCCTCCCATGATTTGTTAAAGAGGGTAGTCAGTGGTGTCACTAGTTCTACCCTTAGTTCTTTTAGAATTCTGGGATGAATTCCATCAGGCCCCATTGCTTTGTCCACCTTCAGTTTTAAGAGTTCCTTCAGAACCCTTTCTTCTATAAATGGGCTGGTATCAACTTCTGTATCCAGAGTGTTTCTACTGTTTGTTTTAGGTACCTCCCCCACTTCCTTGTAAATACTGAGCAAAAATATTTGTTTAGTATCTCTGCCTTTTCACAGTCACCCTCTGCCCACCCTCCTCCTCTTTATTAAGCCTCACTAACCATCCCTTGGTCTTCCTTCGCCCTGATGTACCTATAAAGGTTTTATCCCCTTCTTAACTGAGTTGGCTATCTTTTCCTCAGTTTGGGCCTTTGCTGTTCTGACTGCCTTCCCAGCTCTTTGCTTTAACTGATACAGTTCTCTGTCCTGCTCCTTCTGTGATTCCTTGTACTTCCTGAAAGCTTTCTTTTCTCTTGAACCTTCACTGCCACTTCCTTTGAGAACCATAGTGGTTTCTTACATCGCTTCGTTTGTTTATTTACTTCCACAAAGGCTTGTTGCCTCTGTGATGGCAGTTTTTATTATTCCCCATTGTTCTTCCACCTCCTTCCTGCCAATTTGCTAGTGCATTCCTTAGGCACTCACCAATTTTGGCAAAGTCAGTCCTCCTAAAGTCCAGTAATTTTGCCTTTGTATGGCTTGACTCTATTGCTGTGTTTATTGTGAACCATACTGTTCGATGGTCGCTAGTTCCCAGATGGCTACCCACTTCTACATCTGTGAATTCTGAGGTCAGGGGTTAGGGGCAACATACTTCCTGGAAAACATAAACTGAACTTACAAACTTAAATGGGCAGACTGGGTGGGCCATAGGCCCTTATCTGCCGACACTGTCTATGTATCTATGTATCCTCTCTTCATCTCCATTTGAGAGAACCAGGTCTAAGATTGCTCCCTCTCGAGTGGGCTCCAATACTAGTTGTCTAAGGCATGCCCCCTGTAGGGCATCTAAAATAACCCCACTCTTTGAAGTGGCTGCTGCAACTGCACTCCAGTTAACATCTGGCATATTCAGATCACCCATCAGCAATATCTCCCCTTTTTCTGCCATTCTAAGTATTCTTTCTATCATTTTGTCCATTTCCTCCTGAGAAGGGGTCTGTATACTCACCCTGTACACACTGTGGTGCCATTGTCAGTCTCCAAATCTTACCCACAGTGCTTCTTCTCCTCCCTGTTTTCCCTTTGTTCTGTTGCTTGATTCCTTCCTTATGTAAAGAGCCACTACCCTCCTCTTTACCCTCCCTGTCCCTCCTGTAGATAGTGTATCCTGGTATGTTTATGTCCCAGTCATGGTTTTGTGTGTACCATGTTTCTGTGACTGCCCAATATCCAGATGTTCTTCTTCCATCAAGGCCACTAATTCAGGATGCTTGTTACCCAGACTACAGGCATTGGTACTCATTGCTCTCCATTTTTGATGGCTTTACCTTCTTTTGCAGCATCCCCACTGACCTGTCTACTCCCGGGTCTTTCTGATTTAGCACCCTGTTTTGTAGGAGAGGCTGGATTTTCCGCTGCTTATCAGTGCCTCCCTTGACTAGTTTAAAAGCTTGCCAATGAAGCATTTAAACTGATTGCTCAAAAGACTTGTTCTCTTCCTGGACAGATGCAGACCATCCTGCTAGTATAGGCTAGGTGTCCCTCCAGGTGGAACCCAGTCAATGAAGCCAAACCTGTGCTCCACACCATTTTTCAACCATTCATTAAACTGCATGGTGCAAAGTACCCCGCCTCACTCATGCCATTGACAGGCAGCACCTCAGAGAAGGATATTGTGTGTGCTACTTGTCTTAGGCCCTCCCCCAATTCTACAAAGTCCTCTGCACTGCTCTAATCTCATGATTAGCTGTCATTTGTCCTAGGGTGGACAATGATGTCCAGCTCAGACTCCCGCAGCTGTTCTCGTGATCCTGAGGATGCTTCTCTGTCTCTCAAGCCACGTTGCACCAGGCAGGCACCTTATTCAGTTTTCCCGATCCGCAGTTCTATCCCCTAATAACTGAGTCCCCCACCAGGAACTGCTTCCTCCTTGTGGTGTCCTCGCCTCCTTCCTGTGGGTCCTCTGTGCAGTTGTCCTCAGCCTCCTTAGTCTCCCTATGGGATCCACAGGGCTTTATGCCCTGAATGGTGTACTTGTGGTGTGAACAACTGACTGTGTGCTCTCTGTTCCACCATCTCACCCTCCTTGAGCTCAGTGGTCCAACTGCTGTGCTTTCTTTGCAACATCTGAGTGGTAGCAGTGGCTCTTGTTTCCTGGATGGGGAGATTCTTCCCACCATTCAGTGTGGCATGGAGGAAGGTCCTTACTACTGTCCAGTGTGGCCTGAAGACAGGAACTCCTCCTCAGGGCAGAGAGTTGTCTGCAAATAAGGCAGCATCTCAGCCTCCGAAAGACTCCCAGAAGACTGCTGCCCCACAGCCATTATATTGCACTACTCCCCTATATTTTTTTGTGTGTGTGATTGGTTTGTAATATAGAATATATATATATATATATATATGTAACCCCCTGCAAATAGGGGTTCCCCAAAGACTTCAGGACTGCTTAGAATGCTCCAAGCCTGAATAGTGTTGGCATTTTAAGCCATTTATCAGTGAGTATTTTTAGCGCCTCTGGTACTGTCTCTTTAAGAGCTGTCTGCTTGCAGACATAATTAGTTTGTATGGGGACTGTGTGCTTCTGAGTACCACCTCAGCTGCCGTAATTCACTTCATTTTGCAGTCACTAGGAGTGCAAAGGGAACCTATCTGAAAGATGTAACTGTTTGCAGAAATTATTTATAGTAATAATGAAATTACAGTTTGTCTAACCTGCTTTTGCAGTCAGAACTGTGTCTGCTAGTTCCATTCTAGTTTTGAACTGCTGAACTGGACCAATCAGTGGTAAGCTAGCTCTAAAATGGTGCCTTGGACGAATCAGAACTTGGACTCATAATCTGAGCCAGCCACAAGAGGATTGTATGGGCAGACTCTGGGAGATGTAGTTTAGACTTCAGTGCTCTTTTGGACCAACAGCAGCAGTCTCAGTGTGAGTGACAGCCAATCCAGTCAAGAACTGGGAGGAACTCAAAGGAAGTGCCCGTTTTGTCGGTTGGAGTTTCAGTTGAGCTTTGCAGGAAGAAGGAAGGAGCCCTGTGCTTTTTCAGTGTGCAGTTTTAGTCAAAACGTGTGTAAGGCCCAGAGTTCCGGTCTGCAGCTTGTGTAACAGCTTGTTAGGGACTGAACCGCCCTGTGAAAAGAATCAAGGATCTCTGAAGAGTAGAAACCAGGCTCACCCTGTAGAAGACTGAAGAATTGCTGAAAATTGCATCTGTCTGTCAGGAACTGAATCTGCTGTGTGTTCTCCCGGTATTGTGCAGTAATTATGATCGGGATGCAGATGCAGCCTGCCTGGTATAGTGCTTTTTATATGGATGTGTGAAGAGGTTTGTGTACCTCAAGTGAGCCCTGCTGACATTGAAGGACCCTATCTTATTTGGAGGTCGAGTACTAATTCAGGTTGCTCTCGTTGAATTGCCACATTAAATCCAAATGGAATTACTGTACTGCTGACTGTTTAATTCTCCTTTCTCTGTGTGAAACGTCTCTACCAGCTGCCACGGTTGGACTAGCCACTAGGGCTTGTGGTACCAGGGACAGTAACTGATAGGGATAGGCTTGTGCACAGAGCCACAGGTAGATTATTAGAGTGATAAGCTAATTAACCTGATTTCCCTGTCCTGTTATATCCCCTAAATAAATCAGAGCTTGTTTCAGAAAGTTATACCGCCTGAGGTATTTGTCTCATGTTAAAGTACTGTACTGTGATTGTTGCACTGTATCTCATTTCTACAGGAGGTCCCAGTGCCGGAACCAGACCTGGGGTAAGTGTATACTGTGAAGGTAATTCTGATATATGGTGTGGGGCCACTAGTGGGAAGAAAGGGGTTTGCAGTTTCCAGAGGGCTGTGACCAAGTTAGTTTAACTATTGCAACCCTGACCTCTGGGTGGAGGCACCTGCCATTGGATCCAGGCCCCTCAACCTGTTAGTGGCAAATCAGGCAGGGTAGTAGCCCCTGGGATAGCGCCATCTGGGGGTTACATCTTGGAGGCTCACGCTGGGATTGTGTGTCCTCTAGTGGCCATATTTACGTAACCACTGTTAAAAAAAAAAGTGGTACCCGACAGAAGTGGCTGTGCACTGCTGGTGGAGTGGTGTACTGGGAGGAGATCGACTCCAAAATGCTATGCTTATTCTGGACATCCCCTGGTATCAATCGGACACTGTGCAGGAGTACTTTCCAAGGTGGAAGGTTTACAAAACCCTGTGGTGGTGGGTCGGCATGCTAATCTGCTCACCCACACTTTCCTGGCCCTAGTAGAGTTTATGGTGATCCCATAGATAGCTCCAAAGTGCCACAGACCATTACCCCAGAGGGAGCCCTCACTGCTTGGAGAGTGATAACTAAGGACAGTAAAGACCGGGGGAATCAGCCCCCACCACTATCTGAAACTTTTGAGGAGAAATTGCTGAATGGTTGCTGTGGAGAGGAAAACTGTGGAGTTGAAGAAACTATTCTTGCCACTTGGGGTGTTCTCCCAACACCCCTCTCCTGCTCCAGTGCCCGTAATGGTGGCTGAACCAATGCAGACTCTATTTCTGCACCTGCCATTAGTCACGACTCTTACCGAGGGAAGTTGAGGATCTTCTCTGGCACCCTCCCCACCCTCAAGGAGGATGACAGGAGACCTGGATAGACTATGTTGCCCCCAGTGCTAGAATGGCAATGCTCGGAAGGTGAAAAGCGAAAGAGGTTAGTGAGAGCCTCCGAGGTCCCGCCCTGGCTACCATCCGTGCTAAACGGGCCAGTAACCCTGAAGCGACTGCACAGGCCTATCTTGAGGCCTTGGAGAATGTGTGGAGCCCAGATTCTGATGAGGACCTATGGGTGAGAGTAAGAGATGCACAACAGTACCAAGGGAGTTGTTGTCTGTGTATGTATCTCGGCTGGAAAAATTGTTGCAAGAATGCCCAGAAAAGGTAGTTTGCCTGCGATTGAACTGGACCTAACCAGGCTGGACAGGATCCTTAAGTCTGCCCCTTCTCAGAACTGCTGTTGCTCAGTTACGCCTGGCAGATCGACTGGAATCCCCACCCTCCTATGATGAGTTAATGAGAAATTCCGAGGAGTTGAGAAAGACGACTCCTGGAGGGACCCGCACTCAATAGCTGCGCTACGACCCGAAAGTGACTGAGGGTGACCCATCAAGTGAAGTTCAGGGCAGAGGTTGGCAGACAATGAGTGCTCTGACAAGGAAAAGATATGTCACAATGGGGCGAACTGTTGAGAGAGATCCGGGAATTCAAAACAGTCCCTTTATGAAGGCCACGCCTCAAGTATGGGCCCTGACCTATATCCGACTGCATCTCGTGTGGGGTGGGGTACCACCCATGTATCTCCTGCTGATAACAGCTCCAACTCGATTCTTGACCATGGAAGTGGAGAAACTGACAGATGTCTCCAAATGCTTATCACGCCGCAGACAGAGATGGCACCAAGGTTTCCAGTTAGTACTCCGCCTGGCTCCCAGTGTATGGCGCGCCAGCTCAAACTCCAGAAAGTATGTTTTTCTATAATTGTGGGAAAGATGGGCACATGAAAGGGAATGCCAGTCCCCAAAAGACACTGACAAAGTTGCATATAGGCTACAAGGAGAGCTTCGGAGAAGAAATCAGTGGTTAAGAGGTGCACGACATGGTCCCAGTGAGGGCACCAAAATGCTAATTCACGCCCTTTGTGGCAAGGTCAGTTGCCCAGGCCTCCACCATCGCTCTCCAGACTGGTCCAGAATAGTGGGTCCCTCCATGGAGACCACTGTAAAGGTGAACGAGTGTCTACAAGAGCTATATTAGACAGTGCTCCCAGTGACAATTATGTTCCAAGATTGGTATCAAAGCATTTGTCAGGCGTGCCCTTACAACCATTAGAAGGACTGCAAGTATGGGGTTAAGTGAGAAGGCCTACCCTATTCCGGGTATATCCGAATTTGGCTGTCTTTCCCACCTCCGTGGCTGGAGTGGCGAACAAGTAGAGACCCTAGCCTTAGTGTGTCCCCCCACTGGACTGTATGATGGTGTCCCTTTGTTGATTGGAACAAATGCTCATATGTTCGGAAGGCTGGCACAGTTGTGTTATGAAAAACAGGGTCAAAGACTAGTAGAGCTTTAAGAGTTCTGCTTTAATTAAGAAGGCCTATGAGGCACAGAGAGGATGCTGAAAAACAGAACCAGAGGAACCGGTCGGAACTGTATGGAAGAAGGATCCTGAGTCTCTGATCCTGGCCCAAATGCCCAGTGTACCTTACAGGGAGAGGTCTGTATCAGAAAGGATGTTAAGAATAAAATATTAATGTGTGGATGCACCAGGCGATGGAAAATTGCCAGAGGGACTGCTGGTCAAGTTTAGTATTTTGCCCGCTAGAGCCCATGCTTATGCCAGAAGGGTAATGGTCCAAGTTCATGATGTGTCTGAAAGAGACATTCGAGTAAACAGAGGTTGTATCCTGGCACTGTGCATTGTGCAGACACTGCAGTGCTACCCAGCAGCAGAGTTCAAGGAAGAATGACAGAGTAACGCTGACTTGTTTGATTTGCTGACTCCCCGCTGCCAGCTGAATGGAAAGTGAAGATCAGTGAGAAGCTTGCCCAGAGAGACCAGGTGTTTCTTTAAGGAATGGGATGGTAGGATGCTGCAAGGAGCTGAGCACAATATCCGCTGCATGACGAAGACCATTTCAGTGAGAGGTCTCGACGCCTGGCACCTGCTGGACATAGATGATGTGAGACGGCATCTGCAAGAGATGTTAGCTGCTGGTGTAATACAAGAACCAGAAGCCCTTATGCTTCCCCATTGTGGTAGTGAGGAAAGAATGGAACAGTAAGGATGTGTGGATTATCGCATTCTTAAACCGGCGGACTATCCTGATCAGTACACAATGCCCCGCATTCAGGATGCTTGGACTGCCTAAACGGGAGCAAGTGGTTCTCTGTGCTGGATCTCCAGATGGGTACTATCAGATCCGATGGCCCCAGAGGACCGTGAAAGACAGCCTTTATCTGTCCGCTTTGCTATGAATTCATGAGGATGCCTCAAGGATTTCAGGTGCCCCAGCCACTTTTCAACGATTGATGGAGCGTGCAGTGGGGACATGAACTTACTAGAGTGCCTGGTATACCTAGATGATGTTATTGTGTTTGGCAGCTCACTGGAGGAACATGAGAGCAGATTATTTAAGGTATTGGACCGACTGGAGGACTTTGGCCTTAAACTGTCCAATGATAAGTGTCAATTCTTTCAAACATCAGTAAAGTATGTGGGACACATAGTATCCACCGAGGGAATAGAGACCGACCCAAGTAAAGTTGAGGCCTTGACCACCTGGCCACAGCCCAAAAATCTAAAAGAACTGCAAAGATTCCTGGGATTCTGTGGTTATTATCGGCTCCATCAAGGACTATTCAAGAGTGATCCGCCCTTTACTTAACCTTACTCAAGGGTATCCCCAACCCACAAAATACCAAAGTCAAGCGTCCCTCAAGACTGAAAGAGTGTTTTTCATCCGAGTGAAGTATTTGAGGCCTGCTGGACTCTGATTGTGAGACTGCTTTTCATGAGATCATATATCAACTTACCCATGCTCCAGTGCTGGCCTATGCTGATCCAAGAAAACCTTACGTCCTGCACACTGATGCTAGCTTGCAAGGGTTGGCTGTGTTGTACCAAAAGCACGAGAATGGCCTGAGACCAGTGGCCTTTGCCAGTAGAAGCCTGACCCCATCCGAAAAGAACTATCCTGTACATAAGTTAGAGTTCCTAGCTTTGAAGTGGGCTATTGTTGACCAATTCCATGAGTACTTGTATGGGGCTAAAATACTAGTAAAACTGACAATAATCCTTTGACCTATGTGCAGACCTCAGCTAAGTTGGATGCCACTGGCCATAGGTGGCTTTCTGCATTATCTACATATGACTATGCTCTCGAATACCGAGCAGGTCTGAACCACATAGATGCTGATGCTCTCTCCCGGAGGCCTGTTCCCCAGAATGATTGGGTCCGATTGGCAGAACCTGACATTCGGGCACTCTGCTGGAAGTTTGACAGGGAGGAACAAATGTCCACGGACGCAGTGGACTGCATGGTGGATTGCTTGGGAGCCTCTGAGAATTGCATACCTGCTGCTTATTGCCACTTTTCTGCAATAGACATTGGTGCACTGCCTCAGCTGGACAATGACAGTATTCGGCAGGCTCAATCCCGTGATCCCATGATCAAAGCAGCTTTAGAAGCCCTCTATGCAGGAAAAGATGTGTCCAAATTACGCTCCACTGATTTGAGAACTGCACTGTTATACAAAGAAGGTCCTAAGTTGAAACTGATCAATAAACTGTTATACAGAGAAACAGTAGACAGAGGGGACAAGTAGACAAACAACAACTAGTGCTGCCACGCTTTCGAGACTCAGTACTGAGGTCCTTGCACAACCACATGGGGCACCTTGGTATAGACAGAACACTTGACTTGGTGAGATCCAGATTCTATTGGCCTAAGATGGGGCTGATGTGGAGCAACACATTCGAACTTGTAGTCGCTGCTTACAGAGGAAGCTTTGCCCCAGAGGGCTGCCCCTTATTAACATCACCACCAGTGCACCCATGGAGCTGGTCTGTATTGATTTTCAAGTTTGGAGTCAGATCAAAGAAATATCAGTAATGTGCTGGTGGTCATGACCATTTCACGAGATATGCCCAGCTTTCCCACAAAGACCAGAAAGCATCCACTGTGGCCAAAGTACTTGTAGAAAACTTTTGTTCACTATGGGCTCTACAAAGAATCCATTCTGATCAAGGGAGAGACTTTGAGAGTCGCCTGATCAAAGAGATGCTTTCTCTGTGGGGGTGCGAAGTCCAGAACCACTCCTTACCACCCCCAGGGGACCCACAGCCTGAACGTTTCAACCGCACTTTGCTAGATATGCTAGGCACCCTGCACCCAAAGGACAAGCTTAGATGGAGCCAACAAATTAGCACCCTGGTACATGCTTATAACTGCACCAAAGTGATGCCACTGGATTCTCCCCTACGCTTGATGTTTGAAGAGAAGCTCGACTACCAGTAGATGTGTGTTTTGGGGTCTCCTGATGGGGTTCAGCTGACAACTATTTCAGTATGTGCAAAGTTAAAGGCCCAGCTAACTCATGCGTACCAACTGGCTCAAACCATGGCTGCCAAAAGAAATCTGGCCAACAAAGAAAGGTATGATAAAAAGTGAAAGCATAGAACTCCAGGAGGAGATCGGTATTGCTAAGAAATCTGGGATTGCATGGCAAGCACAAGATTGCTGACAGATGGCACCATCTCCCTCACATTGTAGTGGGCAAACTAGATGATCTGCCAGTGTACAAAGTAAGGCCTGAGAATAATTCAAAAGATGTAAAAACAATGCATAGAAATCATTTACTGCCCATTGGACAAATCTTAATTGAGTCTGAGCCCTAGAAGATGCCCCTCTGGACCAGTGACTAGAGCTGCTGCTAAGAAAAGATCAAGAAAGTCTGCACCTACAGAAGCAAAGTTAAAGTGTTCCCTCCACAAGTCCCAGTTGAGCATGACTGTCAGTCCATATCAGAAGAAAGTGAGAGTGACTTTGAATACTATCCTTCTTACGAACTGAGTCAATTGTTTCGGGGCAATCCCCTAGTCAATACTGGAGACAAAGCTGGGCCTTCTGGACTGTCTAAGCCCCAGCTTCATCCTGGACCAATGCTCCCAGAAAGTGAAGTGCAAGCATCAGATCAGATGAAATGGAATCATTGTGCATGGTTGAACTGTTTGAGCTTTCAGGGAGAAAATGATAGATTGGGGCAGACTGGTGATACACCGAACAAGAAGAGTATTTTGAGTGCCCTGACAGTCCACTGCCAGTGTCCGAAAGCTCTCATGCGAGCCAAATGTTGTGGACTCAGAAACTGTAACTCCTGGAGCTGAAAGTGCCCCAAGTTCTAGCCTTCTACCCCATGGAGACTCCCTGACAAGTGAGGACAATGCTGAAAATGAGGCTCAGAGTGCAGAGACTATAACAGTTCCCCTAGAAAGACTGGTCGAGCTGTAAAGCCTGTGGTGCACCTCAGTTATGATTCACTTGGGAGGCCTGTGGACTTGCCTCTCAATGTTGTCCATAAAGGAGTGTATGTGTCCCTGAGCTCATTGCCCAAACTGAGCATCAGTGCTAACTCCAAGTTACTTGTGTTGCCCTCTAAGTATGGTGCCCTTGCCCCATCCAGCCCCAAGGTAACTGATAGGGAAGGGCCCCCTCTCTTCAGGTTTCATGTACAAGAGGTAATAACTTGAGTTATGGTACAATGTGTATGTAATACTGTGTAAAGAGTGACGTACTGCAATGTTTCAGAAATGTGTTCTTGGTAAAATGATATATTGACTGATGATTACATGTGCGAGCCTAATGCAAATGTATATGGTTGCAGTTGAAA
This sequence comes from Neoceratodus forsteri, assembly GCA_016271365.2. Classification (NCBI taxonomy): domain Eukaryota; kingdom Metazoa; phylum Chordata; order Ceratodontiformes; family Ceratodontidae; genus Neoceratodus; species Neoceratodus forsteri. Next base: position 520,208,597 of record CM028129.1, on the reverse strand, counting down.
CTTATGGGGGTACTTGCTTGACGCGGACGTCAAGCTTTCCCAGGCCAGGAAGGGTGTAACCCCCCTGCAAATGGGGGTTCCCAAAAGACTTCCAGGAGCTTGCTTGAATGCTCCAAGCCTGAATGGTGTTTGGCATTTAAGCCATTTATCAGTGAGTGTTTTTAGAGCCTCTGGTACTGTCTCTTTAAGAGCTGTCTGCTTGCAGACATAATTAGTTTGTATGGGGGGACTGTGTGCTTCTCTGAGTACCACTCGAGCTGCTGCCAATTCACTTCATTTTGCAGTCACTAGGAGTGCAAAGGAACCTATCTGAAAGATGTAACTGTTTGCCAGAAATTATTTAGAGTAATAATGAAATTACAGTTTGTCTAACCTGCTTTCTTTGCAGTCAGAACTGTGTCTGCTAGTTCCCATTCTAGTTTTGAACTGCTGAACTGGACCAATCAGTGTGGGGTAAGCTAGCTCTAAAATGGTGCCTTGGACGAATCAGAACTTGGACTCATAATCTGAGCCAGCCACAAGAGGATTGTATGGGCAGTGACTCTGGGAGATGTAGTTTAGACTTCAGTGCCTTTTGGACCAACAGCAGCAGTCTATTGTGAGTGACAGCCAATCCAGTCAAGAACTGGGAGGAACTCAAAGGAAGTGCCAGTTTTGTCGGGTTGGAGTTTCAGTTGAGCTTTGGCAGTGAAGAAGGAAGGAGCCCTGTGCTTTTTCAGTGTGCAGTTTTAGTCAAAAAACGTGTGTAAGGCCCAGAGTTCCGGTCTGCAGCTTGTGTAACAGCTTGTTAGGACTGAATCCGTCCTGTGAAAAGAATCAAAGGATCTCTGAAGAGTAGAAACCAGGCTCACCCTGTAGAAGACTGGAAGAATTGCTGAAAATTGCACTCGGTCTGTCAGGAACTTAATCTGCTGTGTGTTCTCCCGGGTATTGTGCAGTAATTGCGATCGGGATGCAGATGCAGCCTGCCTGGTATAGTGCTTTCTTTTATATGGATGTGTGAAGAGGTTTGTGTACCTCAAGTGAGCCCTGCTGACATTGAAGGACCCTATCTTATTTGGAGGTCGTGGTACTAATTCAGGGTTGCTCCCTGTTGAATTGCCACATTAAATCCAAATGGAATTACTGTACTGCTGACTGTTTAATTCTCCTTTTCTCTGTGTGAAAGCGGCCCCTACCAGCTGCCACGGTTTGGACTAGCCACTAGGGCTTGGGTACCCAGGGACAGTAACTGATAGGGATAGGCTTGTGCACAGAGCCACCGTAGATTATTAGAGTGATAAGCTAATTAACCTGATTTCCCCTGTCCTTGTTATATCCCCTAAATAAATCAGAGCTGCTTGTTTCAGCAAAGTTATACTGCCTGAGGTATTTGTCTATGTTAAAGTACTGTACTGTGATTGTTGCACTGTATCTCATTTCACAGGAGGTCCCAGTGCGGGAACCAGACCTGGGGGTAAGTGTATACTGTGAAGGTAATTCTGATATATGGTGTGGGCCACTAGTGGGAAGAAAGGGGTTGCAGTTTCCCAGAGGCTGTGACCAAGTTAGTTTAACTATTGCAAACCCTGACCTCTGGGTGGAGGCACCCGCCATTGGATCCAGGCCCCTCAACCTGTTAGTGGCAAATCAGGCAGGGGTAGTAGCCCCTGGGATAGCGCCATCTAGGGGTTACATATATATATATATATATATATACACATTATACAATGTGTATGCTTATATTGTCAGTGCAGTGTGCTAGAGAGGATATGACAGTGATATGCACCTTGCACTCTTCAGGAAATGATGTCAGAACCCCAGGTATAAAGGAACTATTTCCAGGGGTGGGATTTGGCCGTGATCCTAGACGATAGCCTGACACTTGATGCCCAGGTGGCAGCCGTGGTTAAAAGTGATTTCTATCATCTTAGGAACACTGCCTGAATCCAAGCCCTGATTCCTCTGGAGGGCCTGACCACACTGGTGCATGCTTTCATCACTGCCAGGTTGGACTACTGCAAATGCCCTGTACCTTGGGTTATCTGGAGGCAACCTTCACAGGCTGCAGTTGATGCAGAATGCAGTGGCAATAATTTTGACTGGTTTGAGGAGATGTGAAAATAGAAACAATTACTCACCATAGTAATGTTGTTTCTTCTAATGGAGGCTTGCTGTATTCTGACAACATGCAGTGAGCCCCAGCAGTTGAACTGCCTCGGAGAGGAAAGGGTTAACTCTATGTAGCAGCACAGAACATTGAGCTCGAGCTCGGTTTTCAAACCTCTGTCTCTGGTACATCTCAGTGTAACCATCAGATTCTTATGAGCAACTAACTATCTATTGGTATGGAAATTATTCAACTTTAGGCCAAAAGGCAACAAACTTGGGTCCAAAAGACTCGAGTCAAGAACCCACGAAAAAAGGTAGTGAAAAAATACATAATATAAAAGAAACAGTAATAAAACAACTACCCCACCCTGAAGAGGGAGGGTACAAGGTACACCCCTGAGGTGCAATACTGTACCTGCCAGCCCACATCCCAAAGACTAGGTTCTGAGAGGGGAGAGGCAAGGAGGGAGGTCAGAATACAGCAAGACTCCATTAGAAGAAACAACATTACTATGGTGAGTAATTTTTTTCTTCAAATAACATGAAGTCTTGCTGTATTCTGACAATATGCAGACTACCAAGCAGTTCCCCTCAGGAGGAGGAGACACAGAACCTTACTTTGGGAACACAATCTGCAGTACTACTGTACAAAACCTAGCATCACTCTGAGCCTGGATGTCCACAGAGTAATGAATGTTTGGTGAATGTATGGACCATTTTCCAGGTGGCTACTTTACAGATTTCTACCAAGGGTATATCTCTGGCAGCAGCCAGAGAAGCAGCTGTACCCCTAGCTGAGTATGCCCTCAGGCCTGAAGGGGGTTCTTTGCCCAACTTGGCATAGCAGAATTGTATACAAGAGGCAATCCACCTGGCAATAGTTCTTTTAGTAGCAGACTTACCTTTTCCCACTTTCCAATAAGTGAGAAATAATTGAAGACAGTCATTTCTGTGTGCCTTAGTATGCTCTATGTAGTAGCTAAGTGCTCTTTTAACATCCAAACTGTGTAATCTTATTTCTCCTGAAGAAGAATAATCAGTGAAAAACACAGGAAGAGTCATAGATTGGTTCAGATGATAATCTGATACCACTTTAGGTAAGAACTTCCTATTTGTTCTAAGGATCACCTTATCTCTATGGAAGGAGATAAAGTCAGGTTCAACTGACAGGGCCTGTAATTCACTAATCCGCCGGGCAGAAGTGATAGTTACCAGGAACACAGTTTTCCAGGTCAAGTACATAAATTCAGCCAAAGCCAGGGGTTCAAAGGGTGGCTGCATAAGCTGAGCAATGCAGACATTTAGATCCCAAGCCGGAGTAGGCTGTCTAAAAGGAGGGTTGATGTGAACCAGACCTTAGAAGAACTTACTTATAACAGGATGAGATGCCAGGGAACAGCCCTTCCCTGCTGAAAGGAAAGCAGAGACAGCTGTTAACTGAACCTTCAGAGTTGTAGGCCTAAGGCCTAAGCCATTAAGGCGAACCAGATAATCTAAAGCTGTAGCAATGTCTACAGTATCTGGTTGAATGCCCTTCTGAGAACACCAAATGCTGAATCTTCTCCATTTGGAAATATAAGTTTTTCTGGTAGAATGTTTCCTAGAGACCTTCAAAATATCCAGTACCACCTGAGAAGGATGCAGACATGCATATTCTAACTCTTCAAGAGCCAGACTTTGAGACTGAGAGACTGGAGATTGGGGTACTAAATTCTCCCCTGAGAGGAGGATAGAAGATTGTGTCTCTTGGGAAGAGACATGGAGAGACACTGCCAGGGACAACAGCAGAGGGTACCAAGGTTGTCTGGCCCAGTCTGGAGCCACTAGTATCAATGTACAGGGTTGAAACATGATCTTGACTAGAACTCTGAACAGGGGGAAGGAAGGCATAGAGGAACCTGCCCCTCCAATCCAAAATGAGACCATCCAGTGGAACATTCCCTAGGACTGGTGGTCTGCAGCAGAACTGGGGAAGTTGGTGATTGTCCAGGGCTGCAAAGAGATCTATCTCTGGAGTGCCCCATCTGGTGAAGATTACTTTCAGGATGAGAGGGTCCAGGGACCATTTGTGATGGCCCTGGGAGATTCTGCTCCATGCATTTGCTAGCACATTGTCCTTCCCTGGAAGATGAACTGCTGTCAGGGAAGCCTGAAGGGAGTAGGCTAGAGACTACAGTTTCATGGCCTCTGTGTACAAGGCCATGGACCAAGTGTCCCCTTGCTTGTTGATGTACCACATTGTGATGGTGTTGTCTGTCCTGACCTGCACCACTTTGCCTCTAACTAAGTCTAATAAAGTCTGAAGGGCTAGGAATACTGCCCTGAGTTCCAGGAGATTGATATGAAGGAGAGACTCTTGTTGAGACCAAACACCCAGGGCCGTGAGGGCTCCCAAATGAGCTCCCCAGCCTGGGAGAGAAGTATCTGTGGTTAAGAACACTGAGGGAGCTTGACTGAGGAATGGGATACCTTGTCCGAGATTGTCGTGATGCAGCCACCACTGGAGAGCTTGGACCAGAGTCTGAGTCACTGGAACCAGTTTGGTGACAGAGTCCTTTTTCTGAGACCAAAAAGACCTTGGGTGGAACTGAATGTCCCTCATCTGAAACCTGACTCCTTGTACCACTGCAGTGGAAGCTGCCATGTGGCCTAGGAGTTGAAGAAAGTGTTTTGCTGGACAAAAGACCAGAGGGTGAAATGAGGAAGCGAGATCTGTAAGGAACTTTACCCTGGCTAGTGGAAGGAAGGTCTTTGCCTGGACAGTATCTAATTCTATTCCTATAAAAGTAAGGAGTTGTACTGGTATGAGAACTGACTTGGGAAGACTGAGGAGGAACCCCAGAGAGCTGAGCAGGTTCGGAGTGATTTCTAGAGCTGACTTGACCTGGTCGGAGGACTGACCTACAATGAGCCAGTCGTCCAGGTAGGGGAAGATAGATATACCCTGCCTTCTGAGGAAGGCAACTACTACTGCAAGGCACTTCGTAAACACCCTTGGGGCTGATGTTAGGTCAAAGGGCATGGCCCTGAACTGATAACGGCCTGAAGGCAACTTGAACCTGAGGTACTTTCTGTGGGAGCACCAGACAGGAATGTGGAAATAGGCATCCTTGAGATCCAGGCTTTAGAGAGGAAAGAATTTTGGTTTTGTAATGTGTTTGTTCAAATACCTTAAGTCTAGGATGGGTCGCCACTCCCCCGTCTTTTTTGGGGTAAAGAAGTATCTGGAGTACAGACCTTTGCCCCTGTGTTGAGTAGGAACTTTGTCTACAGCTCCGAGAGCCAGTAGAGAAGAAACCTCTGCTTCCAGAGCAATGGTTTCTGAGATGGTTGTAGGTGGAAAGGACTTGACTCTCATTTTTGGTAATCTTTTGAAACTGAGAGCCAGCCCCAGGCTTACTACCTCCAGGACCCACTTGTCTGAGGTAACAGCCTTCCAGGCCTGGAAGTAGTAAGCCAGCCTGCCTTCTACTGGAATAGGGGAGTCGACCTGGGCTGACACATCAGGGTGTCTGTTTGGCAGGAGCCTTGGATTGGGAAGAGGATGCAGCACTGCTCATCCCCCTCCTACCTCTCCCTCAAAAGAACCCCCTCTGTGGGAAAAAAGAGGAAGCCTGGGCTTGGCAAAAAAGCCTGTGAAAAGGCCTGCCCCTAGACTGCTGCTTTTGAGGAGTGGCTTGCCTTTCTCTGGCCTGTGTACTCCTGCAGGTGGTCCTATACTCATCCATTTTCTTCATGTAAGCCTCTGTCTGCTCCCCAAACAGAAAGTTACCCACCACAGAGAAATCCATGGCCTTAGCCTGGGTGTCCTGAGAAAGGCTAGTACAGCTGAGCCAAGTAAATCTCCTGAGAGACACAGATGTAGCCATGACTCTTGACGCCACATCATTAGAGTCTACAGCAGCGTGGAATTGTACCTTGGATGCCTCAATTCCATCAGCAGCCACCTCCTCCAGCTCTTTAGCCAGCTGGGGAGAAGCCTGTTTAGCCAGTTCCAGAACCGTATCCCACCTGGACTTCTGGTACCTGGATGTGTAGGCCATATACTTAGCCTGCCTGAGCCCCAAGAAGGATGCCAAGTATTGTTTCTTGGCCATGACATCCACCTTCCTTGAGTCTTTATCTGGGGGGTGTGAAGCCAAAGTAATATTAGCCCTGTAACAGGCTGCAGCCTGCACTACCCTAACATGGCTGCAATGACTATATAAAAACTCCGCACATGAGCCTGATAACATGTACCTCCTGTCCATTTTCTTATCCACAGGAGGTAAGGAGTTAGGTGTTTGCAAAATCTTTTTTCTCTGTTTCTCCAAGGATTTATGAAGAGGGATAGACAATCTCTTGGACTCTGGGATGTCCATCATTTCAACAAAATCAGGCTCTTCTTCCTCCTCACCAGCATTCACCATTGGGAGCTGGAGAATTTCAGCCACTTTTTTGTAGAACAAAAAGTGGGAAGGGGACTCAGATAGCCTGAGAGGAGAGACACTGGAAGGCCTGTCTGGGGAGATGTCTGGTTCAACAGGCGCATCCAGGCCTCCAAAGTCATTGCCATCATCATCACTGGGATACTCTTTGTCTCTCTCCTATCATAATATTCAACCAGATCGTAATACGATGGAGTTGGATCTGACTGAACCAACCACCTAACCAGTGGCAATGGTTCGGACGGAATCGGGCGATACGACTGAACAATACTGATCGCACTGGCTATTTTGTCGGCGGTTGGAGTATGCAGTAGTGGATCTGAACCGGATGACTTCTTTTTTCCTTTAGCCGGAACTGACCCCTCAGAGTCGGATCTCCTTTTGCCCGAGGAGGTATCGCCCAGGTCAGTGAGCACTGCTCAGCTTTGGCCGAAACCGAATCGGGCTGGCCATCCGGATCAGCGGACTTCTCTGACTCCTTTTCTTTTAGTCTACTCAAATCTTTTATCCAGAGTGGTTTTAGGAAAATTCTTACATATCTGGCAGTCTGTTTTGAGGTGGCAAACCCCAGACAATAAACACAGATAAGGTGGGGGTCAGGCTAGGCAAAGGTCTCCCCACACTCAGTACAGAGTTGAAACCAAGTCAGACCATTTTTTTCTTGGGTTTTTCAGACATGGCCACACTACACAAATTACCCTTTACAGCTTTCAAGCCAGGTAAAACATCCCTATCAGTTACCAACTGTGTCACAGGCTATGTAAAAAAACAGATAAAGACTGTTTTTTTTTTATACCGATAGGAGCCGGACACCACTACGAAATCGTAGAAGAAATTCCAACACAAACAAAGGTTCGGTTTCCAACCAGACCAACCAATCGGAAACCAAAGAAAAAACAATTTCCACAAATAACAAATCACTACCTATCTACAACACTACCTGTATCATAGACAGAGACTTGATACCAAATATAATAAATCGGTTGCGTAACCAAACGCTTTTTTTTTTTTCCACTGTTTACCAAACCGAAGTGAAGGAGAGATCTCCAGATAGAATTCATAGTTAGGCGGAGTAAAGAATCTAATGGTTACACTGAGATGTACCAGAAACAAAGGTTTGAAAACCGAGCTTGAGCTCAACATTCTATGCTGCTGCATAGAGTTAACAGTTTCCTCTCCGGGGCAGTTCAAGTGCTGGAGCTATCTGCATATTGTCAGACTACAGCAAGACTTCATACTGTTTGAATCACCCCAGTCCTCCGCAGACTGCACTGGCTGCCGGTCAGGTGGAGGGCTATCTTCAAGATAGGGCTCCTTACCTGTAAGACCCTGCAGAAAGGGGCCCCGTTTAGTTGCAAGATCTCCGTTCTCCTTGGAGTTCCCAGGGTGAGGTTGTGGCATTCAAGAGACAGGGCATTTGCAGTGGACGCCCCTACCCTGTGGAACTTCTTACCTGGTTATTTAAAGGAGGCCTCCTCAGTAGAAACCTTTCAAAAAGGACTAAAAACAGATCTGTTCCATCAGGCTTTTATTGACTGAATTATATGTGTGAAGTTAAGATTGGTTTCATGTATGTGTATTTAGGATGGTTTTATTATTGTACTGTTTTGCTATATGGCGCTCAGAGTTCCAGGAATTGGGCGCCTAAGAAATAAAGATATCTATCTATCTATAGATGTGTATCAGCTCTGTAGATGTCCACCAGCTCTGCTTGTACCACTATCTGTGGTCACCCAGGTGGTGGTACTGCAGTCGAGTCTGTGAGTCCTCCACCCTATTTGAGACGGAAAGTGTCCCCTTGGGCTGTCTATCTTCCTCTCCTGGCCGTCCCTTCAGCAATTCGGACTTGCTCCCAAACCTGGGTTGCTGGCATCATGGGCAGTAGTTCTACTGCAGCACCAATGGCACAGCTCCATAGCCAGAAGACTTAAACATACAACAGATATTAAAGTGTGCCGTCTCCTTTCACATGTTATTTACATTTAGAATAGGAAATAAAATATGGAACAAACTATGGACATGTGGTCAGATTCCACCAAACTCAGTACAGTATTTTCTAGACCCATTTTATAATTAAATCACACACAACAGGGTGTGGTACATCAGGGACTGCACCTTTTGTTTTGTATCGCCTTCACCCCGAAACATCTAGAAACAAAATGTTACCAGCTCAGTATGGCTTTCCTGATGAAACATTTGAAATAAATATAAATAAATGAAGAATGAATGAATAAATAGCAAATATATTTATGTCTCAGGTGCGTCGTGAGTCACCAGGCCATAGACCAACTGTTCCTACACCCAGGAAGTAGAACAATCCCATGATATACCACATCCTAGAGTGTATTAATACTATTATACAACAAAAAAAAGTTGAAAACATTTATGTTTTTAATTGATTTTGTTACTTTTTAAGGAAATTGGTTTATAGCCAGTAGGGGAGACTGTGGGTTTGAGGAGACATTTCCAGCTCTGTGTGTGTGCCTCAGTCAAGGTGAGACTAGTGTGGGAAATTAAAACACAGTCACAGAACACCAATGAGAAGCACTGTGTACAAGTATAGATTCAAGGAAAAGATTCCAAAGGTTGTGTTTCAGGATTTTACTGTTGCAGTCTGAGTGACTTCACTGGTGTGGTGAGTGGCAAGAGTCAGGAAAGACAATGTTATTTTTTCTAGAGGGTCTGTTAGTGAGTCATAGTAATGGCACCAACCAGCCCTGAGGTGTTACTATGGAAATAAAACTTTTGAATGGTTAAGTTCAAACTCTGCAGTGTGATTAAGCTCCCTCAGGCATTTTAATGGGAGATTTATAGCTGAAGACCAGGAAAGAGCAGTGATTAGTCAACTAATTTATGCTTTGTATTTTACAAAAAGTAAATGCAATAACACATATTATACAATGGCAAGAACATTTCCTTAACTCTGATTGGTCAATGTGTGCCTGAGACAGTGATGTTATTACACAATAACATCACTGTATTGCTTTTGGATCCTATTGATCTTGACCATCTTGCTATGGATCATGACCATTTGGATTCCTTAAAATAATTTTTTTATTTTTATTTTTTTTTATTTTGTATAACAACAAGCCATTGTATAATAGCAATAAGGCACTCCAGGGATGTGTGTTATCGTGTAATAACGTCACTCCTGGGGTGGTGGAAGCACTCGGCTTCGCCTCGTGCTTCAACCCACCCCAGGAGTGACGTTATTACACGATAACACACACCCTGTCGTGCGTTATTGCTTAAGTAATCACCATGCGATAAACTAAAAACTGCAAAGTTTAAAACTTCAAAATGCTCAGGCAATATATTTTTAAAACATACAATTTCATTTGGCCTGAAGAACCCTTTTTATACTTAAGCTCTAGGAGAGGTAGGGAAGGCCTGTATTACTCACTAATACATCCTCTAGAAGAAACATCATTACTACGGTAAGCCATTTTTATGTTTGCTTGCGTGCACAGTGCACAAGAAACATATTGGGATAGCACCATTTCAGACATGTGTCAGTTTTGTGGCCAATGCAGTGGATGCTTTGTTGGGCATGTCCCTCAGCTATCAGTCAATGGGGAAGCTGCCGATGACAGCAGTTTCAGAGAGAGGACTGCACTTGGAAAAAATCTGCCACTGCAATGAGGGACAGTTTCGTCATTGCAGTGGGACCTCCCCCCTCCCTCCCAACTAGGCACACAGACATACCTTCTCTCTGCTGGCAGCAGCTGACAAGACTGTGGCCATGTGCAGCAGTTTCAGAGAGAGGGCCACACCTGAAAGAAATCTGCCGCTGCAATGAGGGACAGTTTTATCACTGTAGTGGGACCCCCCCCCCTTGCAACCAGGCACACAAACGTATTTCCTCTCTGTTTGGCAGCAGCTGACAAGACTCCGGCCATGCACAGCAGTTTCAGAAAGAAGGCCACACTTGAAAGAAATCTGTCACTGCAATAAGGGACAGTTTCGTCACTGCAGCGGGACCTCTCCCCTCCCTCTCAACCAGGCACACAGGCATACCGTACCTACCCTTTGTTGGCAGTAGCTGTCAAGACTCTGGCCATGTGCATTACAGTGCACAGTAATAGGCATGGACGGAGTTACAGTTAATGTCGGCTCATGCTGCTGAGCACTCTGTCCCCCTTGCTCCACGAGCAACTTGTTTGTTCGGTGTGTCTTCTTGGTGAACCATTTCAATAAATAAATAAATGAGCCCACGGCAGCTTTCCACATTGGTGGCTCCTGCCACCACCTCCTCCCGGAGAAAGCTGACGCCAGAGCCCAATCTCCCGCATTGGCATGTATCCCCCATTCCACTTAACTGTGGCACACTGGGAGCCCACCAGTGTGCGAAATAATTTTATTAATTTATGTTTTCTGACACGGGATGCTGACTCCCAGTGTCAGATGACCCCACAACACCCGCCTAACTATTTCGTGCAGCATCAGGGTGCTCAACCCTGTGTTGAGACACTCTCACAAGACACACACATATTATTGTGGCAGGCCACTGGGAGTCACCAATGTGCCTAAATGTATGTAATTTTTGGTAACCTGTAAAATAAAGAAACCCGTCCCCAAGTCTTTTTTTTCCTCCCACTGTAAAAATGAAAGGGTCCTCATCGTATCCCCATTCCCCTTCCCCATCCCTCATCCTCTAGGATGTGCACCCCCACCGCATTTCTTACCTTCAAGGTCGGAAGCAGCGATCTTCAAAGCCGACCGGCAAACTGAAGAAATGACAGTAAGCTGTATAACGGGAGTCAATGGGGGGGGGGGGGTCAACTTAGGTTGATATCTCAGCTATTTTTAGGAATTTTGTCCCTAAATTTTCAACATGGGGTTCTTGGGAACACAACTCATGAACCCTGTCACTGTCATTTGGTTACTTGGTTCCAAAAGGTGATTTTGCGGTTGCTGCACAGAATCACCTTTCAGGACCGATTAGCGAAACAACAGTGCCACTGTTCATGAGGTGGGGTCCCAAAAAACCAATTTTGCAAATCTGATGAAAAAATTCCAAAAAATGACTGCATTATGAGCGTGTGTTCACAGTTTCTACACATGTTCATAACTTCGCCTAATTTTTATATTTTCACTCCAGATTTTTAACATTGCCATTTTTTCACACCTCCTTAAGAACAGTACAGCTGTCATTTTTCACATCCTGCCTGAAACATGTTTTTGCACCAGAGGTGCAGAATGGCACGGTCAGATTAACAAAATCACAGTGGCACTGTTCATGAGGGGAGGTCCCAAAATGCCCATGTTGAAAATTTGATGAATAAAATCCACAAAGTGATTGCGTTATGGACGTGTGTTGCACAGTTTCTGCACATGCTCGTAACTTCGCCAATTTTTCATATTTTCACTCCAGATTTTCAACATTGCCTTTTTTTTCCACACCTCCTCATGAACAGTATAGCTGTCATTTTACATATCCTGCTTGAAATTTGTTTTCGTACCTGTGGCACCGAATGTCGCAGTCGCTGTGCAAAATCACCTTTCAGGATTGAGTAATGAAATGATAGTGCTACTGTTCATGAGTCGAAATCAAAAAACCATGTTGAAAATTTGGGCTACAAACTCAACAAACCACCGGGTAGTGTTTCCAATAGTAGCGCCCACCCTGTAGACTGATAGGCTAGGGGTGTAACTTGGGGTCATCGTCTTAATGCTCATGTCATTCCGCCCCCACCCCCACCCTGCAGCCAGTGACAGGCACTGATGTGTGCCTTGGGGTCTTCAGCCTGAACATTCACCCCATTCTCCTCTACTGTACCCATCTCAGCTTATTTCCTTATGGAATGGGGTGAGCGTAAAGGCCGAAGTCCCCAAGGCACAGCACGACACCTGTTATGTCTGCAGGGTGGGGTGAGGTGAAATGGCATAAGCATTATGCTGATGACCCAAAGGCATCCTAACGCCTGTCAGTCTCTGCAGGGTGGGGGTGGGGGTTGGCATTAGTATAATACTTCACTGCCATTCGTATTATGCATCTTTCCAACTCCTGCACTACCAATGCCAATACCAGCAAGCAAACATTCGGCATTCGCAAATACTCGTTAGGTATACTGTAGTCATGCAGACTCTTTTATGCATGTAGTCAAGGAAAGGTTACATTCAGTGTGAGCGATTCAGCTTCATGATGTAGTTGGCAATGACTGTGATAGGGCTTTTAGGGCTTGGCGTAGGGTTTCAAACCTACACAAGCCTGGGTCCACTCTCCTGTATTGCACATTTTTTTTCTTTCTTGCTACAATTTTTCTTGAATGAGAGAAATTGTTGGATAGCACTGCTACTGCAGTGAAGGGTTTCAGCAGAGCTAAACAGCAGACTTTAAGATTCAATTCAATTCGAGGTCACGTGATGCAAGCAAACTAGAAGCAGCACCGGCTTCGAGCTCCCGCTCTTCTACCCTCTCTAATACTACTTTTTGCTAGTTAAAACAAATTCTAGCACTGAAAATAATGCTCTGTACTGGGGTCCTGCTTTCACCATCGGTTTAGAGCACTCTTATGCATCGCTATCGGGACATTTATCCTGCGATGGAGGCTGTAATGAAGCAGACCCATCTACAACAAACCCCACCCGCCTCACCTGAGAAGCAGCATCCGAAAAAGCCCACGGTGCAAGGGGACAAAAGCGACCCACCCACCACTGAATCAACCGATTCCACTTACTGAGGACAGGTTCCTACAAGAACTGGAACCTTTCAAAGAGACCCTAAAAGATATAGTCTCGGAGTTAAAATCCATGTGAAGTGACAAGTCTGCTCTCACAGATAGGTCGGTAATTCAGAGGCCCAAATCAAATCAATGCAGAGCTGGTGAGACAAATAGGATCCCGAATTGGTCTCACTCAGACAATAGGTACAAAAATTACAATTGAAAATAGAAGACTTAGAGGGAAGAAGTATAAAGAACAACATCTTAATTATTGGCCTAGCTGAGAAAGAAGAAGATAACATAATCCTGTTTCTCCAGAAGTTCCTAGAGAAAATGGCAGGCCCCTCTCCACTCCATTCAGGTTACCAAATCGAGAGAGCTCATCGTTCCCTCAGACCGAGGTCCCAAGTGGGAGAACCACCTAGGGCCCTCATATTAAAATTTCTAAGATACATTGAAAAGCAACATGTCCTGATGAAAACCAGGGAACTGAAGGCAGTAATGTGGGAAAGGAACAAGCTATGCATTGCGCAGGATTTGCCATATGAAGTTCGACAGAAACGAGCAGCATTTCATCCTACAGTACCCAAGCTAGTGGCAGCCAGTATCCTATTCAAAATGATATACCCTGTGAAACCACAAGTTTCCATTTCAGGCAGCTGGATAGCCTATGAATCACCGCAGCAAGCCAACACCAACCTATCCGGCAAGTTATCTGAACTTTTCAAACCAGGCTGAGTCTCCTATCTAACAAATTGTGGGGCTTAACTAATAGGGGACTGAAGTCTGTTAGTACTCTTTTGGAACCGATCTACTTTCGTATTATCAATTATTTTAAATGGTGTATTAAACTTCTTACCAGCGTGCTGGGACCTTCACGATGGAAGGGAGGAGGGAGATTATTCAGTCGAGGAGCCTTGCTGTTTTCCTTATACACTAGGGGCAGTAATTACTTTTTGTCCAAACTAGACCCACTCAGTAGGAATGATGGTTCCCAGGTGTGTTCGTAGGGGTCATTAATCATGTAGGACTGCTTGAGAGTCCGACTTATTAGTCTCCCCCTGTGAACTTCCTCCACTGGGCCTTATTTTCCTATTTTAGCGACATCACCACCTTTAGTACTACATGGACTCCCATTATATGGCTCCCTTTGGTGAATGCACCCCATACAATGTTTACTAAGTAGCTTACGTTGTTTACATTTTCCTTTCCTTTTTTTTCCTGTTTCTATCCATCTGGCCTGCTGATTAAAAGGTTGTGGAGTTGCCATATTAAGGACATTGTTTTTATTCAAATATCCCGCTACCATTTGTTTTTGAGCAATCAAGAGGTAACAATAAAGTTTACCATGTAAGGGACAAGCTTCCCCAAGATTTTACTAATGGCTCGACTAGATGTCTGGGCTGCTTGCCCCTGTAGATTTTTCCCCATGGGGCATATAAAAAAAAAATTCTTGTCATTAACTAGCATAAAAACTCTTATGTTTTTTCACTTCAGTTAAAGGAGGGGTTGTTCTGATCGGTGTAGGCTCAAGTCGAGCTGCATGGTGGGCTAATTTTTAGGGAGCTCAACCTCATAACACTCCACTTTCTCTTTATATCAATCAATCAATCGCTTTATTTAACCAGGCATAAACACCACTGAGCAAGCTCATTTTCAAGGTGGTCCTGGGCATTAATACAACACAGGACACTTCATAAGATTACAATTATGGTGGACAACGGTGCAAAAAAAAAAACATTGTAAAGGTGCTGGTCAATATGGGCCTATACATACTGGTCAACATAATTAACATGCAAAGGTACATAATGATAAGCTTTACTGAAATGAGAAGAGACAACAATCCCATATAGTCTCCACTAAGTAAGAGCTCATACCTAAATGATAAAAAATAAGGAGGAATTAAGGAATAGGGTGGAAGTTGGGGTGAAAGAGTAGGCAGCCAAAAGGGAGGCCAAAATAGGTAAAAGGTAGAGAATAGGCAGGGCCATCTTGGATTAAGGGAACTAGGCTTGTAGGTCCTAGGTTTCTGTTGTTAGGAATGTGAGGTGGATGAGATACTTAGGCGTAGGATTTGAGAGTGGCACCCGAGGCTTAGGGGACATCAGCGTCTGAAACGGTTGCATGATTCCTTCAGATAAGCTGTTAATAGAGCTTTGAATGTGAACATGCTTGGAAGTGAGGATAATTTTAATGAGTCTTGCATAGTGTTCCAAAGTGATGGAAGTGAGAAGCTGATTGCTGCTCAGCCAAGGGTGGTTTTCACACTAGGAATCTGGAAGCAGATTAAGGAGAAGCATCTCAGGCCATAGGAACCTTTAAATATTGGAATAGTGTTGGTTATTACTACTACTTTAGACTACAGCTATCCTACAGTTCCTATGGGTGGTTTTTTGTTATATGGGGAGTATTTGTAGAGGTCGAAAGGGGTTGGTCTCATATGTTAGCAATAGCCTCAGCATGTTTTTGTTTTTGGATTTTTGTTGAGACCTGTGTATACAATTATTTCTTAAAGGGGGTAGAAGGGAGCGCCTCGAGAGATCATACTTTTTTGGCCATGTTGCTCCCGATTAGTGGGATGAGGTGGGAGAAATTCTCAATAACGTTGCACAGTTGGTATAATCATTTGAGAATATAATTTTCATGTTCAGCATATGGTCATATTATCAGCTCTATTCTTGCCACAGTAAGTCTGTGTCTTGGGAACTCAGGGCAATATGTGATTTCTAGTTGGATGAGGAACCGTTTATGTTGGGGGGTTGGCGAGGATATTAGCTTAAACTCAGTGCACCATTTGTCCAGTACATTAAATGAGGTTAATGGTTAGTAATTTAATAAAATTTTTGTCATGGAATGTTAGGGGAGCTCGTGAGAATACCAAGAGGTACCAAATCTTCAAGCATCTTTCACTGTTACATTCCACTATATCTTTTATTCAAGAGACTCATCTGCTTCCTTCTGAAGCCACTACTTTAAGGAGGCAAAATATTGGCCAGGTCTATGCTTCAGGAAGTTCAGCTGCCAGCAGAGGAGTGACCATTTTGATTAATAGAGCCGTATCCTTCCAAGCAGACCAAATTACTGCAGATCCACAGGGGAGATATATATTGGTAGCAGGCATCTTGAGACACACAAAGATACTACTGGGTAGTGTTTAGGGACCAGTGGGAGGGGACCCCGCTTTCTTTATAGATCTCACTAATATGATATCCCCCTTAATGCCGTTACCAGTTATACTAGGTGGAGACTGGAATCTCCCTCCTACCCAAGACTTAGATTGCTCTATTGACCCCATACGACCAACATCCACAGCACAGACAGCCGTACATGAATTTCTCGACTTTTCAAGCCTATGTGACCCTTGGAGGTCACTGAACCCCAATTCCCATACCAACTCCTTCTACTCTTCAGTTCACCACTCTTCCTCGAGAGTAGACTATATAGTAATTAGCCGCTCTCTCTTAGCCGGTCTACATAATGCAGACATTGAATCTATTGTTTTATCCAATCATGCCCCAGCCTGGATATCGATAGTTCTAGACCCTAATTATAAAAAAGACTCTTCCTGGAGATTAAATACCCAGTTACTCAAAGACAAACATACAGTCTCCAAAGTCTCTTCTCTTATTCAGTCCTTTCTGGAGAACAGTCAGAACTTGGTTCCAAGAATAGACCATGAATGGTGCACCTTAAAATGCTTTTCTAAGAGGGGAATTCATTAGACTAGCGTCTACCCACAAATGAAAAAGGGAAGCACAAACTATATCTCTTTTGGCCCAGATTCATGTATTAGAACAATCTATTTCTGCCTTGTCAACTCCATCCCAAATAAAAGCCCTTTTAGCTCTAAAAAATCAATATGCCTCCATTCTCCAAGAAAAGGCTGAATATGCCATATTAAGAACTCAGACAAAGTATATTGACCATGGCAAAAAAGTGGGCCATCTGTTAGCCCTATGCCTTCGGAAATTAGAAACCTCCAGAAATATACCTATGATCCAAGACTCTGATGGGACAGTTAAAACTCAACCAGGGATATTGTTACCATTTTCAAAAAGTTCTACTCTTCCCTATATGGTATGAGACCTTCCCCACCGTCTAAGGAGGATCTCATAGCGTACATCACTTCTACAGACCTTCCTTCACTGACAAACGTCCATCATGACTTCTTGTCATCTCCACAAGAACTAGAAATAGCCATTACCTCTCTGTCTCTCTCTCTCTCTCTCTCTAGACAAAGCTCCAGGACCTGATGGTCTTCCCTCTAAAGTTTACAAAACTTATATCAAAGAATTAACCCCCATTCTCCTCCGCTTCTATAATTACCTCCTCTCTGGTGAAACCCAAAATCCTTCATTATTGGAAGCTACCATCATCCTTCTTCTTAAACCAAACCTCTTTCCAGCCCAGCTAGCTACCAACCTGTAACATTGTTAAATTGTGACATAAAGATACCAGCAAAAATTCTGGCTAATAGAATTGAAAAGGTATGGACCAGCCTCCTCAGTCTGGAACAAGTAGGCTTCATACCGGGCAGATCATCATCGGATCACATCCAGAAATTTGCACATATTTTCCAAACAGCTAAATCCAAACCCTTACCAATGTCATTAGTATCATTAGACACAGAAAAAGCTTTCAATCGAGTAGATTGGGATTTTCTATGGAACACTGCAAATAATGGGGTTCCCTCTACAGTTTGTCCAGTGGGTTAAAACTTTGTATGCCTCCCCTTCAGCTAGAATCCAGTGTAATGGATTATTCTCTTCCTCTTTTCCTCTTCATACGGGCATGCACCAGGGCTGCCCCCTCTCTCCTTTTCTCTTCAACGTATATCTAGAACAACTCCTCAGATGGTTAAAAGCATCTCATTCTATAGAGGGTATCCAAATTGGAAATCTGAACCCCAAAATATTGGTCTACGCAGATGACATTCTACTATACCTCTCCAATCCAGTCTCCTCTTTTACAGAAGCTCTAGAAATAATCCACACTTTTGGCAACTTCTCTAACTACAAACTAAATCTTAGCAAGACAGAAAGTTATCACCTAAATTGTGCTACACACAGACAATCCTTTACCTCTTTTGGAGTGAAGTGGACTCCTCAATATATTAAATATCTGGGAATTTATCTTACCACAGACCTGGTTATCCTGCGTAAGCTTACTCACTCCGATCTTTGGAACACCATCCAGCAAGATCTCTCATGTTGGAGAAGTCTGTCAATGTCCTTATGGGGTAGGATCAACATTATTAACATGAATGTCCTCCCAAAGTTATTCTACCCCCTCAACATGCTGAATATTTGGTTACCTTTAACCTTCTTTAAATGGATACATACTGATATTTCTTCTTTTATCTGGCTTGACAAAACTGCTCGAAGGGCATATCATAAATTATGCTCACCCAGAAAGCCTGGAGGACTTTGCCTTCCTAACTTTCCGTTATATTACTGGGTGAGTCATCTCTACAGATGTGGAAAATGGCTGTTCTTATTTCAGAGACAAAAACAGTCAGACTATACTCCCATCTGGTTACAAGCTGAGTGTGCCCTATTTACCAGTAATAAACTGGATCCTATGAGCATAGTCTACGCCCCACTGAAGGATCTATCAATGGCTTTATACACATCTCCAATTTGTACTTCCATCAGAGTTCTATCTCAACTGGGTGGCCACAACAAATTATCTCCTCTTACAGATTCTCCTCAGCCTATCTTCCTTAACCCAAATATTAAGATGGGGGGTACCTATCCCCACAACCCGGTTAAAAATACTGCATGACTCTAAAATCTCAGATTTTTATTCCACCACCACCATACTCACCTCTCAAGAGATAACTAATAAATTTAGTCTTCAACCAATGTCATATTTCAAGATATATCAAATACGGCACTTATTAATTAAACTATTTTGTCAAGAATTAAAACCTTCCAGATTTGAAGACCTCCTGCAACAATTCTCCGGCCCAGCCTGTCAATCCAATGGAATTTCCACAATATATAAAGCCCTGCTCACAACCTTCCACCTCAAAAGGATCCACAATGTGGGATAATCTCACAACTGGCATAGACCTTAACTGGCAGCTCCTCTGGAAACATCTCTACACCTATATTTCCCAGGACAGGTTTAGGTTAATCCAATATAGAATTCTAAACATATACTACACACCAGTGAAACTGGCGAGGATGGGCCGACTTGACACCCCCATTATGTATCAGATGTAACATGGAAGAAGGTTCTCTATTACATATTTTCTGGAAATGTTGGAAAGTTTCTCCCCTGTGGACACAAACTGAGAACCAATTAGATCTACTTCTAGGATTACAAGGCTTATTTACCCCAGATATTTGTGTTATTGGGGAATTCACAAAAATCCAAGTTAAAGAAAGAAGATACCATATGGCCCCCATCTCACTGACAGTCACAAAATTAATTCTCAGGAACTGGATGAATCAGGTGACCATTACATACTTGGAATGGCTGCACAAACTATCCTTTCCTCTTAGAGCAGAACAACTAATTGCCAGTGTTAATCACCGCACTCCTGCTTTTCATAAAAAATGGGGGAAATTATATGCACTATTTGCAGGATAATTGCTCCTTTTGGATTGCTATGAGTCCCCTGGCAAATCTTAATAGTGTTATGCTCCTGATCACAATTGTGAACACCTCATTAAAAGAACATGTCTGCAGGTACTGAACTCAATATACAAATATACCTCGCCGGGGATAGTGAGGGAGGAGTAAGTGTTGTGGGAAATTTGGGAGGGGGTATAGGGAGGGAGGTTAGAATTTTTGATTTATCCAATTGCTGTATTACTGCTTATCTCTGTAGAAATGTTTTCTTTTCTGTTTCTGTTATGTATGTTTATAATATAAAATCAATAAAATATATTTGATTAAAAAAAAAGACTCAATTCAATTCAAGTTTATTGGCATGAAAAAACTCTGTTGAACAAGCTCATTTACAAGGAGGTCCTGATGATACAAAACAACAGTGTGTACTCTTAATTGAACTCAGCTCAACAGTATGTTGAAGTCAATTAGATTAGTCCCAGCTGAGGCTGGCTAGGTTTCAATACATATCTAGTCACCTGTTTTGCAGGTTGTGACATAACCTCTCTAGCAATGGAACTACAACTCACCTATAGCTCACTGGCACACTGACTGTTTGTTTGCTTAACAAGCAAAGGATCAGGGAGTCAAATCCTAGCAGGAACTTAAAGGAGAACTACTTATATAAGTAAAGCACCCACTGCTGCACAGATATGGGCTTTAGAGCCCCAATCCCCCCACGCAGGCACAATGTTAGTAAAAGTGCTAACATACTCATGCCCTCGTAGAAACCGCTGCTCATTTTGTAGCAGGTAGGCACTGTCAGTCATGCCATTATCCACCCCCGAGATCGTGTTCCACCTGACCGCTAACAATGCAGGATTATGACGTGTAATTGCCTCTGCTCATGCAGTCCCTTATGTACAGAGAATAATCTCAATCTTCTATGCACTGCTATATTTTCAAAGACTCCCTGTAAATGTCATGTTAATGTATGATTAACATGACATTTACAGTTAGTTTTTGAAAATCTAGCAGGGCACAGAAGATAATGGAGATTATTAAATCTCCATACATAAGGCATTGTGTATAGGCAGAGGCAATGATGTGTTATGATCCCACGTTGTTAGCAGGCTTATGGAGTTTGATCTGAGGGAGTGAGCACAGGCATGGCTGACAATGTCTGCATGCTAACAAGACGAGTGACAGTTTTTATGGGGGCTTGGGATTATTAGCATTTTTCAGTGACTACTTTATTTCTACAAGTGGTTCTCGTTTAAAAAAAATTTTTTGTAAGATGGAAACTCACTTGAGTGGCAATTCACGGTAGTGTGGAGCTGAATCAGCAAATTATATGAGCAGTAAATTTAGTTAGGAACAGCAATGGTAGTGTGAAGCTGGACATAACCTCTACACCACAGCAAATACCATTTACCTTCCCGCTACCCTACTACATTGGAAACCTACCTTAAGGTTTGAGGAGACCATGATCCTCAGATCCCTTTCCTATTCTGATTCTTTGATTTCCTCACCCCCAGTATATAAACATTTATACCATCTGCCCCTCCGGGCATTTGAACCCTCAACCCCCTACCCCACAGGCAAGCACCCTAGCTCTGCACTACCTGGTGGGCCAAGTAGTAGCTCAGTGTTCTCTTAACATCCAAATTGTGGTGCTTTTATTCTTCTGCATTGGAATTTGCTGTAAAGAACACTGGCAGTGCAAATGACTGGTTCAGATGAAATTCAGACCCCACTTTAGGGAGGAATTTTCTACTGGTTCATAAGACTACCTGGTTCCAATGGAATATGATACAGTTAGGATCTGTACAGAGGCCTTACAGCTCACTCATTCTTCTGGCAGGTGTCACTGCTACCAGAAAAAAATACTTTCTAGGTGACATATTTCAAATCAGTTGTTGCCAAGGGCTGAAAAGGAGGCTCCATGCACTAGACCATACACAGATTTGTGTCCCGTGGTGGGATTGGATCCCTCACAGGAGGATACAGGTGGCTAAGGCCTTAAAACAACTTTTTTTTTAAATGTACTGTGAGGTCAGTGACCTGTCCTTGCCAGCTGAGGCATAAGTTGATAGGGCTGTCAGGTGCACCTTCACAGCTGAAGGCCTGAAACCCAGGGACTGAAGATGGACCACACAGTCCAGGGTTCCATGTGATAATGGCGACTGCATAAGAAAAAATTGCTTACCATAGTAATCTTGTTTCTTCCAAGTGATACTCAGGTATTCATAACTGTGTGCAGTCATTCTTCTAAGTAGAACTGCCCAGAAAGAATTTGGAACATATGCAAATGATGGAATCTTTTACATAAGCCACTTTTCAAATGCTGCCTTATACTAACTACCTTAGTTCTAACCCCTCAGATCTCCTGGAAGCCTGGAAAGACAGGTCAATGGGGATTAAGAAAAAATTACTCATCTTAGTAATGTTGTTTCTTCTAATGGAGTCTTGCTATATTATGACATATGCAGTGAGTCCCAACCTTTGAACTGCTCCGGAGGTGAAAGAGTTAACTTTCCATGCCAGGCATGTAACTTTGAGCTCGAGCTCGGCTGAAAACTCTATCTGTTGTTCTTCAAACTCAAAGTGTCAGATCTTTACGAGCAAAACTCACTAAGACTCTGTGTGGAAGCTGTAAACCTACACTAGCCAAATGGCAACTAATTATATAAACACATTTTTTTGTGCCAAAACAAAGACTCAAGTCAGGAGGCCCAAAAAATGACAAACACAACACAGATCACCACAAAATGGAGGGGTGAAAAACAAGGTGGGCATCTACTAAGTGCCAACACTGCCCTGCCCACCCACATCCCAAAGTAAAGGTTCTGAGAGGGGCAGGCGGGGGGAGGTCATAGTATAGCAAAACTCCATTAGAAGAAACAACATTACTAAGGTGAGTAATTTTTTCTTCAAACAACATGAAGTCTTGCTATATTATGACATATGCAGACTACACAGCGGTACCTCCATGGAGGAGGACAGAACCTACTTAGGAAATAGGCTCTGGAAGTACAGTTGTGTTAAATCGAGTATCACTCCTAGCCTGGATGTCCAGGAGTAATGCTTTAGTAAAAGTGTGAACTGTTTCCAGGTAGCTGCTTGACATATCTCCAGGATAGGGATGTCCTGGCAGCAGCCAGAGACACAGCTGTACCTCTGGTAGAGTGAGCCCTCAGGCCTGAGGGAGGAACCTTACCCAGTTTTTCATAGCAGAATTGAATACAAAAGACAATCCACCTGGCAATGGATCTTTTGGTGGCAGGTTTCCCTTTGCCAACCTCACCATAAGTGAGGAACAGTTGGAGGGAGTCAAACCTGTGACCCTTGGTACGATCTATCTAGTAGCTAAGGGATCTTTTGACATCTAAACTGTGCAATCTCCTCTCGCCAGAGGAGGAATGGTCAGTGAAGTACACAGGGAGAGACATAGATTGATTAAGGTGGAAATCTGAAACCACCTTAGGCAAGAACTTTCTGTTAGTCCTGAGGACTACCTTATCTCTGTGAAAAGAGAGAAAATCAGGCTCCACTGACAATGCTTGTAACTCACTTATGCGTCTGGCAGAAGTGATGGCTACCAAAAACACAGTTTTCCAAGTCAAGTACTTAAGCTCTGCTGAAGACAAGGGCTCAAAAGGGGGTTGCATAAGCTGGGCAATGCAAATATTAAGATCTCAGGCAGGGGCAGGATCCCTGAATGGGGGGTTGGTGTGAAGTAACCCTTTGAAAAACTTGGAGAAAACAGGATGGGCTGAAAGAGAAGAGGGTTTACCTGCTGATAAGAAAGCAGACACGGCTGCCAGGTGCACTTTTAGGGTAGCTGGTCTCTGCCTTAAAGTATTTAGATGGACCAGATAGTCCAGGACCGTGGGTAAACCAGCAGATTCTGGGGGAATATGCTTTGCAGAGCACCATATGGAAAATCTCTTCCATTTGGAATTATAAGTAGCCCTGGTGGAAGGCTTCCCAGAAGCCTTCAGGATATCCAGTATACCTTGGGAGAGGTGTAGGTCAGCAAACTCTAACTCTTCAAGAGCCAGGCCTTGAGATTGAGAGATTTGAGGTTCAGGTACCAAACTCTCCCCTGAGCACAGGATAACAGATTGTGATTCCTGGGAAGACACAGGGGAAGGTGGACTGCTAAGGACATAAGGAGTGGGTACCAGGGCTGTCTGGCCCAGACTGGAGCAATCAGGATCATCTTGCAGGGTTGAGATCTGATTTTGACTAGCACTTTGAACAGGAGAGGGAAGGGGGGGAAGGCACAGAGAAACTTCCCTTCCCAGCTGTGAAGGAAGGCATCCAGGGGGACTGAGCCCAACACTGGGGGCCTGCAACAAAAAAGGGGAAGTTGGTGATTGTCTGGGGCTGCAAAAAGATCTATCTGGGGTTTGTCCCATCTGGCAAATACCACCTCCAATACTAGAGGATCCAGAGCCCATTCATGATGGCCCTGGGAAATCCTGCTGAGAGCATCTGCCAGGACATTGTCCTTGCCTGGGAGTGAACTGCTACAAGGAGGTTTCAGAGAGTAAGCCAGAGACCACAACTTCACTGCTTGATTGCACAAGGCCGTGAGCCGATTCTTACTGCTTGTTGATGTACCATTGTGGTAGTATCATCTGTTCTGACCTGAACTAACTTTGTTCTGAACAGATTTGGAAAAAACTTGAAGTGCTAGAAAAACTGCTCTGAGTTCCAACAAACTGATGTGGAACAGAGATTCCTGAGGGGACCACAATCCCTGGGTAGTGAGGTCATCCATGTGAGCTCCCCACCCCAAGAGGGATGCATCTGTAGTAAGGGTTAAGGAGTGAGGCTGAGGGGTGAAGGGGAACCCCTGTCTAAAATTGCCCTGGTCCTGCCACCACTGAAGGGCTTGGATCAGGGTTTGAGTTACTGGGATTAATTTGGTTAGAGGGTCCCTCCTTTGAGACCAAAAGGCTCTGAAATGGAACTGGATGTCCCTCATCTGAAATCTGGCTCCCTGCACTACTGCTGTCGAAGCAGCCATGTGTCCCAGGAGCTGGAGAAAATGCCTTGCTGGTTGAGAGACCTGCAGGGTGAAGGAGAAAGCCAGAGAAATCAAGGTCCTTGCTCTTTCCAGAGGAAGGAAGGTTCTGGCTTCTTTTGTGTTCAGTACTGCACCTATGAAGGTGAGAAGCTGGACAGGTTCTAGGACTGACTTTGGAAGATTGAGAAGGAAACCTAGAGAAGTTAGCAGTTGCTGAGTTACCTGAAGATGTAACCTGACTTGGTCTGGAGACTGGCCTACTATGAGCCAGTCATTCAGGTAAGGAAAGATGGCAATTTTTTGCCTTCTTAAATGGGCAACTGCTGCTGCCAGGCATTTGTGAAATGCCATGGGGCAGATGTGAGGCCGAAGGGCATTACTCTGAACTGGTATGGCCTGAGGCCAGTTTGAATCTGAGGTACTTTCGATGGGAGCTTCTGATGAGAACATGAAAATAGGCATCCTTGAGGTCCAGGGACACTAGCCAGTCCCCTGGCCTTAAAGAGGGTAGAATAATTCCCAGAGTCACCATTTTGAATTTTGGTTTTAAAAGGTGCTTGTTTAGGTACCTGAGATCCAGGATGGGACGCCATTCTCCTGTCTTTTTTGGGGTAAGGAAGTACCTGGAGTACAATCCTTTGCCCTGGTGTAGGGGTGGAACCCTTTCCACAGCTCTGAGAGCCAGGAGGGTAAAGACTTCTGTTTCTAGGGCAAGAGCTCTGATGGATTTGCAGGTGAAAGGATCTGTCTCTCATCTTTGGAAATTTTTGAAGCTGAGAATTAGTCCCTTGCTTACTACTTCCAGGACCCACTTGTCTGATGTTAGAGACTCCCAGTCCTGGACAAAGTAAGCCAGCCTGCCCCTAGAGGTAGTGGAGACCGGCCCTGGGCACCCCATCAGGGTGCCTTCTTGGCAGGGTTTAGGCTGAGGGGTGGAGGCAGGTCTGCTTGCACCCCGTCTGCTTCTCCTCTAAAGAACCCTCTGGGCATAAGCTGAAGAGGAGGCCTGGGCTGGTAAAAGGCCTATGAAAAGGCCTGCCCCTGCCCCTGAGAGGCTGCCTTTGAGGAGTGGCCTGCCTTTCTTTGGCCTGTGCACTCCTAGGTAGTCCTATATTCATCCATTTTCTTCATGTAATTCTCTGTTTGCTCCCCAAACAGAGAGTTGCCCTCAACAGGAAAATCCATGGCCTTAGTCTGGGTATCCTGTGACAGGCTAGTACATCTGAGCCAAGCCATTCTACGGAGAGCTACAGATGTAGCCATGACTCTAGATGACACATCATTAGAGTCCACTGCAGCATGGAATTGCACTTTAGATGCCTCAATACCATCAGCGGCCACCTGCTCCAGCTCCTTGGCAAACAGGCCAGGGACCTTCTTTGCTAGAGCCAAAATAGTATCTCATCTGGATTTCTGGTATCTAGCAACATAAGCCATATAATTTGCCTGTCTAAGTCCCAAGGATGCTGCCATGTACTGTTTCTTTGCCATGGCATCAACCCTTCTGGAGTCCTTGTCAGGGAGGTGTGAGGCCAAGGGAATATTTGCCTTGTCACAGGCTGCATCCTGCACAACCCCCACATGGCTGCATTGTTGTGTAAGGAACTCCGTATCAGAGCCTGATAATGTATACCTTTTGTCCATTCTTTTATCAACAGGAGGTATAGTGTGAGGAGTTTTTAGAATTTTTACTGTCTGTTTCCAAAAAGATTTATGCAGAGGAATAGACAGTCTCCTAGACTCTGGGATATCCATCATTTCTACATAATCAGGCTCTTCTTGATCATCCACAGCTTCCTCCATAGGGAGCTGGAGGGTTTCAGCCACTTTCTTATAAAACATAAATGAGAAGGGACTCAGGAGCCTAGGGGAGATACTCCTGAAGGTCTGTCTGGAGATGTCGGTTCAATGGGCATATCCAGACTTTCAAATCCACATTCACTCTCCTCATATTCCTCTTCCCTCCTCTGGTTCATAAAATCCTCTAAATCATACTCTTGAACCGGTGGAACCGACTGAACCGTGACGCTACTGATGGTGCCGGCGGTCAGAACCGGGAGAGTGACTGAACAATTTTAATTGCTTTAGCTATTTCTTCAGCGGTTGGAGAGGAAAGTTTTGGCTCCACACCAGCTGATTTTCTAGTTCTCTTTGCTGGAACCAACTCCTCAGAGTCGGTTTTCCTTTTGCCCGAGGACGTATCGCCCTGGTCAGAGGGCACTCCCTCTGGTTCGGTTGAAACCGAACCAGGCTGGCCATCCAGTTCAGTTGACTTTTTGGCCTCCCTTTCCCTGAGCCTACCAACTCTTTTATCCAGGATAGCTGCAGGAAAACTTTTACAAATCTGGCAGTCTGCATTAAGGTGGTCAAACCCCAGACAATAAACACAGGTGGTGTAGGGGTCAGCCTTGGCAAAGGCTTCCCCATAGACACTACAGTGTTGAAACCCAGTGGGCCCGGTTTTTCTTTTGGGTTTCTCAGACATAGTGCCAGCCTATCCAAAACTTGCCCGTTTATGGCAATCCGCCAAGCAAGACTCCCTTATCGGTTCCCAACCGTCTCACGCGTCGTGGAAAAAAACTTAATGAAATCCTTTTTTTAGAACCGATAAGAACCGGGAACCACACTTCTAAACATGAATAATGTATTAGAAACAACCTGATCGGTTCAAACCGAACCGATAAAACCGTTTACAAGTTCCACATAGAAAGTAAATGTAAAACTTATCTAGTACTTACAAATACCACAGATAGAGCTTGAACCGACCGGTTGCGGTTTAAATTCGGTTAAAAAACCGAAAACTTAATACTTTAACTGACAAAATGAACCGAGCAGAAGGAGAAATCTTCGGAGCGACTGTTCAGTGAGGTGGAGTAAAGAATCTGACAGTTTGAGTTTGAAGAACAACAAATAGAGTTTTCAACCGAGCTTGAGCTCAAAGTTCCATGCCTGGCATGGAAAGTTAACTCTTTCACCTCCAGAGCAGTTCGAAGGTTGGGACTCACTGCATATGTCATAATATAGCAAGACTTCATGTTGTTTGAAGTGTAATAATGATAATTGCAATAATAATAATAATAATAATAACACACTATGAATCATAATAATAATAGAGGGAGCTTCCCTAACACCCAAAAAAGGGGGCCTCCAACTGGAGGGCATAACATATGAAAGGATACCCTTGAATGTCTAAATCACCTGAAAAAGGAGAGGGGGACAACCATAGTGAACACAATCACAACATATGTGCCAGAAATGGCATTTATATCCAAGAGCACAGTATTAAGGAGTGTAGAGGCTAAAGGTTCCAGAAGGGGAGGTAGGGTGGGCCAGTTATGAATACCTGACTATCACTTGGAAGAAACAAGATTACTATGGTAAGTAATTTGTTCTTCTAACCCCAGTAATACTCAGGTATTCATGACTTTATGCAGACTACCAAGCAGTACCTTTGGAGGTGGGCACAGAACCTTATTTTGTGAACAGACTTTACAGGACTGCTGTGCCGAACCTGGCATCACCCCTGGAGAGAATATCCACGCTGTAATGCTTTGTAAAGGTGTGTACTGTTTTTCAGGTAGCTGCTTTACAGATGTCCACCAGGGGAACATCCCCGACAGCTGCTGTGGTAGTAGCTGTGCCCCTTGTGGAATGGGCCCTCAACCCTGTTGGAGGCTCCTTTCCAGCCTTAGAATAACAAAAACTGAAAATGCTGTACTATCCGGGGAGAAATTAATCTTTTTGGAGCTGGGTTACCCTTTCCCACATTCTCATAGGTCAGGAACAGCTGTTTTATGTCCTGCCTATGGACTGCAGTGGTTGTCAAGTACCAGCTAAAAGCTCCTTTGACATCCAGACCATAAAGACTCTTTTCACCACAACTAAAGTGTTCAGTGAAAAAGATAGATAAGATGGGCGGACAGTAGGCCCTTATCTGCTGACGCTGTCTATATATGTATGTATCTATTTATTTATGTACAATGGTTTGATTCAAATGGGAATCAAAAGTTATTTAAAGGAGAAACTCCTTGTTTGTTCCCAGAATAATTTTGTCTCTGTGGAATGAAATGTGGTCCTGTTCAATGCAGAGACTTGAGCTCATTGATTCTTGTGGCAGAAATCATTACCACGAGGAATTTTTTTTTTAAAGATATTTCAAATAAGTTGAAGACATAGGCTCAAAAAATGGGGACCCATGAGCCTAACTATGCACACATCTAGATCCCATGCTTGCACTGGTTCCCTGTGAGGGGGTGCAAATGGACCAGGCCTTTAAAGAACCCTTTGAAGACAGTGTCTGAGGCTTGAAAAAACATTCTGTCCAGCTGAGAAGTAAATAGATGCTGAGACCAGGTGGACCTTTAAGGTACTGGTCTGCAAGTCCAGTGAAAGCAAATAGGTAAAATAGTCCAGCACAGCTGGAACACCATCCCGTGCTGATATGTGCCAGGCCCTAAAAGAGCCTCTTTGAGGCTAGGATCTGAGGCCATTAGAACATTTTGTCCAACTAATATGCAAGCAGATGCTGCAACTAGGTGGACCTTGAAGATGCTGGACTGCGAGTCCAATGAATATAAAAAGGTAAGTTAGTCAAGCACTGCTTGATCCCAGCATGTGCTGGAAACCATTTTCTGGTTTAACACCAATAGTAAATCTTTTTCCCTTCTGAAGGGTACAGTTTCTTAATGGAGGGCTTCCTGTAACCACATAAAATGTCCAAGACACTGTGAAAAAGATGCAAGGCTGCATATTGTACAGTAGGCCCTCAAGAGACATGACTTGGATCTGAGTGACCCAAGGCTTGGGCGCAGAGGCCTCCCGGTTGGAAGTTAGCAGGTTGTGCCTCTGAGAAAAGGTGTATTGGTTGGGAACCAGACACAGAGAGTAGCATGTCTGCCTGGGCCAGTCTGGCATTACCAAGACCATTGATGCTGGCAGGAACCCGAACTCGGGAAATGCACTGTATGCCAGAGGGAAGGAAGGAAAGCGAACAGGTGCTTCCCTGATCAACTCAGAGCCAGAGAATCCAGGGGAATTGGTCCTGGATCTGAATGTCTTAGTACTGTGGCAGGTGGTGGTTATGGTGGGATGCGAACAAGTCTACCCTTGGTATGCCCCACCTCCTGAAGATAACTTGCACCACCTGACTATTCAAGGCCCATTCCTGATGGGACTGGTTGATCTGAGTCACGGTATCTGCCAAGGTAGTGTTCCTACCTGGCAAATGAATATCCTGCAGGGACATATGGAACACCCTAGACTCCATAGTTTCATAAGTCCTGAGCAAAGAGGGCTTAACCTTGTTCCTCCCTACTTGTGGATGTAATACATTGTGGTGATATTGTCTGTTCTGACCTGTACCACCTTTGTGTAGTTGTGTGAAGACCATTAGTGCAGTAACACTACTCTTAGCCCCTGCAGGTTTATGTGCAGGAATGAATATGCACTTGACCATGTGCCTTGGGAGGTGTGAACCCCCAGATGGGTGCCCCACTCTAGTAGGGATGCATCTGCTGTCAGCAAAATGATAGGGGCTGCTGCTGAAAAAGAAGAAGCCCTTTCCCTTTGATTGGTTCCCTTTTTTACTCCATTGGAGGCCTGTAACAATGTTCTTGTTACTAGAATTAGTTTTAAAAGAGGGTCCTGTGTCTGACACCATTGAGCCATGAGGTGACATTGAATGGCTCTGGTCTGTAACCTGGATTCCAAGACTGTGCCAGTGGCAGGTGCCATGTGGCCAGTAGCTGAAGAAAACTGTCTAGCGATTTTTGGTTCATTCAGCCCGAATGAGCCCGCTATTAGTGGAATACTTCTTACCCTGTATAGGGGCAGAAGACCCCTGCCTTGCAGGGTATTCAGACTCTGCTCCTATGAACTGGATTGGCAGCAGAGGTCTTATGGGATAGACATAAAGGAATTCTGGAGGTGAGGGTAGGGGCAACAGACTTCTAGGAAAACATAAACTGAACTTACAAGCTCAAATGGGCACACTGGGTGGGTCAAAGGCCCTTATCTGCCGACACTGTCTAAGTATCTATGTATCTATGTATCTATGAGTCCAGGAGTCCCTAGGTAAGTTGCAGACTCACTTGCTGGAGTGATTCTACAACCACCAACCAGTCATCTAGATATGGGGAAACTATGACACCTTATCTTTAAAGTTGCTCCAACCACTGTATGCTACCCTCAGAGGTGACCTGGTGAGAGTCTGAACCTGAAGTACGTTCTGTGAGACTCCCTTATGGGAGTGTGGAAATAATTTAAATACAGTGATGCCAGGAACCCCTTTAGGTTTTTCCTGGGGTTTGACATGCTTTATCTTTTTGGTTTTCAAGGAGGGGACAGGAGAAACAGCCAGGCCACTCACTCCCCCATTTTTTTTTTTAAACCTGAATCACTCTTCTCAGGGGTGTGTAAGTAAGAGACAGCAGTTTCACATGCAAATTTGGAGGGTGTTGGCTGGTCAGAGCCTAAAGTGCCCTTATTTAGTCTCTTTTGCAACCTTTCTAATCATTTTTCCACTGTTTTTAGTGGAAGGAATTTGAGCTCAGAGACAATCTCTGACTCACTATATCCGGGACCACTTGTCTGTGGTGCCTGAAATACCCCTGCTGTGGGTACTGCTGACACTGAGGTGCAGCCCCAGCCTGATAGAAACAAAGGGAGCTTACTGTGGTGTATATATCCACCTTTTTCATGTAAGCCTTTATCTTTCTCCAAAGAGGAATTACACTCGACTGGAAAGTCTATAACCTTGGTTTGGGTATCCTGAGTGAGGTCTGTGACTTGCAGACAGGCAGACCTCCTTGTCATCCATCTGGCAGCAGCCACTTGAATTGTTATTTGGCTGCTCTCAAACCAAATTTAGCTGTTTCAGCTAGATCATCTGACAGGGGAGTCTGGGCCTTGGCTGACAAAGGCCGACTACCACAGTGACTTTGGTATTGACATAGGCTTGAAATGTGTGCCTGCCTGATGGTCAAGGCACCTGATAAATTTATCTTTTTAAGCCATGTTGTAAATTTTTCCCGGAATCCTTGTTAAGAGGATAGGATGCCAGGGGTATCTTTGCTTTGTCACAGGCTGTCACTTTAACCACTCCTTGGTGGACAGGGTGGGGGAATAAATTTCAGTTCCCTCCTTGTCCAGCTGAAATTTCTTATACATCCTTTTATCCAGAGGGGGAACAGAGCCTGGAGTTTGTAAAATCTTTAAAGTATCTTTCCTGAAGAATTTATTCACAGGAATGGGATGCTTTTAGTGGGTGTCAACCCAATCTTTCTCACTAATGTGAAGAATGAGGAATAATCCTCAGATGTTCTGTCGGAAGAGACAAACTCATGTTCAGAGGAAACCTCAGATTGAATAGGTTCTCTCCATTTCATAATAATTACATATTCTTCCTTTTAAATATTAGGAAGACTGCTTTGAAAAGGTGCGTCTGCTGAGAGACAGACAGCCCTTGTAAGCCTGAAAGTGTTTTCTTTAGCCGTTCCAGGCATTTTCTCTACCGAGAAAGTTTACAAATTTCACAATATTCATTTGGGTGATCATAGCCAGGGAAGCAATACACAGCTGTGCTGACCTGTCTTGGCAAATACTTCCCCAATCAGAATCAGCCTGCAATTTCTGAAGCAGTTGGCAGGCTTTATAGCAGGCACAGAAGAAAAAATTACTCACCTTAGTAATTGCTTTTCTTCTCATGGAGTCTTGCTATATTATAACATTAGCAGTCAGCCACTGCAGCTGAACTGCCCCGGAGAGGAAGGAGTTAACTCCAGAGGATCTGGAGTTCTACAGCGCGAGCGCGCTGTGCCTAAAGTTCCATCTGGCAGTTTCAAATGAAACTGTCAGATCTTTTACGGCTAACATCAAAGAACAGAAAGTCTGTGTGGAAAAACTACACTAGCCATGGCTACCTACTAGTAGTAGTAACAACAATATAAACAACAACCCAGAACCATAATAACAAAATTGATGGTATTATGGTTCGTTTACTACCCCTGAAGCAGCACTATTATGAACCCCCTTCCCCAAGACTCAAGTCCAGGAAGGGGCAATATAAATAACCTAAATGAAAGCAACCAGATCCCTAACCCAAAGGAAAGAGGGTAAAGGATAACTACAATGGCATGACACAGTGCTTGCACTCATTCGCCACCCTACCCAAGTAAGAGGTTCTGAGAGGGGCAGGAGGGAGGGTGATAAATATAGCAAGACTCCATGAGAAGAAAAGCAATTACTAAGGTGAGTAATTTTTCTTCAAACACCATGAAGTCTTTGCTATATTATAACATTAGCAGATTACACAGCAGTACCTCCATGGAGGAGGGTCAGAACCTACCTAGAAATAGGCTCTGAAGCACAGCTGTGCCAAACCGAGCATCTCTCCTGGACTGGACATCCAGGGAATAATGCTTGCAAAGGTGTGAACTGTCTTCCAGGTAGCAGCTTGACAAATCTCCAGAATGGAATGTCCCAGCAGCCGCTAGAGACGCAGCTGTACCCCTGGTGGAGGGGCCTCAATCCTGAGGGGGTACTCACCTAGTTTCTGATAACAGAATTGGATACAAGAAACAATCCACCTTGTAATTGTTCTCTTAGTGGCAGGTTTTCCTTTGCCAACCTCGCCATAGGTAAGAAACAGTTGGAGGGATTCAACCTATGACCTCTGGTGCACTCTAAATAGTAGCTAAGGCTCTTTTGACATCCAAGCTGTGCAGTCTCCTCTCACCTGAGGAAGAATGCTCAGTGAAAAATACTGGGAGAGAGATAGATTGATTCAGGTGGAAATCAGAAACCACCTTAGGCAAAAATTTTCTATTAGTCCTAAGGACTACCTTATCTCTGTGGAAAGAGATAAAATCTTCTTCCACTGCAGCAGGGCCTGTAACTCACTTGTCGTCTGGCAGAGGTAGTAGCTACTAGGAAGCTGGTTTTCCAAGTTAAATACTTGAGCTCTGCTGAAGACAGAGGCTCAAAGGGGTTGCATTAACTGAGCAATGCAAATATTCAGGTCCCAGGGGAGCTGGTTCCCAAAAGGAGGGTTAGTATGAAGTAACCCTTTAAAAACTTGAGAACACAGGGTGAGAAGAAAGGGAGGCAGGCTTCCTGCTGACACAAAAGCAGAGACAGCTGCCAGATGAACCTTCAGGGTAGCTGGTCTAAGGCCTAGGGAATTCAGATGGACCAAATATTCCAGAAGAATGGAAGATCAGCAGATTCTGGGATAATCTGCCTCTCAGAGCACCAGATGGAAAACCTCTTCCACTTAGAATTATAAGTGGCTCCTAGTGGAAGGCTTCCTAGAAGCCTTTAAATATCCATGACACCTTGAGAAAGGTGTAAGTCAGCAAATTCTAGCTGCTCAAGAGCCAAGCCTTGAGGTGGAGGGATTTGAGGTCCGGATACCACACCTCCCTGTGCACAGACCAGTAAGTCGTGGACTCTGGTAGGCTCAGGGCAGGTGGACTGCCAAGGACAGAAGCAGAGGGTACCAGGCTGTCTGGCCTAATCTGGGGCAATCAGAATCACTCTGCAAGGTTGAGATCTGATTTTTACTAGTACCCTGAAAAGAAGAGGAAAGGGAGGAAAGGCATACAGGAACTTCCCTTTCCAGTCCAACAGAAAGGCGTCCAGAGGGACTGAGCCCAGTACTGGAGGCCTGCAACAGAAAAGAGGAAGTTGATGGATGTCTGGGGCTGCGAAAAGATCTATCTGAGGAGTGCCCCATCTGGCAAAGACGGACCCCAGCACTTGTGGATTCAGAGCCCATTCGTGATGGCCCTGAGAAATTCTGCTGAGGGCGTCCGCCAGGACATTGTCCTTCCCTGGGAGGTGAACCGCTATCAGGAGGTGTTCAGGAGTAGGCCAGAGACCACAACTTATTGCTTCGTGCACAAGGCTGAAGACCGAGTGCCTTGCTTGTTGATGTACCACATTGTGGTGGTATTGTCTGTCCTGACTTGAACCACTTTGTTCTGGACAGAATCTGAAAACACCAAGAGCTAAAAAGACAGCTCTGAGTTCCAACAGATTGATGTGGAGCAGAGATTCCTGAGGAGACCACACCCCTGGGTGGCAAGATCGCCCAGGTGAGCCCCCCACCCTAACAGGGAGGCATCCGTGGTGAGGGTGAGGGAGTGAGAAATGGGAATGAAGGGAACCCCCTGTCTTAAATTGCTCTGGACCTGCCACCAGTGGAGGGCTAGGATCAGAGTTTGAGTAACTGGAACCAACTTGGTAAGGGGGTCCTTCCTTTGAGACCAATAGGCCCTCAAATGGAACTGAATGTCCCTCATCTGGAATCTTGCTCCCTGCACGACAGCTGTGGAAGCAGCCATGTGCCCAAGGAGTTGCAGAAAATGCCTTGCTGGTCGAGAGACCCGCAGGGTAAAGGAGGATGCCAGGCGATGAGTCTGTCCACCCTTTCCGAGGGAAGAAAAGCCCTGGCTAACCTTGTGTTCAATTCTGCGCCTATGAAAGTTAGGACCTGAACCGGTTCCAGAACTGACTTTGGTAAGTTTAGCAGGAATCCTAGGAAGTGAGAAGCTGCTGGTGACTTGTAAATGGGTTTCACCTGACCTGGAGAATGACCCACAATGAGCCAGTCGTCCAGGTAGGGAAACACAGCAACCCCTTGCCTTCTTAAGTGAGCCACTACTACAGCGAGACATTTTGTGAATACCCTTGGCGCAGAGGTCAGGCCGAAGGGCATTGCCCTGAACTGGTAGTGGCCTGAGGGCAGTTCGAACCTGAGGTACTTTCGGTGAGAAGGCCTGATCAGAACATGAAAATAGGCATCCTTGAGGTCCAGGGAAGCTAGCCAGTCCCCTGGCCTTAGGGAAGGCAATATCATTGCCAGAGTCAACATTTTGAACTTTGGTTTCAAAAGATGCTTGTTCAGGTACCTTAAATCTAGAATGGGCCTCATTCTCCTGTCTTTTGGGTAAGAAAGTATCTTGAATAAAGCCCTTGCCCTGATGGCAAGGAGGAACCCTTTCCACTGCTTTGCAGTCCAGAAGAGAAGAAACTCCCTGCTTCCAAAGCAAGGGCTTCTGAAGGATTTGCAGTGTGGAAATGTATGGCTCTCATCTTTGGAAAGTGTTTGAAGCTGAGAATCAGACCCTGGCCTATTACCTCCAGAACCCATCTGTCCGTAGTTAGGGACAGCCAGTTCCGGCTGAAATAGGCCAACCTGCCCCCCACTGGTACAGGAGAATCGGCCCTGGGCACCCCATCAGGGTGCCTGCTTAGCAGCAGCCTTAGGCTGAGGGGAAGGGGACGGTCTACTTGTGCCTCGTCTACCCCTGCCTCTGAAGAAACCCCTCTGCGAGACAGCAGAGGAGGCTTGATATTGGTAAAAAGGCCTGGAAAAAGGCCTGCCCCTACCTCTGGGAGCATGCCTTTGTGGCATGGCATGCTTCTCCTTAGCCTGGGCACTTTTGTAGGTAGTTCTGTATTCATCCATCTTTTCATATAGTTTTCTGTTTGCTCCTCAAACAGAGAATTTCCCACTACAGGAAAATCCATAGCCTTTGACTGGGTATCTTGGGACAGATTAGTGCATCTGAGCCATGCCAACCTACGGAAAGCTACAGAAGTGGCCATGACCCTAGAGGAAACATCATTAACATCAACAGCAGTATGAAATTGAACTTTAGAGGCTTCAATGCCATCAGCAGCCACCTGTTCCAACTCACTAGCCAGCTGGCCATGGGCCTGCTTGGCTAACTGCAATACTGTGTCCCACCTAGATTTCTGATATCTAGCCACATAAGCCATATAATTTGCCTGCCTGAGTCCCAAAGAAGCTGCCATATACTGTTTCTTCGCCATGGCATCAATCTTCCTGGAATCCTTATCAGGAGGATGTGAGACCAGAGGAATATTAGCCTTGTCACAGGCTGCAGCTTGTACCACACCTATATGACTACACTGTTCAGTAAGGAAGTCTGTATCCGAGCCTGACAAAGTATACCTTCTGTCCATTTTTTTATCTACAGGAGGGACAGAATGAGGATTTTTTAAAATCTTTGTTGTTTGCTTCCTAAATGACTTATGCAAAGGAATAGACAACCTCCTAGACTCTGGAATATCCATCATTTCCACATAATCAGGCTCCTCTTGCTCATCCACAGCCTCCTCTAAAGGAAGCTGGAGGGTTTCTGCAACCTTTTTGTAAAAAATAAAGAAAGAAGGGGACTCAGACAGAATAGGAGGAGATTCTAAAGGTCTGTCTGGAGAAATGTCCGGTTCAATGGGCACGTCCAGACCCCAGCCACACATATATTGATCAAATTCCTCCTCCCTCCTGTGGTTCATAAAAATCCTCAACTTCAAAATCCTGAACCACTGGGACTGAACGAACCAACCTTTACCAACTGTTGGTGGTTCTACAGATCCCTGAGACAGTGACTGGACAATCTGAATGGCTTTAGCTATCTCTGCAGCAGTTGGAGACAATTTTGGACCCCAAACCTACTGATTTCTTGTCTTTTTACTGGGACTGGTTCCTCTGAACAGCCTTCCTTTGCCCGAGGAAGTCTCGCCTGGTCAGAGGGCACTCTCTCTGGTCCAGTGGGTACTGGACCGGCTGGCCATCCGGGTCAGCGGACTTTATGGCCTCTCGCCCCTGAGCCGCCCAATCTCTTTCCAGGGTGGCTGCAGGAAATTTTTACACACCTGGCAGTCTGACAGGAGGTGGTCAGCCCCAGACAATAAACACAGTGGTGTGTGGGTCAGCCTTGGCAAAGGCCTCCCCACAGACATCACACAGTGTTGAAACCCAGTGGCCGGTTTTTCTTTTGGGTTTCTCAGACATAATGCCAGCCTAACCAAAACTTGCCCTTTGATGGCAGTAGCAGGAAGACACCCTTATCGGTTCCTAACCGTGCACGGGTATTTGAAAAACCGTTATAATTCTGTTTTTTAGAACCGATAAGAACCGGAACCGCACTCTAAAACCCACTGTACACTTTTAAAATGTAGAAATAACAAACCGATCGGTTCAAAACCGAACCGATAATTAATTTTCCACACAGACTTAAAATTTAGTAATTACGGTTACCAGATAGAGCTTTAAAACCGAAATGCGGTAAAAATAATGACTTTTGCCGCCGAAAAATACTCGCTTGAACCGAGAATGAACCGAGCTGAAGGAGCTGATCTTCGGAGCGACTGTTCAGTGAAGCGGAGTAAAGAATCTGACAGTTTCATTTGAAACTGCCAGATAGAGCTTTGGGCACAGCGCCCTCGCGCTGTAGAACTCCAGATCCTCTGGAGTTAACTCCTTCCTCTCCGGGGCAGTTCAGCTGCAGTGGCTGACTGCTAATGTTACAATATAGCAAGACTTCATGGTGTTTGAAGTCCCCAAAATGCTTTCAGCGGGGGTTATGTGTGCTTAGTTTTCTTCAGTTTCACTGAGGGAACCAGGTTGTCAACCGGTTCAACAAGCCTCTTAAAAACTGCTTATATGCCCATCTCAGGGTAGCAGTTACAGTATTTGTTTAAGCAATAAGGCATAACAGGGTTACCCATGGCTGAGGAACTGCATTTATAAAAAATATAATTAAACACATTTTACATTTATTTTACACATGGGTGCATTGTATAATCACAGGAAGGCACTCCAGGGTGCGAGTTATTGGGGATTTACCCACTTATTGTGTGGTTAAGTCACTCAGCTATGCTTTGTGACACACCACACAAAGTGTGGGTAAACCCACAATAACCCACACCATGTTGTGCCTTATTGCTTAAGTCACCCACAGTAACTTAGGGTGTCAGCTAGTTAGAGCTGGAGGGACCCTTAGGTGATGATAGTTTTTTTTTTAAACCTTATTCAGGCATTTCAGTAGTTTTTTCAGGACATGTAATGCAGATTTCACTCTGCTTTTAAATGTCCATGTCCAGATAGGCAAAACAAGAGAATGTTTGACTTGACAAAATTTCACCACACCGAATACAAGGTTTGAAATCGGGGTCACCAGTTTCTTTTTATAACATTTTCAATGTAAAGCCAATAACAGTTGCAACTGCAAAAAAATAAATATTTTAATTTAAGTTTATTTAGCAGTTGCGGTCGGTTCCAGAACCGTTGCAGGACCCGGGAACCAAGATAAAATGAACCAAGGTTATCGGTCCAGGAACCGGTATTAGCGGTTCTTAAAACAAACTAATTTAATAAATTAAGCATAACTAATGGAGTGTTTTAGTCAGAAAACTCTGATAAATATAAAATAAACCTCGGTTTACCCCCAGTTATACCGAACCAGGAGAAACCGAGAAAACTTACAATTTAAACACTAAAACTATGGCTTTACCTAAAATAACAAAAAGTAAAAGGAAGCAAATGAAATGCAAAGAATGCTTATAATATTTTATAAGGTTTCTCACGTCAGAACAAAAGATAATGAGGAGAGGATCTCTGAGCATCTAGTCTTGACAGGCAGAGAAAGAAATCTGAGGGGTTAGAACTAAGGCAGTTAGTATAAGGCAGCATTTGAAAAGTGGCTCATGCAAAAGATTCCATCATTTGCATATGTTCCAAATTCTCTCTCTGGGCAGTTCTACTTAGAAAGCTGACTGCATAAAGTTATGAATACCTGAGTATTACTGGGGTTAGAATAACAATTGCCATTTGGGTGAGTCTACATCACCGAAAATGAATTTCAGAGATACAGACTCACGGCGCACAGCAAGACAGTACCGGGCACTTACATTTTCTTGTTGTATGCGGGGGACTGTGCCCCCCACATCCCCCCACACCCCTCTACTAAAGGATTCTCAACTCCAGAGGGGTGCATGCGGGAGGGGGTGCAAAACTCAGAAACAAAAAAAAAATGCAACCCTGGCACAAAAAACGAGGTCACCCAGACCCGAACCCGGCATCCTTCAAACCCCAGCCTGCCACCAACCCACCACACCATACGGACAGCTCAGCAGCCTACTGCCGTACTACACCCCACAAACCCTCCCTCCCATTCCACCCGTCGCTCCGCATGGTCCTTCCTCAACCCCGCGCACGCGCGTGTATACACAAAGCGATATCCTGTATCACTCCCTGTCCGGTAGCCCGGTATGAAAGCGTCGTAATTGAGTCGCCCTTTTTGAAAACGCTCAATCACAGTCACTGAATACATGGGCTACCTAGTCCAGGATGATAGAGAGGTCTGCTTGAAGTAGGCTGAGTTGCCTAGAGGACTACCATACTGAAAATCTTTTCCACTGGGAGGCACAGGTTTTCCATGCTACTGGTGTGCTGGGCAACTTAAGCACTTCCAAAACCTTTTTTAGAAAGATTTAGACCAGAGAACGCTAGCTCTTCAAGCCCCATGCTCCGAGACAAAGGTATCTCAGATATGGAAATACTATCTTACCCTGAGACAAAGTCAGCAGATTGTGTATCAGGTAAAGTGCTTGATGGAGATGGACAGGAGCAGTGAATACCAAGTCTGCCTGGCCCAGTCTGAAGCTACCAGGATCATGGCTGCAGACTCCTCCTTGAGTTTCAATTGTCCCCTAGTAGGAGTGGGAATGGAAGGAAGGCTTAAAGAAACTTCTCTACCCAATTGAGGATGAGGACATCCACTGGGAATGTACTCAGGGCTCAACAAAAACGGGAAGCTGGTGGTTTTTCCATGATGCAAACATGTCTGTCTCCGGTATTATTTCTTGGTAATACTTGGTAATTATTGGACAAAGAAGGCTATATGCCCATCTAGATTGTCCCGCACTCCAAGTAGGTGAATTAGGCCCTTGTTAACTGTTTGTCCAGTCTAGTTTTAAAAGTATTAAATGTTTCGGAATTCACCACTTCTCTGAGTAACCTGTTCCAGGCTGCAGCTGCCCTTGGTGTAAAAAAGTTATAGCTTTTGTTTGTATTGTCCTGTTTTCTACTGGTGATGCCTATCCCTATGCATCCCAATATCCCCCAGCCCTCATTGCTGCCCTCTCACATTGCTTGCCCACCTTTAGGTCATCTGATATGACTACCCTCAGGTCCCTTTCCATTTTTGTTGTTGTTAGTATCTCACCCCCCCCATTGTGTACTCTTCCCCTTGGTTTTTGTTTCCCAGGTGCATTACCTTGCACTTCTTAGCATTGAATCTAAGCTGCCATACATTTGACCATTCCTCTAACCTTGCCAAGTCCCTTTTCATCCTTTCCACCCCACCTTGTGCATCAACTCTGTTGCAGATCTTTGTGTCATCTACAAAGAGACATACTTTTCCTTCCAGTCCCTCTGCAATGTCGCTTATGAAGACATTGAAGGGACTGGTCCTAATATTGAACCCTGCGGTACCCCACTAGTAACCCCCCTTTCATCAGAGTGGACTCCATTTACTATTACTCTCTGTGTCCTATTCTCCAGTCAATTCTTTACCCAGGCTGTCATCTTGGGACCCACTCCCAGGCTAGCTAACTTGTATATTAATCTTTTGTGTGGGACTGTGTCAAATGCCTTGGTAAAGTCTAGGTAGGCCATGTCCACAGCCCCTCCCTGATCTACTACTTTGGTCACCCAGTCAAAGAAATCTATCAGATTTGTCTGGCATGACCTTCCTGCTGTGAATCCATGCTGCCTTGGGTCCTGTGCCCCTCTGGCCTCTAGATACTCGACAATTCTTTCCTTCAGAAGTGATTCCATCATTTTCCCTACCACTGAGGTTAAACTAACAGGTCTGTAGTTTCCTGCTTCTGCCTTGCTCCCACTTTTGTGAAGGGGAATCACATCTGCCCTCCTCCAGTCATTGATTACCACCCCATCCTCCCATGATTTGTTAAACAGGGTAGTCAGTGGTGTCACTAATTCTACCCTTAGTTCTTTTAGAATTCTGGGATGAATCCCATCAGGCCCATTGCTTTGTCCACCATCAGTTTTAAGAGTTCTTTCAGAACCCTTTCTTCTGTAAATGGGCTGGTATCAACTTCTGTATCCAGTGTGTTTCTACTGTTTGTTCTAGGTACCCCCTTCCTTTGTAAATACTGAGCAAAAATATTTGTTTAGTATCTCTGCCTTTTCACAGTCTCCCTCTGCCCACCCTCCCCCCTTTATTAAGCCTCACTATCCCTCCCTTGGTCTTCCTTCGCTCCCTGATGTACCTATAAAAGGTTTTATCCACCTTCTTAACTGAGTTGGCTATCTTTTCCTCGGTTTGGGCCTTTGCTGTTCTGACTGCCTTCCCAGCTTCCTTTTGCTTTAACTGATACAGTTCTCTGTCCTGCTCCTTCTGTGATTCCTTGTACTTCCTGAAAGCTTTCTTTTTCTCTTGAACCTTCACTGCCACTTCCTTTGAGAACCATAGTGGTTTCTTACATCGTTTAGTTTTATTTGCTTCACACAAAGGCTTGTTGCCTCTGTGATGGCAGTTTTTATTATTCCTCATTGTTCTTCCACCCCTCCTTCCTGCCCATTTGCTAGTGCATTCCTTAGGCACTTACCCATTTTGGCAAAGTCAGTCCTCCTAAAGTCCAGTACCTTTGCCTTTGTATGGCTTGACTCTATTGCTGTGTTTATTGTGAACCATACTGTTCGATGGTCGCTAGTTACCAGATGGCTACCCACTTTTACATCTGTGATCCTCTCTTCATCTCCATTTGAGAGAACCAGGTCTAAGATTGCTCCCTCTCGAGTGGGCTCCAATACTAGTTGTCTAAGGCATGCCCCCTGTAGGGCATCTAGAATAACCCCACTCTTAAGTGGCTGCGCAACTGCACTCCAGTTAACATCTGGCATATTCAGATCACCCATCAGCAATATCTCCCTTTTTGCCATACTAAGTATACTTTCTATCATTTCCTTGTCCATTTCCTCCCTGAGAAGGGGTCTGTACTCTAACCCCTGTCTGGATTGTGGTGCCATTGCGGTCTCAAATTTACCCACAGTGCTTCTTCTCCTCCCTGTTTTCTCTTTTGTTCTGTTACTTTGATTCCTTCCCTTATGTAAAGAGCTACTCCTCCTCCTCTTTTACTCTCTCTGTCTCTCCTGTAGATAGTGTATCCTGGTATGTTTACGTCCCAGTCATGGTTTTGTGCGAACCATGTTTCTGTGACTGCCACGATATCCAGATGTTCCTCCTCCATCAAGGCCACTAATTCAGGAAGCTTGTTACTCAGACTACGTGCATTGGTACTCATTGCTTTCCATTTTTTGATGGCTTTACTTTCTGTTGCAGCATCCCCCACTGACCTTTCTACCTCGGTCTTTTTCCCATTTAGTACCCTGTTTTTGTAGGAGAGGCTGAGATTTTCCTGCTGCTTATCAGTGCCTCCCCTTGACTAGTTTAAAAGCTTGCCAATGAAGCATTTAAACCGATTGCTCAAAGACTTGTTCCCTTCCTGGACAGATGCAGACCATCCTGCCAGTATAGGCTGGTGTCCTCCAGGTGGAACCCCAGTCCCCAATGAAGCCAAACCCTGTGCTCCACACCATTTTTTCAACCACTCATTAAACTGCATGGTGCAAAGTACCCTTGCCTCACTCATGCCATTTACAGGCAGCACCTCTGAGAAGGATACTGTGTGTGCTACTTGTCTTAGGCCCCTCCCCAGTTCTACAAAGTCCTTCTGCACTGCTCTAACCTCATGTTGAGCCAAGTCATTTGTCCCTAGGTGGACAATGACATCCAGCTCAGACTCCCGTGCAGCTGTTCTCGTGATCCTGAGGATGCGCTTCTTGTCCCTCCAAGCCATGGCACCAGGCAGGCACCTTACTTCAGTTTTCCCTGCTCCCCCCAGTTCTATCCCCCTAATAATTGAGTCTCCCACCAGGTGCTGCTTCCTTTCCTTGTGGCATCCTCTGCCTCCTTCCTGTGGGCCTCCCTTGTGACAGGTGTCCTCAGCCTCCTTAATCTCCTCCGTGGGTGCATCCATAGGGGAGCTGTGCTCCCCCAGAATGGTGTATGGATTGTGGAGTGGAACAACTGACTGGGTGTGCCTCTGTTTCACCCTCCTCACCCTCCCTGAGCCCACTGTGGTCCAACTGCTGTGCTTTCTTTGCAACCTCTGAGGTAGTGGTGGTGGCTCTGGTGCTCCCTGGATGGGGGTTC
Source organism: Neoceratodus forsteri (assembly GCA_016271365.2). Lineage (NCBI taxonomy): Eukaryota > Metazoa > Chordata > Ceratodontiformes > Ceratodontidae > Neoceratodus > Neoceratodus forsteri. The sequence continues at coordinate 520,164,766 of CM028129.1, read as the reverse complement.
CTTCCTACCATCCAGTCTGGCCTGGGGAAGGTTCTCTTACTGCTGTCCAGTGTGGCCTGAAGACAGGCAACTTCCTCCCTCAGGGCAGAGAGTTGTCTGCAAATAGGGCAGCATCTCAGCCTCCAGAAAGACTCTCGAAGACTGCTGCCCCACAGCGCTACTGCACTACCCCACATGACTATGTACTTTTTTTGTGTGTGTGTGTGTGTGCTTGTGTGTGTGATTGGTTTGTTATATAGAAATATATATATATATTATACAACGTGTATGTGATATTTTCAGTGATGTGTGCTAGACAGGATATGACAGTGATATGCACCTTGCACTCTTGAGGAAATGATGTCACAACCCCAGGTATAAAGGAACTATTTCCGGGGGTGAGGGCTGGGAAGGTTGAGCCTAAACTGTGCCTCACAAAACAATCAGCTAAGAGCTCTGACCCACCGTCTGGAGCCTTCCCGCCTGCAAGATACTATACACAACAATTTGACAGAGAAAATCCCTGCTAATCAAACAGAGAAAAAACCAGACATCCAAGTCAGACACAGGTAAACCTCCCCAGCCCCAAAACAGCCTGGTGGTTTGTGCTCTGAAAGCAGTCAGCCCCAAAATAAGTCAGCTGTGCTTTGAACTCTTCCTGCACTGAAAATCTTAAGAATTGTAACAAGACTGTCTTTTCCTTATAATTGTAAATTCCTTATTTCACCTTTCAGTTAGAAGCAGCCTCCACCTGCAGTATATCTGCTACAAACCAAAGACAATTGAAAGGTTCCCCTCCCAGTCTTCGCAAAGACATAGACAGGATGGAAGCTGTCCTGAGGAGGGCAACTAAAATGGTGCAGGGTCTGCACCGGAAGACATATGAGGAGAGACTGAAGGAGCTGAATATGTATAGCCTCGAGGAAAGGAGGGAGAGGGGGGACATGATAGAAACTTTCAAGTACCTCAAGGGAATCAGCAAAGTCCAAGAGGGTAGCATCTTTCAAAAAAAAGAGGTGTGCAAGAACAAGTGGGCACAATTTGAAGATAGAGGCGGCTCAGAGGTAATTTAAGGAAGTATTTTTTCACAGAGAGGGTTGTGGATGCATGGAACGGCCTTCCGGAGGAGGTCGTGGAGTCAAAAACAGTGGTGGAATTCAAGCATGCATGGGACAGTCATAAGGCAATTCTAGGGGATGGGGGTAGGAAGAAGTAGGCTGCTGGTTAACTAGGATCTGCAGCTTATCCAGTAGGCAGGGAAATGGGCAGACTGGGTGGGCCAAGCGGTCCTTATCTGCCGTCAAATTCTATGTTTCTATATATTTCTATGGCCTTGGGGACTAGAATTTTTATCACTGGACCATAATGTCAGGATTCTATTATTGTATTTAAATCCACACACTGTTTTTTAAGTCTTAGTCATTAAGGATTTTATATAATTGCAACAAGTACCCCCTTTGCATCTGTCCTCGAGTCTGATCAAACCTGTTGCATGTAAACTGTCTGTGTATGTTACATAGATACATAGACACTGTCGGCAGATAAGGGCCTATGGCCTACCCAGTCTGCCCATTTCAGCTTGTCGTTTCCCTTTATGTTTTTCTAGAAATCTGTAGCCCCTTATCTCTGACCTCCAGAAGTCCCTTATGTCTATCCCATGCATTCTTAAATCCTGTGATTATTTCAGCCCCCACCACTTCCTCTGGCAGGGTGTTCCACTTGACCAACACCCTTTCTGTGGATAAACTCTTCCTCACCTTTCCTCGAATTCTCCCTCCCTCCAACTTCATCCCATACCCTCTAGTTCTGGAACATCTTTTTTGCTGGAAAGCAGTGTATTCCTGCACCCTGTTCCTCCCTGCGTGGTACTTGTATGTCTCTACCATATCCCCTCTCTCCCTCCTCTAGTCCAGGGAGTACATATTCAAGTCCCTCAGCCTGTTCTCATAGGATTTGTGATGCAATCCATGTACCATCTTTGTTGCCCTCCTCTGAACTTTCTCTACCCTGTCTATGTCCTTATGTAGGTAAGGTCTCCAGAACTGTACACTGCACTCCAGGTGGGGCCTCACTAATGTCTTGTATAGTGGAATTATGACCTCCATTTTCCTGCTGGTGATGCCCCTGCCTATGCATCCCAGCATCCTATTTGCTTTACCTGCTGCATCATCTCACTTTTTCCCTACCTTGAGGTCATCAGAGATGCTAACCTCAAGGTTTCTTTCCTGCTTGGTGTGTACTATATCCTTACCCCCCAACTGATATGTTGTTCCAGAGTTTTAGTGCCCCATATGCATTGATTTGCACTTTTTTGCGTTGAATTTCAAATGCCAGACCCTTGACCATACATCAATCTTCTGCAGGTCCTTCCTCAATCTGTCTACATCCTCTGGTGTGTCCGCTCTGTTATAGAGCTTTGTGTCATCAGCAAACATGGAAATTCTGCCTTCTAGATCCTGAGCAATGTCACTGATGAAGACATTGAATAGGACCAGTCCCAGCACTGATCCCTGTGGTACCCCACTGGTCACTCTTCTTTCTGTGGAGTGACAGCCATTTACCACCACTCTCTGTGTCCTGCCACCCAGCCAATTATCCACCCACTGCACTACGCCCTTCCCACTCCCATATTCCCCAGTTTGTTTAATAGCCTTCTATGTGGCACAGTGTCAAAGGTCTTGCTGAAGTACAGATAGGCCACATCCACTGCCCTTCCCTGATCCACCTCCCTTATCACCCAGCCAAAAAATTCAATGAGGTTGGTGTGGAATGACCTCCCTCTGTGAAACCATGCTGCCTTGGGTCCTCTACTCCATTGGCAACCAAATGTTCCACCAATCTCTCCTTCAGTAGTGCTTCCATGATCTTCCTTTAGCAAGTTAGCCAACCCGGGAGTGGGCCCCAGGTGTTAGCCTGGGTAAAAAATTGGCTGGACAACAGGACACAGATGGTAATAGTAAACAGAGTCCACTACGAAGAAAGGGGGGTTACCAGCAGGGTACTGCAGTGTTCAGTACTGGAACTGATCCTTTTTAATGTCTTTATAAATGACATTGTGGAAGGACTGGAAGGAAAAGTATGCCCCTTTGCAGATGACACAAACATCTGCAACAGCGGTGATGCACAAGGGGTGGTGGAAAGGATGAGAAGGGAATTGGCAAGGTTGGAGGAATGGTTAAATGTATGCCAGCTTAGATTCAATGCAAAGAAGTGCAAAGTAATGCACCTGGGAAACAAAAACCCAGGGGAAGAGTACACAATGGTGGGGGGAGGAACTAACAACAATAAAAATTGAACGGGACCTGAGGTAGTCACATCAGATGACCTAAAGATAAGCAAGCAATGCAAGAAGGCAGTAAGGAGGGCTGGGGGGATACTGGGATGCATTGGGAGAGAGGCTTCACCTGTAGAAAACAGGAAGTCGTTATCCTTCTGTACAGACAGTTGGTGAGACCCCATCTGGAGCACTGCGTGCAGTTCTGGAGATCCCATCTCCGCTGCTCCGCAAGGACATAGATCGGATGAAAAAATTACTCACCTTAGTAATTATGTTTCTTCTAATGGAGTCTTGCTGTATTCTGACATATGCAGTTAGCTCCAGCACTTGAACTGCCCCAGAGAGGCAAGAGTTAATTTCTATGCCAGGCATAGAACATTGAGCTCGAGCTCAGTTTTCAAACCTCTGTCTGTGGTGCCTCAGAGTGTATCCATCAAATTCTTATGAGAAAACTAACTAACTACACTTCCAGTGTGGAAATTGTAAAACATATAAGCCAACAGGCAACAAATTGGGTCCAAAAGACTCACGTCGAGAACCCAAGAGAAAAAACAGGTAGTGAACAAGATATATAAATCTAAGTTAAAATGTAACAACAACCACCCCACCCTGAAGAGGAGGGGTGCAAAGTACACCCCTGAGGTGCAACACTGTACCTGCCAGCCCACATCCCAAAACTAGGTTCTGAGAGGGGAGGCGGGGGGGAGGTCCGAATACAGCAAGACTCCATTAGAAGAAACACAATTACTAAGGTGAGTAATTTTTCCTTCAAACAACATGAAGTCTTGCTGTATTCTGACATAAGGAGACTACCAAGCAGTACCTCCATGGGAATAGGCTCTGCATTACTGCTGTACCAAACCTAGCATCACTCCTAGCCTGGATATCCAGAGACTAATGCTTAGTGAAAGTATGGACTGTTTTCCAGGTGTCTGCTTTGCAGATCTCTGGCAAGGATATATCTCTGGCAGCAGCCAGAGAAGCAGCTGTACCCCTAGTCGAGTGAGCTCTCAGGCCTGAGGGAGGTGTTTTACCTAGCTTGGCATAGCAGAAATGTATACAAGAGACAATCCACCTGGCAACAGTTCTCTTAATAGCAGGCCTACATTTTCCCATTTCACCATAAGTGAGAAACAATTGAAGACAGTCATTCCTGTGTGCCATAGTATGCTCAATGTAGTAGCTAAGTGCCCTCTTAACATCCAAACTATGTAATCTACTTTCTCCTGGAGAAGAATGACCAGTGAAAAACACAGGAAGAGACATGGACTGGTTCAGATGGAAATCTGAGACCACTTTGGGTAAGAACCTCCTACTGGTTCTGAGGACCACCTTATTTCTATAGAATGAGATAAAAGAAAAAAATTACTCACCTTAGTAATTATGTTTCTTCTAATGGAGTCTTGCTGTATTCTGACTATTGCAGTTAGCCCCAGCCTTTAAACTGCCCCAGAGAACAAAGGGTTAACTTTCTATGCAGAGCATAGAATGCTGAGCTCGAGCTCGGTTGATGTCTCTGTCTGGAGCACTTTGAAATCCAACAGTCAGATTCTTATGAGCAAAAACTCACTAACTATCCTATGTGGAAATTGTAAAATTTTTACTAGCCAACTGGCAACAAAAAGTTTTGGATTCCTAAAGGAAGACTCAAGTCAGGAAACCCAAAACCAATCCAAATAAGAATAATAATAAAACAAACACCCAAACAAAAAGAGGAGGGTGTAAAAGGAGCACCCCTGAGATGCAACACTGCACCTGCTCACCCACTTCCCAAAAACAGGTTCTGAGAGGGGAGGCAGGGACGGAGGTCAGGCTACAGCAAGACTCCATTAGAAGAAACATAATTACTAAGGTGAGTAATTTTTTTCTTCAAATAACATGAAGTCTTGCTGAATTCTGACTATTGCAGACTACTAAGCAGTACCTCCATGGAGGAGGGACAGAACCTACTTTGGGAATAGGCTCTGAAGTACTACTGTGTCAAACCAAGCATCACTCCTAGCCTGGATATCCAGAGAGTAATGCTTAGTAAACGTATGGACTGTTCTCCAGGTGGCTGCTTGACAAATTTCTAAGAGAGGAATATCTCTGGCAGCAGCCAAGGAAGCAGCTGTACCTCTGGTGGAGTGAGCCCTCAGGCCTGAGGGTGGAATTTTTCCTAGTTTCTCATAGCAGAATTGTATACAAGACACAATCCACCTGGCAATAGTTCTCTTGGTGGCAGGTTTGCCCTTTCTCACTTCTCCATAAGTGAGGAACAACTGGAGGGAATCAAACCTGTGACCCTTGGTACACTCTATATAGTACCTAAGGGCCCTTTTAACATCTAAACTGTGTAGCCTCCTCTCTCCTGAAGAAGAATGATCGGTGAAGAAAACAGGGAGAGACACAGACTGATTCAAGTGGAAATCTGAAACCACTTTGGGCAAAAACCTTCTACTGGTTCTAAGGACCACTTTATCCCTATGAAAGGAGATAAAATCAGCTTCCACTGACAGGGCTTGCAATTCACGATACGTCTGGCAGAGGTAATGGCTACTAAAAACACAGTTTTCCAAGTCAAGTACTTAAGCTCTGCTGAGGACATAGGTTCAAAGGGAGGTTGTATAAGTTGAGCAATGCAAACATTTAAATCCAAGGCAGGGGAAGGGTCTCTAAAGGGAGGATTGATATGAAGCTATCCTTTAAAAAATTTACAGAACACAGGATGCGATGATAATGAGCAAGATTTCCCTACTGACAGAAAAGCAGAAACAGCTGACAAGTGCACTTTGAGAGTAGCTGGTCTGAGGCCTAAGCCATTCAGATGGACCACATAATCCAGAACTGTAGGCAATTCAGCAGTGTCTGGGGAAACATGTTTCTTGGAACACCAAATGCTGAATCTCTTCCATTTGGAGTTATAGGTTTTTCTAGCGGCGGGCTTTCAAGAGGCTTTGAGAATATCCAGAACTCCCTGAGACAGATGCAAATCTGCATACTCTAACTCTTCAAGAGCCATGCCTTGAGATTGAGAGACTGAAGATTGGGGTAACAAATCCTCCCCTGAGAGGAGGTTAACAGGTTGTAATTCCTGGGGAAAGACTGGGGAAGATGGACTGCTAGAGACAGCAAGAGGGGGTACCAAGGCTGTCTGGCCCAGTCTGGAGCAATCAGAATCACTTTGCAAGGTTGTGGCCTTATCTTGACTAAACCTTTAAACAGTAGAGGAAAGGGAAGGAAGGCATACAGAAATTTCCCTTCTCAGTTCAGAATCAGAGCATCCAGAGGGACTGAGCCCAAGACTGGAGGTCTGTAACAAAAGACAGGAAGTTGGTGATTGTCTGGGGCTGCAAAGAGATCTATCTCTGAAGTGCCCCGACTTGAAAAAATCACCTTCAAGACCAGAGGGTCCAGGGACCATTCATGATGGCCCTGTAAGATCCTGCTCAGTGCACCGGCTAGCACATTGTCCTTCCCTGGAAGGTGGACTGCTGTCAGAAAGGTTTGCAGGGAATAAGCCAGGGACCACAACTTCATGGCTTCTGTGCCCAAGGCTATAGACTGAGTGCCTCCCTGCTTGTTGATGTACCACATGGTGGTGGTGGTGTCTGTTTTCTGACTTGAACCACCTTGTTCTGCACTGACTGAGAGAAAGCTTGCAGGGCCAGAAAAACTGCCCTGAATTCTAGGAGATTGATTTGGAGAAGGGATTCCTGAGGGAACCACAGTCCCTGGGCAGTGAGGGCCCCCAGATGGGCTCCCCAGCCCAGAAGGGAAGCATCCGAGGTAAGGACCACTGAATGAGACAAAGTGGCAAATGGGACCCCTTGCCTTAAATTGTCCTGATCCCGCCACCATTGAAGGGCTTAGATCAGGGTCTGAGTCAATGGAATCAGTTTGGTAAGGGAATCCTTCTTCTGGGACCAAAAGGCCCTCAGATGGAACTGAATCTCCCTCATCTGGAATCGTGCCCCTTGGACCACTGCTGTAGAAGCTGCCATGTGGCCCAAGAGCTAGAGGAAATGCCTGGCTGGTCGAGACACCTGAAGGCTGAAGGAAGAAGTCAGTTCTATAAGAACTCTTGCCCCTTCCAGGGGAAGAAAGGCTCTTGCTTTGACAGTATCCAGCTCTGCCCCTATAAAGGTAAGGAGCTGCACTGGCTCGAGAACTGACTTGGGAAGGGTGAGAAGAAATCCTAGAGAAGTGAGCACTTGCTGGGTCACTTGCAGGTCTGACTTGACTTGGTCTGGAGACTGGCCCACTATTAGCCAATCGTCCAGATACAGAAAAATGGAAATTTTTTGCCTTCTTAGAAAGGCAACGACTACTGCCAGGCACTTAGTGAAAACCCTTGGGGCTGATGTTAGACCAAAGGGCATTGCTTTGAAATGATAGCGGCCTGAGGGCAACTCGAACCTGAGGTACATTCTGTGGGAGCACCTGATAGGAATGTGAAAATAGGCATCTTTGAGGTCCAGGGAGGCTAGCCAGTCCTCTGGCCTTAGAGAGGGAAGAATTATTCCCAGAGTTACCATCTTGAACTTTGGTTTTAAAAGATGTTTGTTCAGGTATCTTAGATCTAGGAAGGGTCGCCACTCCCCTGTCTTTTTTGGGGTAAGGAAGTACCTGAGTACAGACCTTTGCCCCATTGTAGGGTAGGAACTCTCTCTATGGCTCTTAAGGCCAGAAGAGATGAAACCTCTGCCTCTAGGGCAAGGGTTTCTGAGAGACCTGCAGGTGGAAAAGATCTGGCTCTTATCTTCGGAAATTTTTTGAAGCTGAGAACCAGTCCCTGGCTTACTACTTCCAGTACCCACTTGTCTGAGGTAACAGACATCCAGTCCTGGACAAAGTAAGCCAGCCTGCCACCTACTGGAATAGGAGAGTCGACCCGGGCAGACCCATCAGGGTGTCTGCTTGGCAGGGGCCTTAGGCTGAGGAGTGGACGCAGCAATGCTCATCCCCCTTCTGCCTCTCCCTCTGAAGAACCCCCTCTGCAAAAAGGGAGAAGAGGCCTGTGCTTGGTAAAAAGGCCTATGAAAAGGCCTGCCCCTACCCCTAGATGCTGCCTTTGAGGAGTTGCCTGCTTCTCCTAGGCCTGAGCACTCCTATTAGTGGTCCTCTAGTCGTCCATTTTCTTCATGTAATTTTCTGTCTGCTCACCAAACAAAGAATTACCCACTACAGGAAAATCCATGGTCTTAGCCTGGGTGTCCTATGAGAGGCTAGTACATCTGAGCCAAGCCATTCTCCGAAGAGCCACAGATGTAGCCATGACTCTTAATGACACATCATTGGAGTCCACAGCAGCATGAAGAAAAAATTACTCACCTTAGTAATGTTGTTTCTTCTAATGGAGTCTTGCTATATTATGACAAATGCAGTGAGTCCTAACCTTCGAACTGCTCCGGAGGTGAAAGAGTTAACTTTCCATGCCAGGCATGGAACTTTGAGTCGAGCCTTGGTTGAAAGCTCTATCTGTTGTTCTTCAAACTCAAACTGTCAGATCTTTACGAGCAAAACTCACTAAGACTCTGTGTGGAAGCTGTAAACCTACACTAGCCAACTGGCTACTAATATATGAACACATTTTTGGTGCCAAAACAAAGACTCAAGCCAGGAGACCCAAAAAATGACAAACACGATACCAGTCACCCCAAAAAGGAGGGGTGAAAAACAAGGTGGGCATCTACTAAGTGCCAACACTACCATGCCCACCCACATCCCAAAAGTAAAGGTTCTGAGAGGGGTAGGCAGGGGGGGAGGTCATAATATAGCAAGACTCCATTAGGAGAAACAACATTACTAAGGTGAGTAATTTTTTCTTCAAACAACATGAAGTCTTGCTATATTATGACATATGCAGTACCTCCATTGAGGAGGGACAGAACCTACTTAGGAAATAGGCTCTGAAGCACAGCTGTGCCAAAACGAGCATCACTCCTAGCCTGGATGTCCAGGGAGTAATGCTTGGTAAAACTGTGAACTGTTTTCCAGGTAGCTGCTTGACATATCTCTAGGATAGGGATGTCCCTGGCAGCAGTCAGAGACTCAGCTGTACCTCTGGTAGAGTGAGCCCTCAGGCCTGAGGGAGGAACCTTACCCAGTTTTTCATAGCAGAATTGGATACAAGAGACAATCCACCTGGCAATGGATCTTTTAGTGGCAGGTTTCCCTTTGCCAACCTCACCATAAGTGAGGAACAGTTGGAGGGAGTCAAACCTGTGACCCCTGGTACAATCTATGTAGTAGCTAAAGGATCTTTTGACATCTAAACTGTGCAATCTCCTCTCGCCAGAGGAGGAATGGTCAGTGAAGTACACAGGGAGAGACAAAGATTGATTAAGGTGGAAATCTGAAACCACCTTAGGCAAGAATTTTCTGTTAGTCCTGAGGACTACCTTATCTCTGTGAAAGGAGATAAAATCAGGCTCCACTGACAATGCTTGTAACTCACTTATGCATCTGGCAGAAGTGATGGCTACCAAAAACACAGTTTTCCAAGTCAAGTACTTAAGCTCTGCTGAAGACAAGGGTTCAAAAGGGGGTTGCATAAGCTGGGCAATGCAAATATTAAAATCCCAGGCAGGGGCAGGATCCCTGAATAGAGGGTTAGTGTGAAGCAACCCCTTGAAAAACTTGGAGAATACAGGATGAGCTGAAAGAGAAGAGGGTTTACCTGCTGATAAGAAAGCAGACACGGCTGCTAGGTGCACTTTTAGGGTAGCTGGTCTCAGCCCCAAAGTATTTAGATGGACCATATAATCCAGGACTGTGGGTAAATCAGCAGATTCTGAGGAAATATGCTTTGCAGAGCACCATATGGAAAATCTCTTCCACTTGCAATTATAAGTAGCCCTGGTGGAAGGCTTCCTAGAAGCCTTCAGGATATCCAATACACCGTGGGAGAGGTGTAGGTCAGCAAATTTTAACTCTTCAAGAGCCAGGCCTTGAGATTGAGAGATTTGAGGTTCGGGTACCAAACTCTCCCCTGAGCACAGGTTAACAGGTTGTGATTCTTGGGAAGACACAGGGGAAGATGGACTGCTAAGGACATAAGGAGTGGGTACCAGGGCTGTCTGGCCCAGTCTATAGCAATTAGGATCATCTTGCAGGGTTGAGATCTGATTTTGACTAGTACTTTGAACAGGAGAGGGAAGGGGGGAAAAGCATAGAGAAACTTCTCTTTCCAACTGAGAAGGAAGGCATCCAGGGGGACTGAGCCCAACACTGGGGGCCTGCAGCAAAAAAGGGGAAGTTGGTGATTGTCTGGGGCTGCAAAAAGATCTATCTGGGGTGTGCCCCATCTGGCAAATACCACCCAGCTTAGGGGATCCCAGTGACCATTCGTGATGGCCCTGGGAAATCCTGCTGAGAGCATCTGCCAGGACATTGTCCTTGCCTGGGAGGTGAACTGCCATAAGGGAGGTGTTCAGAGAGTAAGCCAGAGACCACAACTTCATTGCTTCGTGCACAAGGTCAGAGACTGAGTGCCCTTGCTTGTTGATGTACCACATTGTGTGGTATTGTCTGTTCTGACCTGAATAACTTTGTTCTGAACAGATTTGGAAAAACTTGAAGTGCTAGAAAAACTGCTCTGAGTTCCAACAGATTGATGTGGAGCAGAGATTCCTGAGGGGACCACAATCCCTGGGTAGTGAGGTCGCCCATGTGAGCTCCCCACTCCAAGAGGGATGCATCTGTAGTAAGGATTAAGGAGTGAGACTGAGGGGTGAAGGGGAACCCCTGTCTCAGATTGCCCTGGTCCTGCCACCACTGAAGGGCTTGGATCAGGGTTCGAGTCACTGGGATTAATTTGGTTAGAGGGTCCCTCCTTTGACACCAAAAGGCTCTCAAATGGAACTGGATGTCCCTCATCTGAAACCTGGCTCCCTGCACTACTGCTGTGGAAGCAGCCATGTGTCCCAGGAGCTGGAGAAAATGCCTTGCTGGTCGAGAGACCTGCAGGGTAAAGGAGGAGGCCAGAGAGATCAGGGTCCTTGCTCTTTCCAGAGGAAGGAAGGCTCTGGCTTCTTTTCTGTTCAGTTCCACACCTATAAAGGTGAGAAGCTGGACAGGCTCCAGGACCGACTTTGGAAGATTGAGAAGGAAACCTAGAGAAGTAAGCAGTTGCTGAGTTACCTGAAGATGTAATCTGACTTGGTCTGGAGACTGGCCTATTATGAGCTAATCGTCAAGGTAAGGAAAGATGCCAATGTTCTGCCTTCTTAAGTGGGCAACTGCTACTGCCAGGCATTTTGTGAATACCCTTGGGGCAGAGGTGAGGCCAAAGGGCATTGCTCTGAACTGGTAACGGCCTGAGGCCAGTTTGAATCTGAGGTACTTTCGATGGGAGCTTCTGATGAGAACGTGAAAGTAGGCATCCTTGAGGTCCAGGGACACCAGCCAGTCCCTTGGCCTTAGAGCGGGTAAAATAATTCCCAGAGTCACCATTTTGAATTTTAGTTTTAAAAGGTGCTTGTTTAGGTACCTGAGATCCAGGATGAGCTGCCATTCTCCTGTCTTTTTTGGGGTAAGGAAGTACCTGGAGTACAATCCTTTGCCCTGGTTCAGGGGTGGAACCCTTTCCACAGCTCTGAGACCCAGGAGGGTAGAGACTTCTGCTTCTAGGGTAAGTGCCTCTGATGGATTTGCAGGTGGAAAGGATCTGGTTCTCATCTTTGGAAATTTTTTGAAGCTGAGAACCAGTCCCTGGCGTACTATTTACAGGACCCACTTGTCTGATGTTAGAGACTCCCAGTCCTGGACAAAGTAAGCCAGCCTGCCCCCTACAGGTAGTGAAGAATCGACCCTGGGCACCCCATCAGGGTGCTTGCTTGGCAGGGGCTTTAGGCTGAGGAGTGGAAGCAGGTCTGCTTGTACCCCGTCTGCCTCTCCCTCTAAAGAACCCCCTCTGGGCATAAGCTGAAGAGGAGGCCTGGGCTTGGTAAAAAGGCCTATGAAAAGGCCTGCCCCTGCCCCTGGAATGCTGCCTTTGAGGAGTGGCCTGCCTTTCCTTGGCCTGTGCACTCCTATAGGTGGTCCTACATTCATCCATTTTCTTCATGTAATTCTCTGTTTGCTCCCTAAACAGAGAGTTGCCCACAACAGGAAAATCCATGGCCTTAGTCTGGGTATCCTGTGACAGGCTAGTACATCTGAGCCAAGCCATTCTACGGAGAGCCACAGATGTAGCCATGACTCTTCATGATACATCATTAGAGTCCACTGCAGCATGGAATTGCACTTTAGATGCCTCAATACCATCAGCAGCCACCTGCTCCAGCTCCTTGGCAAGCTGGCCAGGGGCCTGCTTTGCTAGAGCCAAAATAGTATCCCATCTGGATTTCTGATACCTAGCAACATAAGCCATATAATTTGCCTGTCTGAGTCCCAAGGATGCTGCCATGTACTGTTTCTTTGCCATGGCCTCAATCCTTCTGGAATCCTTGTCAGGGGGCTGTGAGGCCAAGGGAATATTTGCCTTGTCACAGGCTGCAGCCTGCATGACCCCCACATGGCTGCATTGTTGTGTAAGGAACTCCGTATCAGAGCCTGACAATGTATACCTTTTGTCCATTCTTTTATCCACAGGAGGTATAGTGTGAGGAGTTTTTAGACTTTTCACTGTCTGTTTTCCAAAAGATTTATGCAAAGGAATAGACAGTCTCCTAGACTCTGGGATATCCATCATTTCTACATAATCAGGCTCTTCTTGATCATCCACAGCTTCCTCCATAGGGAGCTGGAGGGTTTCAGCCACTTTTTTATAAAACATAAAATGAGAAGGGGACTCAGAAAGCCTAGGGGGGAGACACTCCTGAAGGTCTGTATGGAGAAATGTCCGGTTCAATGGGCACGTCCAGACTTTCAAATCCACATTCACTCTCCTCATACTCCTCTTCCTCCTCCTCCAGTTCATAAAATTCCTCTAAATCATACTCTTGAACCAGTGGAACCGACCGAACCGTATGCTTATCTGATGGTGCCGGTTCGGTCGGAACCGGGGAAAGCGACTGGACAATTTTAATTGCTTTAGCTATTTCTTCAGCGGTTGGAGAGGGAAGTTTTGGCTCCATACCAGCTGATTTTGTAGTTCTCTTTGCTGGAACCGACTCTCAGAGTCGGCTCTCCTTTGCCCTTGAAGACTCGCTCTGGTCAGAGGCATTCTCCGGTTCGGTTTCAACCGAACCGGCTGGCCATCCGGTTCAGTGGACTTTTGGCCTCCTTTCCTGAGCCTACCAACTTTTATCCAGGGTAGCTGCAGGAAAACTTTTACAAATCTGGCAGTCTGCATTGAGGTGGTCAAACCCCAGACAATAAACACAGGGTGGGGTCAGCCTGGCAAAGGCTTCCCACAGACACTGCAGTGTTGAAACCCAGTGGGCTGGTTTTCTTTTGCTTTCTCAGACATAGTGCCAGCCTAACCAAAACCTGCTCTGTTTATGGCAATCCGCTACAAGATTCCTTATCGGTTCCCAATCGTAACATTACGGGTTGGGAAAAAACGAATGAAACTGCTTTTTTAGAGCCAATAAGAACCGGAACCGCACTTCTAAAAGATAGATAATGTATTAGAAATAACCTGATCGGGTTCAAACCGAACCGATAAAACCGCTTACAAGTTCCACAGAAAGTAAATGTAAAACCTATCTAGTACTTACAAATACCATAGATAGAGCTTGAACCGACCGGTTATGTTTAAATTCGTTAAAAATGAAAAATTAATACTTTAACCGACAAAATGAACTCCGAGCAGAAGGAGAAATCTCCGGAGTACTGTTCAGTGAGGCAGAGTAAAGAATCTGACAGTTTGAGTTTGAAGAACAACAGATAGAGCTTTCAACCGAGCTCGAAGCTCAAAGTTCCATGCCTGGCATGGAAAGTTAACTCTTTCACCTCCGGAGCAGTTCAAGGTTAGGACTCACTGCATATGTCATAATATAGCAAGACTTCATGTTGTTTGAAACTGTACTTTTGATGCCTCAATCCCATCTGCAGCCACCTCCTCCAGCTCCTTGGCTAGCTGGGGGGAGGCCTGTTTAGCCAGTGCCAGTACAGTGTCCGACCTGGACTTCTGATACCTGGCTGTATAGGCCATATAATTCACCTGCCTGAGTCCCAAGGAAGATGCCATGTACTGTTTTTTTGCTATGGCATCAATCTTCCTGGAGTCTTTGTCTGGGGGGTGTGATGCTAAGGGAATGTTTTCCTTGTCACAGGCAGCAGCCTGCACTACTCCAACATGGCTGCATTGCTGGTATAAAAACTCCGTATCTAAGCCTGATAGTGTGTACCTCTTGTCCATCCTTCTGTCAACAGGAGGTACAGAATTGGGAGACTTCAGGATTTTCTGTGTCTGTTTCCCAAAGGATTTGTGAAGGGGAATAGACAGTCTCCTGGACTCTAGGATGGCCATCATTTCCACATAATCAGGCTCCTACTGATCCTCCATTGCCTCCTCCATAGGGAGCTGGAGGGTTTCTGCCACTTTTCTGTAAAACAGAAAATGGGAAGGGGACTCAGAAAGCCTAGGAGGGGAAACACCAGAAGGTCTGTCTGGGGAGATGTCTGGGTCCACAGGCACATCCAGACTTTCATCATCATCACCATCATCTTCAAACTCCCCCTCCTCCTCAAACTCCAGTTCATAAAAATCTTCAGGGGTATAATCTTGAACCGGCGGAACCGACCAAACCAAACTCCTGCCAAAAGGTGCCGGATTGTTCGGAACCGGGCAAAGCGATTCCACAATCCGAATTGCTCTGGCTATCTCCTCGGTGGTCAGAACATGAACCTCTGGATCCGAACCAGTCGATTTTTCTTTGCCTTTCCTTTTTGTAGGAACCGACCCCTCAGGATCGGCTCTCCTCTTGTCCAAAGAAGTATCACCCTGGTCAGAGGGCACTCCTTCTGGTTCGGTTGGAACCAAACCGGGCTGGCCATCCGGGTCAGGGGACTTCTCGGCCTCCTTTTCCCTCAGTCTACCTAATCTCTTTTCAAGGATAGACTTAGGAAAATTTTTACAAATTTGGCAGTCTGTACCGAGGTGTTCAAACCCCAGTCAATAAACACAGGTGGTGTGGGGATCAGCCTTAGACAAGACCTCCCCACACTCACTGCAGTGTTGAAACCCAGTGGGCCCATTTTTTTTCTTGGGTTTCTCAGACATGGCCAACCTAACCAAACTTACCCTTTTTATGGCAACCGCCAGGCAAGACTCCCTTATCGGTTCCTAACTGTGTCACTGGTATTGTAAAAAAACGTTCAAAACACATTTTTTTTTAGAACCGATAAGGACCGGTAACCACACTCTAAAGTAAAACACAAGGATTCACTACAAGTGATCCGTTCAGCCGAACCGATCTAACACTTTACAATTTCCACACAGAAAATCAGAACAAAACCTATCTATTACTCACAGTACCACAGACAGAGACTGAACCAACTGTGCGGAAATAAATTCGGTTTAAAACCGACAATTTAACCGAGACTTTAACCGACTTTCGAACCGAGCTGAAGGAGAAATCTCCGGAGCGACTGTTAAGTGAGGCGGAATAAAGAATCTGACTGTTGGATTTCAAAGGGCTCCAGACAGACACATCAACCGAGCTCGAGCTCAGCATTCTATGCTCTGCATAGAAAGTTAACCCTTTGTTCTCCGGGGCAGTTTAAAGGCTGGTGCTAACTGCAATTGTCAGAATACAGCAAGACTTCATGTTGTTTGAATCAGGTTCAACTGACAGGGCCAGTAATTCACTAATTCACCTGGCAGAAGTGATAGCTACCAGAAACACAGTTTTCCAGGTCAGGTACTTATGCTCGGCCGGAGCCAGAAGTTCAAAGAGTGGCTGCATAAGCTGAGCAATGCAGATACTGAGATCCCAAGCCGGAGAAGCCTTTCTAAAAGGAGTGTTGATATCAACCAGACCTTTAAAGAACTTACCAAAAACAGGGTGAGACACCAGGGAAGAGCCCTTCCCTGCTGAGAGGAATGCAGACACAGCTGCTAAATGAACTTTTAAAGTGGCTGGCCTAAGGCCTAAGCCATTAAGTTGAACCAGGTAATCCAAAAGTGTAGCAATGCCAGCAGGATCTGGTAGAATATCCTTATGGGAACACCAACTGCTGAATCTTTTCCATTTGGAATTATAAATTTTCTTGGTAGAGGGTTTTCGAGAAACCTTAAGGATGTCCAAAACTCCCTGAGAAAGATGTACGCCTGCATATTCTAACTCTTCAAGAGCCAGGCCTTGCGATTGAGAGACTGGAGATTGGGGTACCAGATCCTCCCCTGAGAGGAGGTTAAGGAATTGTGTATTTTGGGAAGAGACAGGGGGAGTGAGACTGCTAGGGACAACAACAGAGGATACCAAGGCTGTCTGGCCCAGTCTGGAGCCAGTAGAATCACTGTGCAGGGTTGTGACCTGATCTTGACTAGAATCCTGAACAACAGGGGAAAGGGAGGAAAGGCATAAAGGAACTTGCCTTCCCAGTCCAATATCAGGGCATCCAGGGGAACAGTCCCTAGGACTGGGAGTCTGCAGCAGAAGAGGGGAAGTTGGTGATTGTCTGGGGCTGTGAAGAGATCTATCTCTGGAATGCCCCACCTGGTGAATATTACTTTCAGTATGAGAGGATCCAAGGTCCATTCATGATGGCACTGGGAGATTCTGCTCAGAGCATCTGCTAACACATTGTCCTTCCCTGGGAGGTGGACTGCTATTAGGAAAGTTTGCAAGGAGGTGGCCAGAGATCATACTTCCATGGCCTCTGTGCACAAAGCCATAGACCGAGTGCCCCCTTGCTTGTTGATGTACCACATGGTGGTGGTGTTGTCTGTCCTGACCTGAACCACCTTGTCCCTTACTGAGTCCGAGAAAGCTTGAAGGGCTAGGATTACTGCCCTGAGTTTCAGAAGATTGATATGAAGGACAGACTTGTGGAGACCAAACACCCTGTGCTGTGAGGGCTCCTAGGTGGACTCCCCAGCCCAGGAGAGAAGCATCTGTGGTTAGTACCACTGAATGAGATTGATTGAGGAATGGGACACCTTGTCTGAGATTGTCCTGATCCAGCCACCACTGGAGAGCTTGGACCAGAGACTGAGTCACTGGAACCAATTTGCTGAGAGAATCTTTTTTCTGAAACCAAAAAGACGTTAGGTGAAACTGAATGTCCCTCATTAGGACCCTGGCTCCTTGTATCACTGCAGTGAAAGCCGCCATGTGGCCTAGGAGCTGAAGAAAATGTCTTGCTGGTCGAGAAACCAGAGGATGAAATGAGGAAGCAAGATCTGTAAGGGCATTTACCCTTACTAGTGGGAGGAAGGCCTTTACTTGAACAGTATCTAACTCCATCCCCATGAAAGAGAGGAGTTGTACTGGTTTGAGAACCGACTTTGGCAGATTGAGAAGGAATCCCAGGGAACTGAACAAATCTTGAGTGACTTGAAGAGCTGACCTGACCTGGTCGGGAGACTGTCCTACAATGAGCCAGTCGTCCAGGTATGGGAATAGGGAGATTCCATACCTTCTGAGAAAGGCCATTACTACTGCAAGGCACTTCGAAAACACTCTTGGAGCCGATGTTAGGCCGAAAGGCATGGCTCTGAACTGATAATGGCCTGAAGGCAGCTCGAACCTGAGGTACTTTCTGTGGAAGCACCTGATAGGAATGTGGAAATAGGCATCCTTGAGGTCCAGGGATATGAACCAATCTCCTGGCCTCAGAGAGGGAAGAATTACTCGAGTCACCATTTTGAACTTTGGTTTTAAGATGCATTTTTCAAATATTTAAGTTCACGATGGGTCACGCACCCCCTGGTTCTTTTTGGGGTAAGAAAATATCTGGAGTACAGACCCTTGCCCTGTGTAGAGTAGGAACTCTCTACAGCTCTGAGAGCTAGCAGAGAGAAACCTCTGCTTCCAGAGCAATGGTTTCGAGATGTTTGCGGGTGGAAAGACCTGACCCTCATTTTGGAAACTTTAAAACTGAGGGTTGTCCCCGGCTTACCACCTGGTGCACCCCTTGTCTGAGGTAACAGACTCAGGCCCGAAGTAGTAACCAGCCTGCCTCCTACTGGAATTGGGGTTTGACTGGGTTGACACATCAGGGTGTCTGCTTGGCAGGAGTTTGACTGGGAAGAGGATGCAGCCCTGCTCATACCCCTCCTGCCTCTCCCTCAAAAGAACCCCCTCTGTGGGAAGGGAGAGGAGGCCTGAGCTTGGTAGAAAGGCCTGTGAAAGGGCCTGCCCCTGCCCCTAGACTGCTGCTTTTGAGGAGTGGCTTGCTGTTCCTTGGCCTGTGCACATCCATCTTCTTCATGTAAGCCTTTGTCTGCTCCCCAAACAGCGAGTTGCCCACCACAGGGAAATCCATGGCCTTAGCCTGGCTGTCCTGAGAAAGGCTGTGCATCTGAGCCAAGCAAATCTCCTGAGAGACACAGATGTAGCTATGACTCTCGATGCCACATCGTTAGAGTCTACAGCAGCATGGAATTGCACTTTGGATGCCTCAATCCCATCAGCAGCCACCTCCTCCAGCTCTTTGGCTAGCTGGGGGGAAGCCTGTTTAGCCAGTTCCAGAATCGTATCCCACCTGGACTTCTGGTACCTGGCTGTGTAGGCCATATAATTAGCCTGCCTGAGTCCCAAGGAGGATGCCAAGTATTGTTTCTTGGCCAAGGCATCCACCTTCCTGGAGTCTTTATCTGAGGTGTGTGAAGCCAAAGGTATATAAGCCCTGTCACAGGCTACAGCCTGCACTACCCCAACGTGGCTGCAATGATTGAACAAAAACTCTGTACCTGAGCCTGATAGCATATACCTCCTGTCCATTCTCTTAGCCACAGGAGGTAAATAATTTGGTGTCTATAAAATCTTTTGTGTCTGTTTCCCCAGGGATTTATGGAGGGGAATAGACAACCTCTTGGACACTGGGATGTCCATCATCTGCACAAAATTGGGCTCTTCTTCCTCCTCAACAGCTTCAGCCATAGGGAGCTGGAGGGTTTCAGCCACCTTTCTGTAGAACAAAAAGTGAGATGGGGACTCAGAAAGCCTTGGAGAGGAGACATTGGAAGGTCTGTCTGGGGAGACGTCCAGTTCAATGGGCACATCCAGACCTTCATAATCATTGTTATCACCATCATCATCATCCGGTAACTCTTTGTCCCCCTTCCATTCCAATTCGTAATAAGCATCCGGATCATAATCCGATGGAGTTGGATCCAACTGAACTGAGCACCTAACTGACGCTGCCGGTTTGGACGGCACAATACTGATTGCTTTGGCTATTTCTTCAGCGGTTGGAGTAAGGGATGCTAGATCCAAACTGGCTGACTTTTTTCGTCCTTTTGATGAAACTAACCCCTCAGGGTCGGTTCTCCTTTTGCCCGAGGACGTCTCACCCAGGTCAGTGGGTACCTCCTCAGGTTCAGTGGAACTGAACCGGGCTGGGCCATCCGGTCATCAAAAGCAGACTTCTTGGCCTCTTTCCTTCACAGCTCACCCAATCTTTTTTCCAGAGGGCTCAGAACATTATTGCAGATTTGGCAGTCTGTTTTGAGGTGGTCAAACCCCAGACAATAAACACAGACAAGGTGGGGGTCAGCCTTAGCAAAGGCCTCCACACACTCTGTACAGTGTTGAAACCCAGTGGGACTGTTTTTTCCCTTGGGTTTCTCAGACATGGCCAGACTAGAAAAAAATTACCCTTTACAGCTTTTAGCCAGGTAATACACCCCTATTGGTTACCAACTGTGTCATGGGTTGTGTAAAGAAACCGAAGAAAGTTAGTTTTTTTTAAAACCAATAGGAACCGGCACACCACTACTAAAATCCCAGAAAATAAATTTAAACACAAAAGGTCAGTTCCCAACCGGACCGACCGAGAAGGAACCGAAGTTTACAATTTCCACAGAAGAAAAACGCAAAATCACAGCTCACTACCTAGCTACACTACTTACTGTACCATAGACAGAGGCTCAAAAATCAAAATAAACAAATTGGTTGAAAAACCTACGCGTTTTGAAACTTTACTGAACCGAAGGAGCAATCTCCGGAGTGACTTCACAGTTAGGTGGAGTAAAGAATCGGATGGTTACACTCTGAGGCACCACAGACAGAGGTTTGAAAACTGTGCTCGAGCACAACGTTCTATGCCTGGCATAGAAAGTAACTCTTTCTTCTCCAGGTCAGTTCAAGTGCTGGAGCTAACTGCATATGTCAGAATACAGCAAGACTTCCATGTCATTTGAAGGAAGCAGTCCAGAGGAGGGCAACTAAAATGGTGCAGGGTCTGCACCAGAAGCCATATGAAGAGAAACTAAAAGAGCTTAATATGTATACCCTCGAGGAAATGGGGGGGGGGCATGATAGAAACTTTCAAGTACCTCAAGAGAACCAACAAAGTCCAAGAGGGTAGCATGTTTCAGAAAAAGAGATGTGCAAGAACAAAGGGACACAATTTGAAGATAAAGGGGGGATAGCTCAGGGGCAACATTAGGAAATATTTTTTCATGGAGAGGGTGGTGGATGCAAGGAACGGCTTTCCTGAGGATGTTGTTTGGTCAAAAACAGTGGGGGAATTCAGGAATGCGTGGGACAGACATAAGACAATTCTGGTAGGGGGTAGGAAGAAGTAGGCTGTTGGTTAACTAGGATCTGCAACTTATCCAATAGGTAGGGAAATGGGCAGACTGGGTGGGCCAAGCAGCCCTTATCTGCTATCAAAGTCTATGTTTCCCCACTACTAAGGTCTGCCATCCTTTGGATGGCCAGCATTAACTCCCTGTCTGTTTCTTTCTCCTGGGCAGGTGGTCTGTAGACCACCCCTGTGTGGATGGCTGACCCCATTTTCCTTTCCAGCTTAACCCATAGTATCTCTCCCCCATTTTGTTCCTCCTGGATCTCTGTGGCCTTTATGCCATCTTTCACATAAAGTGCAACTCCTCCTCCCTTTCTGCCTGTTAATCTACTTAAATGAGGGATAAGCTTGGTAGTTAGTTATCCACTGGACTTTCTCAACTATATCTATGTCTCTCCTAAGATAAGGACTCCACAATAAGAGATGCATAGTCCAGGTAGGGACGGATACAGGTTCTATAAAGCAGAAGTATACACTGTCAATTTATAAAAGCTCTCTGAACACAAGTGAGTAGTCTACCCGCACTTTGTGTTATTTTGTAGCAATGGTTTTGTGATGATAATGTATTATTAATTATGACCCTTAGGTCATGTTCTTTTTCCACTGCCTGGAGAGTTTTATCATTCAGTGTATATGAATACATTGGATTTTGCCATTCCATGTGCAGAACCATGCACTTATCTTGATTTAAATGCATTCTGTTCTTTTTGGCCCATAGTTCAATACTATTTAAATCTTTCACAAGAGAGTAATAGCCTGTGACAGAGCTAACTTTCTCCCCCAAGTTTGGTGTCCTCTGCAAACTTGGTTAAATGGTTGGTTATATCTTTGCTCAGATCACTGATAAAAAGCCCAAACAGAGCAGGTCCAAGGACCGATCCCTGTGGCACCCCACTACCCACTCCAGTATCCTCAAAGAGGGAGTACCCCACCTTCTGAACACAGCAGCCAACCCCTGCTTGCTTAGGGTCCATTCGTGATGTCCCTGGCTGATTCTGCTCAGGGAATCTACCTACAAATTGTCTTTCCCTGGCAGCTGAACTACTGACTGCTGAACCCCTAGAGAATAGGCCAGATTCCAAATCTTCATTGATTCTGTGTATAGTTTTGAAGATCTTATTCCTCCTTGGTTGTTGATGTAATACATTGTAGTGGTGTTGTCTGTCCTGATCTGAATGGACTGACCACTGATGTGAGAGGAAAAAGCTCGCATTGCCAGATACACTGCTGTAAGCTCCAGGAGGTTTATGTGCTCCGGAAAATCCAGAAACCACCACACTCCGCTTATGGTTAAATCCTTTGGATGGGCACCCCAGCCCAGGAGAGAGGCATCTGTTATAAGCACCACTGTAGGTGGTTCCTGGAGGATGGGAACACCCACTCTGAGACTGCCATCTCCTTTCAACCATTCCAGTGCCCTTACCAGGCATTTTGACACAGGCACTAGCTCTGACAATGGGTCTCGCCTTTGGGACCAATGGGACCCTAAGTGGTACTAGATGCTCCTCCTTTGGAGTCGTGTACCTGGCATTACTGCTGTGGATAAGGCCATGTGCCACAGCAGTTGAAGGCAGTCTCTTGCAGGTCTGGGTTGCCGTGTTTTGAAAAACCTTGCAACCAGTATAAGGTATTCCAATCTCGAGGGAGGAATGCCATTCCCTGGTTGGCATCCAGTTCCACACCTAAAAAGTCCAGAACCTACACAGGTTCTGCCTGAGAAATCCCTGTGACAGGGTCACCCTGTCGTAGTGGACACCCCTGGGATAAACTGAAACCCCCTTTCCCAAGCAGTTTATGTTTTGTGTGATGTCCAACGTGCTGCATGTCTGGCTATAACAAAAATAAAAGTACAGTCACAAAACTAAGGGGGCAGTTTTATTAGAAGAATAACAAAAGTTTGTGTCTGTTTTTTCCTAGATGTTAGCAACTCTCTTCTAAGATACATTTTGCAGCCGACAGCATGAGATAATATGACCTGCAGGAGAGTTTAGGAGAGCACAGAATGTTCTGACCTCAGGTCTGACCTTTAACAATGTTGTAAACAAGTTATGTAATGTGCTCCAGGTGCCAAATAACTGTTCTCTGTGGAGCAACAGGGGTCCCTAATGGCTAGTTTTATGTTATGTCTGCTGTTAATCAAAAGGCAGGAGAAATTGTTTTTCCAACTTCTAGTGAGCTTATAAAAAGCCCTACCTCAGTACTGAAAGAGCATAGATAGGGATAACAGTTGGATACTGACTGAGGAAGGTGAAATACCTCCTGGTAGTGTGTGCTTTCACACTGTTTGATTCATGCTAAGCTAAAGAAAATTCTTAGAAACTGTTGAAGCTAAGCAGTTGTCTGACTTACCATATTGCTTTCTGTATATTGTACTTCATAAAAATAAAATGACAAACACACTTGTGCATTTTTTATGCACTTGACTTGTGGTCTGCCTGAAATTGTGTTATCCTAAACCCACGAACGGTGACAATCCCACATCCTCCAGGGTGTTCTTGGTGAGAAGGAGGGAGGACTTGGCTTCCTGGAGTGACTTTTCTGAGATTAGCCAGTCATTCCAGTAGGGAAAGAACACCAACACATCTTCTCAAGTGTGCAGCCACTATGGCTAGGCACTTCATGAACACTCTGGGGGCCAAGGACAGACTGAAGGGTAGGGCTGAGAACTGGTAGTGGCATTTCCCTACCGTGACTCTGAGGTACTTTTTGTGAGTGGACCCAACTGGCATGTGAAAGTAGGCATCCTTCAGATCCAGTGACCCTACCCAATTCCCTGTTGCAGTGATTCCAGTGTTACCATCTTGAACTTCTCATTTTTTAGGCATTTGTTCAGGTATCTCAAATCTAAAATAGGTCACCATTCACCATTTTTCTTGTGGGTCACGCAGAACCTGGAATAAAGTCCCTGCCCCCACTGTAGGGGGGTACATTCTCCACTGCATTTGCTTGCAACAACTTCTTTACCTCTAATTCCAACAGGATTTTTTTCTGTTGGGGTAGGAGACAGTTTCTGTGAGTCTGCAATTTTGGGAATTTTTTGAACTACCGAGTCAGACTCTCACTCATTATTTCCAGGACCCACCTGTCTGTGGTAATACTTTTCCATGCCTGGAAATAATGAACCAGCCTTCCCCCCACTGGCAATGGTTGGGTGACCTGTACAAATTTGTCAGGGGTTCTGTTTTGCCTGGTCCCTGGGTGCTGGAGCAGTGTCTGCACACCTGGGACCCCTTCTGTCTCTACCTCCGAAAAATCCCCTCTGCTGGGAATAGTCAAAGGTGAAGAAAGCACAGGGAACATATTCCCTGCCTCTGTCTCCTCTACCAGAAGGCCTATAGGAGGTGGAGGCCTTCTCCTTCTCAGTCTTGCTCTTGTAGGTGGCTTTATATTCATCCACCTTCTTCATATAAATCTCTGTCTTGTCACCAAACAGGGAATTTCCTTTACAAGGGAAATCCATAGCCTTTGTCTGGGTGTCCTGTGAGAGATTTGTGATTCTGAGCCATACAAACCCCCACAGGGACACTGTATGAGCCATGACCCTTGAAGCAGTGTCATCACTATCCACTGCCATGTGGAACTGGTACCCTGTGGCAACCATGGCTGTTTCTCCTATGTCTGCCAGATTCTGTGCCAAGACACCAGTGGCCTTTTCACTCATAGCCAAAACAGAGTTCCAAAAGGCTATTTGGTACTGAGCCGTGAAGCCATGTAAGCAGCCTGCCTTAAAAGCAGGGAAGCTGAAGTACAGACTTTCTTGCCCACACTGTCCAGTTTCCTTGAATCCTTCTTGAGAGGCTAAGAGCAAAGAGGGACTATGGACTTGCCACAGGCTGCAGTCTGGACAACTCCCTCATGATTAGGGTGGGAATAAAGGTACTCCGCACCCTGTTTGTCCACCTGATATTTCTTTCTATCTTCTTGTCAATCCCGGCAGCTGAAGAGGGTGCTGCCAGCACTTTACAGGTGGCTTTTTTTTAGGTATTTGTGAGCAACAATTTCTTAGTGGGAGTTGAATCCATCATGTCTAAAACGCCCACCTCATCCACATCCTCGGTCGTTTTCTGCACACAAGGTTGAGAGTACTGACCATTTGCCTCACAAATGAGTAA
Organism: Neoceratodus forsteri; assembly: GCA_016271365.2. NCBI lineage: Eukaryota > Metazoa > Chordata > Ceratodontiformes > Ceratodontidae > Neoceratodus > Neoceratodus forsteri. The sequence continues at coordinate 520,139,767 of CM028129.1, read as the reverse complement.
TGTGAGGTAAACTCATCAGGAGGATAAAGAGGGGAACTGTCAGGTTCTACAGGTTCCCCTTCTTCATAGAAAACTCCAGCCTCCTCCTCCAAAGGTACTGGAATAGGAATTGGAGCCTGGTAAAGGGGGGGGGGACACATGACCATGAAGGTCCCCATAGCCTGGAAGGCCTGTAGGAACTGCCATGCTTTAGTCATGTCCTCTACTGAGGGCATCTTATACATCTCCTTTCCTTCTTCAGGAGGAAGGGGTAGCAACATATTTTTCTTTGTTTTTTTCTTAGCAGGCACTGTCTGCTCAGAGGATCTTATTTTTACTGGATTCAAGGTTTCCCCATTCAGACACCCTGACTTCTGAACCATCTTTAGCACCCTTGTTCTTCTCCTTATTTTGAGAGGCTGGACCCTCTTCTGAGTCTTTAAGTGACGTAGAGGCAGATAGAGAAGCCATGTCTTCCAATTTCTTAGCCCTTTTCTTGATTGTCTTAAAGCAAAACTTTATGCAAAGCTCACAATTGGAAAAATAGTGATCCGGACCCAAGCACCTCAAATACAACTTATGGCAGTCTGCCTCAGCCAGGAACTGGAAGCAAATTTTATAATTTTTAAAGCCTGTGGGTCCTGTTCTCTTTTTGGGTCTGTCAGTCATGCCAGTTTCTGACAACCTAAAAATGCCTTGGTTCCCAAATCCAAATAAAAAATACTGTGGTTTATTCCCTACAAAAGGAAAAAAAACACTACAAAGGATAATATTTTAGTAAGAAATAAGCAAAATAGCATCTCGGTTCCAGAGAACAAGGAGTCGTGATGAGAAAAAGAAAGCCACAAAGTGGATATAAAAAAACTATTCCTGGGAACTGATGAGGAACCAGGGAAAAGGATAAAAATACAAATAAACAATAAAATAACACCCTAACGAATGCAGAGTATCAAAAAACTAAATAAAATACACTTGATTTAACAATAATAACATAATAAACTATCAAACAGCTCAGAAGATAAGATGCTGAGATGATTTCGGGGTGAGGTCTTCCTCGGGCGGAGAAGTAAATCTGACGTTAGTGGACAGGTATAAGCGTGACCACACAGCAGAGTTCTGAATTTCATTCTAAAATTCCATAATTAGCAAAAAATTCTAGGCTCAGGGGCAACTCATTCCTGGGGAATGATTGCAGTTGTTAAGCATAGTGAGGGAATCCTTGGACTTGAATGATTTTTTTTTTCAGATTTGTTTTGTAAGATGTAAACTCATTCAAGTGGTGATTCATGGTGGTGTGGAGTTCAAATAATAAATTACATGAGAAGTAAATTTATCTAAGAACAATAATTTGTGAAGTTAAATTGCTTGCTGGAATGAGATCCTCAGTTCCCTATTTTGCAGGATGTAACATACCCTCTGCAACATAGGAACTGCAACTCACTATCAGCTCAGTGGCACATGAATGTGTTTGCTTAGCAGGGAAAAGATCAGTAGTTCAAATTCTGGTGGAAACTTAAACATCTTTTTTGGTAAGATGGAATCTCAACTGAGTCGGAATTCATGAGGATATAGAGTTGGAATAGTAAATTATATGAGAAGTAAATTTAGCCAAGAACCACAATTTGGGTTCTATGTGATAACGGCAAAAGCAATTGCCATTACCGCAAGTCAAAGTGCCAAAAAGTGTTTTTGAAGTACAGACTTTCTTGCCCACACTGTCCAATTACAGTGACTACAATTACATAGGACCTTTGAATGAGAGGCAGCATATGACCATTTAGCTTTTCCACCATATATTTCAACGGTAATATCCATGGATCCCTCCCTCCAAGAGATACTTATCTAATCCACGTTTGAACATTTGCAAGCTGCCACTCATGACTAACTTCTCAGGTAAATTTTTCCACACTTATGCCAACCTCTGTGTGAACCATTTTCCTTTCTTTTCTGTGTTATAAATATTCCCTATTAATTGAAACTTATGCCCTCTAGTTCTTTTCCACCGTTCTTTGTACTCAAGATGAAAGACATTTTCTTATATCGATACCCTAGGTCTGTATTCTTTGGAATACAGGCGATTAAGAGGTAATATATGTTTGGTATACAAAGCAACAATAGATGTGCATTTAAAGGAGATATTGGGTTTAGAATTCAGGCATAACATTTTTAGTACTAGATCACACCCTCTACAAATTGAAACTGGAAGGTTCAACACCGTTAGAAGGATGCATTGGTTTTCTGTTAGAGTGGTAAAAACGTGGAACGAGCTTCCATCAGAAGTAGTAACCAGCAGCAGTATGTACAGTTTGAAGATCTACCTGGATGCGCATTTGGCATCGAAAAATATCCTGGGTTACAGTAGATAAGTTGGCGAGCTATAATGGACCTCGGTCTAAATAAAGCTCTGCGAAAACCTATGAAACCTCATCATTTATTATTGATTTATACACAGCTATCAAGTCACCTCTGAGTCTGCATCTCTAAACAGTCCTAATCTATTCTCTCATGTCATATGATATACCTATAATACTTTCAATTTTTTGGGATAACCTTCTCTGTACTGTTTCTATTTTTTTAATATCTCCTATATTCTGTGGTGACCAAAACTGACCACAATATTCCAGAGGTGGTCACACCAAGGCTCTACACATGGGGAGTATCATGTCACCATCCCTCCTTGTGATATTCCAAAAAATACAACCTAAAATTTTATTACATTTGGCTACTGCATTATCACACTGTCTACTTGTTTTAAGTCAGTAGAAGCATAAATGGCCAGGTCTTTCTCAAATTCCGAAGCCCTCAAAATGGTTCCTCCCAAGTAATATTTTGCGCTCTTATTTTTGTGCCCAAAGTATATCACAATGCACTTCTCCAGACTAAAATTAATTTTATACTGCACTGACCACCTACTGTATATAGTCCATCCAGCTCTGATTAGAATGCCATTTCTTCATCATCCAAATTGTACTTTGGGAGGCAGGGTCTAGAAAGTATTTAGGGAAAAGTTTCAGAAGCAGATGAGTACCAAACCTGGTATGCCTTCTAATTTCCATGTCCAGATAGCAGTGGGATACAAAAGTGTGTACTGTAGACCAAGTGGTTGCCTTATAAGCTTCTAGCAGAAAAATATACCCTTAACAGTGCCATGGTAGCAGATGTAGCACTGCTGGAATGTGACCTTAGACCCCTTGGTGGCTCTTTTCATAGCAGAACTCAATACAAGAGACAACCCATGTAAAAAAAACCTGCAGAAGCAGGCCCTATGGTCTATCGAGTCTGCTCGACTGCGATGCCATTGATCTATAGATTACAGTGGGTTCTGCTCCCCTTCCCCGCCAACCCTGACCCTCCTGTCCCACCCTCTTGTGACCCACCCTACAGTCTTTTGAGTGATAACCTCAGATGGGAGTTCACTCCACTCTGACACAGCCCATTTTATAAAGAAGTGTCTCTTGACCTCTTCCTTCAAACTTCCCTGTACCAGCTTATAACTGTGCCCACCTTGGAATCTTGTTTTCACTGTGACAGAAAAGTTTCGATATCTATTCTGTTTAGTTAAAGTTTCAAGTAAAGTTACTTGAAGTTTTTACTCATGTCCCCTTTCTCCTTCCTCTCCTTGAGTGAGTACATGTTGAGTTCTCTCAGCCTGTCCTCATATGCCCTGCCCTGCCCTGCTGTCCCCGATCATCTTTGTCGCCCTCTTCTGAACCGCGTCAAGCATGTTGATATCCTTTTACAGGTAGAGGTTGCAGTATTCAATGGTGAACAAAAAGGCAGTGCACACAAGTGCTCAAAAAGGTGAAAAGGCTTTATTACTCACATTATGATAAATTATTATGTATACATGTATATAGACTAGTTTTTAGTTCATTAGGTAGTACTCTTTGTCACGTTTTACACATTTTTGCACTTTATTGCACACCTTCTGGTTTGCCATTTGTACTTTTTCCTCTACCCCTGTCAAAGAGGCAGAGTGACACGAAACTTTGGGGAGTCTAGTCAGCTGCCCTCCAGGGGCGCTGATGGGTTCAGGTACTACTAGCACCTTGCACTTTACTACATGGTGTGAGTAATAAAGCCTTTTCACCTTTCTCAGTTGTGTGCACTGCCTTTTTGTTTACCATGAAGCCTCACATTTGTGTGTTTCCAGGTAGCAGCACCTGCAGTGTGTACTCCCTTGCCTCCACATAAAGGGGACCCAGTACTGCAGGCTGTACTCCAGGTGCGGTCATAAGGACCTGTACAGTGGTGATATAACCTCTTCCACTCTGCTCATGAACCCTCCAGCAATATAGTATAGCATTCTGTTTGCCTGGTCACTGCCCACCTACACTGCATAGACTAAGGTCACTGGTAATGACTATCCCCAAGTTCTTGCCCTCTTCTGATTTATTTTAACTCCCCCAGACTGTACTTGACCCTCGGGTTCTTCCTTCGTATATGCATGACCTTGTACTTCTTCGCACTGAACCCCAGCTGCCAGATACCTGAACACCTCTCCAGCTTTGCTAAATCCTCCTTTAGATCCTGCACCCCTTCATCTGTATCCACACTTCCACAGAGCTTGGTGTTATCTGCAAAGAGGCAGATCTTGCCTTTTACTCTGTTCACAATGTCGCTAATGAAATCTTGATTAACATTGGGCTGAGCACTTACCCCTGCAGGGCACCGCTTGTAACTTCCCTTTGTTCCTGAGAGCCCCCACCACCACCCTGGGTCTTACAACTGAGCCAATTTGCCATACACCTGCTTAATTTTCTCTCTGCCTCTGAGTCCTACAACCTCCTTATCAATCTCTTGTGGGACACCGAGTCAAAGGCCTTGCTGAAATCCAAATATAGAATGTCAACCACCTGACTCTTGTCCACCGCCTTCATTACCCAGTCAAAGAAGTATATCAGGTTGGTATGACACCTCCCAGACATGAACCCATGCAATCGCTTATCTTGTAGCCTATTGGCTGCAAGACACTCAGCTAGTCTTCCATAATGGTCTCCATCAGTTTACTCACAATGGAGGTCAAAATGACCAGCCTGTAGTTCCCAGGGTCATCCCTGGGCCCACTCTTGTGTATTGGTAGCACATGTATGGTACTTCACTCCTGCGTTACCATCCCCGTGTCTACAAAACTGTTAAACAAATCCGCCAGTGACCCACCAGCTCTGCCACCAGTTTCTTCAACACTTCAGGGTGTGTGCCATCTGGCCCATAGTCTTACTTACCTTTTGGGACATGAGCTCTTTCCTAACCCTGTCTTTCATTATCCTGTCCTCAGCTACGTTTCCCCAACCCATCATTCCTCCCTGCAATCCTCCTATGTGACACTGGTCCATCTCTTTCTTTTGGAAGAACATAACCAAAGTATTAGTTCAACACCTCTGCTTTCTCTTTACTGCCTTCCACTCACCCTCCTCCTTTTTTAGCTTCACTACACCTACCTTTATGTCTCTCATTTCAGTAATATACCTGAAGAAAACTTTCTCTCCCTGCTGCAGTTCACAGCTTCTTTCTTGCCTTGGCCTGTCTGACTGCCCTTCTGACCTCCGTAGTTTTCTCAAAGTAGAAACACAGAAACATAGACTTTGACAGCAGATAGGGACCGCTTGGCCCACCTAGTCTGACTATTTCACTACCTACAGAACTCCTCATCTTCATCCTTTTGGGTGTTCCTGTATAAGGCCTTCTTACCCTTCACTGCCTGGCTCACCTCCTTATCAAACCAACTTGTCTCCTGGCTTTAGATTTCTTCCCCTTCTGCTTAAGACAGGTATTAGTAGCTGCTGCTATCTGTTCCCTGATCACTGTCCACTTCTGATCCACACTAATGTCATCCTTAAGGCTAGCTAGTTGCCCCCTCAGTGTCTTACCTATCTTAACATAGTCATCTTCCTGAAGTCTGGCACTTTTGCATTTGTGATTGGTGCATCCTTCTCCATGACAATTCTGAACCACATCATTTGGTGGTCACTACTCCCTATGGGCTCCTCCACTGTGATGTACCAGATGTGATCCCCTTAGTTAATACCAGATGCAGGATGGCTCCCTCTCATTTCAGCTCAGTCACCCCCCCCCCCCGGACCAGGAACCTTTCCTGGACTGCATACAGAATCACTTGCTTCTATTACCACCATTTTGCCCTTTTCAGTCACCATCCATTGTGGTACCCAACTCCCTATCCTTTTCTTGTCCTGGTTAAGAGGTCTATATACTACACTATGAAAAACTGTCTTTTTCATTGCCAGCTTAATTTTTCCTACCTCACGATAAGTGACACAAATAAATTACTTACCACAGTAATGATGTTTCTTCTAGGGGGGAGCTGTATTAGTGAGTTAGATAAACTGCATCATTTCAGCCCTGAGGTACTACACTGGAAATGAAACTTTACAATGTAACAGTTCAGACTCTTCCGTGTGGTCACTAGTTCTGGGCAAAGTTAAAAAAAAAAAAAAAACATCTCCGCAATTTGCGTAGCACAGAGCACGGTGCCACAATTCACATAGTGAAATTCAGACAGTTACACAAATTTAATACAAAAATTGCTGCACTACACATGCATTATGCAGTTGCAGCAAATTTTACTATGCAAATCGCAGCAAACATTCACTGCAAGGTGCAAATTGTATCAATTTTTGTAGTAAAATTTGCGGCAACTGTGTTGAATTGTTTATTGCAGACTACATGAATGCTATACATAGTTTGCAGTGGCCAAATTCTCTGCAAAATTCATGGGCAAATGAAAAATTAACAACACACCTAGCGGTTACACCCACCCTAGTGTTCTAACAGCAAATTTATAGCTGAAGACAAGAAGAAAGCACTGGCCACCTTACTAGCCTATACTATGTATTCTGCTCAAATTAAATCTAAAAAGACCTTAGAATCACTATGTCACAAATTCTAACAACTGCATAGTTTGAAAAATGGTAAAGGTAAATGCTCAATTAATAAAATGTTTTAACTACATTTGATTTGGTTTGATTTGACCTGAAAAACCCTTTAATTACTCAAGTGCTAGAAGTGGAGGTAAGGGGGGGCTTGTATGACTCACCAATTCACAATCTAAATGAAAAATCATTAGTGTGAGTACGCCGTCTAGAAGAAATGCTACTATGGTGAGTAATTTTTATGTTGATTCTTGGCAGCATCGTAGAAACATATTCTTGACAACTTTCAGAAGCAGGTTGTGGAGGCGCAGCACTGTTGTGGCCAATGCCCCCCCAGCCTGTAAAGGCTTGGCCCGTCTTCTCCAATGCCGTGGCATGCTGCTGCTGACACTAGTTCAGCCAGTGTGCTACAACTTTGAAATGTTTCAGCTGCTGCAATCAGGGGCCACCTCATCATTGCAGCGTCAGCGATTCGCAGCAATGAGGGAGGACCCGTTATTGCTGGGTGGAACGTTGCTACTGTAATACTGTTTGTGAAAATGATGAACGCACAGCCCTGTTCTAAACAATATTAATCCGGTCATAGTGCGGGGGTGCCCAATCCCCTCAGCAGCATGTGCCCCTCCCATAGCAGCGTGTTTTTGCCGACAGGGGTCCCAATCCCCATTGGCTTCCATCCCTGGTGCTAGTTGACTTGCCGATGGGGGAGCCCACTCCCAGTCAGCATTATGTCCCCCCTCCCTGTTTGATGTGCTGATGAGGGAGCCCACTCCCTATTGGCATCAGGCTCCCCCCTGAAAGAGTTGCGGGAGAGTTGTGCCGAGAGGGTGCCCAATCCCCCTTGGCTCTTGCTCCCCCCTCTTTTGTACCGACGGGGGTGCCCAATCCCCCGTCTGCTGCACATACACACCAAAACATTCAGGTGGCATGCTGGGAGCACACCCCAGTGGGCCCAATGCCCCTGTAAAGAAAAAACTGTCCCGCCATTTTTTTTTAAACCTGTAAAAAAAAGGAACGGTCTCTCACGGTCTCCCTGCCATATATCCAGGTCAGACAGGAAATCGGCTTAATCTAACAGGGGCAAGAATGTAGTCTGGACCAACCCAGTTTTAGCTTCTGGCGTACGTAGATTTCTAATATGGAAGAACAGACCAAGTCTCTGTTTCAGTTTTTTTGAGAGTTCATCGATATGATGGACAAAGGAAAATTTGTGGTCTACCCAAAACCCAAGATACTTAAATCTCTCCACGAACTCCAGCAGCTCACCCAGTAATGTGTATACGAAGGGAGCAGAACCAGGAAGACAGTGTTTACTTGAAGGGTAGAGGGAGCAAGTATCATAGCCTTGGTCTTTTTTGCATTTAAGAGGAGCTTTAATTGAAGTAAATTTTTCTGTAAATGATCAAAGTCTCATTGGAGATCACTGCAGGCAAGATCCAGAGTAGGTCTAACAATGTACAAGACAGTATCATCTGCAAACAGGTGGATGTTTGCTGTGGAGATATCAGTATTAATCCACTTAATATAGACAGCAAATAGTAGCGGGCCTAAAATGGACCCTTCAGGGACACCCCTTAACAGAGCTTTTTGAGAATAAAGGCCCCCTCAACCTTAACTAGCTGTTGATGCTCAGTAAAGTGGTTAGTAAATCAGTTCAAGGCTGGTTGGTCTGCTCCAATGTTACTTAGAACCCACAGGAGTAAGTCATGGTCCATAGTATCAAAAGCTTTGCTCAGGTCAAGAAACAAAGCACACACATCATTTTTTGTGTCCAAGGCAGTCTGCCAATCATTAGTGACCTTAGCCAGTGCAGATACAGTGTTGTGGCGGGGTCCAAAGCCAGACTGAACTGGATTCAACAGGTTGTAGGTCTCCGGATAGGACCCGAGTTGCTCATTGACCACCTTTTCTAATAATTTGGATAGGATGGACAACAGTGATATCGGTCGGTAGTTATTTAGGTCACTGGAGTCCCCGGATTTAAAAAGGGGAACTACATGAGCTAACTTACAGACTGGGGGGAGTGCTCCCTGTGCAAGGGATATATTAAAGAGGTGAGTAATAGGGGGTGACAGAATGTACTTCAGATTGATACCCATACACCACAACCATCACTGCCTTTGGCTTCAACTGGCTGCCTCCGGGCGTCAGCAAACTCCACACAGCTACATCTGTGGCACGTGACCTAAGATTACTGGCCCCTGGCAGACATTTTCAGGCTTTTTCACTCCTTTTATCCTCTACCCTCAGCCTTCATCCCTGTTTACACCCACGCACAACATTCCAATCTGCAGCACCCCCACCCACCCTGGGAAGAAAGTAGACAACCACCTCCTTTTGGCCTACCATAAGGGTTGCTGCAAGAAAGGAACTGGTCATCAGCAACACCCTCTACCATGGGCTGCCAAACTAAGGGGTTCCAAGCCCTCTCCTGTAACCAGGTTTCCCAAATGGTAGCACGCTGCATTGCCACAGAGTCACAGGAGTAGCCCAGGATGCCAGTCTTTTAATCAGTTTTCCAAATGATGCATTTTGACTTACCTTCCAGGAGGGTACCTGCAAAATCTCCCCCATTAGAAAGCTCAAACATGGTGCAGTTGTTGAGTTTGCTCACGTCCTCCTGTCCATAAGAAATGAAAGGTTTTAGATAGCTTTATAAAATGGGGAACAGAAATCTTGTACCATGACTGGTAAAATCTAAAACCAAATTATTATAGCATAAGAGCATGGGACAGTTAAATGGGAACGGTTAGCACCAAGCACCCCACACCCAAGTGTGGGACTAATACTGATGTGCACTTTGTGCACAAAAACATTTTGATTTACTTACTGTTTACTGTAGTGTAGTAGATTTGTATCTGACTAATTTTGCTTACTTCTAGGCTGACATCTTCTGTAACTACAAATCCCAGAATCCCCTGCAGCTGATATCAAAGTAGTACTACAGCACTAGGAGACTCAATGGCCTGTAGGGCACGTTAGAGTTTGTACCAGCTCTGATCTTTTGTTTGCTGGTCTTGCTGTCCCACCAGGGCTAAGTACAGTCACAGAGGACTGTACTTAGCTCCTGAAGATAAGCAGAACAGGAAAACATCTGATCGGCGATTATAAAAGCTCTAGCATGCACTACAGGATAATGAATTTCCCACTGCTGCTTTACTGCCCTGATGTCAGCTGCAGGGGATTCTGGGATTTGTAGTTACAGAAGATGTCAACCAAGAAGAAAGCAAATTTAGTCTGATGAAATCTACTATACTACAGTAAAAAATAAGTAAACCAAAATGTTTTTGCACACAAAGTGCACTTTGGGACCAGCACCACACTAGCATGTGGGTCCCTTTGTGCTGACTGTCCCTTACTGCCCTGGGCGATCGCTCCGCTCAGCTGACAAGGGGTTGCTAGAGATTCCGAGGGTGTGTCTGAAATCTTCTGGGGCCTATGCATTTATATATGCGGCCCCTACCCTTTGGAATTCTCTAACCCATAAGTTACTGGCATGCACGACCGTGGAGGGATTTAAAAAGGCCCTGAAAACTTATTTATATATTCAGGCTTCAGTGACTGATTTTAATTTCCTAAATGTAACAGCTGTTTTAATTATTTGATATGTTTTTAAAATTTGTAAGGCGCCTTGGTTTTTGGAAAGGTGCCAAAGAAATAAAGATATTATTATTATTTAAAATGTGTTTCCTTTTATGCTTAAATGCTTTATGAGTGGGATGACACACTTCAGGGCATGTGGTTATGCTGTGATGACCACACTTCCCCAACAGCTGAGGACTGTACATTGTGTTTCACAAATCATCAGGTCATTTAAAGTGACAACATTCAGTTAGCAAAGTATACAAATAAATAGCTGGTTGATGTGGGTCAATAAACACTGAGGCCAAAGAACAGGGCAGTTAATCAACCGCATGACAGAGTGATTTAGAATATAATCAAACTAACTGAAATATTATTCCTATTATATGGCTAGGAGTTTTTAAATCAGGATTTCAAAAGTTCTGTGGCAGTTGAACTAGACAGTTTTGGAGATACATCTCCAGTGTTTCTGTACTCCCGGACACAATAAGTGACCACTCGCATGTCATCTGCTCCTGGTCAAACAAATACCACAAGCCCCCTCCCAAGCTTATCTATGCCAGGGTTATCAAACAAGGGCACCTCCAGCTGTTAAAATCCCATCTAACCAGGCTGAACTGGGCAGTGCTTGACTCTCTTAGTGACACCAACAAAGCTCTGGACCTATTTATCAAACGCTTTCAACGATGCCTGTGACATCTATGCTCCAGTGAAAAGATGAAGGTCAAAGGACAGACCAACCCCTGGGTTACTACTGACCTTTAACTTGCTCAAGCACAGAGACCACCTTCGAGCATTGTGCTCAGCAACTCCGACGCAAGTAAACATACAATTATACAAAGCAGCCAGAAATGATTGCACTGAAAAATACGGAATGCTAAACGAGCTATTACAAAGAGGCTCTGACCAACTCTTGGGGCAGGAAACAAATTCTGGAACAACATGAAAGAACTCACAGGCAAGGATCCTAAAGCACCACCCACTATGCTCAACCTTCATGGCACTCCTACACTCGACCTAGGTATCATCACCAGCACTTTTAATAATGCATTTACAATCCTGGACAGTGTCCTTCCACCAAATGTTTTCGATGACCTCCCCTCCAGCTCCTTCCAAGTTACCCCCCAACTAGAACGTACAACCCCAAAGTTTTTTTTAAGAAGGTCCCACCACAAGTAGCTAGAAAATACATTCAAAAGGCCATTGGCAAACAAGGGTACAGTGGTGACTCCCTTGATCTGAAACTGCTGGCACAAGTCCTCAATGAAATCTTAGAACCACTTACAAAGATCTTCAATCTCTCGCTTAGATTGGGCCATTTCCCTTCTCTCTGGAAGAAAGCCACTGTCACACAAAAGTGGAGATAGGACGCTGCACACCAATTACAGACCTATCTCACTCCTTCCCCCACTATCTAAAGCGCTGGAGCGAATAGTGTCGGACCAACTAGTTGAATTCCTGGATAAGTACAATGTATAGTGCCCAGAGCAGCATGGCTTCAGAAAAGGGCACAGCACCACCACTGCACTACTGGAATTTACAACCTTCATCCATGCCACACTTGACAAATGGAATTGTGGAGGAGAAGTATTTATAGACCTTACCAAGGCATTCGACACAGTTAACCACCCCCTACTGCTCCAGCAACTGTCCTCCATTGGGATCTCCAGTGATGCCCTTCCATGGTTCACCAGCTACCTTGATAATCGGATCCAATGTGTAAGGATTGCAGGGATCTCTTCGGATGAGAAACCGGTCCGCTCCGGAGTCCCTCAGGGGTATATTCTGGGCCCACTACTCTTCTCCCTCTTCATCAACAATCTCCCCAGTGCCTGCCACCAAAAAATATTACTATACGCAGATGATGCAGTCCTATTTTCCAGCCACCATGACATTACAGTTCTTGAATCCCAGCTGCAGCTCAACTTCAAGCGCATCAAAGACTGGTTCAATTCTCATAAACTTGTCCTGAACCACAGCAAGACTAAAGCCATGTCCTTCTGTAACCGACGGAGCAGGCACAACTCTCTGTCCCTCACCATCAAGAACCACGCTGTGAACCCACTTGAACATGTCAAGGAGTTCAAGTACCTTGGTATTACCCTGGATAGTACCCTCTCCTACACTCGGCATATTGACACTGTTGCCAAGACCGCCAATATATGGATTGGACTACTACACAAACACAAGCACTGTATGCCTGTGGATGCCCTTAAACTAGCCATCTATAGCTCTGTCACCTCTATCATTGACTACGGCCTTGCCATCTATGGCTCTGCCTCAACAAATGCCCTCCACAGGATTTCAGTTTCTCTCAACAAAGCCTGTAGACTACTAACGGATGTGGCCCGACAAACTCACACCTGTGAGCTCTATGCACAGGCCAGCTGCCTACCCCTACGCAGCAGAATACAATACCAGACCTACTTACTTACCAAAAAGATTCTCCTCGGTCTCATGCCACCTGGTGTTAGCTCACTCCTTACTACCTACAGTGGCACTCAACAAATACATGGTGCCCAAACTCTAACCTTTCAGGTTCCCAGATGTCGTACCTCCATGGGTCAGCGGTCCTTTATCTATAGAGCCACTCAATGGTTCAATTCCCTCAATAAAGAAGCACTTTCCTCTACTACACTTGGACCCTTCAAAAGGAATCTCAAACTTTACCTCACCTCTACCACTCAATGTGACTGCTTCTCTGAACAGAGATCTCTAAACACCTCCCAGCTCACTCATGTCTCACAGCCCGCCCTTTCCCAGTCTCATTCCCTCTGGCACCGGGCCTTCCTTGTGACTCCTTTCCTGCTTCACATCTCCACTGGTACAAGACATTTTCCACCACCATCAGACAGTGGCCCATCTGCTCAAAGGTATTTGTAATCCGAGAATTTAGTAAATAAATAAATAAATTAAATAAAATACAATTTTTCCCCCTTTTTTCTGTGGCGTAGATGTGGATAATCGACTAAGTGAGTGGATATGATAGTTTGTGGTGGGGTTTCAAATGATGGCTTTCCTCTACTATGATTTACTTACATTAGATACTTGCCACATAATACAGCACAACCCTACATCCTGTCACGTGTTATCACTTATTATAGCTCACATGAGTGCTTCTGGCAAATCACAGCTCTTCCTTCAGTTGTGCAAGAGGTATTCTTTTTTTCTGTAAGTGTCTCACATGCTAAGCCACTGTAATGGGCTTCTGGCCGACTGCTTGCACCATCAACATTGTGGGGAAAAAAGTTACATGACCTATAAGTTTATCAGTCTGGTTGGCATGCCTCATATGGATTTAAGAGTGTCGCTTTTTGTGACTTTAGGATGACAGAACTGCTCATCTTTGGTTCGCACTCCTCTCATAATAAGAACATGCAAGATGACACTCTTATAACCACTGACAAAGACCCCTGACCTCTAGCTCTGTCCACCCTGTCTGCTGCCTCTCCACCAGCCACCAAAGTAGCCCTCTGGTTAGCAACCTGGTTAAACCTCTGTCTGACATCCAAGGCACCCAGACACCACTGACCTGCTCCTCTTGCCAGACCTTCCTCTACCCTGAGACCAAGATAACACCACCTTTCAGCACTAATGAATACAAAATGTACATGTTTTTGTGCTCTCCCCTTCTAATGTTGGCATCCTTGACCAGCCTGCTACTTGCAGCTGACCTACTGTATGTGCATCAATCCTGGCTGCTGACCAGCCGAAGCCCTGTCCCTCACCTACCCCTTTTGTAAATTCGGACACTACAATCCACGTAAATGGACCTGAACTCACCCTCACCAGTGAAATCCTCGTGGCACTATTGACCATCTACAGATGCAGACTTCTTGGCCTATTTATGCACTCCCTCACCCTTCAATGCCCCCTCTGCCACCCCCCGGACTGCCCTCTCCTTACACATATTCTCCTCTCTGGAGACCTAGGAAGTAATCCCGGCCAAGGGAACATTCACATTGACCACACTGACGCCAACTGGTTAAAACACCTTGGGCTGAAAATAGCCCATATAAATATCTGCAACCTCCCGTCTAAGTTCCCTGAGCTTGAGGCATGGGTAGCGCTCTACAAGTCACAAGTCTTAGGCCTCTCTGAAACCTGGTTAAAGCTCACCCAGCCAGACTCCCATTTACAACTGTAAGGGTACTCATTCCTGCGCCAGGACAGGCCAGGCAGAAAGAGGGGTTGGGGTGTTGCACTGTACATGCAGGAGCACATTACTGTCATCACCACCAGCTGCTCAACCCCCTCCTCCCCAAATGAATGGTTCCTCGCCAAATTAACCCTAGGTGCGTCTAAGAAAATCCGCATTGGCTGCTGCTACAACCCATCTTCAAGAGGCATCACAGGGCTATCCAACTGCTTGGATGGCATAGGGTGTGCATCCCCCTCACGTGATTTGGTCACGATTGGAGACTTCAACCTAAACTGGCTGGATGCATGTGCTCCAAATTATGCTAGCATGCTAAAGGAACACAATCTGGAACAAGTTATCTCCTCCCTCACCAGGCACAATGCCCGCTCACTCAGCCACTCCCTTATTGATTGGGTGGCCACAAACCGTGCTGACTTGGTCCTCCAGGCTCGCACAATGGCTGACTCAGTTAGCGACCACACCCCAATCTACGCCATACTGTCTTTCAAAATAAGCCGCCCTCCATACAAGCTCCTAACATTAAGAATGTTTGACCATCAAGACCCAGTGCCGGTCCTCAGAAAGGTCTGGGCAGCAAACTTGTCTGCCTTCTACTGCCACAATAACATCTCTGAGGCAGTCATGCTCTTTACCTCCACCCTCCCTTGCATCCAGGATAACACTTCCCCTCAAAATCAGAAGGATTAGAGGTAGTTGCACCTGCTGGCGATCCAAGGAACTTCTGGCACAAAATGAAAGACTGAAACAGTAAGTGGAAGGAATACAAAAAGCAACCCCCTCCCCTCAACTCTGGAATGTATACAGACAGCTGTGCAACTCCTGCAAGTAGACAGTCAAGTCGCTAAAGCATAAATATTATCTAAATCAACAAATCGACAACCTTGCTAACCTGCAACATTTTTGGTCCTCCATTGGTTCTCTCCTAAACCAAAAAAAATAGCAGGTAGATAACGCAGCTCTTATCCCTCTCTGGTCTCATCTCGGACCCAACTGAGATTGCAAATACTTTCAACTTAAAATTCACAGACTTATCCCACTATCTCAGCAAGCTCCCTGCCCAGTCCTCCCCTGCCCGAAACCGCCAACCAAACAACCCACCCTCCTCCTCAACCACCACCCTGCCCCCCTCCTTTCCACTTTAGGACCATCAGGCATATAGATATTGCCAAGCTACTAAAAGCCCTACCACCAAAGGAAGCCCTGGCAGAGATGGTCTGTGCCCTACATTTCTAAAACTCGTCTCTCCTGCAATCGTAAAACCACTCACTTTCATCCTCAATCTCGCCTTTACCACTGCTGCTGTACCCGACTCCCAGAAACACGCTAACATTGTACCAATTTTCAAAGCCGGTGATCCCCTCTCCCCTGACAACTATCGACCCATTTTCCTCCTCCCCCACCTCAGCAAGCTGCTTGAAAAATCCATACACTCTCAGCTAACAGAGCACCTGGAAAAGTACAGCCTCCTATGCCCCCTTCAACATGGCTTCCGTTAGCAACACAGTACCTCCTCTGCCCTGGTCCCCTTTTTCAATCATGTAATAAGATAAGAAGTATGGACCAGGGCAAACCCACAGGAGCAGTCTTCATTAATCTGTTAAAAGCATTTGACCTGGTTGACCACCACCTCCTCCACTCAACCCTGCTTCACTTTGGCTGCTCCCTAGCACCTACTGCTTAGTTCCACAGCAATCTATCAAACAGGACTCAATCAGTTATCATCGGCAAGGCTTCCTCTGCTCCCCTTCCTGTACTCACTGGAGTTCCCCAGGGCTCCATTCTCGGACCACTGCTCTTTTCCATGTTTATTAATGCACTCCCCAATGACAGCCTCAACTGTAAAGCTCTTCTCTACGCTGATGATTTGGTCATCTGTCATAGCAACAAATCTATTGACTCAGTCTCATCCACCCTCACACAAAACTGCGCATCCGCCCATCATTGGTTCCTTTCAAACAAGCTTCTAGTCATTGAAAATAAAACTACATGCTGTTTGGTTCCTAACCAGCATCGTATCAATTAACTCCTACAAAACACTAGCTGTCTCTAAATTAAAAGACATATGTAGGTGCTACTAGGCCCCCAACGCCAAGTCAACTTCCTAGGTACCAACTGGCCCTCTACTTATTAAGCTGAAATGTGCTGCATAATTTAGGGCAAGGTTAAAGCTGGAATGTACTGCATATATAGCATAAGAACTTCTATTGTGTATACTTCTTCTATTACATATTTTTTCTTTGTTGTTCTACATTTTACATCTCCTGTCTATGTAATTGCGAACTGTATGTGTATGTGCCTCAGGATCTCCTTGTGAATGAGCTTGCTCAACGGAGTCTTTCCTGCAATAAACTTGAACTTGAAACCCTTCCTATCCAAAGTCACCAAAGCCAACTCCTCACATCTAGTTCTCACCCCTGCTGGTCCTCCCCCTGAAATTATCACATCCTTCAAATAGCTAGGTGTTACCCTTGACCCCTTCCTTTCTTTCTCAGAACATATCAACCATATGGTGTGCCGGATCCACCAGAAGACAGGCGCTACATACCACCACAGACATTACCTATCCGCTGAAGCATGCCTGGTCATTGCACGTGGCAACCTACCTCCCCTCATTAACTACTGCTTCCCAGTTTACTCGCACCTATCCACCACCCTGCACAAGTGGATAAACTCGACATATAACTCTATCTGTCAATTCTTCCTTCAAGCCTCTTACCGCTCCCACCACTGCTCACTCTACCAGTCACTTGGGTGGCCCAACCTACAAAGTCGCTTTGACTATGCAGTGGGCTGTCTGGTGGACAACTCCCTCAGTAACCAACATATGTCCCCTTAATCACCCCTCCTGACAGGTAGAGTGGTCCGTAGGAATCTAAGAACATCCTCAGTTCCCCCGCTAGAAGTACCCCATGCCTCCACCACCATGGGAAACCAAGCTTTCTCAGTCACAGCACCCTCCCTATAGAACAAGCTCCCCCATCTGTTTGCGCATCCCCCTCCCACCTAGCTTTTAAGCACAACCTGAAGACCTGGCTCCTCACTGCTGCAAAATCTCACTGTTCCGTACAGCAACACTAGGGTCTACAACTTGATTACGCTCTAATAGCATTCAAACTTTCATCTGATGCCCTACAGCACTTGTACCCCCCTCCTGCCCCCACTAGCCTACCCCTTTCCCCACCTCTCTCCATCCTACCCCGACATCTAAATCTACCCCTGCCCCCCCTTTCCTCTTGTCTTGCCCTTTGATGCTATGAACTGTGATTGTTTTCCTATTTTTGTTTTTTCTCATTTATACTTGAATTGGACCATGTAACTGTATACCATTACTGCTGATGTCTTGCACCATCTGTATTATTTCGCCTGTGGCTATGCTTATGTACATACTGGTACAGCATTACTTGCCTACCCTGTCTGCACTTTGTCATTGCATTACCACTGTTTTCTCTCTCTCCACCAGCTGTCAGGCATGCACGTATTGTGTACCTGCACCTATTTTTTGCCACCCTGTGGCCTGGGTTGTGGGTCCTCTGGATCAGTGCACCTACCTGGTCACCAAAGACATAAATAAATAAAATACATAAAACCGAAAGAGATCCTCCAACCAGATCCATAAACTTATACTTGAAGCACCTCTGATGAGTCTTCTCATTGACTGCAGCATGGAAACCCTGCACAGACATCTCACCAGTGTTCAGTAAACGCTGGATGCTAAGCCACAGGGGGATGGTACAGAGCAATGCACTCCAGCACTTTCTCCTCAGACAGTGAGCACATCACCTTGGCAACATGCCCACCTTATTTATTTAATTTTTCATTTGAAATTTGCATCAAATAAATTGTGGGGTGGCCCCACGAAATACACTATCTCATTTTAGTGGGTCCCTTGGTATAGCTGGGTACAAAAAGAAAAGGTTACTCAACTTGTAAATATATTTCTTCTAATCGATGTGATGCTGATTATATTATTAGGGCACACATCCTGTGAGCAGATGGGCCCTGGAACTTAAGAGTGCTAAAAAACTTCAATGAGTGCCTTCACACTGTGCAATTCACCTGACTCCAGGCTTCCCAATAGCAGATCATAAGCTGAAAAACCTAGAGCTGTGGTCATAATATTATTACGGTAAATAAGATAACCACATTGGAAATACTTCAATTGATGTGCTGCCATAAATGTCCCCTTAAATTATGAAGAACATGTGTAATGGAGATATACAATAAATGGGTCTAGCAACAGTTTCATTCTGCTCATGTTTTGAAATCCTAAATATGAATATCTATAAGGGGAAATAAGGGAAGGGTCGGTTATTATCAGCACCACATCAATTAGCAGAAATATAGTTACAAGGTGAGTAACTTTTTCTTATAACAACATGAATGTAGGGGGGTGCTGTGGAGCCCGAGCCATATAGCGGCTGAAGATAGAGCTCCACGGATCAAACTATATTAAAAAGTTAAATCCAGTGGGATTTTGCAAGGTGCCTCTACTTTTTGGCATTACTTGTGGTGCTGAACCTCTCCTGCATATGATGGGAAATCCTCGGAAAGAGAAAACGTTGGGGGATGGAGCTAGAGCAAAAATAGACTCCGGAACTCCAAACACAGGGTTGACACAGGGCCGTGAGCCAGACTGCAAGGAGGGCACCCAAGAAGAAACTTTACAGACACTGGAAGCCAAATTAACTCATTTGATCACATTGGTGACCAGCTTCTCTAACAAATTTGATGCTCTCACAAACAGAGTGGCTACTGTGGAGTTTACCATAGAAACTGTTACCACTGCATCAGTAGAAGCCACTGAAAAATCAGACACAGCTATGGGAGCCATGACATCAGTTATAAAGGAAAATACACACCTTCGGTCACGTTTGGAGACCCTTGAAAATCAAGCACAGACCCAAAACTTCAGAATTTTGGGGCTTGCAGAGGAATCCGAAGGGGACTACCTTATGCTTTTTCTCCAAGAATGGTTGGTCCAGCAGTTGGGGGAAGAAGTCACTCAGAGTTCAACGTTTTCAGAAAGCATACCGAGTCACCCCTCAGGGCCGCATGTACAAACCAGAAGCCCCAAGTAGAGTGGTGATTGTAACTGATGGTGTGGGATCTCGAGATTACCTGCTTACTCTGACCAGATGGAGGAAATCACTTTTTCATGGAGGCCAACAGATTCGAGTGCTCCCTGACCTTGCCTAAGCTACCAGGCAGAAAAGAAATAAATTTGATGGTGTGAGGGCGATGTTGTGAGACGCAGGGATCCCGCACAGCCTGGTATTCCTGGCCCATCTTCAAATAGTGCACCAAAGTAAAGTGTTTCTGTTTTCCAATCCAGTAGACGCCCAGAAGTGGTGCCAGAAAAATGCTCCCACTTGATCCTGAGGGACACTAGAAAAAGAAGATTCTTCATCGGATGAAGAAAACCATTGACTTTAAATTAGAAAAAGAAAAAATAACTTGAATACAGTTCACTTCGATAAGAGGGGTGGGGGGGGGCTTGAGTCAAAGGTAAGCATCTTTACTCAATTCCCATTAAATGGAAGAACAATTACATTTAGATGGGTTCGGGACTGTTATCTTTTCTGCCCCTGGGTTTTTCTTTTAACCCCCTATCCAATTGTTAAGGAGCACTTTGTCATATTCTGTAGGTGCCTTTTGCTGTTGATTTGTTTATTAGAGTAAAGCGCCTCCGTTTCTTGTTTTTCTCTTTCTAGTAGGAATAAAGTAGCAAGGTACTTGAATGTGATGAAGAAAATTTAGACACCTTTTAATTTTTTAGTTAATAAAAATAATAGTAGATGCCAAGAGTACTAGTTCGGTCCTGCACAGGAGTCTTTTTCTTAAGGGTACTAGCACAATGTAGTGCAATCACTTTGGTTAAGCATGGTGGAATCTCCTTAACCCCCACAGGGGCAGGGAACTGGACTTTTTCAGACTTTGAATTTTTCCTTTATACCATGCAGGTCATGGATTCCTTGTACAGCAATCGGAACATTTTATGGTTCTTCATAAAGATTTATTTTTGGTACCCCCATATGATGTATCTATAAACATTTCATTGATAAATTGAGACTATTATGAGGAGTGGCGCCCTCCTGGTATTAGATTATGCACATCTGTAAATTAAACATTGGAATGTAACTATATGTTTGTCTGTCAAACCAATAAACATGACGTTTAAAAAAAAAAACATGAATGTAATGCTGCATTATTACAGTAGTTGTGTAAACTCCAAGCAGTGCTAGGGTGGTGGGATTTGTAGGTTTACCTAGGAAAGAACCTCTGAAAAACAGAAGCCCCAAGCCTGGAACCTCTACATGTCTGAGCATCAATGCAGTACTGGTCTGTAAAGATGTGGGTATAAAAATTAAAATTATTCACACAGAATTTTATATAGTGGTGGATGGTCAGACTGTCAGTGATCCCTTGACTAATGCATTTAATAACTTCTTCATTGACCTGGAGAGATGTAAACCTCCCATGTTTGGTCGTACCTCCCTCCACCCACACTTCCTGATACTGTGAAACCTACGCGCGTGTTCCACGCTTGCCTGGTCACTCAGAAGGAGGCATTAATTCTTCTTAAGTGACTTAATGTAGAAGGCTCTGCAGATTTTGACAAACTGAAGCCTAAACCTTTAACAGCTGCTGTCCCTGTCATTGTCTCCCCTGCTGCCATGCTCATTAAAAAATCCCTCCTTGAAGGGAGAATTTCCGAGTGCTGGAAAACTACTGTAGTTGTGACTGTGCAGAAGGTGGTTCCAAAGAACCTGTGGAACAGTTCCATCCCAATCTCTGTGGCAATATCTCAGTGTGGAAATGATGCAGTACTCCTCTACTCCCTTGCCAAAATATAAGAGTGGCTCGTCTGTAACCAGGTTGTTCACTTGCTCTCACAGCACCCCTGCTCCTGCTCCCTGTCTGTGTTGCTGTTCAACACTCCAGGCTGCTACATCCAACAAAAGCAAATAGAAAGACACAGCAACTCACTCACCACATGGCTCTCTGTCCGTCTAGCTGGGGGTGCCACAGTTCCACGATGTTACTTGTAGCTCTCTCACTCTCTGCCGCATGCTGCTGGTGATGTTTTGGTGTCTCGCACTGTCGCCCCTGCATTGACCTGCCACACAAACACACTGGACCGCTAACAGGGAAACTGCACGAAGAGCCAGCCCCGAGACAGAAGTAGGAACCTGCTGTCTTTCCCATGTATCTTGCTCACTTAGTGAGACACTACCAGTATAGGAACCTGCAGTACTAGGGGACTTTAGTTTCGGGGACATTAACTCTGGTGGTGGTGGTGGGGGTGGGGGGTGACAGGAAACAAGTACCAATTACCTCACCCTCTTCCCTACCAAGCAATTTTTTGCCTCCCTTCATGTACCGGGATCAGAGACATGCACTGTCAGCTTCCCTCTCTCGAATCGGACTGCCATTGCTTGGGGTCTCTCAAACAGAGGTCTGAGCAGAGTTGAAGCTGGATTTTACTGATGTACTGTTACCTCACTCGTGAAGTATGTGTCTTCAGGAGGTTTCTTCACTTGACATGTAATTTAGTGAGCAGAGAATCTTAGGGTTTTTTTTATCCATTAGATTGATGCATGGTATAATATATGTGGGTTGAACTCTCTGCCTGCTGTTATCTCTAGACAACCCTTGACCTTTAAATTTGGTTCAGCTGAAAACACACTTTCAATACTCACGCTCTCCAATGTCACTTTAATTATTTCTGAATGCCTGTTTTAAACCAATGAGAATTATTTCAGTTTTTTTTCTGCATGTTCTAAGTGTTAATAATATAGGATTTTCTACATAACTCTCATTAGGCTTCCGAAAAAGGACTTATTGGTCCGAAAGCTAACGCTCTTTGTTCTTTTTGTAACATCCTTGTTGGTCCAATAAAAGGTATCAACTCATTTGTTCTGGATTTGTTCTCACTAGGACCAATACAGCAATAAACCTTTTATTTATATTCAGTAGAAAGCCCAGACGTTCCAGGGTATAGTTTTCCACTGTAATGGAGCTTAGTGTCTCTTGTTGTGTCCTTACTGTAACTATCTGCAGTGGTCATCCAAGTAGGGCTAATACACCTTCTAAGAAATGCAGCTACTTCTGTTAGGCACTTTGTGAACACCCTTGGAGTTGAGGTTAAACCAGAAGGTAATGTTTCAAACTGATATTGCTCTTTTCCTAGCCTGAATTTAAGGTATTTTCTGTTGAAGTGTC
This sequence comes from Neoceratodus forsteri, assembly GCA_016271365.2. Classification (NCBI taxonomy): domain Eukaryota; kingdom Metazoa; phylum Chordata; order Ceratodontiformes; family Ceratodontidae; genus Neoceratodus; species Neoceratodus forsteri. The sequence continues at coordinate 520,116,931 of CM028129.1, read as the reverse complement.
TTACAGGGATGTGGAAGTATGCATATTTCAAATCCAGTGATCTCAACCACTTCCCTTTCTGCCAAGATGATAAAACTGTTCGAGTGTTATAAATTTTGAATTTTTCCTTGTTTATGTGACTGTTCAGGAATCTTAAATCCAAAATGTGCCGTCAATCCCCATTTTTCTTTCTTGTGAGAAAGTACCTTTTGAAGAGGACTCTTCCCCTTTGTAAAGGAGGGGGTGACCTTTTCTATGGCCTTTATCTTTAACAGCTTCTTTACCACCAGTCCTAATGAGATTTTTCCTGAAGCAGAAGTGAGGAAAAGCCTTACGCACTTTAGTTTTGGGAAGTCTATAAACTCAACGGCTAAACCCTGACTCACTACTTCCAGCACCCACTTGTCTGTGGTGATGGATTTCCACTCCTGGAAGTAATAAGGCAGTCTCCCATTGGTAGGGGTTCTATGGCAGCCAGCATAGAGTCAGGGATTTTGTTTTTCAACTGCCTCTGCCCACTGGGGCACCCCTCGGAAGAAGGTAGCTATAGTAGGAGTAGGGCAGTGGACAGTAAACCCTGCCCGTCTCCCCTTCAGTATGACTTAAAGGAAGTGGAATTCTGTTCCTTTTGAGTCAGGCTTTTGTAGGTTGTTTTTTGTTAATCAACCTTTTACATGTAGGCACCTGTTTAACTGCCAAAGAGGGAGGGTCCCTCAAATGGGAAATCCAGTCTTTGTTTCTGTGTCCTCTGCCAAGCAAACTTTCTCTGAGCTACTGCATGTGCTAATACCCTTTAGGCTGTATCATTTGCTCCTACAGACATATGAAATTGCTATTTAGGGGCTTCCTATACGTCTTTTGCAGTTTCTGCTAGATCACTGCCAATTTCACCACTCACCTTTTTATTAAGGGCTTGCACAGTACTCCAAATGACTTTCTGGTACTATGCAGTATATGCAATGTAAGCAGTCTGCCTTAACCACAAGGTAACTGAAAAGTACACTTTCCTTGCCATATACTCTAGCTTTCTGGAATATTTCTCTGGTGGCCTGGTGCTACTAACACCTTTGATTTCTCACATACAGCTGCTTGCATAATGTCCTCATGATCAGGGTGAGAATATAAAAATTATACCCTCTGCTTCTCTTCTTGATACTTCTTTTTCACTTTTTGTCAATGTCAGAAGCTGAATTTGGGTGCTCCAAACTTATGCTAGTGGCTTTTTTCCAGGTATTTGTGAATAGGTACTGTGAACCTTATAGAAACAGTCCCAGCATACTCATAAATTCTGCCTGTTCCATATCCTCCTGTCTTTGTAGAGGGGAATCTCCAGTGCAAACCATATGCCTTACAAAACTGGAATATGAGGAAAAATCCTCATTCTCTCTTGGTGGGGAACCAAAATCCTGTTCAGGTGATATCTCAGGTTCAGTTGGTTCCCCCTCATCCTCCTCCAGCACAGATTCAAAGAATGCCTGAGGCTGGGGAGGGACATGAACAGCAGCAAGGATACCATGTCCTGAAAAGCCTGAAAGAATTGACAATTTTTGTAATGTACTCAGCTGAATGCACAGCTCTCTGTTCTACTGCTGGCTCCTGGTCCCTTTCGGGGGGAGGTACATTCAGATGCTCTTCTTTTTGTTTCTTCTTTGTTGGTGTTGATGACACCAGAGCATCTATAGCTTTTTTTTTTTCTTTTTGCCATCCTTAGCATCAGGGTTCTCCTACTGGACACCCTGTGCTCTTTTTCTGAGCTGGGTGATGGTCTGGCAGCTTTATCTGTCTCTTTGATCACAGACTACTACTTTTCTGACACTTTCAATTTGTTTTGAGGCAATGTACTTGAAGATGTCTGCTTTCCACCATCTGAGGTACCTCTATCCATTTTTCTGCCAGGAGAGCTGTGAGGTGGCATAATGGCAGACAGTGACTCACTGAGTTTTGCCCTTTTCTTTTGTTTTTAAGGGCAAAAAAGTATACATAAACTACAATTTAAATAATCATGGTCAGTGCCCAAACAATCAAAACACAGATCATTGTAGTCTACCTTCGTCAGGACATTGTGAAAGGATTCACAATTTTTAAATCCTGTAGGCCCTGTCCTTTTCATAGGCTTTTCAGTTATACCAGTTGACTTCACTGAGCCCAAAAAGTTATTACCGGTTCCTTAGATACAAATTTGTAAACCACTAAACAAATGATATAAAATAAGCAGTTATTTTTATGTTTCAAATGTTAATACTGTAAATGTTGCCACGTTAAAGTGGGGACCACAAGGTTCGACTGTTCTCCAGTTCCAAGGAACCAAATGGGAACTGAAGAATACTGCTAAAACACATAAATTAGATAAAATACCCTGAGACAAGGAAAGTGTGCATCCCACGGTGCAGGGCTAGGGTGCAGGTATGGGGATAGCTAATCCCCCAAATGCAAGGCAAACAACAAGCAAGATGTACCAATACTTGTTACTCCAGTTCTCACAATATACCACATAAGGAAGTCAGATGGGTAGCAACAAAATATTTTTTATTGCTTCCTAAGTATTACTGTGTACAAAATCACACGGACGGCAAACACTGTGAGAGAAATTACACATAACCACCAAACTCTCCTAGAGCCCTGGAGTTTCAATCAGGTGGATCTTGATCAGGGGGCTTCCTCTAATGCAAATATCAAGAACTAAAAAAGGAAAAACAGTAGGAGCTTTTATAAAAATAAAATAATTCAAGACTTAGCCAATGGACTTGAAGAGGGCTTTAAGGCAACTGTTCACTTTAGCGGAGAAAACAAGCCTGAAGTTAGAACATTAGAGGGAGCATCAGCACACAGCAACATTTGAATGGAGTTCTAATTCCATAACAACATTCCAATCTCCATGGCAACATCTCAGCATGGAGATGATGCAGTCTTCTGAACTGCATCACTACACAGAAACATAGAATTTGATGGCAGATAAGGACCGCTTGGCCCACCTAGTCTGCCCATTTTCCTACCCAACAGATAAGCTGCAGATCCTAGTTAACCAACAGCTTACTTCCTCCTACCCCCCATTAGGACTGTCTTATGTCTGTTCCATGCATTCTTGAATTCCCCCACTGTTCTTGACTCCATGACTTCCTCAGGGAGGCTGTTCCATGCATCCACAACCCTCTCTGTGAAAAATACTTCCTCACATTACCTCTGAGCCGTCCCCCTCTATCTTCAAATTGTGTCCCCTTGTTCTTGCACATCTCTTTTTCTGAAAGATGCTACCCTCTTGGACTTTGTTGATTCCCTTGAGGTACTTGAAAGTTTCATCATGTCCCCTTTCTCCCTTCTTTCCTCAAGGGTATACATATTAAGTATTACTACTGGATTCATTTTGTTACAATAATGTGTTTTTCCAACAAAGCATGAGAGCATCTTGCTCGGCAGTTTCCATGGATGAGGATCTACAACAAACAGAAGTAGTTAGTTGCTGCCCTATGCTGCAAACAGATCTACCTCAGAAACTCCCCATTTGTCCAATATCACCAGAAATATGGTCTGGTTCACTGTACCTTCATGGGTTACATGACCCATTCTGCTCAACACAACTGACAGTACATTGTCCTTACTTGCTAAATGTACTACAGTTAAGGTCCGTATACAAACTGTATGCTACGTCCCAAGTTCGAAATGCCTCTTGGAAAAGTTTTGAGGATCTCATCCCATTTTGTTTATGTAATACTGTACATTGTTGTAGTGTTTTAAGGCCTTACCTGGAGTAACTGATTTTGAACTAGAGATAAAAGTTTTTCAGTAAGAGATACACAGCCCTCAGTTCCAGGAGTTTTATGTGTTTTATTCTCTCTTCTATGGACCACATCCCACTTACTGAACTGTATTCCAAGTGCCCTCCTCAGCCTAGGAGAGCTGCATCTGTATTACGCATCTTTGTTGTCTAATGTGGATAGAATGCTATCCTTTCCCTGAGATTGTCCATTTCTTTCTACCACTGTAGTGTGTGTCTATCAGTTCCTGCTTCACTGGAATTTGTTTTCCCGTGGTGCAAATGTCTGGAACCAGTATTTGTTTTAGATAGTACTGAATGCCATGCATCTGTAACCTTGCCTATGTAACAAATGCCATGGTTGAGGACACGTGACCTAGTGATCTTCAGCCCTGTTTACACAGTCACATTTACTCTGGAGTAACATGAGTGCATGGGTTGCTCCAGTGTAAGTGTGACCATATAATTTACCTCTCAATCATTGGTAAGCCACTCGCTAACATGTCTCCTGGACTCCCTGCAAGCTGGGAGTGCTAAGCGTAGCGAGCGGCCTACAGCAGCTTCTATTGCCCTGTGGACTGTGTGCACCGCTGCAAGCCTGCAACCCGTTTATGATTCATGGAGCTGCTGTCTGGGCCCCCCCCGATGCATGGCCCCTCACCAGTGCAGACTGGAGTGATTCAGAGAGGGGCTGTGTAGATAGGCAGCCCATCGAGTCACAGGTGGTTGGAACCGCACTGTTGTGGTAAGAATTTAAAGCACTACTGCCATGCAAACACAGCTTTACAAAGTTTGGTGCAGTCCTGAATGATCCTAGGTGAAAGGTTACTGCATACTGTATCAAAGCTTCTGTTCTCTGAGCCCCTCCCCCCCCCCACACACACAGACGATAGGTCTATACAGCCTCTGACCATTTTTCAGGGATTAGTTCTTGTTTTTGCAAGTGGACCTGAAACAGCTTGCTACCTGGTTCCCCTCCTGCTCTTCCTCTGCTTGAACCTCTGGATGAGGAATAGTTAGGTAAGCACACTGTCTGCTGAAAGAAAAAATTACTCACAAAAATAATATTGTTTCTTCTCTGGTATCCATCAAGGAGCCTTAAAAAAGTGCATCAGTCTGCAGGAGGGAGCTGCCCCAGAGAGAGAACTTTATGTAAATTTTAGAATTTAGAGTACAAGTTCAAACTCTGCGCTGTGGTTTCACTACCCCTGCTGGCTTAACATCAGATATGTTTCTACAGCCAGGAGACCAGTGACCACTAAAATTATCTAAATGACTACTAACATTTTTCAAACCATTTTGTACAAATTTTGAACAACCCAAACAAATGGTCAGCAGACATAATCTAACATGAAATGACGGTGGCAAGCTATGCCATTGCCAGTCAGATACACAGATACATGATGTTATTTTTTGTTATATTTTGTGTATGAATGTACATATGCCACAAGAATGCCAGTGTTACTGAAAGTGTCACATAGAGAGAGAGAGAGAGAGAGAGAGAGAGAGAGAGAGAGAAAGAGACTGCACTGCAAAATGTTTGACCTTCCTGTGTGACCTGAGAGGAACCAGCTTGTTTGCCAGGAAGTTGACAATTACTTGTCAAAGGCTTGGGGGTAGCTGATCAAAGGCATAGAATTATAAATGGTCAGGGGATAGGACAACATCTTCCCCAATCATAAACTTACACTTCAAAGGCAGGATGCTTTGGTCCCAGGAAACTGTCATGGTATATTGCATTTGATGAGGTGAAAGGAAAGGACAGGAATATCCTTTCTGGCAGACCTATGTAAATTCTTGTACAGGTGTCATATTGTCAAGGAAGTACTGAAACTGGGAAAAAAGGAACATAAATAAGAATTTGGGAAAGCACAAGCTTGACCTCTACTGGCCTAAAAGAGAAGGCCACCCTTAGAGTTTGGCAGTCTGGACCCAGACTATTTATGAAGCTCTGACACAGAACAAAGTCTCTCATTTTCCTGGAGCATTTCATTCTGGACACTCTCCCGACAAGACACAGAATCAACCGCCAGAGGACCCTGAAGGCCAGTGGCTGAAAAAGGAGGAAAGGATTCATCAGACTTTATTTATTCTTCTGAACTTTCAAGTCATTATGGACTTAAGGTAGAATTTAGATAAAAGTACAGTGCATTTTTCATGTATATTTTCCACTTTTATTTGTGTTATTCTGTGACCAAATTGATAAAACCTTTTAGCTGTAATTGTATGATTATTAAGTATTTTAGTAAAAACGTTTGTTTTTAAGAAACCTGCCAAAGCAAGATTTTTATATTGTGTGTGATTTGTAGGACAGTTATTAATAATATGTGATCAAACTGTTATTGCTGAAGGGGTACCACCAGAATCAACCAATCGAGCAACGATCTGTAAGGGGACTCTGGGTAGAGATAGGGAGACTATAGAAGTCTCAGGATGTAATCTGTGGGGATTTGAACCAAGGTTGTTGCATGCCCTGTGGGAGAACACAAAATCAGGGTCACATGGCTACCCCTGAAGAGCGAGTTTTTCAAGTTCAAGTTTATTGCAGAAAAACTCAGTTGAGCAAAATTATTCACAAGGAGGTTCTGTGACATGGGTACAGGCAATTACATCAACTATATTAATAAAACATCACAGTAAATAAGAACATAATAACAGACATTGCAGTAATTCAATACAGTTTCAAGTTGTTATGAAACATGATGCTCAAGTTAGGGAATGGAAAGGTGGGTACAGGGAGCATAGGGCGGTAAGAGACATTGGGGATGGGGATTACCAACCACCAAAATAAGATACGTAAGAAAATGGGGGGATAAAAAATGGCTAGGAGAGTAGAGGGATAGAAGGAATGATAGGGGTATACAGCGTAGGAAAGGGAATGTGATAGAGGAAGAGGGAAGGTAAGAGCAAGGGGGTAAAGTATAGAAAGAGGGGGGGCAGAGAAAAAGCTGTGAGAAAGGATTTAGATACCATATGGGCTGGTCTAAGTGACTTTTATTTTTTTCAGCACAATGGGCCGCGGAAAATGCTGAGCAAAATTAATATGGGCTAGAGCAAGTGACAGCTAGCAGAGAAGGCCTGGGGTGAAGGAAAAGGAGGGAAGTGGCTTAGAAACAGCTGCAATTATCTTTTAATTTAGATGTAGCCAGCCTTTTGAAAAAGTTGACAGAAACAGTGCCGGATAGTTTCAGTGTGGACTGGAGCTGATTCCAAAAGGTTGGAAGGGCTGATGATAAGGCACGTTTGCCAAAGAAGGAGCGAGTCCTCGGTATGTCAAGGAGGATGAAGTCAGATTTCCTGAGGGAGTACATACTATGGAAAATATGGATAAGAGATTTTAGATAACATGGGAGCTTGTTTAGGAGTATCTTAAGAGTTCAGATACCAGCAAGGAGCGTAAGTCTAGTGGACAGTGACGTCCAGCCAATGGCTTTGTACAGTTCGCAATGGTGGGTTCGGTAGGGTAAGTTTGTGACAAACTGCAGAGCACAATGATAGAGGCAGTCCCAATTTGCTTAGTCTTGTATCTTCTGAGAAAGTGTAGATTACATCGCTATAGTTGAGTAATGGAAGGAATGTGGCTTGAACAAGCCTGGTTCTAGTCCCAAGCGGAAAAGGTGACCTATTTCGGAAAATGAAGCCTAGCCTGACTTTTAATCTCCTGGACAGATCATTGAGATGGTCATTAAAGGACAGCTTATCATCTAGCCACGTACCAAGATATTTAAATTTGAATACGACTTCAAGGGGGTCTCCTAGAGAGGTGACAACAAGCTTTTTAGGTGGGTCAGCGGAGGAGGTGTTGAGGGAGAAGATCATGGCCTTGTTTTTTTTTAGCGTTGAGGAGGCATTTGGCATTAACCAGATTGAGTTACAACTGGGCAAAGTCGGCTTGTAAGATGTCCCTCACTTCCGGGCAGAGATGAACCAGATGTGTACAGCACTGTATCATCAGCAAAGAAGTGCAGCTTGGAATTGTCTATATGAGCATCACGATTGTTGATGTACAGGCAGAAAAGGATGGGACCTAGGATGGAGCCTTGCAGGACTCCCCTAACAATGGGCAGAGAGGCAGAAACGTGATGCCTGGATCTTCTCCCTTTGTGTAACAACCAAGGAGGGTTCATATCTGGCTACAAAACCCGAGACTGGTATTGTACCCTGATCCAGAGTTTAAAGAAGGACGCCCTGGGACTTTGTGGTAAGTGTTCAGTTGTGACTCAGTGAGCACTACAGAAGGACATGAAGAGGGTATTCCTGCCCCCCCCCCATCACGGATTGCACCTGGAGTGGGCACTGTGAGCTCAGTGGACCTGATCCTCAGGAGTAGGTCCGTGACAGTGACCACAACAAACCAAATGATAAGAACTGATTCTTGTGTGAACCTATTTTCAGTTTATAGAAGGGGAGGAAGGGTCAGGGTTTGTAAGGTTCAATGATGGATCCCTGAAAAGAAACAACATTACTATGGTAAGTAGTTTATTTCTTCGAACAACTAGAATCCATCAATGATACCTACTACAAAAGTGCAGACATACTAGCAGTACCTTGGGAGGATGGGTCTAGGACCTTTTTAAGAGAAAAGTTATGAAAGACAGCAGTTCAAAAACTGGCATCATTCCTAGATTGTATACCCAGACAGTAGTGCTTTGTGAAGGTGTGCATTGTTTTCCAAGTAGTTGTTTTACAATTTTCTTGAAGGAGAATGCCCCTTGTAGCTGCCACAGAGGCAGATGTGCCCACTGTGGAGTGTGCTCGGAGGTCTCTAGGAGGTAATTTACCAGCTTTTTCATAGCAGAACTGTATGCAGAAAACTATATAATGAGAGACAGTCTTCCTAGCTGCTGTTTTACTTTTGCCAACCTCTCGACAGATAAAGAGTTGTGTGCTATGAGACCTGTTTGATTTCACATCCAGACCATTCAGACTTTGCTTACCTGTACTGGAGTGTTCAGGATAGAAAACTGAAAGGAAAACTGACTGATCTATATGGAATTCTGAAACCATCTTAGGTTGGGATTTCTTATTGGTACTAAGGACTACCTAATCTCTGTGCAATATTATGTAGTTTGGATCTGTACAATAGGCTTATAGTTCGCTTACCTTCCTATCAGATGTCATGGCTACTACAAAAAGTGTTTTCCATGTGACTTATTTTAAATCTGCTGTGGATATAGGCTCAAATGATGATTCTAGTAGCTGGGCAAGACAAATGTTCAAATCCCACTGAGGGGTTGTTCCCTTACAAGAAGTGTAGATGTCATTGTGGTCATTTTGCCCACACACTGTGACTAAGAATTCTGCCCCCAGTTACTTCACAACCAAAATGTACAGTGTAGTTCAGCCATTTAATCTTTTACAGCTTGAAACAATATAGCAAAGGGTCATTCTAACTATGTCATAAGGGGATGTATACCATTACTCACTCCCCACTGTATTTCTCATGTAAAGTCTGTAACATTAGGTTTACTCACCGGCTCATTGACAACTTTCACCAAAAGGAAGCAATCCTGGGAGAATGTAAATAGGCGTGCAACCCCTACAGCAGAAAGGAAGGACAATAATGGTTGAATAAGGACACATCATACTGCTTGCATTCAGAACAGGCTTGGAACCATCTTAGTTAAAATTTTAGCTGCCTAAACAAGACATGCATTATTAAAAAAACATCCGTGGGACACAAATACAGGTTACTCACCTGTAACAGGAGTTCTAGGAATGGTATATGTTGTTCATCCACACTGTCTGGCAGGTTCCTTGCCGCTTTAAATCTTGCCGGAAGGTCTTCAAGCTGGCTCCTCCCACCCACCCGGGTGGTAAAACTCTCGGCTCTGCCCCATGATGCCAGATCTGGCCGGCTGGAAGCTCAGTTTGTGCGTCGAAGCCGGGGAGGTCGGGGATCAGGGATGAACAACATATACCATTCCTAGAACTCCTGTTACAGGTGAGTAACTGTATTTAGGGACATGGATATGTTGTTCATCCACACTGTCTGGCAGACTCCTAGCAGTTCTCCCGGGAGGAGGGAGGCAAGGCGCACACCCCCTACTTAGGGAATAAAGACTGGAGAACCGAGGCCCCAAAACCAGCATCCCGGCGTGACTCAAGGTCGATGTGGTAATGGGTGATAAGGTGTGTGCTGACTTCCAGGTAGCTGCCCTGCAGATTTCCTGGATAGGGACGTCCCTGGAAGCAGCCACCGATGCAGCAGTATGGCGAGTAGAATGAGCTCTTATCTCTCTGGGAGGCTCCATGCCCACCAACTTATAGCAGAGATCTATGCAGGAGGTGACCCACCTGCTTATCGTCCGCTTGGCTGCAGGTCTGCCAGGTGCGGCTTCAGCGTAGGTGACAAACAGCTGGCGAACCTCTCCCCGAATTTCAGCCATGCGCTCCTTATAATAAGCGAGCACCCTTCTAGGGTCCAAAGTATGGAGCCTGTATTCGGTCTCCGAGGTGTGATTGGGGTAGAACACCGCAGAGTCAACACCTGGTTAAGGTGAAACTCCGACACCACCTTCGGAAGGAATTTCGGGTTGGGGCACAGGACAACCTTGTCCCTGTGGAAGACCAGGTAAGGAGACTCGATGCAAAGCGCCTGGAGTTCTCCCATCCTTCTGGCTGACGTGATAGCCACTAAGAAGGCGGTCTTCCACGACAGGTGAGAGAGTTCACACCTGTGCATTGGTTCGAATGGCTTGCCCATGAGCTTTGCCAGTACCAGCAGTAAATCCCACAGTGGTGGAGGTTCTCGCACCAGAGGGGAAATGTGATCAAGGCCTTTGAAAAAGCGCCAGACCACCTTCTCCTGTGCCACCGACTGCTTCCGGCCCGCGCCCGGTAAGCAGAGATGGCTGCCAGGTGCACCCTTAGGGTCGTCGACCTAAGCCCTTGACGAGAAAGGGACCATAAATAGTCCAAGATGCTTGCCAAAGGACAGGAGGAAGGGTCCAAGCCCTTGCCCTGACACCAAATGGAAAATCTCTTCCATTTGAAGGCATAGCATTTCCTGGTCGACTCCTTACGGGACGCCTCAACAACATTGAGGACCTCGTCGGAAAGACCCAAGGCCTGGAACTCTAGCCACTCAGGAACCAGGCCGTCAGGTGCAGGGATTGAAGGTCCGGATGGAACACCTTCCCCTGATTGACTGAGAGCAGGTCCGGGCGAGCTGGAAGCTGCCTCGGGAGCCTGGAGCTGAGGCTGAGGAGATCTGGGTACCAGAACTCGGGGGCCAGTCTGGGGCTATCAGAATCACCTGCGCCTTGTCCCTCCTTGCTTTGAGAAGCACCTTGTGAATCAAGGGAAATGGGGGGAAGGGAGAAGAGGCCCGGGGTCCACGGCCTCGAGAAGGCATCCCCCTGCAGCGAGCCCTGCTGAGGGGGCGGCATGGAACAGCTCAGCCAGCTCTCCCTGGAGGCAAACAGGTCCACCTGAGGTGTGCCCCCATGGGAGAACAGATCTTGTACTACCTCCGGCAGGAGAGACCACTCGTGAGATGCAGCCCCTATCCGGCTCAGGGCATCGGCCAGGGTGTTGGAGGCTCCTGCCACATGAATGGCTAGGAGATCCGCCTCCAAGCTGCGCACGAGTGACCAAATGCGGAGAGCTTCCTTGCATAGAAGCATGGAACGCGTCCCGCCCTGGCGGTTTAGGTAGTACATGGTCGTGGTATTGTCCGTCTGGACTCGGACCACTTGACCCCGGAGAAACGGAGCAAAGGCGGTGAGAGCTAGGCGGACCGCTCGGAGCTCCAGCAGGTTGATGTGGCATCGGGACTCCCGTGGGGACCAGAGGCCATGCGCCCGGTGTTCCCCCAGATGGGCACCCCAACCCATCAGAGAGGCATCGGTCGATAGAGAGACCGTCGGCTCGGGGCGGACAAACGGGATGCCCTCCTGCAGATGAGATGGAACGGTCCACCACCGGAGGCGTTCCACATTTCCTGATCACCGTCACTAGCTGGTCCAATGGATCGCGCGCGTTGTGACCACTTTGGAGCCAGTCCCCACTGAAGAGGCGATGCGCCAGCGTGCCCAACGGACCACGCTGGTACAGGCCGCCATGAGACCCAGGAGGCGCAGGAAGTCCCAGGCGCGACTGCCCAACCAGAAATGATTGGGCAAAGGAGGTAAGAACCTCGCCCTGTCCGCCTGGAGCCGTGTTCTGGCTCGAAGAGAGTCGAGCTCTGCCCCGATAAACAGAATCACCTGCTTCAGCTCGAATTCCGACTTGGCCTCGTTGATAAGAAGGCCGATTTGAGAGTAAACCTGGAGGGCCAGATCTCTGGACCGCTCCACCTCCTGTCTGGAGGGGGCTGCTATCAGCCAGTCGTCCAGGTAGGGGTACACCCGGACCCTGGGTGCCACAGGAAAGCTGTCACCACTGCTATGCATTTGGTGAAGACCCTGGGAGCTGGAGACAGGCCGAAGGGCATGGCTCGGAACTCGAAAAGGGATCCCTCCGCTCGAAAGCGAAGGAATCTCCGATGTGACGGACAGATAGGGACGTGAAAGAACGCGTCCTGCAGGTCCAGAGAGCAGAACCACATGCCGTGTTCCAGGGATGGTATTATCTGAGCCAGAGTGACCATCATGAAGGTTCGAAACCTTAGGAACTTGTTCAGGTCGTGTAAGTCTAAAATGGGGTGCCAGCCCCCCGTCCGTTTCGGAACCAGGAAGTACCTGGACACGAACCCCGGGTTTGAGGGAGGGTCTGCCACCTCCCTGATCACCTCCTTTTGGAGGAGGAGAGCAATGTCGGCCCGATGAGCCGACAGTGAGGCTGCGGACCCCGAGGCCCCCCGAGGTGCGATGGCTCTGAAGGGCGGGGCCTGCTCGAATTCTAGAGGCAGGCCTTTTCCCACCACCTCCAGCACCCACCTGTCTGTGGTAATAACGGACCAGGCGGAAAGGAAGTGCCAGAGCCGTCCCCACAGGGGGAACTCAGTGAGGTGACGGGGTTGGGGGCGAGCACCCCCCAGCCCGCCACTGGGCAGGCTTGGAGGAGGGACTGGCCTGGGACCTCCCGGCCTTTACCTCCTTGCTTCCTGTTGGAGGAAGCCCGGGCTGGGTTTGGGATGCAGAGTCCGAGCCTGCTGGGCCAGGCGCCCCAGGCTGGAGAGAGACGAAAGGAGCTTAGGCTGTGGTTTGCGGCCTTTGTCCTTCTGAGCAGAAGAGACTGAGTCCAAGGTAGCATTGGACTTCTCGATCCTCTGCAGGTGACCTTCCACCCCAGGGGCTCAAGAGGTCGGTTCCCAAAAGGGAACATCTGCCAACTTGTGCTGGGTATCCGAGTAAAGGTGGATATCCTCAGCCAAGCCCGACGACGCATGGCCACTCCGGCCGCCACAGACCTGGCACATGAGTCCCCAATGTCTAAAGCAGTCTGGAGCTGCTGTTTGGCCACTGCTCCTCCTGGTCCCGCACCTGCCTGACCGTGGTCTGCAGATCCGCGGGAAGATGAGGGACGACCTCATCCAGGGAGCCCAACAAGGCATGAGAGAAATATGCCATGAGGACGGCCGAACTGGCCTGGCGAAGGCCTAGGGAGGACGCAGCATAGACTTTTCGCCCGGCATAGTCCAATTTCTTGGACTCCTTGTCGGAGGTTTGTCCACATCCCTAGCATTCCCGTCACGCCGGAAAACGCTGTCGGTAACTAACCCCTCGGCCGAGGGGTGTTCCAAAAAACCGGACAGGGAACTGGTAGGGACTGCATACTTCCTGGCCATCCTGGCCGGCGCAGGGCAGGAAGCAGGCGCCGCTATAGTTCCAAGGCCGGGCCATTATGGCCTCGCCACCGGAAAGGCCTCCTGGGGAATCCCCTCGTCCAGAATCTCCGTGAGGGATACCTGGCCCGCTTAGAAACGGGTTCGAAGCTTCATCCCGTGGACTCCGAGATGAGCCGGGCAATCCCAGGAAGGACGAAGGGCTATCGTCCACCGACTGTCCTCCTGAGGACTCCAAGTCCATTCGCTTGGAGAAAAGGGAGGAATCGTCTTCGGATGTGGAAGAGTCCTCAAAGAGCTGCCTCGGGCCTGAGCCACCCTCCACCTGCCGAGGTCGATCGGGAGTGAGGGTGACAGACAGCCTATGGGGCAGTCCCTGAGCCGACTGAGAATTTTTGGTCGGAGCCCCAACTAACGGCTGTGGAGGCGGAGGTTCCACTGGAATCAGTGGGGCAGCTGGTTTTGGCCGAACAACCGGCCTGGGAACAGGCTCCTCGGATAAAATGAGGGGTTGTTTCAGCCGCTCCGGTGACAGACACTTAATGGCCGGGGAAGACGACGGCGTCGGCTTATTCCCGGTCAGAAGGAGCTGTTGCCACATGAGTTCCTCATATCTTCAACGCAACTTGCGCCGAAGCCTCCCTCGTCCGAGGAGGAGGACGGCGCGCCGCTGCAGCGGTGCGAGCCAAACTGCGGCTGACGGCGGATCGGCTGGACCTGCGAAGAAGTCCGAGACCGAACCTCGGCTTTGCCAAGGACGGTGCAGGGAGGTGTCGCGGGGAACCGGCACTCCTCTCGGTTCGGAAGTTTCAACCGAAGGCTCCGGAACTGGAGGCACAGACAAGCCGATGGGGTCCTCAACTCCCACCGGGGGAACCGGGGAGAGGGGATTCTCGGCTTCTCCAGCCGACAACCCGTCCAACGGGTTGAGAAAAATTTTGACCGCTGGCCGACGGAGTCTCGTCAACTGGCCTGACGGGACGCCGTGGAGACCAGTGGCCGGTAAGAAGTCGATCAAGTCGACGGCCGACAACCCTGGGAGAGGGATCTTCCGCCTCCCAAGAGCGCGACGGTGAGACTACCTTTGTCTCTTTTGGACCGAGAAAATGGTCCAGAAGAAGTTGATCCCTCACCTTTAGTAGAGAGGTCAGACAAAGCTCCTTAAAAGAAGCTGAATAAGAGGCACCAAGAGAGCGGGACAAATGCCGCGCGGTAGAAGCGGCCTGCGCGCCTCCTCTTTGAGGGCGATCATCTGCTCTAGCTGATCCGCCCGAGCCGCCGTCGCCGGACACCGCCGACCGGGCCTCTTTGATTTTACCAGAGAAATTGCTCGGGACGCCCTTAGTTGTAAACGGGCAGCACGGTTCTCGAGGACGTAGGCTGCAAAGGAGGAGCACAAGTCGCAGGCCTGCAGGTCGTGCTCAAGGCCCAGCAGTAGACGCACGTGGAGTGCGGATCCGTCCGAGACATCTTCTGCCCGCAAGGGCATCTCCGGAAACCGGGAGTCGATTTGTCCATCGCAGCCGCGAGGGAGAGAAGACCGAAGTCTTTTTAGCAAAACTTTTAATTTCGAAAATTTCAAGAATTAGGAACCAGTCTTATACGCAGAGCGTTAAGGAGGGAACCTGAGCTTCCAAGCGGTAAGGAAGATCTGGCATCATGGGGCGGAGCCGAGAGTTTTACCACCCGGGTGGGTGGGAGGAGCCAGCTTGAAGACCTTCCGGCAAGATTTAAAGCGGCAAGGAACCTGCCAGACAGTGTGGATGAACAACATATCCATGTCCCTAGAAAGGCAATTTATTGTGTTACCACCTGGGGGACCAGGGTATGCAAGTGAGCTTTGCAATCCCATATTTGGGCTGGCTGGGGAAGGGCTGAAAGGGCTCTCTGTGACATGGGTACCCATGTCCTTTACGCACAGTGGATGTGTCAGAACACACACTGGCACCCGATGTGTGTCCTTGAGAGGCATAAGCACAGCAGTCAAGATCCCCCAGTAAACAGTGCCCTTTACCCTGTAAACCCACCACCTGTCCACTTCAAGCCCACTTCCCTCCCACCCAAATGTTTAGACCCTGTTGGTTTTTAAAAAAATATTTTTTCCCACTTAAGTCCAATGCAACAAATTGATCCCTATCTTCAAGAAGGGGCAATGCCGGACCCGGGCAACAACAGGCGAGTCAGCCTGACTGATATCAGTGCAGATAAATGTACTGGAATTCATTATCAAGAACAGAATATTGGATCATTTGATTAAGTTTAAGGTTCTCAACCCTTCTCAGCATGACATTATGAGGGGCAGCATTGTGCCATACCAACCTGATTTGATTCATCAAAGAGGTGACTAGGGAGGAGGAAGTGGCAGGGCTTATATATAGTCCTTTGTCACTGAGGCGCATGACAAGTTTCTGGTCAAAGTGCATAATTATGGTTTATATGAAGCATACACAAGGTAGACTGTTAAATGGTTTGGGAGGCAGGAAGTAGAGGGGTGAGGTTGCTGGGTACTACTCCCACTGGAGAGGCAGTAGTCAGCAGGATCAATCAGGGATCGGTATCGGGCCACTGTTTTTCAACATTTTAATAAATGATCTGGAATTTAAAGTCTCCAGCAGGCTGTGTAAGTTCACTGAGGATACTAAGCTAGCCAGGGTGGTGGACTTCCTTGAGGACAGGGATAAATATCAAGAGGACCTGAACAACGTGGGTAACTGGTGGGTGACTGGTGGGACTCACGAAGTCTTGGATTCAATGTAACATAATGCAAGGTACAAAATTTGGGAAGCAGAAACAAAGACAGAACATGCACACTGTGAGGGGCCATTCTTGCCACAGTGGAGGCAGGAAACAACTTGGGGATTTTAAAAGACAATAGACAAGGGCTAAAGAAAGTATGACAAGCCTTGCCTGGCTGCTGTCAACAAGGGTGGAAGGATGTTGGGGTGTATCAAAAAGGGGTGACAAGCCCAGCAGAGGAAGTAGTCTTACAACTTTACAAGACCTCTGGTCAGGACCCACCTGGAGTACAGTGTGCAGTTCTAGACTCCCCAGTACAAAAGGGATATGATGGCAGTAGAGCAGGTACAACACAGGATCAGCAAAATGATCAGGAGTATTATGAAGGATAAAGACTATGAGGAGAGACTGGAGGCCATTAACATACTTACAAAAAAGAATGGCTGCCTCCAAATCACCAGTCCTACAGCCTGAACTGGATACTAGGATGGAAGAGGAGAATTTCATTTAAAGTGTAAACAAAACAAACACAGATACCAATGGGGTACATTAGGTGAAAGTGTCTGTTTGGGACATTAGTACTGAGTCTCTCTTCCTTCCTAGGCCCTTAACATGTTAACTCTGGAGAAAAGGAAGCTGAGATAGGACATGATATCAATCTTCTGAATACTGAAAGGTATCATGGTAAGGTCAAACAGATAGAGGTGCTTGAGCTAGTGTGTTACTGCAGAATGAGGAGACATGCCCTAAAGCTCAAAGGTGGTAAATCCAGGGATTATGTTAGGAGGCACTTCTTCTTCCAGAGGGTGGTATATCTATGGCACAGCCTACCAGCAAAGACAGTAGACAAGAAGATCGACCAGCCTTCAAGGTAAACCTGGACAAATGTCTACTTACCAAAAGAATTACAGGGTACCCTGCATAGTAGGGTGGGTGGGAAACCCCTATAAATTAGTACATGTTTGAACAGCATACTTTTGAAGCTTGGAGGAGGGCAGACTTGATGGACCTAGTGTGCCTTCTGATTTTATATTACTATGTTACTATGCAGAAAACAAAATGGCTTGTTACTCACCCCACAAGCTACATAAAGGCTGCAAAAAGGCAGCTGTATTACAAATGTATGAAAATTACCTCTTCATTAATTTCACAAGTGAGTCAGAACATACAAAAGTAAAATGATAAAATCTGCCGGAGGCTAAGAGATGCTAGGGAAATCATCTTCCCCTAACCTAACGTTTCACAGATTGTTTTGTCTACCTCTGATTAAGAAATTGACAAAACATTAGGTGAAGAGATGCTGAATTCCATGGCATCTAGAGGCTTCCAGCAGCTTTTATAATGACAGGTGCTAGTGTCACTCAGTTGGTAGCACATCCACCTACAAGCCAAAAGGTTGTGGGTTCTAGTCTAACACTTGGATTGGGCCCATACCTTAAATGCTGGCACTTGAGTGCAGTACTAAGGGGATGCTGTACTGCTAGGTGTGCCATCTTCTGGATGGGATGGTAAACCAAGGTCCTGTCTGACTTTTCTGGTGGTTGTTCAGCTGGACATGGACAGGGGTTCGACGGTCACAATCAAACTGCAAAGGTCAGATGCAGGGTTGATACACCTTCCTAGCAGTTTTTATGTTTGCAAAGATCAGGCGCTCTGTTTCTGCCTAGGGCAACTGAAGACCTGTCACAAATGAAGTTCCCAGCAACATCTGAACAATGCACATGACAGTTTTTTTTTTGTTTTGTTTTTAGTTGTTTAACCAGGAATAGCACACTAAGCTGAAAGCCTTTTTACAGGAGCGACCTGGGAGCACAAGGAAGTTAAGTGACTTGCTCAGGGTCACACAGTATGCAAGTGGAAGCTGTGGGATTCAAACCCAGGTCTGGTCTGCTGGATGTCACCAGATGTGCAGTTCAGAGCCTTAGACCACTGAGCTATACTGTGCCGCCTGTTTGGAGTATGGGTATGAAAGACTTTCTTGTCCCAGCCCTTACAGGTCTAATCTTTGTGAGAGGAAACTGGCCACTCATATCAACAGTGTCCATGGGCAGTTCACAATTGGGTAGCTTCAATCAAGACATGAACTTGAAACAGGCTCAACAAATGGCAGTTCAAAGAGAGGAAGGAATACCCCCCCCCCCCCACACACACAATGGCACTTCAACCACCAGATCCAGACGGTAATGATGCAGGATTCTCCGATGTAATGATGGGGTCCAAATGGTGCTCCACAAGGGAGATCCTGTGTACATACAGATGTCCTTTTTTATATGCTCCTACTAAGTTTGTTCTGCCTTTTTTCTTCTGTATGGATGAAACTGCCTATGTAAGTGTTCCACTCCAACACTTTTGTTTGCACTGATTAAAGAGAAACTCATACTGGACAACAGGTACCTGTCTGGACTTTTTAATGCAATGTGGTTTTGTGCATATATCAAGCTCTAAGGTCTATAGTAGGTGCCAGTCACCCTTTCTACATGATTGCATCTGCCCCAAGTGTAGACTAGTCTAAGACAGTGATACCCTTGTCCAGCTCACTAACCCTGAGGACGAGCTTCCTCCCACCTCCCTCCACCCCTCTTCCCCTACTTCCTGTTGAGGTCTCAGATCCTACGTTATCAAAAGTGGTCAAGACTGCTGTGCATTAAAAACACTCTCTAATTGGACATTGCTGAAGCTAGATGTTTCTTTGAACTGAAAAGTTTAAAATGTATTTGCTGTAGGGTTGGGAGGCATGGTCATCCTCAGGATAAAACATCTAGTATTCTTTCTGTTCACCAGTTCTCACATGTTTGAGTTCTATAGCAGTTTGCTCAATTTTAGCTATTCAATTTACACTGGAGTGGTTATATATAGGATAAAGTATGGGTCTGGGTGTGTAACGAGAATTTACACACACCCGAGGGGTTTGATGCTACATAAACCCCAAGAGCGAAGCTCGAGGGGTTTATGTGAAGCATCTAACCCCGAGGGTGTGTGTAAATTTGAGTTTCACACCCAGACCCATATTTTATTTTATATAATTGCTGGGTTTCCCTTTTTTTGCCTCAGCAATTGTATAAAATAAAATCTAGCTGTGCAGCCAGGTTTGCAGAGGGTGAAGTAGTTACCGTAGTCAGCTGTTTGATTTTAAGTTTTTTTTTTATTATTATTTTGTTCACAGCACTGACTGAGGCAGATTTTTTTTTTTTTTTTGTACTTACCGCCTAGTCGAGGTGGCGGTTTGAAGTGTCCCATAGCGGTTCCCCGAGCAGGCATGGTGTTGCGAAGCGAGGAAGTGCAGCGCGCACATGCGCACAGTGAGGGAAATCGTGCACGTGTTTGCCGTAATGAACACTCCTTCATTACGGAAAATTACGCCACGGTTTCCCTATGGGAAAAAAGGGAAACCGGTAATTATATAGGCATATTAGTGTCATTGAGGATTATAATTATCTTGCTTAAAATGGTTAGAGCCTCACTATTATAACTGCATGTTAAGTATTAATCAGTAGCTTCTGTCTACATAATTCTAAGAAGTGATGCCTTTTGAAAATGTCCTAGTTTTAAGGGCTTATTAGGAGTTAGTCCTGTATTAATGCAGTCAAATACTTACAAGATACAACAATTTTCGGACATGCATGGACTCATAAAGCACTTAATAATAATAATTTTATTTATATAGCGCATTTCAGCATGTCAAGGCGCTGAACATTTTAAAATCATAAATTCAGATTCCAGATACAAATCTTCAAAACATGTATAAAAATACACTATAATAGCAAAATAAATTATAATAAAATTCCAATCATACTAAAATTAACTTAGTTATCCAAGAAGGCCACTTGACATGACGTGTTAGTGGGTGTTTTGCACCTAGGTGATTATTAGAAATCCATTATCGATTTTAGTCCATAAGCATGTTGCAGTGGTCTCTTCGTGAGCTTAATTTGATATTTACTTTAATGTAGAAAAATGAGACCCCACCATATGAGGTCACTACAGTAGTAGCACATGAATCCTGTATTTCTATTACTAATACTAAGCCAATTGAGATTGTTATAACTTGAACGTATTTTTATTGTGTGAATCACACAGTGGAAGACTGAATAAAAATAAAGTACAAAAAAAAAGTGGTCAAGATGTCCCCAGAGGTAGTACAGGAACCTATGCCTGCTAAAATCCCTCCTAGGTGTATCCATTGAAGAAATGTCTCTCCCCCAGCCTCCTGACTCAGGTATGGTGAGGGTCAATAGACATGGCAGGAAGAAGACAATTCCCTTTAAGCCCAAAAATTCTGAAACGAGATGACCTTCCAATTCAGACAAGTAACAGGTTTGGTCTCTGTCATCCACTGTCAAGTGGGGTGATACGTGGAGTGAGGTGGAACAGTAGAAGACCTCCTCAACAGCCTCCTCTTTTAAAGATGGCCTGTCTGATACAGAGGGCTTTATTTCAGAATCACAAGGTTCCAGAAAGAGAGCAAGGTCCAGTGCAAGATTCAAAGGAGGGTGATCATGATGCGGAATGTATGGCATGCTTTTATTTTTTCTCTCTTTTTTGCAGGAATCATACATAGGCCTACTTAAGGTGGCCATGTGTAATGTCAACAGTATAAAGAACCTAAAGAGAAGCGACACCACGTTAGCTACCTTACAAGATATCACTGCAGACACAGTGTGTCCACAGGATATCAGACTATGCACCTTGACTGACATTTCTGGGGGCCTGATGTCAGGGGTTCATCCTTTTGGTCTCTGGGTAAGGACCTTTGTTTGGGGGTGGGTGCTCTGCTGACTGGTTCATCTGTTATGGTCACTAGACTTCTTGATGTTAATCCTGGGAGGGTTCCGATATTGGATGTTACCAGGAAATTTGTTAACCTTCAAATTTTTCCATTTTCTCTCCCCAAACAAAATCCCAGAGAGTAGAGTGTTTCAAAGTCATCCAGGTTTATTTACATGCTCTCAGAGAGGTGATCAGGAGGGGGGGATTTTAATTGTATTTTTATGACTATGGACAAAACATGTCATACACAAAAACAATTTAGCAATTTGAATTCTTTTGGGCAAATGGTGGACACAGGCAACCTTGTGTCCTTTTGTGGACACCTATTGGTATATGCATGTGGAAGGGGGCCATACATTTCATGAAAAATTGGTCTCTATTTGGCTTGATTACATCTTTGCCTCCCGCTGTTTGAGGCTACTATCCTCAGTAGACCTTCCCACTTAAAACTTCTGACCATAATATGGTCATGTGTACATTTACTAATTATTTGGAGAGGGGACAGAGGCTAGAAACTTACAGTAGGACCCCAAAATTAGGGACAAGTGGGAAGGGTTAACCATGGCTAGATAGCAGTATGGAGGGAAGACACAAAAAAGACTTTAAACATTTTCTTATTTCACTTGGACAGAGGAAATCTAGGGATAGGTATATGGCATATTTGGACTTGCATTCTAAATTATCTAAATTAATCTCCCCAAAAACCTGGGAGTTCCTGGTTTAAGTGATCAAATTAAAACCATTACAGATAAGATAAAGAATCTTCAATATGATAGGGCAAAATCTATGAGGGCAGAATTGAAATCTGGCTCCAAATTATAAAATCAGCACTATATGTTTTCACAGGTTGCAAAGACAGAGTGAAACATTGCATGTTTTATAGGCCTCTGTTCAGAGGATGAGGTGTGTTATGCAGACAATGACGGTATAAGGGATGCAGTAGGAGCACATCTACAACAATCCTTGGGAGCTCCTATTACTCTCTCAATAGAAACAGAGGACTTTCTAGCACTGCATAAGGGCTGGAGCAGTCCAAATCAGAGGAAACAGCATTATGCAAGCCAGTGGTAGTGGAAGAAGTAGTGGAGATTGTGTGGAAACTACAGAATAATACAGCCCTTGAAATGGATGGTATATCAGCTGAATTATATAAGTAGGGGAAATACATTTTGGTCCCACTTGTCTCAGGTGAATAATGATAATGAAATTTTGGATACCCAATCTATGCCTTATTCAATGGATATGTAAACCTTGGTCTTTTTACTCACAAAAGAGGATGTTAAGTGTTAATAAATTGGAGGCCCATGAGCTTACTTAATGTTGAACTCAGAATTTTGTTTAATATTTTGTGTTCTCAACTAACATATCATCGGGAACTTGATTTCTCCAACGCAAACATATGCTCTGCCAGGGAAATCTATTGTGGATAACCTAATATTGATTTGAGAAGTCTTTGAAAATAGTGCCAGGGGATCAGTCAAGGGCCCTCTCCTCACATTGGATCAGGAGAAGGCTTTTGAGCAGCTGTCTCACCGCTTGCTATTTTCTGTATTAAAATTCTCTAGCATCCTGGAGCAGTTTATTATTGGGGTTCAACTGTAAACTGTATGTGAAGCCAAAGATGTGGTTTGTTGTAAAGGGGAGATGGTGCAAATATGCAGAGGTGTGCGTCAAGGGGCCCATTAGATCTTGATCTTTATGTCATGTGTATCAATATTTTATATAAAATCCAAAGTACAGAAACTGTGGGTTGATTTTACATTTTGGAAGCTCCCTAGCAAACATAAAAGCTAACGTAAATGATGTGGTGGTGGTGTTTGTCACAGATCGTGCCTATGGAGTACAGGCAATCTCTGTGTTCCACCAGTTTGCTGAGGTGGTGAGTACTGAATTAAATTGTGAGAAAAGCGGAGTGCTTCCCATCTGAATGGCTTGGGGCAAGATGCCTTGTACAAATATCTGTAATATCCGACCCCCCCTCAAGTTGGTACTGATATTAAATTTCTAGGTGTGACCTTTGGTCACCGTGAAATGGGGCTACACAACTGGGAACTGAAACTGACAGATAGCAAACAGAAGATGGCTAGATGGAAGCAGCTACCCTTATCGAAAAAGGGTCATGTTGGTAAAAATTCTACTGTTAACCAATTTCTTCTATTTAGGTCTGGCATCTCCTCTACCAATGACATTAGAAACTAGGATTTATAATGTATTTAAAACTAATCTGGGGCAACAGGTTAAACCCTGTTAAAATGGAATTTTACTAACTGCCCTGTAGAGGGCGAGGAACTTGGAATGATTTACCCTATAATTTTCTTCTGGGCTGCATTTGGTTTACGAACTTCTTATTTTTCAGATTAGTATTAAATTATGGGCATCATGGGTGAAAGAGTGGGTTCAGATTTTTGATACTTTTTGGAAGTTAGGGTCTTCTATAATTTCAAGACAGAATGCCTTGGGTGATATAACTATATACATTAAACAAACATGTTAGAAACTGAAAAGGAGGAAGGTACCTGTGGAATGCGTCCAGCAGTTTTCTCAGAAAGAACTATAACAGCAGTGGGAGATTCCATAACCTGCAGTGCATGTTAAAGTTTATATAAGCTCAAATCTTTTGTTTGCTGGTCCTACTGCCCTCCCTGGGCTAAGCACAGTCACAGCAGACTGTATTTAGCCCCTGAAGAAAAGCAGACCTAAAAAACAACTGACAGGAGATTATAAAAGTTCTAATGTACTGCAAACTATTGAGTCTCCCACTGCTGCCCAGTGATCTGACGTCAGCTGCAGGGGATTCCGGGATTTGTAGTAATTGAAGATGTCAGCCTAGAACTAAGCAAAATTAGTCTGATACTAATCTACTATATTACAATAAACAGTAAGCAAAACCAAAATGTTTTTGCAAACTGAGTGCACATTGGGACCAGCCCCATGCTTGGGTGTGTGGGCCCTTTGTGCTGACTGTTCATCTTTAATCACTGTGAAGGGTAAGCGCCTCTTGTGAAACTGGAAGCCAAATATCCTGGATCCCTAGTCGCTGTACTCTGACTGCTAGAATACACTGTTTCAACAGCTCTTCCCTAAAAGTACACCTACAGGAAGCAATTAACATTCATATCCCTAAATTTCCTCCAGCACTGTCGGCCACCACTGAGCATAGCGTGGTTGAGGCAAGATTGTGGTTACTGGCCACCAAAGATGGGAGCCCCTTTGCTGGAAAACTGCGAGGAGGCAGGTAAAAATCATCAAGTTAAAAAAACAAAATCAAGCTAAACAAATTTGTAAGAAAAGAGACATGAGGCAAGTCATACCCATATCGTCGACAGTAGCGAGCAGGTACACCTGCTTTCCCCCTTGCGCTAGATGGACAGCAGTGATCTCCACATTTTCTGCCTCCCATGTGCAAACCAAAGAACAAGCAGGTGCACTGAATGCTGCAATTCCTCTGGGCAGGCCGACAAAGATGTATCTTCCATCCTGTGATGCGATGACACAGTTTGCCCTGTCTTGAAGCTGTGAAGAAGCGACATGGAGAGAGAAGAACAGAGAGAATCAAGTGAGCAGAGATCCAACAGTGCATCAGAGCCCTGTTTAGTGCAAAAACCTTTTTTTCAGTCAAAGAAGAACAATATGACCCTTCAATGTAATTAATGGATAGAGAGTTTTATGAAAGGATTTTGCTGGTACTAATTCAGTAAAATTGGAGGCAGCATGGCCTAGTGGTTAAAGCGTCAGCGTGGATACAAGGGAGTCAGAAGTTCAAACCCAGCTACACTGTGTGACCTTCAACAAGTCACTTAACCTCCTGCTGCTCCAGTCCTCAAAGCTGTGGAAATGGGTAGACATGGAACCTCACTGGAAACTAGATGTTTTATGTCATCTGGACTATCCTGGGTACAGTGTGAAAATAAAAAAGGCCACATCTGAAACAACCTCTCACTCAATGTCAGGCAAACAACAACTAAAAGCTCTTTAACATTATCTGAAGCACTGGAACAGCCTAAAAGGCTTCCACTTCATATCTCACATGAAAGATGTTATTCTGATAACCCAACACACACACACACACACACACACACACACACACACACACACACACACACACACATCTCTTCTTAAGAAGCCTAACCACTGGTTCCAGGGTCTTCAGGAGATGGATACTCACACGCAGTCTTTAATTCAGCCCTAGATTATAATCCATTAAATGCCAGTCACAGTATTTGTTGTATTGCCAGCACCCAGCCCGCCCACTTTCACCAGGGAAAATTTTGAATTTTAGAACCCATCCAAACATTTATGTTCATACCCACCTGACAGCATGAAGCACTCTTCTCAGTTTCAGATAGTGATTTTATGCAGGATCCTTCAGGAACATTATGCTATCCAGTGGCAGTTAATCCAAACTGTCATGCAGGAAACTGTGGCATCTGTATCGTAGAGTGCCTCAAACTAGAAGTCCATCATATCTTCTCTGTTGTTTCTTCCTAGAATTCCTCAATCCTTTTGGAGCTTCCAGAGCCCTGAACTCCCTTTTGATTTGATTGTTCCTTTGTACATATCTCATTGGGTGTTGAAGCATGAGATAATTCAAGTCAAATATCTCACCCCCCCCCCACCCCCGCTTTATAAATCAGGGGTAGGAATTAAGAAAATCAGGGACAAAGGTTCAAAATCAAAAATAATGGGCAATATTCATCCTGGAAGACAGTAGAATAAGGAGCTTAGTGTAACTGCATTTTCTGAGGAACAAGTCTATAACTAATGTTTAACATAATTTTGTGTTTACAATTTAAACTTTTCAGTTATTCGTGGTAGGAGGGACAGAGGAAATTTCTGAGGCAAAACTGGGGTTGCCCCTGAAAAGCAGGGGCAGATGAGAGGTATGTATCACATTACTGGGTAGACTGTTTCACCTGCCACTACTCTCTCTCTGTAAAAAATATGTCCTTAACGTCCTTTATGAAGTTTCCAACACTTGTTTGAGATTGTGGCCCCTGAGGATCATGTTACTTCATAAATTTAATTAATCCAAGGAATCCACCCTGTTGTGTCCCTGCATATACTTGTAATGTGCAAAGCAATGTGCTTTGTAGGTTTCTAGTATGCCCCCTCCATCTTCTGTCCCTTAGTGAGTACAAATTAGGCTGTCAAATCTTTCCTGATAGGTTATACAGTACCTTGCTGCTAGGTTCTACAGTACCTTGCTGCCCCAGGATGCTTTTATATTGACCTCCGCTGAATAATTTATATTCTTTCCTTATCCTGTTTCAGATGAGGGTTCCAAAACTGCATAAAGTGTTCTAGGTGTGACCTAACCAAAGACATGTACAGCAGCAATATAGCCTCAGTTTCACTTAGAGAAACTGTGGCTGACACATCCCAGCATCATAACAGCTTTTCCATATGTCATTCGGCATTGGGATATAGAACTGTGGATAGGGAAATTGACCCTACAGTTTTTTTTACACTATAAAAGATACTGGGCATCTTCAGTTCCATTTTATGGTAACATTTTCTAGTTCCACCGAATTCTGCGAATGTTTTTTCTATTTTTTATCTCAAGAAAAGAGATGGCTGCCACACTTGACTTAGAAATAGCATTGTAGACCTGCCGAAGGATAGAATCGAGAAAATAAAAAAATAGAAAACATGGTATGCAGCACTGGAGGTACCTAAAAGAGTAGATTTGACAGGTATCCTAATATTTGTATGAAATATAGCTGAAACTAGCTTTTTGGAAAAACATTTTTTGCTTCACTGCTGCTTTAATTGTCTGTTGCACAATTCTTATGGGCTAAGATGCCCATATTTCCAATGAGCAGATGAACAAGGCTGTCAGCAGGCAGCTAACATTACCCTGAGCCCTTTCAGTACTCTGGGGTGTTTCCTATCCCTTCCCATGGTCATATCCACCTCCAGATTTGCTAGTCTTTTTAGGACTCTTCCCTCTGAAAATTAACTTGTGTCCACTCCCCTCCTCCCTATTCTTGCTTCTCCCTTGTGGGCCGTTTCTTTCTCCCTCCACTGTGAAGACCTAGCACATTGTACAGTGACCACTGGTATCTAGGGGACACCCAACTGTGACACCTGCAATGCTGTTCCTGTTTGTTAGCACTATGTCCAATACTGCCCCGTCCGTAGTAGGGTCCTTTACTAGCTGCCTGAGAAATGCTCCCTGTAGGAAGTTAAAGATGGCCCTGCTTCTTGCAGAAGCTGCTGCAATGTTCCACCCCACACGTGGCAGATTGAAATCTCCAACTAGCACAACCTCCCCCTTTTTTGCCATCCTGATGACAGCCTTGCTAGCACCTTCTCTATCTCCTCCCCTTGTGCTGGAGGTTTGTACACTAATCTGGTATGGATAGAGGTCCCACAGCCTGTCTCCAGGATGACCCACAGCACCTCCAGACCTTCCTCACCTAGGTGCACTCCTCCTCTTCTCCTCCTCACCTTGTCTCTTCTGAAAAGAGAGTAGTCCAGTATGGCCATGACCTAGTAATGGTTCTTGGTGTACCATGATCTCATTATGGCCACTAGACTCAGGATAGCCTCCATGTCTGGGATTTTGTTTCTGAGGCTCCTGCCATTAGCAAACATGGCTCTGCATGTCTTCTCCCCTGCATGCCTTCTCACCTGCCTGATACCCTGCGTCTTCCTCCCCTTCCTGCCTATGGTGTTACCAGATGCTCCCTTTGACTCACCCCTACCACTTTGCTTTTTCCATTCCTGGTTCTTTCTAATCTACTCTCCTCTCCAACCCAATTTATGTCCCTATTTTTTTATTCTTGTCCTTGTCCCTGACTTCCTGAGTCTCTGTCCTTGGAGTGTTTTCACCCCTGGGCCCTCTCTCTCTGTCACTGTACCATTTGGGGGGGGTGGAACTGTTAATTCCCTCAGTTTTTCCTCCTCCTCCATCTGTCTAGTTTAAATGCTCATCCAAGTAGCATCTAAGCCTCCCACCAAGGACTGTCATCTCCTTCCCAGAAGGATGTAGGCTGCCTGTCTCACAGAGGCCCCCCATCTTCCCAGATTATCCCACTCCCCAATGTAGCCAAAGCCTTCCTCCATATACCATGCTTTCAGCAAGTCATTAAAGGTCCTGGTATGAAGTGCCCTTGTCTGTCCCTTGCCCTTCATAGGTAGCACCTCGGAAAATGTCCTTGTGTGTGCAATCTGCTTGAGGCCCATCCCAGCTTCCAGACATTTCCCAGTACTACCCCGCCCTCTCCTGTGCTAGGTCATTTGTCTCAAGATGAACAATGATGTCCCTCCTGCTGCCCTAGTAATTTGCAGGATCCTCTCTCTGTCCTTCCCAGCTGAGGCATCCCTCACGTACCTCACCTCTTGATCCTTCCCCATCCTAGTTTCAAACTATATGCCCTTCACTACAGAGTCCTCCACCAGCAGCGTTTTCTTCTTGGGCTTGGGGTCTCTCCTCCCTCCTTGGGGCCTCCATTTCAGAGGACCCCATACTGCAATGGGAACCTCCTCTTGGTTGTCCTTTTCCAATATGGTGAAGGTGTTCTGCAGTGGTAACGGTGAAGGAGTGTGCACTCCCTCCCCCCAACCATCCCAGAGACCACCAGGATCTATCCGGTCTGTCTCTGTGTAGGCATCCTCTGGCAAAGAGTGGTGGACTGCATAGCTCCGGATAAGACATAAGGTCTGCTGTAACCTTGCCAGTTCAGCCTGGAGTTCAGCAACCTGTGTACGCAACCCAGAGAAGTGAGTACTGATGGAGCAGCACCTCACTCTCCAGAAGGTCTCCCAAAAGACTGCGGGCGGTACAACATCCAGTATACTGCACCACTCCCCTTCCGCAGTCCTCACTTAGTACCTACCTTAGTTTGGACTGCCCCTCTATCCTCTTCCTACTTCCTTAGTACTCCTTTCCCTCTATTCTGCCTTCCCCTGAACTTTTTTATCAACCTACCCTATACAGGACGTGTCCTGCTTTCCCTATTCTAACCCTCTTTTTTGCTCTTACTTCTCCCAAGGAGTACAATAGCTACTTCCCCTTTACACTGCTGCTATACAGAACAGATAACTGTCTGTTAACACAGAACAGTTAAGGTGTGACTTCCTACGTTGTCCAGCATCTCACCTCCAAAGTCCCCTGACCTGCAGTCTCTCTACGGATGCACCCAAGAAAAACTCTCCACTCATGCTCTGCTCCACTCACGGGATGAAACACTAATGCATTGATCTACTAGGTGAAGGAGTCATTATACTGCCAATTGCAGCGTACTGGTCCACTGCTATTGGCTGTGCCTGCTTCAGTCAAGTGATCTTCAGTCAAGTAGGCGAACATCATTACTTTGTGATCACTTCTAAACACCTGTGTGCCCAGTTTTCTTTTGGGATTTTTGGTTTCTGTTCTGACTCAGACGTGGGACTCAAAGAAGTACAGTTTAAAACAACCTCAGTCACTCACAGTGACCCGCTCCAACCTATGCTTTGGGGAAGAGAGGCCACTGCTGGCTACCAGAACAGCTCATAGATAAAACTGAGAGGTGCAATGCTTTTTTTAATCACAAACAAACTGTAACTCGCTATTTTTTTAGCTTCTTCTACCCTAGGTCACTCAAGATAGGAAGGAAGTTTTGAAGAGGTTACCCTTATGTAGTGATGGTATAATTAACTTCATGATATAATGCCAGTATTCCTCTATATAGTTTCTCTATACATTCATACTAATGGCTGTTAAAACAAACATATATAATATATTTTAAAAGGTTATCTTCAATTAATTACTAAGTTAAATTCTTATTTATGATTTATTGTTTTTTCTGTATAATGTATTTCATGTCACGGATCAACTGATGTTTATATGTATACGTATGTTTTCATTTTTGTTGTTGGAAAAAAAACAATAAAAACTCATTGACAAAAAACAACTTGCAGAGGTCGCAGTAGATTGGTCATATGACCAGCTCCAACCAATAGCACAGCACCAGGGAGCAAGCAATCCTCCCTAAAAGAAACAATTCTTAGAATTCCCCATTACACTTGTGTCCCAGAACATGAGTGAAACAGAGTAGAGTAGGACAGGCGAAGGGACTGGCATTTTGGACCTCAGCAGACATCCACAGGTGACAGCAGGGACACAGAGAACTCTGATGGTCCAGTAAGGTAGTAAGGTAAATGCTATTTTGATGAACATTTAAACTAACTGAAGGGGAGATGGAAATAAAAAGGGAGGCAGAAACAGCTCCACCTCACAGACTAAAACTAAAAGAAGGGTGACACAAGAGGAAGGAAAATACCCCAGAAGAAGGATAAAGAAAACAGCACAGTAGTAGTAGATAAAGGGGATAGGAAGAAAAGTTGAGAAAAGAGATGGGAAAAGGAGGCGGGGCAAAAGGGAAAAGAAGGGTCCTCCAGGCAAAATATGAAAAAGGTGTGGAAGGCCATTTCTGCAGACACATGGGTGCTGATTCTTAAAGATCTCTTAGATTGATGCAAGCTGTGGCAAAAGGCAGCTTGCATCAATGCCCAGTGCACCAGGGACTCTGCAACTGATTCTTTATTGGGTAGCATCACGGCAGCAAAGTCCTTCGGCTTGCGGCAACCCTGGCCGTGTGTCAAACAGGTGGCGCATCCGGAGGGTATGCCGCAGCTGTGGGGTGACAGTGCACCACTCTAGCACATACTTGGTAGCTAGCAACACCCCCCAAGCCCCCCGTTAATATAAGTAACACCTCTCTGGTGGTCTAGCGGATCCCCCTCCCCAATCCTCGATGTTGCCCATGTATGTACAGCATAGAAACCCTCTTTCCTGGTGGTCTAGTAGACCACCCTCACTAACCCCCAATGTTGTCCGTATATGTACAGAATGAAATCCCTCTTCCCTGGTGGTCTAGTAGACCCCCACTCCCCAATCCCCGATGTCGCCCGCATATGTACAGTATAGAGAAACCCTCTTCCCTGGTGGTCTAGTGGCCCCCCACCCCAACAGACAGTGTCCCACCACCCTGTCCCCCCATCCTGAAATGAAGCCAGCGACTAACACAGCCCATTGCTCACTACCACAGACAACCTTCAACTGAGCTCTCAATGAGCACAGTAATGTATTCATTACTTGCCCATTGATTGATGTTGCGCTGTCAAGCAAATGAGCGCATAATGAATATATTCCATTGCTCTCTGACAGCTCAGTCAGTGGCTGGCCATGGTGGTGAGTGATGCACTCTACCAGTCGCCGTCTCGGTTTCAGGATTGGGGGAAGCAGGGTGGTGGGACACTTTCTGCAAGGGTGAAGGGGTTGGGGTCCATTAAACCACCAAGAAAGAGGGTTTCTATACTGTAACTTATGCAAGCGACATTAGGGATCTGGGGGGGGGTCCACTAAGCCACCAGGGAAGAGAGTTTCTATACTGTATATATACGGGTGAAATCAGGGATCGGAAAGGGGAGGTACACTAGACCACCAGGGAAGAGGGTTTCTATACTGTACATATATATATGGGTGACATCAGGGAAGGGGGTCCATTAGACCACCAGGGAAGAGGGATTCTATTCTGTACATATACGAGTAACATTGGGGATCGAGGAGGGGGGTCTGCTGGACAACCAGGAAGGTGTTACTTATATTAATGGGGGTTCGAGGTTTTGGGGGGGGGCCACTAGAATACCAGGGTTATGTTATATAAGTGATGGGGGATCAGAGCTTGGGAGGGAGGACCGCAGCACATTGGCGCACAGTGCTAAATTCTACCAGTGGGATATTTCTAAGTACCCTCAGACTAGCCCTGGCTGGTCTAATGGTACTTTAAATTTCTCCCTCTGGGAAGAGTTTTGAGAATCCCTCTTTTGGGGATGTGGCAGCTTGCATCTACCACAGGCTCCCTAGTGCCATGCCGCAGCCCATTTTGTGGTACATGGACAGCAGAAGCCCCATTTGGTGCAGGCAGCCTGTGGTTAATGCAGGCTACCTTTAAGAATTGCTCCCGGTACATCATTTGGCACAAGTGGCACTTTGCACCATTCACTATGGCGCAAGCCCCTTGCGCTGCACCTGGAGTTTTGAGAATCGGGTCCATGTAGTCTTGGAAATAAAATTCCTGATCTGGAAGCCATCATGGCAGAGGCAGACCTGAACAGTATGGCCATTACTCAGTCATGGTGCATTGGGAACCACAACTGAGGCATGGCCATATCAGGCTATATTCAGTTTAGAGGAGGAGGAGGAAAGAAGAAGAGGTGGTGTCGTATGCAAGGAGGGTATTAAAGTGATGGAAATGCAAGGAAACTAGTGGGGCTGGAAGGGTTAGAGGTACTATAGTTCACCCAGGAGACAGGAAACAGAGTCTGTTTCACACTAGGGTTATTTACAGACCTCCAATATAGGGAAGAACTTAACAAGGTACTGGGGGAAGCATTTAGCACAACAGCAGAAAAAAATAATTACTCATCATAGTAATGTTGTTTTTTCCAAAGGGATCCCTCACTAAGTTTAACAAGTGCAATCGTTCTCCTAGAATAAACAGGCCTGGAGCTTTTAGAATTTTTTATCAATAAAATTTTAATGAAATTTTAAAATCATATAACAAAATGTACACATTTGTTTTAGAGACATTAGGTGGTTGCAAGGAAAGATGAATGTGTAAACGTGAATTATAGGTCAGTTACTGAAACAGATATGCGGAGCTTTTAGAATTTTTATGCAAATTATGGAATTCAGAATGAAATTCAAACTCTGCTGTGTGGTCACACTCACCCCTGCACTCTAACGTCAGATTTATTTCTAAAGCTAAGGTGAGCGGTGACCTCTAAAATTTGCTAGATGACTACCAAGAATTCTAAAATTTTTATTAAAAAAAAAGTATTAACATTTAATAAAACAAGGCAGAAAAATGAAATTGTTATGAAAAAATAAAGTCACTTAGACCACTTAACAACAGTTGTAAAAGCACTGTAATGAGGAATGCACAAGCAAGTTGAAAAGAAACTTATTCTTGTCCGAACCTTTCTCCCAAATTCTGGAAGGGGAGACAGGGATTAGGGATTGTTAAACTTAGTGAGGGATCCCTTTAGAAGAAGCAACATTACTACGGTGAGTCATTTTTTCTTCACATCCCAGAAATCCCTCACTTAAGTGTAACTAGTGCGGACTCCATAGCAGTAAACTGGGAGGCTGGGTACAGAACCTATTTAGGGAAAAGGTTGTGCAAGACAGCAGTGCCAAAACTGGCATCCCTTCTGGACTGCATGTCCAGACAGTAAAGTTTTGTGAAGGAGTGTACTGCTTTCCAGGTACTGTAGCTGCCTTACAAATCTCTTACAGGGATGCTGCCATAGACAGAGGTGCCTCTTGTAGAGTGTGCCATGAGCCCTCTGGATAGCAATTTACCAGCTTTGACATAACAGAACTGTATGCAAGAGATGGTTCTCTTGGATGCTGGTTTGCCTTTCCCCACACCATCACAGGTAACAAACAGCTGAGAACTAGTGGACCTTATGTCCTTTGTGTGGTCCAAGTAGTAACTCCGTGCCCTTTTCATATCCAGACTGTAGAGCGTTGACTCACCTGTGCTAGATTTTGCCTGTGAAGAAAATTGGAAGGGCAACTCACTGATTCACATGGAATTCAGACACCACTTTCGGGAGGAATTTCCTGTTTGTCCTTAGGACTACCTTGTCCCTGTGGAAAATTATGTAGTTAGGATCTGTGCAGAGGGCCTGTAGCTCACTCACTCTTCAGGAAGACTGTTTTTCCAGGTGACATACATTAGTGCAGCAGTGGCCATGGACGTGGATAGGAATCCCCAGGTGATTAAGGCCCTTAAAAAACTTTCTGAAAATGGGTTTTGAAGCCACTGATCTGTCTTTGCCAGTTGATCCGTAAGCTGACACTGCTGCAAAATACACCTTCAGGGTTGAGGGTCTTTGGCCCA
Organism: Neoceratodus forsteri; assembly: GCA_016271365.2. Lineage (NCBI taxonomy): Eukaryota > Metazoa > Chordata > Ceratodontiformes > Ceratodontidae > Neoceratodus > Neoceratodus forsteri. The sequence continues at coordinate 520,083,072 of CM028129.1, read as the reverse complement.
AGGATTGGACGTGGACTAGGTAGTCCAGAACTGTGGGCAGACCTGCCCTGAGAGGGTCAATCTGTCTGGAAGAGCACCAGAGGGAAAATCTTTTCCATTCTGAAGCATACGTTTTCTTGTTGCTGGCTTCCTGAAAACCTTCAGCACTTCCATTACTTTCTCAGAAAGATTCAATCCAGAGAACTCTAGCTCCTCAAGAACCATACTCTGAGGCACATAGTTCTCAGATCTGGGAATGGTATCCTGCCCTGGGACAGTGTCAACAAGTTGTATCTCATGGGCAGGTTGATAGGTGGTTTGTTGGAGAGAAACGGGAGCATGGAGTACCAGGTCTGTCTGGCCCACTCTGGAGTGATTAGAATCATAATTGCTGACTCCCTTCTCAGTTTTATCAGTATTTTCAGTAAACATGGGAATGGAGGGAAGGCATTGAGAAACTTCCCTGACCAGTTGAGGACTAAAGAATCCTGTGGGACTGAACCCACTGCTGGGGCCTGTAACAAAAAGTGGAAGCTGCTTTTTCTCCCAAGAGGCAAACAGATCTATTTCTGGTGTACTCCACTATCTGAACACTGATGTCAGCACCTGCTGGTTCAGGGTCCACTCGTGATTTCCCTGGCTAATCCTGCTCAGGGTGTCTGCCAGCACATTATCTTTCCCTGGTAAATGTACTGCTGATAGCTGAACTTCCATGGAGTAAGTTAGCTTCCAGATCTTCATGGTTTTTGTGCACAGCTTGGAAGATCTTGTTCTTCCCTGCTTGTTTATGTAGCACATTATTGTACTGTTGTTTGGTCTGATCTGGACAGAATGACCGTCCATTGATCTGGAAGGAAAAAGCCTGCATTGCTAAGTACAGTACCCTGAGTTCAAGGAGATTTATGTGCTCTTGAGTGTCTTGTGTACTCCAGGTGTCACTCACAGTAAGATCCTTCAGGTGGGCGCCTCAACCTAGGAGGAGGGCATCTGTAGTTAGTATAACTGTATGCGACTGCTGAAGGAAGAGACTTCCCTCGCTGAGGTTGTATTCCTCCTTCTACTATTCTAGTGCCCTTAACAAGGTTTTTCTGAAGGCATCAATTTGGACAGACTGTCCCACTTCCGAGACTAATGGTCCCCTAGGTGGTACTGTACATCTCTCACATGGAATTTGGCTCCTGGTACCACTGATGTGGAGGAGGCCATGTTTCCAAGAAACCTTTGAAAATCCCCTACAGACCTTGGCTGGACTGCTTTGAAGGATTCTGCACTTGTAATAAGATTTGCTACCATTGCTAGTGAAAGAAATGCCTTCCCTTGCAGGGTATCCAGCTCTGCACTGATAAAAGTCTAGAACTAGAACTGATTCCATTTCAGACAACTGAAGATTTATGAGGACGTCTAGGTGCTCCAGTGTGCTCAGAGTCAGTAGTATATAGGACTTTCCTTCCTGCTGAGTTTTTTCTGAGATCAGTTAGTCATTCAGATGGGGGGAAAAGCACAATCCCTTTCCTTCTCAAACATGCTGCCACCACAGCTAGGCACTATGTGAAAACTCTTGGAGCTGAGGTGAGGCCGAAGGGAAGGCCTATGAACTAGTACAGTTCCTTAACCTGAGGTATTTCTTGTGACTTGGCATGACTGGTATGTTAAAACAGTCATCTTTCCGATCCAGTGACCCCAGCCAGTCTCCTTCTTGCAGAGATGGAATCACTGAGCCCAGTGTTACCATCTTGAATTTTTTGCTCCTTAAGTGTTTGTTCAGGTATCACAGGTCTAAAATATGTCACCAATCCCCATTTTTCTTGAGGGTCAGGAAGTACCTGGAATAAAGTCCCTTGCTTCATTGTGTGGCAGGTACTTTTTCGATTGCATTTGCTTGCAAAATTTCTTCACCTCCATCTCCAGCAGAGTTTTTTTTTTTTTGCTGGGTGTGAGGACAGCAAATTTCTGGGTTCTGCAGTTTGGGGGATTTTTTGAACTTCAGGGACAAACACTTAGTCACTACAGGGGTTTGGCTTCACTGGGGACTGGAGTTCCACCTGGAGGGACACCAGCCTATACTGGCAGGATGGTCTGCACCTGTCCAGGAAGGGAACAAGTCTTTTGGGCAATCGGTTTAAATGCTTCATTGGCAAGCTTTTAAACTTGTCAAGGGGGGAGGCACTGATAAGCTGCAGGAAAATCCCAGCCTTTCCCTACAAAACAGGGTACTAAATGAGAAAAAGACCGAGGTAGAAAGGTCAGTGGGGGATGCTGCAAAGAAGGTAAAGCCATCAAAAAATGGAGAGCAATGAGTACCAATGCCCGTAGTCTGAGTAACAAGCTTCCTGAATTAGTGGCCTTGATGGAGGAGGAACATCTGGATATTGTGGCAGTCACAGAAACATGGTACACACAAAACCATGACCGGGACGTAAACATACCAGGATACACTATCTGTAGGAGGGACAGGGAGGGTAAAAGAGGAGGAGGAGTGGCTCTTTACATAAGGGAAGGAATCAAAGCAACAGAACAAAAGAGAAAACAGGGAGAAGAAGCACTGTGGGTAAATTTGGAGAACGGCAATGGCACCACAATCCACACAGGGGCTGTATACAGATCCCCTTCTCAGGGGGAGGAAATGGACAAGGAAATGATAGAAAGTATACTTAGAATGGCAGAAAAAGGGGAGATAATGTTGATGGGTGATCTGAATATGCCAGATGTTAACTGGAGTGCAGTTGCAGCAGCCACTTCGAAGAGTGGGGTTATTCTAGATGCCCTACAGGGGGCATGCCTTAGACAACTAGTATTGGAGCCCACTCGAGAGGGAGCAATCTTAGACCTGGTTCTCTCAAAGGGAGATGAAGAGAGGATCACAGATGTAGAAGTGCGTAGCCATCTGGGAACTAGCGACCATCGAACAGTATGGTTCACAATAAATACAGCAATAGAGTCAAGCCACAAAGGCAAAAGTATTGGACTTTAGGAGGGCTGACTTTGCCAAATGGGTGAGTGCCTAAGGAATGCGCTAGCAAATGGGCAGGAAGGAGGGTGGAAGAACAATGGGGAATAATAAAAACTGCCCTCACAGAGGTAACAAGCCTTTGTGTGAAGCAAATAAACAAAATGAAACGATGTAAGAAACCACTATGGTTCTCAAAGGAAGTGGCAGTGAAGGATCAAGAGAAAAAGAAAGCATTCAGGAAGTACAAGGAATCACAGAAGGAGCAGGACAAAGAACTATATCAGTTAAAGCAAAAGTAAGCTGGGAAGGCAGTCAGAACAGCAGAGGCCCAAACCGAGGAAAAGATAGCCAACTCAGTTAAGAAGGGGGATAAAACCTTTTATAGGTACATCAGGGAGTGAAGGAAGACCAAGGGAGGGATAGTGAGGCTTAAAAGGGAGGGAGGGTGGGCAGAGGATGACTGTGAAAAGGCAGAGATATTAAACAACTTTTGCTCAGTATTTACAAAGGAAGAAGGGAAGGTACCTAAAACAAACAGAAGACACACTGCATACAGAAGTTGATACCAGCCCATTTACAGAAGAAAGGGTTCTGAAAGAACTCTTAAAACTGAAGGTGGACAAAGCAATAGGGCCTGATGGGATTCATCCCAGAATTCTAAAAGAACTAAGCGTAGAACTAGTGACACCACTGACTACCCTTTTTAACAAATCATGGGAGGATGGGGTGGTACCCGAGGACCGGAGGAGGGCTGATGTGATTCCCCTTCACAAAAGTGGGAGCAAGGCAGAAGCAGGAAACTACAGACCTGTTAGTTTAACCTCAGTGGTAGGGAAAATGATGGAATCACTTCTGAAGGAAAGAACTGTCAAGTATCTAGAGGCCAGAGGGGCACAGGACCCAAGGCAGCATGGATTCACAGTGGGAAGGTCATGCCAGACAAATCAGATAGATTTCTTTGACTGGGTGACCAAAGTAGTAGATCAGGGAGGGGCTGTGGACATGGCCTACCTAGACTTTAGCAAGGCATTTGACACAGTCCCACACAAAAGATTAATATACAAGTTAGCCAACCTGGGAGTGGGTCCCAAGATGACAGCCTGGGTAAGTAATTGTCTGGAGAATAGGACACAGAGAGTAATAGTAAATGGAGTCCACTCTGAAGAAAGGGGGGTTACTAGTGGGGTACCGCAGGGTTCAGTATTAGGACCGGTCTTCTTCAATGTCTTTTTAAGCAACATTGCAGAGGGACTGGAAGGAAAAGGATGCCTCTTTGCAGATGACATAAAGATCTGCAACAGAGTTGATGCACAAGGTGGGGTGGAAAGGATGAGAAGGGACTTGGCAAGGTTAGAGGAATGGTCAAATGTATGGCAGCTTAGATTCAATGCTAAGAAGTGCAAGGTAATGCACCTGGGAAACAAAAACCCAGGGGAAGAGTACACAATGGGGGGTGAGATACTAACAACAACAAAATGGAAAGGAACCTGGGGTGGTCATATCAGATGACCTAAAGGTGGGCAAGCAATGGAGAGGGCAGCAAAGAGGGCTGGGGGATACTGGGATGCACAGGAGAGGCATCACCAGTAGAAAACAGGAAGTTATTATCCTCTGTACAGACAGCTGGTCAGACCCCATCTGGAGTATCTGCGTGCAGTTCTGAGACCGAATCTCCAAAAGACATAGACAGGATGGAGGCTGTCCAGGGAGGGCAACTAAAATGGTGCAGGGTCTGCACCGGAAGACATATGAAGAGAGACTTAAGGAGCTTAATATGTATAGCCTCGAGGAAAGGAGGGAGAGGGGTACATGATAGAAATTTTCAAGTATCTCAAGGAATCAACAAAGTCCAAGAGGGTAGCATCTTTCAAAAAAAGTGTGCAAGAACAACAACAATTTGAAGATGGAACGTGCTCGAGGTAATTTAGGAAGTATTTTTTCACAGAGAGAGTTGTGGATGCATGGAACGGCCTTCCTGAGGAGGTTGTGGAGTCAAAAACAGTGGTGGAATTCAAGCATGCATGGGACAGTCATAAGGCAATTCTAGGGGGTTGGGGTAGGAAGAAGTAGGCTGCTGGTTAACTAGAATCTGCAGCTTATCCACTAGGTAGGGAAATTGGCAGACTGGGTGGGCCAAGCGGCCCTTATCTGCCGAAAAATTCTATGTTTCTATCCGGGACCCACATTTCTGTGGTAATTTTGATCCATTCCTGGGAGTAGTGAACTAGTCTTTCTCCCACTGGCCATGAGTGGGCAGCCTAGGCAGACTTGTCAGGGATTTTGCTTTGCTTGGAGTTTGGGTGCTGGTGTTGCAGCAACACGCCTAGTACCCCTTCTCCCCCTGCCTCTATACTGCCTCTTTGTGGAAAATGCTCATAGGGAGCATAAGCATGAGAGTAGTATCCCTTACCCCTACCTTCCCCTTCCATAAGGCCTCTAGAAAGTGGCGGCCTCTTCCTTCTCAGTATTGCTCTTGTTGGTGGTTTTGTACTCATCCACCATTTTTCATGTAAGCCTCTGTCTTGTCACCAAACAGGGAATTTCCCTCGTAGAGGAAATCCATCATCACTTTTGTCTGAGTATCCTAGATCTGTAGTCCTAAAACAGGCAAACCTACACTGTGGCATCTCAAGCTGATATTGCTGACTCAGCCATATCCTGAGCCAAATCTGCAGTAGCGTTTTCACTCAGTGTCAGAATGGAGTTACATAAGGCTATTGGCTAAAGGTTATTGTTTAAATAAAATAAAAAAAATAAAGGCCTTCTGGTACTTACAAGGCTGTATAAGCTAAATAAACTGTCTGCCTTAGAAGCAGGTAATCTGATATGTAAACATTTTAACCCATGCTATCCAGTTTCCTGGAATCTTTTTCGGGGGCTGGGAGGAAAACGGCACTTTGGCCTTATCACAGGTGGCAGTCTAGACCACACCCTCATGATCAGGGTCGGAGCACAGGTACTTAGCACCCTGCTTGTTCACCTGATACTTTTCTCAATGTTCCTGTCGATGACAGAAGCTGAAGTGAGTACTGACATTACTTTTACGTTGCTTTCTTGAGGGATTTGTGAAGGGGAGGAAGAAAAAATTACTCACCTTAGTAATGTTGTTTCTTCTAATGGAGTCTTGCTATATTATGACATATGCAGTGAGTCCCAACCTTCGAACTGCTCCGGAGGTGAAAGAGTTAACTTTCCATGCCAGGCATGGAACGCTGAGCTCGAGCTCAGTTTAAACTCTGTCTGTTGTTCTTCAAACTCAAACCGTCAGGTCTTTACAAGCTAAACTCACTGAGACCCTGTGTGGAAGCTGTAAACCTACACTAGCAAACTGGATACTAAACATAAGAACACATCTTTTGGTCCCAAAACAAAGACTCAAGTCAGGAGACCCCAAAAAAGGAAACACAACACCAAGTCACCCCAAAAAAGGAGGGGTGAAAACAACAAGGTGGGCATCTACTAAGTGCCAACACTGCACTGCCCACCCACATCCCAAAAACAGAGGTTCTGAGAGGGGCAGGCAGGAGGAGGTCATAATATAGAAGACTCCATTAGAAGAAACAACATTACTAAGGTGAGTAATTTTTTCTTCAAACAACATGACGTCTTGCTATATTATGACATATGCAGACTACACAGTAGTACCTCCATGGAGGAGGGACAGAACTTACTTAGGAAATAGGCTCTGAAGCACAGCTGTGCCAAACCGAGCATCACTCCTAGCCTGGATGTCCAGGGAGTAATGCTTGTTAAAGTGTGCACTGTTTTCCAGGTAGCTGCTTGACACATCTCTAGAATAGGGATGTCCCTGGCAGCAGCCAGGGAAGCAGCTGTACCTCTGGTAGAGTGAGCCCTCAGGCCTGAGGGAGGAACCTTACCCAGCTTTTCATAACAGAATTGAATACAAGAGACAATCCATCTGGCAATGGATCTTTTACTGGCAGGTTTCCCTTTACCAACCTCACCATAAGTGAGGAACAGTTGGAGGGAGTCAAACCTGTGACCCTTGGTACGCTCCATGTAGTAACTAAGGGTTCTCTTCACATCTAAGCTGTGCAGCCTCCTCTCGCCAGAGGAGGAATGGTCAGTGAAGTACACTGGAAGAGATATAGATTGATTAAGATGGAAATCTGAAACCACCTTAGGCAAGAACTTCCTGTTAGTACTGAGGACCACCTTATCTCTGTGGAAGGAGATAAAATTAGGCTCCACTCACAAAGCTTGTAATTCACTTATGCGTCTGGCAGAAGTGATGGCAACCAGAAACACAGTTTTCCAAGTCAAGTACTTAAGCTCTGCTGAAGACAAAGGCTCAAAGGGGGGTTGCATAAGCTGAGCAATGCAAACATTAAGATCCCAGGCAGGGGCAGGGTCCCTGAATGGGGAGTTGGTGTGAAGTAATCCCTTGAAAAACTTGGAGAATACAGGATGAGCTGAAAGAGAAGAGGGCTTACCTGCTGAAATAAAAGCAGACACAGCTGCCAGATGCATTTTTATGGTAGCTGGTCTCAGCCCCAAGGTATTTAAGTGGACCATATAATCCAGGACTGTGGGTAAATCAGCAGATTCTAGGGAAATAAGCTTTCCAGAGCACCATATGGAAAACCTCTTCCATTTGGAATTATAAGTAGCCCTGGTGGAAGGTTTTCTAGAAGCCTTCAGGATATCCATTATACCTTGGGAGAGGTGTAAATCAGCAAACTCTAACTCTTCAAGAGTCAAGCCTTGAGATTGAGAGATTTGAGGTTCGGGTACCAAACCCTTCCCTGAGCTCAGGTTAACAGGTTGTGATTCCTGGGAAGACACAGGGTAAGACGGACTGCTAAGGACAGTAGGAGTGGATACCAGGGTTGTCAAGCCCAATCTGGATCATCTTGCAGGGTTGAGATCTGATTTTGACTAGCGCTTTGAACAGGAGAGGGAAGGGGGGAAAGCATAGAGAAACTTCCCTTCCCAATTGAGAACTAAGGCATCCAGAGGGACTGAGCCCAACACTGGGGGCCTGCAGCAAAAAAGGGGAAGTTGGTGATTGTCTGGGGCTGCAAAAAGATCTATCTGCGGGGTGCCCCATCTGGCAAATATCACCTCCAAGACCCGGGGTCCAGTGACCATTCGTGATGACCCTGGGAAATCCTGCTGAGAGCATCTGCCAGGACATTGTCTTTGCCTGGGGGGTGAACTGCCGTGGGAGGTGTTCAGGGAGTAAGCCAGAGACCACAACTTCATTGCTTCGGTGCACAAGGCCATAGACCGAGTGCCCCCTTGCTTGTTGATGTACCACACTGTGGTGGTGTTGTCTGTTCTGATCTGTACAGCTTTGTTCTGAACAGACTTGGAAAAAACTTGAAGGGCTAGAAAAACTGCTCTGAGTTCCAACAGATTGATGTGGAGCAGAGATTCCTGAGGGGACCACAATCCCTGGGTAGTGAGGTTGCCCATGTGAGCTCCCCACCCCAAGAGGGATGCATCTGTAGTAAGGATTAAGGAGTGAGACTGAGTGACAAAAGGAACCCCTTGTCTCAGATTGCTCTGATCCTGCCACCACTGAAGGGCCTGGATCAGGGTTCGAGTCACTGGGATCAGTTTGGTTAGAGGGTCTTTTCTTTGAGACCAAAAGGCTCTCAAATGGAACTGGATGTCCCTCATCTGAAATCTTGCTCCCTGCACTACTGCTATAGAAGCATTCATGTGCCCTAGGAGCTGCAGAAAATGCCTTGCTGGTCAAGAGACCTGCAGGGTGAATGAGGAGGCCAGAGAGACCAGGGTCCTTGCCCTGTCCAAAGGAAGGAAGGCTCTGGCTTTCTCTGTGTTCAGCTCTGCGCCTATGAAGGTGAGGAACTGGACAGGTTCTAGAACTGACTTTGAAAGATTCAGAAGGAAACCTAGAGAGGTGAGCAGTTGCTGAGTTATCTGCAGATGTAACTTGACTTGGTCTGGAGACTGGCCTACTATGAGCCAGTCGTCCAGGTAAGGAAAGATGGCAATTTTTTGCCTTCTTAGGGAAGCAACTGCTACTGCCAGGCATTTTTGTGAACACCCTTGGAGCAGAGGTGAGGCCAAAGGGCATTGCTCTGAACTGGTAATAGCCTGAGGACAGCTCGAACCTGAGGTACTTTCGATGGGAGCTTCTGATGAGAATATGGAAGTAGGCATCCTTGCGGTCCAGGGACGCTAGCCAGTCCCCTGGCCTAAGAGAGGGTAGAATAATTCCCAGAGTCACCATTTTGAATTTTGGTTTTAAAAGGTGCTTGTTTAAATATCTGAGATCCAGGATGGGCCGCCATTTTCCTGTCTTTTTTGGGGTAAGAAAGTACCTGGAGTACAACCCTTTGCCCTGGTGTAGGGGTGGAACCCTTTCCACAGCTCTGAGAGCCAGGAGGGAAGGGACCTCTGCCTCTAGGGCAAGTGCCTCTGGTGGATTTGCAGGTGGAAAGGATCTGGCTCTCATCTTTGGAAATTTTTTGGAGCTGAGAACCAGTCCCTGGCTTACTACTTCCAGGACCCACTTGTCTGATGTCAGAGACTTCCAGTCCTGGACATAGTAAGCCAGCCTGCCCCCTACAGGTAGCTGAGAATCGGCCCTGGCAACTCCATCAGGGTGCCTGTTTGGCAGGGGCTTTGGGCTGAGGGGTGGAAGCAGGCCTGCTTGTACCCCGTCTGCCTCTCCCTCTAAAGAACCCCCTCTGGGCATAAGCAGAAGAGGAGGCCTGGGCTTGGTAAAAAGGCCTATGAAAAGGCCTGCCCCTGCCCCTGGAAAGCTGCCTTTGAGGAGTGGCCTGCCTTTCCTTGGCCTGTGCACTCCTATATTCATCCATTTTCTTCATGTAATTCTCTGTCTGCTCCCCAAACAGAGAATTACCCACAACAGGAAAATCCATGGCCTTAGTCTGGGTATCCTACGACAGGCTAGTACATCTGAGCCAAGCCATTCTGCGAAGTGCCACAGATGTAGCCATGACTCTTGATGACACATCATTAGAGTCCACTGCAGCATGGAATTGCACCTTGGATGCCTCAATACCATCAGCAGCCACCTGTTCTAGCTCCTTGGCAAGCTGGCCAGGGACCTGTTTTGCTAGAGCCATAACAGTATCCCATCTGGATTTCTGATATCTAGCAACATAAGCCCTATAATTTGCCTGTCTGAGTCCCAAGGATGCTGCCATGTACTGTTTCTTTGCCATAGCATCAATCCTCCTGGAGTCCTTGTCCGGGGTGTGTGAAGCCAAGGGAATATTTGCCTTGTCACAGGCTGCAGCCTGCACTACCCCAACATGGCATCGTTGTGTAAGGAACTCCGTATCAGAGCCTGACAATGTGTACCTCTTGTCCATTCTCTTATCAACAGGAGGTATAGTGTGAGGAGCTTTTAACAGTCTGTTTCCCAAAAGATTTATGCAAGGGAATAGACAGTCTCCTAGACTCTGGGATATCCATAATTTCCACATAGTCAAGCTTCTCTTGATCATCCACAACTTCCTTCATAGGAAGCTGGAGGGGTTCAGACACTTTTTTATAAAATATAAAATGAGAAGGGAACTCAGAAAGCCTAGGAGGAGACACTCCTGAAGGTCTGTCTGGGGAGATGTCCAGGTCAATGGGCACATTCAGACTTTCAAATCCACATTCACTCTCCTCATACTCCTCTTCCCTCTCCTCCGGTTCATAATACTCCTCTAAATCATACTCTTGAACTGGTGGAACCGGCTGAACCGGGCGCTTACCTGATGGTGTCGGTTCGGTCGGAACCGGGGAAAGCGACTGGACAATTTTTATCGCTTTGGCTATTTCTTCAGCGGTTGGAGAGGAAAGTTTTGGCTCCACACCAGCTGACCTCCTAGTCCTTTTTGCTAGACCCAACTCCTCAGAGTCGGATCTCCTTTTGCCCGAGGAAGTCTCGCCCTGGTCAGAGGGCACTCCCTCCGGTTCGGTTGGAACCGAACCGGGCTGGCCGTCCGGTTCAGCTGACTTTTTGGCCTCCCTTTCCCTGAGCCTACCAACTCTCTTTTCCAGGGTAGCTGCAGGAAAACTTTTACAAATCTGGCAGTCTACATTGAGGTATTCAAACCCCAGACAATAAACACAGGTGGTGTGGGGGTCAGCCTTGGCAAAGACTTCCCCACACACACTGCAGTGTTGAAACCCAGTGGGACCGGTTTTTCTTTTGGGTTTCTCAGACATAGTGCCAGTCCTAACCAAACTTACCCGGTTATGGCAATCCGCCAGGTAAGACCCTGTTATCGGTTCCCAACCGTGTCACGGGTCGTGGAAAAAACTGTAATAAAATCCGTTTTTTTTTAGAACAAATAAGAACCGGTAACCACACTCTAAAAGACAGATTAAGATATTTTAAACAACTTGATCTGTTCAAACCAAACTGATAAACCGTTTACAAGTTCCACACAGAATAGAAATTAATGTAAAACCTATCTTAGTACTCACAAATACCACAGACAGAGTCTGAACCGACCGGTTGCAGTTTAAATTCGGTCGAAAACCGAGAAAAACAATACTTTAACCGACAAAATGAACTGAGCAGAAGGAGAAATCTCCGGAGCGACTGTTCAGTGAGGCGGAGTAAAGAATCTGACAGTTTGAGTTTGAAGAACAACAGACAGAGTTTCAACCGAGCTCGAGCTCAGCGTTCCATGCCTGGCATGGAAAGCTAACTCTTTCACCTCCGGAGCAGTTCGAAGGTTGGGACTCACTGCATATGTCATAATGTAGTAAGACTTCATGTTGTTTGAATCAACCTCTTTGTCAGTGCTAAGCCCATCATATCCATGAATTCTACCTCATCCTCATCAGTCAAGTGTGGGATGAGATGTTGAGGATGTTTACCATATGCCTTACAAAGGTACAGCGAGAAGTGTAGACCTCTGAAGGCCTAGGAGGGGAGCCAAATTCCTGTTCAGGAGAAGCATCTGGTTCTATGAGTTCTTCTTCCTCCTCATTTTCACAGTAAATTTCAGCCTCCTCCTTCACGGGCACTGGAAACAGAACTGGAGCCTGGGGAGAAGGGGCAGGCATTTGTATGAAATTCCCCTTAGCATGGTAACCCTGGAGGAATTGCCATGCCTTTGCCATCTCCTCTACTGAGGGCATTTTATTTGTATCCTCTAGCAGCTCCTTTCCTTCATCAGGAGGAGGGATGGCGAAATGGTTTTTTTTTTTTTTCTTGGCAGGCACTATCTTCAATGTCTGTTCTGAGGCCGTTTGTTTTTACTGGGTTCAGGGTTCCCACATTCAAACACCCTGAGTTCTGAACCATCTTTAGCAGCTTTATCTTTCTTTTCTTTCCCCTTTGACAGGGACTGCGGCTTATTCAGAAGGCCCGGGCCTCCTCTGAGCCTTTTGGTAATATGGAGGCAGACTGAGAAGTAAAAACATTTTCTAATTATTTAGCCCTTTTCTTTTGTGTTTTGGGGCAAAACTTTTTACAGCGATCACACTTGGCAAAATCATGGTCTGTACCCAGGTACTTTAAACACAGCTCATGGCAGTCTGCCTGTGCCAGGAGCTGATAACAAACTGTACAATTTTTAAAGCCTGTAGGTCTTGTCTTCTTTCTCGATCTGAGTCAAACAGGTTATAACCACGATCTAACAGAATGGGCAGGTGCTCACTACAAATGGGCAGCCGGCCCAAAATAATAGACAATATTTGCTCCCAAAGTGATTCAGCATGTCTCTGCTGCTCTAGCTCTAACCCTAGGGGTTAGAGCTGAAGGAGCAGAGACACACTGGATCACTTTGGGATGTGGAGCAAATATTGCCTTTGCCAGCAATAAATCCATGTTTGCTTGAACTTACAACATTTCTTTTCTTTCTCTGTCTGTCATTCATGCCAAACACTGATGACCTCAAGAAAACATCTCTGGTTCCCAAAAGAATAACCAAAATGTACAATGAGCTCCAGAATGTTAGAAAGGTCTTAAAAGAGAAAATGGTGGTTTGGTTCCTTGAAAATTAAAACTGCAAATAATAAAATACCTCAAAAGAGGATTCTAACTATGAAATAACAAAAATACTGCCTCGGTTCCTAAAAACAAGGAGCTGAGAATAATTTGAAGTAAAACACCAAATCAGTTTAATAAAAACAGATTTTTATTTACTTTTTTTCAGTTACTCTTTTTATTGAAAATTCAAGGAGACAAAGACAGTAAAACATCATATGCAGATCAGTTCATCACTAGAGTATGCTGGTTCAGGCCAGGAACATCGCAGGACAAAACATTGTGGATAAAAATAAAGTGACTAATACACCGCCGCCCACAATGCCGCTGGTACAAGACAACGCAGGACATTGCAGTGCTGGCCAGCAAACTACAGGGGCAAACACTGCCCACTGCACACACATTCTGAATGGCATAGTACAGCAGTAGGCACCCGGTGTCTGTGCACAGCACAGGGGAGCACAATGAGGGAGGACAACAGGAGCCAGTCACCAGCGGGGTGTGCATAGCACAGGACTCCCACCATGGGTGCCACCAGGCACAGATGTCTACATGGGGAATGACCCCCACACAGAATAGGATGATGTGACCACAGGGCAACAGGGTGTGGTGTGGTGGTGGATAGGCGGACTGTGGACAGCGGCGAGACCACCATGCCACTCAGTAGTAGCCGCATGGTGTGCTACCCAGACTGAGGTGAACACCCTGCACCACTCATGGCAGTGCAGGGTACCAGTGTGTGGAAGTGACTGGCATGGAGGAAGGGAGAACAATGCAGGTGGCCATGGTCTCTGTGCTGTCCCATGTGTGGGCGGGTAGTGGTGTTCCTTTCCATGGCTCCAGGATGGTGCCTTGCGGCACACCTTGTGCTACGTTGGACGTACCTGTTTGTGCCTGCCACCCTGCTGGTGGTATCCTGGTGTGATCAGTGTCGGCTACTCCTCACTGCATGGTTCCATGTGGAAGCAGTCACTTTGGCTGCTGTATTGTTGTGCGTGAGTTTTCATTTTGCGGCATTGTTGCTGGGCTTTATTGTGTCCACCGCGATGTTTGTGTTTGCGATGTTCCTCCTGCATTCTTTTTCCCGCATTATTTTTCCCACAGTGTTCCTGGCCTGAACCAGTACGCTATACTGGAATTTTGGAAACATTATCAAACAAACAATAATGAACAGACTTAACAGCATACAAAACAGTAAAAACAGGAACAGAAAAACAGAAAAAAAAAAAAGGAAATCTATAGAAAATCCAAACTCTTCATATTTACTTTAAAATGTTTTTAATAGCAACGCCTTACAGTGGGAACTAAGCCAAGATCAGCCTTCTCCATAAACTGGCTAGAAGTGTAAAGAAGACTTTAGGGCAAATACTTTCTTCAAGCCAAGAAAGACATCTGACGTCAGAGTGCAAGGGTGCACGTGACCACACAGCAGAGTCTGAATTTTATTCTAAATTTCTTAATTTACATAAACTTCTATAAGTTCCAGGGGAATGACTGCACTTGCTACACTTAAGTGAGGGATTCCTGGGGATTGAAAGGAGAGGTGCTTCTGGCTGGGAACTTCCATCTGCTGGATGTAGACTGAAGCTACTCACACATGGCCTCTGCTAGAAGCAGGGGCATCCTAGACTCCCTGCAGGGAGTGCTTTTCATGCAATAAGTCAGACAGCCCACTCAGAATGGGGCAATACTGTATGTGGTCCTCACTAACAGGGACATTATTACAGACATCAAGGTGAGAGGCCACCTGGGGACCAGTGGTCACTGTACAGTGTGGTTCAGCATAAGGATGGCAGTGGAAGGAAACCAAACAAGGATGAGGGTCCTGGACTTCAGGAGTGCAAATTATAAAGAAATGGGTGAATGCCTCAGAGATTACCTAGAAGGGGGAAATAGCCAGGGTGGGGTAGAGGAACAACAGACATAGTGAAGGCAACAAATCTCTGCATAAAATACTGTAAGTGAGCAAAATCAAAGGAAAAAAGAGACTGCTATGGTTCTCAAGGGAAGTGGCTGAAAAGACTAAGGCTAAAAGGGTAGCATTCAGAGAGTGCAAAGAGATGCAGAGAGAAGAGGATAGGGAAATGTACCAGGACAGGCAGAGGGAAATCAGTGAGGAGCACAAAGACACAAACTGAGGAAAGGATAGCCAAAGGGGTAACTAAAGGGGGCAAGACCTTTTTTAGGTACAGAAGTGAGAAAAGGAAGACAAGAGAAAGGATTGTGAGATTAAAATGAGCAGAGGGACTGTGCTGCAGAAGATCAGGAAAAGCAGATAACATGAACAGAAATTTCTGTTCAGTCTTCATAGCGAAAGTGGAAGGATATGAACCATATAAAAGCAGCAGGAACACTGGAGGGGAGGAAGGTAGTCACAAGTCCATTTTCATGGGAAACAGTATTGAAAGGACTTGCAAATCTGAAAGTGGACAAAGCTATGGGACGATATGAGGTATACCCAAGGGTGTTGAGGGAACTCAGGGAGGTACTGGCTGTGCCTCTGACAGCCCTATTTAACAACTCACTGGAAATGAGGGTGGTTCCAGAGGACTACAGGAAGGCAGATGAAGTCCTGCATCATAAAGGCAGCAGTAGGAATAAGGCTAGCAACTACAGGCCAGTTATTCTGACATCAGTGGTGGAAGCATTAATGGAGTCACTAATGAAGTAGCAGTAGTAATAGTAGTAATAATTTATTGTGTGGTAAGTTATGTCATTACAAAATCCACTTCAAGCATTTCACATACACAATAAATACAACATGATTGTAGTACATCTTAAAACACATAGAAATTTCCATATATATATATAATATAGATATATATCATTCAACAGGCTTTCAAATGTAAAGCATTAATTCCAGTCCTTCTGTTTACCTTATAATTCATCTTTATTTTATCTTCAAATGGAGTTTATGGTGAAGTAAATGACTATGGTATATATTGAATCCAGTGGGTTACAAGACCCAAGACAGAATGGATTAACAGGAGGGGGAGGTCATGTCAGATGAATCTGACAGATGTCTTCAACTGGGTGACCAGGGAAATAGATGAGGGTGGGCGCTGGACAAGGTCTACTTAGACTTCAGCAAGGCTTTCCACACTGTGCCACACAGAAGGCTCATTAGAAAACTGGGCAGTTTAGGAGTGGGTCCTAAGGTGGAAAACTGGGCACAAAATTGGTTGATGGATAAGTGGCAGAGGAAGGTAAACCGATTCACTCGGGGAGGGTGACCAGCGGTGTACCTCAGGCCTCAATACTGGGTCCAGTCCTTTTTAATGTCACACTGCAGAAGAGCAGGAAGGGAAGTTATGCCTCCTTGCAGATTACACCAAAATCTCAATAGGATGGACACTTCAGAGGGGGTAGTGAGAATGTGCACAGACCTGAGAAAACTCAAGAAGTGGTCAAGGGTATGGCAGCTGGGGTTTCAATGTGGAAAAGTGCAAAATCATGCACCTAGGGCACAGAAATCCAGAGGCAGAGTATAATATGGGGGAGAGGTATGGATGCCACCAAACAGGAAAGAAATGTGGAGGCAATCATATCCGATAACCCCAAGGTTGCAGGGCAGTGCGGCAAGGCAGTAGGTATGGCCAGTGGGATGATAGGGGGCATAGGAAGAGGTATCACCAGCAGAAGAAGGGAGGTGGTGTTGCCACTATATAGATCACTGGTGAGACACGACTCAAGAAGAACAGCAACAAGATGGAGGCTGTCCAGGGGAGGGTAACTAAAACAGTGCATAGGCCGCATCCAATCCCAGGGCCTTTGGGCACCTTGCAGTTCATGACAAAATATTCAGTTCTAAAAGTCAGTACTAATAATCAATATAAAAATACATTAATATAGTTTAGAAATGTTTTATAAGGGAGTGCCAGACCCAAAACACAAAAAACAAATGAGTTTTTAAATATGATTTAAAAAGATCCAGCTAATACAGTACCTTTCACCTTCAGGGGAAGGGTGTTCCATAAAACTGAGGCCACCACACTGAACGCCCAATCCCAAGAGGACCTAAATCTGGATCTGTGTACAGAGAGGAAGCATGCCTCTGCTGACCAGAGTGGGCTGCCAGGACTGTATGTAGTCAGGAGACCTTTCAGGTCATCCAGACCCAGATTGTGCCAGGTCTTGTAGGTGAACAAGCATACCTTAAAAAATTATATGCCACTGCACTGACAGCCAGTGAAGAGCACAAGAATCGGCATGATATGCTTGAACCGAGAGGTTCCAGCAACCAACTGGGCTGCTGCATTCTGGACCAGTTGTAAGTGACACATCAACTTTGCAGATAACACAAGGTACAGAGTGTTACAATAGTCCAGTCTAGATTTAACCAGGGTATGCACCAGAGTCACAAGATCAGCCGGCTCAAGAAAAGCTTTGATCAGGTAGATGTTCCAGAGATGGTAAAAGCTGACACCTGATATTCTAAGGTCAGCCTAGAGTCCATGATGCCCAGATTCCTCACCCTATCTACAGCTCCCAGCATGATGCCATTTAGAGATGGAAGAAAGCATCAACCCTCATAATTGCTGAACCATTAAATTATCAGCCCTTAATTTCCAGGTTGAGAGTAGACATACATAGATGGCCATTGCTCCCACTCTCTCTTCACTCTAGAATCCAAGCACTAAAAATGAATGCCTTCCCCAGGCTACTTTTTTTTATTCCAATGTGTGCCATGCATAGTCCCCAACAAAGACTTGCTTGCTTGGCAGTCTATCTTTATGGCCTAGATCTGGAACAATAAGAAACCCAGAATCAGGAAGAAGACTCTATACCTCCTGAAAACTCATGGGGGTCTGGAGGTGCCATACTTGCCTGGATACTGGGCAGCGTCCCAAGTGCAGGTGGCTTTACTATGGGGGCATCCTATTTATGAAAGCCACTGGAAAACAATAGATTTGGCCCAGGAGATTCCCCCCTCTCCAGGCACAACTTTATTGTCTATCCAGTTTAACCCCCAACAGACTACTATGTTTTCAGGTTCTCAAGCTGTACCGGAGGGCTGGAAATGGTAGATACGACAGGGTTACACAAAGGCCAAGCTCTGGAAATATCAATGATGGGTAACAGATCCTCTATTTGCACCCACTCATACTGATTCCTGGTACAAGAAACAAACTGGTCGAAGGGTAGTTGCCTCCTGGAAACTTCTAATGCAAGGATCAATAATTTAATTTGAGACCACACAGAACCAATTTGTCTGGCCCCCCTCTGACGGCTAAGATTTCATCAACTTAGAGATTTTATAAATAGGCGTCTTTGGCTTGCCACAATGATACTAAATAAGTACAGGCTTGACCCTCCTTTTATTTAAATTTGGGGTACAGAAGATCTGGAGAGAAAGCCATTTATTTTCTGTATGCTAATTTTATTAAAGATTTAGTCTATTCAATTAAGGGGATCAAGCAAAAATGGGAAGATGACCATATACCCTTAGATGACACACAGTAGTTAAAGATATGGAGGGGACATGGGCTGTCTCTTCTTCCCCTATATGGAAGGAGTTTGTATGAAAACTCCACATTCAATATTTTAGGGTTCCTTCGACAATATCTAAATGGAACCCTTCTGTGCCTCCTAGCTGTTGAAGGAAATGTGGGGTGGAGGTGGCCTCCCAGGCTCATGTGTTTTGGTCCTTTGAAGTGCTTCGACCTTTTTAACGGGCAGTGCATGGTCACATAGAACAGATCCTGGGACTCTCCCTACCACGAAGCCCAGAGTCCTTATTGCTAGGACTTCCTCCAAAGGAATTAAAGGGAAAGGAAGTTCTTTACCTCTGGGCTATTTTACTCACTGCAGCCTACAAACCAATAATGAGGTGGTGGCTGTTCCCAGATCCTCCTGCAATCTCAAACTGGAAGGAGATAGTTACTCAGATTCAGATACTAGGAATAATTACCTTTGGACTACAACAGAGGTCCCTTCAGTTCCAAAACTGCTGGACAAGATGGGACTTGTGTGAGGGCCTTGATTAGAATCAACCTAGGCAACGAGGATATACTCTTGCTTTCTGCTTCCCCGTTTCCCTTTCCTCTAGTTTTCCTTCTCCCAGTTTTCTTTTTCCTTTCTACAGTTCTAGGGAGGCTAAGAGGAAAGTTCTAATAAATTATTCTTCTAAGTGCATTGAGATTTAGCCTATCTAAAACTAATTTGACGTATTCAGTGTTTTATATATAGATACATAGCTTATATTAATTTCTATGTTTGCTCTGGTTTTATTGTTCTACATACAATTAAGAAGGCTTTGGTGATTAGGTTACATATTAGAATATCCCAAAACATTTAGTGGTAACTTAGGATGACCCAATTATATTGTGTGTTTTATTTAAATTGTATTTTTATTTATTTTTTTATTTATGTATTTAATTTTGGTAACTGGGTAGGCCCACTGAGACCAGGTGGTCCCTTTTTCAGGGGTATCTGAGGTTAATTACAGAGAAACACAAAGCAGTTTGAGAAGTTTGCAGTTTTGTTTTTTTTTCTTACTGTTTTATTTTACTGTTGTGCTTGAACAATCGCACAGTCAAGTCTGTATGAATCTTAACCCAAGTGTATTATAATTGTATTTTCTTGATTCAATAAAATTCTGAGTATAAAAAAAATCATTGCTGAACCATGCTGGGTTCCACCAATAACACCTCCGTCTTTGATGGATTAAGTCCAAACCAGCTCGCCACCATCCAGTCCTGAATTTTCCTAAGCCACTCACCCAGTTCCAAGACATCACCATCATCATCAAGAGTACAACACATATACAGCTGGATATCATATGCATAACAGTGCAAACCTGGACCACATCATCTAACGATCTCCCCCATGACAACATGTACACAGCGAACAACATGGTTGCTAAAACTGACTCTGAGGCATCCTACAGCACAGTGCAGCTCTGTTCAAGATGAAGGAACCAAGCGCCACCTGCTGCATTCTGTCAGATAAGCAGGACTCAAACAACCATAACATCATTCCTGCAAGTCTTATGTAATGCGTCAGGTGAGCCAACAGTACCCGTGGTCCACCATGTCAAAAGCAGAGGGTCAATTAGGATGAGACTAGAATCATGCCCGCTACACCTTGCCATGAGGAGATCATGATGCACCCTGACTAAAGC
This sequence comes from Neoceratodus forsteri, assembly GCA_016271365.2. NCBI lineage: Eukaryota > Metazoa > Chordata > Ceratodontiformes > Ceratodontidae > Neoceratodus > Neoceratodus forsteri. The sequence goes on along the minus strand of CM028129.1, from coordinate 520,063,065 downwards.
AGTCTCAGTACTGTGGCAAGACCGGAAACCAGACTGAAGAGGCTCATAGATGTCATATTCCTCCAGCTGTTGCTCCAACTGCACCACAGCCACCTTCTTAGACCATCCGGATCACACCTGGAAACGAGCTTCAGCTCAGTGTGCCTTTCCCGGCTATCAACTTTTAAATAAATAATGCGATTAATTAATCAACTTCCCCAGAAAGGGAAGGTTCGAGACATGCCTGTAATTTGAGAGAACATCATAATTCAATAACAGTTTATTGAGAAGGGACAACACCACCGCCCTTTTTAAGATGGAAGAAAACACACCCTTCCCAAGAGAACACCCAATGATCTCTACAAAAAAAAAACAGACCGAGAGATTCTCAGTAATCAAGAAGAAGTTGGGTTGGCCCAGGGTCCAACAAACAGTAAGTAGTGTACAGTCCCAAGACCACCCTGAGGACATTAGCCACCACCACCACCACCACCACCACTACCACTTGGTCAAACTCCATCCACAAAGATGACTTGCTTCTGCCCATCCAAGACTGGACACTGCCAGCTGATGATGGGCTGCCTGAGGATATCTCGCTTCAAATGGAAGAAACCTTGTCCAGAAAGAACTGATTAAACTCCTCACACTTTTCTGTGGAAAAGGCTCTGCAGGACTGAAGACAGATTGGATTTAACAATCTGTCCACAGTGTTGAAGAGTTGAGCTGGTTGGTTCTTTCCAGCAGTAGTCACCCATGACAGGAATGCTGACTTTTTCAGGGTGATTACTCGTTGGTACACATTGTAATGAGCTCTCAGCACCATTCTATCCTTCTCCGATTGGATCCTCCACCAGTAATGCTCTACTCCCACCTTTGTCTTTGACCTCATCAGAGCCCCATCAAACCATGCTGATCAGCGGCAGGAAATCAAGGGGCAGACCTGGAGAGGTGCTACGGAGTCAAACTTGGCCATAAGAGCAATACTACAGCCCTCTTCAGCTCTCTGGACTCCCCTTGTACAGGTAGACTCCATGCCCAAGATGTCCAGTACCGTCAGGAGGTTCTCAGGCTTCAAGCATCAGAAGTACACTAAACAAACTTAATTTAAACTAGAATATGGAGCAAAATCCATAGTAACACTGTACCCCTCCGAAAAAGGGGTAAACAAAAAAAAATCAGCAAAGGGAAATGTGCTTTGATAAATGCCACAAGCTTAAACAACAAGATGAATCACTTAACTTCATTAATAATTGAGGGGAAACTTGATTTAGTGGTGATTTCTGAAACTTGGTGGCCAGAGGGCATAATCTGGGGGAGGGAGATCCCTGGCTATCAGCTCTCCTACAGGGATCGAAGTGGGAGATGGGGAGGGGGAGTGGCACTAAATGGAATTGTCTGCAATGATATTACTGACAAAATAAAAAACTCTGACTGCAAGCATGACAGTGTGGGTAAATATATCTGACAAAAATACTAGAAATGTAGTCATAGGCATGTATTATAGACTCCCCCAGTTCCTCAGGTGATGACACCACCACGTTAACCGAAACTAAGAATGCATGTAAACTGTCGAATACATTTACAATGGGCGATTTCAGCCTGGGGGACATAAACTGGAAAAGTTTCCAAGGCAGCACTACTATAAGTAGAAACTTTCTCCATAGAGTAGTACAGCTAGACCTAATCCAACATGCCACTACCCCAACTAGAGGGGATAGGATCTTAGATCTAGTTTTGGGTAATCCAGACATCATTACTGAAAATGTTAACACTATGGCACACATTGGAAATAGTGACCATGGCACTACACTATTTTATATCTTAACTGAGCACTCCTTTCAGCACGGAACTACCCAAACTTATCTACATGGGACAGCAAGGGTAAAGGAGATAAATGAACACTTCATCAGAATAGACTGGGATATGCTTTTCTTAAATAGAACTGTGGAGGAATAATGGCAGATTCTAAAATAAATTATAATATCAAACAGTAATACATTCATTCCACAAATCAAAACATATACCAGTAAAGGAATTAGACCAAAATGGTTAACTACTACTATCAAATGGCCAAGTATAAAAAAATGACGTATGTAAATTCCAAAAAGAACAGTATTGAAAGGAGTTGGATAACCTACAGGGAAATCGAAAGCAGATGTAAAAGAGGCATAAAGAAAGCTAAGATGAGGACTTAGTCTAATACTACCAAAAATGCCAATAAATACAATGGGAAGCAATTTTATGATTACATAAACTCTGTAAAAACAGAGAACACTGTAGGCCCACTAAAAGATAATGATAGCGTAATTACAGACCCTACTGACATGGCAAATGTCTTTAACAAGTATTTTGGATCTATATACACCCCCAAAAATAAAAAAAACAACCATGCATTTCGTTAACTTGCAAATTTACAACTCCCCTGATAATACCGGAACTAATTATAGAATAAATATCACAAATGAAAACAAGGTCATCCCCGGAACCAATAACATTTCTGGCAGCATGTTAAAAATTGTGTGCGGCTATATTAGCAAACCACTATGTGATATCCTTCATGATTCCTTACTTACACAAAGTATACCATCTGACTGGAAAACTGCAAATGTAGCACCAGTTTATAAGAAGGGCAGTAAACATTTCATTGAAAATTACAGACCTATAAGCCTTGCTTTGGTCCCAGGAAAAATACTGGAAAGGATTATTAAAGACTTTATTGACAGCCAGATACAGACTTGGACAATACTCAACATGGCTTTAAGAGGTTGCATCCGCTGGCTATCCAAGGAACTGCTGGCACAAATGAAAGGCAGAGACAGTAAGTGGAAGGAATACAAAGCATCCCCCTCCCCCCAACTCTGGAATGTATACAGACAGCTGTGCAACTCATACAAGCAGACAGCCAAATCGCTAAAGCGTAAACATTATCTAAATCAACAACCTCGCTAACCCGCAAAATTTCTGGGCCTCCACTGGTTCTCTCGTAAACCCAAAAAATAGCAGGCAGATAATGAAGCTCTTATCCTCATCTGGTCTCATCTCGGACCCAACTGGTAATACAAATGCTTTCAACTTAAAATTCACAGACTTATCCCACTATCTCAGCAAGCTTCCCACCCAGTCCTCCCCTGCCCGAAACCACCAACCAAACAACTCACCCTCCTCCTCAACCACCACCCTGCCCCCTCTTTTCCACTTTAGGACAATCAGGCATATGGACACACTGCCAAGCTACTAAAATCCCTATCAGCCAAAGGAAGCCCTGGCAGCGATGGTCTGTACCCTGCATTTCTAAAACTCATCTCTCCTGCAATCGTAAAACCACTCACTTTCATCCTCAATCTCACCCTTACCACTGCTGCTGTACCCAACTCCGGGAAACATGCTAACGTCATACCAATCTTCAAAACCGGCAATCCTCTCTCCCCTGAAAACTATCAACCCATCTCCCGCCTCCTCCACCTGAGCAAGCTGCTTGAAAAAATCCATACACTCTCAGCTAACAGCACCTGGAAAAGTACAGCCTCCTATGCCCCCTCCAACATGGCTTCCGTAAGCAACATAGTACCTCCTCTGCCGTGGTCCTCTTTTCCGATCATGTACTAAGAAGTATGGACCAGGGCAAACCCACAGGTGCAGTTTTCATTAATCTGTCAAAAGCATTTGACCTGGTTGACCACCACCTCCTCCACTCAACCCTGCTTCACTTTGGCTGCTCCGAGGACCTACTGCCTGGTTCCACAGCTATCTATTAAACAGGACTCAGTCAGTTACCATTGGCAAGGCTTCCTCTGTTCCCCAGGGCTCTATTCTTGGACCACTGCTCTTTTCCATGTGTAACCCCCGACCCCTGCCCTCTTTGCAAATGACAGGTGGCATGCTGTTGAAGCTGACAACAGTACCTGGTAGGGACTGGGTTCGGAGAGGACTAGGTTACTCGGCACAAGGGGCCTAGGTTTGGCTACTCTGCACAGGGGCACCCAAGTAAATCCAAACACAGGAAGCAATAACTGTAATGTCCAAAACCAGGAATGGGATTCTAAAGTGTGGCTTTTATTCACATCCAAACTGAACAAAACAAAGCATAGACGGACCCCCACGGGGCTACATTCCTGGTAATGCAGATTAGAGATAACAGAACACTTCTTCACATTTCCAGCCCTCAGGCTGTAAACCCACCGGGCACACAGCCCGGACTTGCATGCAGCTTTGGGTACACAGCCCGACTTGTATACTTCTTGGGTTTTCCCCACTGGCCCGGCTCCCCCGCCGGCCACTTGATCCGCGGTCCATTATGGGAATGAACCAGTTTTCCTGTTGTGGCTCCCCAAACCACCTTACAGCCTTCAACTCCTAGAGGGAATTTTCCTTCCATCCCATGTCTGGGTACTTCCCTCATCACTGGCCAAGTGCATGAGGCAAAGTAGAAATCCACGGAGCAAATCTGTAGAGGTGGACCTGGTTACTAAAGATGGGGGGTCTCCCACCTCCAGCTCCCACAATCCATACCCAGCCATTTCTCTGGAAACTAAACAACTCTTTTCTGAAAGCTTGGCAATGTAGATTACTGGGTAAACGTATATCACATATCCTCCACATGTCTTGACTTCCCCTATGTGCTGGACTTGAACATACTTTTACTTTTGGCTAAGTCTATTACTCTAGGCCTCCCACTACTTCAGTAGTCCAATCCCCAGTTTAACATAGTTCAGGATGAAACATGGGCCCTTCAGTAAGAGCAGAACTCACCCTTCGGTTGCAGGTGCCCCACAGGCAAATCACGAATTCTCCTTGAACCCCACACTCGTGGACAAAATAAGGCAGCTTCTTCCTCCAGCAGTAGCCAGGGGGTTACCCCTGGAAATGCAGGCAAACTTTCCTGCCCCATCCCCTGAGGGATGGGGCACAGAGACCCGAATCAGCGGTCTCCACCACTTTAAAACAGCTCACTGTGTCTCTCTTTAGGTGGAAACACACACCTTTCCCTAAATGTAGCCCTATTTCAGGGCTGAGGCTCCCAGAGCCTGAGCACAGAGCTGCTGTGCTTCTCTCACCACAATCTCCAACTCCAACTGCTTCAGACTGACTGTTCAAACCTCCCAATATTCTACTCTAACTCCCTTCTGCAGATTCCATTGTGGCTCATGCAGCTGCGATAGTTCTATGATGATGTCATCCCTCAGTCTCAGCTGAGACTGAGAACAGAGTGAGACAGTGTGAAATCCATTTAACTGGAGTTTCACAAGCTGCCTTCCCTGCCTACCACTAGGTCTTACTGGGATTCTAGTAACCCCAGGTAACAAGGGGATTACACATGTTTATTAATACACTCCCCAATGACAGCCTCAACTGTAAAGTTCTTCTCTACGCTGACGATTTGGTCATCTATCATAGTGACAAATCTACTGACTCAATCACATCCACCCTCACACAAAACTATGCATCTGCCCATCATTGGTTCCTTTGAATCAAGCTCCTAGTCAATGAAAAAAAGACTAAATCCATGCAGTTTATTTCCAAACCCTTCCTATGCAAAGTCAACTCCTCCCTCCTAGTTCTCACCCCTGTTGGTCCTCCCCTTGAAATTGGTACATCCTTCAAATATCTAGGTGTTACCCTTGATCCCTCCCTTTCTTTCTCAGAACGTCAACCATATGGTGCGCCGGATCCACCAGAAGCTAGGCGCCGCATACCACCACAAACATTACCTATCTGCCGAAGTGCGTCTGGCCATTACACGTGGCAACCTACTTCCCCTCCTTAACTACTGCTCCCCAGTTTACTCGCACCTATCCACCACCCTGCACAAATGGCTAAACTCGACATATAACTCTTTCTGTCTATACATCCTTCAAGCCCCTTACCGCTCCCACCACTGCTCACTCTACCAGTCACATGGGTGGCTCACCCTACAAGATTGCTTTGACTACATGATGGGCTGTCTGGTGGACAACTGCCTCAGGAACCAACATACGTCCCCTTACTCACACCTCTTGACAGCCAGAGTGGTCCATAGGAATCTCAGGGCATCCTCAGTCCCCCCTAGAAGTACCCCATACCTCCACTACCACGGGAACCCAAGCTTTCTCAGTCACAGCAACTTCCCTATGGAACAAGCTCCCCCCGTCTGTTCCCATCTAGCTTTTAAACATAACCTGAAGACCTGGCTCCTCACTGCTGCAAAATCTCACTGTTCCATACAGCAGTGCTAGGGTCTACAACTCAACTATGCTCTAATAGCACTCAGGCTTTCATCTGATGCCCTACAGCACTTATACCCCCCTCCTGCCCCCACTAGCCTGCCCCCTTTCCCACTTGTCTCTTTCCTGCCCCCACCCCTAAGCCTACCCATACCCCCCTTTTCTCCTGTCCTGCCCTTTGATGTTATGAACTGCGATCGTTTTCATATTTTAATTTTTATTACAGCAACTGTTTTTTCTCACTTGTACTTGAATTGGACCATGTACCTGTATACCATTACTGCTTGTGTCTTGCACGGTCAGTATTCTGGCTATGCTTATGTACATACAGATATAGCATTACCTGTCTACCCTGTCTGCGCACTGTCATTGTACTACCACTATTCTCTCTCTCTCCACCCTCACTGCCAGCTGTTGGGCATGCACGTATTGTATCTTATAATTGGCTGTTTGTACCTGTACCTGTTTTTTGCCACCTTGTGGCCCATGTCATGACTAAACCTATACAATCACACACCAAACACACTTCAATTTAAAAATGAGTTCATTAAAATAGCAAGATTTTGGTGCTGAAAAAATGATGATACAGATTTAATTAAATAAGTCAAAAAAGCCAGAAGCACTTCTGATCAGAGAGTGACTCTGGGTCCGGTGGAGGCTGAACCGAACTCAAGGTTTGAAGGATGTACCAACTGCGGAACCAAAGTCGGAACGGATACCAGAACCGATGGGACCAGCGCTAAAAGTGGATTTGAAACCTGTAGCACCTATAAAACCCATAAAGTATGAGAAATGGCTTCGGCAGAAAGCTTTGCCAGATTAACTACTGAAGACTCCTTGGGCTTTTCAGCTGGAGGTTCAGATCATTTTGTTTTTGCTTTCTTTTTAAGTGGAGCCAGTTCAGCGGCTGTATCGCCAGTTCTTTTAGGCTTTGAGGTTTCCCCTTTCTTTGCGGTTGAATCAGGGTCCACGTTTTTATCTTTTTTGAGGTAATCAGTGATGTGGGTTGTTCAGACCCCTCCAGAACTGATGGTGAATACATTTTCTTTTTTAATCTTTAAACTCTTTTTTCCTTAGTTTTATTAGGAAAAGTTTTGAAGATTTCACAATCTGCTGTGAAGTGTACTTCACCTAAACAAAACAAACATAAGTCATGTTTGTCGGCCTTTACAAAAACTTCACCACACTGAAGGCAATTTTTTTTAATCACGACTTTCCTTATCACCCCTACTGTGCAGCAGGTGGCGAGTCGTCTGTCTACCGGCACCTGCGCCCCTGGACCTAGTCTGGTCAGCACACACAGGCCAGCACGCAGAACCCCTCCCCCCAGGGACCTGGATCCTGATACCTGGGAGGGGGCAGGCGCACCTCTCATGTCCGGGGGCACTAAGCATGGCCACCAGCCACCACGATCGCCCAGCAATTTTCCACCATTTTCTTTCCTCAGAGCCAGTTGTGCAATGGCGTCAGTGCACTTACATGCTGCCGCCTGCCGCGCTCCAGCCCTCAACTGTGCACGCTACTCGCAGTGCCCCTGGACTTCGGTAGTTGCCGCTGCAGAGTGATGCAATCCCTTGGCCTACCCCAGAGGAAGGACAACAGTCGTGGGATGCTCATTCCTCCTGCTCCCCTGCCGGCCCCCGGCGGCCTGAGTCTGCTCCCGAACCCGGGTCACCAGCGTGGTGCGAGGTGCGGTGTCCAGTGCTTCAACCTTCAGCTCCACCGGGCCAGAAGGCAATTTTTGAAACCAGTGGGTCCTGTTTTCTTTTTGGGTTTCTCTGACATAGTTAGTGAACCCCAAAATAAATGGTATTTTTCCAATTCCCATTGGGAAAAACTAATGCTACTCCTAACCAGTGACGGTTCAGGGCAACCATTAGACAGAAATGGTCAATTTCTTCAACTGAGAGAAACTGCAAAGTAAATGAAAATTAAATATTAGGAACTCCTTTGACTTAAATAAAACAGAAGAAGGGTAAAGGCCCCGGTTCCTCGTCGGTTACAAGGAACTGGTGAGGAACCGCAAATGAGAAGAAAAACTATAGAAAACTAAACTGAAATACTGCTAAATTTAAATAATACAGAAAGTAAAGGCAGCAAATGAAAAAAATATAACTTTTTTCTACTTAAGGTTTGACAGTAAGCGATTCTTCAGTAGAGAGCTTTCCAGGATGTCTTACTGAGCAGGTGGAGAATGAAATCTGAGTGTTATAGAACGCAGCAGTTGGTAAAGACAGCAGTTTGAGTGGTGGCATGAGCCAGTGAGTAATCCACCATTTACACGTGTTCCATTGTCTGGGCAGTTCAACACTACAGACTGACTGCAACAGTTAAGAATATTGATGAATTCCAGGGGTTAGAAGGGGGGAAAATTTAGGCAGGATGTGAGGAAGTACTTCTTCACTGAAAGAGTGGTGGATGCCTGGAACAATCTTCCAGCAGAAGTAATGGGGGAGAAAAAGACAGGCCACTTACCTGTCACCATTGTTCTAGAAGTGGTATGCAGTTCACTTCCACTCTCTGGCAGTTCCAGTGGAACAGGCTTTCCGTTGGACATCTATAAACTATGCTCCTCCCACCACCTGGAGTGTATATCACCCGACTCTGCCCTATGGCATCATATTTTTGCACGCTGGAAGCAGGGAACCATGTGCCACTCGCTAGGGGAGGCTGGGTGGGTTGTATGAATGTAAACTGTATACCACTTCTAGAATGATGCTTACAAGTGAGTAACCAATCTTTCCAGGGGAATGGTTACAGTTTCCCATCCACACACTGGCACACTCTAAGACGTTCTCCGGGAGAAGGCAGCAAGGTGCACACCCCAACTTGGCAAACATAGACTGGAGAATCAAGGTCACAAAAAGCAGCCTCCCATGTGCTAACTTCCAGGTAGCAGCCCTGCAGATCTCCTGGACAGGAAAAGAAGAACAGAAGATTTTAATGACTGGCTGAGGAAATGGTGCAGGGAGGAGAGGTTCATCTGTATTGGGGACGGGAGGAGACCTGGTCAAACAAAGCACTCTTTTCACTAGACAGGCTACACCTCAGTAGGGAGGGTTTGAGGGTACTCGGGGACAAACTAGGGGAATGCATAACCACTACACGTAATTTAAACTACTAAGGAGGAACAGTGGGAATGCAGGCCCACAGACTCCAAGAGGAGGTGGTCAGTGAACCTCCCTCTACAGTGATGAAAGAGGTCTGGAGGGAGGAGGTGGAAGGGGCAAATACACAGTTAGCAAAGGGCAGAGGGGGTGAGGAACACATAACAAGGGTATGTGGAGGGGTGCACACAGAGGGAATAAATGTGAATAGAAGAAAAGAGGGAATAGAAGGAAAGTCAGACTCTAGGTGGAGGGTGGTGTCTTTGAATGCGTGGAGTCTTGGAAACAAGATGGATGATCTGCAGGCACTATTAGCAGACAGGAAGGTGGACATAGCTGCAGTAACCGAGACCTGGGCAACATCACACCATAACTGGGACCTTGTGATCCCTGGATATAAACTATACAGGAGGGACAGAGTAGTCGGGAAGGGGGAGGGGTGGCAGTTTATATTAGGGAAGGAATAACTTGCACGACGGAGGAGTCGGAGGAAGGGGAGGTGGAAGCACTATGGGTTCAGTTAAGGTCCAACAGAGGGAGAAAGGTGAGGTTGGGGGTGGTTTACAGACCACCCAGTCAAGATTAGGAGAGGGACAGGGAACTGATCTCATGAATATTGGAAGCTGCTGGGAAAAGAGAGGTGGTAATTGTGGTGGACTTCAACCTGCCCAAGGTGGACTGGAGCATACCATCCACAACATGTGCTAAGAGTCAGGTGATCCTGGAAGGACTGCAGAGTGGGTTCCTGACTCAGGGTGTCACTGAACCAACAAGAGCTGAGGCAACTCTTGATCTGGTGCTCACAAATGGGGAGCATGTACAGAAAATAATGCTCAGAGAGCCACAGGGTGGAAGTGACCATTGCATAGTGTGGTTCCAGTTGGATATAGACAGGGAAGGCATCCCGACTAAGACCAAAATCTTGGATTTTAGGAGGGCGGACTTCAGGAAAATGGGTGAGGTGCTAAGGAGCCATCTGGCGGGCATCAGAGCAGATATGGGAGTGGACCAAAGGTGGTCCATCATTAAGGAAGGAATACTGGTTGCCATAGATGAGTGCATTAGGCTCAGAGGGAAGAACACAAGGGCCAAAACGCCCAGCTGGTTCAGTTCTCGGGTTGCCAAGGCAGTAAGGGAAAAGAGGCTGGCCTATAGAAAACTCAGGAAGACCAAGAGAGAGAGAGAGAGAGAGAGAGAGAGGTGGATAGGGAAAATTACCTAAAGTTGGCTAGTGAGGCAAGTAAGGAAGTCTGGCGAGCAAAGGCACAGAAGGAGCTGCAGATAGCTGAAGAAATTAAGAAGGGGCAGAAGGCTTTCTTTCACTATATAAGTGAAAAAAGGAACAAGAAGGAAGGGACTGTTAGGCTTAAGAAAGGGATGGAGTGAGTGGAGGATAATGAGGGAATGGACCAGTGCCTTCAGGAGGGAAAAGAGGAGCAAGGGGGGAAGGAACACAGATGTAGTGATAGAGGAGGATAGAGTGAGGGAGGGTCTTCTGGCATTGAAAGCGGCCAAATCACCAGGCCCAGACAGAGTACTTCCAAGGGTACTAAAGGAACTGGCTGAGGAGCTTGCAGGGCCACTGACAGACCTATTTAATAGTTCACTAGAGTCAGTCATGGTACCACAGGTCTGGAGAACAGCACATGTAGTGCCCCTCCACAAAAGCAGTCCCAAGGATGATTCAGGGAATTACAGACCAGTCAGTCTAACCTCCATTGAGGGCAAGCTCATTGAGACCATACTAAAGGAAAGGTTGGTGGAATATCTAGAGGATCATGGTCTCCAGGATGAGAGGCAGCATTGGTTCATGGAAGGGGGGAGATCGTGTCAAACAAATCTGATTGACTTCTTTGACTGTGTCACTAAGGCAGTAGACAGGGGCCAAGTGGTAGACATTCTCTATCTTGATTTCAACAAGGCCTTTGACTGTGTGCCCCCACAAAAGGTTGATCAGGAAGTTGGTGGACCTTGGAGTTGGGGAAAAGATGGCCAGATGGGTGGAAAACTGGCTGAGAGACAGAACCCAGAGGGTGGTTGTGGGGGGAGAGTTATCTGGCACCAGAGAGGTAACCATTGGGGTCCCACAGAGTTCCATGCTGTGGCTGGTGTTGTTCAATGTCTTCATCAATGACATGGGGGATGGCATGAAAGGCAAAATGTGCCTAATTGCAGATGACACCAAGCTCTGTGGGAGAGTGGACACAGCTGAAAGGATACAGGACCTACAGGAAGATCTGGAAAAGCTGGGGTGGTGGTCCAGGATCTGGCAGTTTGGCTTCAATACCAAGAAATGCAAAGTTATGCATATTGGAGCCAAGAATCCCAGGACAGAGTACTACCTGGGTGGAGTCCCAGTATCTGCTTCAGATGAGGAGAAGGACCTGGGAGTGATGATCACTAGTAACCTGAAGCACTCCACTCAGTGCAAGAAAGCAGCAGCAAAGGCAAACAAGATGCTGGGATGCATAGCTAGGGGGATCAGTAGTAGGAGAGAGGAGGTTATACTGACCTTGTACAGGTCACTGGTAAGGCCACATTCAGTACTGGTGCCCACACCTCAAAAAAGACATTAACTTGTTGAAGAAGGTCCAGAGGAGGGCTACAAAGATAATAGCCAGTCAACAGGGCAAAGCTTATGAGGAGAGGTTGAGGGCACTGAACATGTACTCCCTGGAAGACATGAGAAAGAGAGAGAGAGGGGACATGACTGGGACCTTCAAGTACTTGAAAGGGATAAATAAGGTTGATAAGGAGAGTCTCTTTAAACTGACTAGTAACCGTAACACGAGGGGGCACAGTCTTAAGCTGGAGGATGGGAGGTTTAGGAAGGAGGTCAGGAAGCACTTATTCACACAGAGGGTGGTGGACACTTTGAATGCGCTGCCAGAACAGGTCATCTCGTTGAAGACAGTGGGCAGCTTTAAGAGAGGCTGGGATAAGCATATGGGGAAGGTAAGAATCATGGGTAGGCAGGATGGGAGGAGTGGGGAGGGAGGGCAGGGACATTAGCTGAAGCTGTGGACCTTGCAATACGAGCAGACTGGATAGACCAAATGGCCTTCTTCTGCTGGCTTCTTCATATATTCGTATGTCTCTGGAAGCAGCCACCGAGACACAGGTATGTCTGGTGGAATAAGCCCTACAGGAGGTTCCCTACCAGTCAATCTACAGCAGAGGTCAATGCAGGATGTGATCCATCTGCCAACTGTCTGGTTTGCTACCAGTCTGCCAGGTGCAGCTTCAGTGTATGGGACAAACAGCTAGTGAGCCTCACCCCATAATCGAGCTGTGCACTCCTTATAATAAGAGAGCACCCTCCACAGGTCAATATGGGGCCTACGATCATCTCCAAAGATGGGATGGTAAAATACACTGGAAGTTTCATCACCTGTTTAAGGTGGAACTCCGATGCTACCTTCAGAAGGAACTTCGGGTTGGGGCAGGCAACCTTGTCCTTGTAGAAGACCAGATAGGGAGACTTTACTGAGCACATCTGGAGCTCGCTAATCCTTCTTGCTGATATAATGGCCACCATGAAGGCCATCTTTCATGACAGATGTGGCATCTTACACCTGTGCATTGGCTCAAAAGGCTTTCCCATGAGTATAGCCAGCACCAATAGTAAGTCCATGGTAATGGTGATTCATGCACTGGCGTGGAAAGGTGGTCAAGGCTCTTGAAAAATCACCTGATCTCCTTCTCCTGGACCACTGTCAGCTTACCTACCACACCCAATAAGCAAAGATGGCTGCCAGGTGCACCAGTGAGCAGAAATGACTGCCAGGTGCACCTTTAAGGTCGTCGCTCGTAGTCCTAACTGAAGGAGGGAACAGAGGTCCTCCCAGCTGCTCTCAGCAGGGCAGGCAAGAGGATCAAGCTCTCCACCATGGTACCATATGGAGACCTTCTTCCACTTAAATGCATAGTATTTGCGAGTCGACTCCTTTCAGAAATTCACCACATGGAGCATAGCTTCCAACAGATCCAAGGCTTACAACTCTAGCTGCTCAAGAACCAGGCCGTTAGGTACAGGGATGTCAGGTCTGGCTGCAGAACCATCCCTTGCTGTCTGGTCACCAGATCCAGGTGAAGAGGCAGCCATCACTGAGGTCTGCTACTGAGGCTGAGGAGATCCAGATACCAGAACTGTCTGGGTTAGTCTGGCACTATCAGGATCATCTGCACCTTGTCCTTCTGAACTTTGACCAGCACCTTGCGGATCAAGGGGAAGGCGTACATGAGGCCTGGATTCCAAGGCCTCGCAAAGGTATCCCCCAAGTGTCCCAGACTGTAGGGGCAGGCACAAAACAGCCTCAGTTTGGCATTCTCCCAAGAGAGAAACAGATCCACCAGAGGAGTGACCTACAAGAATAACAGGTGGTTCACCACCTCATGAGTCAGGGACCACTTGTGCGGGCATCTCTACAGCCAGATATACTACGCAAGACTGAAACTCAATATCCCGAGTTTCAGTAGACCGAAACCAATTGCCCGAAACTCATTATCCCAACAACTGGTAATTGCCCGCAGCAGAGATTTTTGTCATGTTTGAACCCCCGCTTACTATGGATTGCAAACTCCACCATGGGCAAACCCCGATTGTTGGGATACCGAGTGTCGGGCAGTCGGTTTCGGGCTCCTGACACGCTGGATTTTTTTATTTCCATCTTCCATATTACTCACTTCCAACCCAGCTAAGAGCATCTGTCAGCCGAATGTGAACTCTCTCGCGACATGGATTGCCAGCCGATCTGCACCGAGACATGCACTAGGGTCCAGGTGCAAAGGGCTTCCCAACACAGGGGAAGGAAGTGTGTTCTGCCCTGCTTGATCAGGTAGAACATGGTCGTGGTGCTGTTCATCTGGACTTACGTCACCTGAACCCTGACAAATGCAGTGAATTCCGTCAGGGCAAGGTGCATTACACGGAACTCCAGCAGGCTTATGTGGTGACAGAACTCGTGGGGTGAATAGAACCCATGGGCTTGGTGGTCTCCCACGTGTGTTCCCCTCTCCACCAGAGACGGATCTCTCATGAGTGTGACAGTCGACTCTGCAGACAAATGGGATTCCATCCTCTAATGGCATCTGTCACCGTGATGGGCTGGTCCAAGTGGCCTAGGCGCTGGGACCACTGATGGCCCAACTCCACTGCAGGTGGAGCATCTGCCAGTGGGCCCAACAGACCATGTGACTGTAGGATGCCATGTACCCCAGCAGCTGCAGCAAATCCTTGGCAGGGTGCGACAGCCCAACCTGAAATGATTGGGCAAAGGAGATAAGGTCCACTACCCAGTCCGCAGGGAGGCAAGACTTGGCCCACAGGGAGTCAAGTTCTGCCTCCATAACCTTAATCACCTGCGAGGGGACCAGTTTGAGGTTGACCAATAGGCCCAAGTCTTGGCAGGTCTGGAGAGCCAGATCCCTGGATCACTCAACAGGCTCTTTGGATGGCCCAACTATCAGTCAGTCATCCAGGCAGGGATGCACCCTGATGCTCTTGCACCACAGGAAGGCTGCCACTACTGCCATGCACTTGGATAAGACCCTGGGCACAGACAAGAAACTGAAGGCATGACCTGGAACTGGTCTAGTACCACTTCTGCCTGGAACAGGAGGTAATAGCAGTGGGACAGACACACTGGGATCTGGGAGAATGCATCCTGGAGGACCAGGGAGCAAAACCACATTCTCTGCTCCAGAGATGGAATGATCTGATTCATGTTGACCATCTGGAACTCACACTTACACATGAATTGGTTCAGATCATGCAGATCTACTATGGGGTACCAGCCCCCTGTCTATTTCAGAACTAGGAAGTACCTGGAGATGTAACCCTGGATGTCCAGGGAGTCCGGGACGTGGGCTATGGCTCCTTTTGTGCGGAGTTGAGCCATGTCCTCCCAAAGAGCAGCTAGCATGTCCTGCAACACCCTGGACTCCCAAGGAGTGTAGAGTAGGTAAGGCAGGAGAGCCTTGAAGTCCAGAGGCAGCCCTCTGCCTACCACTTCTAACATCCACTTGTTCATTGTGATAGCAGACCAACGTGGCAAAAAGCAACTTAACCAACACCTGACAGGGAGCATATACAGGGACAGGATGGGTGGAGGGATGACATACCCAACCTGTCACCGTGCAGCTTTCGCAGGGGCACTGACCACTGCGGCTAAAGGGGCACCAGCACTCCTGCCACCACCTTGCTTGGGGCCCTAGCCACCAAACTTGGGTATCGGGCACAAGGTCTGGTACTTCCTCTGCTGGGGATGCTGCTGAGGAGGCTGTGGCTGAAAGGGCCGTTACAGAAAAAACTTTTGTTCATGCTTTTGTTTCTGGACTTTCTGGGATGATACCACAGAATCAAGGATGGCACTGAACTTCACTATGCAGGAGAGATGTCCCTCCAGCCTAGAGCCAAAGAGGTCCATGCCCAAGAAAGGGACATCAGCCAGCTTATGCTGGGTGTCCACCGTAAAGATGGACAGATGCAGTCAGACCCTGCAACCCATAGAGACAGCCGCTGCCATGGTACAGACACAGGCATAGGACTCACCCATGTCCAAGGCCATGTGGTGCTGGTGTTTAAGCAGCGATTGACCTTGGTCCCACATCAACTTCACCGGCAAGTGCTGGTTAGCAGAGAGGTGTGGGAGGATTTCATCAAGGACTCCCAACAGGGAGTGACCGAGGTTGGTCATTATGAAGGAGTAACTCACCTGACGAAGACACAAGGATGCTGCAGTGTGTACCTTTTTAGTGGTTTGATCAATCTTTCTGCACTCTTTTTGTCAGGAGGCTTGTCCAAGTCCCTTTGGCCCCCAGATCTGCAGAAGGCGGAGTCACAGATCAGCTGAAGGGTGGTCTGAGAACCCCGAAAGGGACCCCGTAGGGACCGCATATTTGTGGATTATACAAGTGGAAGGTGCAGAGCAGGATGCTGGACATTGCCAAAGTTCCAGGGATGGTCCAAAGATGGCCTCAGTCATGAGAAAGGCAACCCTGGGGATTTGTACCTGTCTAATATGTCTGTAAAAGAGTACTTAGTCATTTTCTGGACAGGCTCCAGAGGGACATTCATAAACTTTGATATGAGTTGGATAAGATCCCCAAAAGACACCGGCCAATGGTCGGTGGATAACTCCTCAACCGAGCCCCAGTCGAGGATATGAGTCCCAGAGGCAGCAATGGATGAACAATCCAAAAATGGCCCTAGACCATTTCACACCAAGGACCACTCGAGTATACTCAGATTGGGTGATCTCCTCCAGTAAGATTGGGTGATCTGCAATAACCAGCCTGGCAAGTTGGTTGCCGACCGGGCCTCCTTGGTCAAAGTGCCCACCTTCATCTGTGGTGGTGGAAGATCCACTCATAGGGGTGGAGAAGAAGATGCAGGAAGCACCCGTGTTGCAAGGGCATCACTACAGGCTGTGAAGTTAAGAAAAAATTACTCACCTTAGTAATGTTGTTTCTTCTAATGGAGTCTTGCTGTATTCTGACATATGCAGTTAGGTCCTGCCTTTCAACTGCACCGGAGAACGAAGAGTTACACTTTCCATGGCCAGCATGGAATGTTCACCGCAAGCTTGTTTGAAGACCCTGTCTGCTGTTGTTTAAACTCCAACTGTCAGATCTTTACGAGCAATACTCGCTAGAAGTTCTGTGTGGAAACTGTAAAACTCAAACTAACCAAGTGGCAACTAAATTTATATAAAAGGGTTTTTTGGTTTCAAAGCAAAGACTCAAGTCAGGAAACCCAAAAAACCAAATACATCCCAAAACATAAAACTCACCCAAAATAAAGGAGGGTGAAAAAGGGACACCCCTAGGGTGCTAACACTGCTCCTGCCCACCCACATCCCAAAAACTAGGTTCTGAGAGGGGAGGCAAGGGGGAGGTCAGAATACAGCAAGACTCCATTAGAAGAAACAATATTACTAAGGTGAGTAGTTTTTTCTTCAAACAACATGAAGTCTTGCTGTATTCTGACATATGCAGACTACCAAGCAGTACCTCCATGGAGGAGGGACAGAACCTACTTTGGAAACAGGATCTGAAGCATTGCTGTGCCAAATCGAGCATCACTCTTAGCCTAGATATCCAGAGAGTAATGCTTGGTGAATGTATGGACTGTTTTCCAGGTGGCTGCTTGACAGATTTCTAAGATAGGAATATCCCTGGCAGCAGCCAGGGAAGCAGCTGTACCTCTAGTAGAGTAAGCCCTCAGGCCTGAGGGTGGAGTTCTACCCAGTTTTTCACAGCAGAATTGTATACAAGAAACAATCCACCTGGCAACAGATCTCTTAGTGGCAGGTTTGCCCTTACCAACCTCTCCATATGTCAGGAACAACTGGAGGGATTCAAACCTGTGACCCTTGGTGCGCTCTATGTAGTAGCTGAGGGCCCTTTTAACATCCAAGCTGTGCAGCCTCCTTTCTCCAGAGGAGGAATGGTCAATGAAGAAAACAAGGAGAGACATAGACTGGTTGAGGTGGAAATCTGAAACCACTTTAGGCAAAAACTTCCTGTTAGTTCTTAGGACCACTTTATGTTTATGGAAAGAGATTAAATCAGGTTCCACTGACAGGGCTTGCATTTCACTGATACGCCATGGCAGAGGTAATGGCCACCAAAAACACAGTTTTCTAAGTCAAGTACTTAAGCTTGCAAAGGACAAAGGCTCAAAGGGGGGTTGCATAAGCTGAGCAATGCAAACATTAAGGTCCCAAGCAGGAGCAGGGTCCTAAAGGGGAGATTGGTGTGCCGCAATCCCTCGAAGAATTTACAAAACACAGGATGGGCTGACAGAGAAGAAGGCTTGCCTACTGACAGGAAAGCAGAAACAGCTGCCAAATGCACTTTAAGTGTAGCTGGCCTAAGGCCTAGGCCACTGAGATGGACCATGTAGTCCAGAACCGTAGGCAACCCAGCAGAATCTAGAGAAATATTCTTCTTAAAACACCAAATAGTGAACCTTTTCCATTTGGAATTATAAGCCTTTCTGGTGAAAGGCTTTCAAGAAGCCTTAAGGATATCCAGAACCCCTTGGGAAAGATGCAGGTCAGCAAACTCTAACTCTTCAAGAGCCATGCCTTGAGATTTAGAGACCGAAGGTTCAGGTACCAAATCCTCCCCTGAGAGGATGTCAACAGGTTGTAATTTCGGGGAAGAGACAGAGGAAGGTGGACTGCTAAGGACAGCAACAGGGGGTACCAGGGCTGCCTGGCCCAGTCTGGAGCAATCAGAATCACTTTATATGGTTGAGACCTGATCTTGACTAACACTTTGAACAGGAGAGGGAAGGGAGGGAAAAGCATACAGAAATTTCCCTTCCCAATTCAGGATCAGAGCATCCAGGGAGACTGAACCCAAGACTGGGGGTATGCAACAAAAGAGAGGAAGTTGGTGATTGTCTGGGGCTGCAAAAAGATCTATCTGTGAAGTGCCCCATCTCGAGAAAATCACTTTCAAAACTAGGGGATCTAGGGTCCATTCGTGATGGCCCTGGGATATTCTGCTCAGAGCATCTGCTAGGACATTGGGCTTCTCTGGGAGGTGAACTGCTATCAGAGAGGTCTGCAGGGAATAGGCCAGGGACCACAACTTCATTGCTTCTGTGCACAAGGCCGCAGACTGAGTGCCTCCCTGTTTGCTGATGTACCACATGGTTGTGGTGGTGTTTGTTCTGACCTGGACCACCTTGTTCTGTACAGATGTGGAAAAGGCTTGCAGTGCCAGAAACACTGCTCTGAGTTCCAAGAGATTGATGTGAAGCAGAGATTCCTGAGGTGACCACAGCCCTTGGGTGGTAAGATCCCCCAGATGGGCTCCCCAGCCCAGCAAGGAAGCATCTGTGGTGAGTGTCACTGAATGAGACTGAGTGACAAAAGGAACTCCTTGTCTCAAATTGTCCTGATCCGGCCACCACTGCAAGGCCTGAATCAGGGTTCGAGTCACTGGGACTAGTTTGGTAAGGGAAACTTTCTTTGGGACCAGAAGGCTTTTAAATGGAACTGAATGTCCCTCATCTGGAATCTTGCTCCCTGGACCACTGCTGTGGAAGCTGCCATGTGGCCCAGAAGCTGAAGGAAATGCCTTACTGGTCGAGACACCTGTAGGGTGAATGAAGAGACCAGTTCCATAAGGGTCCTTGCCCTGTCCAGGGGAAGGAAGGCTCTTGCCCTTATTGTATCAAGCTCCGCCCCTATGAAGGTGAGGAGCTGTACTGGCTCGAGAACTGACTTTGGAAGGTTGAGAAGGAATCCTAAGGAAGTGAGCACTTGCTGAGTTGTCTGCAAATGTGACCTAACTTGGTCTGGAGACTGACCTACTATTAGCCAGTCATCCAAGTATGGGAAGATGGAGATCTTTTTTCTCCTTAGGAAAGTATCCACTACTGCCAGGCACTTTGTGAAAACCCTTGGGGCTGATGTTAGGTCAAAGGGCATTGCTCTGAATTGATAGTGGCCTGAGGGCAACTCGAACCCGAGGTACTTTCTGTGGGAGCACCAGATGGGACTGTGAAAATAGGCATCTTTGAGGTCCAGGGAAGCTAGCCAGTCCCCTGGCCTTAGAGAGGGAAGGATTATTCCCAGAGTCACCATTTTGAACTTTGGTTTTAAAAGGTATTTGTTCAGATATCTTAGGTCCAGGATGGGCCGCCATTCTCCTGTCTTTTTGGGAGTTAGAAAGTACATAGAGTACAATCCTTTGCCCTTGTGTAGGGTGGGAACCCTCTCTATAGCTGAGAGCTAGGATGGAAGAAACCTCTGCCTCTAAGGCAAGGGTCTCTGATGGATTTGCAATTGGAAAGGATCTGGTTCTTATCTTGGCAAATTCTTTGAAGCTGAGAACCAGTCCCTGGCTTACTACTTCCAGGACCCACTTGTCTGATGTCAGAGACTTCCAGTCCTGGACAAAGTAAGCCAGCCTGCCCCCTACTGGTATTGGAGAATCGGCCCAGGCAGACCCATCAGGGTGTCTGCTTGGCAGAGGCTTTAGGCTGAGGGGTGGATGCAGGCCTGCTCATCCCCCAGCTGCCTGTCCCTCTAAAGAACCCCCTCTGAGAATAAGAAGAGGAGGCCTGAGCTTGTTAAAAAGGCCTTTGGAAAGGCCTGCCCCTGCCCCTGGACTGCTGCCTTTGAGGAGTGGCTGGCCTTTCTTTGGCCTGAGCACTCCTATAAGTGGTCCTGTACTCGTCCATCTTTTTCATGTAGTTCTCTGTCTGCTCCCCAAACAGAGAATTACCAATAACAGGGAAATCCATGGCCTTAGCCTGGGTATCCTGTGATAGGCTAGTACATCTGAGTTAAGCCATCCTCCGAAGAGCCACAGATGTAGCCATGACTCTTGATGAAACATCATTGGAGTCCACAGCAACATGAAATTGCACTTTGGATGCCTCAATCCCATCTGCAGCCACCTGCTCCAGCTCCTTGGCAAGCTGGTCAGGGGCCTGTTTAGCCAGAGCCAGCACAGTGTCCCACCTGGACTTCTGGTATCTAGCTGTGTAGGCCATATAGTTAGCATGCCTGACTCCCAAAGATGCTGCCATGTACTGTTTCTTTGCCATGGCATCAATCCTCCTGGAGTCCTTATCTGGGGGGTGTGATGTCAAGGGGATATTTGCCTTATCACAGGCAGCAGCCTGCACTACCCCAACATGGCTGCATTGCTGGGAAAGGAACTCCGTGTCCGAACCTGACAAAGTATACCTCTTGTCCATTCGTCTGTTCACAGGAGGTATGGAATTAGGAGTCTTAAGAATTTTATGTGTCTATTTCCCAAAGGATTTGTAGAGGGGAATAGACAATCTCCTGGACTCTGGAATGTCCATCATTTCAACAAAATCAGGCTCCTCCTGATCCTCCACTGCTTCTTCCACAGGAAGCTGGAGGGTTTCGGCCACTTTTTTGTAAAACATAAAGTGAGAAGGGGACTCAGAAAGCCTAGGAGGAGAAACACCTGAAGGTCTGTCTGGGGAGATGTCCAGGTCAACAGGCACATCCAGACTTTCATAACCACCATCATCATCCTCATACTCTCCCTCCTCCTCATCCAGTTCATAAAATTCTTCCAAGGTGTAATCCGGAACCGGGGGAACCGACCGAACCAAGCCCCTGCCAGATGGTGCCGGTTCGGCCGGAACCGAAGTAAGCGACTGCACTATTCTTATCGCCTTGGCTATCTCATCGGCGGTCGGAGTATGAATTTCTGGGTCCGAACCGAACAATTTATCTTTTCCTTTTCTTTTAACCGGAACCGACTCCTCAGAATCGGCTCTCCTTTTGCCCAAGAAGTATCGCCCTGGTCAGAGGGCATTCTTCTGGTTCGGTCGAACCGAACCGGTTGGCCATCTGGGTCAGCAGACTTCTCAGCCTCCCTTTCCCTCAGTCTACCTAATCTCTTTTCCAGGGTAGCTTTGGGAAAATTCTTACAAATTTGGCAGTCTGAATTGAGGTGGTCAAACCCCAGACATAAAACACAGGTGGTGTGGGGATCAGCCTTAGTAAAGACTTCCCCACACACACTGCAGTGTAGAAACCCAGTGAGCCCGTTTTTTTTCTTAGGTTTCTCAGACATAGCCAATCCTAACCAAAACTTACCCTTTTTTCAGCAATCCACCAGCCAAGACTCCCCTATTTGTTCCTGACCGTGTCACGGGTCTTGGAAAAAAAACGTAATAAAATCTGGGGGTTTTTTTTAGAACCAATACGGACCAGTTACCACACTCTAAGTAAATACACAAACTTTTTTACCTGAAACTGACCGGTTCAGCCGAACTGATCTGCAATTTACAAGTTCCACACAGAAACTATAAGAAAAACCTATCTAGTACTCACGGTACCACAGACAGAGACTTAGACAGACAGAATCGGTAGCAGCAATTCGGTAGAAACCGAGTGAAAAACGACACTTTAACTAACTTTTTTGAACCGAGTAAAGGAGAAATCTCCAGAGCGACTGTTCAGTGAGGCAGAGTAAAGAATCTGACAGTTGGAGTTTAAACTACAGCAGACAGGGGCTTCAACCGAGATCTCAGTGAACATTCCATGCTGGCCATGGAAAGTTTAACTCTTTGTTCTCTGGGGCAGTTGAAAGGCAGGACCTAACTGCATATGTCAGAATACAGCAAGACTTCATGTTGTTTGAACCAAAGGTCCAGGGAGTAGAGACCTACCCCACCCTGCAGAGTCCACTGTTTCAGAGAAGCTCCTAGTAACACCTGTACATCTTCCAGCAGTGCCTATTCTCACTCAAGGATGAGGAGGTCGAGAAGCACCAATGGTGATGCCTCCCAGCTGAGTGGGATCAACAGCGAGATCACCTCAGTTAAGACCTTGACTTCAACCTCAACTATTAACCAGAGAGTCGCCATCAAGAAGAACCTTCCGGCTGGTTGTGGTAGACTGCATGCATAGTTATGTTCAGCAAAAACAGACTTTGAAGGCTTCACCACCAGTGCAGGTTGCTCCTGAGGTGAGCTGGTTGGGGGCACTGATCAGGTTACATCCTCCTGAGGACTGGGGGCACTGGGGTCAGGGAGAGCAAACCCTCAATCTCATCTGCCAGCTGATCAGCAGGTTCAAAGAAAATCTCCACTGCCTGCCGAACCGGAGTCAAGGTCAACAAGCCCAACGAGGGTACCGAGGAGCTCTCAACCATCCCCTTGACTGAAGAAGTTTCAACCAAAGATGAGCAGTTGAGGGAGTGGGAAGACCTTGATCTCTTTATTTCTGTGAATTCCCTCCGAGACTGATCTTCCAACCCTGGACCCAATCTGGAGCAGCACTGAAACTGAGAAGGTACCCACCGCAGCAGTCACCACTTCTTCCTCAAAGGCTGCAAGTTGCAATGCCAACGCAGCAGCCACCAAGGCCTGCTTACAGCCCTTAGGCTAGGTTCTCAGATCCCAATTCAAAAGATCAGCTTAGGATGAGCCAAAGCTTTCGGTCTTCCAGGGATTCAGGAAGCATCGAAAAGGCAAGGGCCACACTTGGCCATGTCCTGCTTTCAATCCAGGCTGTACAGGCATGTGTTGTGTGAGTCGGTGACTGACATCTTCTGCCAACACCACACACAAAACTTGAATCACTGGTTCCGTGGCGCCATCATCAATCACAAGGGGGAGTCCAAGGACCGAGAGGTAAGTTGAAACAAGTAGAAAACTTCAAAATACTTTGAAAAACAAGGTTCACCAATGGTGCAATATCCAGAGCAGTAGCTGCTAAGGAGGAGACCTGTTCTTCCAGCAGAAAGAAAAATCTGGCATCACCGGGTGGAGCTAGAGGGTATACCACCCAGGTGCTGGGAGGAGCTTAGCTTAAAGACATCGATGAAAAGTCTGTTCCAGTGGAACTGCCAGAGTGTGGATAATGAACTGTATCCATACCCCATAAGAAAAAATTACTTACTGTAGTAATGTTGTTTCTTCTCAGGGATCCCTCACTATGTTTACACTTAAGCATCTCATCCCCACAAAGAGAGATACCCTGGAGATAGAACCTATGCAAATGAGCAGAACTTAGAAAGTAGGTTAAAACTCTGCCTACTATCATGCTCCACTCTGGCAGCTGGCTTCAGATTTGTTTCAATAGCTAGAGGGGAGCTGTGACTACCAAACTAGCAAAAAAAGGACAGAAGTGTGCTTGGGTGGTAGTAAACCCCAGTGCTCAGATGTGGGGCCTGTCAACTCCAAACTTGCTACTCAGACACAAACAGGATTATCTAAGCACTCCACTGAAACACTTGGCGAAGACCACAGTCAAAACACCAGCGCTTGATCGAGACAGGAGTTCCCTGTTGGCTTGTCTGTTTTTGGCTAAAATAAACTCAGGACATATACAGTATATGCCATTGCCAGCTGTTATTATTTTTTAAAACAGAGTGTTTCAGTGGAATGCTCAGATAATGCTATGTGTGTCTGACTACCAAACTAGCTACTGTAAGTGGCAACCAAAAATTTTACAAAAAGTTTTAGAAACAGATGTGGTGAACAACCTAACTGCTAGTCCTTATTTGTAGACACAATTCTGTTATATATATATTTTTCTATGTAGGTCTGTATATATGTACATGCCAAGAAAATGCCAGTGCTAATTCAAGGCACCTAGAGAAAAAGACTGGATTACTTTTTTTTTTTGAAAAGGGGTTTGACCTTCTTTTGACCTGCAGGTCAGTTGCTTCCCAGGAATTGAGATTGCATTCTCAGTTTTTTTTTAACAGAGATATGCCAAAATCTATGTGTAGGTCATAAAACCATGCACTCAGGAGCAGAATGCTTTGATCAAAGGAAGCTGTTATAATATGCTGTATTTTATGAGGCAAAAAGAAAGAAAACATACTTCCTAGAAAACTTGTGTGAATTCTTAACATCCTAATGCCAGTGGTGTTATTGTGGGACCCTGACACATCAAAGGATTGCTAAAAGGTGGTTGTAAGGAAAGAGCAATCTACTGGCCTAAATGTTGTTGGCTTTTCATTCACTATTTCCAGAGCTGAAACAGGGGTATAAATAGCCCCAGTTCAGAGCATTTGGACACACTTTTCATCTAGACTTCACCTGACACACAGGAAGCCAAACTGCTGAGACACAGTGGCTGCCAGCACTTTTTTCCTCTGGACAGTCTCTTGACCACAAGCACAGAGACTAAGTACCTGGGACTGTATCTATTTTTTACAAACTTCAAAACATAAGGTAGACTTTTAGCTAACAGTTTTAGTGCATTTGCATGTATTTATCTTTCCATTTTATTTCTGCATACTGTAACCAAATTAGCATATTCTCTTGTTAGTTGTAACTATATTTATATAAGTATTTTAGTAAAAACATTTGTTTTCCTAAAGAATGTCTGCCTGAGTGATATTTATCTATATTTGTGTGTGAAGTGTGGCACAGTATTAATAATCTGTGACAACTGTTAATGGCTTAGAGGTGTCGCCATAAGAAACCGAATCAAGTAAAAGAGTTTGAAAGTGATCTGGAAGACTAGGGAGAATATCAGAGCCTACAGGGATTTTGAACCAGGCTGTTGCATGTCCTGTAGGGAGAAGGCCAAATCGTGTTTTACACTGTTACCTCGAAGAGAGTGTGATGTCTGGGTCTTCCTTCTTTGTGTAATAGCCAAGGGAGGGTTCATATTTGGCCACAAGACTTGAGGCTGGTATTATGCCCTTATCCAGAGTTAGAGGTACGCCCTAGGTCCTCGTGGTAGAGGTGCAGTCGTGACCTCGGCAAGCATTCTAAAAGCATGAGGAAGATGTCCCTGTTCCTGCCCATCACAGATTGCACTTAAGGGTGGGCACCATGAGTTCAGTGGGCCTGAGCCCCAGGAGTAAGTTTGTGACAGATCTGGTGGCAGTGGTGGGATCCGAGAGATTTGGTTGCATAGTGTTGCGATTCAAGAGATGTTGGTGGCACAGGCATAACAGTTTGATCCAAGCACAGTGTATCAGATTGATAAACTATAAACAGTCCACACACAATCAAGGCAGAGATTTAAAAAATATATAATTTGGTTATAGTATAAAGTTTCCTACCTGTTTTTTTTTTCAGTGTAAGCTAGTGTAGTAATAATTAGTGAAGAAGATGGCTTCCAACTATAGCACATACACTGCAGACTACCTAAGGCAGTTGTGTCAGGACAGATGGGTCCAGCACAAGAGTTTAACCAAAAAGAACCACATGGAGGCTCTTGTAGCAGCCCATGAGCTAGCAGTTGCCCAGGACCTTGAGTCATTGCCAGTGACTGAAAAGGACCAGAGCCTGGGCATGGAGGTGTCAGGATCCATCGCAATGTCCAGTCCCGATGAGGAGGGCAGCGAGACCAGAGGGAACCCAGAGCCACAGCAGCAGGGGAAGGTCACCACAGGGCTGGAGCCAGAAGGGATCAGGCTGCAGCTGGAGTTGAGGAAACTGGAGTTGGCATTCAAGCAGAGGAAGTTAGAGATGGAGTTGCAGGGAAAGCAGCAGCAGTGAGAGGCCGAGGAAAGAGAAAGACTGCTTCAGAGAAAGGCTAAGGAAAGAGAAAACAGTGGCAGAGGAAGTTTGAACTGGAAAAGCTACGACTCCAATGACCAGCGCCAGAAGAGGTAAGTAGCAAAGGTGAAGCTGAAGAAAAAATTACTTACCATAGTAATCTTGTTTCTTCTCAGTGATACTCAAGTATTCAGAACTTCTGCAGTGTCCCTTTAAGACTGAACTGCCCAAAGAGAATTTGGAATGGCATGCAAATGATAGAATCTTTGCGCATGCTATTTTCAAATGCTGCCTTGAACTAACCACCTAGGTTCTAAACCCTCAGATTTCCTTGCAGCCTGGAAAGATAAACTTCAAAAAACTAAATATTTATATATAAAAACCTTAATAATTAGAAATATAATAATAATGAAATAACACCCAAATGCCCCCAAGAGGGAGAAACCCCCAAACTGGAGGTCATAAAATGTAACAGTACCCCTAAATGTCAGAAATCACCTGAAAGGGAAAAACAACAAAATGAACCCAAATCACAAACAATACTGCCTGATTGTGGCATCTATATAGTAGGTCACAAAAACATTCCCAGGAATGCAGAGGCTACTGGTTCTTGAAGAGGAGGCAGGGTGGGAAGTTCTGAATACCTGAGTATCACTGGGAAGAAACAAGATTACTGTGGTATTTTTTCTTCTAACCCCAGTAATACTCAGGTATTCATAACTTCTGCAGACCAAGAAGTAGTATCTTTGGAGGTGGACACAGAACCTACTTTGGAAACAGACTCTGCAGGACTGCTGTGCCAAACCTGGCATCACTCCTGGACAGGATGTCCAAACTGTAATGCTTTGTAAAGGTGTGTACTGTTTTTCAGGTAGCTGCTTTACAGATATCCACTAACGGGACATCCCTGGCAGCTGCTAAGGTAGCAGCTGTGCCCCTTGTGGAATGGGCCCTCAATCCTGTTGGGGGTTCCCTTCCCACCTTAGAATAACAAAACTGGATGCACTGTACTATCCAGCGAGAAACTGACCTTTTAGATGCTAGGATACCCTTTACCACATTCCCATAAGTCAGGAACGGCTGTGTTCTGTCCTGCCTATGGTCCTTAGTAGCTGTCATGTAGTAACTAAGAGCTCTCTCAACATCCAGACTGCGGAGCCTCCTTTCACCAGAAGTACACTGCTCAGTGAAAAAGACAGGTAGGAATTGGATAATGGTTTGGTTCAACTGGAAATCAGAAACCACTTTAGGGAGAAATTTCATGTTTGTTCTCAGGACCACTTTATCCTTGTGGAAGGAAATATAGCCCTGGTCAATGCTGAGAGCCTTGAATTCGCTGATTCTTCTAGCAGAAGTCATTGCCTCTAGGAAAACTGTTTTCCATGTGACATATTTTAGATGAGCTGAAGACATGGGCTCAAAAGGAGTCCCCATGAGTTTGGCTATACATACATTAAGATCCCAAGCTGGCAGTGGCTCCCTGTGAGAGGGGTGCAAATGAGAAAGGCCCTTAAAGAACTTCATAAGGATAGGGTCTGAGGCAAGAGAAATCCTTTACCTGGCTGAAATGTAAGCAGATGCTGCAGCCAAATGCACCTTCAGGGTACTAGGCTGAAGGCCCAAAGAATGCAAATAAGATAATCCAGCATGGCTGGTATCCCAGCCTGTGTTGGCACAATTGTTTGGGTGGAACACCAAATAGAAAACCTTTTTCATTTTGCAACATAGGTTGTCTTAGTGGAGGGCTTCCTGTAGGCCCTCAAAATGTCCAGGACACCTTCAGAAAGGTTTAGGCCTGCATATTTTAGGTCCTCAACAGCCAGGCCTTGAGCCTGAGGGATCTGAGGTTTGGGTACAGGAGCCTCCCCTGATTAGATGTTAACAGGTTGTGCCTCCTGGGAAGGTGTATCGGCTCAGCCACAGACATGGAGAGCAGTGGAGAATGTGACGTTTGTACAGCTGGTTCTGATTAATCTATGCTTTTTGTAATATAAAAACGTGTTATTGAGTGTCTCTCATGAGACATGCTGTTTCAGTTAAAAGATAAAAGCCAGGAGATAATTACAGGCTAGAAGAGACTTAAAGTATGGATCTCCTGTTTATCTAGCTTAATTGTAGCTGCCAGCTGCTAGGCTAGAAATCATAAACTTTTATGGCGTTTAGAGGAAGGATACAGGTTATGTCACGGGGGTGCGAAGTCATAAAAGGTCTTTTGATGTCCTTGAGAGAGGGTGCTGCTCATGGATGAAAGAAAGGACTTGGAAAATTACAGGCTTAACTGGGAAGTCAAATGAGAAAACAAGTTTTTTTCTGCTGATGTCACCTATTAATTTACCTCCTGACACAAGACATCTTGATTGTATTTATTTTAATAAACAGAGGAGGAGCTGGGTGACATCATGGAGAAGGCTGGGTCAAGACAGTGTTTTAATTATGCTGTAATAGCCCTTTACAGAGACACATGTTTGGACTCTGAAAAAACAAACATCTACAGCACTATAAGAAGATAATAATACATTAGGTAGACAGGTCTAAGTGTATTATTGGTAGGAATCTGCACTTTTTAAACCTTACTGTTTTAAAAGATTGTATGTTTTGTGATATATGGTTCTGTGTTTTACATTTTACATTTTTATCTATTTTAAGTAAACCTCTATGTTTAGAGATTATCTGGTGTGCCTTTGAAATTCTTTATTTGACAAGGGAAGCATATATGGTTAAAGCTGACACTGTACAAAGCTTACTGGTTTTACCAAACTAGGAAAAGGTAAATGTTTATTCTGAGGTCTTTAATAGAGTTTTAAGGGTTCATTTTTTTACACCTGGTTAGGTGCCCATAGGCAAAATATATATGCCCCCCCCCCGAAGAGCAGAATTATCTGAGCCTGTACATTGGGTACGCTAGCAAGAGGTTCACAGTTTGAATCTCTCCAGAACTTAAGACCAAAGTTCGATTCTAACCCACAAAACAGACAGGAGGGTTACCCTGTTCTAACAGTTCGCAATACTGCGCTCAGAGGTTGGCACTGTGGGAGCAGAGGGCCTGACCTGCTGAGTGGGGTTATGACAGAGAGTACCATGGCTGCCTGGGCCAATCTGGAGCTTTCAAGATCATAGATGCTGACTGGGACCTGAGCTTGAGCAAAACCCTGTACACTAAAGGGAAGGGAGAAAAAGCATACAGATGTTTTCCTGACCAATCCAGAATTAGAGCATCCAGGTGGACTGTTCCCCGCTCTGGTGGTCTGCAACAGTAATTTGGCAGGTGGTGGTTCTGGTGGGATGCAAACAAGTCTACCTCTGTAGTGCCCCACCTCCTGAAAATCACTTCTACCACTTGCCTGTTCAGAGTCCATTCGTGAGGGGCCTGATTGATCCAACTCAAGGTGTCTGCCAAGGTATTGTCCTTGCCAGGCAGATGAATGGCCTGTAGAGAAACTCTCAAGGAGTATGCCAGCTCCATATTTTCATGGTTTCTGTGCAGAGAGGGTTTGACCTTGCCCCTCCCTGCTTGTTTATGTAGTACATAGTAGTGGTATTGTCTGTTTTGATCTGTACCACCTTTCCCTGTAGCAGTGGAATGAAGGCCTTTAGTGCCAACAATACTGCTCTGAGCTCCAGCAGGTTTATGTGCAGGAGTGACTCTGCACTTGACCATGTGCCTTGGGTGGTGTGATCTCCCAAGTGGGCACCCCACCCCAACAGTGATGCATCCGTTGTGAGAACTTCTGATGGGGGCTCTTGTTGAAAAGAAACCCCTTCTCTTAGAATGGTTTCCTCTTTCCACCATTTGACTGTAACAGAGTTCCTGTTACTGGAATCAGTTTTGAAAGAGGGTCTCTGCTCTAGCACCAGTGAGCCCTGAGGTGAAACTGGATGTCCCTCATTTGGAATCTGAATCCCAGCACTGTGCCAGTGGCAGCTGCCATGTGGCCCAGAAGCTGAAGAAACTGTCTTGCATTTTATGGTTTGTTCAGGATGAATGAACGTGCTATCTGCTGGATGCTCCTTACCCTGTCCAGAGGCAGGTATGCTGATTTAACTTGGCTATGAACTGCAAAACCCAAGCAGGCTGAATGACTGACTTTTTTAGGTTTATCAGGAATCCTAGAGACTCCAAGAGCTCTTGGGTGAGTTGCAGCTGCTCCCTGACGTGTTGGGGTGATTTTCCCACCACCAGTCAGTCGTCTAGGTACAGGAAGACTGTGACACCTTGCTTTCGAAGGTGTGCCACTACCACTACCATACACTTTGTGAACACCCTTGGTGCTGAAGTGAGACAGAATGGCAGGGTTGAGAACTGATAGTGACCTGAAGGGAGTGTGAACCTGATGTATTTTCTGTGAGAATCCCTTATGGGGATGTGGAAATAGGCATCTTTTAGGTCCTATGAAGCCAACCAGTCTCCTTCTTTGAGGGTTGGCAAAATCAGTGACAGTGTTACCATTCTGAACTTCAGTTTTTTTCGGTATCTGTTTAAGACCCTGAGGTCTAAGATGGGCCACCACCCTCCATTCTTCTTTGTGGTAAGGAAGTATCTTGAGTAAAATCCTTTCCCTTTAAGTGGATTGGTAATGGTCCACTGCTTGTGACAGGAGCAGTTTTTGAATCTCTGTTTCCAGGAGTTTTCTCTCTACATTTGAGGATGGTTTGAAAACTCAAGTTCTTAATGGTGGGAGGGATTTGAAGGTTAGAGACAATATCTGGCTCACTACTTCCAGGACCCACTTGTCTGTGGTGATGTTTTTCCAAGCATGAATATAGTGAGCCAATCTGCCTCCTACAGGCAGTAGGGAGGCGGCCTGTACAAACACGTCAGGGTGCCTCCTTTGCTTGAGGCTAAGCTTGGGATTGGGAACCATGCCTGGAACCCCCTTCTACCCCTGCCTCTGAAGTATCCCTGCTGTGGATACTGCTGGTACTGAGGCATAGCCATGGCCTGGAAAAAGGGCCTGCTTTGAAAGGATCTGCCCCTGCCTCCCATTCCATAGGGTCTGGTGGATGGGGAAAGTTTTGTCTTTTGCAGAATTGCTTCTGTAGATGGCCTTGTATCCATCCACCTTTTTCATATAAGCCTCTGTCTTTTCTCCAAAGAGGGAGTTTCCTCCAATGGGAAATCCAATGCCTTGGTTTGTGTATCCTGGGTAAGATTTGCAGATCTTAGCCAAGCAAACCTTCTCTGAGCCAGAGTGTTTGCAATCCACCTGGCAGCTGTGTCATTTGAATCAGCAGCCATTTGAAATTTATATTTGGCTGCTTCCAAACTAAACCTGGCTGATTCAGCTAAGTCAGCTGAAAGGGGAGACTGTGCCTTGTCTGACATAGCAAGGACCGGTTGCCAAAGAGATTTTTGGTACTGTGCAGCATAGGCCTGGAAATCTGCCTGTCTGATGGCCAAGGAGGCCAAAAGGTAACCTTTCTTGGCCATGCTATCAATCTTCCTAGAGTCTCTGTCTGGAAAGTGGGAGGCTAGTGTAACCCTTGCCTTGTCACAGGCTGCCACTTGCACCACCCCTTGGTGGTCAGGGTGAGAGAACAAGAATTCAGCACCCTGCCTTTCCAACTGATACTTTTTATCTAACCTCTTATCCAGAGAGGGAGCAGGATTACGTGTTTGCAAAATCTTTTAAGGCATCCTTCTTAAAGAACTTGTTTGCAGGAAGAAGCTTTTTCATGGGTGCCAGCCCCATCATTTCCATATATTCAGCTTCTTCTTCATCCTCAGTCACCTCACTTGTGGAGATGTCTAATGCAGCCACCATCCTTCTTACAAAAGTAAAGTGTGAGGAAAACTCCTCTGATGCCCTAGGAGGAGAACCAAAGTCTTGTACAGAGGAAACCTCCAGTTCAATGGGGTCCCCATCGTCCTCGACATCAGTAGCAACACACTCTTCTTGTTCAAAAAGGAGGATTGAGAAGAAGAGCCAGTCTGTTTGACAAAAGTCTGAGGCAGAGGAGCAGTCAGCCCCTGTAAAGCATGGATAACTCAAAAGGCCTGTGCAATCTCATCAGCATTTGGCAATTTTATTGCGGGCACAGAAGTCCCCAAATGCTGCTCAGCTGGGGGTTCTGTGTGCTTTGTTTTCTTGGATTTTTAGAGGGAACCAGAGAGTCAGACGGTTCAGCAAGCCTCTTTGGAACTTCTTGTGTACCCGTCTCAGGGGTGGCAGTTACACCTGTAGTTATTAATGTGGTTTCACCCACAGAAACAGACGGTGTTGGCTGGTCAGAGCTTGAGGGACCCTTAGGAACAGATAGCTTTTTCTTGAGCCTTTCAAGGTGTTTTTCAACAGTTTTTTCAGGAAAAGTTTTGCAAATATCACAATCTAATTCTGTGGGTAAAAAATTACCAAAACAAACAACTGCTAAATAAGAAAGATTTTTAAAACTTATTTAGCGCTTGTAGTCCGTTTCTGAACCGATAAGAAACCAATCTGAACCGTGAACACAGCAGAAAAATGAACCAGGGCTAGCGGTTCAAGAACCGAAATTAGCGGTTCACAAAATAAATATTTTTAAGCACATTTACACTAAACTAACGGAGTTCTTCAGTCAGGGAACTCCAATAACTACCAAATAAACCCTGGTTCCCCACCGGTGATACCAAACCGGGAGAAACTGAGAAAAATATATTTTAAATATAAAAACAACGATTTAGCTAAATATAACAAATAACAAATGGCAGCAAATGAAAAGGAGGAAAATGCTTATGTATTTTTATAAGTTTTATTGCATCAGGACAGGTAGATGAGGAGAGGATCTCTGAACTTCTGGCCTTGACAAGCAGAGAGTGAAATCTGAGGGTTTAGAACCTAGGCAGTTAGTTCAAGGCAGCATTTGAAATTGCATGTGCAAAGACTCCATCATTTGTATACCATTCCAAATTCTCTCTGGGCAGTTCAGTCTTAAAGGGACACTGCAGAAGTTATGAATACCTGAGTATTACTGGGGTTAGAAACTCCAGGGTTGGGGTATAAGTTAAAATTCAGAATTAATAGCTGAATTTCAAAAGGGGGAGGATATGGATGCATTTTTCAATTTGTTTGAAAAGGTCTGTATTCAGGCAAAAATACCTGGAGCTTCCAGCTATCCCCACTACGTACTGGGAAAGGGCGTGAGGTGCTAGGCCAAATGGACAATCAGGACAGTAGTGATGAGAAACTTAAAACTGCTTTACTTAAAAAGTATGAACTAACTCCTGAAGCATACAGGGTTAAGTTCCGTAAGCTCCAGAGAAGCCCTGACATGAACTATGAGGAACTCACCACAAAGCAACGTCAGTTTTTGAAAACGTTGGAGGGAGAGAGTAGAAGCAAATTCTGTGGAAAAAATTGAGGAGGTTATGTTGCTACAGCAGTTCTAGCGGGCTTGCCCAGCAGAGCTAAAAACCGGGTTAGAGGACCGAGACCCCAAAACAGTGCAGCAGGCTGCTGAACTCTCGGATCGCTATGCCAGGAGCAGGCCTGCTCTGAAAGGGAGTGGGATGGGCGTGGCAGTGCAGAAGGGGAAAAATGTGCCTTCAGGGCAGCTAAAACCCTCACTGCCTCCACAGAAAGGGGGAAGCCCCAAGTTACAAAAAAGGGATTTCTCAGATAAAAGAAATGATGACTGTTGGTTTTGTAAACAGCCAGGGCATCTTGCTAGAGAGTGTCCTAAAAAGGCACAGGGTGGACAAGGTGGTGCTCGAACAGAGTTGGGTGCATTGTATATCCTTGAAAACATGCCTATGAACATGAGGGAGAACATACACCCAGTTACTGTAAATGGGATGCAGACCCATGGGTTAAGGGACACGTGGGCATCTCTTACTTCAGTAAAAGGGGATTTGGTTGAGCCTCAACCGCTTATACCTAATCAGTTTACAACAGTAAAGGGATTCATTGGGGAGGAAAAAACTCTGCCACTAGCTAGTGTTCTCCTGGACTGGGGTGAAACAGGAGAGAGGGTGCAAAAGGTGGCAGTAGCAGACAACCTTGCCCTGGATGTGATTACAGAGAACAATCTCCAGAAGGGGGTGGTGTGTGTGGTTACCCACAATCAGACGACAAAGGCTGATTGTAATTCCCTGGACCCCATAGAGGCTCCTTTGGAAAACAATGGAAGGCTGGTTCCCCAGCCTGTGTCTCCTGAAATGGAGAGTAGTCAAAAGGAGGTAGGACTTCCCCACATAGCAGTTCACAAAACAGCTACAGAAGGTTACTCTGAGGAGGGAGGGGTAACCAGTGGTCAGCAGGTTAGAGATGGCAGTGACCCTGAATGCCCTGATGCTAGAGCCATGGGCCCCCATTTCGAAACTGAAGGGGACATGTCCCATGCCTTGGGCAAATGTGAAGAATTTGCAGCTGCTCAGAGGACTGATCCTAGTTTGGAGAGGCTGAGGGCTAGTGCAGAATCTGATGGGACACAGGGAGGTGACATAAGACATAGAGTATTTTCGGACAATGGACTGTTGAATATGCAGGATGTAAGGACAGAGGGAAGGGTGATTGGCAGGCAGCTTGGCAATCCCCAGAGGTACCGTGAGCAGTTGCTCAAGCTTGCTCATGATATCCCCATGTCTGGACATCTGAGAATCACACGCACCATGCAGCTATTGGCCCAGAATTTCTATTGGCCCAACTTCACCCAGCAGGAAAAGGAATATTGCAGATCTTGTCACCAGTGCCAACAAATAGGGAAGACAGGTAGTAAAACCCAACCTACCTAACTCTCTTACTCACTGTGGAGCAGCCATCCCAGAGGGTAGGAATGGATACTGTGGGACCTTTGAGTAGGTTTATCCTTACAGTGTTAGATTATGCCACCTGATACCTAGAGGCGGTTGCCCTCTCCTCACTCAGGAGGGACAAAGTGGCAGACGCCTTGCTAGGGATTTTTTCCCCATGTCGCATTTCCGCAGGAGGTTATCACTGACTGAGGGGGCACCTTCATGTCGGAGCTGATGAAGTGTTTGTGGAAGAAGTGTGGGGTGGTGCAGAGATGCACGACACCTTATCACCCACAAGCCAATGGGCTTGTGGAAAGGTTTAATGGTACCCTAAAAGCAATGCTCCAAGCATTTGCTGAACAGCATGGGAGGGACTAGGAGAAACACCTTCCCCACCTGTTGTTCACATTCAGGAAGGTGCCCCAAGAGTCGACAGGGTTTTCCCTCTTCAAACTCTTATGTGGACGTAGGGTGCGAGGGCCCCTAGACTTGATCCAGGAAGACTGGGAA
Organism: Neoceratodus forsteri; assembly: GCA_016271365.2. NCBI lineage: Eukaryota > Metazoa > Chordata > Ceratodontiformes > Ceratodontidae > Neoceratodus > Neoceratodus forsteri. The sequence continues at coordinate 520,027,584 of CM028129.1, read as the reverse complement.
GGTAAGTACGCCACCCAGGGAATTCCCACAGTGGAGTACAGTATGTCCTAAAGTTTAGGGAAAAGCTGAAGGAGCTTATGGGAGCAGCCCAGAACAACCTGTCAGCTGCCCAGCAGAAGCAAAAGGTTTAGTACAACTGCAGAGCCACAGATTGCTCATACAGTGTAGGTCAGGAAGTCATGGTCCTAGCTCCAGTCCAGAAGGATAAGCTGCAGGCCGAGTGGGCGGGACCATACAAGGTAGTCAGCCAGGTAAATGACATGAACTATATTGTAGAACTACCTGACAGGAGACATACCCATAAAATGTACCACGTCAACCTGATGAAGCCATAAGCAAATAAGGCTGACATGGTGTTTGTACTGTGTAATCCTGGGGAGGAAATGGACAAAGAAGACCCCCTACTGGACTTGCTGGAGGAAAGCAAGCAGAAGTCCTCTGTAGAGGCAATCAAACTGTTGCCCCAGTTGACCCCGGAACAGACCCAGGAAGTGAGGGAGGTTTTAGGGAACTTTTCCCCTTTGTTTACGGCCAAGCCTGGACTAACCCCCTTAGCGACACACGATGAAGACACAGGGACACAAGTACCCATACAGTGGACAGCCTACCGGGTGTCTGAGGCTGTCCTAAAGGACATTAGGAGGAAGGTGGAGGAAATGCTGGATTTAGGGGTAAACCAGAAATCTCAGAGCCCCTGGGCCTCACCCGTAGTACTCGTTCCCAAGGGCCTCACCCGTAGTCCTCGTTCCCAAGATGGATGGCTCTACTCACTTTTGTGTGGACTATTGTGGACTCAATGAAGTCTGACACCCGTCCAATGCCACATATGGACGAACTACCAGACAAGTTGGGAGGCGCGACATATCTCACCACAACTGACTTGACAAAAGGGTACTGGCAGGTGGAGTTAACTGCCAGAGCTAGGGAGAGATCAGCCTTCATCATGCCAATAGGATTATTCGAGTTCAAGGTGATGCATTTTGGAATGAAGAACGTCCCTATCACCTTCCAAAGGTTGGTCAACCAGGTGTTACATGGCACTGAAGAGTATGCAGTGGCATATCTGGATAATATTGCCATCTTCAGTGCCAGTTGGAAGGAACACCTGTCCTACCTGAAGGAAGTATTGGGCAGGATACAGAGAGCAGGGCTCACTGTCAAGGCTGAAAAATGCCAGGTGGCCATGATGGAGGTGGCATACCTAGGACATGTAGTAGGGCGGGGGCAGCTCCATCCCAATCAAGCCAAGACTGAGGTGACAGAGGCGTGGCCCAGGCCTGAAACCCAGAAGCAGGTTAGGAGTTTTCTAGGGACTGCTGGGGGTACTATCAAATGTTTGTACCATATTACAATACCCTGGCAGCTCTCCTATCTGGCCTGCTAAAGAAAAGACTGTCCAAAAAGGTAAAGTGGGAGCCAGCCTGTGAATGAGCCTTCACAAAGCTAAAGGAGGCACTGTGCAGTGCCCCTGTGTTGGCCAGTCCAGATTACAGTAAGCCATTTGTAGTCCAGACAGATGCCTCCAATGTGGGGTTTGGAGCAGTCCTCAGTCAGACCTCTAACCAAGGGAAAGATCACCTAGTAGTGTACCTTACCAAAAAGTTACTTCCCTGGAAGCAGGTATATTCCACAGTTGAAAAGGAATGCCTTGCGCTGGTATGGTCCCTGAAGGAATTAGAGCCATACCTCTACAGGAGGCACTTCGAGATACAGACTGATCATAACCCCCTGGTGTGGCTAAAATTAGATGGGTAAAATGAATGGTCATCTCTTAAGGTGGATTATTGCCTTACAAGCCTTTGATATGACCATTACCCACAGGGCTGGATCAGCCAATGCCAACATAGATAGGCTATCTCGCCAGTTAGAGCAGTGAACAAAATCATACCATGCATAGGGATGGATTCCCACAAATTCAGTCTAGGAGGGAGGGATGTTGTGAGCTATCTAACTGCTAGTCCCTATTTGTAGATATAATGCTGTTGTATATATTTTTTTATGTAAATCTGTGTATGTGTACATGCCTCAAAAATGCCAGTGCTAATTCAAGGCACCTAGAGAAAAAGACTGGATTTATTTATTTTTTTAAGGGGTTTGACCTTCTTTTGACCTGCAGGCCAGCTGCTTGCCAGGAACTGAGATTGCATTCTCAGTTTTTTTAACAGAGAGATGCCAAAATCCATTTGTAGGTCATAAAACCATGCACTCAGGAGCAGAATGTTTTGCTCCAAGGAAGTGGTTCTAATATGCTACATTTTATGAGGTAACAGGAAAGAAAATGTGCTTCCTAGAAAACCTGTGTGAATTCTTAACACTCTAATGCCAGTGGTGTCATTGTGGGACCCTGACACATCAAAGGATTGTTAAAAGGGGGCTGTAAGGAAAGAAAAAATTACTCACCATAGTAATGTTGTTTCTTCTAATGGAGTCTTGCTGTATTCTGACAAAATGCAGTTAGCCCCAGCACTTGAACTGCCCAGGAGAGGAAAGAGTTAACTCTATGCAGAAGCATAGAATGTTGAGCTCGAGCTCGGTTTTCAAACCTCTGCCTGTGGTACTTCCCAGTGTAACCGTCAGATTCTTACGAGCAAACTAACTAACTTAGTACTATAGCATGGAAATTGTTCAAAACATACAGCCAGAAAGCAAAATATTTTGGGGGTCCAAAAAGACTCAAGTCGAGAACCCAAGAAGAAAAGGTAGTGACAATATTCAGCTATAAAAACATGAGAAAAGTAAACATAACAGCTACCCCACCAAAGAGGGAGGGTACAAGGTACACCCCTGAGGTGCAACACTGTACCTGCCAGCCCACTTCCCATAACTAGATTCTAAGAGGGGAGGCAGGGGGGAGGTCAGAATACAGCAAGACTCCATTCGAAAAAACAACATTACTATGGTGAGTAATTTTTTCTTCAAACAACATGAAATCTTGCTGTATTCTGACAAAATGCAGACTACTAAGCAGTTCCCTATGGAGGAGGGAATGCAGAACCTACTTTGGGAACAGGCTCTGTAGTACTGCTGTGCCAAACCTTGCATCACTCCTAGCCTGGATGTCCAGGGAGTAATGCTTGGTGAATGTATATACTGTTTTTCAGATGGCTGCTTTACAGATCTCTAGCAAGGGTATATATTTGGCCGCAGCTAGAGTAGCAGCTGTACCCCTAGTCGAGTGAGCCCTCAGGCCTGAAGGGGGTGTTCTACCCAATTTGTCATAGCAGAATTGTATACAGGAAAAAATCCACCTGGCAATAGTTCTCTTTGTGACAGGCTTACAGTTTCCCACTTCACCATAAGTGAGAAACAATTGAAGACAATCATTTCTGTGGGCCTTAGTATGCTCTATGTAGCAGCTAAGAGCCCTTTTAACATCCAAGCTGTGTAATCTTCTTCTTCCTGAAGAAGAATTGTCAGTGAAAAACACAGGGGGAGAGATATAGACTGGTTCAGATGAAAATCTGATACCACTTTGGGCAAGAACCTCCTATTGGTTCTTAGCACCACTTTATCCCTATGGAAGGATATAAAGTCAGGTTCAACAGACAGGGCCTGTATTTCACTAATCCGCCTGGCAGAAGTAATAGCTACCAGGAACACAGTTTTCCAAGACAGGTATTTCAACTCGGCCGAAGCCAGAGGTTCAAAGGGTGGCTGCATAAGCTGAGGAATGCAGACATTGAGACCCCAAGGTGGAGTAGGCTCCCTAAAGGGAGGGTTAATGTGAACCAGACCTTTGAAAAATGTTCTGAATACAGGATGAGATGCCAGGGAAGAACCCTTCCCTGCTGAAAGGAATGCAGAGACAGCTGCTAGATGAACATTCAGAGTGGCAGACCTAAGGCCTAGACTATTCAGATGAACTAGGTAGTCTAAGATTGTGGAAATGTCTGCAGAATCAGGCACAATGCCCTTCTGAGAGCAACAAATACTGAACCTCTTCCTTTGGAATTGTAAGTTTTTCTAGTGGAAGGTTTCCTGGAGACCTTCAGAATATCCAGAACTCCCTGAGAGAGATGTAGTGCTGCATATTCTAACTCTTCAAGAGCCAGGCTTTGAGATTGAGAGACTGGAGATTGGGGTACCAGATCCACCCCTGGGAGGAGGACGGGAGATTGTATCTCCTGGGAAGAGAAAGGGGACATGACACTGCCAAGGACAGCAGTAGAGGATACCAAGGTTGTCTGGCCCAATCCGGAGCTGCTAGTATCACTGTGCAGGGTTGAGCTCTGATCTTGATCAGAACTCTGAACAGCAGAGGGAAGGGAGGGAAGGCATAGAGAAACCTGCCCTTCCAATCCAAAGTGAGAGCATCCAGGGATACCGTCCCCAGGACTGGAGGTCTGCAACAAAACAAAGGAAGCTGATGATTGTCAGGTGTTGCAAAGAGATCTATCATTGGAGTGCCCCACCTGGAGAAGATGACCTTCAGGATGTGAGGATCCAGGGACCATTCGTAGGGATATAAGTTTGTCATAGCATTCATACACGTCATTGATTCCATCACGTTTAATCTTTATTCAGGACTTCTATGACTTTCACTAGTGTCATCAGAATGTAGCAATGATGACAGCGCCACAACATTTACTACTGTTTACTAATGACTTCGTGAACAAATAATGAGTCATTAAAACCTCATCCATGACAAACTTACATCCCTAACCCATTTGTGATGTCCCTGTGAAATTCTGCTCAGAGCATCTGCTAACACATTGTCCTTTCCAGGAAGGTGAACTGCTACCAAGGAAGTCTGAAGGCAACAGGCCAGAGACCAGAGCCTCACGGCTTCTGTGCACAAGGCTGTGGACCAAGTGCCTCCCTTCTTATTGATGTACCACATTGTGGTGGTGTTGTCTGTTCTGACTTGGACCACCTTGCCCTTGACTGAATCTGAGAAGCTCTGAAGGGCTACGAAAACTGCCCTGAGTTCCCAGAGGTTGATATGAAGAAGAGACGCCTGTGGAGACCAGACCCCCTGAGCTGTCAGGGCTCCCAGCTGGGCTCCCCAACCTAGGAGAGAAGCATCCATGGTCAGAACTACTGATGGGACTTGAGGGAGAAATGGAACCCCTTGTCTGAGGTTGTCCTGGTCCAGCCACCACTGGAGAGCTTGGACCAGAGTCCGGGTCACTGGAATCTGTTTGGTAAGAGAATCCTTTCTCTGTGATCAAAAGGACCTTAGATGGAACTGAATGTCCCTCATCTGAAATCTGGCTGCCTGTACCACTGCAGTGGAGGCTGCCATGTGGCCCAGGAGTTGGAGGAACTGTTTCGCTGGACGAGAAACCTGAGGCCGAAAAGAGGAAGCAAGATCTACTGAGGCCTTCACCCTTGCTAGAGGAAGGAAAGCTTTTGCTTGGATAGTATCCAATTCTATCCCTATGAACGTGATAAGTTGTACTGGTTCTAGGTCAGATTTTGGAAGATTGAGAAGAAACCTCAGAGAACTAAGCAAGTCCTGGGTGGTTTGCAGAGCTGACCTGCCCTGGTCTGATGACTGACCTACCAGTAGCCAGTCATCCAGATATGGAAAAATGGTGATATCCCGTCTTCTGAGGTAAGCCACCACTACTGCAAGGCACTTTGTGCACACCCTTGGAGCTAATGTTAGGCCAAAAGGCATGGCCCTGAACTGATAATGGCCTGAAGGCAACTTGAACCTGAGGTATTTTCTGTGGGAGCACCTGATAAGGATATGGAAGTAGGCATCCTTGAGGTCCAGGGATGCTTGCTAATCCCCTGGCCTTAAAGAGGGAATGATCATTCCCAGAGTTACCATTTTGAATTTGGGTTTTGATATGTGTTTGTTCAAATACCTTAGATCCAGGATGGGTCGCCACTCCCCTGTTTTCTTTGGGGTAAGGAAGTACCTGGAGTACAAGCCTTTTCCCCTGTGTTGAGTAGGAACCTTCTCTATGGCTCTGAGAGTCAAAAGAGAGGAAACCTCTGCCTCTAGGGCAAGGGTTTCTGAGACTGATGCAGGTGGAAAAGACCTGGCCCTCCTTTTGGGTAACCTTTTGAAGCTGAGGGCCAGTCCCTGGCTTACTACTTCCAGGACCCACTTGTCTGAGGTCACAGACCCAGGCCTGAAAGAAAAAATTACTCACCTTAGTAATGTTGTTTCTTCTAATGGAGTCTTGCTATATTATGACTAATGCAGTTTGTCCCACCATTAGAACTGCTCTGGAGGTGAAAGAGTTAACTTCCATGCCAGGCATGGAACTTGCAGCGCGAGCTCGGTTAGAGAAGCTCTGTCTGGAGGATTTCAAACTGAAACTGTCAGATCTTTACGAGCAAAACTCACTAAGGTTCTGTGTGGAAGCTGTAACTCTACACTAGCCAACTGGCTACTTAAATATTAACATATTTTCCTGGTCCCAACACTAAGACTCAAGTCAGGGACCAGAAAAATAAGATAAGATAAGATAATATAAAACACAACACCCAAACACCCAAAAAGAAGGTGGAAACAACAAATGGCAACAAAAAGTGCTAAGCACTGGAATGCCAACCCCATACCCCAAGTAGAAGTTCTGAGAGGGCAGGTTGGGGAGGTTTAATACAGCAAGACTCCATTAGAAGAAACAACATTACTAAGGTGAGTAATTTTTCTTCAAACAACATGAAGTCTTGCTATATTATGACTAATGCAGAATACACAGCAGTACCTCCATGGAGGAGGGACAGAACCTACTTAGGGAATAGGCTCTGAAGCATGGCTGTGCCAAACCGAGCATCCCTCCTGGCCTGGATATCCAGGGAGTAATGCTTGGTGAAAGTGTGTACCGTTTTCCAAGTAGCTGCTTGACATATCTCAAAGATAGGGATGTCTCTGGCAGCAGCTAGAGACGCAGCTGTACCTCTGGTAGAGTGAGCCCTCAGGCCTGAAGGGGGAACCTTTCCCAGTTTTTGATAGCAAAATTGGATACAAGAGACAATCCACCTGGCAATGGATCTCTTAGTGGCAGGCTTCCCTTTCCCAACCTCACCATAAGTGAGAAAAAGTTGAGGGATTCAAACCTGTGACCCTTGGTACGCCTATGTAGTAACTTAGGGCCCTTAACATCTGTTGTGCAACCTCCTCTCACCAGAGGAGGAAATGATCAGTGAAGAACACTGGAAGGGAGATAGATTGATTAAGGTGGAAATCTGAAACCACCTTAGGCAAAACTTCCTGTTAGTCCTGAGGACTACCTTATCCCTGTGAAAGGAAATAAAGTCAGTCTCCACTGACAAAGCTTGTAACTCACTTATGCGCCTGGTAGAAGTGATGGCTACTAGAAAAACAGTTTTCCAAGTCAAGTACTTAAGCTCTGCCGAAGACAGAGGTTCAAAGAGGGGTTGCATCAGCTGAGCAATGCAAACATTAAGATCCCAGGCAGGAGCAGGGTCCCTGAAAGGTGGATTAGTATGAAGTAATCCTTTGAAAAACTTGGAAAATACAGGGTGAGCGGAAAGAAAAGAGGGCGTTCCTGCTGAAATAAAAGCAGAGACAGCTGCCAAATGCACTTTCAGGGTAGCTGGTCTCAGTCCCAAAGAATTAAGATGGACCATATAGTCCAAAACAATGGGCAAATCAGCAGATTCCGGGGAAATATGCTTCCCAGAACACCATATGGAAAACCTTTACCATTTAGAGTTATAAGTAGCCCTAGTGGAAGGTTTCCTAGAAGCTTTCAGGATTTCAAGAACACCTTGAGAAAGGTGTAGGTCAGCAAATTCTAACTCCTCAAGAGCCAGGCCTTGAGGTTGAGGGATTTGAGATTGGGATACCAAACTCTCCCCTGGGCACAAGTTAACAGGTTGTGGTTCCTGGGGAGACACAGGGGAAGATGGACTGCTAAGGACAGAAGGAGTGGGTACCAGGGCTGCCTGGCCCAATCTGGAGCAATCAGAATCATCTTGCAGGGCTGAGATCTGATTTTGACTAGCACCTTGAACAGAAGAGGGAAGGGGGAAAGGCATATAGAAACTTCCCTTCCCAATCGAGAAGAAAGGCATCCAGGGGGACTGAGCCCATCACTGGGGCCTGCAACAAAACAGTGGAAGTTGATGATTGTCTGGGGCTGCAAAAAGATCTGAGGGGTGCCCCATCTGGCAAAAACTATCCCCAGTACTCTGGGATCCAGTGACCATTTGTGATGGCCCTGGGAAATCCTGCTGAGAGCATCTGCCAGGACATTGTCCTTGCCTGGGAGGTGAACTGCTATGAGGGAAGTGTTCAGGGAATAAGCCAGAGACCACAACTCCGTTGCCTCGGTGCACAAGGCCGAAGACCGAGTGCCCCTTGTTTGTTGATGTACCACATTGTAGTAGTGTTGTCTGTTCTGACCTGTACCACTTTGTTCTGAACAGATGCAGAAAAAACCTGAAGTGCTAGAAAAACAGCTCTGAGTTCCAACAGATTGATGTGGAGCAGAGATTCCTGAGGGGACCACAATCCCTGGGTGGAGAGGTCGCCCATGTGAGCTCCCCATCCCAAAAGGGACGCATCTGTAGTAAGGGTCAAGGAGTGAGATAGAGGGATGAAGGGGACCCCTTGTCTCAGATTGCTCTGATCCTGCCACCACTGAAGGGCCTGGATCAGGGTTCGAGTCACTGGGATCAACTTGGATAGGGGATCTTTTCTTTGAGACCAAAAGGCTCTCAAGTGGAACTGAATGTCCCTCATCTGAAATCTTGCTCCTTGCACTACAGCTGTGGAAGCAGCCATGTGTCCTAGGAGCTGTAGAAAATGCCTTGCTGGTCGAGAGACCTGCAGAGTGAAGGAGGAGGCCAGGGCCACTAGGTTCCTTACCCTTTCCAGGGGAAGGAAGGCTCTGGCCTGCCTTGTGTCCAATTCTGCACCTGTAAAGGTGAGTATCTGGACAGGTTCCAGAACTGACTTTGGAAGATTGAGAAGAAAGCCCAGAGAGGTGAGCAGCTGCTGGGTAACTTGCAGGTGTGATGTGACCTGGTCTGGAGACTGACCCACAATGAGCCAGTCGTCTAGGTAGGGAAAGATGGCAATCCTTTGCCTTCTTAAATGAGCAACTGCTACTGCCAGGCATTTTGTGAATACCCTTGGGGTAGAGGTAATTCCGAAGGGCATTGCTCTGAACTTGTAATGGCCTGAGGACAGTTCGAATCTGAGGTACTTTCGGTGGGAGCTTCTGATAAGAACATGGAAGTAGGCATCCTTGAGGTCCAGGGAAGCTAGCCAGTCCCCTGGCCTTAGGGAAGGTAAAATCATTGCCAGAGTCACCATTTTGAATTTTGGTTTTAAAAGGTGCTTGTTCAGATATCTTAGGTCCAGAATGGGCCGCCATTCTCCTGTCTTTTTTGGGGTAAGGAAGTATCTGGAGTACAGACCCTTGCCCTGGTGTAGGGGAGAAACCCTTTCTACAGCTCTGAGAGCCAGGAGGGTTGAGACTTCTGTTTCCAAAGCAAAAGTCTCTAGAGGATTTGCAGGTGGAAAAGATCTGATTCTCATCTTTGGAAATTTTTTGAAGCTGAGAACCAGACCCTGGCTTACTACTTCCAGGACCCACTTGTCTGATGTTAAAGACTCCCAGTCCTGAACAGTAAGCCAGCCTGCCCACAGGTAATGGAGAACTGCCCTGGGCACTCCATCAGGGTGCCTGTTTGACAAGGGCTTTAGGCTGAGGGTGGGAGCAGGCCTGCTTGCACCCCGCCTGCCTCTCCTCTGAAGAACCCCTCTGAGCATAAGCTGAAGAGGAGGCCTGGTTTGGTAAAAGGCCTGTGAAAAGGCCTGCCTCTACCCCTGGGGCTGTCTCTGAGGAGTGGCTTGCCGCTCCTTGGCTTGTGCACTCCTATAAGTGGTTCTATATTCATCCATTTTTCCATATATTCTCTGTCTGCTCCCCAAACAGAGAATTTCCCACCAAGAAAAATCCATAGCCTTAGTCTGAGTATCCTGTGACAAACTAGTACACCTGAGCCAAGCCAATCCACGAAAGGCCACAGATGTAGCCATGACTCTAGAGGATACATCATTAGAATCCACAGCAGCATGGAATTGCACCTTGGATGCCTCAATACCATCAGCAGCCACCTGCTCCAGCTCCTTGGCAAGCTGGCCAGGGGCCTGTTTGGCTAAAGCCATGACAGTGTCCCATCTAGATTTTTGATATCTTGCCACATAAGCCATGTAATTTGCTTGTCTGAGTCCCAAGGACGCTGCCATGTATTGTTTTTTAGCCATGGCATCAATCTTCCTGGAGTCCTTGTCAGGAGGATGTGAAGCCAGAGGAATATTAGCCTTATCACAGGCTGCAGCCTGAACTACCCCAACATGACTGCATTGCTGTGAAAGAAATTCTGTATCAGGACCTGACAAAGTGTACCTCCTGTCCATCTTTTTGTCCACAGGAGGCACAGAATTAGGAGCTTTTAAAATTTTATTGTTTGTTTCCTAAATGATTTATGTAAAGGAATAGACAATCTCCTGGACTCTGGGATATCCATCATTTCCACAAAGTCAGGTTCCTCTTGCTCATCCACAACTTCCTCCAATGGGAGCTGGAGGGTTTCAGCAACTTTTATAAAACAGAAATGAGAAGGGACTCAGAAAGCGTAAGGAGATTCTAAAGGTCTGTCTGGGGAGATGTCCGTTCAATGGGCACATCCAGACTCTCAAAGTCACATTCACACTGTTCATAATCATCCTCCCCCTCCTCTGGTTCATAAAACTCTTCTATATCATATTCTTGAACCGGTGGAACCGGCCGAACCGACCTTTTGCCAGATAGTGGCGGTTCGGATGGAACCGGAGAAAGTGACTGGACAATTTGTATTGCTTTAGCTATCTCTGCAGCAGTTGGAGAAGGAATTTTTGACTCCACACCTGCTGATTTTCTAGTTTTCTTTGCTGGAACTGGCTCCTCAGAGTCAGCTTTACATTTGCCCGAGGAAGTCTCACCCTGGTCAGAGGGCACTCCCTCCGGTTCGGTTGGCACCGAACCGGGCTGGCCATCCGGGTCAGCGGACTTTTTGGCCTCTTGTTCCCTGAGCCTACCAACTCTTTTATCTAGGGTAGCTGCAGGGAAATTCTTAAAAATCTGGCAGTCTGAATTGAGGTGGTCAAACCCCAGACAATATACATGTGGTGTGTGGGTCAGCCTTGGCAAAGGCTTCCCACGACACTACAGTGCTGAAACCCAGTGGGCCTGGTTTTTCTTTTGGGTTTCTCAGACATAATGCCAGCCTAACCAAAACTTGCCCTTTTTCCGGCAGTGCCAGGCAAGACACTTTATCGGTTCCAACGTGTCACTGGTCGTGAAAAACCGTGAATGAAATCCGCTTTTTAGAACCGATAAGAACCGGGAACCGCACTCTAAAAGCTTTCAAATGCTTGAGAATAAAGTTTTAGAACATCCTGATCGGTTCGAACCGAACCAATAAACATTTACAAGTTCCACACAGAAATAAACCTGTCTATTACTTACAATACAACAGACAGAGCTTGAACCGATCGGTTTGCGGTTAAAATAATAATAATCGCGGTTGAATTTAACCGAGAAAAACTGTTTTAAACCGAGAAATGAACCGAGCAGTAGGAGGAATCTCCGGAGCGACTGTTCAGTGAGGAGGAGTAAAGAATCTGACAGTTTCAGTTTGAAATCCTCCAGACAGAGCTTCTCTAACCGAGCTCGCGCTCCAAGTTCCATGCCTGGCATGGAAGTTAACTCTTTCACCTCCGGAGCAGTTCTAATGGTGGGACAAACTGCATTAGTCATAATATAGCAAGACTTCATGTTGTTTGAAGTAGTAAGCCAGCCTGCCTCTTACTGGGATTGGGGAGTCGACCCAGGCTGACACCTCAGGATGTCTGCTTGGCAGGAGCCTTAGACTGGGAGGAGGAAGCAGCCCTGCTCATCCCCCTTCTGCCCCTCCCTCAGAAAAAACCCTCTGTGGGAAAGTAGAGGAGGCCTGGATTTGGCAAAAAGGCCTGTGAAAGGGCCTGCCCCTGCCCCTGGACTGCTGCTTTTGTGGAGTGGCTTGCCTTTCCTTAGCCTGTGCACTCCTGTAAGTGGTCCTGTATTCATCCATTTTCTTCAAGTAAGCCTCTGTCTGCGCTCCAAACACAGAGTTACCAACTACAGGAAAATCCTTAGTCTGGATATTCTGTGATAGGCTAGTACATCTGAGCCAAGCATGCCTTCTGAAAGACACAGATGTAGCCATGACTCTTGATGCCACATCATTGGAGTCCACAGCAGCGTGTAATTGTACTTTAGATGCCTCAATTCCATCTGCAGCCACCTCCTCCAGCTCCTTGGCTAGTTGGGGGGGAGGTCTGTTTAGCCAGTTCCAGAACAGTATCCCACCTGGACTTCTGGTACCTGGCTGTGTAGGCCATTTAGTTTGCCTGCCTGAGTCCCAAAGAAGATGCCAAATATTGTTTCTTGGCCATGGCATCAACTTTCCTGGAGTCCTTGTCCGGGGGTGCGAAGCCAAAGGGATGTTAGCCCTGTCACAGGCTGCAGCCTGCACTACCTCAACATGGCTGCTATGAGTATAAAGGAACTCTGTACCTGAGCCTGATAACATATACCTCCTGTCCATTCTTTTATCTACAGGAGGTAATGAGTTAGGAGTTTGTAAAATGTTTTGTGTCTGTTTCCCCAAGGACTTATGAAGAGAGATAGACAATCTTTTGGACTCTGGGATGTCCATCATTTCCACAAAATCAGGCTCTTCCTCCTCCTCAGCAGCTTCAACCACAGGGAGCTGGAGGGTTTCAGCCACCTTCTTGTAAAACAAGAAGTGTGAAGGGGACTCAGAAAGCCTGGGAGGGGAGACATTAGAGGGCCTGTCTGGGGAGATGTCCAGTTCAATAGGCACATCCAGACCCCCGGTCATCATCTTCATCTTCATCATCGGGATAGTCTTCGTCTCCCTCCCACTACTTGTAGAAAGCATCTGGATCGTAATCCGAAGGAGACAGATCCAACAGAACCGACCGCCTAACCGGCGGTACCAGTTTGGACGGAACTGGGCCAAGTGATTGAACAATGCTAATTGCTTTGGCTATTTCATCCGCGGTTGGATTATACAGTACTGGATCCAAACTGGCAGACTTTCATTTCTTTTTTGATGGAACCGACCCCTCAGAGTCAGCTCTCCTTTCGCCCGAGGAGGTATCACCTAAGTCAGTAGGCACCTCCTCAGGTACGGCCACAACCAAACCGGGCTGGCCATCCGGATCCACGGACTTCCTGGCATCCCTTTCCTTCAGCCTACTCAGTCTTTTTTCTAGAGTGGTTTTGGGAAAGTTTTTACAAATTTGGCAGTCTGATTGGAGGCGGTCAAACTCCAGACAATAAACACAGATGAGGTGGGGGTCGGCCTTGGCAAAGGCCTCCCCACACTTAGTACAGTGCTGAAACCCAGTGGGACCAGTTTTCATCTTGGGTTTCTTAGACACGGCCAACCTATTAAATTACCCTATAGCAACTTTCAAGCCAGGTAATAAATAACCGATCGGTAACAAACCGTGTCACGGGTCTTGAAAAAGAACCAGAAAAGGCCCAGTTCTTTTTAAACCGATCAGTACCATAACACCACTCTAATCCCAGAAAAATTCAATTTTAGAAAACAGAAGAAAATACAAGGTCGGTTCCTAACCGGACCGACCGATAAGGAACCGAGGAAAAAACAATTTCCACACTCTCTTCAAAATAAACACAGTCACTACCTATCTACAACACTACCTGTACCGTAGACAGAGGCTGGAAATCTGAAAAATAACAAAAAGCATGGTTTTAAAACTGAACGCTTTACTTCTACCAAACCGAGCAGAGGAAATCTCCGGAGCGACTTCACTGTTAGGTGGAGTAAAGAATCTGACGGTTACACTGGGAAGTACCACAGACAGAAGTTTGAAAACCGAGCTTGAGCTCAACGTTCTATACGTCTGCATAGAGTTAACTCTTTCCTCTCCGGGGCAATTCAAGTGTTGGGGCTAACTGCATTTTGTCAGAATACAGCAAGACTTCATGTTGTTTGAAGAGCAAGCATGCCATTGACTGGCCTAAATGTTATGGGATTTTAATTCACTATTTCCAGAGCTGAAACAGGGGTATAAATAGCCCCAGCTCAGGGCATTTGGACACACTTTTCATCTGGACTTCACCTGACACACAGGAAGCCAAACTGCTGAGACACAGTAGCTGCCAGCATACACTTTTCCTCCGGACATTCACTTGACCACAAGCACAGAGACTAAGAACCAGAGACTGTACCTACTTTTTATGGACTTCAAAATATAAGGCAGACATTAAGCCAACAGTTTTAGTACGTTTACATGTGTATATCTTTCCATTTTGTTTCTGTATACTGTAACCCAAATTAGTATATTCTCTTATTTGTAACTGTATTTATATAAGTATTTGAGTAAAAACATTTGTTTTCCTAAAGAATATCTGCCTGAGTGATATTTATTTATATTTGTGTGTGAAGTGAGGAACAGTATTAATAATCTGTGACAACTGTTAATGGCTTAGAGGTGTTGCCATAAGCAGCCAAATCGAGTAAAGGGGTCTGGAAGGGATCTGGAGGAATAGGGAGAATACCAGAGTCTGCAGGGATTTTGAACCAGGCTGTTGTATGTCCTGTATGGAGATGGCCAAATCGAGTTTTACACTGCTACCCCCGATAAGAGTGTGGCGCCTGGGTCTTCCTTCTTTGTGTAATAGCCAAGGAAGGGTTAATATTTGGCCAAAAGACTCGAGACTGGTATTGTGCCTTTGTCCAGAGTTAGAGGGACGCCCTGGTTCCTCGTGGCAAAGGTGCAGTCATGACCTCGGCGAGCATTCTAAAAGCATGAGGAGGGTATCCCTGTCCCCTTCCCCCATCATGGATTGCACTTAATGGTGGGCACTGTAAGCTCATTGGGCCTGACCCCCAGGAGTGGGTTTGTAATAACAGGGTTTTTAAAACATACCAAATAGACTGAGGCAAACATGATGAAAAGAATGAAGAACCATGAACAATCTAGATGATCACATTTTACAGTTGTAGACTAACCATAATAGTAATGCTCAAGCATTAATAAAAGGAGCTGATTCTTGTGTGAACCTGGTTTAGGTTCTGGAAGGGAAGGCATGGTTAAATAGTATAAACATTGTGAGGACTCCCTGAGAACAAATAACGTTACTATGATAAGTAATTTGTTTCTTCTGTCTCCTGGAATCCCTCACTGGATTCTTACACTTAAGCAGACTATAGCAAAACCTAGGGAAGCTAGGTACAAGGCAAGGCATGGCACAATTTGTTTACAAAGCGCTCAGTCCAAAAAAGGATCTAAGCACTGTACAAAGTAAAAAGTCAAATGACAGTACTAGAACACTATAAAATCAGTAGACAGTACTCAATCTGGGAAAGCTTTACAAAAATAAGTTTTTAAAGAGGGTACAGAACCTACTTAGGAAAAAGGTTTTGTAAGGCAGCAGTCCCAAAGCTGGCATCCTTTCTGCACTGTATATCCAGACAACAGTCATCTGTGAAGGTGTGCATTGTCTTCCAGGTAGCTGCTTTGCAAATGTCCAACAGTGGGATGCTCCTTGTGGATACCACAGAGGCAGAGGTACCCCTCGTGGAATAAGCCCTCAGGCCTCTGAGGGATATTTTCCCTGCTTTTTCATAATAAAATTGCATGCAAGAGACTATCAAGCAAAAGACTGTCCTCTTGGTTGCTGGTTTACCTTTGCCCACCTCACCATAGGTCACAAACAGCTGAGTGGCCTGAGACCCGACATTCTTCGTCTGGTCTAGACAGATACCCAGTACTTGCTTCAGATCCAGGCTGTGCAATTTCTGCTGGCCTGGGCTGGGCTGGAAAACTCTGGACAGAGTACAGAAAGGGCAACTGACCAGTTCAGATAGAATTTCAATATTAGCTTAGTTAGGAACCTTCTACTGGTTCTAAGGACTACCTTGTCCATGTGGAAGATTACATAGTTTGGTTCTGTGCAGAGGGCATGCCATTTGTTTAATATCCTAGCAGATGTCATGGTAATCAGGAAAATAGTTTTCTATGTGATATATTTTAAATCAGCAGTAGCCACAGGCTCAAAGGGAGCCTCCATTAACTGGGTAAGGCAGACAAGTCCCATAGAGGGACCGGGTCCCTCACAGGTGGATGTAGGTGGCTGAGACCTTAAAAAAACTTTTAAAAATAGGTTGACAGGTCAGTGACTTGCCCTTGTCTGCCGATGTGCAGGACAACACTGCCGCCAGATGCATCTTTAGTGTTGATGGCCTCAGGCCTAAGGACTGCAAGTGCACTAGGTAGTCCAAGTATGTGGGCAACCCTGCCTGCATTGTAATTATCTTTCTGGGAGCCCACCAGTAAGATAATTTCTTCCACTTAGAGAAGTATGCTTTCCTGGTTGCTGGTTTCCTGGAAACTTTAAAGGGAAACAATCAGCACCAAAGATCCCACACTCAGGTGTGAGGTTGGTCCCAATGTGCACTTTGTGGGTAAACACATTTCAGTTTACTTACTATTTACTATAGTATAGTACATTATATAAGACTAATTTTGCTGAAGTGTAGGCTGACATCTTTTACTACAGATCTCAGAATCCCCTGCAGCCGACATCAGAGCAGTGGGCAGCAGTGGGAGAGTCAAAAGCCTGCAGTTCATGCTAGAGCTTTTATAATCTCCGATCAGATGTTTTCTGGGACTTCTTTTCTACAGGGGCAAAGTACAATCCTCTGAGACTGTACATGGCCCATGTACGACAGCGGACCAGCAAACAAAAGATCAGAGCTTATATAAACTCTAACATACACTGCAGGTTAGTGAATCTTCTCATTGCTGCTTACTGCTCCAATGTCATCTGCAAAGGATTCTGGGATTTATAGTAACAGAAGGTATCAGTCTACAACTAAGTGAAATAAGTCTGCTACAATCTACTATACTACATTAAACAGTAAGTAAACCAAAATGTTTCTGTACACAAAGTGCACACTAGGAACAGACCCACACTTTGGTGTGGGGACCCTTGTTGGTGACTGTTACCCTTTAAGCACTCTCAGGACTTCCTCTGATAGATCCAATCCAGGATACTCTAGCTCTTCAAGAACCATGCCCCTTAGATGTAAAGTCCTGGCATCTGTGAATGTTATCCTGCCTTGTGATAGCAGGTTGCATCTCAGTGGCAAGGTGTCCGGATTCTTGCTGGACTGGATCCTGAGAAGTGAGTACCAGACCAGAACATTATCTGTTATGTTACACTATCTGCCAGGACATTGTCCTTGACTGGCAGATGTATCACAGAGATCTTTGCATGTAGGGAGTAAGTTAGTTCCCAGATCTTCATTGCTTCTGTGCACAGTTTTGAGGATCTTGAACCTCCCTGCTTGTTTGTGTAGTACATCATCATAGTGTTGCCTGTTCTGATCTGAATAAACTGACACTGTGACTGGAAGGGGAAGGCTTGAATTGCCAGAAATACTGCTCTGAGTTCTAGGAGACTGATGTGTTCCTATGTCTCCTGTGGACAGCATGTGTCACTTACTGTGAGATCCTCCAGGTGGGCACCCCACCCAGGAGTGAAGCATCTGTTGTGAGGACACTTACTGGGGATTGCTGGAGAAAAGGAATGCCCTCCCTGAGGTTGCTTTCATCCATTCATCACTTTGGTTACCCTATAAATACAGGTTACTCACCTGTAACAGGAGTTCTAGGAATGGTATATGTTGTTCATCCACACTGTCTGGCAGGTTCCTTGCCGCTTTAAATCTTGCCGGAAGGTCTTCAAGCTGGCTCCTCCCACCCACCCGGGTGGTAAAACTCTCAGCTCCACCCCATGACACCAGATCTAGCCCGCTGGTAGCCAGGTTGTGCGTTGAAGCCAGGGAGATCGGGTAGGTCGAGTGGATGAACAACATATACCATTCCTAGAACTCCTGTTACAGGTGAGTAACCTGTATTTCTAGGGACATGGATATGTTGTTCATCCACACTGTCTGGCAGACTCCTAGCAGTTCTCTGGAGGAGGGAGGCAAGGTGCACACACCCTACTTAGGGAATAGAGACTGGAGAACCGAGGCCCCAAAACCAGCATCCCGGCGTGACTCAAGGTCGATGTGGTAGTGGGTGATGAAGGTATGCGCTGACTTCCAGGTAGCAGCCCTGCAGATTTCCTGGATAGGGATGTCCCTGGAAGCAGCTACTGATGCAGCGGTATGGCAGGTAGAATGAGCTCTTATCCTTCTGGGAGGCTCCATGCCCGCCAACCTATAGCAGAGATCTATGCAGGAGGTGACCCACCTGCCTATCGTCCGCTTGGCTGCAGGTCTGCCAGGTGCGGCTTCAGAGTAGGTGACAAACAGCTGGTGAACTTCTCCCCGAACTTCAGCCATCTACTCCCTATAATAAGCGAGCGCTCTTCTAGGGTCCAAAGTATGGAGCCTATATTCAGGCTCCGAGGTGTGATTGGGGTAGAACACCAGCAGAGTCAACACCTGGTTAAGGTGAAACTCCGACACCACCTTTGGAAGGAATTTCGGGTGGAGGCGCAGGACAACCTTGTCCCTGTGGAAGACCAGATAAGGAGACTCTATGGAAAGCACCTGGAGCTCTCCCATCCTTATGGCTAACGTAATAGCCACCAAGAAGGCGGTCTTCCACGACAGGTGGGAGATATCGCACCTGTGCACTGGTTCGAATTGCTTGCCCATGAGCTTGGCCAATACCAGCAGTAGATCCCATGGAGGTGGAGGTTCTCGCACCGGAGGGGATATGTGATCAAGGCCTTTGAAAAAGCACCCGACCACCTTCTCCTGCTCCACCGACTGCTTCCTGGACCACGCCCGGTAAGCAGAGATGGCTGCCAGGTGCACCTTAAGGGTCGTCGACCTAAGCCCTAGCTGAGACAGGGACCACAGGTAGTCCAGAATGCTTGCCAAGGAACAGAAGGAAGGGTCCAGGCCCTTTCCTTGACACCAAATGGAGAATTTCTTCCATTTGAAGGCATAGCATTTTCTGGTTGACTCCTTACGGGACGCCTCAACGATGTTGAAGACCTCGTCGGAAAGACCCAAGGCCTGGAACTCTAGTCACTCAGGAATCAAGCTGTCAGGCGCAGGAATTGAAGGTCCAGATGGAATACCTTCCCCGATTGATGAAAATCAGGTCCAGGCAGGCTGGAAGCCGCCTCGGGAGCCTAGAGCTGAGACTGAGGAGATCTGGATACCAGAACTGATGGGGCCAGTCTGGGGCTACCAGAATCACCTGTGCCTTGTCCCTCCTCACCTTGAGAAGCACTTTGTGGATCAAGGGAAATGGGGGAAAGGCGTAGAAGAGGCCTGGGGTCCACGGCCTCGAGAAGGCATCCCCCTACCGCGAGCCCTGCTGAGGGGGGCGGGCATGAAACAGTCTCAGCTTTGCATTCTCCCTGGAGGCAAACAGGTCCACCTGAGGTGTTCCCCAGTGGGAGAAGAGATCTTGTACTACCTCCAGCAGGACAGACCACTCGTGAGACGTAGTCCCTATCCAGCTTAGGGCATCGGCCAAGGTGTTGGAGGCTCCTGCCACGTGAATGGCTAGGAGATCCGCCTCCAGGCTGCGCACGAGAGACCATATGCAGAGAGCTTCCTTGCATAAGGGCATACAGCGCGTCCCGCCCTGGCAGTTTAGGTAGTACATGGTGGTGGTATTGTCTGTCTGGACCTGAACCACTTGACCCCGTAGAAACGGAGTGAAGACGGTGAGAGCTAGACGGACCACTCAGAGCTCCAGCAGGTTGATGTGGTATCGGGACTCCCGAGGAGACCAGAGGCCGTGCGCTCTGTGCTCCCCCAGATGGGCACCCCAACCCATCAGAGATGCATCAGTCGATAGAGAGACCGTCGGCTCGGGGTGGATGAACGGGATGCCCTCCTGCAGATGTGCCGGAACAGTCCACCACTGGAGAGCGTTCCACATTTCCTGGGTCACTGTCACCAACTGATCCAACGGATCACAGTGCTGTGACCACTGGCTGGCCAGTCCCCATTGAAGGGGATGCATGTACCAACAGGCCCAATGGACCACGCTGGTGCAGGCCGCCATGAGGCCCAGGAGGTGCAGGAAGTCCCGGGCAGGGCGCAATTGCCCAACCAGAAATGACTGGGCAAAGGAGGAAAGAACCTCGGCCCTGTCCACCGGGAGCCGAGCTCTGGCCGAAGAGAGTCGAGCTGTGGCCCGATGAAGTGTATCACCTGCTTCGGCATGAGTTCTGACTTGGCCTCGTTGATGAGGAGGCCAATGTGAGAGCAAACCTGGAGGGCCAGATCTCTGGACCGCTCCACCTCCACTCTGGAGGGAGCTGCAATCAGCCAGTCATCCTGGTAGGGGTACATCTGGACCCTTCGGCACTACAGGAATGCTGTCACCACTGCCATGCATTTGGTGAAGACCCTGGGAGCTAGAGACAGGCCGAAGGGCATGGCCCAGAACTCGTAAAGAGATCCCTCCGCTCTGAAGTGGAGGAATCTCTGATGAGATGGACGGATTGGGACATGAAAGAACGTGTCCTGGAGATCCAGGGAACAGAACCACATGCCTCATTCCAAGGATGGGATATCTGAGCCAGAGTGACCATCCTGAAGGTCCGAGACCTTAGGAACCTGTTTAGGTCGTGCAGGTCGCAAAATGGGGCACCAGCCCCCCATCCGTTTTGGGACCAGGAAATACCTGGACACAAACCTCAGGTCTGGAGGAGGATCCGCCACCTTCCTGATCACCTCTTTTCGAGGAGCAGGGCAATATCGGCTCGGCGGGCCGACAGTGAGGCTTCGGACCCCGTGGCCCCCCTGGGGGGCGATGGCTCGAAAGGGAGGGGTCTGCTCGAATTCCAGAGGCAGGCCCTTTCCTACCACTTCCAATACCCAACGATCTGTGGTGATAGTGGACCAGGCAGAAAGGAAGTGGCGGAGCCGTCCCCCCACGGGGGAACCCAGGGAAGGGTGACGAGGTTGGGGGCAACACTCCTCAACCCGTCACTGGGCAGGTTTGGAGGAGGGACCAGCCGAGAGACCTCCTGGGCCTTTACCTCCTTGCTTCCTATTGGAGGAAGCCATGGGCTTGGGTTTGGGATGCCAAGCACGAGCCTGTTAGTCCTGGTGCTGGTGCTGTTGGGCCAGTCATGCTGCAGGCGCAGAAGGACGAAAGGACTTGTGCTGCTGCTGATGGTGGCCTTTGTCCTTCTGGGCAGAGGTGACAGAGTCCAGAGTGGCATTGGACTTTTCAATCCGCTGGAGGTGTCCCTCCACTCCAAGGCCGAAGAGGTCAGTCCCTAAGAAGGGGACGTCTGCCAATTTGTGGTGGGTATCCGCCGTGAAGGTGGATATCCTCAGCCATACTCTGCGGCGCTTGGCCACCGCGGCCGCAACTAACCTGGCACAGGAATCATCTATGCCCAGAGCAGTCTGAAGTTGCTGCTTCGCCACCACCCTACCCTGGTCCCGCACCTGACAGACCGTGGTCTGCAGGTCGGCCGAGAGATGAGGGATCACCTCATCCAGGTAGCCCAAGAGGGCGTGGGAGAAGTGTGCCATCGGCACGGCCGAGCTGGCCTGTTGGAGGCTGAGGGAGGACGTAGCGTACACCTTGCACCCGGAGTAGTCCAATTTTTTTTACTCTTTGTCGGGGGGCTTGTCCATGTCCCGAGTGTTTCCGGAACGCCAGAAAATGCTGTTGGTGACTAACCCCTCGGCAGAAGGGTGCTCCGAGAAACTGGGCAAAGAGCTGGTAGGGACCGCATACTTCCTGACCATCCTGGCCGAGGGTGCAGGACAGGAAGCAGGCTGCTGCCAAAGCTCCAAGGCTGGGCCAACAATGGCCTCAGCCACAGGGAAGGCCTCCGTGGGTGAATCCCCTCGGTCCAGTATCTCCATCAGGGGATACTTGGCCCGTTTGGACACGGGCTCGAGCTGCATCCCGGTGGACTCCGAGATGAGCCAAAGCAGACCCATGAAGGACGCTGGGCTTTCGTCCAGTGACTGGCCCCCGGAGGACTCCAGGTCAACCTGCCTGGAGAACAGGTAGGAGTCGTCGTTGGACTCTGAAGAGTCCGCAAAGAGCTGCCTAGGGCCAGAGCCACCCTCCACCTGCCAAGGACGGTTGGGAGTGAGGGTGAACGACAACCTGTGGGGCAGGCCATGACCCGACAGAGAATCTTTGGTCGGTGCCCCAGACTTCGGTTGTGGAGGCGGAGGTTCCACCACAATTGGTGGGGCAGCAAGTTTCGGCCGAACAACTGGCCCAGATATGGGCTTCTCGACTGCAGCAAGAGGTTGCTTCGGCCGTTTGGGTGACAGCCACTTGATGGCCAGGGGATGCATCGGCGTTGACTTACTCCTGGACAACAGTAACTGCTGCCACATCAGCTCCTCATAGCGCCGACGTAATTTACACCGAAGCCTCTCCTCATCCGAGGAGGAGCGGCGTTGCCGCTTGGTTCGGTGCCGAGACCGAGACCGCCGATGTCGGCGGGATCGGCTTGACCGAGATGAGGTCCGAGACCGAGATCCTCGGTGCAACCAAGGACGGGCCTGGGAAGGGGCGGGGGACACCCACTCCTCCCTCGGCTCGGATCTCTTAACCGGGGACTGCCACACCGAAGGTGTAGGCAGAACCTCGGCCTCCACTAGGGAACCGGCGAAGAAGGGTTGTTGGCTTCACCAGTCGACAACCCGTCTGACGGGTCGAGAAATATCTCGACTGCGTCGACGGGTGTCTCGGCAGGCTGGCCTGACGGGGATGCTGTGAAGCCAGTGGCCGAAGCCACAACCTTGACCGAAGTCTGCGGTCAGCTGTCCAGGGAAGGAGACCTCTCCCGCTCCCATGAACGCCGACGGTGGGACTTACCCTTCAAATCCCTCTTCTTGGACCGAGAGGAAAGTCCCAATGGCCCCACTCTCTTCGTGGAAAGGGACTGGCAAAGCTCCTTGAACGAAGCAGAATAAGAGGTACTCAAAGACAGCAGGAAAAAATGCCATGACCGAGGAGGAGGAAGATGCGGCCTGGGCCGCCTCCTCCTCGACAGAGATCATCTGCTCGAGCTGCTCAGCTGAGCCAGCCACCGCGGACACAGCCCAACGAGCCTCTTTTGATTTTACCGGCGGGTAATGCATCTCAGGGCGCCTGATCTTCAATCGGGCAGCGCGATCCTCCAGGACGTTGGCCGAAATGGAACGGCACAACTTGCAGGCCTGCGGGTCATGGTCTAGGCCGAGGCAGTAGACGCACGTGGAGTGCGGAGCCATCCTGGACATCTTCTGCCCGCAAGGGCACCTCCGAAAGCCGGGAATCGATTTGTCCATTGCAGCCACGAGGGATAAGGAAGACCGAAGTCTAGAAAACTTTAGAACGAGTTTCGAACGAACCGAAGAGTTAGGATCTAGTCTACAACGCAGAACGCTAAGGAGGGAACCTGAGCTTCCAAGCGGTAAGGAAGATCTGGCGTCATGGGGCAGAGCCGAGAGAGTTTTACCACCCAGGTGGGTGGGAGGAGCCAGCCTGAAGACCTTCCGGCAAGATTTAAAGCGGCAAGGAACCTGCCAGACAGTGTGGATGAACAACATATCCATGTCCCTAGAAATGCTTTCGTCACTGGCACTAGCTTTGAGAGGGTGTCCCATCTCTGAGACTAGTGATCTCTTAAGTGGTACTGAATGTCCCTCACCTAAAATATGGCCCATGGGACCACCTCTGTGGAAGCTGCCATGTGGCCCAGTAGTTGTAGGAAATCCCTTGCAGGCTTTGGCTGACCCACTGTGAGGGCGTTTGTTGTGGTAATCATGGAATGTACCCTCCACTGGTGGAGGAAGGCTTTCCCCAGCTGGGTATCTTACTCTGTACCTATAAAGTCCAATTTGAACAGGTTCTGTTTGGGACTTCTACCTATTTATCAGGGACCCCAACTTTTCCATGGTGCTAGTCACCTTCTGAATAAAGCACCTTGTCTCTTGTTCTGTTTTCCCTGAAACTAGCCAGTTGTCTAGGTAGGGAAAAAAACACAATACCTTGCCTTCTTAATTTTGTTGCCACCATGGCCAAACACTTTGTGAAGACCCTTGGTGCTGAAGTGAGGCCACAGTGAAGTACTACAAACCGGTACTGGCAGTTTCTTAGCCTGAACCTGCGGTACTTGCTGTGGGTAGGTCTGACTGGAATATAGAGGATACTGGATGGGCAATTATGCACAACAACTGTGTTCTGCCATATAGGGGTTCTGATTCCCTCTGACCTCAAGAATGAAGCCTGAGAGGTCCGTGGGAATCAGAACCCAGAGGTGGCAGAACACACTGGTTGTGCATCAAGTTGTACATCTTGTATTTTTTTTTTTTACATGGTATTGTAAAAAAACTGCAAACTGCTGAGCCATCAAGTTGCTGACCTCCCCGCCTTCCCATCGCAGTTACATAGCTCACTGTCCTTTGCCCATTGCAAGAAGTGTGAGTGCAGTGGTTCTTTCACTTCCAAAATGAAACTGTCTTGTGCAGCGTCTAGAGGTTTTAGAACGTGGCTGTACAAGAGAAGGGTACAATAACATTCCATGACTTTTGAACTGTGGTGCAACAGTATTTTGAAAGGGATGGAATTCTACAAAGAACAACGCTCTGCTATTCACTATATGAAAGTATGCATATTTTAGATCCAGTGGCCCTAGCCAGTGTCCTGACTGTAAGGATATAGGGAACACCGGACGGACAACTATGCACAACCAACCAGTGTATTCTGCCACAGTAGGGTTCTGATCCCCTCACACCTCAAGAACAAAGCTTGAGAGGCCCTTGAGAATCAGAACCCTGAGGTGGCAGAACACACTGGTTGTGCATAAAGTTGCTCATCCTGTATTTTTTATAGTGTATAGTATTATGTGAAATGTGAGGGCGACAGTTATTTTGCTTTCAGAACGAAACTGACATATGCATTATCTGACGATTTCAGAATGCTGTTGTACCAGAAGGGTACAGTCACATTCCATGACTTCTGAATAGTACGACAACATTTTGAAAGGGATGGAATTATATACAAAACAATGCTGTACTATACACTGTGTTATCACTGTGCCCCGTGTGACCATCTTTAACCTCTTTTTTTATGTATTTGTCCAGAGATCTGAGGTGTAAAACGGGTTACCACTTCCCATTTTTCTTGTACGTTGGGAAGTACCTTGAAAACAGGCCCTTGCCCCACTGAGAGGCCAGGACCTTTCCCATTGCTTTTACTTGTGGTAGTTTGTTTACTTCCAGTTTCAGCAAAAGTCTTTCCAAGGTAGAGTGAGCTGGAAAACCTTTGTGTTTCTGCAGCTTTGGACTTTTCTGACCTGCAGAGACAAACCTTGGCCCACTAGTTCCAGCACCCTCATGTCTATGGTAATGTTCACCCATTCCTAGAAATAGTGAGCCAGCCTTCCCCCTACTGGCAAAGGTCAGGAGACCTGTGTAGAACTGTCATTGGTTTTGTTTTGGCTGAGGCTTTGGGCTGGTGCTGCAGCAGCATGCTTGGAACCCCTCCTGTCTATGCCCCTATACTAGCCTCTTTGGGGCTTATACTCATATGGGGCATATAAGGCACAGGCTCATGGGAAGTATCCCATGCCTCTGCCTACCCTTCCATAAGGTTTGCGGGAGGTACAGGCCTTTTCTTTCTCAATATTGCTCTTGTAAGTGGTTTTGTATTCATCCACTTTTCATGTATGCATCTGTTTTGTCACCAAAAAGAGAGTTTCCTTCAAACTGGAAATCCATGGCTTTTGTCCGAGTGTCCTGTCTTTAGCCAAGATAATCTTCTCAAGGAAAGTGCCTGAGCTAGAATCCTTGAGGTAGTGTCATTAGTGTCCACAGCTGTGGTGAAGTGGTATTTAGTGACATCCAGTGCTGACTTTGGTACGTCAGCCAGGTCCTATGTGAATTCACCATTAGCACCATGTTTTACACAGCCTTCTGGTACTGAGCTGAGTAAGCTGCCTGCCTGATGAACAGGGAAGCTGAAGTGTTATTTGGAACACCAGCCAGGCTGAAGGAAAATGGTAATTACCTACAAGTTAGGTCATTAGATGGCACTAATTATGAGAATGTTGACAACACTAAATATTTGGGAGTAACATTAGACCCTATTTTAAATTATGGCTCCCTTGTACAGGTAATAACAGCTAAATTTAATGCAAAGATTGCATTGTTGTATAGGCTCCATAGAAATTGTTTTCCTATTTATATGCTGTACTTTTTGTAAAATATGTTTATATTGTGTGTAGTGTGTATTTAAAATGTTTATTGACTACGGGTCATACCTGTAAAAGAGACTATATCCCAGTGTGCTAATTTGTATACAAATAAAATCAAAATCAAAACATGTTTAGCCATGGTACCCAATTTTCTAGAACCCTTTTTCAGGGGGTTGTGCAGAGAAAGGTACCCTAGCACTCTTGATGCATGTAGCTGAATGAACTACACCTTGATGATCAGGGTGAGCATACAGGAATTCAACCACTTGGATAATTCTTTTTAATCTTGTTATCCATGGCTGCAGCTGAAGAAGGTGCAGAAAGGGCACTGATTTGTGAATAGGGGCCAGCAGTCTCCTTGCAGGAGCTAGCCCTATTATGTCCGTGTATGCAGTATCCTCATCATCCACAGTTTCCTGGGGGGCGTGTTGAGTCACCATTTGCCTATCAAAGGAGGTAAGGATATGCAGTTCTCCACAGACCTTGGAGGGAAGCCAAACTTCTGCTTAGGTGAACCATCTGGTTCAATAGGTTCCCCTTCCTCCTCCTCTTCATCCTAGTACATTTATTCCTCCTCCACCATAGGCAGATAGGTTGGGGGGCATATATTCATAAAATTTTCCATGACCTAGAAGGCCCAGAAAAACTGCCGCATTTTTGTTATCTCCGCTGATGAGGGCATCTGTCTTTAGTCCAAAGCTTGTCCTTTTCCTCTTTCAGGAGTAGTGGTAAGGATATTATTTTCTTTTTGGTGTTTCTTGACACTGTTTCCAGTGCCTGTTCTAAGGCTATCTAATTTGCATTTTTGCTATCACTGGACTCAGGGTTCCCCCTTTCAGACACCCTGTTTTCTTTATCATCTTCACTATGTTTGTCTGATGGCTGATCAGCTTTATGGGGGGCAGACTGAGAAGGCATAAACTCTTCTCTTCGTTCAGCCCTTTTCTTTTATGGTTTGGGGGTAAACTTTATACAGAGTTCACGATTAATAAAACTGTGATCTTTACCCAGGCACCTGAAACAAAACTCCTGGCAGTCTGCCTTTGCCAGGAGCTGGAAACAAATGTTACAATGTTTAAAGCCTCTTGGTCCTGACCATTTCCTTAGGTCTATCAGACTTGCCAATCTCTGAAGACTCTGAAGGAAAAAAAACACACTCGGTTCCACAAGGAGTTTCTGACAGAAAGAAAAAGGTTTGTCTGAAAATGTGAAGGTTTAAAAGGAATGCAGTCCCTTTATTACTGGGAACCATAAATAGTAGCCAAAAACAGCCAACAGCAGTTTAAAACTGACTGACTTAATGATGAAATTTAGTCTGGTTCCTTCAAGAAATAGGAACCATGACCTAAAGCACAAAGTAACCGATAAAAGCAATTGTATTTAATTAAAAAATACAAAAACTTATTCGGTAATAATAGTAGTTCCCCACAGGTGGCAACTGTGCTTACTCAGGCCTTCTCCAGTTCCAGTGAACTGAAGAAAGTACACATTTATTTATTTAAACTTTTGGTAACAGGGAAAGGTACACTTAGCCTGGGCTTGTTTCCAGGTGTGACCCGGAGTACAGGGTACAAAAGAACAATATTTATCATAAAACATGAACACAATGTAATACAGCCAGAAAGTTACATAATTTGTAAGTGCAATACAGAATACAATACAATTGGGTGGTACAGAATTATGATTAGCATAAAGAAGATGAAAGAAGGAGCGCAGAAAAACAAATACAGGGCAAAAATGTGGGGAGAAATTAGGGGCAGTGGCATGGAGCAACCAGAGCTTCCCGGAACAGGCGCTTAAGAGCTGGGAGTGAGGTGGCTTGCTGGATAATAGAAGATAGTTGGTTCCATGGGGAGGGCAGACGGAAGGAGAAAGCTAGTTGTCCTGCAGAAGAGTTAGTGATGGGCAGGGAGAAAGACCAGAATGACCTGGAGCGGAGAGGGTAGGGGGAAGGCCAGGCTGGGTCTAGGAGGGAGGAAAGGTAGGAGGGGAGTTGTCCAATCCAGTACTTGACAATATAAGCAAAGAAGTACATCTGGCGATGGTGGGAAGATAGCCAGTGACGAGTAGATAGAGCAGTGATGAGTGTGGAAAGGTGTGTTTGTGTTAAAACGGCAAAAGGCATATAGCAAGGTGTCAAGTCTGGCAAGGGTAGAGGCGGGTGCAGCGCCATAAACAACATCTGCGTAGTCAAGTACAGGAAGGATGGTTTTAGTTACCTAATTTAGCCAAATACTGAAAGAAAAACCTTCACTAACACAGAGTTTATCAAAAACTAAGTAAGTATCAAGAACAAGCTTTGATAAAACAATGACTCGCTTTCTGGAGACAATAATACTAGAGCTAAACTTCGAGGAGATTGCTCTCTTCATGTGAAGAAACAAATCTGAAGCCAGCTGCTAGAGTGGAGTGTGATACCGAGCAGCATCTGAACCTATGAAGTCCAAAAAGGCTGTCTGCGAGCACTGCGGTGTAGGGCAATGGACAGCCAGCCCTAAACAGCAAATAAAATCAGCAGGAAGCCCTGCGTGCACTGCTGATGAAAAATATACTGGAGACTGTATTGCTCAGTTTACATCTGTTTATTTATTTATTGAGAAGTCGGAATTACAACCTTTGAGCTAAGAGCTCATTTACAAAGGATCCTTGTCAACAGTTTTAAAAGATACATTTTGTTGCAACAGCAGAATTGCAGCAGACAGTTTTGACAAAATAGTAACACGAACTAACATAGAGTTTACATAGAAAAGGGCAACATAATACATGATACAAGTTTTACATATCAAAATACAAATTAAGCTGCTGGAGGCATTGTCAATTTCCCAGAAATAAGGCACAACGAGCAACAAACTGAAAAGTTAAGTGCAGAGACCCAAGTTGGGGTTTTGGGCAGGGCAGGTGGGTGGTAAGGAAGGAGGAGACAGAGAGGAAGCTTAGGGTGGGCAAGTGTTGTGGGGGTAGTTGGGAATGTAGGTGTGGGGTAGGGGGAATGTAGGAGTGGTACACAGGCAAGAGGTAGTGTGGGTGTACTGGACAGGTGAGGGGCAGGTGGTGGGTGGAGTAGGGGGGAGAGAAAGGGGGCTGTAGGGTGGATAAAAGCACTCCTGGTTAAAGCAGGGAGTCAGTTAAATGGGATGCTGGTTTTTAGGTGGGGTTAGGTTTGGCACAAGCAGCAGACTAGTGGAGAGAGGTGGAGAGATGGACTTCCAGAGTTCAGATTTGAAGTGCCCTAGGCATTGGAGACTGCTGGTAGTATTAGGGAGCTCATGTAGACAGGTGGGTGCCCTTACCACAAAGGCACGCCTCCTCAGACCTGTTTTCCTGAAGGGTACAGCTAAGGTATGTCTGGTGACACTTCTTGTGGCATTCTCACCTGGGGCAGGTCTGAATAACGCCTGCAGAGAGGCAGGTGCAAGTCCTAGATGGGCCTTCTTCCCTAGTAGGCAGGTCTGGATCTTAATTCTATCAAGGAAGGGGAGCCACTTTGTCCTTATGTAGAGCTCACAAGTATGTGCGAGGCAATCATCATCCAGGACGAATCTGCAGGCTTTGTTGATGGTCAAGTGGACTTTGTGAAGGCTGGTGTCCGTGGCTACACCATACAACACAATTCCATAATCCAAAATTGGCAGGATTGTGTCATTGACCACCGGGAGCCTGGCTTCAGGGGCGAGGCAGAAACATAGTCTATATAGTGTCCCCAGCTTCCCGTTTGTGGCCGTAGTGATATTACTTATATGTTCAACAAAGGAAAGGGACTCATCGATTGTAACCCCCAGATACTGTAATGAGTGGACCTGTTCGAGGGTGGAGTCCAGGTTGTGTGCAATTATGAAAGGTGTGGTGTATCTTCTCTGTTGGCGACCAGCAAAGAGCATGGTCTTTGTCTTTCTGCTATTGAGTACTAGGAGGCTGGTGTTAAACCATTCCTTTAGTAGATCAAAACTGTGCTGTAGGTTCCTGATCAGCATGTCTTGGCAGGAGCCTTGAAGGAATAATACCGTATCATCTGAATAGAGCAGAACTTTGGCAGAGAGGCACACAACTCAGAGGTTATTTACAAAGAGGCTGAACAGGAGTGGGCCCAGTATGGACCCTTGCAGAACCACTACCATGACTTTCCTGACCTTACCTGTTGTGAGCACGCAGACAGGTAGCTAGAGAATCACCCAATCTTATCAAAGGACAGCTCAAGGCAGGTTAGCCTGTGGAGCAGCAGCTGGTGATCCACAAGGTCAAATGCCTTGGATAGGTCAATAAAGACTGCCCCAACTAAATGTCCCTGGTCGGGTCCCTCATGAACAAAGCCTGTGAATTCAATAAGGGCCGAGTTAGTACTGTGCCACTTGCAGAATCTGTGTTCTTGAGGACTGAGGAAGTTGTATTTATGTAGGTGGGCAGAGAACTGGTCTGGGATGATTCTTTCCAGTGCTTTGGAGAGTGGAGACAGGTTGGAGATGAGCCTGTAATTGGACACAAGCGAGTGGTCCCCTCCTTTTAGCACAGGCATGACCAGGGTAGTTTTCCAGGTAGATGGGAAGGCTGACATCCAAAGTGACACATTAAAATGCTTGGTGATCGATACGACCACTTCTGGAAGAGCAATACAGACAAGCTTCATATCAACCCTGTCCCCTCCCATCCTCATTTTGCCCAGTACTCTTGTAAGGTATTTAGAAGTTTCCCTGGTGGTCACCTGCCAGAAGTAGAATTTTAATACATTTAATAAGTACAAAAGGTCAGTTTCAAAGACAGCTTTACCCATGGCTAGCCCCAGTGCTTCGAGTCAACAGACTCTTCTTCAGAGAGCATGGTGAATGGGAAAAACATCGCACATTAATCAACAGCAATAATCCCACAATGCTTACTCAATGATCAAAAAACATGCCCAACACACATAATTAAAATAAAGTATCACAAAACAAAACAGGATTTAAAGTTAGAACCCTCATAAAATATCAAAGCACTCATAGTAGAGATCAGTTTTTAAAATGTATACTGCTTAGTCTCACAGTGTCTGAACCTACATTCTAAGTTCTACTTATTTACACAGATTCTACCTCCAGGTCACCTCTCTGCATGGCAATGAGATGCTCAAGTGTAAATATCCAGTGAGAAATCCTGGGATTAGAACAGTGGTGGGCATAAACCATGCATGGGATAGGCATGAGGGAATCTTATTTGGGAAACGGGGTGGGGGGGGGTTGCCAGAGATCAGGTAGGGTCTGCAGTGAAAGTATAGGCAGAGAAAAAAAAATGGGCAGACAAGGCTGGCCAAGCGGCCCTTACTGCCAACAAATTCTATGTTTTTATGTAGCAGATATTAACATCGAGCAAAGTCCTTGTGAGCCAGCTAAGTTTTTTTTACCATGTTTGACCACAGTCATTATCAACTGAAATCTACAGCCTACGATGCTAAAAAGAAAAAGCTGGCAGAAGCCCTACAGGCACCACTTTAAACCAACCTAAGTAAATTAAAGTCAATAGTAATGATGATCACAATCATTGTGAGACGACTATATTGTAATATATAAAAATATTATTTATGCAATATGTGTGGGCGAATAAACCATTAAATAAATGAATTTATTCTCACTGGTGTTGAATAAACAGTGGTTCTAACATTTATCCAACAACCTAATGTCAATCAACCACCATTTATTCAACACCCTCCCATCAATCATGCCCTCACCAGCCGGACCTACTTGCCTTTTATAATGCCTAATATACTACCACTGATACACCCTGTCCCAAACACTGCTGCATTTCAAACTTCCCACCCACTCCAAAAGTAACATTCCTAAGTGAACCACTGCTCCTGTCAGACTGATGCACAAAGACACAAGCAAAGAATTCAAAACCAAACGTTATTTTTCCAAACTGCCATACTGCTTTCTCTGTTTGTTTTTCACAGGACAAATTCAACAACCACGCTACATTCTCCTCTCCTACCCACTCACCTGCTCGCTCACTCGCTAACTCACTGACTCACTGATCATGCCTGAAATTTATCAATTGCCACTTCTGTCTGAACTACTCAAAAAGGACCTTTTTCAGAAACAAATTGGTCCCCAGCATCAAGAAAACAAACCTACAAGCATCCACTGACCTTGCAAAATGAATGCTGTCACTGTATAACCTACCAGCTCGCCTCACACACAGGCTCCATTATCCTTTCTGATCATCTCTGACTGCTACAGACGCACGCTTCTCCACTCCAGGGACAGCGAAGGCAGGGACAACCACATACAGTTGGATAAACCAGATAACTGATGAACTAAAAATTTAAATGAAGACAAAAAAGAAAAAGTACCCCCCGGAAAAAACACCAACATTACCACCACAGCGGCTGTCTCTCTCGCTAAGCGAGAAAAAGAGCCGCCATTTTTTCAAAACTCTCCAGCCCTCCCACACACCAACAACCAATAGAAACACTGCTAACAATATCATGATGTTCACAGCATAGCAACCATGCTACTAGCCTTAGAAACCAGTCGAACCTCGAGCACGAATATAAAAAAAAAAAATCACACTGAATATATAAAAAAGCAACTGAAACTCTACAAAAACAAAATGAAAACCAAACAAAAAAACTAATTTCCAATTGCATAACTTGAATATGCAGTGGAAAACTCATGGCATACATGATTTATCAGCACTCGAGTAGTTTGACCTAAGGCACCTCTCTCTTGGCTTACGCCACTCATAAAGTTCCCAGAGGTCAGCCTGCTTACGTGCAGATAAATCATGTATGTCACTCATTTCCATTGCATATTCTACATATATATATATATATATATATATATATATATATGTAAGCAATAACCCACGACAGGGTGTGAGGTAATAGGCATTTAATCTACGCCTGGAGTGTGTTGTGAGGTACAAGTCCGCAAGCCGAGTGTCCTCACAGTGCCCCAGGCGTGGATTAAATGTCTACAACCCCACACCCTGGAGTGGGTTATTGCACTTATAACATGGATTAGGTAAAGGAAAGGGTAGAACCCTCTTTAAAGTATGTGCTCCTCATGTTTTTATTCATGACAGAGATTGTATGCTTCCACCATGTAAAGTAGTTCCTCAGAGAAGATGGATTTGTTCCACTGTTTTGTACATAGAAATGTCAGGGTGTGAATTGAGACATTTTCCCCATGTGTAATCTCTTACAGTGTAAGATGTTACTTCTGTATACAGGCCTGCATACTATCCGACCTGTACAGCACTGACAGTCACTGGCTGCTGGGCTGCTCGTAATTTTGGATTAAACTCTGAGTTTAATCCACACTCATTGCAGCTCACATTCAGTACTGACTACAGTGTCTGCAGAGAGTAGATCGTTATTGGCACTTCTAAGAGGAGGCGGACTACCGGGATACTATCTCAAGTATCGAAGACTTACTGTGACTGCCCGCATGAAGTGGATAGCAAAACAGTTGGCAACCTGCATAGTATTCAAGCTGTCACCGGTTGCAATGCTCCTGCTAACTGTGGGTTAAACTCTGAGTTTAATCCACGCTCGCTGTGGCTCACATAATGACTACAGTGAGGACGCTGACAACCGATACAGAACCTAAGAAGTACTCACAATGCGTGTGGGCGACATGAACTGTTTCACTTAGACGTGTACCTGCATGCAGACATGGTGGTCCCGACGTACTTAGTAGGTACAGTATATCAGTCGAGGAATTGTCTAATTGCAGCGCAGTGGCTAACATGCATTGTTATTCCTGGACCACTACAGATCTATGCAGGAAGGAAAGGGAAAGCTATCTCTCTCTCTCTCTCTGCTAGGCTACAATTAGCAATGTGAATGGTCATGAGGTTGATCGCAGCCACCCGAAACAGATCACGCTATCCTTTTTCTATGGTCTGCAGTACTTCAGAATGCCACACAGACATGCTCCTGAACTTTCCCAGCTGTCCCTTGCAGGCTGTTTCTCTAGTCTTCTATTATTTGTGCAGCAAAAAGTACGGGACACAGCTGCTCACTGCAAAATGTCTAAAGTGCTACTGCCCTGTACCTGGACTCTGCTCGCACCGGGGGTTTGCGGTGGTCTACTTCACCCTCACCGCTGCTATCGGGAATTAGCGTGTTGTCATCTGTATTGTGCTGCGATGGATGTGTTATGCTGATAGAGCTACACTGTATGTGTTATGAAGCGCTATTTCTCACTTCTGTGTCTAAATAGAAGGTACTAAAAATCTGTCATAGGAGTGTAGCTCTGCGTAGCGTCCTGGAATGCTTACTCTACCTGCTGATGGATGTACAGACAGGACTAGAGACAGTCACTGCAGTCCATCCGGCAATCACGCTGTACTGTACTACAGATGGTTTGCTCCCAGACTGTTGCACCCGATATAACATTTGCCCACACTGTCTGCCATTTCTCAACACTGTCTACTATGCGATGTCACTTCAGCGAAGCCAACAATTACTGTTATTAATTACTGTGTGCGACGCTGTCCTGTTACTAAGGAAATACATGATGGGCACAAGTGTGATATGGAAAATATTTTCACTCCTTTAGTGTGACCTTTGGATATGCACAAGTGGCGAAGCCACGAGGGAACATCTAGAGGTCACTGTGCAGGAGTGAAAATATTTTCCATATTACACGAGTGCACATTATGTTTCCGTTTTATACAATAGGAGCCCCTATTGTTGCAAAAGTTTCCATTTGTGTGGGTTTGTACAGGTTTGCGTGGGTGTGATAACTGGAGATAATGCCAGTTATCACACTGTGATGATGTCATCACAGTGTGATAACTGGAGTTGTCACACTGCAGTGAGAATACCTGTTTTTATCTAATGGGTTATCTGCTAACCCCTATTATATAATAACTGTTACCCTTCACTAAAGTAACTCGAGGTGTGCAGACCTCTTTCACTGATATCGCATAATGACTTCTCCATTACAGAACCTATCAATTAGGCACATATTTATTGTTGAGCTCATGGAACCTGCTGTGTTACCTCCTCACTAAGGCCAAAAACAAGAATGGCTGCTACAAAAAATGCAGAGCTAAACAGAACAGATACGTAAGAACTTACCATAACAGTAGATCTTCGAGAGAGGCTCTTGCAGTAGGTATTCACAAACAGGACTAAACCACCAGGCATCAGGACCCCACAGAAACATTTCTAGCTAGCATTCTCTGGCGGGGGACAGCCCCATGTCAGCTGACCAGTGTCAGCCTACGTCAGTATAAAGGGGCGGTCCCCACACCTGCCTTCCAGTTCTTTCCCTCCAGAGGCCAGAAGAAGCATGACAAGAGAGAAGAGGATATGCCCCCATGGAAGGAAAAGAAGAAACTCAGGGGAACGGAGGGAGGGAGGGTAATACCTACTGCAAGAGCCTCTCTCAAAGATCTACTGTTACAGTAAGTTCTTACTTAACTGTTCTATCTTCCTTCGAGTGGGCTCTTGCAGTAGGTATTCACAAATAGGACTGAGTCCCAAGCAGTCTGGCAGGAGTCGTCATCGTCATCCACAAATGACAGGAAAAAGGCTGAGCAAAGATCAAGAAAGCATTCCCCGCAGAACAGCCAACCTGAAGCCTATTCTGCGGCGAGAGGCAATGTCCAAACTGTAATGTTTCGTGAAAGTATGAACAGAAGTCCAAGTTGCGGCTGCACAGATCTCTGCCACTGACTCATTCCTGAAACAAGCAGCAGAGGCAGCTACCCCTCTAGTGGAGTGACCTCTGACTTAACATGGCAGGGTTTTGTGATACTTGTCATAACAGAAAGTGATACAATTCGTTAACCACTTAGAAAGGCATTGCTTGGAAACAGCATTGCCTTCTCTTTTGTAAGCAAAAGAAACAAAGAGCTGATCCATTTTTCTGAGATCCTTAGTCCTATTGGTGTAGTATCTCAGGATTCTGTGTACATCCAGCATATGCAGGAGGTACTCTCCATGATTGGAGTGCTCCGTGAAAAAGGTGGGGAGCTCAATGGATTGATTCAGCGTGGATTCAGCCACCACCTTTAGAAGAAACTTAGGGTTAGCACGCATAGCCACCCATTCCTTGTGAAAAATCAAGTACGGAATCTTACACATCAGGGCTTGAACCTCAGAAATCCTCCAAGCAGAGGTGATGGCCATGAGAAAAAGTGTCTTCCAAGAGAGGAACTTCAGTTTCGCATCTGCTGCCGGTTCAAAAGGAGGCAGCATGAGATTTTCTATAATAAAGTTCAAGTCCCAAAGAGGGGCAGGATTGCAGATGGGGGTCTCAAATGGAGAACCCCTTTAAGGAAGGTCTTAGACTTCCAGTTGTATGAAAGTCCTGTCCCTAAAAGGAATGTGGTAGGCCGAAATAGCTGCCATATGTACCTTCACAGAGGAGTAGCTAAGGCCCAGATTGTAGAGACGCCTCAGGTAATCCAGGACTTTATTAGCCGGACAGGAGAAAGGTTCCAACTCTTTAGAACCAGCCCAAATGGAGAATCGCTTCCACTTCATAGTATATGTGGACCTAGTGGAAGGCTTTCTGGCCTCCACCAAAATATCCGCTACTAAAGGCGAGAGGCCAAAGCGCATCTTAGCTATGTCTGTAGGAGCCACGCATGAGGATGAAGTGATTTGAGTCCTAGATGGACCAGGGTCCCCTGATCCTGGGTCAGCAAATGCTGTGAAAGAGGAAGAGGAAGAGGAGGTTCCTCGGAAAGCTGCTGCAGAAGAGAGAACCAAACTTGCCTCGGACAGAATGGAGCAATGAGAACCATTCGCATCCCCTGTGCCCGAAGCTTGTTCAGCACCCTCGGAATCAAAGGAATGGGAAGGAAGGCATAAACGAATCTGCCTTTCCAACAGAGAGACAGCACGTGCCACCAGAAAACGTCTCGCCCTGGTGTGAGCGACCAAAAGGAGGGAAGCTTGGCATTGTTGGGGGAGGTGAAGAGATCCACCTGAGGAGTCCCCCACTGCTGGAAGATGTCATTTATGACATCTTGGTCGAGTTCCCACACATGAAAACTTGTCGACAAATGGCTGACAGCGTCAGCCAGGGTGTTCTCTACTCCTGGAACGTGGACTGCCATCAGGTGCAGGTTGTGCTGAGACGCCCAATACCAGACTCTCATTGCTTCCTGGCACAGGGGATAGGAACGAGCTCCTCCCTGTTTGTTGAGGTACCAGACTACACACATGTTGTCTGACTGAATCAGAAGATGACAGGGGAGAATAAAAGGAAGGAGAGCCTGTAGGGCATTAAGAGCTGCCCTCAGCTCGAGAACGTTGATGTGTAACTTCCGCTCGAAGTGAGACCAGATGCCTTGAGTCCTTTGAGACCCCTGTTGGGCATCCCAGCCTGCTCCTGATGCATCCATCATCAGAGTCTGGGTGGGAGGATCGGTGCAGAATGGGACCCCCAGGCTGAGGTTCTCCTGAACCGTCCACCACTGCAAGTCCCTGATCATCAGGTCCGACACTAGGACCTCGTGGTCCAGGTCATCCTGAGATTGGTCCCATTGAGACCGGAGAGTCCACTGGGAGACTCTCATGTGGAGCCACGCTAGAGGGACAGTCAGAATGGCGACTGCCATGAGCCCTAGAAGACGAAGGACCTTCCGACTCCAACCCGTCTTGAAGCCAGACAAGAGGTGAGCCTGGTTCTGAAGCATCTCGACTCTGTCCGGGGACAAAAAAGCCTGGCCTAGGATTGTGTCCAACACTGCCACTATAAACAGCAGCCACTGGCAAGGAACCAGATGGACTTGGACTGGTTGATTGTGATACCCAGGCTGGAAAAGACCTGTAAGGTAAGTGAAAGGGAGTGTAAGAGTTCCTCCCTGGATAGAGCTGCCAGAAGCCAGTCATCCAGGTAAGGGAAAACGTGTACCCTCTGGGTATGTAGGAAGGCCACCACTACCGCCAGGTATTTGGTAAATACTCGGGGAGCCAAGGAAAGGCCATCTGGTTCCTTGCCAGTGGCTGCTGTTTATAGGACCCTGTCACCTGAAGTGGGGCTGGGGGATGGGTTCTACTGCTGCCTTCAAAAGAAGAAAGCAAATGTCCTCTAGTACCAATGGAAGATGAAGAGGGGAGTACAAGGACTGAGGTGGAGGTCTGCAAGGAGGTCTGTTGAACTCTACTGATTGCCTACTGCTACCAGCTGAAGCACCCAAGCGTCTGCTGTTATCCTCTCCCAACCCTGCAGATGGGAGGAAAATCCCCCCCCCTAACGGTTCCTCTGGAACAGCCAGAGGAAGAGGAAGAGGCAGGGAGTCAGGAGGCAGAGGGCAGAGCAGTGGCCGGAGCTCCGGTAGCTTTTTTACTTGGGGGGAGCTTTGGCTGCTGATGCAGCTCTACGTTTATTAGGACATTTGGCCTGCGTTTGTCTCTGTTTTTGGTGATTTTGATGCAGAAAGGATGTTTCTGCCCCTGAGTGGGTTTGTACATAGTCTGGACAAATGTAGGTGCCAAACCCTTCTCCTGCAATTCGGTTATGATGTCCTTGACATCACCTCAGAATAGCACACAGAGCCCCTGAAGGAAGCAACCTGGATAGCAGTCTGCACTTCAGGGACTAGACCTGACACATGGAGCCAGGCATGTTGCCGAGAGCCTACAGTGAAAGCTAAACTCCTATCTGCAGTGTCCACCGCGTCGTATGTGGCACATAACATGTGCCTACAGGCCGAACGCGCAGAATGGACTAGGCCTCCCAACTCCTGCTTGGTCTCAGAGTCTGGGAGAGAGTCCAGTTTGACTTCCACCTGACTAAGAATGGACTTCTGGTAGTCCCCCATATGTCCGACATAGTTTAGAACCCTCATACCCAGGGTAGAGGATGCATAGATCTTCTTCCCATACTGGTCCAGAAGTTGAGATTCCTTGTCGGGGGGATGAGCTAAGATGCTTGGGGTTGGCAGACCAGTCGTGAGCGGCACTAATCACCACCGAATCCACCTTGGGGTGAAGACTGAGGAAGTCTTTACTCCCTGGAGCCTGATATAGCCTATCAGCCTTTCTAGGAAGAGGGGCTAACAAGGAAGGTTGTTTCCATATGGTGGAAACAAGATCCGCGTGAGGCTCAATCCAGTGTGGAATCAGTGTGGTAGGGTTTCCAGAATATCCTGATGGGCAGCAAGTCTTTTGCATTGTGGATCTGGCTCCACTGACTGCCACTCAGAGGCAGCCTGGATTTTCCTTAGCAACTCCAGAAAAGAAGGATCCCCTGGGGGAGACTTCTGAGGGTCCTTAAGCCTAGGGGTTTCTGGAGTGTGAGGCTCGTCTCCAGGGTCAGAAGGATCCAAATTAGTGTCTGAATCTGGTGTCTCTGATGATGAAGAGGAAGAATCCTCCCTGGGTGGTGGACCAGCCCCCTGAGGGTACCCCGGGGGTGCGTGTCCTCCCTGATCCGAGAACCAGATGGTTCAGTTCTGGCATCAGGTAAGGGGGGAAGAGTCTCCTGTTGCTGATGTAAGGGGTCTGTCATAGGAACTGGCGCTGGCAGATGGCTCTTGACCTCCCTGGTGAGTTGGGTCTTAGTCTCAGTCCACCAAGAAGCCAAAACCTCCTTCAAGTCCATCTGAGGCTGCGGGGGTGGTGGAGGAGGAAGAGGAGGGAGGCTCAGACACGGGTAACTGGGAAATCCGTATTAAGGGTACCCGTAACCCAACAGCGGAAGGCCCGGCGTCAGGTATTGAGGTACCGGGTACTGCAGTGTCAGGTACTGTGGAGCCGGGTACTGCAGCATTGGGTATTCTGGTGCCAGGGCCACTGACAGAGCAGAAGGTCCTGGTATCGGCCCAGTAGGTAGACCGGATGGGTCAGACGTCAGCCCAGAGTAGGTGAACCCACAGGAGGGTCCGGCAGCCCAGTCGGCCCTGACGGCGTAACAGGTCTGTCGTTAGGTAACAGAATTCCAGAAGGCGACATCAGGTTAACTGGCATCGGGGCCGGCGTTTGAGGATCCAGTGTGGGGGGGGGGTACCCCCAACGGCAGTGTCCCAGTGTCCTTGACCCTAGCCAGGGAAGAGGGAGCAGAATCCCCGGGGGGAGTCCAAGGAGACAGAGGCGCCTCAGAAGGCAGTGCAGTAGCAGTACGTCGTGGCGATTCCTGGACGTCAGGTGTGGATTCAGGGCCTGGTGTGGGATTGCGGGCTGGGCAGGCGTCAGAAGAGCCCGATGACCAGCTTGTCAGCCTTGTCTGGGCAGCTGAGACGGCACCCGACTTATCAGATCCATTCTTACCGGTAGGCCGAGAGGATTTAGTGGCGTGGCGGGAGTGGAGACCTCCTTTGCCCCAGAGGCTCCTGGCTGGCCCGGCCAAGCCTGTCGGGGGTGACACCAGCGGTAACCACCACGTGGCGAGCAAGGATCGGTCTCCGGAGGGGAAGATACTTGAAGGGCCGCGACTGCAGCTGTGGACGACGAATACCGGTCCCGATGTTTTTCCTTGTCCCCCTTTTTCTTTTGGTGGCCTTTGGGGGAAGTGGATGCCTGCCTTAATTGCTTCAATTCCTTTTCCATGGATGCCATTTTTCCTTTTTAGCAAGTGAGCTTCCAGGGACTGCTGGTTCCATTTACGGATAGCGGAACTGAATTTTCAGCAGTGCTGGCACTCCTCCATGCGGTGGTCCGGGCCTAGGCAGAAAAGGCACAGAGAGTGGCCGTCCATGTGAGGAAGCTGGGAACCACATGACTCGCACTTGTTCTTAAGCAATTCGGAGTGTGTTGGGGATGACATACACAGCAAAATAATCTACACACTTGTTTGAGAAGAAATTAGAAAAAAAGGGTATCGAAAAGGATAATACTCATCCAAAATGGCAAGACGAAAAAGGCGCTGTTCTTCCATGAGGTAGTTTTGCAAGTCGACAGTGGGAAAGAACTGGAAGGCAGGCATGGGGTACCACCCCTTTATAATGACGTAGGCTGACGCCGGTCAGCTGACATGGAGGCGGTCCCCTGGCAGAGGCTGCTTGCTAGAAATTTTTCCATGGGGTCCTGACGCCTGGCAGCTTAGTCCTATTTGTGAATACCTATTACAAGAGACCTCTTGAAGTAAGATCTATAGATCTCTCCTCCACGTGCTCCGGTCTGCTCTTCTCTGAGTAAAAAGATCAGGCATAACAACCATGGATTAAATAGGGAATTTAATCCATGGACACATGACAGCTCTGGTCCAATCATCTCTGCTACTTTACCGAACCCATGTATATATTTATTTTTTACAGTGTACACTATGGTCGAGTTGAAATTTACAGCACATAATGCTAAAAAGTTGACAGAAGAGCTATAATTTTTTTTAAATAACTGGTAGCAGAAACTGGAACCCACAGTTTGTTAAGTGCTAAACTGTCACTCCACCTCAGTCACTGAGAGCAGACTAAGACATGCGATTTAGGCTACAGTTTACAGCACTGTTCAGGAATGGGGAAAAAGTTAAAAAAAATACTAAATTTGCTTTAAAAACACAGTGCAGGAACTAGGGCAACTCGCTTTTAACAAATTTTAACTTTATACTTCTAAACCAATAACCTAAAAAGATTAAACATTGAATAGCTGAGAGCAACAGTCTTAAGTAACCACTCTCTCCACCCGAAACTGAAGCTCTAGGGTTGGAGTGCTGGGGGGCTCAAGACAAGCACAATGCATGGAAGCATTCCTTGAAAAAAGGGCATCATGTATCAGCAGGAGATGATGCACAAGTTTGGCAGGGCTGTTCTAACTCGTGTTGTTAGAATGGTTAATTACATGGCTGTGGTCATTCAACAACACAATTCAAAAATGAAAACACATATTGAACCAATGCCAGAGTTAGCTAGTGTTACCTTAATTTCAGATGTTGGTCCATGCAGGGTGGCCTTGGCCTTCAGTTTCTCCACACGCCTCAACTCCTCCCTCGCTGCTATGAGTTCCCAGGCATTGTCGAAGACTAGATT
The DNA here is from genome assembly GCA_016271365.2 of Neoceratodus forsteri. NCBI lineage: Eukaryota > Metazoa > Chordata > Ceratodontiformes > Ceratodontidae > Neoceratodus > Neoceratodus forsteri. The sequence goes on along the minus strand of CM028129.1, from coordinate 519,985,462 downwards.
GATCATCTTATTAATCATCCGATAGGGCTGTGGCAGATGATCCTGAAACTGATCTGGATCTCGCAGGTAGTAATCTTCCTCGTCCTCATTGCATTCCTTCTCAGAGGGGGTGGGGATTGCTGCTGGACTCTTCCTAATGTACACTGGCATTTTCCTCCCTCTACCCCAAACGTTCTTCCAGGCACTGATCCAGACCAACAAATAAAGACTCCGTCTGGATTTATTTAGATATTTAAAGACTCTTATCAAGGTTTTTATAAACTGAGGGTTACAGGCTCTGACAAAAGAGGATTATGATGACCTATGAAACCAAAAATAAGAGCAACAATGTTGAGTACAGTAGTTATACATTTCATCCCAACTAATTTTTAATTTGTGCATTCAGTATTATCCTACTAGGAATGTCCTCTGTTCAGACTTGTAGCTACCATGCTCCTAAATACATCAGCCAATCCCTCAAACAATGATGGTTATTGTAAATGATAAAGGATACTGCAATATATATAAAAGATACTTCTCTCCCCCGAATTTCAGCATTCTCCAGTGAAAGCCATGTGGATGGGAGAAGTACAGAATGGGATTTAACGCAGGCATGATCACAGGTTTCAGAACTAATGGGCTCAATCTCCAAAGTGCCACTTTATCGCACGCGAGGTCAGGAGGGAAACTATTATGGTGTCCCTTATAATGTGAATAGGGGGATAGAACTGGGGGGAGCAGGGAAAACTGAAGTAAGGTGCCTGCCTGGTGCCATGGCTTGGAGAGACAGGAAGCGCATCCTCAGGATCACAAGACCAGCTGCATGGGAATCTGAGCTGGACGTCATTGTCCACCTAGGGACAAATGACTTGGCTAATCATGAGATTAGAGCAGTGCAGAAGGACTCTGTAGAATTGGGGAGGGGCCTAAGACAAGTAGCACACACAATATCCTTCTCTGAGGTGCTGCCTGTCAATGGCATGAGTGAGTCGAGGGTACTTTTCACCATGCAGTTTAATGAATGGTTGAAAAAATGGTGTGGAGCACAGGGGTTTGGCTTCATTGGGGAATGGGGTTCCACCTGGAGGGACACCAGCCTATACTGGCAGGATGGTCTACATCTGTCCAGGAAGGGAACAAGTCTTTTGAGCAATCGGTTTAAATGCTTCATTGGCAAGCTTTTAAACTAGTCAAGGGGGAGGCACTGATAAGCAGCAGGAAAATCCCAGCCGCTCCCTACAAAACAGGGTACTAAATGAGAAAAAGACCGAGGTAGACAGGTCAGTGGGGGATGCTGCAAAAAAGGTAAAGCCATCAAAAAATGGAGAGCAATGAGTACCAATGCCCGTAGTCTGAGTAACAAGCTTCCTGAATTAGTGGCCTTGATGGAGGAGGAACATCTGGATATCGTGGCAGTCACAGAAACATAGTACACACAAAACCATGACTGGGACATAAACATACCAGGATACACTATCTACAGGAGGGACAGGGAGGGTAAAGGAGGAGGAGAAGTAGCTCTATACATAAGGGAAGGAATCAAAGCAACAGAACAAAAGGGAAAACGGAGGAGAAGAAGCACTGTGGGTAAATTTGGAGACCGGCAATGACACCACAATCCGCACAGGGTTGATACAACCCCTTCTCAGGGGAGAAATGGACAAGAAATGATAGAAAGAATACTCAGAATGGCAGAAAAGGGGAGATATTGCTGATGGGTGATCTGAATATGCCAGATGTTAACTGGAATGCAGTTGCAGCAGCCACTTCAAAGAGTGGGGTTATTCTAGATGCCCTACAAGGGGCATGCCTTAGACAACTAGTATTGGAGCCCACTCGAGAGGGAGCAATCTTAGACCTGGTTCTCTCAAATGGAGATGAAGAGAGAATCACAGATGTAGAAGTGGGTAGCCGTCTGGGAACTAGCGACCATCAAACAGTATGGTTCACAATAAACACAGCAATAGAGTCAAGCCATACAAAGGCAAAAGTACTGGACTTTAGGAGGGCTGACTTTGCCAAAATGGGTGAGTGCCTAAGGAATGCACTAGCAAATGGGCAGGAAGGAGGGGGTGGAAGAACAATGGGGAATAATAAAAAACTGCCATCACAGAGGTAACAAGCCTTTGTGTGAAGCAAATTAACAAAACAAAACGATGTAAGAAACCACTATGGTTCTCAAAAGAAGTGGCAGTGAAGGTTCAAGAGAAAAAGAAAGCATTCAGGAAGTACAAGGAATCACAGAAGGAGTAGGACAGGGAACTGTATCAGTTAAAGCAAAAGGAAGCTGGGAAGGCAGTCAGAACAGCAAAGGCCCAAACCGAGGAAAAGATAGCCAACTCTGTTAAGAAGGGGGATAAAACCCTTTATAGGTACATCAGGGAGCGAAGGAAGACCAAGGGAGGGCTAGTGAGGCTTAATAAAGAGGAGGGAGGGTGGGCAGAGGGTGACTGTGAAAAGGCAGAGATACTAAACAAATATTTTTGCTCAGTATTTACAAAGGAAGTGGGGGAGGTACCTAAAACAAACAGTAGAAACACTCTAGATACAGAAGCTGATACCAGCCCATTTACAGTAGAAAGGGTTCTGAAAGAACTCTTAAAACTGAAGGTGGACAAAGCAATGGCGCCTGATGGGATTCATCCCAGAATTCTAAAAGAACTAAGGGTAGAACTAGTGACACCACTGACTACCCTCTTTAACAAATCATGGGAGGATGGAGTGGTACCCGAGGACTGAAGGAGGGCAGATGTGATTCCCCTTCACAAAAGTGGGAGCAAGGCAGAAGCAGAAAACTACTGACCTGTTAGTTTAACCTCAGTGGTAGGGAAAATGATGGAATCACTTCTGAAGGAAAGAACTGTTGAGTATCTAGAGGCCAGAGGGGCACAGGACCCAAGGCAGCATGGATTCACAGTGGGAAGGTCATGCCAGACAAACCTGATAGATTTCTTTGACTGGGTGACCAAAGTAGTAGATCAGGGAGGGGCTGTGGACATGGCCTACCTAGACTTTAGCAAGGCATTTGACACAGTCCCACACAAAAGATTAATATACAAGTTAGCCAGCCTGGGAGTGGGTCCCAAGATGACAGCCTGGGTAAAAATTGTCTGGAGAATAGGACACAGAGAGTAATAGTAAATGGGTCCACTCTGAAGAAAGGGGGTTACTAGTGGGTACAGCAGTGTTCAGTATTAGGACGGTCCTCTTCAATGTCTTTATAGCGATATTGCATAGGGACTGGAAGGAAAAGTATGTCTCTTTGCAGATGACACAAAGATCTGCAACAGAGTTGATGCACAAGGTGGGGTGGAAAGGATGAGAAGGGACTTGGCAAGGTTAGAGGAATGGTCAAATGTATGGCAGCTTAGATTCAATGCTAAGAAGTGCAAGGTAATGCACCTGGGAAACATAAACCCAGGGGAAGAGTACACAATGGGGGGTGAGATACTAACAACAACAAAAATGGAAAGGGACCTGGGGGTAGTCATATCAGATGACCTAAAGGTGGGCAAGCAATGTGAGAGGGCAGCAAGGAGGGCTGGGGGATACTGGGATGCATAGGGAGAGGCATCACCAGTAGAAAACAGGAAGTTATTATCCCTCTGTACAGACAGTTGGTGAGACCCCATCTGGAGTACTGCGTGCAGTTCTGGAGACCAATCTCCCAAGGACATAGACAGGATGGAGGCTGTCCAGAGGAGGGCAACTAAAATGGTGCAGGGTCTGCACCAGAAGACATATGAAAGAGAGACTTAAGGAGCTGAATATGTATAGCCTCGAGGAAAGGAGAGAGAGGGGGACATGATAGAAACTTTCAAGTATCTCAAGGGAATCAACAAAGTCCGAGACAGTAGCATCTTTCAAAAAGAAGTGTGCAAGAACAAGGGGCACAATTTGAGAAGATAGAAGAGCTGCTCAGAGGTAATTAAGGAAGTATTTTTTCACAGAGAGGGTTGTGGATGCATGTAATGGCCTTCCGGAGGAGGTTGTGGAGTCAAAAACAGTGGTGGAATTCAAACATGCATGGGACAGTCATAAGGCAATTCCAGGGTGTGGGGGTAGGAAAAAGTAGGCTGCTGGTTAACTAGGATCTGCAGCTTATCCAATAGGTAGGGAAATGGGCAGACTAGGTGGGCTATGCGGTCCTTATCTGCTGTCAAAATCTATGTTTCTATGTAATATTTCATGTACAGCCCTATTTCCAATTGCAATATAAGCTTCCAGAAGGCTGGCACCTAAAAGTATGTTACACCCCCTTCCCCCATCAATTAAACAATACCTTCCTTGTTAGTCCCTCACTGATCATCTATGAAAGGAATTACCAGACTAAAGGGTGTGCTCTGCCCTTGGAAATCCTTCTTCCATACTCTGCAAAATCGCATAACCACCAAAATCTGCATTCTGCTTGTCCACCGAATTATTTACTACAATGGAATAAAATTAGTCTGGGCTATAATTTTCAAAGCAAGTCCATTAAAATGATTTTGTGTTTTTGTATTTATTTATTTGCTAAGTGGGGTCTCCCGACCTGGGTGCCACATATACTATGCAAATCTTTCTAAATAAATTGTGTAATTTTTCTCAATTCTCAACACAGTTTGGAAGGCCAGTGTCTAAAGAAATACTTCACCTATGAACATAATCTTAAATTTACGACTGCTATTCCCATCTTTAAAACAGTATAGAGATTAAGTAAATAGGACCCTAAACTCATTGAGCATCATCTGCAGCTTAGCTTTGCGAGGGTTGAAGAATGGTTCAGTGCCCACAAATTGATCCTGAACCTCAGCAAAACCAAGGTCATGCTATTCAGCAGTGTGCATAGCAAACATAAAGCCCATTCCTTCACCATCCAAAATGGCTCTGGCGCCCAGACCGAGCAGGTCAAGCATTTCAAATACCTTGGGATCATGTTGGATAACTTCCTCTACTAACACACAACACAGTGAGAATGTTGCCAAGGCCGTAAACATTCAAATTGGAATGCTATATAGGCACAAGCTCTGTATGACTACAGATGCTCTGTGTCTGGCAATCCACAGCTCAGTCACCTCCATCATTGACTACGGTCTAGTCATCTATGGCTCTGCCTCTCCTACTGTCATCCACAGGGAAACGGTGGCACTTAACAAAGCCTGTAGACTACTTGTTGGTGCTGCCCACCTTACACACACCTGTGAACTATATGCCCAATCTGGATGGCTCCCACTCCTTTGTAGGATTCAGTATCTGGCCTGCCTGCTAACAAAAAAAGTACTCCTAGGCCTCATGCCACCAGGTGTCGAAAAGCTCCTAAACACGCACTGTACCACTCAGCATACTCATTTTGCCATCAATCAAACCTTCCAGGTTCCCAGATGTCGGACCTCAATGGGACAGAGATTGTTTGCCCACAGGGCTCCCCACTAGTATAATGCTCTCAACCAGAATATCCTGACTACTCCCAAAATTGACCCCTTCAAATGGCTGCTCTGGGCACACCTCACCTCTTCTAGTAGCTGCGATTGTTTCACCTAGAGCTCCACCTACCTTAGTACTCCAGACTTTCCTGCTCCTCTCCAATAAAGTTTTGCTATCTAGTCCACCTTCATTCTCTTCCGCTACCCCCCACTACTCCCACCCCATCACTGCTAACAGCAGCACTTATAGCACCCCTGTCCCCTACCCAACTAGCACTTCTCAATCACCCCTTCCTCCTTGACAATGGCCTTCTATCCTGCCCACTCCTCTGGGGTTACCCTCCCTGCTGTTCTTCCCCTCTAATGCCATCACATCTAGTCTACCGAAGAACTGCTTAGTTCTCAGTCTGAGCCAGTCTCCCCACATCTATCACTGGTTTCAGCTCTAACTCCTACCTCACCTGTGTAGTCTCGTATAAAAAATAATGATGTTCACCCTTGTATATTCGCGACCTCTGTGTAGCTTCTATATAATTTTTTGTAATGATGTTCACCCTGTTTGTCTACCGACATTTTGACGTGGAACCTTTGTAAATGAGCTATTCTTGCTCAAAGGTGTTCAATCCTAGAGTTAATAAATAAATAAAAATAAAAAAATAGGTTAGTACTACCTGAGAAATCATCTTTCAAAGTTACGTCAGGAGTTGAGAAAAATACCTAATCTAGTCAGGATATGTATGCTTAGCATTAGCAGTCACATAACACTGAGGCCTCAGTCAAGCCAGCAAGGGCCGAGCCTAAGACTAAATATGTATGATAGTTTTGTATGCTGTTCTTTCATTTAAAAGAAGGACTATGTCAAGGAAACTGCTGGAATTTGCCTTGACACTAAGAAAACTGTCGCTATTCTCTTCCATTTGAATTCATGGGACCAAAGACTCTTGAAATGACTAATATTTGCTTTTGTGGGTAAGTGTGAAACAGTATGTATGCAATAGGAAAACAGCTGTTTCACTTTTTTATTTAATTTTTAAAAAGTTGTATTTTTATTTCTTTTTTTTTTTATAAATGTAGTGGGATTATTTTCTGTATTGCTGTTCGAGCTTGGGCTGGTTTCTGTGGTTACTAGGATGGTTGCAGTGCAGCTGAGGTCCCAACTTGAGAGGGTTGCTCTTATTGGATGCTGTTGGTATGTAGGAAGGTCTGAGTCTTTTGAAAATATGGCAGCTCTGCTTCTCGCTTAGCGGGAGTTAGAGGGCCACTGTGGTGGTGTTCTTTTTTTCCGTTTTTCTGTTTTGTTTTTTTAATAGTAAACAATCTGGTTATTCTTGCATTATGTGGTTCTCCCTGCCTTTATTTTTCATGGTATGGAGCAGCGAGGTGAAGCAGTGCAAGATGAGCTCAGTGGAAAAAGCAGCATGTGTGGGAGAACATGGGGGGTGGGGGGGAAAGAGAGGGATCTGTCAGATGGGATTTGGAAAGAGGAGACGCCGTTGGGATGACCTGAAAGCTGGAGAAAAGTTTTTAAAAAAAGGTAATGATCTGCAAAGTTTTTTTCTAATGTGTACATATTTTGTGGTGGACAAGAGAAGCATGGAGGCGAGAAGAGGTAATGCGAGGGTGAGGATCGGAAGGGAGCAGCATGTTAGGCATGAAGAGGTTGAGGCAGCGGCGGGGGGACCTAATGAGGGGTGCACTTTTAATTTATTTTGTTTTTTGAAAGTTGTGGTTTGAATAAATTGATGAAGCTATTCTGTTTTGCCGAGTTATGTGGCAGTGCAGAGAGAACAATGTCTACGGATGAGAGTGGGTTGTTAAGTGGGAGAGCTAGTAGGCGGGTGGGCGGACAAGAGAGGATGGCTGCAATTTGGTTGAAAAAAATACTGAGCAGAAACCCAATTTTGTCTGGGAGTGTTTTCTTGTTGCTAGCAGTAGGACAGAAACAGGGATGCTGCAGAGAGAGAAATCGTGCTGTGTTATTCAGGGAGCTTCTGTGGGGAGAATGGCAAGTGATGTAGTTCTGATAGGGAAGTAGTGCTGGCTGGGGGTGGGAGGGGCAGTGTGATTGACGTTAGGGTGTTAAATAAATGGTCTTTGATTGATGTTAGGGTATAAAACAAATGGTGCTTCTGCCATTTATTTAACATCAGTGAGAATAAATGAATTTATTTCATTGGTTTGGTGCCCACTCCTATTGCATAAACTGGATATGCAATGGAAAACTTGTGAAATACGTGATTTATCTGCATTCGAGCACTTTGACCTCGGCCACCTCACTCGTGGCTTACACCACTCATGAGGTTACCCGAGGTCAAATTGCTCTTGTGCAGATAAATCATGTATTTCACTCTTTTCCATTACATATCCCTTATTTCTCGTGTGTTTTGTATTAATAAAATGGGCTAATATAATATTTCTTTGTATAAAAATACTGTGGTTTAGCTGGCCTGGTGGTAGGAGGTGGTAGCGCTACTGTCTACCAAACTGATGACCTAGGCTGGGAGCAGACTCAGGTCATTCAGGGATCAGCCAGGGCAGGGAGGATGAAGCATCCTTAGGTCACCTCTACTCTCTATAAGAGGGAGGCTCCAGTGTTCTACAACTGTTCTACCACCTGGCAGAAACCAGGTGATAGACAGCAAGCAGGATCACCTCAAGCAGTGGAAGGGTTGCCCTCAGATGCTGGCATGCATGTACATGCTGAGCCAAGTACACGTGGTAGATCATTGCACACTGGTCGTCCTGAAGAGAAAATGTCAGAGAAAAAACCCTGATTGGGTTGGCGACTCCCAGGTACCCTGCAGGCTCCATACCACTGACTGGGCAGGGTTCCTGAATATGGATGTCTGCTCGGGAGGAGAGGACGGCCCTACCCAGCCCCACCATTGGGAAAATTTGTGAATACTGACCATAAGTCCCGGAGATGGTGGGTGATGGGATTGGAGGGGGCAGGGATGATGGGAGCCAGCCTGCAGAGAGGAAGTCAAAATAATGACAAAAAAGAAAAAAACAATGGTTTGTAAAAACTGCCTTTTTATGTTTGCTTACACGCATGTGCAAGAAACACAGTGCCACCATACGAGTTTTCGTAGGTGTGCCTCCCCCACTCTCAATGCCCTGCTCCCTTTTGCAGGTGCAGCTGCACCGCGACAATGAATGTCTGAGCTGTCTATGACAGCTGTTCAGATGCAGTGGCATACAGTTCTGAAGAAAACACCGTCATAGTCAGTTTGTTGACCACTCCCCCTACCCGAACACTACGTAGTACGCTGGGAGCCCACCTCAGCGTGCTCATGTGCTCCCTTCCACACCCCGCACACTGTATGATCGAAGGAGGCGCCCAATCCCCCATCAGCTCCACCACCCACCAAACAGACTTCTAAGTGCCACGCTGGGAGCCCACCCCAGCATGGCAAAAGTCCTTATGGCCAACAGGGGTGCCTAATCCCCTGTCGGCTCCACAATATTCCACCCCCCCAAAAAAAACACAGACTTTCTAGGTGCCACGCTGGGAGCCCACCCCAGCATGGCAAAAGTTAGTATAGCGGCCGGGGTGCCAAATCCCCCATCCCGATCCACTGCCCCCAAATAACTTTCTAGTTGCCATGCTGGGAGCCCCACCCCAGTGTGGCAAAGTCCTCTGTCCTTCCTAAATAAAAAAAAAATCTGTAAAAAAAACGGTCCCACCGTTGACTGTCTTGTCCCCTCTCTCAACCCGCGCCCACCCTCTGTGCACCCTGACTCCCCAAACACACACTCGACCCCATACTTATCTCCGGAGCCCAGCGCAACGATCTTCAGTGGACCAGGAACATGTCTGCACTCTTCAAAGCCGACCGCGAACTGAAGAAATGCTGGTAAGCTGTATAATGGCATAAATGTGTTTTTTTTTTCAACTTTGGTGCATATCTTGGCCATTTTTGGGGAATTTTTTCACCAAATTGTCAACATGGGGTTCTTGGGGCCCCACCTCATGTACTCAGTCACTGTCATTTTGTTATTTGGTCCCGAAAGGTGATTTTTGCGGTCACTGTGCGGAACCACCTTTTGGGAGTGAGTAATGAAACGACGGTGTCACAGTTCATGAGGTAGTCCCCCCAAAATCCTATGTTGAAAATTTGGTGAAATAATTCCCAAAAATGACTGTTTTAACGAGCATGCGTTGTGCAGTTCCTACACACGCTCATAACTTCGCAAATTTTTAATATTTTCACTCCAGATTTTCAACATTGCCATTTTGCCACACCTCCTTATGAGCAGTACAGCTGTCATTTTTCACATCTTGCCCAAAATGTGTTTTTGAGCATGTAGTGCACAATGGTGCAGTCGGTGTGCGAAATCAATGTTCGGGACAGATTATGAAAATCACAGTGACACTGTTCATGAGCAGAGGTCTTAAAATGGCTATGTTGAAAATTTGGTGACAGAAGTCCATAAAATGACTGCGTTACTAGCATGCACTGCGCAGTTTCCACGCACCCTCGTAAGTTCACAAATTTGTACTATTTACAGTCCAGATTTTCAACACTGGCATTTTTGCACACCACCTTATAAACAGTACAGCTGCCATTTTTCACACCCTGGCTGAAATGTGTTTTCGCAATTTCGGCACAGAAATGTGTGGTCGCTGTGGGAAATCAGTGTTTGGGACAGATTAAGAAAATCACAGTAACACTGTTCATGAGTGGAGGTCCCAAAATGCCTGTGTTGACAATCTGCTGTAAAAATCCCAAACCACCTATATTACGGCTGTGCTATGGTTTCTATACGCATACCGTGATTTCAGTTTTTTTATATTTTCCCTCCAGATTTTCAACATTGCCATTTTTTACACCTCCTCATGAACAGTACAGCTGTCATTTTTCACACCCTGTTCATAATGTGTTTTTGCACCTGTGGTGCCAAATGGCGTCATCGCTGTGCAAAATCAGCTTTTGGCTAATGAACTGATATTGCCAGTGTTCATGAGGTGGGGGTCACAAAAAAACCATGTTGAAAATTTGGAGTGAAAATACCAATGAACGCCTGGGACGTTAGGGTTTCCGACCATAACACCCCACCCTGTAGAGACTTACAGGCATCAGGGATGTGACTTGGGATTGCAGCCTGTAATGCTCATACCATTCCACCCCCACCCACACCCGGCACCCAGTGACAGGCATTGAGGTGTGCCTTGGACTCTTCGGCCCCAATGTTCACCCCATTCTCCTATACTGCACCCATCTCACCGTAATTCCTTATGGAATGGGGTGAGCATAAGGACCAAAGACCCCAAGGCACACCGTGACACTTGTCAGTGTCTGCAGGGTAGGGTGTAGTGAAATGCCATAGCCGTTATGCCTGATGACCCAAAGGCACACCCCAATGCCTGTCAGTCTCTGCAGGTTGGTGGTGGGGTTGGCTTCAGTTCAGTACTTCACTGCCTTTCCTATTATGCATCTCTCTAACTCCTACACTACCAATGCCAATGCCAATGCCAGCAAGTAAACATTCGGCATTGACAAATGCTTGTTTACCCTGTGCCTCTTTACACTTCATGCCTCCCCCAACTTGTCCCCATATTCTGGCACCCATGCTTCAGCTCCCCCACCAAACACACACACTTTTCCCTGTGTTCTGGCACCCATGAATGTGGTAATGTACAAAGGAAACACTGTTCAGCTGTAACACAGATGTAGTAATGGGGATGCGTAGCAGTGTCTGGGTAGTAATGGGGTCACATAGCATTGTTTGGGTTTAAAACTTTCCAAGTACAGAGAAGACGGAGCATTGATGGGGTGTAATTCAAACACAGTGGACAGGCTTCAAATTGTGGATACAGCCAGGGATGCTGCATCTAACTTAGGACTTAGAATGCAGTCATGCCCCTTAGTTTCAGTACCACTTCCACAGAGAGTACTCAGAATAGAGGACTTAAGCAAAGCAGCAGAAGGCATCCACAGAATGGCAGAAAAGAAAAAAATTACTCACCTTATTAATTGTATTTCTTCTAATGGAGTCTTGCTGTATTCTGACATATGCAGTTAGCCCCACCTCTTGAACTGCCCCGGAGAGGAAAGCGTTAACTCTATGCATGAGCATAGAACGTTAAGCTTGAGCTCGGTTCAAACCTCTGTCTGCAGCACTTCAAAGTGTAACCATCAGATTCTTATGAGCAATACTAACTATTCTACTTAAGTGGAAATTGTAAAGAAGATAGCCAAAAAAGGTAATAAATGTTTTGGGTCCCCTAAACGACTCAAGTCGAGAACACAAAACAAAAACCAGGTAGTGAACCAACACAAATAGCTACCAAAAAACAACATAACAATAAACCCACTCCCCTTTTAATAAGGGGGGTGCCAAGTACACCTCTGAGGTGCAACACTGTACCACCAGACAACTTCCCAAAGAAGGTTCTGAGAGGGAGGCAGGGGGGTCAGAATACAGCAAGACTCCATTAGAAGAAACACAATTACTAAGGCGAGTAATTTTTTCTTCAAACAACATGAAGTCTTGCTGTATTCTGATATATGCAGACTACCAAGCGGTACCACCATGGAGAGGGGTACCGAACCTATTTTGGGAATAGGCTCTGCAGTAATGCTGTTCCAAACCTAGCATCACTCCTAGCCTGGATATCCAGAGAGTAATGCCTGGTGAAGATATGGACAGTTTTCCAGGTGGCTGCTTTGCATGTCTCTAATAAAGATATATCCCTGGCAGCAGACAGGGAAGCAGCTGTACCCTTAGTCGAATAAGCGCTCAGGCCTAAGGGAGGTGTTTTGCCTAGCTTTTCATAGCAGAATTGCATACAAGAGACAATCCACCTGGCAATAGTTCTCTTAGGAGCAGGTATACCCTTTCCTACTTCACCATAAGTAAGAAACAATTGAGGACAGTCAAACCTCAGTGCCTTAGTATGTTCTATGTAGTAGCTAAGTGCCCTCTTAACATCCAAACTGTGTAATCTTCTTTCTCCTAAAGAAGAATAATCAGTGAAAAATATAGGAAGAGACATGGACTGGTTCATATGAAAATCTGAGGCCACTTTGGGTAAGAACCTCCTATTGGTTCTAAGGACCACCTTATCTCTGTGAAAAGAGATAAAATCTGTCTCCACTGACAGAGCTTGTAATTCACGAATACGCCTGGCAGAGGTGATAGCTACCAGGAACACAGTTTTCCAAGTCAAGTACTTGAGTTCTGCTGAAGCTAAAGGCTCGAAAGGAGGTTGCATGAGCTGAGCAATGCAAATATTAAGATCCCAGGCAGGAGTAGGGTTCCTAAAGGGAGGGTTGGTATGGACTAAACCCCTTAAAAACAGACAGAAGACAGGATGAGATGCCAGGGAAGGAACCTTGCCCACTGACAGGAAGGCAGAGACAGCTGCTAGATGCACTTTCAGAGTGGCTGGCCTGAGGCATAAGCTATTTAGATGAACCATATAATCCAGAACTGTAGCCAAATCAGCAGTATGTGGTAGGACATTCCTGTTGCAACACCAAATGCTGAATCTTTTCCATTTGGAATTACAAGTTTTTCTGGTGGCAGGTTTTTGAGAGGCTTTAAGAATATCCAGAACCCCCTGGGACAGATGAAGACTTGCATACTCTAGCTCTTCAAGAGCCAAGCTTTGAGGTTGAGAGACCGAAGGTTGGGGTACCATATCCTTCCCTGAGAGAAGGTCAGCAAATTGTGCTTCTTGGGAGGAGGTAAGGGAAGATGGACTGCTAGGGACATCAATAGAGGATACCAAGGCTGTCTGGCCCAGTCTGGTGCAATCAGGATTACCTTGCATGATTGTGACCTTATCTTGACCAGAACCTTGAACAACAGAGGAAAGGGAGGAAAAGCATAGAAGAATTTCCCCTCCCAATCCAGAACCAGAGCATCCAGGGGAACTGAGCCCATGACTGGGGGTCTGCAGCAGAAGAGAGGAAGTTGATGATTGTCTGGGGCTGCAAAGAGATCTATCTCTGGAGTGTCCCACCTTGAGAAAATCACTTTCAATATGAAGGGGTCCAGGGACCATTCGTGATGGCCCTGAGATATCCTGCTCAGAGCATCTGCTAGCACATTGTCCTTCCCTAGAAGATGGACTGCTACCAGAGATGCCAGCAGGGAATATGCCAGAGACCATAATTTCATGGCTTCCATGCACAAGGCCATAGACCGAGTGCCTCCTTGCTTGTTGATGTACCACATGGTGGTGGTGTTGTCTTTCCTGACCTGAGCCACCTTGTTCCTTACTGAGTCCAAGAAGGTTTGGAGAGCCAGGAATACTGCCCTGAGTTCCAGAAAATTGATATGAAGAAGGGACTCCTGAGGGGACCACACCCCTTGTGCTGTAAGAGCTCCTAAGTGAGCTCCCCAGCCCAGGAGAGAAGCATCTGTGATTAACACCAATGAATGAGTCTGACTGATGAATGGGACTCCTTGTCTGAGATTGTCCTGATCCAACCACCTTTAGACCAGAGTCTGGGTCACTGGAATCAATTTGGTTAAAAGATCTTTTTTCTGGGACCAAAATGACCTTAGATGGAACTGAATGTCCCTCATTTGAAATCTGACTCCTTGTACCACCGCAGTGGAGGCTGCCATGTGGCCCAGGAGCTGAAGAAAATGTCTTGCTGGTCGAGACACCTAAGGGTGAAAGAAAGAAGCAAGGTTTGTAAGGGCCTTCACCCTTACCAAGGGAAGAAAACCCTTTGCTTGGACAATATCCAACTCTACCCCATGAAGGTAAGGAGCTGCACTGGTTTGAGAACTGACTTTGGTAGGTTGAGAAGGAACCCTAGGGAAGTGAGTAACTGTTGTATTACTTGTAGGTCTGACTTGACTTGGTCTGGAGACTGTCCCACGATGAGCCAGTCGTCCAGGTATGAAAAAATGGAGATATTCTGTCTCCTGAGAAAAGCCACTACTACTGCTAGGCACTTTGTGAACACCCTTGGAGCTGATGTTAGGCTGAAGGGCATTGCTCTGAACTGATAATGGCCTGAAGGCAACTCGAACCTGAGGTACTTTCTGTGGGAGCACCTGATTGGGATGAGGAAGTAGGCATCCTTGAGGTCCAGGGAGACTAACCAATCCCCTGGCCTCAGAGAGGGAAGAATTACTCCCAGAGTCACCATTTTGAAACTTGGCTTGACAAGGTGCTTGTTTAAGTATCTCAGGTCTAGGATTGGCCACCACTCCCCTGTCTTTTATGGGGAAAGGAAGTATCTGGAGTACAGACCCTTGCCCCTGTGTAGAGTAGGAACTCTCTCTATGGCTCTGAGAGCCAGCAGAGAGGAAACCTCTGCCTCTAGGGCAATGGTTTTGGAGATGTTTGCAGGTGAAAAAGACCTGACCCTCAGTTTTGGACAGTTTTTGAAGCTGAGGGCCAGTCCCTGGCTTACTACCTCCAGGACCCACTTATCTGAGGTAACAGACTTCCAGGCCTGGAAGCAGTAAGCCAGCCTGCCTCCTACTAGAATAGGGGAGTCGACCCTGGCTGACACACCAGGGTGTCTGCTTGGCAGGAGCCTTAGACTGAGAAGAGAATGCAGCCCTGTTCATCCCCCTTCTGTCTCTCCCTCTGAAGAACCCCCCCTGAGGAAAAGTAGAGGAGGTCTGTGCCTGGTAGAAAGGCTTGTGAAAAGGCCTGCCCCTAGACTGCTGCTTCTGAGGAGTTGCCTGCCTTTCCTTGGCCTGTGCACTCCTGTAGGTGGTCTGATATTCATCCATCTTTTTCATGTAATTCTCTGTCTGCTCCCCAAACAAAGAATTACCCACCACAGGCAAAACCATGGCCTTAGCCTGAGTGTCCTGTGAGAGGCTAGTACATCGAAGCCAAGCAAATCTCAGAAGAGACACAGATGTAGCCATGACTCATGATCACACATCATCTGAGTCCACAGCAGCATGAAACTGAATTTTAGATGCCTCAATCCCATCAGCAGCCACCTCCTTGAACTCCTTGGCTAGCTGGGGGAAGCCTGTTTAACCAGTTCCAGAACAGCATTCCATCTGGACTTCTGGTATTTGGCTGTGTAGGCCATATAATTTGCCTGCCTGAGTCCCAAGGAGGATGCCAAGTACTGCTTTTTGACCACAGCATCCACCTTCCTAGAGTCTCTATCTGGGGGGTGTGAAGCCAAAGGTACATTAGCCTTGTCATGGGCTGCAGCCTGCACTACCCCAACATGGCTGCACTGGTGGAACAAGAACTCAGTACATGAGCCTGAAAGCATATACCTCATGTCCATTCTTTTATCCACAGGAGGTAAAGAATTTGGTGTTCGGATAATTGTTTGTGTCTGTTTCCCAAGAGATTTATGGAGGGGAATAGATAGCCTTTTGGACTCTGGGATGTCCATCATTTCTACAAAATCAGGCTCCTCTTGTTCCTCAACAGCTCTGACCGGAGGGAGCTGGAGGGTCTCTGCCACTTTTTTGTAAAACAAATAGTTGGATGGGGACTCAGAAAGCCTGGGAGGGGAAACATTAGAAGGCCTGTCTGGGGAGATATCTGGTTCAATGGGCTCATCCAGACCTTCCACACCATCATCACCATCATCATCGTCATTGTCCTCTTCTTCCCCTTCTCATTCTGCTTCATAAAACGCACCCAGACAATATTCCGGAACCGGAGGGACCGACCGAACCGAGCGCCTACCGAGAGGCGCCAGATTGGACGGAACCGGACGGAGCGATTCTACAATGCTTATTGCTCTGGCTCTCTCTTCGGTGGTTGGATGCTGTGGTTCTGGATCCAAACCGGATGATTTCCTCTTTTTTTTTGATGGAACCGACCCCTCAGGATCGGCTCTCCTTTTGCCCAAAGGAGTATCGCTCAGGTCAGTGGACACTCCCTCAGGTTCGGTCGGAACCGAATCGGGCTGGCCATCTGGGTTAGCGGACTTCTTGGCCTCCTTTTCCCTGAATCTATCCAATCTCTTATCCAGGGTGGTCTTCTGGAAATTCTTGCAGATTTGGCCGTCTAAATCGAGGAGATCAAACCCCAGACAGTAAACACAGGTGGTGTGAGGTTCTGCCTTAGCAAAGGCATCCCCACACTCACTACAGTGTTGAAACCTAATGGGCCCGTTTTTTTCTTGGGTTTCTCACACATGGCCAGGCTAACAACTTACCCTTTATAGCTTAAAAGCCAGGTAAGACCCCCCCCTATCGGTTACCAACCATGTTACGGGTTGTGGAAACAAACGTCTACATTTTCGTTTTTTTGAAACCGATAGGAACCGGTCCCTCACACTAGAAAAATAGGAAATAAAATAAACCTAACCCAATCGGTTCCACAACCGGACCGATCGACAAGTTCTTACAAGTTCCACAGAATTACCACAATAAAACTAAAGTCCACTACTTACAACACTTACTGTACCGCAGACAGGTATTTGAAGCTGAAAATAATAAAGTGAAAATGTTTTTTAAACCGACTGTTTTACTGAACCAAAAAAGTGGAGGAGCAATCTCCAGAGTGACTATTCAGTTAGGCAGAGCAAAGAATCTGATGGTTACACTATGAAGTGCTGCAGACAGAGGTTTGAAGCGAGCTTGAGCTCAACGTTCTATGCTCATGCATGGAGTTAACTCTTTCCTCTCCGGGGCAGTTCAAGTGCTGGGGCTAACTGCATATGTCAGAATACAGCAAGACTTCATGTTGTTTGAAAGGGGAGATGTTGATGGGGGACGTAAATATGCCAGATATTAACTGGAGCACCTTTGCTGCAGCCACATCCTAGAGCAGGGTCATTCTCGGTGCCCTACAGGGGGCATGCCTCAGACAGTTAGCGTTGGAACCCACTCAGAAGGGAGTAATCTTGGACCTGGTACTCTCAAATGGGGACAGAGAGAGGATCTTGGATTTAGAAGTGGGTAACCATCTGGGAACATGCGACCACCAAACAGTGTGGTTCACGATAAACATAGCCATAGAGTCAATCCATATAAAAGCAAGAGTACTGGACTTTATGAGGGCTGACTTTGGGAAAATGGGAGAGTGCCTCAGAAAAGCACTAGCAAAGAGGCAAGAAGGAGGGGTGGAGGAACAATGTGGAAAAATCAAAACAGCCATCACAGAGGCAACACGCCATTGCATGAAGCAAATCAACAAAATAAAATGAAGGGAAAAAAGCACTATGACTCTCAAAAGAGGTGGCGGGGAAGGTTAGGGAGAAAAAGGTAGCATTCAGAAAGTATAAGGAAACACAGAAGAAGTAGGACAGAGAACTGTATCAGTTAAAGCAGAAGGAAGCGTGGAAGGCAGTCAGAATAGCAAAGGCCCAAACTGAGGAAAAGATAGCCAAGTCAGTTAAGAAGTGGGGGATAAAAATGTTTATAAGTACATTAGGGAGCGAAGAAAGACCAAGGGAGGGATAGTGAGGCTTAAGAAAGGGAAAGGGAAGGGGTTATGCAGAGGGTGACAGTGAAAAAGCAGGGATACTGAACAAATACTTCTGCTCAGTTTTCATAAAAGAAGAGGCAGGGAGGTACCTAAACCAAAGAACAGAAGCACTCTGGATAGGGGGGTCGATACCAGTCCATTCACAGAAGAAAGGATCCTGAAAGAACTCCTAAAACTGAAGGTGGACAAAGCAATGGGGCTTGATGGAATTCCCCCCAGAATTCTAAAATTACTAAGGGGAGAACTAGTGACACCACTGACTACCCTTTTTAACAAATCATGGGAGGATGGTGTGGTACCTGAGGACTGCAGGAGGGAGGATGTGAGTCCCTTCAAAAAAGTGGGAGCAAGACAGAGGTAGGAAACTGCAAACCTATTAGTTTGACCTCAGTGGTAGGGAAAATGATGGGGTCACTTCTGAAGGAAAGAATTCCTGAGTTCCTGGAGGCTAGTGGGGCACAGGACCCAAGAGGGAGAGGGGGGAAATGATAGAAACTTTAAAGTACCTCAAGGGAATCAACAAAGTCCAACAGGGCAGCATCTTTCAAAAAAAGAGGTGTGCAAGAACAAGGGGGCACAATTTGAAGATGGGGGCAGCTCAGAGGTAATGTAAGGAAGTATTTTTTCACAGAGAGGGTTGTGGATGCATGGAATGGCCTTCCGGAGGAGGCTGTGGAGTCAAAAACAGTGGTTGAATTCAAGCATGCATGGGACAGTCATAAGGCAATTCTGGGGGGTGGGGGTAGAAAGAAGTAGACTGCTGGTTAACTAGGATCTGCAGCTTATCCATTAGGTAGGGAAATGGGCAGACTGGGTGGGCCAAGCAGTCCTTATCTGCCGTCAAATTCTATGTTTCTGTGTTTCTATGTACGACAGCATGGATTCACAGTTGGAAGGTCATGTCAGATGAATCTAATAGATTTCTTTGACTGGGAGACCAAAGTAGTAAACCAGGGAGGGGCTATGGAAATGGCCTACCTAGACTTTAGCAAGGCATTTGATACAGTCCCACACAAAAGATTAATAAACAAGTTAGCCAGCCTTGGAGTGCGTCCCAGGGCTGTAACCTGGGTAAAACATTGGCTGGACAACAGGACACAGAGGGTAATAGTAAATGGAGTCCACTTCTAAGAAAGGGGGGTTTCTAGTGGGGTACCGCAGGGTTCAGTACTGGGATCAGCCCTCTTTAATGTCTTTGTAGGTGACATTGCAGTGGGACTAGAAGGGAAAGTATGCCTCTTTGCAGACGACACAAAGATCTGCTACAGGGCTGATACACAAGAGGTAGTGGAAAAGATGAGAAAAGACTTGGCAAGGTTGGAGAAATGGTCAAAAATATGGCAGCTTAGATTCAATGCAAAGAAATGCAAAGTAATGCACCTGGGAAACAAAAACCCAGGGGAAGAGTACACAATGTGGGGGAGGTACTAACAACAACAAAAATGGAAAGGAACCTAGGGGTAGTCATATCAGATGACTTAAAGGTAGGCAAGCTATGTGAGATGGCAGTAAAGAGGGCTGGGGGGGGGATACTGGGATGCATAAGGAGAGGCATCACCAGTAGAAAACATAAAGTTGTTATCCCTCTGTACAGACAGTTGGTGAGACCCTATCTGGAATACTGCATGCAGCTCTGGAGACCTCATCTCCAAAAGGACATAGACAGGATGGAGGTAGTCCAGAGGAGGGCAACTAAAATGGTTCAGGGTCTGCACCAGAAGCCATACGAAGAGAGACAAAGGGAACTTAATATGTATACCCTCAAGGAAAGGAGGGAGAGAGGGACATGATAGAAACATTTAAATACCTCAAGAAGTCAATAAAGTCCAAGAGGTAGCATCTTTCAGAAAAAGAGATGTGCAAGAACAAGGGGCACAATTTGAAGACGGGGGGGAGGGACGGCTCAGGGGCAATGTAAGGAAGTATTTGTTCACAGAGGGTAGTGGATGCATGGAATGGCCTTCCTGAGGAGGTTGTGGGGTCAAAAACAGTGGGGGAATTCAAGAATGCATAGGACAGACATAAAGCAATTCTTGTGGGGGTTAGGAGGAAGTAAGCTGTTGGTTAACTAGGATCTGCAGCTTATCCAATAGGTAGAAAAATGGGCAGACTGGGTGGGCCAAGCGGTCCTTATCTGCCGTCAAAATTTATGTTTCTATGTTTCAGCCATAACTCTACAGGAACCCTAGATCCAAGCCATAGGCACCAGGTACAGCTCAATGAAGCTTATGGATGGCGGGATATAAGAAGGACATCAGGGAATTTTTGCTTTAAAGAAATGGTGGTACAATAGATACATGAAACAAACTGCCAAGGGAAGCTGTACACTAAATCAGATGAGGGATTTAAACACAGGTGAAACAGACATATGAAACTGGTAAAGGCAGCAGGAGCTCTGATCCCAGGAGAGGGATGAACAAAGAGACTTTTTTATTATCCCTAATTCAGGAACCCACTTGGACTTTGTGTACAGTGCAATGGACATTGTACCCTTTGTACCTTCTGCACCTGCAGTCCCCAGTAGGGCAAAATGTTTGTCTGTTTCCATCTTGTGACAGAATAAAACCTACTACTTGACCCTAGCTAAAGAAGAGGACATTCTGTTGCGATTACTGTGTTCTACTGGTGTCCCATCATTATTGCCCAGGTCTCCAGTGCCATGGCCCACCCCAGTTCCTGGGTTAATTAAAAATAGTTGAGGGCGCTGATGAGTCAGCTAACCTAAAGACGCACGTTTCTACTGCTCTCTGACCCACCACAAAAGAAAAGAAAATATAACTATTTTAAATTGAGTTATAAAATATTGGAAGCTAAAGGAGGTTGTTGGAAGGTGGGATGGATGAGTATGTGGTCTCAGCTTCAGCGAAAAGTGCTCGCACTACCGGGAAAACACAGAGGAAGCAACCGCAGACTCTCCAAGAGGAAAATACAGCCCGGGTCTCCCTCTCGGCAGGAGAAGTAAGTGCACTAGGCCGCGAGGTCACACAACAGGTTTTGGTGGCATTGGAACCTAGGTTTACCAGCTTGGCCATGAATTTCGACCGTAAATTGCAAGAACTGGTAGATTTGCATGCTACTCACGCTACACGATTGTGCAAAATGGAACAACGGATTTCTGATCTAGAGGACACTACGAATCCAGTACCGGAACAACTTACTATAATGCGGAAGGAGATGGAAGAATTAAAAGATCTACTAGACTATCAAGAAAATTATCATCGCTGACTGAACTTGCGCCTCAGAGGATTGCCAGAGGGTCTGGAGGGACCAGATATCATTGACTTTTGCGCCAAGGTACTGCCAGAGCTTTTGGGGGTTTCATTAAAAAATGGGCGTATAAAAATCGAAAGGGCCCAGAGATCTGTTATGCCGAGACCGGGGCCGAATCAACCTCCGAGACAGGTAATTATGAGGTTTCACAATTACCCTGATAGAGAATTAGTCTTAAAAGCTTACCGTGAATGCTCTGAGCTTCAGTATGAGGGACATCACCTATTTATCTCACAAGATTACTCTGCACGTCTACTTAAAAGGCGTCGGGCCTTCAACCCTGTGATGGCGCAGCTGAGGGAAGCTAAAATTGAGTGTTATATGTTGTATCCTGCCACCCTTAAGATCAAACATAAAGGGGCAACGTACTCCTTCTGGCAAGTGCCCAAAGTAGAAGTATTTGTTAAGGAACTGAAAAGGAAGAGTGGATGATAGAGTTCTATGCTACAAGATGGAGTTGCTATAAACAGAAGGCAGGTCAATCGGTGTAGTGGAAACCGATACTGGAAAATTCAAGTGGTGTTCATTTGGTTATTTTGTCTTATGATGGACATTGGTCCTTAGAGAAACAAGGATTAGACTGACCGGTGCGACTTCGGCCCGCATGAGGAGGTCCCTTGAGTGAATGCGGGATTAAAGACACATCGCAGGATGCACGAGATTTTATTTTTTGCACCTGGACTGGCTCCCTTTATTTTATAATCTCCATGGTGATAATGGAGGGAAGTATAAACTTGTTAAGGACTCTTGCTGGCTCGTCACCATCAACAGACTTAAATGACACTTTGAACTTTAAAACTGTGTGGTTAATGAGAGGGTTGAAATTAGTAGGCAGAGGATTGTAAAGTTTGGGGAGGCGGAGGAACAGAAAGTGAATGGAAAATAATGCAAACCTTTTCCTTTATAGAAGTGTAGATATAATAATGTCAAGGAAGTGCTGGGGGTGGGGGGGAGGAACCAGGAACTGAACAGACATATGGGATGGCAGGGAAAGACGTGGGGTGCTAGTGAGTGAGCTTGGTCCCATGCTTTAGGGGTAAAACAACCAGCTTGAATATCCCTGCTGCTGGCAGTATGCATGGTCCCTTCGCTATTAAGGGGAAGAGGGGTATGGTGCAGAGGCAAGGCTGAAATGGAGGGGAACTCTTCCTTATTGCGACTGTAAGTTAGACATGCTTCCAACAGACCTATATAAAGGGTTATAAGTAATTTTTTTTTTAAACTAAAATGTGGCGGCTCGGGGGGGATGTGTTTGTCTGTTAAAGGGTAGGGATTGTAAAATGTCTGCTTATTGAAGTTACTGTTACAAAAGTGGGGAAAAGAGGCAAGAAAACAAGGGTGGGGGAGAGAAAAAGAATGGGGGGGGTTTGTATATAGTTGTTGTTGAAATGTTATATGTTTTCACTCATTTACAGATCCAAAAATAATACCAATCTATGGATGTGGGGGGTTAGAGGAGGGAGGTTGGGAGAAATTACTGGATCTATGATGAAGGGGGAAAATACTAAGAGATGAAAGATGGCTGGATTGAAGAAACTGACCATTGTTTCGTGGAATGTTAGGGGAATAGCCACTCCCAATAAATGCACGATGCTACTGACGGCGCTGAAATGTCAAAACGCCCAAGTAGCCATGTTGCAAGAAACCCATCTCACGGATAAGGAACATGTGAAACTGAAGAGGGGATGGGTTGGGGAGAATTATTCGGCAGCTTATCGATCTCATAAGAGGGGAGTGGCTGTTCTCCTACATAAGAGTTTACCATTTAAGAAAGAAAAACTTGTGATTGACCCAGACGATGGGAGGTACGTTTTTGTAACGGAAACTATACATGGGGAGAGAGTTACGTTTGGGAGTGTTTATGCCCCTGCGGTGCATGAACCAATTTTCTACAGAACACTAATGGCTCTCTTGATAGCTGAACAATTCCCAAATTTAATACTGGCGGCGACTTGAATTGTTTGTTTAACCCAGCTCTAGATCATTCAAAAGATAAAGGGGCCCCAAAAGGGGTGATTCGGGAATGGTTGGCGGGGATGTGCGACTTGGATTTAATTGATGGGTGGCGAACAGCCAATCCCTTGGTTAGAGAATATACCTTCTTCTCGCACCCACATCAGACCTGATCTCGTTTGGACTATGTTCATCTCCCTCGGACTTGGTATTTTAGGGTCAGTGACATCAGGCACAGTCCAATCCATGTATCGGACCATACGATGGTCATCCTGACATTGAAATGGGGGGGGGGGAGAAAGAATCCCAGCACGTGGAGATTCTCTAATTATCTGCTAGCTAATAAAAAATTTAAGGAGTATATGCAAGATCAGTGGAAACTGTATGTGCAAACTAATTCAGAAACAGCTACCTCTCGAGCTATTTTTTGGGACGCAAGGAAAGCGTTCATGAGAGGATCTATTATTAGTTTTGTAGCTCACCATAAGCACAAAATTAGAGAAAGGAGAACAAATTTGGAACAGCGGTTTAGGGTCCTGGAGGGAAAAGCAGCTAGAGGGGAGGGTGGGGAGAATGTACAGCAGTTGCTGAACGGAACTAGGGAAGCCCTCAATAATCTGTTATTGAGAGAAGCTAAGAAAACCTGCCTCTTCGTCAGGAAACATTTTTATGAATGGGGGAATAGACCTAGTACTATGTTGGCCAATTTAATTAGAGGGAAAAGAGGAACGCATCTGATTCATGCTGTAAGGGGGGAAGATGGGGTATTATGGAAAGATATCAGGGGTATTGGAGAATGCTTTAGGAGATATTATCGGAGACTCTATCAGTCACAAGTTGGGGAAGGAGGAGAAGGGATGAGAGATTTCTTGAATGAAATAACTCTGCCTAGGGTCACACTAGCACAACGGGATTGGCTAGATTCAGATATAACAAAAGAAGAAATTATAAAAGCGATTGGGGCCCTTAAGAGAGGGAAAACCAGTGGACCAGACAGATTTCCAGTCAAATAATACAAAAATATGCAGCCACAGATAGTAGAACATTTGGAAGCTGTATTCAAAGAAGCCAGGGAACAGGGAGGACAGTTACCACGAACCTGGGGGAAGCAACAATATGTCCGATTCCAAAGGCAGGAAAAGATTTACTTGAATGCTCCTCTTTTAGACCGATATCCCTCCTAAATTGTGACTCCAAAATATTGGCCAAGCTTCTGGCAAGTAGATTGGAAACATTACTGCTGAGGCTTGTTCACCCAGATCAGACCGGGTTTATTCGAGATAGATATTCTTATCACAATATGCGAACCCTGTTAAATGTGATTTGGGGAGCACAACATCTAGGTGAGGAGGTGTATATTCTTTCGATGGACGCGGAAAAAGCATTCGACAGGGTGGAATGGCCGTATTTGATGGAAGTTTTGGCCCGGTTTGGTCTGGGTGACGAATTCATAGGAATGGTGCAATGAATGTATACAAATCCTAGAGCTAGAGTGTTAGTGAACGGTATACTTTCGGACAGTTTGGAGTTAAGTAGAGGAACCAGACAACGATGTCCCCTCTCCCCGCTATTGTTTGCAATGGTGCTCAAACCTCTAGCCATAGCTATTCGATCACATCAGGGAATAAAGGGGGTATGGGGGAGGATGGGTAAAGAGAAAAAACTCTCCTTATACGCAGACGACATGCCGCTATATGTTGCGGAGCCAGACCAGTCCATGCCTGTACTATTAGGGTTAATAGAGCAATTCTCCCAATTCTCAGGATATAAATTAAATTTGGACAAATCAGAAGAAATGATAGTTGGGGGACCTAATAAGGGGAAGATTTTGCAGAAATTGAAATGGGGTCTTAAAACAGTCCATGAAGCCTTCACATATTTAGGAATAAGAATAGGTAGAAATATCGAGGGTTTATATAATCTTAACTATGGACCACTACTGTAGACAATAGTGGCAGATTGGAATAGATGGCAGGAGCTCCCTATTACATGGCTGGGTAGAATTAATTTACTCAAGATGAATGCACTGCTACGAATATTATACTGTCTGCAGATGCTCCATCTTGGAATCAGGAAGGCGGATATTAAGAAGCTGGAAAAAGCCTTTACTGTTTTCATCTGGCGAGGTAAGCGACCCAGGGTGGGGTTAGCCAGACTAAAAGCACCAACAAAGAAAGGGGGACTACAATTCCCAGACTTAGAAATTTACCACATGGCTACTCAGTGCCGATATGTCCAGGACTGGGTCAGGAGACCAGAAGAGGCTGGTTGGCTTGATCTGGAAGAGAGGAGATGTCCTGGTACGATCTCAGCATATTTATCAGCTAAAGGATGGAAGGCCTTTCTCGATTTACCAAATCCCAACCCCTTAGTTAAAGTGGTATTGGTGAGCTGGAGAAATATGAGTAAGAGAAGGGAGGTGAGACAGGAGGACACACTGTTGTTGCCTCTGAAAAGGAACCCTTTTTTCCTCCCTGGAATAGAGGATAAGGGATATTGTGAGTGGGAGACAAGGGGGGTTCAATGCTTAAGCCAATTATTCAATAGGAACAGACTCAATACATTTGAAAATATACAGGCTCAGACTGGCTTAGGCCGTCAACATTTTTTCCGCTACCTGCAACTTAGAGCCTATATAGGTTCTACTGGTAGGCTACAAAATTCTGAGTCTAAATGGGAACATATCGAACAAATGATAATTGCAGGGCAAAAGAGACCTAAGGGCACCATTCGAAGAATAGCAAGAGAAGGAAGAACCTGGCTTCCAGACAAGACACTGAGCACCAAAAGGCTCTGGGAGAGAGATTTAGGGACACCTATAACAGAACAGAATTAGAAATTGATAACTCAGCTCCATCAGGGTATAATGATATGTAATAAATATAAAGAATCCTACTACAAATTCTGTCATAGATTGTATCGCCCGCCACTAGAGGTTCATAAGTATAATTCGTTAATATCCCCCGTATGCCCTAGATGTAATAGGGATTTAGCGTCATATTATCATTATTTCTGGACCTGTCCAGTGCTACAAGACTTCTGGGGAAAAACTGCAGCAGAGATAAGAAGGATTACGGGACAACAATATACTAAATCACCATTATTGCTGCTTTTTGGCATAGAAATTGCAGAGGATGGGGAATGGATCCTGGTCAAAAGATGGCTAAGAGTGGTCTGGGGCAGGGCTAGGCATTGTATTCTTAATACCTGGGTAAATGCGATGAAACCTACTGTATCCCAATGGAAGGCTCTGATGCTGCAAGCCCTTATGTTAGAGAGATTGGTACATGTCACTGAAGATAAGGAGGAGCTATTTCAAAGATCGTGGCAGCCATATCTGGAGTCACTGACAGTAGCTGATAATATGCTGAGGGAGGAACGGATATAATAAAAATGATCTGGAGGGTAAGTGAATAACAAATGAACCTCCCTGGGCAAAGTAAACGATGAATTCCTGGTCCCCTTCTCATGGTTCTCGTGTCACTCCCCCCCACCCCACTGATAAAGAATGGAATGATAATATAACTGTGATTGGTTTTAAAGTAAAAATGAGTAAGAGAATGGATCGATTGTATATAAGTTATTACTTGTTATTGTATCATGTGTGTGGTGTATTGTAACGTATTGTATGTGACTTTCGTCGAAATGTCTGTCTAATATAGAAAAATTAATAAACAAATTATGTAAAAAAAAAAAAAATAGTTTGTGTAACATCCCCTAAAGAGCCAAATGCAGAAAGCAGCCCCCTAGATGGGGGAAGGGAGCAGGTGATAGCAGCAAGGCAGGCTGATACTGTAGGCACGGTGGGACAAATCGGGTAGCCAGGTGGACAATGGCTACTTATAAAATTGGTTTGACTACCAGATTTTGAAAGTTACTAGCCAACTTGGCTAGCTGCCTACAAAGTGACTTTTGAGCCCTTAAAAATGATGACCACTACAACTATTGGTTTGGCTACCAGATTTTGAAAGCTAGTGGCCAAATTGACCACCAGCTCACAAACTGATTTGTCTCACCCCTGACTGTAGGTAGCAAAACCCAAAAAGATTTTTGATACTGGACAAAGTTGGCGCTGCCCTGGAGTGTGTGGATACTGATAGATATCTAGGCTTTTGGTTAGATTAACTGGGCTCTGGAAATATACATTTGGACAAGTTGATAGTACAAGTCAGTAAGAGGGTGGGTTTTTTTATTTAGAAACAAGCATTGTTTTGACTAGAAACAGCAGAGCTGATTGTACAAGTCCAAATTTTGCCACTGACAGATTATTGTGACATGCTATACGATAATGCCACTTCAGAAAGATTACATAAGCTGGATGTTTTATTTAATCGATTGGCTAGACTTATACTTAGGTGTCCCAACCATGTTTATCATTGTGTAATGTATCATCAGTTAGGTTGGTTATCTCTCTAGAATAGGAGAGAATACCACAGGTGTATTTTTGCCTATAAAGGGGGTAGTTCCGGGGTACCCTACGGATAGACTAGTTTTTAGGAATATTTACTCTTCACTGAGAAAATGTCATCAAAAAGAAATGGTGGTTCCATGTACTAAGACTAAACATTCTATGCATTATTTTACTCAGTCAGTTGCAGTTCATTGGAATAATCTTCTGCCAGGATTCAGGATGCAATATACCAAACCTCCTTTTATTATTGCTCTAAAAAAGCATTTAACGTCTTCTTTAAAGCCCTGTAGCTGTTTTATTTAAATTATTTTACTAAATGTGTGTATTTTGTAAGTTTATATTGTATATATGTTATCCACTTATTGTACTGAATTTTCTAAGGCCACCATTGTGAATGAGCCTTTGTGTAATGGTCTTAACCTTGAATAAACAAACAAGAGCCGGCCCGGTGGCGCTTAGAGCTGAGGCGCTGGATGCCTTACCTCGTGCCATACCGGCGACCCAGGTTTGGGAACGACCTCGGGTAGCTGGGGAGCCAGCATGGGGGGGAGGGAGCAGGACTGAACCGCCTAACGGCAGCTCTCCTCTCCTGGGGAGGTGGTCACCCCTCCGTAGTTCCGCCATTGCAGGGTGGAGGTCCAGTGATGGCACAGGCGGGAGGGGGCAACACGAAGGGAGGGTGTCTCGTAATGTGACGTGTGCATTCCTCCACAAGCACATGTCCGCACCAAGACAAGGAGAAGGGAATGGGGACAAAAGAACTAAAAAAAAAATCCTACAAACTACGTACGGAAAAAAAAGAACGAACAAAACAAAATAAGTCTGGACTCTGGGAGTACAACTGCTCTGCATCCTATGTGCTCTAGATAATCAGAAAAAAAAAATGAGTCCAGGCATGAAAATATGTATATCTTTAAGACCAGCAAATTTAAGTCAGTTTGTCTGTCTGCTGGTTACGCCCTCTGACAAAGACCCCTAGTGGTTGAAGCGACAGGGCTTTGTCTCCTTGTCAATCTAATTTAGCTCACTGCTAAGCTCCATTAAAAGAAATTTATTTTCGCAGCTGACTTATATGCCTGGACCCGATTATTTTTTTTTCCTATCTAGAGCACCTAACACAGAGAGCAGCTGTACTTCAAGCATTCAGGCTTACTTAGTTTTGCTTCACTGTGTTGTAGTTAGCCGCCCTAGCCTGCACCGTTCAGTGATCCCAGGACGCACTACTTGCAGGGACTGAAACTGTAGGCAGACCAGGTTACCCAAGAATCCATCAAAGAGATTCCCCACAAATGGCAGCCTCACTAGCAGTAAACAAGAATCTTAATGTCCCTCAATTAGCCTGGTCTCTGAAAACAGAGTTAAATGTGAGAGGTACCTTTGTATTTATGGTTAGGGATGTGAGCATCTTTTTAATGAATTACTGTATGTATATATGTGACAATTTAGAATAGTTCTGATTTCCTTATTTCAAGTAAGTAAATCTGGTATGCACTGTATTAGTTTTCCTTTCTCAAGACCACCTTGTACCCATGGGTACAAGACATACACAAATTGGACATTTTGTTTTCAACAAGAAGTGACGTCATTACGCTAACATGACCACGCAGGTGTATGGCACTATTTGGGATTGCAATATGGAGGACGCCGAGTTTTTTGCTGGTGTGGTGGAGAATTCCTGCTCCTTACCAGATGCAACGGCAGGAAACCTGAAGTTTACGGTTTTTGACTGAGCCTTATCAGCAAGTGATGTTATGTTTTATACAACTTAAATGCAACAGCATGTACCCTTTGTGAATCAATTTTCCAAACTTGGCAAGCATACTCAAAATGGATTCTTTATTATTTTGTAACCCTTTAGCAGCCAAAGGCTGTGAAAGAGATGAAGAATGCTACTGCTGGTGAGGAGAGTGAAATGTCAGCCATGTGATTTAAGGTATAAGATGCATGTATATGGATATTGCACTTATATACTGTAGATACCAATTAAATTATGGGGAGTAGTACCAGAAACTTTGCCTACCCTCCGCACTTAACAGAAACCACCCTCTGCATTATCTTCACCCCTTGCCTCTTACCCCTACACCACAATCACCTCTCCACCCCTCTGCACCACTGCCTCATCCTCTACTGCCCCCACTAGCCCATGTGTCTTATCCTCCCCTCCGCCCATTAACCCCACCCCCACCACTGACAAGGTCAACACTGATGGCTCAGAAATGTCCACTATGTTTTACCTTACTTTGTTTATCCGTTTGGAGTTCTCATGTCAGTTGTACTGGAATAATTGTCCAAGTTTGCACTGGTCGAAGTATGAAATGCATCTTTTATGTATAATGTTCCACTTAGTTATTCTCAGAAATGTATGTTCTACTGTGTATCTCTGTGCGGAACCTTTGTAAATGAGCTCCCAGCTCAAAGACACTGAATCCAAGAATTTAATAAATAAATGAATATTCAGAAAAAGTGAAAAATATATATATATATATTAATTTTATTTTTTAAAACTGTCATGAAATTTTCCATGTCGATAATAAAAAAGTGTATCGATATACTTTATTGTTATGGAAAAAAGTATATTGATAACATTTATTTTACAAACAAAAGTGCTGTTGTGATGCAAATAGGTATCTCGATATAGCTGGAGAAATCTGTCTGTTTTTAATATCGACAACATAATTGCTACTGTTACCTAATAGCGATACAATATTGTATTTCTTAATGGCTGGACTCCAAGCTTTCATAAAAATAAAAAAGAAATAAGTCTCTAGTCCCAATGGTTCCAGAGCTAGACCTTTCAAAATACATTTTCTTTAAAATGTGATAACTCTGGAACCGTTAGGGTTAGAAATTGTTTTTAATGAAAGCTTGGAGTCAGCCAAGTAGTTATATCATTAATATATCACCACAGTGACCACATATCGATTTAAAAAAAAAATCATATTGATATTTAAAAAAACATGAATGATACAATGGCATTAATAATTCCGGGGCTCTGACTGGTCAGACTGCCCTAGAGAGGGTTATGTTACCTGACAGTAACATCACTGTATGAAGGGCAGACATCCATATGACTGCACAGCAATAAACAAAATCCCTCCCTGCTGAAGCCACCGAAAGCCGATACCTTCACATTCTTCACCACTCAGCTCGTCCTGAAGCTTGTTTGCTTCCCATCACCAGCCACAACCACATAAATTCACAATAACCTCCTACCCCCACTCCAACGGATTCCCCCAAAACAGAAAAATGTTTGAAGTCAAACAAAGCCATCATTTGAAACAGCATTTTGATCCACCCCTCAGCTGTAGTGCGAGCACTTTCAAAGAGCCATGCTTACTCTACACGCCACTTGGCTCATGAAAGAAACAGCCACATTACTTATGGCCAGGTTAACAAAGTGAAAATAAATAAAAAAATAAAACGAATACAGCCACAGGGATGAACAAAGCTGCACACTACCTAATGTATCTTACAGTGCTATTTATGATCGCTTCTGAACTACCAGAAGTAGGATACCTGGTCCTGAAGTGGACTGTCATTCACATTCCTGTTTCAAAGCAGCCAAAAGTACTTACATACATAGCAACTTCACATAGTCCCACAGCAGGCAACAAGACTGGGTCAACAAACTACTTCCTCCACAAGCACAAATGTGGCACCCAGAGCTAGGGAGAGGGGCAGGTAAGACATCAAAGACAACCCACACAGTAACACAGCACCACCTACACATGAAAAACATTGCAGCAGCTATTTTTTTTTATTACTACAAACAAGCACTGTATTATAACAATAAGGCACTCCAGAGTGTGTGTTATTGTGTAATAATGTCACTTTTCAGGTGTTGAACACACTTGGCCTGCAGCCTCATGCGTCAACCACCAGCAGCATGACATTATTACACACTATATAACAGGTAGGGAGAATCCTACGTCCTGATTGGTCAGGACACCTTATAGGAAAACAACTCTGCAACTGGCACTTTTTATGCCCAGTAGGGGCGCAGTGCCAACCAGGGCTCTGTTGAGGGTCCAGTTCTTTTTAGCATTTACATTTCCAGTCTGCATTTTGAGATAAATGGACATATCAGCAGATTTGCTGACAATACTAAGATCTGTAAGGACACTGATTCTGTGGACAAAATTGACAGTTTTAAGAAAGATATACTACTAGAAAATTGTGCCACTAAGAATAAAATGCTATTTAATGAGAAAATGTCTTGTAATTCACCTGGGGGCTAAAAACCCTCAGACACAGTATTATCTTAATGGGAACCCACTAAACCAAGTCAAAACAGAAAAATATTTAGAGGTCATTGTTAATAGTTTCCTTTCACCGGGTGACCACTGCCACCATAGTGCACAAATGACCAATAGTATTTTGGCATCCATAAGGAGGGCCTTTACATCTAGGCAAGAAACTTGTATCATGCCCTTATACAAATCCTGTACAAGATCATATTTGGAATATGCATCATCCTGGGGTGGCAGATGAATTCCTACAGGAAGCAGCCGGTGTCATTGCAGGCGAGACACTGGAGGCCCCCGGTATTTGGTCCTGGGGACTTCAGTGCCTGGGCTGAAGACTAATCATCTAGGCTAGGTTATAACCTCCTCCAGACAGTGTAATCTCTGGGCCTGTTGCAGGAAGTTTCCACCACAACCAACCAGGACGGCCACATGTTGGACCTGATCTTCTCACTGGGGCTTGATGTTAGTAACCTCAAGATTGACTGGGTCATTTGGTCCGATCACTGCAAGGTGAAGTTCTCGCTTGTCCCCCCCCCCGAGAGCCCTCCCCCTGCAGAGATGGTCAGCTACCGCCCTTTGAGGGGTTTGACCCCAGAGGGATTTCTGGGGACGGCTGCTCTACCAAGTGTCGACAGTGCATATGTAGGGAGACATTCCAGTCTGGTTTCCATGCAAGGCATAGTACAGAAACCTCACTACTTCAGGTGCACAATGACCTCCTCAGAGCCAGAGATCAGGGATAGGGGACAATTCTAATCCTCCTTGATCTCTCCTCAGCCTTTGACATGGTAGATCATTGTGTGTTGCTTGACTGCCTGAGGGAATTTTGTGGGCTCACCGGTTCTGTCATCTGCTAGTTTGAGTCATAACTCACGAACAGGAGGCAACGAGTAGTGATGGGGAATTTCTCCTCCTCCTCTAGCCTCCAGTGGTGTAGAGTCCCTCAAGGGCTGGTCCTGTCACCAATGTTGCTTGCTGTGTACTTTCTGCCCCTGGTGAGCTCATTCAGAAATATAGCTTGGGTTTTCATTGCTACGCCAATGATACCCAGCTGTATTTTTCCTTTGCCCCTGGAGCTTCTAGTGCAGTGGAAGTACTAAACAGCTGCCTTGCAGAGATCAATGATTAGATGGCCTCCAGCTGATTGCGAATGAACCCAGACAAGACAGAGGTATTGGTGGTGGAGTCGAACAGAAGGCGGAACAGGACGGCCTCTGGCACCAAAACCAGCTTATTCCTGGTATCTGTGCCATTGAAGGCCTCCTCTAGGGTGTGAAACCTTGGCGTGACCTTCAACAGCGGATTGTCATTTGACTTTCAGGTATTGTCCATTGTCTGGATCAGCTTTTACCATCTTAGGAATATCACCAGGGATAAGCCCCTAGTTCCATCTATAGACCTCCCCACCTTAGTGCATGCTTTCGTGGCATCCAGACTTGATTACTGTAATGTGCTCTACCTCGGGGTCTTAGGCGGTAACCTCCCCCAGCTGCAGCTAGTGCAGAACGTGGCTGCTGACTGGACAGCCTAAATTCTGTCATATTACCCCAGTTCTGCGTGCTCTGCACTGGCTGCCAGTGAGGTGGAGGATTCTCTTTAAGGTGGGCTTGCTCACATTTAAGGCCCTACATGGGCTGGGTCCTGGCTATCAGTCGGACCTTCTTACACCTCCTGTCTCAGTCTGCTCCCTCCAGTCCTCCTCTAGGGGCCTCCTGGCGATTCCCAGTATGAGGCTTAAAACTGCCCGCGACAGAGCATGTAGTGTCCCCGGCCCCGGGCTGTGGAATTCGCTTCCTCCATCTATTCAGGAGGCCCCTTCGGTTGAGGTTTTTAAGACTCACCTCAAGGCCTTCCTGTTTAATCAGGCCTTCCCGGACCTTATGTATTAGTCCTCCCTGGGAGCCCTGCTCCTCTTTTTCTGAGTTCCAGTTTTAATATATATATGTTTACTAACTATATCTATTTACATTATAGAGCAGTCAAGAATGGTGACACTGCTAAATCCATTGTATCCCACTTTATCTCCACGGACCACAGTGTCAATGACCTTTCTGTATGTGCCCTTCAGCAGGGCTTCTGGGATTCTGACCATAGAAAAAACATGGAAGCCAACCTGATCATCCGCATTGGCTCCCAGCAGCCCTCTTGTTTAAATGATAGACTTATTTTCCACTAACATCTTTCAGCCACCCCTTAATTTCCCTAAAGTCTGTTTGTATCTGTACACATTTAATTTCTTTTTGATTTTCACCATATGTCTCCATCTCTGTCTCCTTCCCACATATTTGTCACCTTTCAGCCTTCTTACTAGGCCCTGTTAATTAGTCCCCACCTGGGAATTTCCCCAGCTCTTTCACTCCCATTATGCTTTATCTTTCCCATCATCACCTTTTTGTTTCACAGATTCTCTCTTAATCTTGCCATTTATCACTTTCTCCCCTGAGCCTCCCTTTTTCCTTTCCCCATATATATATATATATATATATATATATATATATATATATATATATTTCTAATTTACCTCCCCTCTATATTAGCTTTGTTTTTTTCTCTTAGATATTTCCTGAAGAAGACCTACGGTTGAAACGCAGATTTTTAACTTTATTTTCTATTTTCAGCGTGCATTTAATATAACTATTTTGTTTTGCTTTTAGACCACATGCTGACGCAGTGCCTTGTTTTTGGTTTTCACATTTTGTATATCTATTTATGCTGCTATTTTTACTATTCTATTTATAGTACTTTAAATTATTGTACAGATAGTGTGCTTTTACTATACGGCACCCAGAGCCTCTGGGATTGGGTGCCTGAAAAAAAAAAATTGCCTTACCCTTGCCTTGCCTTTTGGGCCCCATTCTTAACAAAGGATAAAAAGCTCGTAGATCGTGTTCAGTGTAAGACTACTAAACTCATTCCAAGAATTAGTAATCTGTCTTATCAGGATAGCTTGAAGGAGCTAAATTTATTTGACCTGGAAATAAGACATCAAAGGGGTGATATCTTATTATTATTTAATATACTTCAAGTGCACACCTAATGGCTGAATGTAATATTACATATGCTAAAAAACCACTGAACTTAAGGTGTCACACTAGACAACTCGTGGTACCTAGGGTAATAACAAATAAAAGGAAATATTACTTTACTTTTAGATCAGTAAAAACTTGGAACAAATTACCTCAATATGTAGTGGACTCAAAAAATGGCCAGCAATTTAAACACAACCTAGATAAATACATTTTGGGACAGTAACTGTACAGACCACATGCAGTGGGAAGGTGGACACGATGAGCTTAGTGCCTACTTCTAACTTACATTACCAAGTATTACTGAGTATATCAATACCCTGAATTCCTTTGCCTAGCTACTGATTCTCACTTACTTCATCTCTGACCACCTCCACAAGTGGCTGTATCAGCGATGCTCATGGAGCAACCATGCACAGCCATGGACGGCTTCCAATGAATGTGATCACGTATATAGACAAGTGGCCTAAATTACATTTTCTGGCTTTTCTTTTGCTTTTTTGTATGATTACGCCCCCTTTGTCTCCGTAGTGCACATCTCCTCGGACTCCCGTGGTGGGGACCGGCCTAAGTCCCGGAGCTCGGTCCTCTCAGCCCCCATCCTTCCTCAGATCACCCCCCAGGCAGGGAAGCTAGAGGTTCAGCTACCTCCCCACTTGCTCCGTATGTGTCGGGCCGCTGAGCAACACTCCTGGACCATACCGTACCCCAATCGAGGCCTGTCACCAGGTGCAACTGCAGGGCCATTTTCTGTTTTCTCCCATATTCCCCGAGGACACCGGTGACCAGGGAGGTTCAAGGAGACATGTGCATGCAAACAGGTGACACCGCTCTGGACCCCAGCTGACATTGTCCCGTCCCATGTGGCACTCCCCGCTGCACTTCCAACTGTGTGTACCCATGTGGCAACACTGCAGCGAGTGCGGCATCCCTCCCTCCCAGGAGGAGAGTGCCCCTCGGGTGTTTAATCCTCCTCTCCCCAGACAACCCTCCAGCAACCCAGACTTGCTTCCAAACCCAGGTCGCCGGTGTTGCAAGTAGTAATTCTACCATTGTGCCAGCGGGCCAGCCTACATTTTCTGTTTTTTTTTTTTTATTAAGACTGCAAACACCATCTGCAGTGTCAGGAACTCTTATCATAGCCACTCCTCTTTTGGCTGACTGACTGGCTGCCTGTGGTCTCTCTCCCCATGCAGCAACAGCCTCTTCTTTCATTTATCTGCTCTCCCAGGCCACTTGCTGACCTCACTCGCTCTCCTCTCCCATCACGTAGCCAATCACACTATCTGTTCAAAAACCCTTGCAGCCACTAGCTTTCCCCTAACTTGGCAGTGACTTTTCTCTTCACCCCTCAGCAGTCCATGGTTGACACACTGTCCCTGACAGACAGCAAATGAAAATTACCTTTGGGGGGGGGCAGCATTGCACTCCTCAGCAACACTCATATCCCTGACAGACAAATGTATTGTGGTGGGGATGGTGATCTGGAAAGCAAAAAGAAAAAAAAACAACAGCTTTTTTCATACAACCATGTACCTCCCTTTGACAGAAACACACCACAGCAATACAACAGTAAAAACTACTTTACATCAAAACGCAAAACACAATGCTTTTTAATCTTTAATTTTTTTTATTTGTTTACTTAAGAAAATATATTTCTGTAGAACCCATTTTAAAAGAGCAATAAGACACTTCAGAGATGTAAGTTATGGCATGAGAAGAGCTCTTCCCAGGTGCTGAAGGCACTCGGCGCAAGTGCCTCGTGCCTCACTACGCACCGGGGTGTGTTCTTATCAGGCAACAACCCACACCCTGTCATGTCTTACTGCTTTCATAACATACACCCTGTCATGTCTTATTGTTAAATGGTTCACTGTTTAAAGTCCTGTCATTTTTATCACTTTATATTGACAAGACATGAATATGCATGTAGCATTACAGGAGAACTGTATTAACTGTTCAAATCTTACAGCTTTCAAAATGTAGTTTCAAGCATTAAAGAAATATCAGATATGATTATTTTTGGAAATGGTTGGAAGATACTAGTAGTTGTTCTAAGAATAAATACATTCCTTTCTAGTTTTTACTTAGGACCACTGCCATGAAAAAGCTGATACTGATTCAGCGAAACATTGGCTAGAAATGGTGGGCAGTTATGATTAAGGAAAGAATAAACTTGTGAATTATTATTGAATGCGGACTGCCTGTGTGTTTGCTGTCTTCCATTTGTTTACACCATCAGCCCTTCTCCAGTCCTCTAGAACCACCCCAGTTTCTAGTGAGCTGTTGAACAAGGCTGTCAGTGGAGCAGCCAGAATCTAACTAAAAGCTCTTTTAGCACCCTGCGGTGAATCCCATCTAGTCCCATTGTCCACATACAGGGCTGCATATCTTTTCAGCACTTGTTCCTCTGAAAATGGACCAGTGCCCAAACCCCTCCCCACCCTATCCCTGCTTCTCCCTGGTGGTCCAGCCCCTCCACCTTCTACTGTGTAGTCTGAGCAGAAGCTTTTTCTTGGTCTCCTTCTGCAAAGTCCCCACCTTCTGCTCTTCTAATTCTTACTAATCCTACTCTTGTTTTCCTCTTCTCACTTACGTACCTTAAGAAAGTCTTATCCCCTGTAGTGACTTCTTTGGAAATCATTTCCTCTGTCTGCATTGTCGTTCACCTCACCATCTTCACAGCTTCCTTTTGCTTTTCTAAGTATACTTCCCTGTCCTCCTCCCTCTGCATTTCCTTACCTCTTAAATGCAACCCTTTTTTCTTTTACCACCTTTGCCACTTCCTTGGAGAATCATAACAGTCTCCTTTTCCTTCTGCTTTTGCTTGTTTCTTCATCCATAGGTTGGTTGTTTCAGTTATGCCCTCCCTTATTCTCCCCATTGTACCTCTACCCTCCCTGGCACTCCTCCACCCCTCACAGGCGGCTCCTGAGGCAGGCATTCATTTCTTTAAAATCCACCCTCTTAAAGTTCAGAACCCTCATCATTGTCTGGTCCATCTGTGCTCCAATCTTTATACTGGCCCACACTGTATGGTGATCAAGGGTACCAATGGGACTGCCCTCTGTGATGTCTTCAGTGCTGTCCCGGTTTGTAAGCACCAGGTCCAGCACTGCTCATGTCAGACACCACACCACTGCACTGAAAACATACTTTATGACTTTTTAAGTTATTTGTCAATTTATTGCAAAACAGTTACTCTGGCATTAAATATATTCAAATCTCATAACATCCATTTAGAACTTCTGGGCATTCCATTGTTTTTGTAAATATATTTACATGAAAACAGTAGCCACCCACCCTAATACTCATGGTATCCAGTGATTCCTTGGTAAGCAGAAATTTCTTCAGGCTTACCTTGAAGGCCTGTGCTATTTATATGTCCACTGTGTCTGCTGGTAGGCTGTTTCATAGGTTCACCACCCTCTATGGGAAGAAGCAGTACCTCTTAACATTACCCCGGAATTTACCACCGCTGAGCTTCATGTTGATTCCCCGCATACTGCTGAAGCACAGCTAATCAAATGTTTCCATCTCATTAATCCTGTCAATACCCCCCATTGTGAGGATGAATGTCATTACAAGCCCTCTCAGTCTCCATTTCTCCAGGGTGAAAATGTTATGAGCCTGCAGCAAGGACATAGCTAGCTTAAAGTTTTGGGATGGGGAACAAAAAGGGCTAAATGTCCTGGTGTTTCCAGGAAGTAAACCCAATAGGTGTGAAGGGGGTGACCTAGAACCCATAAGTTATGAGGGTTTTGATGCATTCTGGTTAATGTTGAGGGTCATTTGGTACATATTTCCTCTACAGACGGATTCATCTAGACCCCTCTCCTAAAACATGATCAAGACATAGTTTGGCTGTTGTTCTGGCTCCCAGATCAAGTTTTATTTTTGTTTTGTTTACAATGTGTTTGAGATCTTTTTTTTTTTTTTTTTTTTAAACAACGTGTTTACTTAAGTTAGCCCAATGGAGTAGCAACATCTAGTTTAAGTGGGGTCATGCTTCTAGCCCTTTCTGCAACTGGCTGGACTGGAGTACTGGGAGGTTGTGTGCCTTGGTCAAGGTCATAGAAAAAGTAGTGAGTGTTTGACACTAGTGGGATTTGAACCTGTCTCTACTGGTTCCCAAGCTTGCGCTCTATCTACTACATAACACTACCACCTCATTGCTTAGTTGCTGTTTTTTTTTTTTATCTTGTCTTGTCTTCAGACTGACAGTCTGCTTGATTTGCATAGGTAAGCTTTTTTCCTGCTTAAGTTATCTAAGCTCATCTTCATACTAAACCACTGTACCCCGTCTGAAGAGATTAGACTGTTACAAGAAGCTCAGTGGTTCAGTTTAATACCTCCATAGATACAAAAATGCTAACTGCAGAAAAAAGCTGCTGTCCCATCCATTATGCCCACCCTACCTAACCATTCTGCCTTGCCCTAGTGCCAGTTCTCCCCTTTGTTAATGCGTCCTCCCCCTTTCTAACTACAACCATATGGCTATCCCACCCCTGCTTGAAGCTTCTGATTGATTTGATCTGCATCACTTCTCCTGGTAGCTTATTCCACTTGTCCACCACCCTTTCTATGATGAAGTGCTTACTGGTGTCCTTTCTGAATCTCCCCCTCCCAGCTTTAGTGAATTCCCTCTCGTCACTGTGTCTGAAGTCAAGAAGCAGAGTTCCTTGCTGTCCACACTATTTATCCCATGCAGCTGCTTGTATGCCTCAATCATGACACCCTTTTTCCTCATCTTCTCAAGGGTGCACAAACATGTCTAAGTCCTGCAGCCTCAGATGTCATTTTCCCTATGCCATGGACCACCTTAGTTGCCCTGTGCTGTACTGCCTCCACATTGTTGCAGTTCTTCCATAGGTGTGGGATTTAGTGCCTTGAGCAGTATTCCAGGTGTGTCTGCACCAGTGACCTGTACAGTGACAGGCTCACCGACTATCTTCTACTACTTGTCCCCCTCCCTATACATCCCAGCATTCTATTTGCTTATTGCCCTGTTGCAATGTACAGACTTGTTTAGGGTCTCTGATATCATCATCCCTAAATCCTTTTCTTCTGTACATAGAAAGATAGAATTGGTTGCAGATAAGGGCCACTTGGCCTACCCAGTCTACCCATTCTTCCCTATCTAGAGTGTCACCACAGACCCTAATTGATCTCCAGCTTTCCCCCTTCCCCTTTTGTTTCCACTAAGATTCCCTTATGTCTATCCCATCCATTTCTGACCCCCACCACTGTTTTTGACCCCACTACCTCAGCTGGTAGGCTGTTCCAGGATTCCACCACTCTTCCTATGAAGAAGTACTTCCTTAATGCTCTCCTGAATATATCCCCTCCAACTTCATAGCATGTCCCCTTATTCTTGAGCACATTTGTTTCTTTTTTTTTTTTTAAATATAGTTTTTATTAGTTTTATATCTGACAAAACACACATTACATAGTGTAGTTAAGTAAGTGTAGATACAACACTGTTTCTCATTAA
Source organism: Neoceratodus forsteri (assembly GCA_016271365.2). Classification (NCBI taxonomy): domain Eukaryota; kingdom Metazoa; phylum Chordata; order Ceratodontiformes; family Ceratodontidae; genus Neoceratodus; species Neoceratodus forsteri. Next base: position 519,945,289 of record CM028129.1, on the reverse strand, counting down.
CGGTCATAAGACTTATACAAATTGTAGATAATTGTGTCAATTCCCTACTAAGTTTGTATTGCATTCAGTAGACATCTTCACAGACCAATGAATATTATAAAAATGGGGACTATTATGAACATCATTGCAAGCTTGGAGCATCCTCCCCTTCCTACCAGTGAGAGCAGTGCCCCCCCCAACCCCTCGATTGTCAAGTTCTAAGGGACAAATTATACATTTATCTGCATCATCTGCATCCCTGAGGAGGTCGTGGGGTCAAGAACAGTGGGGGACTTCAAGAATGCATGGGACACGCATAAGGCAGTCCTAGTGGGGGGTAGGAGGAAGTAAGCTGTTGGTTAACTAGGATCTGCAGCTTATCTGTTAGGTAGAAAAATGGGCAGACTAGGTGGGCCAAGCAGTCCTTATCTGCCGTCAAATTCTATGTTTCTATCACCCAGCATTGCCATTTGTCTGTAAACTTTGTTTTTTCTTGTAAGGCCGCTGTTCATTTTTCCATTTGGTATATGGACTGTACTATGCTTCTCCACTCTTCAACTGATGGAATTGTTTTAGTCATCCACCTATGAGTAATGGCTTTTTTTGCCGCCAGTAGGAAGACAGGCAATAAAGTGCATCTCCAAGGTGGACTATGGGGAGACATGTTTGAAAGCAGTACCATTTCAGCTGTTAACTCTATTTCTTCCCCTAAGCAGTCCTGGAGGGTGTGTTGTAGAGCACACCAGAAGGGAGTAAGTAGGGGGATTCCGGAAAAACATGGCCCAGGTCAGCTTCGCTCACAGTTACAGCTCCGCCAACATCTCCTGTAGCTTGGAGGTAAAAATGTAGCGAAAATTATCGGGCTTTGAAAAATCTATAGCAGCACTTCCATGCGTATTCTCGCCATATATGCAAGAGTGTGACTTTAACCACCAGTAAAGCATTAGCCTGCCATTCCTCAGGAGTTACAGATATTTGTAGATCCGCATTCCATTTCTGTAGTATCAATATGGTATTATCCCCTAAGGTCTCCCTCAGGATTTTGTATAAACGGCCCACAACACGAACTCCTAGGGTACCATCAAGAGCGTTGATTAAGCAGCTCATCAAAGGTAGTTTAGAGTGGGGAAGTCTAGTTCTGTTAACAGTTTGTTTTTGTATGTAAGCTCTTAGTTGTAAGTAATAAAAATGGTCTCCTTGTGGAAGCTCAAATGTTGTCTGTAGTTCTGAAAATGAAAGGACCCCTGTTTCATTTAGTACTTAGAAAAGTATAGTACATTCCTAGCTGCCTCCACCCGTTAAAGGCTTGGTCGAGAGAAGATGGAGCAAATCTTTCTTCTTTGATATTAGTTGCATAAAATAAAAAGTCTCTGCAAATTTTGAATAATTTTTAACGGAGTGCCAAATGCGGAGAGGTTTGCCCGTCAGTTTCGAAGGGGAATGGATTTACCCTTAGAAGCAAATAATACAGATGCTAAATCATATAGGTCATTAAGGGCATATTCTATGTCTTTCCATGGCACTGAATAAGTAGGAGCAATCCACTGAAGAATAATCTTGAAAACTAGCTTTGGAGTACCTTTCCAAGTTAGGTAAATTGACCCCCCGTGCCAATGGTAACTGCAACACTGAATATCAGACTCTCAGACGTTGCTCATTCCATGTATAAAACAAATAGAAGCAGGGAAAGGGGGCAGTCTTGTCTGGTGCCCCACTGCAAAAGGATCGGGGGGGGGGCAGTGAACCATTTACTCTGATGTATGCCTTTGGTTGTGCATATATGTTTTGCAACTAAGCCTGAAAGATCTCTGGGAAATTAAAGGCCGACAGGACATCCCATAGGAAGTCTCAGGACACCCTGTCAAAAGCCTTCACTGCATTGAGGTTTAAAAGAATGGCTGGGATCTTCCTGGTGTTAATATATTCAAGTAGTAACAACATGCCGCGGATATTATCTGTCGTACTTCAAGCTTCAATAAAGCCTGTTTGATCGGGATGTATAATTGCAGTCATAATGTTTTCTACTCTTGTTGCCCATATATAATTTATAGTCCGAATTTAATACTGAAATAGGCCAATATGAGGATAGAAGGATTTTATCCTTGTCTGGCTTGGGGGTAGCAGATAATACCACAAAGTCCCACAATGGGGGGTGTCTCTCTCCCTCAGCAACCTCACAAAACAAGCGAGTAAGGAGTGGAAGCACTTGTCCTATAATGTTTTTATACCATGATGCCATGAACCCATCTGGCCCAGGGCATTTGTATGGCTTGGCAGACTGGATATGATGAGCTATTTCCTCCAAAGTTATTGGTGCCTCTAATCTTAATCTTTGCAACTCAGTTAAACGGGGGGGGGGGGGTCTAGGGTTTTTAAGTATTTTTGCCTTGCTTCCCAATTACTTATGGTGTTTTCAGTATATAGGGTCTGCTAATAATTGTTAAAGATTTGTTGTATACCTTTGACTGTGTGTGTAATTTTGCGAGTAGTAGGGTCTCGCAGTTTCAGACTGGGAGCTGCTCTGCGTCATGCATAGATCTTCCAGGCTAATTTCCTAGTTCCCCTGGCCCCACCCTCATAGTTAGATTGTTTAAGATACATCAGGGTCTGCTGAACCCTATAATCCATTATTTTCTGTATTTTTTGTTTTGTGTCCCTTATTTTAACTAGGAGTTCCTTGTCTCCTTCTCTATGAAGTTGCTGGTATCCCTTAAGCTCTTCCGCCAGGCTGTTATATCCGGCTTCACACTGTTTCCTTTTTTAGCTGAATAGGCTATAAGTTCCCCTCACAATACCGCTTTCAGGGTATCCCTTAAAATTGAGGCAGAGACTTGTTTGGAGTCATCGTCTTGGAGTACTTGGAGAATCCTGTTTTGCATTAGGGATATGAACTGAGGGTCTTGGAGGAGTGTGTCATTTAGTCACCAAAGCGTTTGCTTTGTGTTTTTACCCAGATCTATCTTCAAACAGATGGGGTGATGGTCAGAAAGAAGACGTGGTCAACTGGACACGTCATGGATCCGATGAAAATCTTCACACGAGACAAAGTAGTCTAACCTTGAATAGTTATGGAATCTCCCAGAGTAGTATGTGTATATGTATTCTTTTTTGTGTGGGGTACATTTTCCTCCACGTATCCACTATTCCTAGTTGCTCAAAAGAACCCATGAGCAATTACAAAGCATTTGTTGCCCTATGGGCACGTGGTTTTTAATCCACGTCTACATTCCAAGTCATGTTAAAATCACCCCTATAATCAATTTACCTTTTAGTAAGTGTAAGAATTTAGTCACAAATGTTCGGGACTACAGGGGCTGAAGACTGAGGCGGAAAGTAGACACATACCAATGTAACTTCCTGTGTATAGAGTATACCTTGCATAATCACATACCTAACCTGTCCGTCTATGTAACTATTCCTAACCTCAAGCGGGGTAGAACAGGGAACTAAAATCGCTGCCCCTCTTTGTCTACTGCCTGGATGAGAAGAAGCATAGATCCCATATCTGTGCCCCCCATTTCAATTTAGCATGTTCAATTTCAGAGAAATGTGTTTCTTGAAAATAGTACAGATCCGCTGGGTTTTTCTGTAAATATTGTATGAACCTTGCTCTCTTAATTGGATTTTTCAATCCGTTGATATTCTGCAAAAATATCTTTATGGGAGCTGTGGACATCACATCATCGCAGCTGGACTAGAGGGCACTGCTCCCACCGAGAGGTATCTCTCCATGGTATTAAAAAGCTGGTATAGCATAGCAAAATGCTATGCAAAACAGGAGGTAATGATAACCATTTCCAGAAATGCATAGCAGTAGACTGCTAAACATTTCTGAGTAAGCCCATGGCACAATAGACAAAATGAATTAAAACAATATATTTTTTTACATTTTGCTAATCGTTCTGTGCTAAGTACTATGTGTTTTCACAGGTCATTAGCACTTTCACACAAAAACTGCTAATTTTTTCTGCTTATTTAATACCTTGCTCTCCCTCCCCTCCACAAGAAGACTGATGATGTCCTCAAGTGGTGCATCAGCTTCTGCTCCAGCCATCCCAAAGGACCCAAGGCAGTAGACCGGAGGTAGAAGCTATCCAGGCATTTGAAACAGCTGCTGGTTTGTGTCTTAATAAAACTGAGTTTGTGACCCAAAACTGGTGTGTTTCTTGTTTATTAAAGTGGTAAACTGTGGCCTAGAACCATTTAGACCTAAATACAACATATAACATTTCACCTTTATGCTAGATTTCCAACAGAGAAACTCAGACCCTGAATCCCCCCCCCACTAAAAACTATATAAACCCCCAACATGGGAAATTATACTATAAGAAAAAATTACTCACCTTAGTAATCTTGTTTCTTCCAATGTATTCTTCTATATTCATAACTCTCCGTAGTCAGCCTCCTAATCAGAGTTGCCTGGAGATAATGGAACTATATGCTAATGACAGAACTATCATTGGCTCATGCCACATATTCAAACTGCTGCTGAAATGTTCCACCAACGAATCAGATTTCTAAGGATCCTGCAAGGCATCCTATACTAAGACTATCTAATATACTTATCTAAATGTAAAATAACTAAGCTGTCCATGACTGCAAGAAATACCCTTAATATGATTGCAGTGTTAAACCCCCTGAATGCCAGAATCACCTGGAAAAAGAAGGGAATTAAATATTCCCCACTAGGGCTAAAAACTATGCATGCCAGTGTTTGGGACTTTCCATTAAAATACTCACTCAGGAGTGCAGAGGTTCTGGAAGGGGAGGCAGGGTGGGAGGAGTTATGAATACAGAAGAATACCTTGGAAGAAACAACATTACTCAGATAAGTATTTTTTCTTCTAACCCCAGGTATTCTTCTATATTCCTAACTCTCTGCAGACTTCAAAGCAGTACCTTTGGAGGTGGGCAGAGAACCTACTTAGGAAAGAGGCTCTGCAGGACTGCTGTGCCAAACCTGGCATCACTTCTGGACTGTGTCCAAACTGTAGTGTTTAGTAAATATGTGCACTGTCCTCCAGGTAGTTGCTTTACAGATTTCCACTAAAGGAATATCTCTGGATGCTGCTATAGTAGCAGCTGTGCCCCTGGTGGGGGTTCCTTGCCAACTTTCGAATAGCAAAACTGAATGCATTAGACTATCCAATGAGAGATTGACCTCTTAGAAGCTGGGGTTGCCTTACCTACATCCCCATAGGTAAGGAACAGCTGTTGTTTGTCATGTCTATGATCCTAGGTGTGGGTCATACAGTAACTTAATGCCCTTTTGACATCCAGATAATGGAGTCTACACTCACTTGAACTAGTATGTTCAAAGAAGAAAACTGGCAGTATAATGGACTGGTTTAAGTGAAAATCAGAAACCACCTTGGGGAGGAATTTCTTATTTGTTCTCAGCACCACTCTGTCATTATGGAAGGAAAGATAGTCCTTCTCAACACACAGGGCTTGAAGTTCACTGATTCTAATAGCTGAAGCAACTGCAACCAGAAAAACAGTTTTCCAGGTAACATATTTTAAATGTGCAGAAGACTCAGGCTCAAAAGGACGTTTCATGAGCTGAGCAATGTATATGTTCAGGTCCCATACTGGAACTGGTTTTCTAATAGGTGAGTGCAAATGGCACAGGCCTTTGAAGAACTTCTTGAAAATGGGATTGGATGCCAGGGAGATACCTCTCCCTGCAGAAATATAGGCAGAGATTGATGCCAGATGCACTTTCAGGGATGTATATTTTAACCCCTGAGAGTGGAGGTATGTGAGATAATCCAAGACAGCTGGGATCTCCACTAGAGTAGGAAAAATCTCTTTGGACCCACACCAAATAGAAAACCGCTTCCATTTTGAAGCACAGGTTTTCTTAGTCGAAGGCTTTTTATATCCTTTCAGGATATCCATAATGCTTTGAGAGAGATTTAAGTTTACATATTCTAAGTCCTCAAGAGCCATACCTTGAGCCTGAGAGACCTGAGATTCGGATACAGAATCTCGCACTGGTGGGAGGTCAACAGGTTGTGCCTCCTGGGTAAGTGTATTGGTTTGCCTACAGACATGGAGAGTAGTAAAGGGTACCATGGCTGCCTGGCCCAGTCTGGTGCTATCAAAATCATTGATGCAGGTTGTGACCAGAGTTTGACCAGAACTCTGAAAATGAGAAGAAAGGGAGGAAAAGCATACAGACTTCTCCCTGACCAGTTCAGAGCCAGAGCATCCAATGGGATTGTTCCCTTGGCTGGTGGTCTGTGGCAAAAGAGTGGCAGATGATGATTCTCTTGGGATGCAAAGAGATCCACCTCTGGTGTGCCCCAGTTCCTGAACACTGAGGCCAGCACTTGCCTGTTGACGGACCACTCAAGATGTGCCTGCTTGATTCTGCTCAGGGCATCTGCTAGGGTGTTTTCCTTTCCTGGCACATGAATGGCCTGCAATGAGGGCTTCAGCAAGTAAACCAGACTCCAGACTTTCATTGTCTCTGTGCATAGAGTGTCTGACCTTGTCCCACCTTGCTTGTTTATACAGTACATTGCTGTGGTGTTATCTGTCCTGACTTGCACCACTTTTCCTTGTACCAGATGGGCAAATGCTTTCAAGGCCAGAAACACTGCCCTTAACTCCAGCAGATTTATATGCAGGAATGACTCTGTGATGGACCAGGCTCCATGAGTGGTGTGTTCTCCAAAGTGAGCACCCCACCCTAACAGAGAGGCATCGGTTGTAAGAATAACTGATGGGGTTTTCATTTGGAAAGGTACCCCTTCCCTGAGGTTGTCCGCTTTCTTCCACCACTGGAGGGCCTATGTTGTCAAGGCACAGGTCAGGAAGCATAGAAAAAACCAGAGGCAGTTTTAAAATCCACAAGAGTATTTATTTCTACTAGCAATAACATAAAAATTGTTCAGTATAACTACTTACAAAGGCAAAATAAAATTGAGAAGATCCAGCAGAGTTTTTCTTCAGTCTCTTTGTCCCTCTCCTTTTTGCAAGCAATTGCAGTTCTGCTCTCTTAAAAGTCCTTCCAACCCCCATTCTTAACAAGCATCCTGTTTCTTCAAAAGTGTTCTTGTATGTTTCAGATAGGTGCTGGCAGGAACACAGTGTCCCTGAACTAAGGCCCCTTTTCCACAGTTCTTCTGCAAAAGGCTTAAAAATTGCACTAAGGTAACCTCTTGAGTTTCCAATAGCTTTATGCAATCATCTCAAACCACAATTATATACATTTCAAAAAATAACACTATATAATTCCTAAACAAAGGGATCCCAATATCAGTTACATTTCCCCATAATGATTTGCATATATTTTTATATCAGCAGATATGCAAGAGAGAAAAATTACAGAACAGCAAGGGAAGACTGAGAGACAGCGAGAGGCAGAGAACTGCGAGACTGTCGGGGTGATCAAATCCTAGGTCTCACAGGAAAATTTGGTTACGCAACCAGACAGACAAGAGACAGGAAAAGAGAGACTAGAACAGATCCCTGCATTCAAACTCTCCATAACAACTGGGACAGGGTCCTATTCCACCCTGTCAGATACACCCCCCTCCTTAAGAGGGAACCTGTTTTATCAAACAGGTTTCCAAAACTTTCTATTAATTCTCTACTAATATTCACCTCTAACTTTCAGAAATGAAGCACATATGCATTATCCGTTTTCTAGAACAGTACAGCAAACAGTAAAGTTCAAACTCATACATTTGTTTTTCAGCCTGCAGAACCCTCAATTCCTGATCCATATCTTTTTTTTTAACTCAGCTTTATTGCATGAGTTGGTATCACAAGCAAAAGTTTGATCATCAAAGTACTTCACAGAGATACAGAAAGTGTGAACTTCAGCAGTTAATAAACCATTAACATGGCTAATAAAGCTTATCTGGATACAATTTCAGTAAACAAACTAAAAAAATTAACTTTGGTGTATTCAGTCCATTTAGAATTGTTCTGCAAGAGCAATTTGCATTTCTATAAAATAAATTAATAGCACTTCTGGTTTGAATCACCATAAAAACTAATTGAAAAGGGGCCAACTGGCCCACATAACAAGCCGCACTAACCTTCCCTTCCCCTGCCTCTCGACAATGAACATATCAAATGAAGTAGTGTTTGCTGTTCTCCTCTACTGTCCTGTCCTGTTCCTAAGAACAATTAAAAGGTGTTATGACCATGTGTGATGAGCCAAGCCTCCCAACCCTGCCACCTCCAAACATGTTTGTCCGACTGGAGTCTCAGTTTTGCTGTCAAGGCTTCCATTGTGACCACTTCCCTTACTCTCCCCATCCACTCTCTGCAGGAGTGAGGTCTGGACTAAGTCATTTGGCTGTAATACATTTTAGGCCCACCACCAACAGAACTAGGCCCACTTTGTGAGCATCACCCTTCAGATGTGTTACTGTGGGTAATCCCAGAACCTATCCTTCGAATTTGAGAGGGATAAGGATGCCTAATATTCCCTGTACTGCCTCCTGCAGGGCAGCCCAGAAGGTTATAAGGTGGGGGCAGGCCCATAAGATATGCCAGTGGTCTCCTACCCCCCCCACAAAGTCTCCAGCAGTTATCTAAGTTTGATAAGCCAAAATGTTGTGTAATGGTGGGTACCCTGAAATATCTCATTATTTTCCCATATAACTCCTGCCACACCCCATTTTTAATCTCCTCTGCCAGTCTGGTTCTGTTAAAGTTATTTGTGCCTCCTGTTCCCACTTTCTCTTTAGAGAGTGCACTGAGACCCCCCTGGCTTTGGGTAAAAGAGTGTATAAACTCGAGATGTATTAAAATTTGCCAGCAATGACAACCAGCCCATATAAGAAATTTTCCCAGTCTGAATAAGGCCAGATTAGGTCTAATCTGTTATTAGATGAATTAATAAAATGTCTAACTTGAGTGAATCTTAAGAACTCAGCATTCCCCACTGAAATTTTTCTTTGGCTCGCTTAAAAGAAATACACTGATCATTTTCTATAAAACTGAGTAAAATGAGAGATCCCATTAGCATGCAATCTGGCATATCCCGGATCTAGGGTGGGGAGAAAGCTCTGGTTCATAGCAGATGTGGGTTTTTGTAAAGTTGTGCTATGGCTTCTAAGAATTTAGGGCCGAATTGCAATTTTTCCTTGGTTGCTTTTAAAAATTGCCAATTGACCCTATCAAATGCTTTTTCTGCATCCATGGAAATAGCTAATTGAAGCTGAGGGGTAGAATCTTGGGAGTAAATGATAATTAGAACTCTACGGATGTTGTCATATAGATACAGCCCTGAGATAAAGCCTGTCTGATCTGGGTGGACAAGTAAAGAAATACACTGTTGTAATCTCCCTGCCAGCAAGCCAGTGAATAATTTTAAATCTACATTTAGTAATGGAATTGGTCTGTATGACTCATATTTCAAAGTGTTTTTCCCTCCTTTATGAAGCACTGAGATATGAGCTGGTTGCCAGGATGCAGGGACATCTCCTCCTTCCATAACCTCCAGAAATACAGGCAGCAACAAAGGAATCAAGGAGTCACTAAAAGTCTTGAAGAATCCATCTGGGTGGGGATTTACAATTTTTTAACCTGGCAATTTGTGTTTTTAACTCCAGCTGTGAGATAGTTTTGTCTAGTTGCTCAGCCTCTATCTGTGTCAAGCTATTAAGGGTTAGAACATTGAGATAAGCAGGGAGTTTGGTTTCCATTCCAGGGGTAGGGTCCTGGGTGTATAGAGATTGGGAATATTATGCAAATAACTAGGTAATTTCCCTAGGGTGGGACACCCTTGTCCCCCCATCACGAGTCCTCGAGTTGGAGAATTAACCTATCTTTCTGTTGCTGTCGCAGGTTAGCAGCCAGCAACTTACTAGCCCTATTCCCATTCTCATGGTAGTTTTGCCTAAGTCATCTGTATGAGGCCTCTAATTGAGTCGTGAGCAAAGACTCCAATGCCCTTTCCCTATCAGAGATTTCCTTCTGGACCTGGGGGTTAAGGGAAATTTTATGTTGAAATTCCAAATCTGAAATCTCCATCTCTAGGTCTTTTCTCTTTTGTTCCCTTCGTCTCTTCTCCTGTGAGGCAAATGTTATTATAGCCCCCCTGAGTACTCCCTTTAAGGCATCCCATCTAACTGCATGGGAGGTGGAACCTTCGGGGTTTTCTTAAGTATATTATCTGATAGCCTCATGGATCAGGTCTTTAAATTGCTGATTGTTCGTAAGGCTTATGTTAAGTCTCCAGTGAGAATTATGATAGGAGGGAGAGAGCGTCAGGACCAGCTTGACTGGAGCGTGGTCATAGATTGTGCGGAGCAGGATTTGACAATTCTTAACCGTATATAACCATTCTTCAGAAAGGTAGAAAAAGTCAATTCTGGAGTAACTAAGATGCCGGTCAGAGAAGTGAGAGTAATCCCTTTGTTGGCCATTTACTACTCTCCAGACTTCAGCTAGGCCCAGCATGTACTTAAACGAACTAAGGTCTTACTGGTCAAGCTCTGCCTTGTGGTCCGGGTGCCCCCTTTTCTATCCAAAGTAGGAGACAGAATGGTATTAAAATCTCCACCAATTATGCAGAGATGGCCTGCCACATCAAGAATATTTGTGAAAAAGGTTCTCAGAAATAAGGAAGCTGCCCTGTCCTCATTAGGGGCATATATGCTGCCTATAATGTAAGCGGTGGCTAAATTTGTTGCATAAAGCAGAAAAAAACATCCCTCGGGGTCATAGTGCGTAGATGTAACCTGAAGGGGGCAAGATTTATGTATTAAAATAGTAGTTCCCCTGCGATGGGGGCGAGCCTGGCAGGAGGAGGAGTAAACTTCCCTCACCCACCGACAACATAGTTTTTTACTTTCAGTTGCATCCAAATGTGTCTCTTGAAGTAGAGCAATATCAACCCCCATTCATTCTGTTTCCATGAGGAGCTTAGTCCTCTTAACAGGACTATTTATGCCCCTTACATTATAAGATATGATTTTTAAATCCCTCATTGTAATATGACAAGCCATCCTGCAATACATTCAGGTGCAGCTCTGGTGGGAGTCTAACCCATCTAGCCTGTGATTTATATGTCCATCTGTGGGAGAAGATATGCAGTATACATAATATAAGGCACCAGTAGAGGGCGCTGGGTATAGGAGAGAAGTGCAGCTCATAACATATTAAAAGTAAACAACAATGTGAACAAACTGTAGACTTAACCAGAAGAAACTGTTTTAACTGCGCAGTCAGCTTACACCCAACTGGGAAAGCTTGTTCTGCAACTTTTTTCAAGAACTGGTGATTCCAAGGTGCCACAGAAATCCTGCCACTGTTGTGATTCCCTGTAGTGGCGGGCTGTTTTGGGATTAACCCAGCACTCGGCCGCGTTGGCCCTGTAAAGTCAGGGTTGTGCAACCTCTGTGGGATCCACCAATACAACATAGAACATCCTTCCCCTCTCCACCAAAACCTCCCGACCAACTTATAGTATGGGGTGTCCTGAGGAGGAGAATCTTGCACCCATATAGCGTTTTTCTCCCCCCCCCCCATCATTCCTTCTATAAGGTTCTCCCAGGGTTCCATTCTTCCATAAATCAGCTGCAGGTGCCACATATTCCCCTCATCGTTATTTATGAGGGGAATAGTTTTTTTTTTAAGATTAGAGACACCCTTCCACAGCCACAAAGAACCCCTTGCCCCCGCCCTCCCCCGAGCATCCCAAAAATGTTGAGAAATCAGTAATTAGCTTGAAAACTCAGGTAAAGAAAAAGTTCAACCAATAGTTGCATTTAAATTTCAACAGTCATTTCAGGGGGAGGTAAAAGAACCTCCACCCAAGTGTGGTAACCAAATAAAATAAATGAGTCACCAGTATTCAAGGGTCAGTGTCCTGCAAGGAGTAGCCGCTTTTATGGTGGGTTTCTGCTGCATTCTCACTCGCTCTCTTAACTTACTCCCAAGTGCTGGAGCTGTCCTGGCCTGTAGTGGAACCCGATCGGATGCTTCTTCCTACTCGAGTTCCTGGGGTAATTCACTGCCTTCTCTCGATTTCTTTCATGGCCCTTAAGTCTATTAAGTTCTCGGTTGGGATACCTAGGGAGGATAAAAACTTCCTCATAGTACTTCCTCTTCCTCCTGATAACCTCATAGTCTTCAGGTGAAGCTACCTCTGGCTGCAAGCTGCAACACTGGACTTAAGATTTGCAAGAAAGTGAGTAGTCCTCACAACAGAGGGAGGTGAACTTTACAATTTACAATTGTCTTTGGTTTGAAGCAGATTCCTTAGGAAAGTTAATATTCTTCAGGTGGAGGATACTTCTAACTGAAGGGTGAAATAAGCAACTTAGAATTATCAGAAAAGGCAGTCTTTCAATCAACAGAGGGAGGTGGAGTTTGCTTTACTTGTGTTACAAGTGTTAAGGTTTTCAGTGCAGGAAGAGTTTAAACCCACATAGGCTAAATACTGTTTTCTGTCTGCCCTTCTGCACAGCTGGCGTGTTTTGGGGCTGACTGTTTTCAGGCACAAGTCACCAGGCTCTTTTGGGCTGGGGAGGTTTACCTGTGTCTGACTTGGATGTTTGGATTTTCTCTGTTTGATTAGCAGGGTTTTTCTCTGTCAAATTGGTTTGAAGCAGTATTACAAATTGTCGTGTATGGCATCTTGCTGACAGGAAGGCACTCATCGTGATCAGAAGGTCAGAGCGTTTAGCTGATTGTTTCGGTGAGGGCACAGTTTAGGCTCAACCCCTTCCCACCCCTCACCCCACCCACCCCTGGAAATAGTTCATTTATACCTGGGGTTCTGACATCATTTCCTCAAGAGGGCAAGGTACACATCACTGTCATATCCTGTCTAGCACACTGCACTGACAATATAAGCATACACATTATATAAATACATATATTTCTATATAACGCACCAATCACACACACAAAAAAAAAAAAAAAAACTAAACAAGGTAGACAGTTATGTGGGGAGTAGTACAATGTAATGGCTGTGGGGCAGCAGTCTTCCGGGAGTCTTTCTGGAGGCTGAGATGCCGCCCTGTTTGCAGACAACTATCTGCCCTGAGGGAGGAAGTTGCCCATCTTCAGGCCGCACTGGACAGTGGCAAGGGAACCTCCCCCATCCAGGGAGCACCACAGCCACCACCACTACCTCAGAGGTTGCGAAGAAAGCACAGCAGTTGGACCACAGTGGGCTCAGGAGGGTAAGGGTGGTGGAACAGAGGCACACCAGTCAGTTGTTACACTCCACAATCCATACACCATTCTGGGGGGCATAGTTCCCCTATGGATGACCCACAGAGGAGACTAAGGAGGTGTAGACAACTGTCACAAGGAGGCCCTCAGGAAGGAGGCAGAGGGCACCACAGGAAGAAAGCAGCTCCTGGTGGGGACTCAATTATTAGAGGATAGAACTGGAGGGCAGGAAAACTGAAGTAAGGTGCCTGCCTGGTGCCATGGCTTGGAGGGACAGGAAGTGCATCCTTAGGATCATGAGAACAGTTGCACGGGAGTCTGAGCTGGACATCATTGTCCACCTAGGGACAAATGACTTGGCTCATCATGAGATTAGAGCAGTGCAAAAGGACTTTGTAGAGTTGGGGAGGGCTTAAGACAAGTAGCACACACAGTATCCTTCTCAGAGGTGCTGCCTGTCAGTGGCATGAGTGAGGCGAGTACTTTGCACCATGCAGTTTAACAAATGGTTAAAAAATGGTGTGCAGCACAGGGTTTGGCTTCATTGGGGACTGGGATTCCACCTGGAGGACACCAGCCTATACTGGCAGGATGGTCTGTATCTGTCCAGGAAGGAACAAGTCTTTTGGGCAATCGGTTTAAATGCTTCATTGGCAAGCCTTTAAACTAGTCAAGGGGAGGCACTGATAAGCAGAAGGAAAATCCCAGCCTCCCTACAAAACAGGGTACTAAATGAGAAAAGACCCAGGTAGAAAGGTCAGTGGGGTTACCGCTACAGAAGGTAAAGCCATCAAAAATGGAGAGCAATGAGTACCAATGCCCGTAGTCTGGGTAACAAGCTTCCTGAATTAGTGGCCTTGATGGAGGAGGAAGATCTGGATATTGTGGCAGTCACAGAAACATGGTCACACAGAACCATGACTGGGACGTAAACATATCAGGATACACTATCTACAGGAGGGACAGGGAGGGTAAAAGAGGAGGAGGAGTAGCTCTCTACATAAGAGAAGAAATCAAAGCAACAGAACAAAAGGGTAAACAGGGAGGAGAAGAAGCACTGTGGGTCAATTTGGAGGCAGGCAATGGCACCACTATTCGCACAGGGGTTGTATACAGACCCCCCTCTCAGGGGGAGGAAATGGACAAGGAAGAAAAAATTACTCACCTTAGTAATTGCTTTTCTTCTCATGGAGTCTTGCTATATTAGGACTTCTTGCAGTATGCTACTGCACTTGAACTGCCCCGGAGAGGAAACAGTTAACTCCAGAGAAACCTGGAGTTCCACAGCGTGAGGGCGCTGTTCAAAGCTCTATCTGGCCAGTTTCAAATGAAACTGCCAGGTTCTTTACAAAGCTAAACTAACATAGCAAGTCTGTGTGGAAAAACTCTACACTAGCCATTGGCTACCTACCAGTAGTAAAACAACAAAAACACAACAATCAGAGAATAATAACAATATTACATATTATTATCAGTATCACCCATGACAAGCACTAGTAGACCCCCTCTCCCCAAAAGACTCAAGTCCAGGGAGGGGGCCATATACCACTTAACGAAAACAGAATCACCTAGTTCCCTAACCCAAATGAGAAGGGGGGACTAGGAGGAACTAAAAGAGCATGACACAGTGCTTGCACTAATTTGCCAACCATACCCAAGTAAGAGTTCTGAGAGGGGTGGGAGGAGGGTTGTCCTAATATAGCAAGACTCCATGAGAAGAAAAGCAATTACTAAGGTGAGTAATTTTTCTTCAAACACCATGAAGTCTTGCTATATTAGGACTTCTCAGATTACACAGCAGTACCTCCATGGAGGAGGGCCAGAACCTACTTAGGGAATAGGCTCTGAAGCACAGCTGTGCCAAAACGAGCATCTCTCCTGGACTGGACATCCAGGGAATAATGCTTGGTAAAGGTGTGGACTGTTTTCAGGTAGCAGCTTGACAAATTTCCAAATAGGAATATCTCTAGCAGCCGCTAGAGATGCAGCTGTACCCCTGGTGGAGGGCCCTCAGTCCTGAGGAGGTTCTCTACCTAGTTTTTGGTAACAGAACTGGATACAAGAGACAATCCACCTTGCAATTGTCCTCTTAGTGGCAGGTCTCCCTTTGCCAACCTCTCCATAGGTAAGGAAGAGTTGGAGGGATTCGAACCTGTGACCCTTGATGCGTTCCAAATAGTAGCTTAGGGCTCTTTTGACGTCCAGACTGTGCAATCTCCTCTCCCCTGAGGAGGAATGCTCAGTGAAAAATACTGGAAGAGAGATGGATTGGTTTAGATGAAAATCTGAAACCACTTTAGGTAAAAACTTTCTGTTAGTCCTGAGGACTACCTTATCTCTGTGAAAAGAAATAAAATCTTTTTCCACTGACAAGGCTTGTAATTCACTTATACGTCTAGCAGAAGTGATAGCCACTAGAAAAACAGTCTTCCAGGTTAAAAACTTGAGATCTGCCGAAGACAGAGGCTCAAAGTGGGGTTGCATTAGCTGAGCAATGCAAACATTCAGGTCCCAGGCAGGAGCTGGTTCCCGAAAGGGAAGGTTAGTGTGAAGTAACCCCTTAAAAAACTTGGAAAACACAGGGTGAGAGGAGAGGGAAACAGGTTTCCCTGCAGATACAAAAACAGAAACAGCTGCCAGATGAACCTTCAAGGTAGCTGGTCTGAGGCCTAAGGAATTTAGATGGACAAATAGTCCAATAAAATGGCCAAGTCAGCAGATTCTGGTACAATTTGTTTTCAGAACACCAGAAGGAAAACCTCTTCCACTTAGAATTGTAAGTGGCCTAGTGGAAGCTTCCTAGAAGCCTTTAAAATGTCAGGACACCCTGAGAAAGGTGTAAATCAGCAAATTCTAGCTCCTCAAGAACCAAGCCATGAGGTGGAGGGAATTGAGGTCCGGGTCCACCACTCTCCCTGTGCACAGGTCAGCAGGTCGTGGGTCCTGGGCAAGCTCAGGGGAGGGTGAATGCCAGGGACAGGAAAGAAGGGTACAGGGCTGTCTGGCCCAGTCTGGAGCAATCAGAATCACTTTGCAGGGCTGAGTTCTGATTTTTACTAGTACCCTGAAGAGGAGAGGGAAGGGGGAAAGGCATGCAGATTTCCTTCCCAATCCAACAGAAAGGTGTCCAGGGGACTGAGCCCAACACTGGAGGCCTGCAACAAAATAGAGGAAGTTGGTGGTTGTCTGGGGCTGCAAAGAGATCTATCTGAGGGTGCCCCATCTGGCAAACCGACCCCAGAACCTGGGGATTCAGGGTCCATTCGTGGTGACCCTGGGAAATCCTGCTGAGGGCATCCGCCAGGATATTGTCCTTCCCTGGAAGGTGAACTGCTATCAGAGAGGTGTTCAGGGAGTAAGCCAGAGACCACAACTTCATTGCTTCGGTGCACAAGGCTGAAGACCGAGTGCCCCCTTGCTTGTTGATGTACCACATTGTTGTGGTGTTGTCTGTCCTGACTTGAACAACCTTGTTCTGGACAGTAGCTGAAAAAGCCTGGACAGCTAAGAGGACAGCTCTGAGTTCCAAAGATTGATGTGGAGCAGAGATTCCTAGGGACCACACTCCCTGAGTGGAAAGGTCGCCCAATGAGCCCCCACCCTAACAGGAGGCATCCGTGGTGAGGGTGAGGGAATGAAAACGCAGGTAGAAGGGGACCCCCTGAGTTAGATTGCTTTGATCCTGCCACCACTGAGGGCCAGGATCAGGGTTTTTGGTCACTGGGACTAATTTGGTGAGGGTCCCTCCTTTGAGACCAATAGGACCTCAAGTGGAACTGGATGTCTCTCATCTGAAATCTTGCTCCCTGCACGACAGCTGTGGAAGCAGCCATGTGCCCTAGGAGTTGCAGAAAGTGCCTTGCTGGTCGAGAACCCGGGGGTAAAGGAGGATGCCAGGGCAATGAGCCTGTCTACCCTTTCTGAGGGGAGGAATGCCCTGGCTGACTTTGTGTTCAATTCTGCACCTATGAAAGTTAGTACCTGAACTGGTTCCAGAACTGACTTTGGAAAATTCAACAGGAATCCCAGAGAAGTGAGAAGCTGCTGGGTGACTTGCAAGTGGGATTTTACCTGATCTGGAGACTGACCCACTGTAGAGCCAGTCGTCCAGGTGAGGAAACACAGCAACCTTGCCTTCTTAAATGAGCCACTACCACAGCTAGACATTTTGTGAAAACCCTTGGAGCAGAGGTGAGGCCGAAGGGCATTGCTCTGAACTGGTAGTGGCAGAGGGCAGTTCGAACCTGAGGTACTTTCGGTGAGAAGGCCTGATCAAGATGTGAAAATAGGCATCCTTGAGGTCCAGGGAAGCTAGCCAGTCCCTGGCCTTAGGGAAGCAAAATCATTGCCAGAGTTAACATTTTGAACTTTGGTTTCAAAAGATGCTTGTTCAGGAACCTTAAATCTAGGATGGGCACCATTCTCCTGTCTTTTTGGGGTAAGGAAGTATCTTGAGTACAGCCCCTTGCCCTGATGGCGAGGAGGAACTCTTTCCACTGCTTTGCAGTCTAGAAGAAGAAACCTCTGCTTCAAAGCAAGGGCTTCTGAAGGATTTGCAGGTGGAAAATGTCTGGCTCTCATCTTTGGGAACTGTTTGAAGCTGAGAACCAGACCTGGCTTACCACCTCCAGAACCCATTTGTCCGGAGTTAGGGACAACCAGTTCTGGCTGAAATAAGCCAACCTGCCCCCACCGTACAGGAGAATCGCCCTGGGCACCCCATCAGGGTGCCTGCTTGGCAACAGTTTTAGGCTGAGGGGAGGAGATGGTCTGCCTGTGCCCGTCTACCTCTGCTCTGAAAATACCCTCTGTGCAAAGGCTGAAGAGGCCTGAACTTGATAAAAGGCCTGTGGAAAGGCCTGCCCCTACCCTGGGGCATGCCTTTGTGGAGTGGCATGCCTCTCCTTAGCTTAGGCACTTTGTAAGTAGTTCTGTATTCATCCATCTTTTTCATATAATTTTCTGTTTGATCCCCAAAAGAGAATTTCCTACTACAGGAAAATCCATAGCCTTTGACTGAGTATCTTGGGACAGATTAGTGCATCTGAGCCATGCCAACCTCGAGAGAGCTACAGAAGTGGCCATGACCCTAGAAGAAACATCATTAACATCAACAGCAGCATGAAATTGAACTTTAGAGGCTTCAATGCCATCAGCAGCCACTTGTTCCAACTCACTAGCCAGCTGGCCCTGGGCCTGCTTGGCTAACTGCAATATAGTGTCCCATCTAGATTTCTGATATCTAGCCACATAAGCCATATAATTAGCCTGCCTGAGTCCCAAAAGCTGCCATATATTGTTTTTCGCCATGGCATCAATCTTCCTGGAATCCTTATCAGGAGGATGTGAGGCCAGGGAATATAACCTTGTCACAGGCTGCAGCTTGAACAACACCTACATGACTACACTGCTCAGTGAGGAAGTCTGTATCAGGGCCTGATAAGGTATACCTTCTGTCCATTTTTTTATCTACAGGAGGAACAGAATGAGGATTTTTTAAAATCTTTGTTGTTTGCTTCCTAAATGACTTATGCAAAGGAATAGACAACCTTCTAGACTCTGGAATATCCATCATTTCTACATAATCAGGCTCCTCTTGCTCATCCACAGCCTCCTCTAAAGGAAGCTGGAGGGTTTCTGCATAAAATGAGAAGAGGACTCAGACAGCAAAGGGGGAGATTCTAAAGGTCTGTCTGGAGAAATGTCCGGTTCAATGGGCACGTCCAGACCTTCCCAGTCACAAATATACTGATCAAATGCCCCCTCCTGTGGTTCATAAAAATCCTCAACATCATAATCCTGAACCACTGGACCTGAACGAGCCACCCTTTTCCCAGTTGTAGGGGGTTCAACAGGTCCCTGAGACAAAGACTGAACAATCTGTGTGGCTTTACTATCTCTGCAGCAGTTGGAGAGCAATTTTGGACTCCAGACCTGCTGATTTCTTTGTCTTTTACTGGGACTGGTTCCTCTGAACCAGCCTTTCTTTGCCTGAGAGTCTTGTCCTGGTCAGAGGCACTCCCTCTGGTCCAGTGGGTGCTGGACCGGGTTGGACCATCGCGGGTCAGCGGACTTTTTGGCCTCTGGTTTCCCTAGCCGCCCAATCTCTTTTCCAGGGTGGCTGCAGGGAAATTTTACACACCTGGCAGTCTGACAGGAGGTGGTCAGCCCCAGACAATAGACAAAAGTGGTGTGTGGGTCAGCCCTGGCAAGGCTTCCCACAGACATCCACAGTGTTGAAACCCAGTGGGCGGGTTTTCTTTTGGGTTTCTCAGACATAATGCCAGCCTAACCAAAAACTTGCCCTTTAAACGCAGTGCAAGAGAAGACACCCTTATCGGTTCCTAAACGTGTCACGGTATTTGAAAAACCAAGATTTAACACAAGTTTTTAAGAACCGATAAGAACAGGAACCGCACTCTAAAGCCCATTCAATAGTTTAAACGTTACAAAAAAAAAACCGATCGGTTCAAACTGAACCGATAATGAATTCCACACAGACTTAAAGATTTGTATACGGTTTACCAGATAGAGCTTTTGGCCGAAAGCAGTAAAATAAATACTTTGCGGTTCAAATGAACCGGCAACGAACCGAAATGAACCGAGCTGAAGGAGCTGATCTCCGGAGCGACTGTTCAGTGAAGCGGAGTAAAGAATCTGGCAGTTTCATTTGAAACTGGCCAGATAGAGCTTTGAACAGCGCCCTCGTGCTGTGGAACTCCAGGTTTCTCTGGAGTTAACTGTTTCCTCTCCGGGGCAGTTCAAGTGCAGTGGCATACTGCAAGAAGTCCTAATATAGCAAGACTTCATGGTGTTTGAAATGATAGAAAGTATACTTAGAATGGCAGATAAAGGGGAGATATTGCTGATGGGTGATCTGAATATGCCAGATGTTAACTGGAGTGCAGTTGCAGCAGCCACTTCTAAGAGTGGGGCTATTCTGGATGCCCTACAGGGGGCATGCCTTAGACAACTAGTATTGGAGCCCACTCGAGAGGGAGCAATCTTAGACCTGGTTCTCTCAAATGGAGATGAAGAGGGATCACAGATGTAGAAGTGGGTAGCCATCTGGGAACTAGCGACCATCGAACAGTATGGTTCACAATAAACACAGCAATAGAATCAAGCCATACAAAGACAAAGGTACTGGATTTTAGGAGGCTGACTTTGCCAAAATGGTGAGTGCCTAAGGAATGCACTAGCAAATGGGCAGGAAGGAGGTGGAAGAACAATGGGGAATAATAAAACTGCCATCACAGAGGTATGAGCCTTTGTGTAAAGCAAATAAACAAAGCGAAGCAGAGTGAAAACCACTATGGTTCTCAAAGGAAGTGGCAGTGAAGGTTCAAGAGAAAAAGCATTCAGGAAGTACAAGGAATCACAGAAGGAACAGGACAGAGAACTGTATCAGTTAAAGCAAAGGAAGCTGGAAAGGCAGTCAGAACAGCAAAGGCCCAAACCAAGGAAAAGATAGCCAACTCAGTTAGAAGGGGATAAAACCATTTATAGGTACATCAGGAGCAAAGGAAGACCAAGGGAGGGATAGTGAGGCTTAATAAAGGGAGGGAGGGTGGGCAAAGGGTAACTGTGAAAAAGCAGAGATACTAAACAAATATTTTTGCTCAGTATTTACAAAGGAAGAGGGGGAGGTACCTAAAACAAACAGTAGAAACACTCTGGATACAGAAGTTGATACCAGCACATTTACAGAAGAAAGAGTTCTGAAAGAGCTCTTAAAACTGAAGGTGGACAAAGCAATGGGGCCTGATGGGATTCATCCCAGAATTCTAAAAGAACTAAGATAGAACTAGTGACACCACTGACTACCTTCTTTAACAAATCATGGGAGGATGGGGTGGTACCTGAGGACTGGAGGAGGGCAGATGTGATTCCCCTTCACAAAAGTGGGAGCAAGGCAGAAGCAGGAAACTACAGACCTGTTAGTTTAACCTCAGTGGTAGGAAAATGATGGAATCACTTCTGAAGGAAAGAATTGTGCGTATCTAGAGGCCAGAGGGCACAGGACCCAAGGCAGCATGGATTCACAGTGGGAAGGTCATGCCAGACAAATCTGATAATTTCTTTGACTGGGTGACCAAGTAGTAGATCAGGAGGGGCTGTGGACATGGCCTACCTAGACTTTAGCAAGGCATTGACACAGTCCACACAAGATATATACAAGTTAGCCAGCCTGGAAGTGGGTCCCAAGATGACAGCCTGGGTAAAGAATTAGCTGGAGAATAGGACACAGAGAGGTAATAGTAAATGGAGTCCACTCTGAAAAAGGGGTTAGCAGTGGGGTACCACAGGGTTCAGTATTAGGACCGGTCCTCTTCAATGTCTTTATAAGCGACATTGCAGAGGACTGGAAGGAAAAGTATGTCTCTTTGCAGATGACACAAAGATCTGCAACAGAGTTGATACAAGGTGGGTGGGAAAGGATGAGAGGGACTTGCTTGAAGGTTAGAGGAATGGTCAAATGTATGGCAGCTTAGATTCAATGCCAAGAAGTGCAGGTAATGCACCTGGGAAACAAAACCCAGGGGAAGAGTACACAATGGGGTGAGATACTAACAACAACAAAAATGGAAAGGGACCTGGGGTAGTCATATCAGATGACCTAAAGGTGGGCAAGCAATGTGAGAGGGCAGCAAGGATGGCTGGGGATACTGGGATGCATAGGAGAGGCATCACCAGCAGAAAACAAGAAGTTATTATCCCTCTGTACAGACAGCTGAGTGAGACCACATCTGAGTACTGCATGCAGTTCTGGAGACCCAATCTCCATAAAGACATAGACAGGATGGAAGCTGTCCAGAGGAGGGCAACTAAAATGGTGCAGGGTCTGCACCAGAAGACATATGAAGAGAGACTTAAGGAGCTTAATATGTATAGCCTCGAGGAAAGGAGGGAGAGGGGACATGATAGAAACTTTCAAGTACCTCAAGGGAATCAACAAAGTCCAAGAGGGTAGCATCTTTCAACAAAAGAGGTGTGCATGAACAAGGGGGCACAATTTGAAGATAGAAGGGGGCGGCTCAGAGGTAATTTAAGAAGTATTTTTTCACAGAGAGGGTTGTGGATGCATGGAACAGCCTTCCAGAGGAGGTTGTGGAGTCAAAAACAGTGGTGGAATTCAAGCATGCATGGGACAGTCATAAGGCAATTCTAGGGGGTTGGGGTAGGAAGAAGTAGGCTGCTGGTTAACTAGGATCTGCAGCTTATCCATCAGGTAGGGAAATGGGCAGACTAGGTGGGCCAAGCGGTCCTTATCTGCCATCAAATTCTATGTTTCTATGTTTTCTGGCGTCTGACAAGGAGTCGAATACCTTGACACTAACATCCGAGGTGACTCACAGTCTAGCGGGGAAGTCCACCCTCGCTTTAAGGCCTCTGTTTCATAGCGCTTTTACAATGGAGAACCAGAGCTTCCTCCTTTTTTTTTTTTTTTTTATTTATTTAGTTGTTTAACCAGGTATAGCACACTAAGCTGAAAGCTTTTTTACAGGAGCAACCTGGGAGCACAAGGAGGTTAAGTGACTTGCTCAGGGTCACACAGTATGCAAGTGGAAGCTGTGGGATTCAAACCCAGGTCTGGTCTGCTGGATGTCACCAGATTTGCAGCTTAGAGCCTTAGACCACTGCGCTATACTGCCTCCTCCTTGCTATGGTGGTGGTGGTGGTGGTGGTGGTAATCCGGCTCAAAAAACAACCAGACATCAACAAACACAATTTCTTTTTTCTCCCATGCCTTCCTCAGAACCATTTCTCTTGTTCTGAAATCCAGAAAAGCCACTATGAGGGAGCGTGTTCTAGCCTTAGGATCCTTCGGTGGTGCCGTAAGAGCTCTGTGGATGCAAATTACATTTAGGGATATCTCTTTTTCTATGCCCAAAAGTTCTTTCATTAGACCTTCCATATATTCAGGAATATTAGTCGATTCTGAGTGTTCTGGCAGACCGTGTATTCGGAGATTGACTCTGCGTGACCAATTCTCGAGGTCTTCAATGCAGTTCGAAAGAAACTGGGACCTGTCGTGGAGCTGCAAAATCGCACCATTATGTAGGTCTGTAGTACTGCTATTACTGGTTAAATGTTCTTCCATTTGCCGGATTTGAGTGCTATGGTGAGCTATATTTGATTTATTCTTTTTTATGTCAACCTTTATGGTGTCCAGGGCATTACTAAGGTGTCGAAGCTCCCGACAGAGCTGGTGTGAGGTAATGGTGAAATCTTCACCTTCTTCTTCAGACTCACTCTCCCAACTTGGGTCCACTGTTTTGTCTGGTCTGGAGGCCTCCACATTCCCCACTGCAGGCTTTGGTGGCAGATGTAATTTTTGCTGCTTTAGAGCCCCCACCGGGGTATTGCGCTGTTTATTTATGGTCGCCATCTAGTTTAGAGTTGATGTGTCTCAATATAAATTATAAATGTCTTGCCTGGGAGTATATTGTAAGCAATTTTGGTCTGAAGTCTTGACAGAGCATGCGATTTGGCGTCTACATTGATCGGTGATGTCACCGACCTGATCCATATCTTGACAGAAAATCAGCATTGCTATTCTCTGTACCAGATTTGTGTATCACTGTGAATTTAAATGGCTGTACGGCCAGGTGCCACCTTGTGATTCTGGAATTTTAATCTTTCATTTGGTTAAGCCAACAGAGAGGACTGTGATCTGTTATAAGTACAAAGTCAGTTCCTTGCAAATAAAACATAAGGGACTCCATGGCCCACTTTGCTGCTAAACATACCTTTTCAATGGTGGAGTACCTTTTCTCTCTGTCATGTAACTTCCTACTTATGTACAGAATAGGATGTTCTGTCCCATTTATATTCTGACTCAGGACTGCACCTAGGCCTACCTCTGATGCATCTGTTTGTAACAAAAATGGTTTCTCGAAGTCTGGGATTCTTAAAACAGGGGCTGAACATAATGCAGCCTTAATGGCTTGAAAAGCTTCATCACACTCTGGGGTCCATTTCACATTATTTGGGTACCATTTTTTCATGAGTTCAGTGAGGGGAGTAGCTAACGCAGCAAAATTGGGAACAAATCTCCAATAACCAGCCAGCCCTGAAAATGACCGGACATGTTTCTTTGTTTTGGGGAATAGGGCTCTTAGGTACAGTTTTTATTTTATAAATTTCTGGCTTAACTTCTCCATTTCTCATCACATAGCTCAAATATCTGGTTTCCTGCATGCCCATTGCACATTTGGTAGGATTACTAGTCAGACCTGCATTTTTGATAGCTTGGATAACTGCTCATAGGTGTTTCAGGTGGCTTTTCCAGTCTGGACTGTACACCACGATATCATCCAGGTGTAACCCCCCTGCAAATGGGGGTTCCCAAAAGACTTCCAGGAGCTTGCTTGGATGCTCCAAGCCTGAATGGTGTTTGGCATTTAAGCCATTTATCAGTGAGTGTTTTTAGAGCCTCTGGTACTGTCTCTTTAAGAGCTGTCTGCTTGCAGACATAATTAGTTTGTATTGGGGGACTGTGTGCTTCTCTGAGTACCACTCAGGCTGCTGCCAATTCACTTCATTTTGCAGTCACTAGGAGTGCAAAGGGAACCTATCTGAAAGATGTAACTGTTTGCCAGAAATTATTTGAGTAATAATAAAATTACAGTTTGTCTAACCTGCTTTCTTTGCAGTCAGAACTGTGTCTGCTAGTTCCCCATTCTAGTTTTGAACTGCTGAACTGGACCAATCAGTGTGGGGTAAGCTAGCTCTAAAATGGTGCCTTGGACGAATCAGAACTTGGACTCATAATCTGAGCCAGCCACAAGAGGATTGTATGGGCAGTGACTCTGGGAGATGTAGTTTAGACTTCAGTGCCTTTTGGACCAACAGCAGCAGTCTATTGTGAGTGACAGCCAATCCAGTCAAGAACTGGGAGGAACTCAAAGGAAGAGCCCGGTTTGTCGGTTGGAGTTTCAGTTGAGCTTTGGCAGTGAAGAAGGAAGGAGCCCTGTGCTTTTCAGTGTGCAGTTTTAGTCAAAAACGTGTATAGGCCCAGAGTTCCGGTCTGCAGCTTGTTAGGACTGAATCCGTCCTGTGAAAAGAATCAAAGGATCTCTGAAGAGTAGAAACCAGGCTCACCCTGTAGAAGACTGGAAGAATTACTGAAAATTGCACTCGGTCTGTCAGGAACTGAATCTGCTGTGTGTTCTCCGGGTATTGTGCAGTAATTGCGATCGGGATACAGATGCAGCCTGCCTGGTATAGTGCTTTCTTTTATATAAATGTGAAGAGGTTTGTGTACCTCAAGTGAGCCCTCTGACATTGAAGGACCCTATCTTATTTGGAGGTCGTGAGTACTAATTCAGGTCGCTCCTGTTGATTGCCACATTAAATCCAAATGGAATTACTGTACTGCTGACTGTTTAATTTTCCTTTTCTCTGTGTGAAAGGGCCCCTACCAGCTGCCACAGTTTGGACTAGCCACTAGGGCTTGGGTACCCAGGGACAGTAACTGATAGGGATAGGCCTGTGCACAGAGCCATAGGTAGATTATTAGAGTGATAAGCTAATTAACCTGATTTCCCCGTCCTTGTTATATCCCTAAATAAATCAGAGCTGCTTGTTTCAGCAAAGTTATACTGCCTGAGGTATTTGTCTATGTTAAAGTACTGTACTGTGATTGTTGCACTGTATCTCATTTCCAGGAGGTCCCAGTGCGGAACCAGTCCTGGGGGTAAGTGTATACTGTGAAGGTAATTCTGATATATTGTGTGGGCCACTAGTGGGAAGAAAGGGGTTGCAGTGTCCCAGAGGGCTGTGACCAAGTTAGTTTAACTATTGCAAACCCTGACCTCTGGGTGGAGGCACCCGCCATTGGATCCAGCCCCTCAACCTGTTAGTGGCAAATCAGGCAGGGTAGTAGCCCTGGGATAGCGCCATCTAGGGGTTACATCTTGGAGGCTCACCGCTGGGATTGTGTGTCCTCTAGGTGGCCATATTTACGAACCACTGTTAAGAAAAAATGGGTACCCGACAGAGTGGCTGTGCACGGCTGGTGGAGTGGTGTACTGGGGAGGAGATCGACCCCAAAATGCTATACTTATCCTGGACATCCCCTGGGTATCATACGGACACTGTGCAGGGAGTACTTTCCA
Source organism: Neoceratodus forsteri (assembly GCA_016271365.2). Classification (NCBI taxonomy): domain Eukaryota; kingdom Metazoa; phylum Chordata; order Ceratodontiformes; family Ceratodontidae; genus Neoceratodus; species Neoceratodus forsteri. The sequence continues at coordinate 519,919,034 of CM028129.1, read as the reverse complement.
AGGTGGAAGGTTTACAAAACCCTGTGGTGGTGGGTGGCATGCTAATCTGCTCACCCACACTTTCCTGGCCCTAGTAGAGTTTAAGGATCCCATAGATAGCTCCAAAGTGCCACAGACCATTACCCCAGAGGAGCCCTCACTGCTTGGAGAGTGATAACTAAGGACAGTAAAGACCGGGGAATCAGCCCCCACCACTATCTGAAACTTTTGAGGAGAAATTTGCTGAATGGTTGCTGGGAGAGGAAAACTGTGGAGGACTTGAAGAAACTATTCTTGCCACCTGAGGTGTTCCTCCCCAACACCCTCTCCTGCTCCAGTGCCCGTAATGGTGGCTGAACCAATGCAGACTCCTATTTCTGCACCTGCCATTAGTCACGACTCTTACGAAGGTTGAGGATCTTCTCGGCACCCTCCCACCCCCAAGGGAGGATGACTGGGAGACCTGGATAGACTATGTTGCCCCCAAGTGCTAGAATGGCATATGCTCGGAGGCGGCGAAGAGGGTTAGTGAGAGCCTCCGAGGTCCTGCCCTGGCTACCATCCGTGCTAAGCAGGCCAGTAACCCTGAGAGCGACTGCACAGGCCTATCTTGAGGCCTTGGAGAATGTGTATAGGAGCCCAGATTCTGATGAGGACCTATGGTGGAGAGTAAGAAATGCACAACAGTACCAAGGGGAGTTGTTGTCTGTGTATGTCTCGGCTGGAAAAATTGTTGCAGAATGCCTCAGAAAGGGTAGTTTGCCAGCGATTGAACTGGACGAACCAGACTGGACAGAATCCTTAAGTCTGCCCCCTTCTCAGAACTGCTGTTGCTTCAGTTACGCCTGGCAAATCGACTGGAATCCCCACCCTCCTATGATGAGTTAATGAGAGAAATTCGAGAGTTGAGAAAAGGCGACCTGGAGGTACCTGCACCAACAGCTGTGGCTACGACCGAGTGACTGAGGGTGACCCATCAAGTGAAGTTCAGGGGCAGAGGTTGACAGTCAATGAGTGCTCTGACAAGGAAAAGATATGCCACAATGGGGCGAACTGTTGAGAGAGATCCGGGAATTCAAAACAGTCCCTTTATGAAGGCCACGCCTGCAAGTGGGCTGACCTATATCCGACTGCATCTGCTATGGGGTGGGGTACCCACCCATGTATCTCCTACTGATAACAGCTCCAAACTCAATTCCTTGACCATGGAAGTGGAGAAACTGACGAGATGTCTCAAATGCTTATCACGCCGCTGAACAGAGATGGCACCAGGTTTCCAGTTAGTAATACCCGCCCTGGCTCCCAGTGTGGCGCTCGCCAGCTCAAACTCCAGAAAATATGTTTTGCTATAATTGTGGGAAAGATGGGCACATGAAAAGGAATGCCAGTCCCAAAAGACACTGACAAAAGTTGCATATAGGCTACAAGGAGAGCTTCGGAGAAGAAATCAGTGGTTAAGAGGTGCGACATGATCCCAGTGAGGGCACCAAAATGCTAATTCACGTCCTTTGTGGCAAGGTCAGTTGCCCAGGCCCCCACTACCGCCTCTCCAGACTGGTCCAGAATAGTGGGTCCTCCATGGAGACCACTGTAAAGGTGAATGGAGTGTCTACAAGAGCTGTATTAGACAGTGGCTCCCAAGTGACAATTATGTTCCAGGATTGGTATCAGAAGCATTTGTCAGACGTACCCTTACAACCATTAGAAGGACTGCATGTATGGGGGTTAAGTGAAGGCCTACCCTATTCTGGGTATATCCGAATTGGCTGTCTTTCCCCACCTCCGTGGCTGGAGTGGCCGAACAAGTAGAGACCCTAGCCTTAGTGTGTCCCCCACTGGACTGTATGATGGTGTCCTTTGTTGATTGGAACAATACTCCTTATGTTGGAGAAGGCTGGCACAATTGTTTTATGAAAAACAGGGGTCAAAGACTAGTAGAGCTTTAAGAGTTCCGGCTTTAATTAAGAAGGCCTATGAGGCACAGAGATGCTGAAAAACAGAACCAGAGGAACCGGTCGGAATTGTAGGAAGAAGGATCCTGAGTCTCTGATCCTGGCCAAATGCCCAGTGTACCTTACAGGAGAGGTCCGTATCAGAAAGGATGTTAAGAATAAAATATTAATGTTGGATGCACCAGGCGATGGAAGGTATTGAGAGGGACTGCTGGTCAAGCCTAGTATTTTGCCCGCTAGAGCCATGCTTATGCCAGAAGGGTAATGGTCCAAGTTCATAATGTGTCTGAAAGAGACATTCGAGTAAACAGAGGTTGCATCCTGGCTAATGTGCATTGTGCAGACACTGCAGTGCTACCCAGCAGCAAGAGTTCAAGGAAGAAATGACAGAGTAACGCCTGACTTGTTTGATTTCAGCGACTCCCGCTGCCAGCTGAATGGAAAGTGAGGATCAGTGAGAAGCTTGCCCAGAGAGACCAGGTGTTTTCTTTAAAGGAATGGGATGTAGGATGCGTGCAAGGAGCTGAGCACAATATCCGCTGCATGGCGAAGACCATTTCGTGAGAGGTCTCGCGCCTGGCACCTGCTGACATAGATGATGTGAGACGGCATCTGCAAGAGATGTTAGCTGCTGGTGTAATACAAGAATCCAGAAGCCCTTATGCTTCCCCATTGTGGTAGTGAGGAAAAAGAATGGAACAGTAAGGATGTGTGTGGATTATCGCACCTTAAACCGGCGGACTATCCTGATCAGTACACAATGCCCGCATTCAGGATGCTTTGGACTGCCTAAGCAGGGAGCAAGTGGTTCTCTGTGCTGGATCTCGCAGTGGGTACTACCAGATCCGATGGCCCCAGAGGACCGTGGGAAGACTGCCTTTATCTGTCCGCTTGGCTTCTATGAATTCATGAGGATGCCTCAAGGGATTTCAGGTGCCCAAGCCACTTTTCAACGATTGATGGAGCGTGCAGTGGGGGACATGAACTTACTAGAGTGCCTGGTATACCTAGATGATGTTATTGTGTTTGGCAGCTCACTGGAGGAACATGAGAGCAGATTATTTAAGGTATTGGACCGACTGGAGGACTTTGGCCTTAAACTGTCCATTGATAAGTGTCAATTCTTTCAAACATCAGTAAAGTATGTGGGACACATAGTATCCACCGAGGAATAGAGACCGACCCAAGTAAAGTTGAGGCCTTGACCACCTGGCCACAGCCAAAAATCTAAAAGAACTGCAAAGATTCCTGGGATTCTGTGGTTATTATCGGTGCTTCATCAAGGACTATTCAAGAGTGATCCGCCCCTTACTTAACACTTACTCAAGGGTATCCCCAACCCACAAAAATACCAAAAGTCAGCGTCCCTCAAGACTGAAGAGTGTATTTTCATCCAAGTGAAGTATTTGGGGCCCGCTGGACTCCTGATTGTGAGACTGCTTTTCATGAGATCATATATCAACTTACCCATGCTCCAGTGCTGGCCTATGCCGATCCAAGAAAACCTTACGTCCTGCACACTGATGCTAGCTTGCAAGGGTTGGGGCTGTGTTGTACCAAGAGCACGAGAATGGCCTGAGACCAGTGGCCTTTGCCAGTAGAAGCCTGACCCCATCCGAAAAGAACTATCCTGTACATAAGTTAGAGTTCCTAGCTTTGAAGTGGGCTATTGTGACCAATTCCATGAGTACTTGTATGGGGCTAAAATACTAGTAAAACTGACAATAATCCTTTGACCTATGTGCAGACCTCAGCTAAGTTGGATGCCACTGGCCATAGGTGGCTTTCTGCATTATCTACATATGACTATGCTCTCGAATACCGAGCAGGTCTGAACCACATAGATGCTGATGCTCTCTCCGGAGGCCTGTTCCCCAGAATGATTGGGTCCCGATTACAGAACCTGACATTCGGGCACTCTGCCGGAAGTTTGACAGGGAGGAACAAATGTCCACGGACGCAGTGGACTGCATGGTGGATTGCTTGGGAGCCTCTGAATATTGCATACCTGCTGCTTATTGCCACTTTTCTGCAATAGACATTGGTGCTGCCTCAGCTGGACAATGACAGTATTCGGCGGGCTCAATCCCGCGATCCCATGATCAAAGCAGCTTTAGAAGCCTCTATGCAGGAAAAGATGTGTCCAAATTACGCCCACTGATTTGAGAACTGCACTGTTATACAAAGAAGGTCTAAGTTGAAACTGATCAATAAACTGTTATACAGAGAAACAGTAGACAGAGGGGGACAAGTAGACAAACAACAACTAGTGCTGCCCACTGCCTTCGAGACTCAGTACTGAGGTCCTTGCACAACCACATGGGGCACCTTGGTATAGACAGAACACTTGACTTGGTGAGATCCAGATTCTATTGGCCTAAGATGGGGCTGATGTGGAGCAACACATTCGAACTTGTAGTCGCTGCTTACAGAGGAAAGCTTTGCCTCAGAGGGCTGCCCCTTGTTAACATCACCACCAGTGCACCCATGGAGCTGGTCTGTATTGATTTTCTGAGTTTGGAGTCAGATCAAAGAAATATCAGTAATGTGCTGGTGGTCACTGACCATTTCACGAGATATGCCCAAGCTTTCCCACCAAAGACCAGAAAGCATCCACTGTGGCCAAAGTACTTGTAGAAAACTTTTTGTTCACTATGGGGCTCCACAAAGAATCCATTCTGATCAAGGGAGACTTTGAGAGTCGTCTGATCAAAGAGATGCTTTCTCTGTGGGGTGCGAAGTCCAGAACCACTCCTTACCACCCCAGGGGACCCACAGCCTGAACGTTTCAACCACTTTGCTAGATATGCTAGGCACCCTGCACCCAAAGGACAAGCCTAGATGGAGCCAACAAATTAGCACCTGGTACATGCTTATAACTGCACCAAAGTGATGCCACTGGATTCTCCCCTACCGCCTGATGTTTGGAAGAAGCTCGACTACCAGTAGATGTGTGTTTTGGGGTCTCTCCTGATGGGGTTCAAGCTGACAACTATTTACAGTATGTGCAAAAGTTAAGGCCAGCTAACTCATCGTATAACTGGCTCAAACCATGGCTGCCAAAAAAATCTGGCCAACAAAGAAGGTATGATAAAAGGTGAAAGCATAGGAACCCAGGAGGGAGATGGGTATTGCTAAGAAATCTGGGACTGCATGGCAAGCACAAGATTGCTGACAGATGGCACCATCTCCCTCACATTGTAGTGGGCAAACTAGATGATCTGCCAGTGTACAAAGTAAGGCCTGAGAATAATTCAAAGATGTAAAAACAATGCATAGAAATCATTTACTGCCCATTGGACAAATCCTGATTGAGTCTGAGCCCCAGAAGATGCCCTCTGGACCAGTGACTAGAGCTGCTGCTAAGAAAAGATCAAGAAAGTCTGCACTACAGAAGCAAAGTTAAAGTGTTCCCTCCACAAGTCCCAGTTGAGCATGACTGTCAGTCCATATCAGAAGAAAGTGAGAGTGACTTTGAATACTATCCTTCTTACGAACTGGAGTCAATTGTTTCGGGGCAATCCCTAGTCAATACTGGAGACAAAGCTGGGCCTTCTGGACTGTCTAAGCCCCAGCTTCATCCCTGGAGCCAATGCTCCCAGAAAGTGAAGTGCAAAGCATCAGATCAGATGAAATGGAATCATTGTGCATGGTTGAACTGTTTGAGCTTTCAGGGAGGAAAATGATAGATTGGGGCAGACTGGTGATACACCCGAACAAGAAGAGTATTTTGAGTGCCCTGACAGTCCACTGCCAGTGTCCAAAGCTCTCCATGCAGCCAAATGTTGTGGACTCAGAAACTGTAACTCCTGGAGCTGAAAGTGCCCCAAGTTCTAGCCTCTACCCCCATAGAGACTCCCTGACAAGTGAGGACAATGCTGAAAATGAGGCTCAGAGTGCAGAGACTATAACAGTTCCCCTAGAAAGACTGGTCGAGCTGTAAAGCCTGTGGTGCACCCTCAGTTATGATTCACTTGGGAGGCCTGTGGACTTGCCTCTCAATGTTGTCCATAAAGGAGTGTATGTGTCCCGAGCTCATTGCCCAAACTGAGCATCAGTGCTAACTCCAAGTTACTTGTGTTGCCCTCTAAGTATGGTGCCCGCCCCATCCAGCCCCAAGGTAACTGATAGGGAAGGGCCCCTCTCTTCAGGTTTCATGTACAAGAGGTAATAACTTGAGTTATGGTACAATGTATGTAATACTATGTAAAGTGTGACGTACTGCAATGTTTCAGAAATGTGTTCTTGGTAAAATGATATATTGACTGATGATTACATGTGCGAGCCTAATGCAAATATATATGGTTTGCAGTTGAAACTTATGAGTGCCTGTAGCCCAACAGACGTCAAAGCTTTCCCAAGCAAAGGTGTAACCCCCTGCAAATGGGGTTTCAAAAGACTTCAGGAGCTTGCTTGAATGCTCCAAGCCTGAATGGTGTTTGGCATTTAAGCCATTTATCAGTGAGTGTTTTAGAGCCTCTGGTACTGTCTCTTTAAGAGCTGTCTGCTTGCAGACATAATTGGTTTGTATGGGGGACTGTGTGCTTCTCTGAGTACCACTGCGAGCTGCTGCAATTCACTTCATTTTGCAGTCACTAGGAGTGCAAAGGAACCTATCTGAAAGATGTAACTGTTTGCCAGAAATTATTTAGAGTAATAATAAAATTACAGTTTGTCTAACCTGCTTTCTTTGCAGTCAGAACTGTGTCTGCTAGTTCCCATTCTAGTTTTGAACTGCTGAACTGGACCAATCAGTGTGGGGTAAGCTAGCTCTAAAATGGTGCCTTGGACGAATCAGAACTTGGACTCATAATCTGAGCCAGCCACAAGAGGGATTGTATGGGCAGTGACTCTGGGAGATGTAGTTTAGACTTCAGTGCCTTTTTGGACCAACAGCAGCAGTCTATTGTGAGTGACAGCCAATCCAGTCAAGAACTGGGAGGAACTCAAAGGAAGAGCCGGTTTTGTCGGTTGGAGTTTCAGTTGAGCTTTGGCAGTGAAGAAGGAAGGAGCCCTGTGCTTTTCAGTGTGCAGTTTTAGTCAAAAACGTGTGTAAGGCCCAGAGTTCGGTCTGCAGCTTGTTAGGACTGAATCCGTCCTGTGAAAAGAATCAAGGATCTCTGAAGAGTAGAAACCAGGCTCACCCTGTAGAAGACTGGAAGAATTGCTGAAAATTGCACTCGGTCTGTCAGGAACTGAATCTGCTGTGTGTTCTCCGGGTATTGTGCAGTAATTGCGATCGGGATACAGATGCAGCCTGCCTGGTATAGTGCTTTCTTTTATATAAATGTGTGAAGAGGTTTGTGTACCTCAAGTGAGCCCTGCTGACATTGAAGGACCCTATCTTATTTGGAGGTCGTGAGTACTAATTCAGGGTCGCTCCTGTTGAATTGCCACATTAAATCCAAATGGAATTACTGTACTGCTGACTGTTTAATTTTCCTTTTCTCTGTGTGAAAGGGCCCTACCAGCTGCCACGGTTTGGACTAGCCACTAGGGCTTGGGTACCCAGGGACAGTAACTGATAGGGATAGGCCTGTGCACAGAGCCATAAATAGATTATTAGGTGATAAGCTAATTAACCTGATTTCCCCTGTCCTTGTTATATCCCCTAAATAAATCAGAGCTGCTTGTTTCAGCAAAGTTATACTGCCTGAGGTATTTGTCTATATTTAAAGTACTGTACTGTGATTGTTGCACTGTATCTCATTTCACAGGAGGTCCCAGTGCCGGAACCAGTCCTGGGGGTAAGTGTATACTGTGAAGGTAATTCTGATATAATTGTGGGCCACTAGTGGGAAGAAAGGGGTTGCAGTGTCCCAGAGGGCTGTGACCAAGTTAGTTTAACTATTGCAAACCCTGACCTCTGGGTGGAGGCACCCGCCATTGGATCCAGGCCCCTCAACCTGTTAGTGGCAAATCAGGCAGGGGTAGTAGCCCCTGGGATAGCGCCATCTAGGGGTTACACAGGTATGCAGCACAATAACCAGTGTGAGGTGATAAAATTACATCCATGTACCGCTGGAATGTAGCTGGCGCACCATGTAAACCAAATGGCATGGTAGTGAACCGATAGAATCAAATAGGAGTAGCAAATCAGTTTTATCTCTGGACTCTCTAGCTAATGGTATTTGCCAGTAACCATTGGTGAGATCGAGGGTACTGATATACTTTGCACTCCCCAGTCTGTCCACCAAATCACCTATTCTGGGCATAGGATAACTGTCAATTCTGTCACTTGATTAAGTTTCCTAAAATCAAGGCAGATTCTAACACCCCCTTCTTTTTTGTTTACAATTACCACTGGAGATGACCAAGCACTCCTCAACTCTTCTACGATACCCAGTTCTTTCATTTTTTGTATTTCCTTAACCATGTCAGCTCTTAACCACTCTGGTAACCTGTCTGTCTTTTGCCTAATAGGACGAGCATTCCTTGGCACTATTACGTGCTCGACCCCTTTTGCTCGGCCTGGTACTGTGGTAAAAGTACTGTTGTGGGCTGGCAGTATAGCCTAGAGGTTAGAGGAACGAGGTGTGAACAAGCTTGATACATCCAGCAGACCAGACCTGAATTTGATTCTCACAATCTCCACTTGCATACTGTGTGACTCTGAGCAAGTCACTTAACCACCCAGTGCTCCCAGGTCACCCCTGAAAACAGGCACTTGTGCCTAGTGGGCCTTAACCAGTTACCAAAGACTAAAATAAAAAAAAAATAAAAAATATGTCTTTAGCACATTATACATTTCTGCAGTTTGTTCTGAGGTTAAGGAAACATTCACCTTTACAGCATCAGCATTTACAGTTTGTTCCATAAGCTACATCAATATCTTCTTTATCAGTTTCTGGTAAAACTAGCAAAGCGGCTTTTGGCATTTTTTCAAACCATTTCTTGAGGAGGTTAGCATGGTATATCTTAGTAGGATTTTTCCTGTCAGGGGTCTCAATCTCGTAATTAACAGTGCCAGTACGTCTAAGCGCTCTATAAGGCCCTCACCACTCCATTAACAGTTTATTTTCCATTGGGGGTAACAGTAGCAAAACCTATTCACTTGGCTCAAAAACTTTTTCTTTTATCCCATGGTCATAATATACCTTCTGCTGATTTTGGGCCTCTTCCTGATTACTATGAGTACTTTCAACATATTTTGCCAGCTTTTTTCTTGGGGTACACATGTAAGACGTTATAGATTGTTTCTGAGTGGGGTTATCTTCCCATGTTTCTTTTATCACATCCAGTGGCCCTCTTAGCTGCCTACCATACAGCATTTCAAATGATGAAAACCATATTGATGCCTGTGGCACATCTCTGTAAGCATAAAGTAGGTAAGGCAAGTACTGTCCCAATCTTTCCCTTCCCCTTTTACAAAACCTTTTTAACATGAGTTTTAGGGTTTGGTTAAAATGCTCAACAAGACCGTCTGTCTGAGGGTGATAGGGGGAGGTTCTTATGGCAATGATACCTAGTAGTCTGTACAGCTCCTTAAGTAATACAGCACCAAAATTACTATGCTGATCAGTAATAATTTCTTTAGGTACGCCCACTCTGCTGAAAAGTTTTGCAAGCTCTGCTGCAACTTTTGAAGCTGTGACAGTACACATTGGAACTGCTTCTGGGTATCGAGAAGCATAGTCGCATACTACCAGGATAACTCTAGTACCCTTTTTACTTTTGTCTAAAGGACCAACCACATCCATTGCAATTCTTTCAAAAGATACATCTACCAAGGGTAGGGGCACCAAGGGCACCTTGTCTTTTCTAGGGACTGGAGCTACTTTCTGACACTCAGCACAGGGGTTACAATAGGTACCAACATCTTCATGAATTCCAGGTCAGTAAAATCTATACAGCAATCTGGCAAGGGTGCGATCCCACCCTGAGTGACCAGCCATAGGATTATCATGTGCTATCTGTAACAACTCTGTTCTATACTTCTGTGATAGAACTAATTGTTCTGTCTGTTCCTGTGTCTGAGGTTTAACTCAAACTCTGTACAGTAACCCATTACATTTTTTAAACATTGGTCCACCCTGTTTTAGCTTCACCCCCAGCTGCTTAAAATAACCCTGGAGAGAAACGTTGCTAGCTTGTTCTGAAAGAAAATCACAATCAGTTATCAATTTAGTTTCAGCATTTTCATATGTTAACCCCTTATGTCCATCAGTCATTTGTTGCCACAGTTTCTTCAGGCATCGTCTTTTTTTCCAGGATTTCCGGATCTTGGAGCTTACTCAAACAAGTCAGAATCACAATCACTGAAAGGAAAATAGTCCCCATCACCTGAAATGTTCTTTGCCTGTGCTCTTGTCACCACTGCTGCTGAAAATGCAGGGCTCAGTTCCTCTGAGATTAACTCAGTAAATCCTAGAAAGTCATTTCCAATAATCACCAGTACAGGTAATTTAGGTACTACTCCCACTTTCATTTGCCGCGACATACCCTTAATGGTCAGAGTCACTTGGGTGATGGGATAGTATTAAGTGTCCCCGTGGATGCAGATGACATCAGTACCTGGTCCTTTTCCACAGTGTTTTCCCAGCATTTCAACATGCACTAGGGTCTGTCTGCTTCCTGATTCAATGGGTCCCTGTACAGTCTTATCCCCCACCTTCACATCTGTTAAGTACTTGCCCCAATTTGCCAAGGACAAATCTGCCCCAGTGCTACTCTTCTTACAGCAATTTTTTGCAATATGGCCTGGCTTATTACAGTTCTAGCAAATAATGTCTTTGGGCACAGATTTGTTACCCCCACCAGAGTTCTTATCAGACTTGGAGTTTAAATGGGAAAAAGAGTGTCTTATCGGAGCTTGGCAGTTACCTCACTGCTGTGGCATCCGTCTGGCCATTTGGTAGTCTTCGGCCAAAGAAACAACCTTTTCCCCACTTTCTAGTCGGTGTTCCTTTACCCAAAGCTGCACATCTGTAGGCAGGATGTTAATGAATTGCTCCATGGCAAATGTGTCGATGATCTGTGGGACTGTTTTGCCCTCTGGTTGGAGCCATTTTTTGTCAGGAGTTCTCTGAGTCGGGTGAAGGCTTCTCGAGGATTGTCGAGTGAGTTGTAGATCGAAATCTCTGCCTGTAGGTTTCTCCTGAGATGTCATACCTTTTCAGGATTTCGCTTTTCACCAGGTCATAGTTTTCTGACTGTGCAGTGTCCACACTGCTGTAGGCAAGTTGGGCTTTCCCTGTCAGGCAGGGTAACAGTCTGATTGTCCATTGCTGCCTTGGCCATTGGCAGGCTGTGGCAATTCTTTCAAAATTTGTCAGGTATGCCTCAATATCATCCGAGGGACACAACTTTGTAAATTTAATGGTTTTTAAGTTGTTTGTGTTTCGTTGCTCTTCTGGATCTGTGCCAGATCCTCTGCCTTAGACAGCTTGCAAGGCATCCAGCCATCGCTGCTCCTGTCGCTGCATCTCTTCTCTCCTCTGCTGCTCCTGTCACTGCATCTCCTCTCCTCTATACTTCTAAACGTTGAATCTCTTTTTCTCTCTACTTCTCCATCTCTTTTTGTTGTATAGCCCACCATTTGAGAAAGTCCATCAGGCTTTCTGGTTCTGTCACTGCCTGTTCTTTTTCCATACCTTTCTCTATGCTTCCCTGGTACTAGGTCCAGTACCCATGCACAAAACTCCTGGCTTAGAGTATGCACGGCGTAAATCCCACTTAGGCTGACACCATCTGTCGTTGAAGCACAGGTCAGGAAACATAGGAAAAACCAGGAGCAGTTGTAAAATCCACAAGAGCATTTATTTCTACTAGCAATAACATAAAAATAAAATTGTTCAGTATAGCCATTTACAAAGGCAAAATAAAATAGAGAAGATCCATCAGAGTTTTTCTTCAATCTCTGTGTCCTTCTCCTTTTTGCAAGCAATTGCAGCTCTGCTCTCTTAAAAGTCCTTCCAACCCTCATTCTTAACAAGCATCCTGTTTCTTCCAAAATGTTCTTGTATGTTTCAGACAGGTACAGGCAGGAACACAGTGTCCCTGAACTGAGGCCCCTTTTCCACAGCTCTTCTGCAAAAGGCTTAAAAATTGCACTAAGGTAACCTCTTGCATTTCCAACAGCTTTTTGCAATTATCTCAAACCATAATTACATACATTTCAAAAATTAACACTATATAATTTCTAAACAAAGGGATCCCAATATCAGTTACATTTCCACATAATGATTTGCATATATTTTTATATCAGCAGATATGCAAGAGAGGAAAAAGACAGAACAGCGAGGGAAGACTGAGAGACAGCGAGAGGCAGAGAACTGCAAGACTGTCAGGGTGATCAAACCCTTGGTCTCACAGGAAAATTTGGTTGAGCAACCAGACAGGCAAGAGACAGGAAGGAAAGATAATAGAACAGATCACTGCATTCAAACTCTCCATAACAACTGGGACAGGGTCCTATTGCACCCTGTCACAGCCTGCAGCAAAGTTCTTGTTACTGGAACTGGTTTTGTCAAATTGTCTTTTCTCTGGCACCAGTGTGCCCCGAGATGAAACTGTACAGCTCTCATTTGGAACCTGGCTCCCAGGACTGTGCCTGTTGCTGCAGTCATATGTCCCAGAAGTAAGTAAAAGTAAGTAAGTAAAATGTTATTTTTGAGCGCTTTTCAAAAACCAAAGTGCTGTACAAATAAACAACATTTAAAATAACAAACATTAAAACAATAATAAAATCATTCTCCATAAGCTTTTAAAAATAAAAATGTTTTTAACTCAGTTTTAAAGCTCTCGATGGTCAGGCAGCCTCATATCCAACGAGGCAGAGAATTCCACAGGGCAGGGGCAGCGTAAGAAAATGCACGTGCCCCAGAAGTCTTCAAATGAACCCTGGGAATCTCTAGCAATCCCTCGTCGGCGGATCAGAGTGAGCAAGAGGGGCAGTAGGGGGTAAGGAGATCTTGCAGATACTGCGGTCCCTGTTCGTGTAAGGCTTTATAGGTCAGTAATCTGACCTTGAAGGTGCAGAAACTGTCTTGCTGATTGTGACTCGTTCAGCTTGAACGAGGCAGCTATCTGCAGAATGCTTTGCACCCTGTCCTGAGGGAGGAAAGCTCTTCCCTTCATTGTGTTCAGTTCTGCTTCTACGAAATGCAGGACTTGTACTGGAGTGAGAAGGGAATTTTCCTGATTTACCAGGAATCCTAGAGACTGTAACAAGTTTAGTGTTACCTTTAGATGGTCTTGTACCTGCTGTGGTGAACTCCTCACCACTAGTCAGTCGTCAAGACAAGGGAAGACTAATATACCTACCCTTCTTAGGTATGCTTCTACCACTGCCAGGCACTTTGTAAATACCCTGGGTGTTGAAGTGAGGCCGAAAGGTGGAGCTGAGAATTGGTAATGTCCTAATGGAAGTCTGAATCTGAGGTACTTCCTGTGAGATTCTCTTACTCAGATGTGAAAGTAGGCATCTTTCAGATCCAGGGATGCCAGCCAATCTCCCTGCTGGATTACTGGCAAAATAACTGCCAGTATGACCACTTTGAACTTTGGTTTTATTAGGTGCCTGTTCAATAGTCTGAGGTCTAGAATAGGCCGCCACTCCCCATTTTTTCCTTTTGGTGAGGAAGTATCTTGAGTAGAAACCTCTTCCTTTCTGATGAATTGGAACACACTCCACTGCTTTTAGCTGGAGTAGGTTTTGAACCTCTTTCTCCAGGAGTTTTTCTCTATGACGGAAGCTGGTTTGAACACCCTTGTTCTCAAGGGAGGAAAGGACTTGAAACTCAGGGACAAACCCTGACTCACTACCTCCAGGACCCATTTGTCTGTGGTGATGGATTGCCAAGCCTGAAAATAGTGAGCCAGTCTGCCCCCTACTGGTAGAGGGAAGGCAACCTTGATCATTAAGTCAGGGGTTACGCTTTGCTTGGGGCTGAGCTTGGGTAGTTTGGGAACCTCTCCTACAGCCCCATCTACCTCTGCCCCTGAAATACCCAGTCTGCTGTGGGTATTGCTGATAAAGGACCTGCTATAGGCTGTCCTTCCTCTGCCTCCCCTTTTGTAAGGCCTATAGGAGGAAGAAGGCCTCTCCTTTGAAGAATTGCTTTTATAGGTGGCCTTATACTCATCCACCTTCTTCATGTATGCTTTAGTCTGTTGACCAAAAGTGAATGATCCTCTACAGGGAAATCCATAGCCTTGGCCTGGGTATCCTGTGTTAAATTAGTAACCCTGAGCCATGCAGCATTCTAGGGGCTATGGTGAGGGCCATCCATCTGGCAGCATTGTCGTTGGCATCTGCTGCCATTTGAAATGGATACTTGGTTGCTTCCAGCACAAATCTCATCAGAGAGAGGTGATGGAGCCTTCTCTGCCATGGCTAACATGGACTGCCACACTGATTTTTGATACTGTGCTGAGTAAGCTTAGTAGTTAGCCTGTCATATGCCCAGTGAAGCAGCTAAGTAACCTTTTTTTGCCATGCTATCTTGTGAGAGTCCTTCTCAGGTGGGTGAGATGCAAGAGGTACCCTCACCTTCTCACAGGCTGCTTGCTGGACTATCCTCTGATGGCCTGGGTGAGAAAAGAGGAATTCAGCCCCTTGTCGATCCAGCTGGTACTTTTTATCTGCCTCCTTGTCCAAAGGTGGAACAGAATTTGGAGTCTGCAGGATTTTAAACAAGTCTTTTTTTAAAGAACTTGTTTATAGGGAGACAGACTTTCTTTGTGGGTGTTAACCCCATCATCTCCATATATGCGGCTTCTTCCTCATCCTCTATGACCTCTGTGGGAGCCAGATCAAGGGCATCCACTATTTTTCTTACAAATGAAAAATGAGAGGAAAAATCCTCTGGTCCAGGAGGAGACCCAAATTCCTGCTCTGGTGAGATCTCAGGCTCAATAGGCTCACCTTCATCCATTTCAGGTAACTCATACTCCTCAAACTCCATTGTCTCCGGAGATGGGTTTGGGTCAGAGGAGGGACCAACTGGGATTTGAACCAGTGCTGGGAGGGTTGGAGTAGGTATAAAACCCTGTAAAGCCTGTATGACCTTCATGGCCTGGGCAATCTCCTCTGATGATGGCAGGCTATGAAGCACAGATGAAACCCCTTTTGGTTTATCAGTCAGGGGATCAACATGCTTTGCTTTCTTAGTTTTTTTTGTGGAAACCAGAGAGTCAGCCAGATCACCCATCCTTTTTCCAGTAGTTGTTTCACCCTTGTCAGGGGTGCTCAAGGAAGAGACAATGGTTTCACCCACAGATTTCAAGGGGGTGGATTAGTCAGAACCCGCAGCACCCTTCTCCAATTTTCTTTGGAGTCTTTCCAGTCTCTTTTCTACTGTTTTCTGAGGGAATGATTTGCAGATATCAGTGGGCGCTTCTGGGGTCAGAAGCGTCTCCCCAGTCATCTTGGGACGCAGCGCTTCTCCAGCCGCCGTCCCCACCAGCACTCCAGCTCACAAGGTAGGCTCCTCTCTGGGATTAAGCACTGGCCTGAGCCCCGGCTACAGCTTTTCCTCCCACTGGCTCTGCGAGCGGACAAGGACCTCCTGATTGGTCCACTCGCAAAACCCAGCCTCGCCATTGGTTAGCACCTTAAACCTTGCAGAAACTGTACCTTGATCTCCAGGTGGGTGCAGTCTTCAGTGGCTTCAGCAAATTCTTCTCTCTGGGTATCCTCTACCCCTGTAATTTGTCCCACGCATCCTCCCCGGCCCCCTATTAAATCGACCTAAGCCCTTTCCTCGGCCCCTCCTCTATTCTCTTATTGGCCTGCTATATCCCTCTGCTTCAGTAGCCTCTCACCGTCTTGCTAATACCCCGCTGATGTTGACAAGATCCTTCCAGCCAATGCCATAACCTCGCTGCAGGACTAAAGCCTGTCAATTATTTCCATGTGCTGTTACTAGCTGCACCTCTACCTTCCTTCTGCTGTTTATTTCCCTTCTGCAGCGTTCTTGTTGGACCCTGCTCTCCTGACTGTTATCAAGACAGCCAATTATTTTCTCCGCTTTCTCTCTCGTCATTAGGATACATCTGTATTCCTAATTGGACTTCACTCCTGTGGATCTGATTCTGTTCTTCTGCCAGTACTGCATATCATAACCAGATTTCAGGGAGGGTTCTTTTTTTTTTTGGCACTGACTCTTAAAATGTCTCACATAGCTTCGGACCATTTATACCAAGTAGGTATGCTTTTTTGCACCCTACTTCCATGCCTTGCTCCGCTAACTGCAGTTACTCCAATAAGCACAGTGTTGCACACACCCTGCCCCGACAATTTTGCGTCTGTTTCATTACCTTTTCTTGATGACAATATCGATCACTTTGCTCTGTACGGCACCAGAACAACCTACTGCGGAGACCCCACCGATCAAGTTATTCCCTCACGCTGTATTGTGCGTAATTACATTATCCCTGTAAAGGTGTTGTTATCCATCTCACTGGGCCTGTTTGGGCCTTCTACACCCCAGTCTCCATCTCATTTCGGTACACACAAAAGGGGAAGGGCCTGTCTCTTAAAGTTGATCATAAATGCCATCAAAAATTTCTTCTTTTGCTACTTATTTGTGCAGGCAACACTGAATTAAATCCTGGCCCTATGCTACCTATCTCAGCTCCATCAGGCCTGGCAAATCTAAAGGGTATGGGTTTCCTACATATAAATGCGTGTACCTTGCTAAAGCATCTCGGTGCTATACAAACATGGATTTGCCACTCACAACCAGATGTCCTGGTGGTCACTGAATCATGGTTGAAACCCTCTATCCAGGACCATGTGGTTACTATTCCATCCTATAATATCTATAGGGCCGACAGACTAACTATGGGGGGCAGAGTTCCCCACTGTCTGAAAATATAGGGCGGTGGCAGTGGTGATCGGGTCAAAAGTTGCGTTATTTTTCTGGACCTCTCATATGCACTGTGCATGTGCATAAGTGGATTTTAAGTAAAATATAGTGTGCTGGCATCAAAACGGGTAGAAGTGCAATAAAGGATGTCAATAAAAGATAATTTCGGAGGATTTTGTAAAAACAATCAGTAATGAATAAAAATATAGGGTGGTGGTAAAAAAATATAGGGTGGTGGTAAACAATATTGAACGGTGGTAAAAAAATATAGGGTGGTGGCCCACCGCGCTAAAACAATGAATGGGGAACACTGGGGGGGTAGTCATTTACATTGCTGACATAATTAACGGCATCTCTAGCAGATTCCACCTCACTGCCCAATGAATTTGAAAGTGCTATCATTAAAGTTCAACTCTCTTAGACTGCCTCTCTTCACATACTTGGATGTTACAGGTCTCCCTCTGCAAGGCATAAAATACTGAACTACCTGAGAGAGACCTTACCTACAATGTCTTCGGAATTTATTATTATGAGAGACCTCAACATGGATTGGTCATCAGCCACCTCTAAAGGAAGTTTGCGATACGTTTGAGCTTATCCAGGAACCCACCCGTCCCAATCTTAGAAACCTGGAAAGCAGCACACTGCTTGATCTTATCTTAGTGAATAGACCGCATCTTATCTCTCACTCTGATGCTCTCTTCAATTACCTTAGTGATCACCGTGCCATTGCCTGTGTGAGATCCACCCCTAAAATAATATCTACTTCTAGGTACATCTTCAAGACGTGTAGTCGGAACTTTGATCCTTACGCCTTCCTCACTGATCTTCAGTTCGCAAACTGGCAAGATTTCTACCTGGCCAATACAGTAGCCAAAGCTTTTGAGATTTTTCAAACCATAGTTCTTGATGCCATAGACAGACATGCACCACTGATTAAAATATGCACCAAAAAGAAGTCCTGTCCTTGGTTCGCGGCTAGCCTTAAATCTGCACTGCTAAATAGGGATGACTTATGGAAAAGGGCGAGAAAATCTAAACAACCAGTGGACTGGACAGCCTTTAAATCCGCTGCTAGAAACCAGTGCACTAAGCTAATTAGGACTGAGAAAGCTAATTACTTTCATACTAAACTTGACTGCTTGTCTAGTTGTGCAACTAATTTTTGGAAAACACTTAAGGATCTAGAAGGCTTCCGCCCAGCCAGCTCACTTCTGCCAAAAATCACATCTGGTGGTATTTCCACAATGGACAAAAAATGAGATTCTTG
This sequence comes from Neoceratodus forsteri, assembly GCA_016271365.2. Lineage (NCBI taxonomy): Eukaryota > Metazoa > Chordata > Ceratodontiformes > Ceratodontidae > Neoceratodus > Neoceratodus forsteri. The sequence continues at coordinate 519,901,020 of CM028129.1, read as the reverse complement.
AATTACTCAATAACCATTTTATGATTGCTGCTTTGGCATTTGATACATCACCAGCATCCAAGCTTCATTCACAGCTTAGCAGCCAGGACCCTGTATGCCAAACTCCAACTGCCAATACTCATGTAGGAGCATTCTCCTTCACCCCTGTTACTTTCAAGTATCTGGAGGACCTATTACTGAGCCTAGACATTAGAAAGTCAGCTGGTGCAGACCTTATCAAACCATATTACTTAAAACTGGGTTATTACATTTTGTCTCCCCCATCACTCACCTATTTAACATGTCCCTGGCTCTAGGTGAACTCCCCCCAATCTGGAAAATACCCCATGTCATCCCCCTGTTTAAATCCGGCGTACCCAGTGATTTAAATAACTATCAACCGATTTCCCTTTTGCCCGTCTTGTCCAAATTACTCAAAAAGGTTGTCAATGAGCAACTCAGGAGTCACCTTGAATCACTCAACTTAAGTCCAGTTCAGTCAAGCTTCAGGCCATGCCACAGTACTATATCTGCATTGGCAAAGGTCACCAACGATTGGTAGATTGCCTTGGATACAAAAAATTATGTGTGCGCTTTGTTTCTTGACTTGAGCAAAGCATTCGATACTGTAGACCATGACATACTCCTGTCTGCACTAAAAAGCATTGACGTGGATCATTCGGCCATGAAATGAGTTACTAGCTACCTCACGGAATGGCACCAGCTGGTTAAGGCGGATGGGGGCTTCTCTCCCAAAAAAACTCTGTTAAGAGGTGTCCCCCAAAGGTCTATTTTAGGTCCTTTACTTTTTATGGTTTATATCAACAACGTTAATAATGGTATCAATTCGGCAAACATCCACCTGTTTGCTGATGATTCTGTACTATAAAAAGCCAGGCCTTCTCCAGAACTAGCCTGTGGGGATCTTCAACGAGACTTCAACCACTTACAGAAAAATTTACTACAGTTAAAGCTCCTCTTAAATGCTAAAAAAACTAAGGCCATGCTACTAGCCCCTTCCACCAATGCAACAAAACAATGTTCCCTTGGATCAGCTCCCCATATATCTACAATCCTGAGTGAGTCTCTGGAATTCATGGAGAAATTTAAGTACCTTGGATTTTGGATAGACCACAAATTGTCCTTCATTGACCACATAGATGAACTCAGTAAAAAATTAAAACATAGACTTGGACTCTTCTTTTGAATAAAAAATCTACGCACACCGGAAGCAAAAATAAGGCTGTTTATGACCACATCCATGCCCCTTCTGGACTACACTGATTTTCTATATAGCCAAGTCCCAAACTTTGCCCTCTCTAAGCTGGATACTCTCCATCATCAAGCCATTAGATGTATTACTGGCCTACCATACTCCACCCACCACTGTGAACTTTATGCTAAAATAGGGTGTAGCTTGCTCAGTGTCAGACGACAAAAAAACACAGTGCTTTGGACCTAGAGAGCCTGACCATGGTGGGTTTTAAAACATCCCTAAAAACACACCTATTTAATCAAGCCTTCTCTGGGCTATAACTTGAAAGGTATTTCACTAGATAGTCACTCATAAGAATTGTAAGGGAATGTAATGATTTTAACTGTTTGAAGTAGTGAATGTATGTTTATATGCATATGTATTTTAATTGTAAGGGCGACCTGATTTCAGGAAGGACACTTTTTAAACATAAAGTCCTCTTATGCTCCTACCCCTACCCCCTCCTTCCCCCTCCCCCTCCTCCTCAACAAGCTCCTGCAATATATTGTGAGCTGCCTGCCCACCTGCAGTGCTGGAAACTATATTATCTTACATCTCAGTCCAAATCCCCAAGGTGAGAACCAGGCATGGGAAATCAGCATTAGTCACACTTTTCCAGCCATTTGGAACACCATACAGAAAACCTTAAAGTCATCAATCCCAGTGAAACTGAGCTTCTTTAAATCCTTGTACCAATGTTCATTCAAGGGAAACTTGTAGCTGCGTTCACTGACTGCACTTCACCAGTAATTATCCTAGGACTCGGACAATGCTTCTTTGGCTGTGCCCTGCACCTATTATTTGCACTTTTTTCCTACCCCAAGCTATACTTCCACCCCCCCATTACCCCCTACCCCAAGTTCCTGGCGGCTCCTTACTCTCCCCTCTACCACTGGCTCCTTACGGTCTTTTTGCTCCATCCAATTGCTTGTGTCCTCCCTAGCAGCCATTGTACATAGGTTTGTGTTGATTCCGGTTGCTGTACCTCTTTTTTGCATTAATTACTGAATTTTCAGTTAGAATGTCCATGCATTGACTGTATTATTATATGTTTTTCTTGTATTTACTTAGTCCTGCATATATTTTGTCCCTTGTATTCGCATATGTAATTGTCCTGGCCCATCTTGTAAATGGGTTTTCTCTCAATGATGTTCTACCTGGTTAAATAAAGATTGATTGATTTATATTACATTCTGCTGAAAAATGGTTATTCCCCAGGCAGACTACACATAAATCGTGCTTGTCTGCCTTTGGAAAAACATCCCCACACTTAAGGCAGTTTTTAAACCCTGGGGGTTCAGTCTTTTACTTTGTTTTTTCTGCCATTGTTCAACCGATGAAGAAAAACAGAACCACAATAAAGATTTTACTTTTTTTTTTTTTTAAATGCGGTGGGTTCAGGAATCAATGAAAGTTCCAATACTGAACTGGGAACCGCAAAAATAGAACCAGGTTAGCGGTTTCAAATATAATAATTTGTTAAACTAAAACAACTCAAATAAGTAAAACTAAATACTGGAGACAGTAAATAAAGCTCTGGGAAAAGGTACTAAGACCTGGTTCTTCAACGATTATACCAAACCAAGAGGAACCGAGAAAATAAACTAAAACAACACTTAAATAATGCTAACTAACAGTAAGGTGATAAACAGAAAATAAAAGCAGCAGTAAGAATAATAATATAAGAAACTACTTATATTCAGTGAAGAACCACAAGGAACGACTGAGAGGGAGGTCTCCTGGGCGTCTTGACTTGTCAAGAGGAGAAAGAAATCTGATACGTTGGTGGAACATTGCAGCTGATAAGGGCAGCAGTTTGAATATGTAGCACGTTGGTGGTACATTGCAGCTGATAAGGGCAGCAGTTTGAATATGTAGCACGAGCCAAGGATAGTTCTATCATTAGCATATAGTTCCATTATCTCCAAGCAGCTCTGCTTAGGAGGCTGACTGCAGAGAGTTAGGAATATAGAAGAATACCTGGGGTTAGAAACCCAAACTATATTACAATGTGACTTCCAAAAATGAGGTACAAACAAGGCATTACCTCTAGTTATCCCCGGCAGAGTTTGTTCATACCCCCCAGGGCAGAGTGCCAGTCCCACACTAACAGTGGGTGAGGTACTCTGAGGGACAGTTTGTTCCCAAATAAATGATCAACCAGGCTATAATGCCTGCAGAAGAAAAAATAAAAAGTGGTGGTGTCATTGGAGTCTCCTCTAGGAACAGTCTCACTCCCTCAATCTGCCAAAGCTGTTACTTTACCATGGCTCTGTTAGGCTTAATAGGTGGGGACGCGGGTTTCAAGCTCCTCTCCTTGACGAGGCTCTCTCCTAATTTAAAACTCAATCCATGGATCTCTATTATCCACTCGGTAAGGAGTGTCAGGAGATCCATGTGGGCCGTCCTCCAACGCTTTCGCCACAGAGGGCGACTCCACAACCACCCTGTCTTATTTTATCAGTGCTAGTAGGTAGGGAGGCAAGGGGGACCCACAGTAAATCTAAGATCAGCCCTGCGTTGCTAGATCCCACCAGAGAAAGTACCCAGTGGGTCGGGTTTCAAAATAGCAACTCTGAAGCCCACAGATCAACCAATGAGACTTATTGGTCACGTTGACAGTCTGGGTACCACCCAACCCCCACCAGGGGCCAGCTGGGCAATCTTAAAAACTCGACTAGTCTCTTGTTCATCAATCATCAATCATCATCATCATCATCATCATCATCATCATCATCATCATCATCTTTATTTATTCAGGCGAACATCATTGAGAAAGGCTCATTTACAAGATGGACCTGATAAGGTCAAGGTTCAACAGTTGATACAAGACAGATACATCATACACTTATATAAAACAATTATACATACAGGGGAAAAAAATGTTTATAAACACAGTGATGTACAGTAAAATTCATATAATAAAAATGGGTTATAGGAGAGTTAAGCTAATATTTACAGTATATACAGTATATACATATCCCAGTGGAGGGGCCATGGCAAACACACAGCATAATGTAATACTAGGATGGTGAGGGTATTACTGGGTGCCATAAGATGGGGTGTCTGCCTGGGAGGGAGAACTGAAGAACAAAGATTATGCCATATATGGTTAATTTTTGGGAGGGAGATTGTGAGATGACAAAGCAAGCTCTAGCGGTAGCAACTGCATTTCTCTGTGAAGAAAACTGTACAATGCTGTTTAAAGGATGCAATTGGAATAATACTGGACAATTTTAGGGATTTTTGTAGGGTGTTCCATGCTATAGCTAGAGAATAGCTGATTGTTGCCCTCCCTAGCCGGGTGTTGAATTTGGGCAATTTGAACAGGATGATGTTGTTGCTTCTTAGGGCATAGGAGCTAGGAATGGTCTGGGTGAAGCAGTCCAGACTATAGTTTGGAAGTTTTTTTGATAACGCTCTGTAAATCCATAGGGCTGCATTTCTGTTCCTTCTGAGGTGAAGGGAAACCCATCCAACTGCAGCATGAAGAGAGCAGCGATGGGTATTAGATGGCAGATCTGTAATGAATCTTACTGCTCTGTGGTATAAGGTATCCAACTTGTGTAGGTAGGAGGTGAGGCAGTGACTATAAAGGAAGTCTGCATTGTCAACAACTGAGAGAAAAATGGCCTGGACTAACCTCATCTTTGAATCTCTGTTTAGGAAGGGTTTTAATCTATAGAGAAGGCCAAGCCTTTGGCAAAGCTTTTTTAGCAGTTCTTCTAAATGGTGAATGAAGTCGAGTCTGTTGTCAATCCACACAACTAGGTATTTGAAATTTTCTACATACTCCAGGTTTTCTCCAAGTATAGTGCATAGCTGGGGGAGAATGATTGAAGAGGAGGTGCTGGTAGAGCTTTGATTTGTGAACATCATTGCTTTAGTTTTCTTTGCATTCAACAGAAGCTTTTTCTCAAGTAACTGATATTGTAACAGGGAGAATTCTGTTTGTAGGATTTCACGAGCAGCTGCAGATGAAGGTTGCTGACATACAAAACAGTGTCATCAGCAAAGAGGTGTACAGAGGAATTGGTGAGGGTTGAATCAATGTTATTTATATAAATGGCAAAAGGATAGGACCCAGGATAGTACCTTGGGGACTCCTCTTAACAGTGGTTTTAATGGGGATAGGTCACCTTCAGCTTTACCTGCTGTGACCTACCGTGAGATAACACCTGAACCACTTAAGGAGGGTGGATCTAGGCCAAGGGAGAGCAAGGATGATAGTAGAAGCTCGTGGTCCACAGTATCAAATGCTTTGCTCAGGTCCAGAAATACTGCACAGACATTATTCTTTTTATCTAATTCGGTTTGCCAGTCATTTGTGACCTTGGCTAGTGCAGTGATAGTGCTATGCTTGGCCCTGAATCCAGATTGAGCTGGATTCAAGAGGTTAACATTGTCAAGATACTCCCTTAACTGGTTACTCACTAATTTCTCCAGCATCTTGGATAGCACTGGTAGAATGGAAATGGGCCTGTAATTATTAAGTTCCATAGGGTCCCCTGATTTTAGAAGGGGAACCACTTGGGCTGTCTTCCACAGTGTGGGAATAGAACCAGAGTTTAGAGATAGGTTAAAGAGATGAGTTAGGGGGACTGCAAGTATGTGGGATGCAATCTTTAAAAAGTAGGGGTCCAGAGAGTCTGCCCCTGCGTTTATTTTGGTATCCAGCTGCCATAATAGGTCCTCTACTTGCTTCAACAGTACAGATTTGAAGCTGAAGGAAGAGTCAGCTCTCTGAACACCAGTGTGCTGGGAGCTTAATTGTTCCCTCAGCAGGTTAGCTGGGGAGGTGTCAAAGGCAAGGCCAGTCGTTGTGAAGTGGTTATTGAAGGCGTCCAGAATTTCCATTTTGCCAGTGATAGGGCCATCACTGTGGTGTAACTGAGTTGGAAGGGAGGTACTAGCATCCTGCCCCACCATCCCCTTGATGGTACTCCAAAACCTAGCAGGATTATGATAGGAGGAGTCGAGCTCAGCCAAGTAGTAGGCAGCCTTTGCATCCCTAACTTTCTTGGTGCATCTATTCCTTGCTTTCCTAAAGATCATCCAGTCATTTGCATCCTTGGTTTTTCTTGCCATTTTCCAGACTTTGTCTCTCTCCAGCAGTGCAGCTTTGAGGTCAGCTGAAAACCAACGACAGGATTTGTTTTTTATTCGGATACTAAATATTGGGGCATGGGTGTTAAGGGCATTTATTATTTATTATTCTGTGCTTTCTCCACAGAATGGGCAAGGTAAAACTCTTGCCAGTTTGGAGATTGAGCTAGATCATGCAAATATCCTTCGATGTTGATGTTTTTCTTGGATCTCCTCATGAGGAATTTTGCAGGGGTTGTTGTTTTGCTGGTGGATCTTACCCCTGCAATGGGGCAGTGATCACTTATGTCGCAGAGAAGCACTCCAGCGTGTGTGAATAGATGTGGTTTATTCACTAGCATGATATCGAGTAGTGTGCTGTTATTACTATTCCTTGCATTAATTCTTGTTGGCTCATTAATTAGCTGTGTGAATCCATATGTATCACAGAATGACACCAGAGGTGTAGCTGCTTGGGTAAGCCAGTTGAAATTCAGGTCACCTAGAATAATGACTTCTTCAGTGCTGGGCTTGAGCAGATTCCCCAGGTGGGATAAGAGCTTGAGGTCAGCAGAGGGGGTCTGTAGCATCCAACTAGCTGAAAAGCTGCTGTACTGGGGAGAGAGACTTTAAGGGATAGGCATTCAAATTCCTTGGGCATAGAGGTTGCAGCAACACAGGATATAGGTATACCGGATTTTGCATATATAGCTACTCCACCTCCCCTTGTTTGGCGATCCGCTCTGAATAGCTGATAGTTGGGTAGGTTAACATCCCTGTCTGCTTTGATGGGTTTGAGCCATGTCTCAGATACCACAAGAAAGTCTGGCAAGGTATGGGCAACCCAGGCTTGCATCAGTGTAAGCTTTTTCAACAGACTGCATACATTAATATGCAGAAAACTGAGGCCTTTAATTGAGGTTAGGTCTGATGGAGAGGTAATACATTCAGGGGGTCCAGGGTTGATTTCCATGTTACCAATACAGAGCAATAGAAAGAGCAGGAGTTTCATGAGGGCTGCCAGTGATAGGGAGAGGGGGCTGTCTTTGGTCCTCCTTCTCTTATTCTTTGCCACTCTTTGGGGTGCTCCATGTGGGGTTATGGAATTGTCGAGACATCAAGTAGCAGTTTGGTGGTTAGGTGTAGGGGATCTGTATATCCAGTAGTGGAGCCTTGATAGAAATACATCTGTGGTGGTTTGTTTCTCCTTTTGAGGGTCACCCCACTGTAATCGATGCAGCAATGGTAGGGCATATGTGAGGGTTTGAGCGTCAAACAATGGGGATGATTCAGAGAGACTGGGCGGATGGCTCACCCTATGTTGTGTGACAGGGACATCTTCTTTGTGGAACCCCATGGCTGACAGTGAAAGGAGTATCAGCAGTAAACTCCCCATTGTGAGAGAGATATTGTTGGTTGGCTACCGGGAGAGTAGTGAAGTTGCTGATTGGTTGGATCAGCAAGCCGGTGAGACAGTTTGTTGGTTTAGGGTAATGCTGAGGGCGGGGAAGATATTTGCGGGAAGATGTCTATAAAAGTAACACACAAGAGGGGGAAAAGGCGGGTAGGCAAAAATTTTGCGGCTTTCCTGGAGTCCTCCTCGCTGTCCCTCCCGGCCTAAATGGTTCCCTAGGTCAGCTAAAGGTGCCTTACGACAGCCCGCTGTGAAATGAAGCCCAGCTCAGCTGGGTGCTGTAGGGCAGTGATGGTAGGCTGGAGAGAGCAGAGGAAGGTGCAGGAATTAAACAGAGGTGGAAATAAGTGTTCTTGTTCGTCACTGACTAAATCTGCACAACAAAAGGCTGTGGGGGTGCTGTGGCGCCTCAGTGTCTGGCCCACCTTGCAATTGCAAAAAAGGATTTGTAATCACAGTGAAGAACAATAAATCAACAGTTTCCCCTTGCAATTACCTTAGCAGAAACAGCACTTTTAGGTATTTTTCACAGTTTAAGGAAGGAAAAGTGGCACCTCAGCGTCTGGCCCACTTCGGATACCAGGATTTAGAATTACAGCAAAAATACAACAAATCAACAGAATCCCTTTACAATTTCAGCAGATAGAAGACAGCTCTTTTTGGGGATTTTGCAAGAAAAACAGGGAAGAAATTCCCAACTCCCAGACAGTTTGGTATAGCAGGCTCAGTCAGTGAAAGTCAATGGGGCAGGAGAGCCAATCGGCTGCTGTGCCTAGAGAGCGGCTAAACACCCGATTGGCTGCGGCTTTCCAGTCCTCCTCGCTGTCCCTCCTGGCCTCGTGGTTCCCTGAGTCGGCTAAGGTGCCGCTGACCACCCGCTGGCGGAGCGAAGCCCCGGCGCTCAGCTGGGTTCTGTGGGGCAGTGATGGTAGGCTGGAGAGAGACAGAGGAAGGTGCAGGAATTAAATAGAGGTGGAAACAAGTGTTCCTGTTTGTCACTGACTAAATCTGCACAATAAAAGGTTGTGGGGGGGGGTGCTGTGGCGCCTCAGTGTCTGGCCCACCTTGCAATTGCAAAAAAGGATTTGTAATCACAGTGAAGAACAATAAAGCAACAGTTTCCCCTTGCAATTACCTTAGCAGAAACAGCACTTTTAGGTATGTTTCACAGTTTAAGGAAGGAAAAGTGGCACCTCAGTGTCTGGCCCACTTTGGATACCAGGATTTAGAATTACAGCAAAAATACAACAAATCAACAGAATCCCTTTACAATTTCAGCAGACAGAAGACAGCTCTTTTTTGGGGGGGATTTTGCAAGAAAACAGGGAAGAAATTCCCAACTCCCAGACAGGTTTCGGTATAGCAGGCTCAGTCAGTGAAAGTCAATGGGGCAGGAGAGCCAATCGGCTGCTGTGCCTACAGGAGCGCTCGCTTACCGATTGGCTGCGGCTTTCCCGAGTCCTCCCTCACTGTCCCTTCCGGCCTCGGTCTTCTCTTGTTAAGCTCCCTACACCTGACTGGGGTTCTCCAATGGGGGGGGGGATCTCCTCTCTGTCATCTCTGTCAGTTGCTGTGCCCTAAGCACATTTGTTTCTGAAAAATATTTTCCTCTTGTACCTTGTACCTTATTTTCTTATTTTTGAAAAATATTTTCCTCTTGTACCTTATTTTCCTCTGTGAGGTATTTAAAGATCTCTAACATATCCTTCCTTTCTTCCAGGGTGTAAATATTGACTTCCTGTAGTCTCTTCTCATAGGGCTTTTGATGTAGACCATACACCATTTTAGTCGCCCTCCTCAGGACTGCTTCCGCTCTATGTCTTTCCTGAGATGTGGCCTCCAGAACTGTACACAGTACTCTAGGTGAGGTCTTACAAAGTCACCACCACCTCTCTCCTTCTGCTAGGGATACCCCTCCCTGTGCACCCCAACATCCCACCAGTTCTTCCAACTGCCTTGTCACACTGCCTGGCAAACTTTAGGTCATCAGAGAAGATTACCCCCAGGTCTCGCTCCTGCTTGGTGGTTGCCAATAACATGCCCCTCATGTTGCATTCTGCCGCTGGGTTCCTGTGCCCCACATGCATTCTTTTGTACTTTTTCACACTGAAACCCAGCTGCCATACCCTTGACTACTCCTTATGTTTTCTCAGGTCTCTGCTCATCCTTTTCACCCCCTCTGGAATGTCCATCCTACTGCAGATTTTGATGTCATCCACAAAGAAGAAGGCCTCCCCCCTCTAGCTCCTCTGCAGTATCTCCTATAAAGACATTAAACAGGACAAGTCTCAGCACTGATTCCTGAGGTACCCCACTGGTCACTCTCACCTCCTCAGAGTGAACTCAGTTTACAACCACCCTCTGTCGACAATCCCCTAACCAATTTCTTACCCAGTTTACCACCTCTGGACCCAATCCTAAGCTACCCAGCTTGTTTAAAGAGCTAGTGGAGCAAAAACAAACAGACAGGAAAATAATACAAATTTTAAGAAGCAGTCAGTTGTAACTTTTTATTTCTGAAGTATTTTTATTTTTTTCCTTTTGCTCATCAGAAATCCCCGTGTGATAATATTGTGCTAGATGTGTGTGGAACAGCTCTTAGCCTGGCAACCGACATAGCTGTCTCTATCCTCCCCACTACATCATCAGCATTGTGATCTCACTGACAGTGACATCACAGGTGACTGACCTGGCAGCAACTGAATGGCTGTTCCTAACCAGCAGTGATGCCACCATCAGTGAAGCCACAATGCTGATGATGTAGTGGGGGCACAGAGATAGATATACCAACTGCCAGATAGGGTTCTGTCCCACACATCACACCTACTAACATCAGGTAAACAATCTTTTAAGGTGAAATAAGAAGTACCTCAGATATAAAAGGTGATGATTCACTGCTTTTAAAAAAGTACAGTTACGTAAGAACTTACCGTAACAGTAGATCTTCGAGAGAGGCTCTTGCAGTAGATAATTACATATAGGACAGACGCTGGCAGGAGGCAGGACCCCATGGAAAAATTTCTAGCTAGCAGTCCCTGGCGAGGGACCGCCCCCACGTCAAGTGACCAGCATCAGGAGACATCGGTATAAAGGCGGTCCCTCACCCCACTCTTCAGTTCTTTCCCGCCAAGGGCCAACAAAGGCCGGATGAGATAGAAGCGGATATTTTCTTAAATGGAAAAGGAGTTAAAAAAGCTTAGGGGGATGGAGGGCGGGAAGGTATTACCTACTGCAAGAGCCTCTCTCGAAGATCTACTGTTACGGTAAGTTCTTACGTAACTGTACTATCTTACTTCGAGAGGGCTCTTGCAGTAGGTAATTACATATAGGACTGAATCCCAAGCAGTCTGGAACAAGGAAAAGCACACGGGAGGAGGAAAGCTGCCCAGAGTAGATCCTCTAGCTGAGAAGGCCTTAAGAAAGGAGGCCTTGCAGAACAGCCAGCCAGAAGCCCGCTCTACGGCGAGAGGCAATATCCAAACTGTAATGTTTCGTAAAGGTATGGATGGAAGTCCAGGTGATGGCAGCACAAATGCCGCCGCCACATTCTTGAAACAAGCTGCTGAGGCAGCGACTCCTCTGGTGGAGTGGCCTCTGACTTGACCCGGGAGGGTCTTGTTGTACTTGTCATAACAGAAAGTGATGCAATGAGCCAACCATTTGGATAGGCATTGTTTAGAAATAGCATTACCTTCCCTTTTCGGAGCAAAAGAGAAAAAGAGTTGATCTGTCTTTCTGAGATCCTTCGTCCGGTTAGTGTAGTATCTCAGAATCTGGTGAACGTCCATAGTATGTAACAAATACTCCTCTTGATTAGAGTACTGCATAAAAAAGGTGGGTAACTCTATGGACTGGTTCAGAGTAGACTCCGCTACCACCTTGGGGAGAAACTTAGGATTGGTACGCAGAGCCACGCATTCCTTGTGGAAAATTAAGTAAGGAATTTTACACATCAGGGCCTGGAGCTCGGAAATCCTCCAAGCAGAGGTAATGGCCACAAGAAACGGTGTCTTCCAGGAGAGGAACTTCAAGTCTGCGGAAGCTGCCGGCTCAAAGGGAGGCAGAGTTAGTTTCTCCAGAACAAAATTCAAATCCCAAGGAGGGGCGGGAACTCGGATAGGAGGTCTCAGGTGGAGAACCCCTCTGAGGAAAGTCTTAGAGACCTCCAGCTGAGCAAACGTTCTGTCTGCAAAGGGAACATGATAGGCCGAAATGGCCACCATGTGGACCTTCAGGGAGGAATGACTAAGACCCAGATCGAAGAGATGGCGCAGGTACTCCAGCAGATGACCAACAAGGCAGGAGAAAGGCTCAACGTCTTTTGAAGCTGCCCAGATTGTGAATCTTTTCCACTTCATGGCATAGGTAGACCTGGTGGAGGGTTTCCTAGCCTCCACCAGAATCTCTGCCAACTGGGGAGATACTCCAAAGCGGGCTTGTGCTATGTCTGCAGGAGCCATGCATGAAGCTGAAGGGACTTGAGACCTGGATGAACCAGGGTTCCCTGCTCCTGGGTCAACAAACCTTGTGACAGAGGAAGAGGAAGCGGTGGTTCCTCTGAGAATTGTTGTAGAAGACAGAACCAAACTTGCCTGGGCCAAAAAGGAGCGATCAGAATAGTTCGAGCTCCTTCTGACCCTAGTTTCTGCAGGACCCTTGGGATCAAAGGAATTGGGGGAAAGGCATAGACCAATCTGTCCTTCCAATCTAGAGACAGAGCGTCTCTCCAGAAAATGTCTCACTTTTGAACAAGCGAGCAGAAGACTGGAAGTTTTGCGTTTTGAGGGGAAGCGAACAGGTCTACCTGTGGTGTTCCCCAGCGTAGGAAGATATTGTCTAGGGCCCCTTGATCCAGTTCCCACTCGTAGGCCTAGGCAGATGAGCGACTCAGCTTGTCTGCCAAGGTGTTGTCGACTCCCGGAACATGGATTGCCGTGAGGTGAAGTCGTGCTGTACTGCCCAGTCCCACACCCTCATTGCTTCCCTGCAAAGAGGGTAGGATCGAGTCCCTCCCTGTTTGTTGATATACCATACCACACGCATGTTGTCCATCTGGACAGCTAGGTGGCCTGGAAGGAGATACAGGTGGAGGGCTTGGAGGGCATACAGGACTGCCCGAAGCTCTAGCACATTGATGTGAAGCGATTGTTCGAGCTTGGACCAAAAGCCCTGGGTCCGATGAGGACCAAAATGGGCTCCCCAACCTTCGCCCGAGGCATCTGTAGTCAAGAGTCTGGGAGGGAGGGGGGATGAAGAATGAAACCCCTCGAAACAGGTTCTCTCTGACCATCCACCACTGCAAGTCTCAAACCATGGGAGAGGAGACCAGAACTAGTGGCCATTGAGGCTGCTCTGGATTCTATTGCTCCTGTTCGTGAGCGCCCTCTTTCCCGTTGCCCCAGGGCCCCTTGGTTTGATGGGACTCTGAGGGAGATGCGGAGACAAGGGCGAAGGTTAGAGCGTTGCTGGCACAGCCCTCCACAAGGTACGCCTAATGCTTAACAAAGCATGTAGACATTACCAGTGCCCATAGACTCACCCATACCTGTCATCTTTCCTCCATGTCCACACTACTCAACCTTGATGAGCGCCTCTTGTTCCTAACCTGCCAAGTTACCTATAAAGCCCTCCATTTTCTATCCCCGCCAGGCCTTGCTAACTCTATTCACCGATCCAACCCCACGGTGCGCACTCGCGCCTCCAGCAAAGCTGCTCTGGTCATTCCAAGGGCACGGACCACCCAGAGCCAAAGGGCTTTCCCCTATAGAGCCCCCTCCTGGTACAATTCCCTCCCTGCTGGCATCACTGATGCCCCCTCACTCGCCAGCTTCAAATACAGCCTAAAAAATCACTTGCTCACTTCACACTCCTGCCACTGCCCCTGACCCCCCCATCCCACCTCCGTGATGACCAAAAAAAAAAAAAGGGATCGCCTTCCTAATTCTTTTGGCAGATAATGGTGTTATGACATGCTTCGCCTGTAACGTGACTGTGCCTATTGTTAAACTGTGTTGCTGATTATCTCGCATTGCCTGCAACTTGCCTGTGCCTTATTGCTGTACTGTATTTCTGATTGTCTCATGTATGTATGTTTTGTCTTCCTTTGACGAGGTACCTTTGTAAATGAGCCTCTGGCTCAAAGGTTGTTAAACTGAAGTTAAAATAAATAAATAAATAAATAAGTCCGCCCTTGATGACAACCGCCTTAGATTGATTGAACATTATACTAGTTATCAATCTGCAATCACCCATAAGAAGGCAGAATTCCTGTCCAGAAAGATTGCAGTTGCTCAGAATCGACCAGCTCAGCTGTTCCGAACTGTAGACAGACTGTGCAACCCAGCCTGTCTGCAAGTTCGGAAAGCCTTTCGCAAAGTGAGTGCAGTGAGCTTGTTCGATACTTTGCAACTAAGGTGGCTGACATCCAGAAGCGGTTTCTTGTTTTAACCTCTAAGGGTGCTATGGTGGGAGTGTGCGAGAGCACAAGACATCACTTCTCCTGGAGTTCCTTTTGCCTAATCGGAGTTCGTGGATATTATGAGGATCATCCATAGTGTGCGCCCACAAGCTGCAGCTTGGATCCTGGACCTACTGCCCTAATTTTGGGTTGTGTAGACATCATAGGTCCAGTATTAAGCATAAATTGTCTGGTGCTCCTTGGAGTCTGGTGAGTTTCCTAGCTCCCTGAAAGAGGCGGTGGTGACACCTCTCTTGAAGAAAGCTTCTTGGACCCAGATTGTTTTCCAGCTACAGACCTATCTCTAACCTTCCCTTTATTGGGAAGGTTATTGAAAAGGTCGTGGCTGCCCAACTGGATGACCATTTAGCCATCCATAATACCTACGAATCCTTCCAGTCTGGTTTCCGTAAAAGACACAGTACCGAGACAGCGCTGGTTCGGGTGCTAAATGATCTTCTGAGGGCGAGAGATCTAAGGAGATGTTCTATCTTAGTTCTCCTTGATCTCTCTTCAGCTTTTGACACTGTGGATCACATGGTGTTGCTAGCACGCCTGGTGCAAATTTGTGGAATGTCTGGAACCGTTTTTAAATGGTTCGAGTCATTCCTCACTGGGAGATCACAAAGAGTTGTGTCGGGGATTTTTTCCTCTGGCCCAGTCTCTTTGTTGTGTGGAGTGCCTCAGGGTTCTGTGCTGTTGCCCTTGTTATTTGCAGTGTACATGCTGCCCCTCGGAAACATTATAAGACAGTATGGGCTGAGGTTTCACTGCTATGCAGATGATACTCAGCTATACCTGTCTTGTGCACCCGACCAGGATGGAGCTCTCTCGGTATTTAATAACTGGGGGAGATCCAAGACTGGATGGATTCTAGTTGGCTAAAGTTGAACTCGGAGAAAACTGAGGTTTTGATTGTGGACCCGGGTGGTCAGATTGGGAGGTCATGTGCCGGCGCGCCGTCTGGAATTTTTCTCGGCGGTGTGTCGCTTCCGGCCTCTGAACGGGTGCGTAACCTTGGGGTGATTCTTGACGATAGGCTGACTCTTCAATCTCAGGTGTCAGCCGTCATCAAGACTTCCTTTTACCATCTTAGGAATATTGCCCGGGTTAGGCACCTTGTTCCGTCTGACTCTCTGCCAACTTTGGTCCACGCTTTTGTGTCCTCGCGCCTCGATTACTGCAACGCCCTTTACTTTGGGCTTTCTGGGGTTGAAATCCGCCGGCTACAGCTAGTGCAGAACGCGGCAGCCCGGGTTTTGACTGGGACAAGCAGGTCCTGTCATATTACCCCGGTGCTCCGGGAGCTGCACTGGCTCCCAATACAGTGGCGGATCACCTTTAAAGTCATTTTATTGACTTTCAAAGCCCTTCACGATCAGGGTCCAGCCTATCTGAAAGACCTTCTGGTGTCTTATTGTCCTAGCCGATCACTCCACTCGGCCGACATGGGGTTGTTAGAGATTCCAAGAGTAAGTTTGAAATCTTCCAGCAGCAGAGCTTTTTCCTATGCCGCACCCACTCTTTGGAATTCTCTACCTTGCCGGTTACGGGAATGCTCCTCCGTGGAGACTTTTAAAAAGGAATTAAAAAACTTATCTTTGGAGAAAGGCCTTTCTTGAAAGTTAAACGCACTGTTTAGTGTGTGTAATTTTACTGTAATTTATTATGTTTTTTGTATATATTTTATAATTTTCATGATTTGTCATTTGTATTATTTGTTGATGTTTTTATGGACTTGTTCAGCGCCTTGATATTATGAAAGGTGCTATATAAATAAAATTATTATTATTATTATTAACTAGCTGATCCAAGTCGTCCGCCAATTGATCCCATTGGGAGCGAAGCGTCCACTGGGAAACTCTCATGTGGAGCCGAGCGCAAGGAACTGTCAGAGCAGGGAACTTTTCCGTGAGGCGCTGGCATCAGCTAACGACGGGAAAGAACTGGAAGGTGGGCATGAGGGACCGCCCCTTTATACCGATGTCTCTTGACGCCAGTCACCTGATGTGGGGGGGCGGTCCCTCGCCAGGGACTGCTAGCTAGAAATTTTTCCGTGGGGTCCTGCCGCCTGCCAGCGTCAGTCCTGTATGTAATTACCTAATGCAAGAGCCCTCTCGAAGTAAGATCTAATGTTAGTTGTAGATAGTACACTAGCTCTTTAATAGTCTCCTATGTAAAACCATGTTGAATGCTTTACTGAAATCTAAGTAGGCCATGTCCACTGCTCCACCCTGATCTAATTCCTTGGTTACCCAATCAAAGAACTCTATCAGACTCATTTGACATAGCCTTCCACCCGTGAATCCATGCTGCCTTGGGTCTTGTAACTCATTAGATTCAAGATATGCCACTATCTCTCCTTCAGCAGTGATTCCATTAACTTTCCCACAACTGATGTCAGGCAGACTGGCCTATTATTGCCAGCCTCCTCCTTGCTACCACTTTTGTGAAGTGGAACTACATCCGCTATCTTCCAGTTCTCCAGAACAACTCCTGTTTACTAACATACTAAAATGCCAGCAGAGTAGGTCTAACGGTCTTTCGTGCCTGCTCATTTAGTCAGCTCCGAACCTTGGAGCTGACCTTGCAGTCCCCCCCAACCCCCAGGATTCTTCATTACCAGCCTAGGATATTCCCCTTGTATTGGGTTTTGCCAGCACAACCCTTCCCCTATACCTGCCCCAATCCCTCTTGAACCCCTCCACAGTCTCCGCCTCCACTAGTCCTCTGGGCAGTGCATTCCATGGTTCCACCACCCTCTTGGTGAAGTAGCACCACCTCTTCCCCCCCTCGAGTCTCCCCCTCTCCAGTTTGTACCTGTGCCCTCTAGTTGCCCCCTCCTCCTTCTTTTGGAACACCCTGACTGAGCCTCCCCTATTTATCCCCTTCATATACTTGAAGACCTCTATCATGTCCCCCATCCCTTCTCTCCTCCAATGTGTACATATTGAGTTCCTCGAGCCTCTCCCCATAGGTCCTTTCTCCTAGGCCAGAGATCATTCTGGTTGCCCTCCTCTGGACCCTTTCCAGAAGTGCAATGTCCCTTTTTAAGTATGGTCTCCAAAACTGCACTCAGTACTTGAGGTGCGGCCTAACCAAGCAGTTATACAGAGGGAGTATCACTACCTTCCTTCCTTACTTCTGGAGGTAATCCCCCTAGTGATGCATCCCAGATTCCTGTTGGCTTTGGCCACTGCTCTCCTACAAGTCTCAGAGTTGTTTATCTTGACATCCACCACCACCCCCCCCCCCGGTCCCTCTCAGCCATCGAAACTTGTAGCATCCCCCTGGGGTATACGCCTGGCCCAGGCTTTTGGTGCCCAGGTGCAGGACCCTGCATTTCCCTGCATTGAACCTCAGTCCCCATTTCCTTGACCACCTCTCCAGAGCATCTAGGTCCCCCTGCAGGGCCACCCTTCCCTCCTTCCCATCCACCACCGCTCTCAGCTTTAAGTCATCCGTAAAGAGACTCATTTCACTACTGATGCCCTTCCTTATGTCTGAGACATAGGCGTTGAACAGGAGGGGCCGTAGGACTGATCCCTGAGGGACTCCACTAATGACCCTCCTTGGAGATGAGACTAACCCCCCAACCACTACCGTTTGGGTACGTTCCAAGAGCCAATTTCCTATCCATCTGATCATCAATTTCCCCACCCCCATTTCCCCCAGCTTATCCAGCAGGCCCCTGTGAGGAGCAGAGTCAAACGCCTTGCTGAAGTCAAGAAAGAGGACATCCACTATCTTACCCTGGTCCAGGGCACTCATCATCCAATCGGAGAACTCCACAGGGTTTGTCTGACACGATTTCCCTGGGATGAAGTCATGCAGTCTATCGTCCAGGTACCCTAACTTTTCCAGTACCCCCCCAACCTTTCCTTGATAATACCCTCCATCACCTTGCCCACTACCGATGTCAAGCTGACGGGCCTGTAGTTCCCCGCCTCCTCTCTTGATCCTCCCTTGTGGATAGGCATGATATGTGCTACCTTCCAATCCTAGGGGACCCACCCAGTCATCAGTGAGATGTTGAAAAGCTCTGCCAGGGGTTTCGCCAGTATATCTACCAGTTCCCTCAGTATCCTGGGATGTAATTCATCCAGCCCTGGTTTTTTCTCCGTCCTCAGCAACCTGAGGGCTTCCCTCACTCTCTCTACCGTGATTTCCACCTCCACCCCCCCCTTGCCCCCTGTTCTGCCTTTCCCCCTCTTGTCTGAAATGTCACCCACCCTCCCCAGGTCCACCTGGGTTCCCGATCAGTAATGGTCCCTTCCCCTCCTCAATTACACAGTCTCCCTCATAAAGACTGATGCAAAGTACTCATTTAATACCTCGGCCTGCTCCCCCGGGTCTTGTGCCCATCCCTCCCCTGTTCTAATCCTGCTAATCTGCCCCTTCACCCTCCTTTTTTCCCCAATGTATCTAAAGAACCCCTTGTCCCCTTCCTCCCAGTTCCCCTGGCCAGGTTCTGCTCCTTACTTGCCTTAGCTGACCTCACCACTCTAGTGACCCTTCTCACCTCAATCCCTTTCGCTCCTTGAGCATTTGAAGTGCCTATAGCCAGCCTTCTTTTCCCTCACTGCCTCCTGAACCTCCCGGGTCCGCCAACAGGGTTTTCGGGCCTTATCGCACTTGCATCTCAGTCTTGCACAGGTCTTGTTAGCCTCCTGCACCCTCCTCCTAATGATTTCCCACCGACTGTCCACATCCATATCTGGCCTTATCCCATCTAAATGTTTCTTGAGGATCCTTCCCATCCCCTTGAAGTCCACTTCCCTGAAGTCAACTACCGCTGTCACTGTGCATCCTTCCTCCCCCCCCAGGTCCAGGCAGAACCAGACCATGGCATGATCACTCCCTGCCAATGGGTCCCTCACCTCCAGGCCCCTTATCTGGTCACTGTCCACCAGGACTATGTCCAGTATCTGGTCCTCCCTAGTCAGTTCCCCCACCTGCTGGGTTACGAATGCATCCTGGAAGACATCCAGCAACCTCTGCTCCCTGGCCACCGAGGACGTCATAGTCCCCCAGTCCATCCCTGGCATGTTTATATCACCCAACACCACCACCCTTCCCTTTCCCAATCTACAGTGCCTCATAACATTTGCCACCACTCTCTCTTCCAGTTCCTCCTCCAGTGCAGGGGGTTTGTACACCACTATTTTTACTCTCTTAGCCCCCTTCATTATCAGAGTGACCCAAATTGCCTCCACTGTTCCCTCCACCACCTCCACCCCTCCTATACCAATACCATTTCTGACTATCATTGCTACCCCTCCTCCCCTTCCCTCCTCCCTGTCCTTCCTGAACAGAGTGTAGCCCTCCAGGTTCAGGTCCCAGTTGTGCCCCAGCGTGGCCCAGGTCTTAGTGACAGCTGCCACATCCACTGCCCCCTCAGCTAGCATTGCCTGGAGCTCGGGCATCATATTTCCCAAGCTCCTGGCATTTAGCAGGACTACCTTCCACCTCTTGCCTACCCGCCTATTACCCCCCCTTGTGTTCCTGTGTGACTGCAGTTTCTCGTACCCCTGCACCCTACCTGTTGGCCTTTTCCTGTATTCCTCCAGCTCCCTAGGAGGATGACTACCGAGTCCTTCTCTTATTGGACCCCTCGCAACAGCTCCTTTCCCCAGCCCTTCCCCTTCACAAGTTTAAACCCCACCTTTCACTGACAAATCCCTCTATTTTCAGCTTAAGGATTTCCTTCCCTTCCAAATTAAGATGGAACCTATCCCTAGCATACAGCCCTTTATCCTCCCAGGTTGCCCCCCAATCCCCCATCAACCCATACCCCCTTGAGCTAATAAACAGGACTGTCAGAGGTGCAGTCACCTCCCTGATGTCTGCCTTTTCCTGGCCTCCCTCTGCAGACCCCACCAATCCCTTATTAATCTTACAATCCCTCCCCACAGTTTTCCTCTTTTCAGTTACATTATCTAAAAATGTCATATTCCCTTTTGTTACCACTTGGGCTAGTCTCTCTTCAGTTTGTGCCTTCACGCTCCTTACTGCTTTCCCTGCTTCTTCTGATACACATCCCTCTCCTCCTCCCTCTGCGTCCCCTTATATTTTCTGAATGTTACCCTTTTAGCCTTTACCTTTTCAGCAACCTCTTTAAAGAACAACAACTGTCTCTTTTTCCTCTTACTTTTACTCATTTGCTTGTTGCAGAGGTTTGTTACCTTCACTATGCCCCCTTTAGCTTTGACTACTGTTCATCCACACCACCCAGGTTATCCCCCCTCCCACGCCAGATCATTGCCCCAACCAGGTTATCCCTGCAGCATTCACCCATCTTTAGAAAATCTGTCTTCCGGAAGTCCAGGACCTTGGCTCTTGTGTGGTTCAATTCCGCAGTCGTCCTTATATTGAACCACATTGTACAATGATCACTGGTCTTCTGGTCTCGTTCCATTTTGAGGTGGAGAGTGCTATACAGTACCACCCCATCTCTTCCGTATTGCACACTTAAGTTCCTTTTCCCAGTCTGCATAGCTGCACATTTTTTTAGTGTTGATGTTCAGCTGCCAAACCTTTGACCAGCTCTCCAACCTGCCCAGATTCTCCCTTAGTTCCCATCTCCTTTCCTCCATGTCTTCCCTTGTGCAGATCTTTGTGTCATCTGCAAAGAACCAGATCTTACTCTTGATACCTTCACCTATGTCACAGATCAAAATACTGAAGAAGACCAGTCCTAGTACCGACCCCCTAGGTACCCAGCTTGTCACCTCCCTCATCTCTGAAAACTTCCCACTGACTGTCTCCCACTCTGCTCTACCCCTCAGCCAGCTGTCTACCCACACTGCTATTTTTACCTCTGTGCCAAGGTCCCTAATCTTTCTGACCATCCTCCTTTGAGGGACTTAGCTAAAGGCCTTGCTGAAGTCTAGGTTTACTATATCAACTGCCTGCTCCTTGTCTGCTGCTGCAGTTACCCAGCTGAAGGACACAACCATATTTATCTGGCAAGCCCCATCTCTTGTCAACCCATACTGTCTGGTGCCCTGCAGCCCATTCTCTTCTAGGAAGTCCAGTAGATCCTCCCTGAGTAGAGACTCTATAATTTTCCACACTACAGATGTCAAGCTGAGTGGCTTCTAGTTCTCTGGCTCATCCCTCTTCCCACTCCTGTGTTGCAGAACTACATTCCCTGTCCTCCAATCCCTATCGACCACCCCCTTGGCTGGTAAGCAAGTGAAAATGTCTGCTAGTGGCCCTGCTATAAACCCTGCTACCACCTGTACCATCATCACATGTAAGCCATCAAGTTCCATAGATTTATCTACTTTCACAACTGCTAGCTTTTCCAACACCCTTTTCACCATTATCTGGACCATTCCTCCAGAGTATTTGCTCTGTCCTTTTCTAACCCCACACTCTGGCAGTGGCAGATCCTTTTCCTTAGTAAATACTGAACAAACAGAATTGTTCAGTGCCTCTGCTTTCCCCTTCCCCCTCCTCCCATCCATCATTGCTCTTAAGTCACACTATACCCCCATTGATCTTGTACTTCTCCCAGATGTACCAGAAGAAAAAAAAATACTCACTGTAGTAATGTTGTGTCTTCAAAAGGGATCCCTCACTAAGTTTTACAAATGCAATCATTTCCCTGGAGTGAGCAGCCCCGGAGCTTTAGAATTTTGTACTTGTAATTATGGAATTTAGAATGAAATTCAAACTCTGCTATGTGGTCACGCTCACCCTTGCACTACAACATCATATTTATTTCTATAGCTAGGGTTAGCAGTGACCACTGAAACTAGCTAAGTGGCAACTAAAAATCCTTAAAACGGTTATCCAAAAATGTTTTAAATGTGTTAAAACAAGGCAGAATAAATCAATTTATGAAAAGATGAAAAAAACGAAGTCACTTAGATCGCTTAGCACCAACTGTAGAAGCACTGCAATAAATAATGCTCAAGCAAATTTAAAAAAAGAACTTTGGTCACGTGATGGCAGCCTAGATCGAAGCAGCAGATCCTCGGGGCTCTGTCCAAC
Source organism: Neoceratodus forsteri (assembly GCA_016271365.2). Classification (NCBI taxonomy): domain Eukaryota; kingdom Metazoa; phylum Chordata; order Ceratodontiformes; family Ceratodontidae; genus Neoceratodus; species Neoceratodus forsteri. The sequence goes on along the minus strand of CM028129.1, from coordinate 519,878,829 downwards.
AGATTGAGATTTTTACACAAATACAGCCACTAAACCCTAAACTCATTACTTTAAAGTGATCGGATTGCAGTATAACTGTGTTGGCTAGGGCGGGATTGAATCCACAATGGAAGCATACGTTAAAAAAGTACATTCGGGACGCTCTCCGCCATCCACACCCAAGAAAGAAAAGGCCGCAAAACGGCCTAGGCAGCAGGCACAGACACAGCCGAAGACGAACACCGGGACCACGGCGCTCTCAGAAGAGAGATTCCTCGAGATAATGCAGCCGTTGCAAGCAGCAATTGCCATCATCTCCGACGACCTTCAAACAATTAAAAACTTGGTGGATTCGCTATCTCGTAGAACGGGTGACTCTGAAGTCAAAATTATAGCTATTGAAAAAAAACAAGACAAGACTGATTTAGACCTCGTCAATATGAAACGCAGGCTTAAAAAGTTAGAGGAGAAAACCGAAGATCTCGAAGGACGTAGTAGAAGGAACAACTTGGTTGTGATTGGTATTCCGGAGAGGGAGGAAGGGAGCGCGGTGATATCATTCATGCAGCGTTTCTGTTTGAAAATAGCCGGCCCCCCCGCCAAATGGAGGAGATTACGTGATTGAGAGGGCACATCGAGCTTTGCGCCCCCCAACCGGTACTGGCCAGCCCCCGAGGCCCTTGATTTTCAAGTTGCTCAACTATACTGATAAGCAGCATATACTAGATAAAGTAAGAGAGCTCAGAGTGGTGACTTGGGAGGGAAAGGCAATAAGAATTGTGCAAGATCTGCCTTATTCTGTGCGATTACGAAGACGAGAGTTTCACCCTATTGTGTCTAAGTTGATTGCGGCCACGAAACAGTTCAGAATGAAGTACCCGGCTATCCTGATGGTCAGAAACGAGGACAAGTGGATCTCATACTATTCCCCAGTGCAAGCCCTGAGTAACCTGAAGGAGCTCTTTCCAGAATTATTTAAATGAAGGTGTTGTAATGGGCTAATGCTGTTGCATTCTTTTGCCCATTGTTCTGTCAATAAATCAGCAACTTTTGGAGATTCAAGGCTTCTGGTATACAGGCTTTTGAAAGACTGCAAGGGAAAGGGCATTTATTAGTGAATTCAGGCGAGATTTGTGGGTAAGCTCCCAAATCCCATATCGCACCTCGTGAAAAAGGTAGAAGAAATTCAATTGCAATAGAAAACTCCGGAATGGCTAGATTTTGGCCAGATATCCTCATATTGATTAACAAGCCCAGAGTACTGTAAGTCTGATAAAAGCCCGAAGATAACGTTTTGATGTACGTCTCCCTCGAACACTAGCTGTTAACATATCTAACTAACAGGGAGAAGGTCATTTATGGATGTGCGTGGAACCAGGCATGCTGTTTGGAGAGACAGACTTTAACGTTCCTAGTAATGTGGATTCCCCAATAATGGACAGCTTTGGCATTAATTTCACATCATTCTGTGTTAAATAGGGTTAAATTCTGTGAGCAGCGAAGGGTTTAATACAAATGGGTTCCAGGCTTTTGTATTCTCCATTTGGAGATTAATTTCTTAGTATGCAGTAATACAAAGTTTGATTCCTTATTTCAGATTATGGGAATGACTGGTAATGATAAGGATGCAGAGCAATAGAATGTTACAATTGGACCCATAATATGCATATCAGGATGTTATAGGCCCCTCTCCCTTTTTTGTTGTTTTGTTACATGCAGCAATACAAAGTGGATTTCTTATTTCAGATTATGAGATGTCTGATAATGATAAAGACTCAGTACAATAGAATGCTATGATGGGGCACTGCATATTCATATTAGGTATAAATTTTTTTTTTTTTTCTCTCTTCTTCTCAACTTTCGCGGTAAGAGCGATTAACTGTAAGGTAACTGGAGGGAGGCCCCGGGGATTGATGATGGTAGGTTTAGGCTTGGCTATTGTAGGAATCATGTGGTATAGTAAGGTGGAGAATGCGGTGTTTAGCACTGGGGGTGTTAGTTTAAGGTTTATGGTACATAAGTATGAAGTATTTGGGAGGGGAATATTGAAGGGGGTAGGGGAAAGAACTACGTACTGTCAAGATTTAAATGATAGAACTTATGTAAAATGTATTTCAGATCTGTTCCACTGTCATATGGTTGAGGGTAAGGCGTTAGGGCCTATTTGCTTACCCTCATTAAGAATGCAGTTAATTTTGCTTTTGATAGGTCTCGGTAACGGATGTTGAGCAATAATTTTTGCTTTGTGAGTTGGAATGTCAAGGGGGCCAAGGATAGGGTCAAAAGACAGGTTATTTTAAATCATTTACAACAGCTCCGAGCACAAATTGTTTTTTTACAAGAAACACATCTGAAGTGGGAAGACACGTCCCTATTTAGAAGACTATGGGTTAGCCAGGTATATGGTGCTGGTTTATCCACCAGCAAAGGAGGTGTAGTGATTCTCATGGCCAAGTCGGTCCCATTCAAATTAGATCAGGAAGTCTGGGACCCTGAGGGTAGATTTATATTAGTACATGGAACCCTGGAGACTCGTCCGGTTCTCCTGGGTTCCATATACGGTCCAAATTGTGACTCTCCCGCTTTTTTTGTGGACTTGTTAAATAAAATAGTGACGAACCCGCCCAAACTTACTATACTGGGTGGAGATTGGAATTTGGTATTACAGACAGACCTGGATAGATCGGATCGGGTCCAAAGAGGTTTATCTCCAGCGCAGAGAGCCTTGAAAGAATTCATGAGTGGTGCTGCTTTAATTGATGTATGGAGAGTATTCAACCCCTCTGTAAGGCAGTATACTTTCTTTTCAACAGCACAGATAACATATTCTCGGACTGACTATTTACTCGACAGCGTCTCTGCAATTCCTGAAGTCACAAAAGTTGAAATTCTGGCCAGGGTTATATCTGACCATGCCCCGGTTAGTATGGAATTTTGGTTGAGATTGGGCAGCAAGCGCTCCCCATTGTGACGTCTTAACAATCAACTTCTGAAAGACCCAGCTTCTTTAAACTACATCAGGGATCATATAACCTCTTTCCTTAATACCAATCTAGGCTCTATAGACAGGTATGACTTAATATGGGCAGCTTTAAAATGTTCTCTACGGGGTGAGTTTATTAAAATGGCCTCCAAAAGAGTTAAAACTCAGAGGGGTCAGGCAGATACCCTTCTAACGTCAATCAAGCAACTAAAGCGTGGTTTAACCCACACGTCCCCAGCAGAGAGTTGGACGAGGTTATACCAACTACAGGCCCAATATGCTGATTTGTTATCTAAGAAAGCTGAACTTTCTTTACATAGAACCAAATTGAAATATCTAGACACTGGAGAAAAGGCTAGTAAATTACTAGCGATGCGGATTCGCCAAATGGATTCCTCGCAATATATTGCAGGATCCCTCTGATAAAGACGGTCAAATCTGCACAGATCCACAAAAGATAGCTGATATGTTTGGGTCTTATTACCAAAACTGTATGCAGTCGATCCACTTGCACGCCTGACATAGCGGATATAAACTCTTATCTTGGCTCAGTGACTCTGCCTAAGGTTACTAGTACTGAGGCAGCCTTGTTAAGTGCTCCTATTACAATGGGAGAGATCCTGGAGACTATCCGGCAATTGCCTCTTGACAAATCACCTGGGCCGGATGGTCTGTCAAATAATTTTTATAAAGCCTGCCAATCCGCTATTTCACCTGTGCTTAAGGATCTTTTCTCCTACTGGTTTGACAATGGTATATCAGACGCTACATTTCAGGAGGCTGTGATAACTTTAATTTTAAAGCCCGGGAAGGATTCACAGAATCTTGGCAGCTATTGTCCCATATCACTGCTAAATACAGATATCAAAATTCTGGCTAAAATTTTAGCCAATAGACTTACAAAAATTATAGGTAATCTGATAGGATCTGAACAAGTCGGATTTATGACTGGTAGGACTTCTCAAGATCATGTGAGAAAGTTGCTACATATTATTGCAACCGCCAGAGACTCAAAGGTACCTATGGTACTTGTCTCACTAGATGCCGAAAAGGCGTTCGATAGAGTTTCGTGGGAGTTTCTATTTGCTACTTTAGCAGCTTTTGGTTTCCCCAGAGAATTCATAAAATGGGTAGAAATTCTATATTTGTGTCCTTCTGCCAAAGTTAAATGTAATGGCCTATTATCCTTCCCGTTTAAACTAAATCGGGGCACTAGGTAGGGTTGTCCCCTGTCACCGTTGTTGTTCAATCTATATTTAGAACCCCTGCTGTTAAGAATGAAGGGAAATGAGAGGATCACTGGCATTCAAATTGGTACAACTAGATATGCCTATTCGGTATATGCTGATGATATCTTATTACACCTAGAAAGCCCTGGTTCCTCAATACCGGCTGTTCTTAGAGAGATTGAGGAATATTCTAAATTGTCCTACTATAGATTAAATCATACCAAAACTAAGATAATGCCATTGAATCATAGAATAAATAAGGCAGAACTGTCCTTCCTAGGCCTTGCGTGGGAAAAGAAATCTCTAGATTACCTTGGCATTGAGGTCTTTAGGGAACTGGGGACTATAAAACGTAATAATATTGATAACCTAATTATAACAGTATTTAGAGATTTGGAAAGATGGCGATTACTGCCCCTTTCTCTTTGGGGTAGGTTAAACGTTATCAAAATGAATCTTTTACCAAGGATATTATACCCGTTAGGGATGTTAGGGGTGTACCTGCCAAAAAAGTGGTTTTCTAGATTACAAAATAAGCTTAACGCTTTTTTATGGAACAAAAAAGGTATTCGTAGATCTTACCTAAAGTTAACAGCCCGAAACTGAGAGGTAGCCTCATGGCCCCTCTTTCTTTATATTACATAGTCCAACATATAAATAAGCTAGCCTTTTGGCATAATGACGTTGGAAATCATGTATATTCCCCGTTGTGGCTATCCATCGAAAGATATTTAGCGTCTCAGGTGAAGTGTTCCTTGTGGGCCTTTCTGTATGTCTCCCCGGCGTATATTCCCAGGTCCCTGAATACGAACCCCATGGGATGGTCAATGAAAGTTTCTCACCAAGTCCAACGGTATCTTGGAATAAAATGGTATCAATCCTCTGATCAACCTGTGATCAGTAATCTCCACTTTAAGATTGAGGGATCTCCGATACCCCCGATCCTGTGGCCCCGGCTGATCCAGTGTAAAGTTTCGGAAGTGTGGAAAAATGGAAAACTGATCCCCTTCCCTCAGCTAAAATGCTCGATCGGTGCACTAAACACTGATGTCTTTAAGTATATACAAATTTGTAAGGCCATCACATCATTTTCTGCTCAGATTCCCCTGAAGGATCCAGGGGAAAGAGAGATAATAGCACTTCTGCGGATAGCTTCTCAATCGCATGCTGTCTCCAAAGTGTACAAAGTTCTACAGGAGTGGGATCATAGAATGCCATCTGGTCACTGATCCTATTGGATAAAAGAGTTAGATATCCCAGAGGATGTCATTTTATGGAAGACACTATGGGCATCAATGTACAAATTAGTTAAACAAGATAGGTTAAGATTGGTGTGTTATAATATCATGTATGATTTATATTTGACACCGGTTAAACTCTTTAGATATGGGAAAACAGCCACAGCTGTGTGTAATAGATGCAAGAAAGACTCGGGTTCTTTATATCATATGATGTGGCTGTGCCCCTGTATAAAGGTATTCTGGAGCGCCATTAATAACACTTTGGACCCTATCCTTGGCCTGACTGAGCTCTTCACCCCAGCAATTTGTATGATTAATTGCTTTCCTGCTAGTATTCTAAGTGTCGAGTAGCATATGGGCGCTGATATCTGCATCTGCTAAAATAGTAATAGCAAGACATTGGACTGATGAGAAAGTGCCATCCGTCCTGGAATGGTATAGAGAGATCATGTTAGCATTACAGTTGGAACGGCATATTGCATTTATGCAAGATCGAGTTAATATGTATACGTCATTGTGGGGAAGTTTGGAGGCTATTCTGACAACTTGGAAACATGTGATATAATGTTTCTCATACTGCGACAGTGGGGTGGTTAATAGGGGTATGTAGTTCTTTGGAGGGGTGGAGGGTAGGGTTATATTGTTTCCTTATTATTGCACCTATTGTTTATAATGGCCTGTTAACCTGTGTATACACTTGGTGCTGGAAAATAATAAAACTTGGTTAATAAAAAAAAAAAAAATAACTTATTCTTGTCTCAATCTTTCTCCAGGGGAAGGGGAGGCAGGGATTAGGGATTGTTAAGATTATTAAACTTAGCAAGGAATCCCTTTGGAAGAAATAATATTACTACAGTGAGTAATTTATTTCCTCAAAACCCAGGAATCCCTCACTTAAGAGTAACAAGTGCAGACTCCATAGCAGTACTTTGGGAGGTTGGGTACAGAACCTATTCAGAGAAAAGGTTCTGCAAGACAGCAGTACCAAAACTGTCATCCCTTCTGGACTGTATGTTCACACAGTAATGCTTTGGGACAGTGTGCAATGTTTTCCAGTTAGCTGCTTTCAAACCTCTTGCAGTGGGATACCCCTTGACAGTGCCAAACAGGCAGAGGTGCTTCTCCTAGAGTGTGCCTTGAGCCCTCTGGGAGGCAATTTGCCAGCTTTGTCATAACAGATATATATGCAAGGTATGAATTTCTGCCAGAGAACAGGCAGAGAACACCAGGAGGAAGGAGCTGCTGTTATAACTAAACTTCTCTACTGGGACTAAGAACAAGAACTCTACTACTGGGACCTTCAATTTAGGGTAAAAAAAAAAGTTAGTGTGTTTGTCAGAGTTGGCTGAAGTGAATTGTTCTATGTGCAGTTATCTAGGTGTTTGTCTCAGGTGTCTGAAGGGAATTGTTATCGGTGCCATTAACTAAGTGTAGAAAGATTTGTAAAGTAGGGGGAGTGGCTTAGCTAGAAGGAAGCCAGGTTAAAGCCAGATTTAAACACTGCCTTGGATAGCTTCTGCCAGAGAACACCAGGAGGAAGGAGCTGTTGTTATAACTAAACTTCTCTACTGGGACTATATTGCCCTCCTTCTCCCACCCTAAACCAGTTCTACTTTTATAGGCACAGGATTTGACTGACAACAGGAACTTCCTGTTTGGGAGCAGGAAGTGAGTGGTCACAGAGCCACCAAAGACTCACCATCCTAGAAGGATAAGAGTAGCTCTCCGTCCCCCCAGCTGCTGGAGGTCGGACTCTGAGCAAGTAAAGAGACTACTGAGAAATATAGGAACCTCTCTTCTCAGAACAGGAAGCTCAGGAGCTTAAAGGGCACAGAGGCAGTAAGTAAGTAGGGAGAAAAAAAAATAAACAAACAGAGGAAACAGTAAGTATTCCAAACAACAGTTAAGGGGCCAGAAATAAGACATGATGGTAGTGGTGCAGTGCAGTGGCTGTGGAGCAGCAGTCTTCTGGGAGACGTTCTGGAGGATGCAGTGTTGTCCCATCTGCAGGCACCTCTCTGGGCTGAGGGAGGAGGTTGCTCATCTCCAGGCTGAGTTGGCCAGGATTTGTGGGACCTCCTCTCCCTCCCAGGGACCACCAGGGCCACTGCCGCTGCCTCAGAGGTTGCCAAGAAAGAGGAGCGGTTGGACCACAGTGTGCTCAGGGATGGTGAGGGTGGTGGAACAGAGGTGCATCCCTCCAGTTGTACCTCTCCACAATTCATATGCCGTTCTGGCAAGGTATGGTTCCTCTATGGAGGCACCCACAGTGGAGACCAAGGAGGATGCTGGGAACCTCCACAAAGGAGACCCACAGGAGGGTGGCATGGGACCCCACAGGGGAAGAAAACAACTCCTGGTGGGAACTCCCTTGTTAGGAAGGTAGAACTGGGGGAGGAAGGGGAGAGGGAGGTAAGGTGTCTGGCTTGGAGGGACAGGGAGCGAATCCTCAGGATCGTCAGAGCAGCTGCACAGGGGAGGGAGCTGGATGTCATTGCCCACTTAGGGACAAATGACCTGGCTAAGAAAGGGTTCAGAGCAGTGCAGAAAGAGCTTGTGGAGTTGGGGAGGGGCCTTAGACAAGTAGCATGCACGGTAACCTTCTCGGAAGTGCTGCCTTTCTATGGCACGGGTGAGGCTAGGGTGCTGCACACCATGGGATTCAAACAGTGGTTGAAAAACTGGTGCAGAGCTCAGGGATTTGGCTTCGTTGTGACTGGGGGTCCACCTGAAGGGATGCAGGCCTATACTGGCATGATGGTCTGCATCTGTCCAGGAGGGGAACCAGGATCCTAGGTGATAGGTTTAAATGCTTCATTGGCGAGCATTTAAACTAGCCAAGGGGGAGGTACTGGAGAGGAGCAGGGAAATCCTAGCCCCCCCCCCCACAAATATCAGGGTACTAAATGAGGTAAACACAAAGACAGAGATGTCGATAGGGAGAAGGGCAGGGGTAAATGGGGAAAATGACAAATACAATAAGGACAGGGATGGGACAAAAAGGGGTAAGACCATCAAGAAATGGAGGGTAATGAGTACCAGTGCCTGTAGTCTGGGCAACAAGCTCCCTGAACTGGTGGCCTTGATGGAAGAGGGATGCCTGGATATCGTAGCAGTCACAGAAACATGGTACACAGAGAACCATGACTGGGATTTTAACATACCAGGGCACACAACCTACAGGAGAGACAGGGAGGGGAGAAGAGGGGGCAGAGTAACTCTCTATGTAAGGGAAAGGATAAAAGCAACTGAACAAAAGAGTAAACAGGGAGGAGAGGAGGCACTGTGGGTCACCTTAGAGACTGGAAATGGCACCACAATCCGCACTGGGGTTGTATACAGACTCCCATGTCAGAAGGAGGGAATGGACAAGGATATGACAGAAGGCATCCTTAGGATGGCAGAGAAAGGGGAGATACTGTTGATGAGGGACCTGAATATTCCAGATGTTAACCGGAGCACCTTTGCTGCAGCCACATCCAAAAGCAGGGCCATTCTCGATGCCCTTCAGGTGGCATGCCTCAGACAGCTAGTTTTGGAACCCACTCATGAGGGAGCAATCTTAGACCTCGTACTGTCAAATGGGGACAGTGAGAGGATCTCAGATCTAGAAGTGGGTTGCCATCTGGGAACAAGTGACCACCAAACAGTGTGGTTCACGATAAACTCAGCTACAGAGTCAAGCCATATAAAAGTGAGAGTTCTGGACTTCAGGAGGGCTGACTTTGGCAAGATGGGAAGAGTGCCTTAGAAAAGCACTAGCAAACAGGCTAGTAGGAGGGGTGGAGCAACAATGGGGAAACATCAAAACTGCCATCACAGAGGCAAAAAGCCTTTGTGTGAAGCAAATAAACAAATCAAAATGAAAGAAAAAGACACTATGGTTCTCAAAAGAGGTGCCGGTGAAGGTTAGGGAGAAAAAGATAGCATGTAGGATGTATAAGGAAACACAGAAGGAGCAGGACAGAGAACTGTACCAGTTAAGGCAGAAGGAAGCAGGGAGGGTAGTCAGAATAGCAAAGACCCAAACTGAGGAAAAGTTAGCCAACTCAGTTAAGAAGGGGGATAAAACCTTTTATAGGTATATCAGGGAGCGTAGAAAGACAAAGGGAGGGATAGTGAGGCTGAATAGAATGGACGGTGGGTGGGCAGAGAGGGACAGTGAAAAACCAGGGGTATTGAACAAATACTTATGCTCAGTATTCACAAAAGAGGATGAGGGGGAGGTGCCTAATCCAATTAACAGAAGCACTCTTGATTGGGGGGTTGATCCCAGTCCTTTCACAGGAGAAAGGGTTCAGAAAGAACTCCTAAAACTGAAGGTGGACAAAGCAACGGGGCCTGATAGAATTTACCCCAGAATTCTAAAAGAATTAAGGAGAGAACTAGTGACACCACCGACCCCATCTCCACAAGGACATAGACAGGATGGAGGCAGTCCAGAGGAAGGCAACTAAAATGGTGGAGGGTGTGACAGAAATGGGAAGGAAAGAGTTAATGGTTTGGATTCTGTAGATGCCTTATTTTTTTAGCAGTGTGGAAAAAATACACTGAGGCTGAAATCCTCCAGCAGCAACCAGCTTGTGGAATTCCTAGCTGCTAGATAAGAGCTGGATCATAAATATCGGGTGGACATCTCCAGACACACACAGACCTTGCAGACACGGACACAGGGCAGTTTGAATGGATTGGATCATTCAAATATAACCTTAAGGTGAAAAGGAATATAATTGGTCACCAATAGGTGTTCACTCTGATTGGGACAATTAAATACATACATGTTAGGTGGTTGGTGCATTTAAGGAGAATAGGAATGACCTAGTCTCCATAGACTATATAAGCTTCTGTAAGACAGAGAACTCTCTCTTGCCCAGGAAGCTGTGAGGGAAACATTGGAGCCTACTGGTATGTCCGTGGGATCTGGCAGTTAGAACAGGGTCCAGTGTCTCTTGTAAGGACAGGGAAGGGTAAGTTTAGTGATAGTATATTTCAGTAATAGCCTTTTCTTTTGCCATCTGTTGTTTAAAAACATTTGTTTACTTTTCCTGTATAAGTGTTATTCTCTTGTGTTGTAAATACATTTCCTGTAAATGCTCATTGCACTTTCTGTTAAGTAAAGCTATTTATTTGTTCAACAGTTGTGTCTCTGATGTCATTTTCTAAGGTAAGATTTGGTTTTCCACTGGCTAGGGTAAACTCTGTGTAGCATCCAGCCACCTGAAAGAGACACACTACCAGACTTTAACTTTGCAATTGCGCGTGTGATTATTCAAGTTGTACACTTGAAAGAGTGCCGGAAGGAAAGTCCGGCTGGTGGCATGAATACCAAGCACACACCTCTCTAAAAGCTGTTTCAGCCCAGAGGAGAGGTGGGTTGTCACATATAGGTTGGCAGTGGTGGGGTGATGATAGCGGATCATGAAGCACACTGATACAGAGTCTGCCAGTGGAACAGTTACCTTAGCATTGCAAAACAGGATATACAAGAGGATACATTTGTACAACAGTTTTATTTGTTTCTAGATAGCACAGTATAGTGTAGCAGCAGAGAATGAGCTCCACGGAGTATGACTCACTTACTGTGCCACAGCTTGTTGAAAGGTGCCAGGAAAAGGGGATTCAGCCTGAAAGTCTGAAGCAGAAGAAAAAGGCAGATCTCATAGCTACTCTCTTGGCACATGATCTGAAGCAGACAGTCGTTGGGGGTGAGTCAGGAACTGAGGCAGCAGGCCCCCCAAATCAGCTTGAGGCACTGCGACTGCAGCTATTGCTGCAAGACAAGGCATTGGAGGCGAAAAGACTGGATGCGAAGCAGAAGCAAGAAGGTTGGCAGACAGAGAGAAAGAACGTGAAGACAGAGAGAAAGAACGACAGCATGAACTCCAGAGACAACAGCACGAGAAGGAGATGATGACCCTCCGCAGTCAGCAAACCGTGAGTAATGGTGGAGTGAGTTTACCTCATGAAGCCAAAATGAATTCTAAATTGTTCCCTCAGTTTAAAGAGGGAGATGACCTTGATTTATTTTTAAGGTCATTTGAGAGAGTATGTAATCAATTACAATTAAATAAGGCTTCCTGGTCAACTTATCTCACACCCTTGCTGACGGGGAGAGCGTTGAATGCATTTGCTAAAATGAGTAATGAAGACTATGCTGATTATGATAAAGTAAAAACAGTGTTGTTGAAACGTTTTGAATTAACTCCTGAGGCTTATAGAAGAAAATTTAGGGAGTTAAAGAAAAGCCCAGAAGACAGTTATGCAGAACTGCAGGTTAAACTGTATACTTACCTTGATAGGTGGATGGAGGGGGCTAAAGCAACTACTGTGGAACTGATTAAAGATGTATTGGTGAGAGAACAATTCCTTAAAATTGTACCTGAGGACATGCGTGTATGGCTCATAGACAGGGCATGCGCCTCTTCCACAGAGGTGGCAGGAAGCGCTGACAAGTATCTGTCTAGCCGGCCACACACACAACGTAAGTCTTATGGTATGGGGGCAGCACATGGGTATAAGGGATCCCATGGGGGGCAGCCCAAAGGAAACCAGCCTGCACCTGAGCCCAAAGTAGAGCCCTCTGGTTCTAAGGGGACTCAAGAAATAGGTCCCAAGAAATGTCATATTTGCAATCAAGTGGGACACTTGAGATATAACTGCCCTCAGAAACTGGTTAAGGGGCAGAGATATTGGGGCGGGGTGATCAAAAGGGCACTGGTGTGTTTGTAGGGTGTGTCCAGTCTGAAGAACCACTCTCCTCTGATGAGAATCTGCGTCCCATTACAGTTAATGGAATAGTAACACAGGGACTGTGGGACACAGGTGCTAACATCTCCCTGGTAAGGCAAGATCTCATTCGGGCAGAGCAGATCGTGCCTGGGAAATACTCAAGGTCCGGGCATTCACAGGGCCACCAGTCCCATTACCAATGGCTAGAGTCTTCCTGAGCTGGGAAGGGGGCCATGTAGAAAAGGAGGTGGGAGTTGTAGAGGACCTACCTGTAAGTATGATTGTGGGGAAGGATTTGGACCCCAGTAAAAAACTGGTGTGTGTTGTAACTCGTAGTCAGGCACAAGGGCAAGCTTCTGAGGAGGAAGAGGGGTTGACTCTGGGTGGTCCAGCCACACCCTCAGCAGCTGAGGAAGTGTCCAGCACAGGGGAGGGGCTGGCTAGAAGCTGCAGTCCAGAACCCCAGTCACAAATGAGGAACCTGGACTTCCTTCAGAAGGGGCACTGGGAAGGGTCAGGCGAGGGCAGCTGAGTGCTGCACGGCGGAACTGACCCTACCCTGAAAAACTGAGGAAATAGCTCATAGGGCTGAGCATTCTCAGGGGGTAAAGAGTCCATTTACTGGGAAATGGGCTGTTGTACAGAGAATGTACAACAGAGGAAGGCTAGCTGGTGAGGTACTCCAGCAGCTGGTAGTCCCTAAGGTTCACCATCAGCAGCTTTTGGCCCTTGCATGATATCCCTTTTCAGGGCACTTGGGAGTGAGGCGACAAAAGCCTCACCAACAATTTCTTCTGGCCTGGTATTGGCAAGGATGTGGCAAATTATTGCCGGACTTGTCCACAGTGCCAGCGGGTAGGAAAAATGGGGGACAAGGCCAAGGCAGCTTTGGTGCCCCTGCCCATTATTGATGAACCCTTCAAGAGGGTAGCAGTGGACATAGTGGGGCCATTGAGCACCCCAAGTCGCACTGGCAAGCGGTATATCCTGGTAGTTGCAGACTATGCCACTAGATACCCAGAGGCAGTGGCCCTATCATCCTCTGAGGCAGGACCAGTGGCAGATGCACTGTTGGAAATATTTAGCCGGGTGGGCTTTCCCCAGGAGATACTGTCAGACCGGGGTGCCAATTTTATGTCAGGATTAATGAGTAGTTTGTGGGAGAAGTGTGGGTAAAAGCAGCTCAAAACCTCCTCATACCATCCCAAGCTAATGGTCTAGTGGAGCATTTAATTCAACCCTTAAGACCATGCTAAGGACTTTTGCTGACCAGCATAGAGAGACTGGGACAAATATTTGCCTCATCTCTCCTATTTGCATACAGGGAAGTCCCACAGGAGTCCACAGGGTTCTCACCTTTCGAGCTCCTGTTTGGTCACATGGTGCGGGGCCACTAGATTTGATTCGGGACGAATGGGAGGGTGACCGTGCCTCCCAAGGGGAGTCTGTTGTGGAGTATGTCCTGAACTTCAGGACCCACCTTAGGGAGCTCATGGGGTTTGCTCAGGAGCACCTGGCCACTGCACAACAGCGGCAGAAAGTCTGGTATGACCGTAGGGCCTGAGCCAGAGAATATGAGGTGGGACAGCGAGTGATGGCACTCATCCCTGTCCGACAGAATAAGTTACAGGCAGCATGGGAGGGGCCATTCTCCATTGTCCAAAAGGTTAGTGACGTCAATTACATGATAGAGCTCCCGGACAGGAGATGCAAATGAAAGGTGTATCATGTTAACATGCTGAAGCCCTACCATGACAGAGAGGAAATGGTCCTCGCTGTATGCAGTGCTCCAGAGGAGGAAACTGAGGTAGATCCACTGGTGGACCTACTTGGGGAGGCCAGGGGTGCATCCTCTGTGGACAGCCTTACCCTCTCGGAACAGCTGACACCAGCCCAGGTGCAAGAAATTAGGGGTGTGCTGAGAGAATTTGAAGACATGTTCACAGGGAAACCAGGGTACACCACGATGGCAGAGCACCATGTGGATACAGGAACCCAGGATCCTGAAACAGTCCCCTACAGGGTACTTGAGCATGTTAAGCAGACTGTGAAAGAGGAGCTCAAAGAGATGCTGGAACTGGGGTAATCCAGGAATCTAGTAGCCCCTGGGCATCACCGTGGTACTGATCCCCAAAGAGATGGCACCACACGATTCTCGTGGACTACCAGAAGCTTAACAGCTGCACGGAGTCTGATGCTTATCCCATGCCCAGAACAGATGAGACCCTGGAGCGACTGGGGAGCAAGTATTGACCACAATAGACCTAACAAAGGGCTATTGGCAGGTACCTCTGACCCCTGCGGCCAGGAAAGATCAGCGCTTGTTACTCCATTTGGTTTATATGAATTTAAGGTAATGCCATTCGAATGAAGAATGCACCTGCAACCTTTCAACGGCTTGTAGATCGCATTCTGTCTGGGTAGGTGAGTTTGCATTGGCTTATATGGATGATATAGCCATATAGCCAGACCTGGGATGAGCACATCAAGAATGTGGGATGTGTTCCACAGGTTAAAGAAGGCAGGTCTGACAGTCAAGGCAGAGAAGTGCCAGATAGGTATGGCAGAAGTATCCTACCTTGGGCACCGGGTGGGTAGTGAACACATCCATCCGAGCCTGCCAAGGTTGATGCCATCCTGGCCTGGCCTACTCCTACCACAAAGAAACAGGTCAGGGCATTTCTAGGGACTGCAGGGTACTACCGAAGGTTTGTTCTCGCTATAGCGATCTGGCTAAGCCCTGACAGACCTAACCAAGAAGGGAAAGCCAGATGCAGTGAAGTGGTCAGAAGGCTGTGAGGTTGCTTTTCAGGAGCTAAAGAAGGCCTTACAGCCCAGCTGTATTGCTAGCCCCAATTATAGTTTAAAGTTTATGGTCCATGTGGATGCCTCAGATCATGGGTTGGGGGCTGTGCTGAGCCAAGTTACTCAGCAGGGGAGGAGCACCCAGTTGTGTACCTCAGCCAAGGCTTTTGCCCAGAGAGGAGGCATACGCCACAATTGAGAAGGAATGCTTGGGAATAGTGTGGGCCCTTCAGAAGCTGCAGCCTTACCTATATGGGAGAGAATTTACTGTGGTCACAGATCATAATCCCTGATTTGGCTTCATAGGTCCAGTGGACAAAATGGTAAACACTACGTTGGAGTTTGGTACTGCAGGCATACAACATGACCATACAGTATCGCAGTGGCAAACAAAATGCAAATGCGGATGGGCTATCTAGGCAGGGCTAATGGCCTGGCTGGATACTTTGGGCACTTCCTAGTATTGCATGAACGGCTGTGTCACTTGGGTAGCCCAAGGGACACGCCTTCATTATCTGGGGGAGATGTGACAGAAATGGGAAGGAAAGAGTTAATGGTTTGGATTCTGTAGATGCCTTATTTTTTTAGCAGTGTGGAAAAAATACACTGAGGCTGAAATCCTCCAGCAGCAACCAGCTTGTGGAATTCCTAGCTGCTAGATAAGAGCTGGGTCATAAATCTCGAGTGGACATCTCCAGACACACACAGACCTTGCAGACACGGACACAGGGCAGTTTGAATGGATTGGATCATTCAAATATAACCTTAAGGTGAAAGGAATATAATTGGTCACCAATAGGTGTTCACTCTGATTGGGACAATTAAATACATACATGTTAGGTGGTTGGTGCATTTAAGGGAGAATAGGAATGACCTAGTCTCCATAGACTATATAAGCTTCTGTAAGACAGAGAACTCTCTCTTGCCCTGGAAGGCTGAGGGAAACATAAGCTTGGAGCCTACCTGGTATGTCCGTGGGAGCTGGCAGTTAGAACAGGGTCCAGTGTCTCTTGTAAGGACAGGGAAGGGTAAGTTTAGTGATAGTATATTTCAGTAACAGCCTTCTTCTTTGCCATCTGTTGTTTAAAACATTTGTTTACTTTTCCTGTATAAGTGTTATTCTCTTGTGTTGTAAATACATTTCCTGTAAATGCTCATTGCACTTTCTGTTAAGTAAAAGCTATTTATTTGCTCAACAGTTGTGTCTCTGATGTCATTTTGTAAGGTAAGATTTGGTTTTCCACTGGCTAGGGTAAACTCTGTGTAGCATCCGCCACCTGAAAGAGACACACTACCAGACTTTAACTTGTGCAATTGCACGTCTGATTATTCAAGTTTGTACACTTGAAAGAGGTGCCGGAAAGAAAGTCCGGCTGGTGGCAGCGAATACCCAAGGACACACACCTCTCTAAAAGCTGTTTCAGCCCAGAGGGAGAGGTGGGTTGTCACACAGGGTCTGCAAGATGCCATACGAGGAGAGAGTAAAGGAGCTTAATATGTATACCCTTGAGGAAAGTAGGGAGGGGGGGAACATGATATAAATTTTTAAGTATCTCAGTGGAATCAACAAAGTCCAAGAGGGTAGCATCTTTCAGAAAAAGAGATGTGCAAGAACAAGGGGACATAATTTCAAGATAGAGGGGGGATGGCTTAAGGGCAATGTGAGGAAGTATTTTTTCACAGAGAGGGTGGTGGATGCATGGAACAGCCTTCCTGAGGAGGTTGTGGGGTCTAAAACTGTGGGAAAATTCAAGAATGCATGGGAGAGACATAAGGCAATTTTTGTGGGGGGGTAGGAAGAAATAGGCTATAGGTTAAACAGGATCTGCAGCTTATCCTGTAGGTAGGAAAATGGGCAGACTATGTGGGCCAAGCGGTCCTTACCTGCCATCAAAGTCTATGTTTCTATCCACTGAAAAATTGTTCTCTTGGATGCTGGTCCGTACCTTCCCACTTCACCATACGTAACAAACAGCTGAGTGCTAGTGGACCTGACATCCTTTGTGCGGTCCACATCGTAATTCAGTGTCCTTTTCATATTTGGACTGTGGAGTGTTTCCTCACCCGAGCTGGATTGTCCTGTGAAGAAAACTGGAAGGGCAACTGACTGATTCAGGTGAAATTCGGTCCCGACTTTTAGGAGGAATTTCCTGTTTATCCTTACTCTATTTTCTTCTGTTAGCATTTTCCTTTTCCTTCCTTTTTCTCACTCCCCCCCCTCCCCCAACCCCGGCAATCTTTGCTGGTCAATGCTATTATGACTCCTTGTTAGACTTCAATATACAGTATGTATCTCTGAATTACCGCATTTTATTGTCACCTGTATCCTTGTATACCCTATATAATTCCACTCCTATTATTTTGTACTTATGTATTGTAAATTTCCAACTCCCCTTTCCACCGGGTCCCACCTGGAAATGAGCCCCGGCTCAGTGTGCCTCTCCCAGTCAACAACTTTAAATAAAACTACTTAGGACTACTACCCTGTCCCTATGGAAAATGATATAGTCAGGATCTGTACAGAGGGCCTGCAACTCGCTCACCCTTCTAGCAGATGTCAGTGTCACCAGGAAAGCTGATTTCCAGGTGACATACTTCAGTGCAGCAGTGGCCATGGGCTCAAAGGAAGCATCCATAAGCTGAGCAATGCACCAGTCCAAATCCCTGGGAGGGAGAGGTTCTCCCACTGGAGGGTACAGGTGATGATTAAAGAACTAGTGTACTGTCTAAAACTAATATTAGTTTTTAAAAGCAGTCAACCACGGCTCCAGATAAGGCGAGTACCAACCTATTTTACTCACATCATTTACGGAAATACACTTCAGAAAATTTTTTTATTGAGTCCAATATTCACCCAACATTTGTAAATGCTCTACACTCCACAGAACAGTGCCTCATAACATGCAGTATCTGGTGATTTAAATTTAGCAGTTTTTTTTTTCCAGATTTACAGCACTTGTATGCATCCCAATTTTGTTTCACTCACTATACTTTAAAATGGTGAATAAATTACTCCTACCTGCCAACATTATCTGGAGCAATGCTGGCACCTAATCAAGTCTTATCTAGAAAAAAAACACCACATTGTTTTTAAAAATGTACTTCTCACTCCACTCCATCCAGACATTTGTACGCATCTGAATTTGGTTTTACTCATCTCACTTTCAGAATGAAAAGGACAGTACTCATCCCAAAAAACCTTATCTGGAGCCATGCAGTTAACCATTACCTTTTGTATCTCAGGTACTTTTCTTTTCCCTTTCGTTAATTAGAAAATTGTTTACCTGATGTTAGTAGGTGTGGTGTGGAACAGCACTCCTCTGCCTGGTAGCTGACATATCTAGCTCTGTTCCCCCAACCGAGGTCCCATCTGCTTGGACTGGTGGTAGTTCAGGTGGATGTTAAAGATCCCATGGCACTTATCGAAAACAGTAGGGTAATTTTATTGAGAAAAAGTTGGACTTCATTACGAAAGAAAGAATAACCCATTACAACAAACATTCAAAATCAAAAGCAAGAACAATAGAAATATACAAATAAGATACAGAAATGAATAAGCAATAAAGAACTTCCCTTAATCGAATGTAAAGAGATCACAATTACACCGGAAATGAAAAAACTGAGGCCCTGCAAAACATTTGAAATCCTGCAATTTAACAACACGAATAGCAGTTCTAATATTTTCTATTACTTCAGGAAGCGGAATAATTTTTTGATGCAAAGCCAGCATACATCTGGCCTGCCCTAAATAATAATGAATCAAAGCAAAAACAATAAATAAAGTATCTTCATGATATTTTTGACACAAAGCACCCTGCACACAAAACATAAGCTGTACATAAGATAAATGTAATAACATAGCTTCAGACCACAAACCAGCTAACATAGTCCAAAAAGATAGAGGAAATGGACACTCCAAAAAAGATGTTGGGTTTCAAGAATAACCAAACAACCCACCCTAGGGCGGAATCGAGCATCTAAAGCTTTGTGTTTATGATTACCTTTAACACTCAGACGCCCATAGTTACCCAAGCAAACTATATCCCACACACAGGGGGCAAACGGGGATTGCTGAGTTGCTGAAGAATCCAATCAACACGATTTGGAGGGAAAAAAAGGGAAAATCACCTTATCCTGTGCTTCCCTCCTCCAAATGGTATCACAGAGTAACACTCTAGATAATACACAAAAATCCTGTGGACGTAAATCCCAAGATAGAGCCACTTTAAGTGCTTCTTTCCCATATAGTGGAACATCAGGAAATCAAAAACCCACCCTTTTTCCCCCCAAGTCCCAACTGGGAAGGCAAGGCAATAATCAGTGCAACAAAAACGGTTTCCATACCACCAGCCCAGGTTTTAATGCTTTCCCAAAATTAGTATTGAAAAATAAACTATAAAAAAAACCCACACAGGGTTGATCATCCCAACCCTTCCCTCCTTATATGGTCTATACGTGATACTCCTCTTAACAGGGTTCAATCGAGACCCCCAAAACCCTTGAAAAAAAATACTATATAATCTAGAAAAGCAACCCATGGGCGGAGGAAATACATAACAAAGATATAAAAAAAGTCTTAAGCAACATAACATGTTTTTTCTTTCCAATCTGATACTGTTTCCATCCAGAAATTAACCCCTCCGCCTTCCCCAAGGCCAATTGCCAATTATAACAGCACACATCATCTATCCCCAAAAAAATACCCAAGTACTTAAAAGGGCAAGTATTAATAGGTATCCCTGCACACTTTTCCGACTGTGGAAAATCCAGGTGTCCAATAGGCACCCCAACACTTTTGCTAAAATTAATCCAGGATCCCGAAACTGAGGAATATATATCGAGAACTTGTAACACAGCTGTTTCCTCAGTACTGATATCTACAGTCAAAACCAAATCATCTGCGTAAGCTAAGATTTTAACAGAATCCAATAAAGGGGCCACCCCAACCCCAAAATATGAGGACAAAGGGAAATTGCCCGAATCAACGTATCTATATAAAAATTGTAAAGGAGAGGGTTTAGGGGGCATCCTTGTCGGACCCCCCCTAACCATAGTTACTGGTTTACCCAACCAACCATTCACGTTTGGAATGATGGTAGCCTCAGTATAAAGAGCTTTAATCCACAAAAGAAACTGACCAGGAATCCCAAAAGCTCGCAACACCACAAATAGGAAATCCTGCAAGACCCTGTCGAAGGCCTTCTCTTGGTCTAACCCCAATACCCAACCAGAAACCCTACCTTTCTCACCCAGGGCAAATAATTCTCGTAACAAAATTAAATTATCATTTTGACTTCTACCGGGAATACCACAAGTCTGAGCTGGACTAAGACATGTTGCAATTTTTAAAAGTCTACCCAACAAAATTTTTGCCAAAATTTTATAATCAACATCTAATAAACTCAATGGCCTCCAATTTTGTAAATCAGCACGATCACCCTTTTTAAAAATTAGAACCAAAATGGCTTCCTTCATGGACTTAGTTACAGAGGCTGTGGTCAACATGTCATTAAATAACAAAGTCAGAGCAGGAACCAAATCCTCTTTAAAAGTTTGAAAAAAGCGAGCAGTAAGGCCATCTGATCCAGGTGCGGAAGTAGTATTTAAACTGTCGAAGGCCTGAGACACTTCTGGGGCTAAAATATCACAAGACAACATACCCTGCTCCTCTAAAGAAAGCGATGGAAGGTGTAGAGAGTCTAAAAAGGGTTTAGCAGATTCACAACCAGGAGAATTACCCAACATAGAAAGAACATGTTGTTCCACCACCTGAACCAATACCTCCGGTTCCAATACCAGTACACCAAGGGGGGACCGTAGTTCCTGAACAAACTTAGAGTCCACCCATCCTTTACGGTCTTTAAATGCATTTAACCCTCCTTTGTTCACCTGTGTACCAAATCATGCCTCCTGCCCCAATGAACTAGCCCTATCATATTGCAGGAATTTCATTTGTGAACAAATCACAGCAATCTGAGCACTATAATCATGAACAGTAGTATCTGATACGGAAATCAGATGCTGTAATTGTTGCCACAATGCTAAATATGATAAGTATTGCGCTGTATATTTTGCAGCAGCCTGCCCCTGAAAAATCTGCCGCCATCTGTTTTTAGAATCATCCCACCACTCACAAGGGTCGTCATAAATATCTGCCACCGAAAGTCGGGCTGCCCATTCCCTCCTCCGCAGTTTTTGAAGGCGATGATCCTCCAACAGGGAATCATTAAGCCTCCACCTATTTTTCTTACACCTTGGAGTATTCTGCCATGAGCATGTTATCTTAACTGCTGCATGATCAGAGAACTCCACAGCCAGAGTCCTACAGGAAATAATCCGTAACACTTTAGATGCAAAAATGAAATCAATACGAGTCCGTAAGGGACCTTTGAAATAAGTAACTCCCCCAGACTCATGGCAAAATCTATATGCATCCACCAGCTGAGCAGTTGCAACCAACTCCTTTAAGGCAACCGAATCGCAAAATAACTTTGGGGTTTGTAACCCTCTATCCTCCTGGTGCAACCCACAATTAAAGTCACCAACCCACAAAATTAATCAAGAAGTATACAAAAAAGGCCAAATTAAATGAAAAAGAGACACCCTTTGTGCTTTTGACTGAGGGGCATAAACGCAAACGATCCTGAATCTCTCACCAGAATAGGAGAAATCCAATAATAAAGCTCGACCGGGCTGAATGTCCACCAACCGTGATACCCGGAAATCAGAGTTAGAGAATAAAATCCCAATACCGTCACATTTGTCGGTACCTGAAGACCAAAAAGATGGACCTCGGATCCATGCCTGGGATGCTTGCTGAAGTTCCTGGTTGGATTTTAATCTAGTATCCACGAGGCAGACTATATCACAGTTAAAGTCTTGTAAAGTTAAAAAAAAAACACCAAGCTTTCTAGGGCCTTTAATACTATTAACATTTAATGTACAAACCGATAAAGAATCTATCCTAAGTGCCTATGGGTGACTTACTTCTACGACTTTGTCTAGTTCGCTTTGCAATTGGGTCCAAATCCCCAGTGTCCGTACAAGATCGGATAGAAGAACTATCTGTATCCTCCCCCCAGACTCTTTATCAGAGACATCTGTAGCTAAAGCTGCAAATTTATTGCCAGACCTCCACGTACCACCTCTCACCTCTTTACCCCGACCTAACACAGCCAAACCTTTCCTTGTTCGTTTATGGGGTATTTGAACAAACCCAGCCACATCCGGACCAGATGCCGTGTGCATGGGGGGGCATGGTGATATCAACCACCACTGTACCTTCAGAAACAACAGGCACCTCAGTGACAGAAGTCCCAGTACCTCCCTCAGTCTGATCTATCACCAAAGGTGGAGGAGAAATCCTTGGTTCCTGAACACTAGTATCCTCAGACCCTTCAGCTAAATCCCCAGATCTAGAGGTAGACTTGCTCTGATTCATGACCCGAGCTGCACTAAGTTTAACCTGAGCCTGTTGAGCCAGGGAAATTAATCCAACATGAGAAGGACAATTGTCCCTGTTATGGGATGCCCAAGGGCAGCGCCCATATGTATGCCCTGTCCGTTCACACAAATTACATTTAAAAAGGTTAAGACAGGCACTGGAAGCATGGCCAAAATCGAAACAATGGCTACATTTTACTGTGTCACAAGCTGAACTGAAATGAGCTCTGGAGCCACATTTAAAACACGATTTAGGCAGCCCAGCATAGAGAATGAGACCTTTGTCTTTTCCCAGATAAAAAAAAACTAGGTATATGACTAGGCCCATTATTAGTGGAATACAATTTTACACGAACTCTCCAGCCTCCATCCCATATTTGTTCACTATCTAATATGGGTCCCTCATTCAGACGCCCTGAGTTCTGATCCATCTTTTGCAGCTTTATCTTTCAATTCTGTCCCATTTGACAGGGACTGCTGCTTATTTTGAGGGGCTTGACCCACATCTGAACCTTTTGGTGACATGGAGGCAGACTGAGAAGCCATAAGATCTAATTTTTTTGCTCTTTTCTTTTGTGTTCTAGTGCAAAATTTAATACATAGCTCACAATTGTTAAAATTGTGGTCTGGACCCAGGCACTTTAACTACAACTCATAACAGTCTGCCTTTGCCAGGAGTTGAAAACACATTTCACAATATTTAAAACCTGTAGGTCCCATCAATCATGCAAAACATTGCCGACCCAGGGAAGACAAAGTGCTTCCAAAAAGGAATTATTTTGAATTGAGAAAAAAACCTTTAATGTGGAAAAGGAGTTAAAATATATGAAATGTGGTTTGGTTCACCTTAAAATGAAACCACAAGCTGAAATAAAACCTAGCCAATAATTTTGTTAGGCTAAACTGTCAGAGATAAGCTTTGTTCTTAAATAGAGAGGAACCAAGAATAAACAACATTAAAAATTGCAAAGTAGTTAATTTTATAGTAATTTGTAGTGAGATAAATGAGCTTTAAAGTGATTGCATAAAAGCGGGAACCACACTGAAAATGGCCTACTCTGGATCCTAAGAACCAATGGTGAACCAGAGAAAAGTTTAAAATATAACAACAACCTAATGAACGCAGAGTTATCAGCAAAGTAACCACACAGTATACTTATAATGTATTTATTTATTTATTTAAAACTTAGTAACCAGTGCCAGTCTGGTGGCACTGAGGGTTGAGGTGCTGGACATCACACCGGCGACCCAGGTTTGGGAGTAGACTCGGTCATTGGGGGGTCAGCGTGGAAGGAGAGAATGGAGCATCTGGTGGACTGCTCTCGTCTCCTGGGGTAGGTTACTGGGGTTTCCCCACCTTGTAGCAGCTCCCGGTGGAGACCAGGAGCACTACATACTGACACAGACTTGAAAGGGGAAGGTGATGGCGGGCATCTGCTGGAGGGGGCGAGAGCGCGCCCTCCATGCAGTGACATCATTTCACATCTGCACCTCGGGGAGGAAAATGGAGGACAAGCCCTGGCACCCAAGAAGGCAAAGGTGGGACCCACGGATGGCACCCACGCTCAGTGCTGGATCCACCTTGCTGACCTCTGACTTACACCCTCACTCTCGCCACCCACTAGATTATAGATAGAGTGCCGGAGGAGTTGGTAGTCCCATTTCAGGGAACTCAGAGCCAGGGGGTCGGCAAGTTGGGGGCAAGGGTACGGGAGCATCCCGGGATGGAGGTCTGGACAGGGGGATCTCAGTGAGCAGGAGAAAGCCAGTAAGTGGAGTCCACACTGGAGAGAGGTCTTATGAGGCCAGTGAGGAAGGGGGCATAAATAAAATAAAAAAACAACAGCTTGGTAACCAGGAAAGGCACACTGAGCTGAGACTCGTTTCGAGGTGCAACCCAGGGAGTGGGAGGAACAATACAATCATAGGGAAAACATAAACCAATAATAGTTGAAAATAATAAACTGAGAAACCAGTCTACAGTTGAAGAGAAGTCTTTGGGGTGACTACTTTCTTCATGCGGAGAAATAAATCTGATGTTATAGCGCAAGGATGAGCATGTCCACACAGTAGAATTTGATTTTCATTCTAAATTCCATAATTAGCATAAATGTCTAAAGCCCCAGGAGAATGACTGCATCTATTAAACTTAAGTGAGGGATTCCTGGGTTTGAAGAATGCACCATCCCATTTCATCACTCCCACTGCCAGATGAAGTAGTTTACACTTTGGCCTCCCTCAGTTTCCTGATGGTTTCTTTTGTTGCTTCCAAATATTTTACCATCTTTCTCCCTTAGCTGGCCCTTATACCTAGAAAATGCCCTTCTTTTGGCTATTACCTTTCACCACCTTTACACTGGCTGTGAACTACATTGGTCCCACAGCCATTTTTATGTTTGCTTGCATGCATGCGCAAGAAATATATGTATTTATTTAGTTTTTGTTTACCGGGTAGGTACACTACCCAAACAGTATGACTATTTTCAGGCACGACCCGGGAGAGTACAAAACAAAGTGAACAAATACAGTAACATTTCAAACAGGTACAGAGCAAGAACTTACACTTTTCAAGGTAATGAGCATTGTACAGTAAATACAGAACCAGCAATGACGAAACAAAACATATCAACAGATGCAGAGCAGCATTACTCTATCCTTGGAGTAGAACAATTAACAAAGAAGGTACAACATAAAGAAAGTGGAACATAACAGTAACAATCCGTAACAAGAAGGCAAACAAGTATCAAATGTTATATAGATAAACATATAGAGATACAAGGAAATAAAGTAAAAGGAGATAAGCTAGCAAATCTAACGTGGTAGGATTTCCAATATAAGGAAGAGAGAGAGTGTAGACTTATAGGGCAGGTGAGACCTACAAATCCCAAAAGAAGAGGTCAAGACAATGTACAGATCGGAAAAGAGGAGGTCATTGGGGGCAGGCAAGTTTACCAAACCCTTAAGTAGGGTCAAAACAAATGCAAGTGTCAGCACGTGATAGATATCAATGAAATTCTCTCTAAAAGTGTTGAAGGGATCCCGTCTGCCTAAGTTCTAGGGGAAGTGTATTCCAAAGCTGAGGAGCCACATGCTTGAAAGCACCAGTACCTTTTGTGGTATGACATCTGGGAACGATTAAGAGAGATTTGTCAGTTGATCTCAGCCCATGTGAGGACGTGAGAGGAATTAGCAGCTCCGCCAGAGCTATAGGGGTTTTGAGCCTGACAATAGAATCTGTAAGGGAGCCAATATAGTGTTGCCTGGACGCAGAAGGAGAGCGCCAACCCAAGTGGTCATAAAGTTGACAGTGGTGTTTTAGACAAGAGGATGAGGATGCGTATCAACATATATTATTGTAAGTGACATCCCATTTCTGGAGGGAGGTTTTCTGGGCAGCCGCAAGGATGGGAGCACAATAGGTGAGGGAAAGGAGTAAGATTCCCCTAGCAACGGCCAATTTAGCAGATGGCGTTAGCATGTAACTAGTCTTGTATGCAGCACCCAGTTTGCAATTAACTGTTTTACAGGTGGATTGAAGGTTAAGATCCAGGGATTGATCGAGCAAGACCCCAAGATAATCAAAAGACGTGACAGTTTCTAGTTTAGAGCCTTCCAGGTCATGTACCATGAGGGATGTAGGACAGGTTCCAAGTTTAGGGGCCGAGCCTAGGAGCATGACCTTTGTTTTCTTAGCATCTAGGACCAGTTTATGATCATAGAGGCAGTTTTGGATGTACTTGAAATAGGTGGAGAGGGCAGAGTTTAGGTTATCAACTTTATTATCACTGGCATAAATAACAAGATCATCTGCTTGTAAGAGAGACGAGCAGTTCTGCAGTACACCAGGAACATTATTTATAAAGAGTAAGAAGAGGAGTGGACCCAGGATAGAGCCTTGAGGCACACCGATTTTTATAGATGCACAGTCAGATATAGCCGAGTTGAATTTCACCGTTTGAGACCTGTGTGATAAATAGCTGTTAAACCAGTCTAAAACCAGAGAAGAGATACCCAGGCTATAGAGGCCAGACAGAAGCAAGGGGTGGTCCACAAGGTCAAATGCCTTGGTAAGGTCAATGAAAACAGCACCAGTAAGGTAGCCAGAATCCATGTTTGAAAGACTATCTGAGGTAAGCTTTAGCAGAGCAGTAGACGTGCTGTGGTTCTTTCTGAAACCACGCTAAGCATCAGACAGAATACTATATTTTGTGAGGAAGTCAAGTGTTTTGGTGGCGACAATCTTCTCAAGTATTTTGAACAAGACCGAGAGAATAGCGATGGGTCGGTAATTATTGATATCCTTCGTATCCCCTTTTTTTGAAGACTGGAGTTATCCAAGCTGTTTTCCAGAGGACCGGCATGATGCCGCGAGTCAGGGACAATGTGTAGATTTTTGCCAGAGGAGAGGCAATAAAGGAAGCCGCAAGTCTGGGAAGGCGAGGTTCAAGGTAGTCCGACCCAATGCTAGTATTGTCAGATATAGTTTTAAGGAGCTGGAGGACCTCTCGTGCAGTTATGGCCTTGAAGTAGAAAGGTGGAGTATGTGGAGATATTGGGAAAGATGTGGGAGAGTCAGGTGCCTTGTAAGATTCCCAGGATTCAGGGTGATTGGCCTGGGGTGGGAAGGCGGAGGTATATTGGGACAGATCCGAGAACATTCTATTGAAAGCATTCGATACTGTGTTTGGGTTGTTACAGTGAGCCCCATTTAATATCATATCCATTGGGGTGTCAGACTGGGAGGTCCCTAGAAAGGTCTTGATATGAGCCCAGAATTTCCTAGAGCCAGACGCAGAGCTAGCAAGCAGGTCCTGGCAGTACTTGCTTTTTGCAATTCTTATTTTCTTTTTGCAGAGATTTCTGAGAGTCCTATAGGTGTTGAAATCAGTCAGGTCACCAGTTTGTTTAAAGTGCCTCCAAAGTTTGTCCCTTACACGTAGCTCAGTCAGGAGGTCTTTATGTAGCCACCTAGTTGGTTTACTTCGGACTCTCCTGGTGACCTTAGGGGCATGCCTAGACTGAACAGTAGTAAATTTATTGAGAAAGATATGTAGTGCCTCTTCTACACAGTTTGCGTGATAGATCTCAGTCCAGTTGACACAAGATATGTCTTGCAGGAAAGCATTTTTGTCTAAGTTACCAAAATTTGTGAAGGTAACATAACGAGGTGGGTGAGATGGAGGGGCTCCTGAGGTCCATACGCAGAAAATTGGAGCATGGTCTGTTACTGCATCCACTAGTATCCCAATTGTGGACACATGCTCTAGACGGTTTGTAAGAAGCCAGTCGCTTGCCTGTAGTAGCGAGCTGTGGAGGTGCCGCAGTGTTGTAGCCAGTACCAGTAGTCCATTGTGGGGCTGGTCTGTGTGGCACCAATAGAGGATCACGCTGTCCATGACAGCAGTAGTGTAGGTTGCCACCAACTTGAAACAAACTCGCCACTGCAATCAGGGAGCGCCCAGTCATCAACAATCAGCCATTTTTGCTGCGGGGCGGTCCCTGATTGCTGCAGTGAATTACAGCTGCATTATCTGGTGTCCCCTTTCAATAAACATGGCGATGGCTTCTCTGTTGGCCTCTCACAATCCGCACGGAAGCCAACAGAAAGCTGCCACCTCTCACAGTCCCCATTAAAGCCAGCAGGGGTGCCCAATCCCCATCAGCATAATGACCTCCCCTTCGTGGTGTGTCAGTGCCAATCTGCAGATTCACCTTTTACCTGATGAGTTAAATCTAAAATCTAAAGCTGCTTGTTGGTCGATTCGTTTTCTGCAAGGGTTGTGTGACTAAATAAGGATTTAAGGAGACCTTTTTAATGCGTGCCCTGAGCCAGTGTCACAAAAACAAGACCCCTTCCCCTCCTCAGCCATTACTTACTGCAGCGATCAATCACTTGGTTTCCTGCCCAGCTTGGCCAGTTTCCTTTTAGGAGAACTGATGAGGAGGCCAATGTGGAAATTCAGAGACTGCCTGGGGAGGCTTCTGTTCCTGCCCTCGTCGGAGAACACTGCTCTTGTCCTTCGGTCTCTAGGGGCAGGGTGGCAGGTGTGCGGTGCTCATCACTGCACGGGGACTGCTGCCTTGCCACACTGATGAGCTCAGGGGGGCAGCTGGGGCTGCAGGCACCTTGTCCCTGTCACTGTCTCAGCAGCTCAGTTCCAATGCCAGGTCCAGGTCAACTGTGCTGCTCACATGGCTCTGCTCTACCCCAGATGGCCTTGTCCCTGTCAGCTCTGCAGCTCCTCCTGGGGTGACTTTCTGGTGCTCTCGGTCATTACTGCATGGCTTGTTCTGTTCTTGGGACTCAGCCGTGCACCTGTTGGCCCCCAGTCCCTGCTATGTAGCTGTCTTGTTCGTTCTTGAGTCGGTCTGGTCAGCTTCAGTTCACCGCAGCTCTTCGTGTGGCTCTCTGGTACTCGCTGGCCCAGCTGCCTCCTCTCTGTCTGTCAGGTCAGTTCAGTTCATTGCATAATCACATGTCTCTCTCTCCCCCAGGCTTCGCTGGTACTATATTCGAATTCAGACTCCTTGGACCACTGCATCAAAGCAGAATGAGCATCCTGGAGTAGAAAGAATCCAGCTTTTAAAAAAAATCAAATCGGACATCATTTCCGTCTTTTCCGATTTTTACAATCCATATTTCATTAGTTTCAGTTCTCCGGTCCGGTGCACTATCGTTGGCAGCGGCCTGGGCAGCGGCGATGCTACATTCAGATGCCTTTTCCATCTGGAGAGAATTGTGAGTGGCAGCAATCGTAAGGGCACCAGTCCTCCGGGAGGTCCAGACCAGGAATAATTCAACAAGACTACAAGAAGTGGCCTTAAAACAGGTGAGAGAGAGCAGAGCAGGGTCTGGAGTAGCACAGTGGGGATGGGCGCTGCACCAACAGTATCTTCTGCCATGAGAAAAATAAAATACTTGCTTTTTAAAGAGACCAGAGTGTGTACATTCAATGTAAGGGTACATCAGCATCAGTCAGTCAATCAAAGTCCAATCAACTGTGGGCAGGCAACAATCGCCATTCCCCATTTTCTACTGAACTGTATCAATAACACCAGAAATAATGCAAAAGTGGAACAGTCTCTAATCGAACCAATCAGAAAATAAATGGGCCACTAATGACACTGTGTACAACACACACACACACACACACAGCATTTATTTATCTCCCCCCATGCCATTCAGGGGTGTAGCCAGACATTTCCATTTTGTACACTCTCTCTCCAACTGCTGCCCCCATTATGCAACTGTACTCAGATTGCTGCCCCCCCCCCCTTAAAAAGCAAATCAGAATATCAGATGACCCATCTAATCTCTAAACAGGTTGTACACATGTATATGTTGTAAATAATAGAGGTTTAAACAGATACAGGCACTACTCAGTAGTTTATACTACCTCAAGTGCCCCAGTACAATGATAATGGTAACAGAAAGGCACATGGTTTGGGACAGGTACTCAAAACAAATGTGTACAGTGAGTATGCCTGCCTTCACCCTTGATGCCATGTGGTTGCACTTGCCCAATCTTTCACTCTCTCCTTAATCGGAATACAAACATCCAGATCAACTGCCATTTTGCCACTGCTGTATAGAAAGACTGATGTTACTAACGTTTTGGAAATGTATCATAGAAAAAACAGCCACTTCGCTGGATGCTTTAGTTTTGTTCTGCCACTCTACTTTTTATTGCTTTGTAGCCCCAGTAAATGAACAGAGTACAGACCTTCCCAACAACAGTTAATTTTGCCAAGTGCCATTGCTTTTATCAAGAAACAGCAACATCAACATTTTTTATTTGGGAGAGCTCAATTAGCTGCACTCAGTGTTCATTCTCTGGTTATGCATGACTATCAGCCCTAGGTCGGGGGGTCCTGCCTTAGTTGACAGACGATGTCCATAGCCATCAGTGGTGGTAAACCTAGTCGCAGTAGTACTTGTTCAGTGCATGTGCTTTGGTCTCTCACATCGACAGCTTTTCAGCACAAGTGAGGAATGTACAGTATGTCATCCTATAAGAATGTGGTGCACCACTCTTGTAACCGTCCCCCCCCCGCCAAAACAAAGTTACAAATAAAGTCATAGTCAACTCCCCCCCCCAAAAAAAATATATATATATAATGGCCAGTATTTTTTTTTTTTATTTTGGGGCATAATTTTGAGAGTACACATGCCCTCAATGCCCTATGAGCATGGTTGTTTTTGCATGAGATGTAAGTTCTGTTTTGTGACACAGTCTCAAATTTGTTAACCCCCTATTTTTGCACTTTAACGATGTGGCTCTTTCCAGGCAACATGACTTGAATTTACTATCCATGTTTTGTGACTAGTGATGTGCAAAGCTGGCAACGTTTGACTCAAGACTGCAGACTTTGCAAAGTAAGAAACACTGACTTAAAGTTCTACAGTATGGGAAGGGGCAGTTGTTCCAGCAAAGGCATGCAGATCACTGACAAATGACAATGGGCCGCTTTACTAGGAATAACATTTTTAATGGTGAAGTGTATAGCCGGTGTTGGGTATGGGAACTTCACAAGGCTATTTGAAGGTGAAGTTTTCCCAAGATCTCTGTATCTTGAAAAGTTAGTAATGATTGGTTCAGTGGTTTAAAAGTTCTAGAAGTTTGAAATCACATAAAAAAGAGGTTCTGTTTTAATACCCTATTTTTACACCTTTATAATTCTGCTTCCCAGTACAATATAACCTGAGATTTAGCATGCACAATTGTGGTATAAGGATCTCTGCATCCTGAAAAGCTGGTAGGGATTATTATACTGGTGTAAATGTTCTAGAAGTCTGAAAATACCTAATCAGTGCTGTTCTATGTTAAACCCCTATTTTTACACCTTTTGACTGTTTTTGCTGTGCATAGCCTCCCCTTTAAAACGTTTATTTTTACTGTCTCTCTCTTGTACTGCATTTGGACCAAACTGCTGCTTAAATTTCTAAATACCTATACTGTGCGATTTCCCTAACAGTAACAGTACTTGTTACAAACTGCATAGCCGTTGAAAACCTACCTCCCGTCCCCCATGTAAGTCGTTAGTCTGAACCCTATTTAATCAGCCTGTCTTTCTCCTCTCTCCTCCAGGCGGTCGTGAGGACTGAACTCAGTAGTCCTCCCCCCTCCCTCCCTTCGTTGCAAGCGGAGAAAAACGGACTCCCAGGTACATACGAGGACAAGCTGCAGTCTCAACTCCAGTGGCTCCTTTGTCTCACTGGCTCTGCCCCGCCGCCCCCACCACCACCCTTGGTCGGCCAGGCCACTTTCCCATCTGCAGCTTATCGTGCTCCACCACTAGAGGTCCTATCACCACCTTTTTACTCTTTCTCCTTTTTTCTCCTCCCTGTTGTTTTTATTTCCTCACCAAACCTATCACTCATTTTACTCCCGCTTCTACTCTGCCATGCTCCCACTTACCCTCATTGCGTTATTCCTGCAATCCACACATCCACCCCCCACTCATAGCCTAAAAATGGGGCAAAATGTTGCAACGCTCTGTCCACTTTATGGCTGGCACCCCCAACCGTGCCCCCCCACCAGTGCACCCTCACTACCAGCCCTTCATCATCTCCCTCAGCAAGTTACACACTGTAGCCCCCCTTTCTCCTGCCAACCTCCCTCCACAGCCGCAACAACGCAAACCCCTCCCCGCTTTCTCCTCCCTATCTGCCCCTTATACTGAAACTACCAATACCCACCATCAGCTGCACACTGCATAAATGCCGTAGACCTACCACTTGAATAAACCGATACCGACTCAGGTCACTCATTCTTTTTCTCCTGCTAACAGGTAATGTCCACCCAAACCCTGGCCCCCAGCTTGCCTCAACATCCCACTGATCTCCTGGTAAAGGCCTGCACATTGCCTCACTAAACAACTGCAGCCTGCAAAAAAAAAAAAAAAAAAAAAGGGATTTCTTTCAGGGCTGGGTACTCCAGAACAACCCAGATATCATTGCCCGGACTGAAACCTGGCTCTCCCCCTCTGTCACTGACTCAGCAATTAAACTGTCCGGTTACTGCCTCCATCACTCTGACCGAATGGGAAAGCGAGGGGTGGCTGTGCTACCTACCTCAAGGACTACCTCATGGGCCACCCTCTCCTCGTGTCCATACTAACATCCATGGCTCAGGCTCTCACCTTAAAAATTACCCTAGGTAGGTCTACATCCCCTCTCCTCCTCACCACGGCCTATGTCCCCCCCAGCAACCAGAAGCAAGCCTTCCAAGCCATCATGTCCCATCTCTCCACCCTACCCCCAAAACAAGAAAAAATACTAGTGGGGGATTTCAACATAAACTGGCTGGCCAAAACAGCCACGCCTTACATCAATGAGGCTGCTGCCCTCGACCTCACTCAGGTTGTCAAAACACCCACCCGGCTTCATGCCCACATGGGGACATCAACCCTACTAGACCTAGTTTTCACAAACCACCCCCACAAAATAACCTGCACCCAAGTCCTCCCTGACACCCTTAGCGACCACTCACCAGTACCCTGTAACTGGTCTGGTACCCACCCCAAAACCGTGCCTAAAATTACTACACAACGAAAACTAGGACCTGGAAAATTATCCCTTCTCAAGGCCCACCTCAGACAGTGGGACTGGACACCCCTCACTAATACACTCGACCCTGACCACGCCCTTCAACTGTTTGTCAACATCTTCAATGCAGCCTGTGACAAGTTCGCCCCTTTTACCAAAACTATGACCAAAAGGAACCATGCCCCTTGGTTCTCGGACCACCTCCAAGGCCTACTGCGCCAGCGTGATGCTCTATGGCACTGGGCTAATGAGACCCAATGGCCTCAGGATAGGTAGCGCTATCGGGAGGCCCAAAACAAATGCACATGGGCCATACGCATGGCAAAGGCAAACCATTACAAAGCCACCTTAACCTCCGCCTGGGGAAATGGGCACAAGTTCTGGGAGAACATAAAAGAACTCTGTGGCAAAGGCCCAAATCTACCACCTGATCAAATACTCATTGATGGTAGCCTCTCTCCCAACCATGCCAGCATAGCCACGGCCCTAAATACTGCTTTCTCTAATCTCTCCCATGTACTGCCCCCTAATTTCTTCGACTCCCCGGCGGACCGATCATCCCCCACCCCACCTACACCTTTTCTACCCAGTGTCCTTACCCTGGAGATGGTGAAACCCTACCTTACTAAAGCTTTAGGTAAAACCCACTACAGTCACGACTCCCAAGACCATAGACTTCTCCGCCTCACCCTCCATGAAGTCCTGGCCCCGCTCACCCACATACTAAATCGCTGCCTCTGCCAAGGGAAATTCCCCACCCACTAGAAGTCGGCCTATATCACACCTATCCATAAAGGTGGTGACCGAACATCCACAAATAACTACCGCCCCATCTCAATCCTGCCCCCACTGTCAAAAGCACTAGAACACACAGTTGCCGACCAACTCACTGAACACCTGAATAAATATAACCTCCTAACCAGACAGCAACATGGCTTTCGAAAGGGCAACAGCACCACTACCACCCTCCTTGAATTTACCTCCCATGTCCACTCTGCCCTGGACCATGGCCTCCTTATGGGTGCCATCTTCGTGGACCTATCCAAAGCTTCTGACACAGTCAACCATGCCCTCTTACTAAATACCCTGGCCTGCTCGGGTCTCTCCGACGACACCATAAAATGGTTCTCCAGTTATCTCTCTGACAGAACCCAGAGAGTCAAGGTAGGCACTGTCCTATCACCCTGCCTCCCAAGCCGGTTCGGTGTTCCACAGGGCTCCATACTTGGCACCCTACTTTTCAGCCTATACCTCAACTCCCTCCCATCCTCTTGCTCCGGAAAAATCTACTTCTTTATGCAGATGATGCGGTCTTGTTCGCCTCTGACCCGGCTCCCCTCAAACTCCACCAAACCCTCCAGCTTTCTTTCCGTGAAATGGAAGACTGGCTCACCTCCCGCCGTCTTATTATCAACTATAATAAGGCTAAAGTCATGATATTTGCACATCCTCAAAACCCACACAAATCCCTGTGCCCAATGTTCCTCACTGCAAATCAGACCCCCCTAGAACAAGTATACAACTTTAAATACTTAGGGATCACTCTAGACCCCGCCCTCAACTTTAATCAACATATCCTACACTTAACAACCGCTCTTAGCTCCAGGCTAGGCATACTCTACCGATACAAGCACTGCCTCACCCCTGAAGCACTACAACTCATCAGAACTCCTCGATCCTCTCCTGTTAGACTACGTGGCATCCTAATTTACAGTGCCGACCTCCACAGCCCTGAGCAGACTCGCTAGTGCTCAACACAGCCTGCCGCCTAGTCCTAGGGATGTGATCGCTCACTCACTCCTGCTACCTATATAGCAGCACAAATTGGCTAAACCTGGAAAACAGAATTAGGTACCACACCTGCCTTATGACCAAAATGATACTACTAGGCCTCACCCCACCCTCCCTACTCCAAATTATACTCCCTGCATCACTAAGCAAAACAACCCGAAGCTCTAGCAAACAGCTACTATGGGTACCCCATGGCCGGACCTCCCAATACCAATGCACTTTCAATTACAGGACCCCTTCCTGGACAAACTCCCTCCCAATCCATATTACTGAGGAAAAAAGGCTGGGCCCTTTTAAATCAATGCTAAAGGAACACCTGCAGGTTTCAGATAGATGTCACTGTTCTTGACACCGGATCTGCCTCGCCTCCTTACAGTCAAGCTATTAGCAGCAAATGTACCTCAAATACATTTTTATGAAGCAAGACAAGCAGCCTTTGTCTGAATCTCTCTGACATCTGTTCTCCTCACTCCTGGCTGTGCTAAATTACCTAAATTATCTCTGTTAGCCTACTAAGAAACAATTTTGGAACCTGTTTATGTTTATGTTTATCTTGTGTATTTTATTATTCATGATTACTTTGTAATGTGCTGTTTTCTGTCTGTATACTAATGTCCCGTCCCCTGTGGAATTGCTATGTATGACATGGAACCTTGTAAATGAGTCTCTGACTCAAAGGTCTTTCTGATTATTCAAATAAATAAATAAAAATAAATAACATGGCCATCCTACACAGAATAACCTTGCATTGAGTGATTATTCAGACCCAAAGGAACACCAAACCACACATTTGCCAAGGTACCAGAGACCTTGAATCCTAATTTTCTTTTGTCTTGCTTTGCACGAAGTAACCCTAACAGATGCTTTAACGTAGTTTTTGCAATTATAGGTGTGATAGCCTTGGAGAAGATGTGAAAACTGACACCATAGAGTTTGTGAGGGTGGGGTTAAAAAAACACTCTCCCCAACCTGTCCTAGCAAACCCTAATATGAGGATAGGTGACTTCACTCTCTCTGATGGACGGCTTCCCCAATTACAGAGGATCAGGGTCTCGGACCTTTACTCCTCAGACGACTTACTCACCTCTCTCAAGATTCTAAGGAAGTTCCACATACCTACACTTCACATTTTTAAGGTCTTTCAGCTGAAACATCTTCTACTGCAACTTTTTGGCCTTGCTCCGGAGCCACCTAAGTTTGAGGACTTACTGGGTCAGATACAAGACTTAGCAAGTCGGCCTCATGGGGTAGCTTTACTATACAATCTTCTGCTCTCCACACTTCATCCTTCTCACTTAGAGGGTTCCAAGGTCTGGGAAACGGCTCTTACCAGATATCACACTCAACTGGGCGTATATCTGGAAGGACTTGTACCTATATAATACCCAGGATCGATTGAGGCTCACTCAATACCAAATACTAAACAATATGTATTATACCCCTGTTAAGCTGGCCAGGACAGGACGTCTCTCATCCTCAGCCTGTTCAAGATGTGGCAAAGAGGAGGGGACGCTTCTACATGTTTTCTGGGCCTGCAAAAAAATCTCACCTCTATGGGACATGATCAAATCTCGTACTGACCCACTTTTAGGCTTAAAACGACTTTTCACTCCTGAAGTTTGCATCATAGGAGACTATGCCCAAATTGGGGTCAGGGAAAGAAGATATCACATCTCACTAATTTCCATGGCAGTCACAAAACTGGTCCTCAAACACTAGATAGATCAATCTCTCTTATCCCATAAGGAATGGCCACATGAGCTCTCCTTTTGTCTTTAGACTGAACGCCTGATTGCCAGTACTCCGCAATAAGCTTCAACTGCAAGTAAGGCAAATTATATGTCCTATACCTGAATTAACCACCTTGGTTGCTTCTCTAGCTCCCCCTTTGCCCCTATACTTATACCTTGGTCTCAAGGTCTTTTCGATTCTCCTTATCATTTACTGAGCACACCTCGGGGTAGGGGTTGGGCTGGGAGGGTCATGTGTTTGGTTCTGATACTTCCTGCTTGCTGTAATTGAGAGTGATTGTATTTGAAAAACCAATAAAGTTTCTTAAATTAAAAAAAAAACGCTCTCAAAAGAATGGCAAAAATAATACTAGACAAAAAAGTTATAAAAGTTATAAGTTACAAAAAACATTTAAATGAATGGGTCAGACATCCAGTGATATCACCATCACAGCTGCAGCCTGAGAATCTCTCTCTCCTGAGGCATGGGGACATAGTGTCATGGGCAAAACCATGCACATCAACAATGCCACCGCCAAAACAGCAAATGGCAAAATGCGTCAGTACAAACACACACACGACCACCACAAACAAAGTGCACACAAAGAATATCTTAGTTTTGTAGGGTGATCTATCCCTGCACACCCCAACGTAGAGTGGCCCACGCCCGGACTAATTATAATCAGCTCCAGGGGTCGTGGACTTTGAGGGGAAAAATAAAAAATCAGACTGGGAATTTTTTTTTGTTAAAAAAAAAAAGCCGAAGCAGAGGGGGACATAGGGAGAACCAAACCACAGCCCCAGGTCCCTGATGCTGCCGGAGGCAGGTGCTGTAGCCACTCCACCATGGAAGCGGCTTAGCCAGGCACTGCCCTGGCAGCATCCATCACCTTCCCTACTGGCAGCCTGCAGCGACAGGGGTAGTCATTCTTACCGGACGCTGAAAAAACCCTGTTGCCGTAGAATCATTAACGCTTCTTACAGTGCTGTATTTAATGCACGGTTCTCTCCACGCTATATTGCCCCAGTACTCTTTCCTGATTCAGTTGGTGAAAGTCTCTTATTTGCTATGAAAGATTATCAAAAGGGTAAAAACAAATACTTGCAGAAAGGTTGACAGAACTAAGAGGTGCACAATGGTTTGGCAGTGCAAACCATAGGTGGTTTGTGTAGGATCCATGGATAAGAGTGCTATGGAAGGACCAGGCAGGGGATGAGAGGTGTGTTGCCGCCCACTCTGATCATTCTGGTTTGGGGGTAGCATGAAATATCCATATGTCCTTGCAGGAGGTATGGGATTTGGAGGAAGAAAACAAGGCAACCTTTCAAGATATTTAGGCAGATACCAGTATGAGGAAAACAGATGAATGAGTAGAGGAGCTTGAGCAGCATGTGGTGGAGATTGAGGAGGCAACTTACATACGTAGCACTTGGAGCTTCGTCTGATGGATATAACTGAAAATTTGAAAATGAAATGTGCAAACCTGGTGGGTCAGTCTCAAAGAAATAATCTCTGCATATATGGTGTTAAAGGAGGAGCTGAAGGTACATAAATGGTGGAGCTCATCAAGAATTTTCTGAGAGACATTCTCCACATGCCACAGCACCATGAGGTCCCGATCAAGTGGGAACACGGAGCCATGATCCCCAAACCAATGAATCCACAGGCTAGTCATTTATTGCATTGCAGCGTCTGAGTTTTAAAATGAAGTAGGATCTCCTGCACTAGGCTTGGCAATTTCTGGGCTACTACAGTAGGTGACTTCGGACATAATTATCCAACAGAGGAATTAGAGAAGAGGCAGGACTATAATGAGCTAAAGTAGGCACTATGGACTAAAGAAACTACATTTCAATTAATGTACCCTGCTAAACTTCAGGTGATATTACAGGATGTCCCACAGGTTCCTAAGGAATGCACTAGCAAATGGGAAAGAAGGAGGGGTGGAAGAACAATGGGGAATAAGAAAAACTGCCATCACAGAGGTAACAAGCCTTTGTGTGAAGCAAATAAACAAAACAAAACGATGTAAGAAACCACTATGGTTCTCAAAGGAAGTGGCAGTGAAGGTTCAAGAGAAAAAGAAAGCATTCAGGAAGTACAAGGAATCACAGAAGGAGCAGGACAGAGAACTGTATCAGTTAAAGCAAAAGGAAGCTGGGAAGGCAGTCAGAACAGCAGAGGCCCAAACCGAGGAAAAGATAGCCAACTCAGTTAAGAAGGGGGATAAAACCTTTTATAGGTACATCAGGGAGCAAAGGAAGACCAAGGGAGGGATAGTGAGGCTTAATAAAGGGGAGGGAGGGTGGGCAGAGGGTGACTGTGAAAAGGCAGAGATACTAAACAAATATTTTTGCTCAGTATTTACAAATGAAGAGGGGGAGGTACCTAAAACAAACAGAAACACTCTGGATACAGAAGTTGATACCAGCCCATTTACAGAAGAAAGGGTTATGAAAGAACTCTTAAAACTGAAGGTGGACAAAGCAATGGGGCCTGATGGGATTCATCCCAGAATTCTAAAAGAACTAAGGCTAGAACTAGTGACACCACTGACTACCCTGTTTAACAAATCATGGGAGGATGGGGTGGTACCCGAGGACTGGAGGAGGGCAGATGTGATTCCCCTTCACAAAAGTGGGAGCAAGGCAGAAGCAGGAAACTACAGACCTGTTAGTTTAACCTCAGTCATAGGGAAAATTATGGAATTGCTTCTGAAGGAGAGAACTGTCAAGTATCTAGAGGCCAGAGGGGGCACAGGACCCAAGGCAGCATGGATTCACAGCGGGAAGGTCATGCCAGACGAATCTGATAGATTTCTTTGACTGGGTGACCAAAGTAGTAGATCAGGGGAGGGGCTGTGGACATGGCCTACCCAGACTTTAGCAAGGCATTTGACACAGTCCCACACAAAAAATTAATATACAAGTTAGCCAGCCTGGGAGTGGGTCCTAAGATGACAGCCTGGGTAAAGAATTGGCTGGAGAATAGGACACAGAGAGTAATAGTAAATGGAGTCCACTCTGAAGAAAGGGGGGTTACTAGTGGGGTACCGCAGGGTTCAGTATTAGGACCGATCCTCTTCAATGTCTTTATAAGCGACATTGCAGAGGGACTGGAAGGAAAAGTATGTCTCTTTGCAGATGACACAAAGATCTGAAACAGAGTTGATGCACAAGGTGGGGTGGAAAGGATGAGAAGGGACTTGGTAAGGTTAGAGGAATGGTCAAATGTATGGCAGCTTAGATTCAATGCTAAGAAGTACAAGGTAATGCACCTGGGAAACAAAAACCCAGGGGAAGAGTACACAATGGGGTGAGATACTAACAACAACAAAAATGGAAAGGGACCTGGGGGTAGTCATATCCGATGACCTAAAGGTGGGCAAGCAATGTGAGAGGGCAGAAAAGAGGGCTGGGGGGATACTGGGATGCATAGGGAGAGGCATCACCAGTAGAAAACAGGAAGTTGTTATCCCTCTGTACAGACAGCTGGTGAGACCCCATCTGGAGTACTGCGTGCAGTTCTGGAGACCCAATCTCTGCAAAGACATAGACAGGATGGAAGCTGTCCAGAGGAGGGCAACTAAAATGGTGCAGGGTCTGCACCGGAAGACATATGAAGACAGACTTAAGGTGCTTAATATGTATAGCCTCGAGGAAAGGGGACATGACAGAAACGTTCAAGTACCTCAAGGGAATCAACAAAGTCCAAGAGGGCAGCATCTTTCAAAAAAAGAGGTGTGCAAGAACAAGGGGCACAATTTGAAGATAGAAGGGGGGCGGCTCAGAGGTAATTTAAAGAAGTATTTTTTCACAGAGAGGGTTGTGGATGCATGGAACGGCCTTCTGGAGGAGGTTGTGGAGTCAAAAACAGTGGTGAAATTCAAGCATGCATGGGACAGTCATAAGGCAATTCTAGGGGGTGGGGGTAGGAAGAAGTAGGCTGCTGGTTAACTAGGATCTGCAGCTTATCCAGTAGGTAGGGAAATGAGCAGACTGGGTGGGTTAAGCGGTCTTTATCTGCCGTCAAATTCTATGTTTCTATGTAAGGCTACCCGGTCAAATGAGCGCTATCAGAATAGCACAGCAGTTCACAGCGCTAGTCTGGTAAGTGCTCACACATACAGCTAATGGGGATTTACAGAACTTGCTGTAAGCGCTCCCCTAGTTGCTCTCCATGGTGCTGCAAAAGGAGAAGAGCACCATGATCCAGTGGTCTGTCTGAGCTGTTCCTGCGGTGTGGAGGCCTGGGTTATTGAGGAGCATGGCCAGCACTAGTGGAGACTAGGGTTCTAATCATGATCTCCAACCTTTTAGCATTCCTTGGGACTTAGTTTTTTTTTTTTTTTTTTTACATGGGTCCGTAATGGCCCCATGAATTTTAACTTTCCCCATGATCCACTCCCCCTTGGAGTAAGAATCCTAAAGATGGGGGCTGCAGAGGGCAGAGCCCCCCACATCATGGAATGTAGAGGGCAGAGCCCCCCTGAAAAGAAAACAGCGTTGTTTTTATCACACATTCCTAGCTGACGCTATTGTTGTTGGCACTGTTTGGTCCCAGTGCCTCCCATGAGTATATAAAATTAGATATCCAAACTGATTGGAGTAACCAGGGAACATCAGGATGAAAGGACCAGATGATGACCCAGAGTGCAAGATGGAAACAGCGGACGTTCAAGAGGGATGGCTGCTACCGGCATGTAGAAATAGTCTGGGAGGACAATATTGCATTGCTTCCTTCCTTCAAGTCTATGCCAGTGGAACTCCAACTGGCACAGTCTTGGCACTCAGATAGAGACACAGGAAACACTTACTGATTCTGGATGCAGGTGTGCCATTTTCCAATTATTTCTGCATGACTGGGGTGCATATGGCTTATTACCCTCTCTAACTGTACATGAGCACACTGGGAGCATAAAATAGATAACGGATCTTTACAAATCTAGAACTATAACTATAAAAAAGATTGGATAATTACATGGGTATTAAAAAATACTTTTTCCACCATTGAGGCAAACGGTGGCGAGTTCGTCACGGGCCTCGGCCTTATGAACTTGTATACAACTATGAAACTATGAAACGTGGCTATCCTACACTGGTGTGGTAGGGTAATCTATTGAATACTGACAGCAGGTACAGTATAAGTTCTGGATTCCAGTACAGGGCTATTTCTGTTTGATGTGCCCCCATCCATCTGAGTTATTACTTTTCATGGTGCTTGCTACCCACTGGTGAATTGCTACATGAGCTCAGCCTAGTTTTAGGAGTCATTATAATTTTGTTGTACTGTGATCTCCTCTTTAATTTACAGGGTCACTGTTTAGTCACAGAAAGCATGGGGGGACCTGTTGTTTGCTAAAGTCCTTAATCACACACCTACTATGTGGCCACAGCTTGATGTGACCACAACTGGGAGGCAGTATAGCGCAGTGGGTTATGGCTCTGAGCTGCAGATCTGGAGACCTGGGTTTGAAACCCACAGCCACCTAGGCGCGTACTGTGTGATCCTGAGCAAGTCACTTAACTTCCCCTGTGCTCCCAGGTTGTATCTGGAAACAAGCTTTGGCTTAGTGTGCTACTTCTGGTTAAACAATGTTCCCTTTCCCTGATGTGGACCTGGCATTGTTCTCTCTACTCCTTGCAGGCCGTAGGAGTCATAAGATTAATAAATGTTCACTTAAGAGCAGGAAAATTCCTATTATTCTGACTTTGGTGTGGCAGCTATTGCATAACCGTGGCACTTAATGTGATCCAGATTAACACGTTCCTTTTTTACGTTCGCTTGAGCGCATGCGCAAGGAACGTCTTGGGAGAATGGGACACTTTGGAGGTGTGCCCCTCCTCTGCAATCCCCTGCTCCATTGAGCAGGCATGGCAGTCCTTCACCAATCGGACGCGGTGCTGTGTATGACAGTGGTGGTCTTCTCTTCAAAGAAAACCACCGCTGTGTGCTTGCACCGCGTCACGCCACCCCCCCAAATCTTTGCTGCCATGCTGGAGCCCACCCCAACGTAGCAAAGCATTACCCGTCGTCTGCCAACGAGGATACCCAATCCCCGTTGGCTCCACAACCAGCCATGCACTTCTGCCATGTTGAAGCCCACTCCAGCATGGCAAGCGTCCCACGTCATCTGCTGAGGGTGCCTAATCCTCAGTCGGCTCCACGGCCCCCCAGCCATCCTTCTGCCATGCTGAGAGGCCACCCCAGCATGACAAACATCTCACGCCGCCTTTTTTTTTTTTAAAACCTGTAAATTAAAAACAGTCCCACGGCGTTTCTCCCAGCCTCCCCTCCCACAACCTGCACCCACCCACCCACTGCGCACCCTGCCTCCCCACACACCCCCACCCCATACTACTCCCGAGCTCGTGCGACGATCTTCGTAAACCGGGAACATGTCTGCACTCTTCAAAGCCGGATCGCGAACTGAGGAAATGCCGGTAAGCTGTATAATAGGCTAGATAAGGGGTTCAACTTTATTGCATATCTCAGGCATTTTTGGAAGTTTTGCACAAATTTTCCAACATAGGGTATTTGGGACCTCTCATGAATGATGTCACTGTCATGGCATGTATTCGGGTCCGAAGGGGTGATTTCACAGTCACTGCATCTAAATCACTTCTTCGGCCTGAATAACGCCAATGACAGTGACATCATTCATGAGAAGGGTCCCAAAACCCCATGTTGAAAATTTGGCAAAATTCCAAAATGACTGTTTTACGAAATGCAGTATCGCAGTTCCTACACACGCTCATAGGTTTGCAAATTTTCAATATTTCCACTCCAGATTTTCAACATTGCCATTTTACCACACCTTCTTATGAGTAGTACAGCTGTCATTTTTCACATCTTACCCAAACGTGTTTCCGCCCATGTAGCGCACAATGGCGCAGTCGGTGTGCAAAATCAATGTATGGGACACATTAAGAAAATCACAGTGACACTGTTCATTAGTAGAGGTCTTAAAATGGCTATGTTGAAAATTTGGTGAAAAATTCTAAAATGACTGCTTTACAAGCGTGCGTTGCGCAGTTCCTACGCACGCGCGTAAGTTTGCGAATTTTCAATATTTGCACTCCAATGACTTCCAAATACCTAAACTGCACATAGAAGCAAGCAACATGTGGCATTGACAAATGCTTCTACTTCTTTGTCACTGATTTTTTTAAGCCATGTCCAAGTGCCAAATACCACTGCAAATACCTGCAAGCGAACGCTCGGCATTGACAAATGCTTGTTTTATTCTAGGTTGTCTGTTCTGCTTTCATTACACTACTTCATGTCCCA
Source organism: Neoceratodus forsteri (assembly GCA_016271365.2). Lineage (NCBI taxonomy): Eukaryota > Metazoa > Chordata > Ceratodontiformes > Ceratodontidae > Neoceratodus > Neoceratodus forsteri. The sequence continues at coordinate 519,835,059 of CM028129.1, read as the reverse complement.
GATTTATAAACATGTCACAACTACAGATGTACTGTATAGATTAAATAATGTTTGGCGGTTCAGGGGCTTGTGGATGGTTTAGTAGCCTCCTACATCTTCCTTGTGGATGGTTTAGTAGCCTCCTACATCTTCCTTGTGGATTAGCTCATCTGAGACCAAAAATATGTTTTTGTCTTCAGTAGTGGACTTTAATTTGGGACATCATGCCCATATCAAATACCATAGCATCAATGATGTTATATTGTGTTCATGAGGTAAATGAGCGGAAGGAGGAGAAGCACGCAGGTTAAGGCTTTGTAGGCCTATCAATTTATGTATTTGACAAAAACTTATTTATGGTAGCTTAAAGAAATAACAGCTATAGTAATAATAATTATATAGTATGGGCGGACTCAATGACCCTTGGTCTCCTTCTGCCACTATGTTTCTATGTTACTAATAACATTTAAATGACAAAACAATGCCCAGGCTTTGTACGTGGACTGGATTTTCTATGGTTATTTCACTTTGGCAGGCTCAGGAACTGTGACTCACAAGGTTGGCCTTTTTAATAAAAGGGTCCTTCTTCCAGTTTCTCCCCTATTCCTTGGTGGAGGGTGGGAGAGAGGGCTGGTTAGCATCTACTGGGCATGGAGATATTTACAAATCTGCTATTGCATTAGAATGGGGAACTAGAAGTTGTGGGATTTTCTGGCTTTGATCGGGGCTTATCCTCCTCCTTGTCAATGCAGTCTAGACCAATACTTCACCCTGTGGGGTGCTGAGGAGATATTAGAAAATTTCTAGCTTTCAATTAACTTTTTGCTCAGACAGCAAGTCTTCAAAGAGAGGCAGAGCTACCTGCAGTATTAGACGCATTTGACATGACCTCCTCCTTGTGAAACCATGCTGCCTTAGGTCTTATAACCCACTGGATTCAAGATATTCCCAAACCCTTTCCTTCAGCAGTGATTTCATTAACTTTCCCATCACTGATGTTAGGTTGACTGGCCTATAATTGCCAGCCACCTCCCTGCTACCACTATTGTGCAGTGGGACTACTGCCACTCTCCTCCAGCCCTCCAGATCCACGCTGATGATTTTAATAGGCATATCACACTCTGCTCACTACCAACCTACTCCCAGCCTCCCATGCCAGTCTCTTTGATTGAGGAGCAATCAGCGTTGTTGCACACACTTATCTGGGCTCTTGGACACAAGACCAACAAAGGGATGAAACCATACAAAATTCCACTCTGGGGGTGTGCACTCACAATAAAACACAAAGGCAGCAGTAGCTTATTAGATCACAGGAATAAAAACATACTTCCCAATAATAGAAGTTTTTCTTAAAGTTTTTTTTTTTTTTTTTTCTATTTATATTTTCTGCCCCAGCTGCCGGTAGCCCGGTACCATCTGCCGGTCACGCTTCCACCCCACATTAGCCTGGCGCCCCTACGATACCCGTGGCTTACCCCCACGGTGGGGCTCGCGGCACTGTGGACACATGTCGCAGGCATCAAACTAGGGTCGGAGGGCTGGCCTGAGGGGCCAACGAAGCTGTGACCGCTTCATCAAGCGGCCCCGCGCATACTCCCATTTTTCCTTTTTCCGGAGGCGGACGGTAATGACGCGGAGCGCCCTGCCCCGCCCGACGCACACACTGTTGAGGTCAGTAGTCGCGCCACACCTGGTCTCCACCAGGAGTCGCTCGACCCCGAGCACTTCCTCATCCTCCCCGAGAAGGAGAGCAGTCCGATGGACGCCTATCCTTCCTCCCTCGCCGCCCTCCAGCGACCCGAGTCCGTTCCCGAACCCGGGTCGCCGGCATCGCAAGCGGAAATCCCACCGCTGCGCCGGCGGGCTGGCCATTAAAGTTTTTGGAGGCATGTAACAAGTGTTGCTATTTATTTGTTGTGTCGGAATTACAATCCTTTGAGTCAGGGACCCATTTCCAAAGGTTCCTCGTCATACATAGCATAGGACATAATACAGAACAGTGATTGAGAAACCAAAATACAGTGCACAGTCAACACAGCAAGTGATGATATACAGAGATTAATTAACTATATACAGTTGAGGGGACAAGACACTGTTACAGTGGCAGTGTGCTAGGAGGTGACAGCACAGAGCAGTGAATTCACATGTAATAAGGTATATACAATGTTGGTTGATCAGAGAGAGAAACCTATACATCAGTATAGCTACAACAATTTCATGCCTCACAAGCAGTGCACTAATTAAACACTAAAACATGGGTGGCAACAGTCATCTACGGCCAGCGTAACCTGGAGAGGAGCTATGCTAGGCATGATCAACCAGCTCGGCTGGCAGGATTAGGTGCAGTTGCAGTTGTTGGAGGCAAGAGGTGGTTTTAGAGGACTGTTTTAAGTAAGCAAATCCTTTGTTCAGATGTGATGTAAGGAGGAAGGGTGCCAAACCATGAGGGGACTCTGTAGTGAAAAGACCTCTGTGCCAGAGACTTCCTGACCCTGGGCACAAGACGTGAGGTTTTTGGCAGCGCTGTAGGTGGAGAGAGATGGGAAGGATGGACTTAATAATGTGGCCAGGCCAGGTGGGGTCAGGCCTAAGATCATTTGGGGGGCCAAAAGACAGGTCTGGTAGCATAGCATCTCATCAAAGGAGAGTATGTTTGCCAGTGTGTATAGGGTACTGGTGTGGGTGAGCCTGTCGGACTCTGTGAGCAATCAACAGACTTTGTTGATAGAGAGCTTGATTTTGCTCAGAGCAGTGTTGTCAGCTGCACTGTATACCAGAAGCCCATAATCCACCAGGGATAGGACTGAGGAGTTAATGACTAGTCTCAGTGCTTCCGGGGAAGACCTATGGCGGCACAGTAAGCCAATGCGTGAGTTGATAGCCGAGCAGAGGGTGAGGATACGATCATGAAATGTGACAGCAGAGTCAAAGACTATTCCCAGGTATTTGTAGGTATTAATCTGTTCTAGAGGGTGGAGGGAGCTGGACAGAACTGGTAGGGCGGCGCCTTAGTGCTTATTTTGGTTGTGCGTGAAAAGCGTGGTCTTAGTTTTTTTCACATTGATAATGAGCCCGTTGACTTGAACCAGCGTTCAGCCAGGGTAAATGAGTTTTGTAGGGCATGTTGGAGGTGGGCAGGGTCAGGGTGGGATGTGAAAATGACAGCATCATCTGCATAGAGGAGTATATTTTCAGAGCAGGAGTTGGGCAGTGTACTCAGATACAGGCTAAATAGTAGTGGCCCAAGGATAGAGCCTTGGGGAACTCTTGACCAGACCTGGAGGGGGTTGGATTGGGTATTGTTGATTCTCACGCATTATATATGAGATGTAAGGTAGTTGGAGAGCCAGTTAATGGGGCCTGGGGCGAAACCCAGTTGTACGAGGGTGTCTATGAGAAGAGGATAGCAGACCGCGTCGAAGACTTTTGACAGGTCTATAAAGACTGCTCCGGCAAGATGTCCTTTGTCAAGTGCAGTGTGTATGAAGGTAAAGAACTCCAGGCGGGCAGTGATGGTGCTGAAATCCCAGCGGAAGCTGTGCTGCTCCATGTAAAGGTGGTTATGGGTGGTGAGGTAGTCAACTATTTGATCCATGACTATTTTTTCTAAAGCTTTGAAGAGGGTGGGAGGATAGATATTGGTTTGTAGGTCCTGGGGCAGGTATGATCACTGCCCTTGTGTACTGGAGTGATTACAAGGGGGAACTGACCCAGACAGAGGGGGCAATTGAGAAGGTCAGTGAGGGGGATGAGAACTACTTCCAGTGAGAGGCGTAAGAGTCTGGGATCAAGAGAATCATTGCTGTGGCTGACACCATTTAGGGCTTTTAGCAGGTAGGGCTTAGCTTCCTGAATTAGTGGCCTTGATGGAGGAGGAACATCTAGATATCGTGGCAGTCACAGAAACATGGTACACACAGAACTATGACTGGGACGTAAACATACCAGGATGCACTATCTACAGGAGGGACAGGGAGGGTAAAAGAAGAGGAGGAGTAGCTCTCTACATAAGAGAAGGAATCAAAGCAACAGAACAAAAGGGTAAACAGGGAGGAGAAGAAGCATGGTGGGTCAATTTGGAGGCAGACAATGGCACCACAATCCGCACAGGGGTTGTATACAGACCTCCCCCCCCTCAGGGGGAAGAAATGGACAAGGAAATGATAGAAAGTATGCTTAGAATGGCAGACAAAGGGGAGATATTGCTGATGGGTGATCTGAACGTGCCAGATGTTAACTGGAGTGCAGCAGCCACTTCTAAGAGTGGGGTTATTCTAGATGCCCTACAGGGGGCATGCCTTAGACAACTAGTATTGGAACCCACTCGAGAGGGAGCAGTGTTATACCTGGTCCTCTCAAATGGAGATGGAGAGAGGATCACAGATGTAGAAGTGGGAAGCCATCTGGGAACTAGCGACCATCAAACAGTATGGCTCACAATTAAACACAGCAATAGAGTCAACCCATACAAAGGCAAAGTACTGGACTTCAGGAGGGCTGACTTTGCCAAAATGGGTGAGTGCCTAAGGAATGTACTACCAAATGGGCAGGAAGGAGGGGTGAAGAACAATGGAATAATAAAACTGCCATCACAGAGGTAACAAGCCTTTGTGAAGCAAATAAACAAAACAAAACGATGTAAGAAACCACTATGGTTCTCAAAGGAGGTGGCAGTGAAGGTTCAAGAGAAAAGAAAGCATTCGAAAGTACAAGGAATCACAGAAGGAGCAGGACAGAGAATTGTATCAGTTAAAGCAAAAGAAGCTGGGAAGGCAGTCAGAACAGCAAAGGCTCTGAACTGAGGAAAAGTTAGCCAACCCAGTTAAGAGGGGGATAAAACTCTTTTAGGTACATCAGAGCGAAGGAAGACTAAGGGAGGGATAGTGAGGCTTAATAAAGGAGGGGGGGCAGAGGGTGATGGTGAGAAAGGCAGAGATACTAAACAAATATTTTTGCTCAGTATTTACAAATGAAGAGGGGAGGTACCTAAAACAAACAATAGAAACACTCTGGATACAGAAGTTGATACCAGCCCATTTACAGAAGAAAGGGTTCTGAAAGAACTCTTAAAACTAAAAGTGGACAAAGCAATGGGGCCTGATGGGAGTCATCCCAGAATTCTAAAAGAACTAAGGGTAGAACTAGTGACACCACTGACTACCCTCCTGAACAAATCATGGGAGGATGGGGTGGTACCTGAGGACTGGAGGAGGGCAGATGTGATTCCCCTTCACAAAAGTGGGAGCAGGGCAGAAGCAGGAAACTACAGACCTGTTAGTTTAACCTCAGTGATAGGGAAAATGATGGAATCACTTCTGAAGGAAAGAATTGTCCAGTACCTTGAGACCAGAGGGGCACAGGACCCAAGGCAGCATTGATTCACAGCAGGAAGGTCATGCCAGACTAATCTAATAGATTTCTTTGACTGGGTGACCAAAGTAGTAGTTCAGGGAGGGGCTGTGGACATGGCCTATCTAGACTTTAGCAAGGCATTTGACTCAGTCCCACACAAAAGATTAATATACAAGTTAGCCAGCCTGGGAGTGGGTCCCACGATGATAGCCTGGGTAAAGAATTGGCTGGAGAATAGGACACAGAGGGTAATAGTAAATGGAGTCCACTCTGAAGAAAGGGGGGTTACTAGTGGGGTGCCGTGAGGGTTCAGTATTAGATCGGGTCCTCTTCAATGTCTTTACAAGCAACATTGCAGAGGGACTGAAGGAAAAAGTATGACTTTGCAGATGACACAAAGATCTGCAACAGAGTTGATGCACAAGGTGGGGTGGAAAGGATGAGAAGGGACTTGGCAAGGTTAGAGGAATGGTCAAATGTACGGCAGCTTAGATTTAATGCTAAGAAGTGCAAGGTAACACACCTGGGAAACAAAAACCCAGGGGAAGAGTACACAATGGGGGTGAGATACTAACAACAACAAAAATGGAAAGGGACCTGGGGGTAGTCATATCAGATGACTTAAAGATGGGCAAGCAATGTGAGAGGGCAGTAAGGAGGGCTGGGGGGATACTGGGATACATAGGGAGAGGCATCACCAGTAGAAAACAGGAAGTTGTTATCCCTCTGTACAGATAGCTGGTGAGACCCCATCTGGAGTACTGTGTGCAGTTCTGGAGACCCATTCTCCGGAAGGACATAGACAAGATGGAAGCTGTCCAGAGGAGGGCAACTAAAATGGTGCAGGGTCTGCACCAGAAGACATATGAAGAGAGACTAAAGGAGCTTAATATGTATAGCCTCAAGGAAAGGAGGGAGAGGGGGGACATGATAGAAACTTTCAAGTACCTCAAGGGTATAAACAACAAAGTCCAAGAGGGTAGCATCTTTCAAAAAAAGAGGTGTGCAAGAACAAGGGGCACAATTTGAAGATGGGGGTGCGGCTCAGAGGTAATGTAAGGAAGTATTTTTTCACAGAGAGGGTTGTGGATGCATGGAACGGCCTTCCGGAGGAGGCTGTGGAGTCAAAAACAGTGGTTGAATTCAAGCATGCATGGGACAGCCATAAGGCAATTCTAGGGGGTGGGGGTAGAAAGAAGTAGGCTGCTGGTTAACTAGGATCTGCAGCTTATCCATTAGGTAGGGAAATGGGCAGACTGGGTGGGCCAAGTGGTCCTTATCTGCCCTCAAATTCTATGTTTCTATGTTTCTTCAAGTGGAGACAGGACTTGGAAATGGAATGGAGGGTAAGTGAGGGGAGTTTGGGGGAGGTCAGGGACAGGATCAAAAAAGTTTTGAGGGGAGTATTGCTGTGAGATCTGAAAATATGTCATTTATGCCAATGGCAATACATTGTGGGTCTGTGGTGATGGAGCCACCAATGTTGAGTTGAGATGGTGGTGGAGATTGGGTTTTCCTGTTAAGTTCCTTAAGGTTGTCCCAGAAATTACAAGCAGAGCCCCAGGAGGGGGCCAGAGTGTTCCTATAATGATCAGCTTTATCCTTGCAGATAGCCCAGGTGCACTTGTTTCGTGCAGCTCTATAGGCTTGCCTATCAACTGGTTTTCCAGACTCGAGGGCCCGGTGCCAGATGTTATCCCTGAGATGCAACAGCGTGATGAGGGAGGGAGTGATCCAAGGGAAATCGTGCTTCTTAGCTGGTGCTTTGGAGAGAGGTGCGTAGGTGTTGCAGGCAAGCTAAAGGAGTGTACAAAGTAACTGAGGGCTGTGTCTATGCTGGAGGCAAGTCTTAAAGGGACCAATCCCAGCAAGCAAGATGTTCATGAAGTCAAGCCAAGCTGCCAGGGTGCAGGGACCTCTGATAAGTAAAAGTGTGTTTAGGTTTTTCCAGCTTACATGACCAGTGAAAAAGGATAGGGGAATTATCACTTAGGAGGTTGGGCAGCACGGTGACGTTAGGGATTTTGTGAGGCTTATTAGAGAGTGCCAGGTCCAACAGGGTAGCAGTACCCTTGGTTGGATGGGGGCCAGTAGGGGAGGTAACCAGTTGGGTACGATCTAGAGCAGCACAGGCATCCTTAGCTTGGGACGAGGAGCTGGCAAGCCAGTTGATGTTAAGGTCACCCATTATGAAATTTATTCTGTTTTGCTTGGCTGTTTGGAGAGGTACTCTAGCAGGGACTGTAAGGCGGGCTTCTGTCGGCATGAGGGGATGTAGGCAGCAGTGATAATGAAGAGGGCTTTTTCATGCCTGGGGTGGCGGATCACCTTTAAAGTCATTTTATTGACTTTTAAAGCCCTTCACATTCAGGGTCCGACCTATCTGAAAGAACTTCTGGTGCCGTATTGCCCCGGCCGATCGCTACGCTCAGCTGACAAGGGGCTGTTAGAGATTCCAAGAGTGAGTTTAAAATCTTCTGGTAGCAGAGCTTTCTCCTATGCTGCTCCCACTCTTTGGAATTCTCTATCTCGCCAGTTAAGAGAGTGCACCTCCATGGAGGTATTTAAGAAAAATCTGAAAACCTACCTGTGACAGATGGCCTTCTTGGCAGATTAACTGAGTATCAATATTATTTTTGACTGTATGGATGATTTTATTGTTGGGTTTTAATACATGATGTTGCTATGTACTAACTGTATTTATATGTTTTTACGTGATATTTTATATTATGGATTCTGACATGTAAAGCGCCTTGATACTTTGAAAGGCGTTTTAAAAATAAAGTTATTTTTTTTATTATTTATTATTTTCAGTGAGATTATCTGGGCACCATGCTCCAACTACGGGCTGGCAGTATAGCCAAGAGTTTAAAGCAATGAGCTGTGAACAAGCTTGGTACATTCAGCAGACCAGACCTTGGTTTGATTCTCACAACCTCCACTTGTATACCGTGTGACTCTGAGCAAGTCACTTAACTGCCCAGTGCTCCGAGGTCACCCCTGAAAACAGGCACTTGTGCCTAGTGGGCCTTACCCAGTTATCAAAGACTTAAATAAATAAATAAAATAAAACTGGGGTTTGGGGGAGAGCAAGGCCTAGCAGGGAGTCGCAGAGATAAATGGCACAACCCCCACCATGCTTCCCAACTCTGTCTTCTCTGAAGAGAGAGTATTCAGGTAGGGCAATAAATGAGTCAGGGTGGACTTGGAGAGCCACGTTTCAGCTAATGCCAGGACATCCGGTTGGTGTTGTGCAACCCAGCCCTATAGGTCCGCAAACTTTTAGGAGACTGCATATATTGATGGAGGTGAGACGGAGTCCAGCTGTTGGCCGGTGGAGGACGGGGCTAGTGGTGACAGGGCCTGGGTTGGGGTGGATGTTACCTGACAGCAGGAGGAGTAGCAAGATCATTCTGATTACAGCCAGATCCTGCTTAAGGCAAGTGGTGGATGTGCCCCTGGCGGTTAATAAAGAATGGGAGACAGGGATGGGGAGAGATCGGAGGGCTGGGATGGTGAGAAAAAAGGGGGGCCAGTGGGATCCAGCTGAGGGGGAAGGTAGGATGAGATGGGGGTGAAGGGGTGTTGGGCTAGCAGTGGCTGGGGCGCAATGGTGATAGCCCGTGGGGTGGGAGTGGTGGTGTAGGGTGAGGAGTGATATCTTTGGTGCAGTACTGGTGGGAGCAGATAGGGGGCTTATGTGCAGGAGGATCAGATGAGTGGTGCCATAGATGTGTGGTGCCATGATTGCAGAGGAGAGAAAGGCACTGGAGGTGGCTTTATTGGGACACATAATAGGGGAGGAGAAACTTCCAGTAACATGGCAGACCAGCTGGTCCAGCAGTACGGCCATGGACTTTGGTGTGGGAGGTACAAGGTTCAATACCCAGGAGGGGAGGCTTGGTGTGAAACAGTGTACGGGTAGGAGCAGAGTGGGAAGCCCTAGAGAAAATGAGGTGGAAAGGTGGAGACAGAGAGGGTACAGTAGCGACTCCTAATGGTCACTGTGAGCAGTGCACATGGGTACAGCTGGGAGTGGAGAGAAAGAGGGAAATGGGAGTGGAGTTTGAGGCTGGAGGGAGTAGAAAGGGGTTCAGTAGTCAAGAGATTAACTATGCTACCACCTAAGGGTGGAAACGTATAACCTGCAAGTGGAAAAGTGAGGACTTGGCCAAAAAATGGGCAGGAAGTCACGTGACCTAGGGAGATCCTTAAATTAAGGGTCACCCCAGGGTGGGAGGATGGCTGGGGCGGACAGGGCAATCAACGCCTGCTGACTGGGACACTGCAGGTTGCATGTGCCACAAAAGCTTGAGAAAGACACAAACATATTAAATGTAAAAGCCACACTGCTGTTGCAAAGATACACAAGAGACAATACTAGAAAACATTTATAAAACATTTTTATTGAAATGCTAACACAAAAAGACTACATAGAAGTACTTGTACCTAGAGTGGTGTGTTATGTCACACATAGCTGGTAGAAAAAAAAGTGGAGTTTGGGAACTGGGCACTAAAAAATACATAAATAATGAGTGCACTAGTGTTGCCTATCTGTATGTGTGCTCATGTTATAAACTTAAATTCTTATAATTACAGTGGACATTTTAACTTGTTTTAAATTTCATGAATACAAATCAGGCACATTGGTACCACTGTTCTAGGTAATGACCCATTTACACTGAACCACTAGCCCAGTCAGTCCAAGAAGAAAAAATTACTCACCTTAGTAATTGCTTTTCTTCTCATGGAGTCTTGCTATATTATAACAATAGCAGTCAGCCACTGCAGCTGATCTGCCCCGGAGAGAAAGGAGTTAACTCCAGAAGATCTGAGTTCTACGCGAGGGCGCTGTGCCCAAAGTTTATCTGGCAGTTTCAAATGAAACTGTCAGATCTTTACGTAAGCCAACATCAAAGGACGGAAAGTCTGTGTGAAAACTACACTAGCCCATGGCTACCTACTAGTAGTAATAACAACAATATAAAGAACAAAGAAACACTCAGAGCCATAATAACAAAAATTGATGGTATTATGGTTCGTTTTACCACCCTTGACAAGCACATATGAACCCCCCCTTCCCCAAAGACTCAAGTCCAGGAAGGGGGCAATATAAATAACCTAAATGAAACAATCTAGATCCCTAACCCAAAGGAAAAGAGGGTAAGGGAAAAACTACAATGGCATGACACAGTGCTTGCACTAATTCGCCACCCCTACCCAAGTAGAAGTTCTGAGAGGGCAGGAGGGAGGAAAAATATAGCAAGACTCCATGAGAAGAAAAGCAATTACTAAGGTGAGTAATTTTTTCTCAAACACCATGAAGTCTTGCTATATTATAACAATAGCAGATTACACAGCAGTACCTCCATGGAGGAGGGTCAGAACCTACTTAGGAAATAGGCCTGAGCACAGCTGTGCCAAACTGAGCATCCTCCTGGACTGGACATCCAGGGAATAATGCTTGGTAAAGGTGTGAACTGTCTCCAGGTAGCAGCTTGACAAATCTCCAGAATGGGGATGTCTCTAGCAGCCGCTAGAGACGCAGCTGTACCCCTGGTGGAGTGGGCCTCAATCCTGAGGGGGGTACTTTACCCAGTTTCTGATAACAGAATTGGATACAAGAAACAATCCACCTTTGCAATTGTTCTTTAGTGGCAGGTTTCTGCCAACCTCGCCATAGGTAAGAAAGAGTTGGAGGGATTCAACCTATGACCTCTGGTGCGCCTAAATAGTAGCTTAAGGCTCTTTTGATATCCAGGCTGTGCAGTCTCCTCTCACCTGAGGAAGAATGCTCAGTGAAAAAATACTCGGGAGAGAGATAGATTGATTCAGGTGGAAATCAGAAACCACCTTAGGCAAAAACTTTCTATTAGTCCTAAGGACTACCTTATCTCTATGGAAAGAGAGAAAATCTTCTTCCACTGACAGGCCTGTAGCTCACTTAAGGCCTGGCAGAGGTGATAGCTACTAGAAAAACGGTTTTCCGTTAAATACTTGAGCTCTGCAGAAGACAGAGGCTCAAAGGGGGTTGCATTAACTGAGCAATGCAATATTCAGGTCCCAGGCGGGAGCTGGTCTCAAAAAGGAGGGTTGTATGAAGTAACCCTTTAAAAACTTGGAGAACACCGGGTGAGAAGAAAGGGAGGCAGGCTTCCTGCTGACACAAAAGCAGAGACAGCTGCCAGATGAACCTTCAGGTAGTTGGTCTAAGGCCTAGGGAATTCAGATGGACCAAATAGTCCAGTAGAATGGGAAGATCAGCAGATTCTGGGACAATCTGCCTCTCAGAGCACCAGATGGAAAACCTCTTCCACTTAGAATTATAAGTGGTCTAGTGGAAGGCTTCCTTGAAGCCTTTAAATATCCATGACACCTTGAGAAAGTGTAAGTCAGCACTTAGCCCCTCAAGAACCAAGCCTTGAGGTGGAGGGATTTGAGGTCCGGATAAACACTCTCCCCTGTGCACAGGCCAGTAAGTCGTGGACTCTGGGCAGGCTCAGGGCAGGGTGGACTGCCAAGGACAGGAGCAGAGGTACCAGGGCTGTCTGGCCCAATCTGGGGCAATCAGAATCACTCTGCAAGGTTGAGATCTGATTTTACTAGTACCCCTGAAAAGGAGAGGAAAGGGGAAAAGATACAGGAACTTCCCTTCCAGTCCAACAGAAAGGCGCCCAGAGGGACTGAGCCCAGAACTGGAGGCCTGCAACAGAAAAGAGGAAGTTGGTGGTTGTCTGGGGCTGCGAAAAGATCTATCTGAGGAGTGCCCCATCTGGCAAAGACAGACCCCAGCACTTGTGGATTCAGAGCCCATTCTGTGATGGCCCTGAGAAATTCTGCTGAGGGCGCCCACCAGGACATTGTCCTTCCCTGGGAGATGAACCGTATCAGGGAGGTGTTCGAGAGAGGCCAGAGACCACAACTTATTGCTTCTCGTGCACAAGGCTGAAGACCGAGTGCCCCTTTGCTTGTTTATGTACCACATTGTAGTGGTATTGTCTGTCCTGACTTGAACCACTTTGTTCTGGACAGAATCTGAAAACACCAAGAGCTAAAAAGACAGCTCTGAGTTCCAAAAGATTGATGTGAGCAGAGACTTGAGGAGACCATACCCCCTGAGTGGCAAGGCGCCTAGGTGAGCCCTCACCCTAACAGGGAGGCATCCGTGGTGAGGGTGAGGGAGTGAGAATGGAATGAAGGGAACCCCTGTCTTAAATTGCTCTGGACCTGCCATCAGTGGAGGGCTAGGATCAGAGTTTGAGTAACTGGGACCAACTTGGCAGGGGGTCCTTCCTTTGAGACCAATAGGCCCTCAAATGGAACTGAATGTCCCTCATCTGAATCTTGCTCCTGCACGACAGCTGTGGAAGCAGCCATGTGCCCGAGGAGTTGCAGAAAATGCCTTGCTGGTCGAGAGACCCGCGAGGGTAAAGGAGGATGCTAGGCGATGAGTCTGTCCACCCTTTCCGAGGGAAGAAAAGCCCTGGCTAACCTTGTGTTCAATTCTGCGCCTATGAAAGTTAGGACCTGAACTGGTTCCAGAACTGACTTTGGTAAGTTTAGCAGGAATCCCAGGGAAGTGAGAAGCTGCTGGGTGACTTGCAAGTGGGATTTCACCTGACCTGGAGACTGACCCACGATGAGCCAGTCGTCCAGGTAGGGAAACACAGCAACCCCTTGCCTTCTTAAGCGAGCCACTACTACATGTTCAAGTATCTTAAATCTAGAATGGGCCGCCATTCTCCTGTCTTTTTTGGGGTAAGAAAGTATCTTGAATAAAGCCCCTTGCCCTGATGGCAAGGAGGAACCCTTTCCACTGCTTTGCAGTCCAGCAGAGCAGAAACCTCTGCTTCCAAAGCAGGGGCTTCTGAAGGATTTGCAGGTGGAAAATGCCTGGCTCTCATCTTTGGAAAGTGTTTGAAGCTGAGAACCAGACCCTGACCTATTACCTCCAGAACCCATCTGTCCGTAGTTAGGGACAGCCAGTTCCGGCTGAAATAGGCCAACCTGCCCCCCACTGGTACAGGAGAATCGGCCCTGGGCACCCCATCAGGGTGCCTGCTTAGCAGCAGCCTTAGGCTGAGGGGAGGGGGATGGTCTACTTGAGCCTCGTCTACCCCTGCCTCTGAAGAAACCCCTCTGTGAGACAGCAGAGGAGGCTTGAAATTGGTAAAAAGGCCTGGAAAAGGCCTGCCCCTACCTCTGGGAGCATGCCTTGTGGCATGGCACACTTCTCCTTAGCCTGGGCACTTTTGTAGGTAGTTCTGTATTCATCCATCTTTTCATATAGTTTTGTTTGCTCTCTCAAAAGAGAATTCTCCCACTACAGGAAAATCCATAGCCTTGACTGGGTATCTTGGGACAGATTAGTGCATCTGAGCCATGCCAACCACGGGAAGCTACAGAAGTGGCCATGACCCTAGAAGAAACATCATTAACATCAACAGCAGTATGAAATTGAACTTTAGAGGCTCAATGCCATCAGCAGCCACCTGTTCCAACTCACTAGCCAGCTGGCCATGGGCCTGCTTTGGCTAACTGCGAATACTGTGTCCCACCTAGATTTCTGATATCTAGCACAAGCCATATAATTAGCCTGCCTGAGCCCCAAAGAAGCTGCCATATACTGTTTCTTCGCCATGGCATCAATCTTCCTAGAATCCTTATCAGGAGGATGTGAGGCCAGAGGAATATTAGCCTTGTCACAGGCTGCAGCTTGTACCACACCTACATGACTACACTGCTCAGTAAGGAAGTCTGTATCCGAGCCTGACAAAGTATACCTTCTGTCCATTTTTTATCTACAGGAGGGACAGAATGAGGATTTTTAAAATCTTTGTTGTTTGCTTCCTAAATGACTTATGCAAAGGAATAGACAACCTCCTAGACTCTGGAATATCCATCATTTCACATAATCAGGCTCCTCTTGCTCATCCACAGCCTCCTCTAAAGGAAGCTGGAGGGTTTCTGCAACCTTTTGTAAAAAATAAAGAAAGAAGGGGACTCAGACAGAATAGGAGGAGATTCTAAAGGTCTGTCTGAGAAATGTCCGTTCAATGGGCACGCCCAGACCCCCCAGCCACACATATAATGATCAAATTCTCCTCCCTCCTGTGGTTCATAAAAATCCTCAACTTCAAAATCCTGAACCACTGGGACTGAACGAACCAACCTTTACCAGCTGTTGGTGGTTCTACAGATCCCTGAGACAGTGACTGGACAATCTGAATGGCTTTAGTTATCTCTGCAGCAGTTGGAGACAACAATTTTGACTCAGACCTACTGATTTCCTTGTCTTTTACTTGGGACTGGTTCCTCTGAACCAGCCTTCCTTTGCCCGAGGAAGTCTCCCTGGTCAGAGGGCACTCCCTCTGGTCCAGTGGGTACTGGACCGGGCTGGCCATCCGGGTCAGCGGACTTTTTGGCCTCTCGTTCCCTGAGCCGGCCCAATCTCTTCTCCAGGGTGGCTGCAGGGAAATTTTTACACACCTGGCAGTCTGACAGGAGGTGGTCAGCCCCCAGACAATAAACACAAGTGGTGTGTGGGTCAGCCTTGGCAAAGGCGTCCCCACAGACATCACAGTGTTGAAACCCAGTGGGCCCGGTTTTTCTTTTGGGTTTCTCAGACATAATGCCAGCCTAACCAAAACTTGCCCTTTGATGGCAGTGCAGGCAAGACACCCTTTATCGGTTCCTAACCGTGTCACTGGTATTTGAAAAAATGTTATAATTCCGCTTTTTTAGAACCGATAAGAACCGGGAACCGCACTCTAAAACCCACTGTACACTTTTAAAATACAGAAAAAAACAACCGATCGGTTCAAAACCGAACCGATAATTAATTTTCCACACAGACTTAAATTTTTGTACTTACGATTACCAGATAGAGCTTTAAAACCGAAATGCGGTAAAAATAATATCTTTGCCGTTCAAATGAACTCAAAAATACCGCTGAACCGAGAATGAACCGAGCTGAAGGAGCTGATCTCCGGAGCGACTGTTCAGTGAAGCGGAGTAAAGAATCTGACAGTTTCATTTGAAACTGCCAGATAGAGCTTTGGGCACAGCGCCCTTGCGCTGTAGAACTCCAGATCTTCTGGAGTTAACTCCTTCCTCTCCGGGGCAGTTCAGCTGCAGTGGCTGACTGCTATTGTTATAATATAGCAAGACTTCATGGTGTTTGAAAATGAGGGTGTGTTTGGTACCACAGTAGAGGGAATAGAACATTGAATAAGTCTTTATGCTGATAATGCATTTTTATGTTTGCTTGTGCTCTTACGCAAGAAACACCTTGGGACAGTGTCGCATTTCAGAGGTGTGTCAGGGATGAGTCCAATGCAGAGCATTGCAGAGTGGGCGCAACCCTGACACACCAATGAACCATGAAGACCACTGTGACAGCTGATGGAATTTCATAGCAGGAGCTGGCCTTGACTTGAGAGAAAAGAAACGTACCAATGAGATACTGTGGTTCATTCCTCTCATTTGCATAGCGGCCATTACAACCCATATTGCAAAGCACCTCCAACCCTCCGATCTGTAGGAAGGCTCTGCCCACCATTTACCGGCGTTTTGTAAAATCGGTGTGCCAGTAGCATCCATACCTGAATAGAGCAAGTCCCAGTGCAAGACAGGCTTCCTTACTCAAACTGGGAGAAACAGAGCAAGTCCCAACCCTCCAACTGGACCGTTTGTGCCAGTATTTTAACACTAGTACCGGATCCTGCCTGGATTGTACCGTGTATTGAATTTGCTGCCTCCCAAGTTAAACATTTTTAATTTTATATTCCACCAAAATATTTTTCTTTTGCTGGAGCTCAGCTAGCACAGTTTGAGGAGGGGAGCATCCCAGGGTTTCCTTATGGCAACCAGCAATGCCGCCCTTGCTGTTACACCACCAGCAGAGGGCTCCTCGAGGCTCACTGTAACCCCCGGAAGCACTGCAGCTGAGAGTGCTTGCTGTGTGTTGTCCTGACCATTTCCTCGGCCCTAACTGAACTCTCACTTGAGGGACGTAGTGTCACAGTCAGAAGATTTAACTCCTGAGTGTCCAGCCCAAGCCATGGTGGGGCCATTAGCACATGTCGCAATTTAATTAAAACTGAACAGGTTGGTCGGGTCACGTTTCTCTCACCGGGCAGGCGCAACATCAAAGCATCACTGGAGCAACAGGAGTGGAGTCATTTTGACCAGCAGGCACATTCTCCCAATGGATCCAGATCTCTCTCTCTCTGCAGGCTGGACGGGGTGTGACAAATGTGCCGAGGGGGGCAGTGAACCTGCTGATGCTCTGGCAGGGTAGTTGACTCCTCGAGGCTTGCTCACACTGCAGCTGAGGTGCTTGCTGTGCAGTGTCTTGCCCTTTTTCCCCCACCCTGACTGAACTCTCACTGGCAGGACATAGTGTCACAGGAGATTTAACTCCCGAGTCCAGCCGCTAGCACTTGCCGCAATTTAATTTAAACTGAACAGGTCAGTCGGGTCACCTTTCTCTCACCAGGTGGGTGCAACATCAAAGCATCACTGGAGCAGCACGAGTGGAGTCATTTTGACTGGCAGGCACATTCTCCCGATGGATCAAGATCTCTCTCTCTCTCTCTCTCTCTCTCTGCAGGTGGGATGGGGTGTGACAAATGTGCCGAGCGAGGTAGTGATCATGCTGATGTTGTGGCCTGGTAGTTGGCAGCGGGAGGGGGGTGTGTGTTATGCCATGTTTCTGTGTTACAGTTAATTCAACAAAGAAATCATACTCTAGCTGGGTAGTTGACTTGGGTGGTGAAGAAATCATGCTCTAGCTGGGTAGTTGACTTGTGGTGGGGGCTGCAGGTTTCTAAAAGGGCTGTACACAGTGTGTTAATTTAACAAAAAAAATGCAATGCACAGCCACATTAGACTGTCCAGCTGACCGTGGAATAGAAACAACAAATACATGTGGATGTACTATAAATGGGCATGAATTTTTTATTTTTTTAAGACAGCCTAATTTGGAGTTGTAATGTCTGGTGTGCTGTGTTTTGTCAGTTGACTGCTGACCTGTGATAATAAATATTTATGCTCATGTACAAAACAGAGGGAGGCTGTAGACCTAGAGCTGTGCAAAGACTTGGGAGCATACCTCTCAACCTCCCTTGTGACAAATCAGGGACAACTATTTGATTAGGGACAAAAGCCGACCAAAATCAGGGACACATCTGAAAAAATAGTAATGTAACCCCTAGGCGGCGCTACTCCAAGGGGTACTACCCCTGCCTACTACCTAGGATGTATAGGTTGAGGGGCAGTAAGTAAAATGTTGAATGGGCCTTGAATACCTCATTGGGTAATCCTCCCCCGCCTCACTGCAACAGAGAAGTGTACTTATTTTGATCTGTGAAATGTTGACTCCAAAGGTTATCTCTTCACCTACTAACTCCTGGAGCACCAACAGCATCCTCTCCTCCAGATCGAGGGACCGTGGGCAGTGCTAAGGGCGTCTTGAGCCAAACGAGTTCCACAGCACATAAAGCATCCAATTCTCCACTGGAACTAAGTGAGTCCCTGCGTGTGTAAAGCATCTCCACCCAAACCAAGCAAGTCCCCGAGGGATAAGGCATCTTTTCACCAGCCGAGTTTCCGAACACATAGGTCAGCTTCCAAAAGGACCCAGTCCCCGGGCGTGAACTGCATCTCCAGCTAAACGAGTCTTGTTGGGAGCAAGAAATCCCCATTCTCTCCGAGGGAGTTTCGTGCCACCCATCCTTTGCTCCTCAGGTTCAGCCTTTCCACTCCTGGCTGCTCCCAAATGACTCCCCACTGCTGGCACAGTGCCGAGCACAGGATGCAGCAGCCCTGCACCTCGGTATCACCTCTCCTGAGTGGCATGTTCTGCCACTGTGATTCACGTCCTGGCTCCGGTCCCAATCCCATCATTGACCCTGGGGGCAGAGAGACCGCTTCTGAACTCTGCGGAGGGTTGGTCTGTGTCAGGCCGGACCAAGATCATTGGCTTGAGATCCTCTTCCAAGTCCTGGATGTGAGCAAAGAGTGTCCCTGAGGGGGTAAGATGTATTTTTCTCCAGCTGAGTGAGTTTCCAAACACATACGCCATCTTCCAGAGGGAGCCAGTCCCTAGGCGTGAAAATGTCTGAAATATTTTTCTTAGTACAAAAGGGGAATGCCCAGTTTTATTTTCACTCTTAAGATGCACTTCTGTTTTAATATTAGCTGACAAAAAAACGTGGGCAATTCAAAAAACATTTTATTTATGAAGCTGGGGTTTACAATGCAGGTAAAAATATAGGTTTGCTGCTCCTATCAGTTACTCCGTGGGCAGTGTTAAATAAGATGGTATCACTGCAGAGAGTAGAGAGAGAATATACAGTCAGCAGTTTGGTTTCATGTTTTCCTGTAAAATGCAACCTGATCAAGGTACAGTAGTGCTGGTCGCTCAGTTACTCCATTCTGCCAAGACCTCAGAAAAGCCTTGAATAACATGGGTGGTACACACTGCATGTTTTTTCGTTACAGCACTGAGATATATAACAACAGCCTTTGATAACAGTTATTGATTTCAGTTTACACAGAAAAGACACAGTTTGCTCGAACAGGTCCATCTCTCCTACAGTCATAACATAGAAACATAGAAGTTGACGGCAGTCAAGGACGGCAAGGCCCATCCAGTCTGCCCATTTCTTTTTCTACCTTATGAATGTGCCATCGGCCTTTGCTCTGTCAGTGGCCTATCTATTCATACTCATCTGTAGTGCTCCCTTATGCCTATTCCATGCCTGTTTGAAGCCCTGCACTGTATTCATAGCCACCACTTCCTGAGGTAGAGCCTTCCATGCATCCACCACCCTTTCTGTGAAAAAGAACTTCTTCACATTACCCCTTAATCGGCCTCCCTCTAATCTCATGCTGTGTCCTCTTGTCCTGCTATTTTTCTTATATTGAAACATGTTAGACTCTTTCACCTTGTTAATGCCCTTGAGGTGTTTGAATGTTTCGATCATATCACCTCTCTCCCTCCTTTACTCTAGGGTATACATATTAAGCTCTGTTAACCTGTCCTCATATGTTTTCTGATGCAGTCCCTGCACCATTTTGGTTGCCCTTCTCTGGACTGCCTCAATTTGGTTAATGTCCCTGTGAAGGTGTGGTCTCCAATACTGCATGCAGTACTCCAGATGGGGCCAAACCAGTGTCTTGTAAAGAGGGATTATTAACTCCCTCTTCCGATTTGTGATACCCCTAATACACCCCAACATCCCCCTAGCCTTACCTACTGCTTTAGTGATCTGTTTTGATGATTTCAGGTCATCTGTGATGACGATGCCCAATTCTCTTTCTTCCCTTGTGACTGCCAGCAACTCACCTCCCAGCCTATAGGTGGCTTCAGGGTTTCTCTTCCCTATGGGCATGATCTTGCACTTCTTTGCATTAAAACCCCAGTTGCCACTCTTCTGACCATTTTGCTAGTTTATTCAGATCTCTTCTCATTCTGCCCACCCCATCTGGATCATCTACTCTGTTGCAGATCTTGGTGTCATCTGCAAACAGACAAACCTTGCCCTCCAGTCCATCTGCAACATCACTGATGAAGATACTGAAGAGGACTGACCCCAGGACTGATCCCTGAGGTACCCCACTTGTGACTTGCATCTCTTCTGACTATATACCATTTACCACCACTCTCTGTTTTCTGCCCGTCAACCAATTTGCCACCCAGTTGACCAATTTCTGACCCGCCCTGAGCCTACCCAGCTTATTAATCAAACTTCTATGTGGAACAGTATCGAAAGCTTTGCTGAAGTCAAGGTAGGCGACATCAACTGCTCCCCCTTGGTCCACCACTCTGGTTACCCAGTCAAAGAAATATATGAGATTAGTTTGACAGGACCTTCCTTTTGTAAACCCATGCTGTCTTGGATGCTGTGCTCCTATGGATTTCAGGTGTTGCACTATCCTTTCCTTAAGGAGTGCCTCCATAATCTTGCCCACTACTGAGGTAAGACTGACTGGTCTATAGTTCCCTGCCTCCTCCCTGCTACCACTCTTGTGGAGCAGGATCACATGAGCCCTTCTCCAGTCTTCTGGGACCTCTCCTGTGCTCAGAGACTCATTAAACAGTTCTGATAATGGCTCTGCTAGTTCCACCCTTAGCTCCTTTAGTACCCTGGGATGTATGCCATCAGGTCCCATTGCCTTCTCCATCCTTAGCTTATCGAGCTCTTGTAGGACCCTTCCTTTTGTGAAGGGACTAGTGCACACCTCCCTCCCCCCTGTGTCCATGGTGCTGAGCTGTCGGCCCTGCTCTACCTTCTCTTCAGTAAATACTGAGCAGAAGTATCTATTTAGGATAGATGCTTTTACATGGTCCTCCTCCTCACATGCCTCCTTATCCCCTTTGATCTTAGCAATACCCCTCTGGACTTTCTCCTTTCACTAATGTATCTATAGAAAGTCTTGTCACATTCTTTACTGTTTGTGCTAGGTGTTTCCTCGGTTTGGGCCTTTGTCTGCCTTACTGCCTCCTGCTTCCCTTAGGGAAGTTTGGTATGCCTCCCTATCTTCATCCTGCTGTGTTCCCTTATATTTCCTGAAGGCCAGCCTTTTGGCTCTGACCTTTTCTGCTACTGTTTTTGAGAACCAAAGTGGTTTCCTTCTTTTTCACTTCCTTTTCTCTCTAACACAATGGGATGTTGCTTCAAGTATTGCATCCTTAATGCTTGCCCACTTTGCCCGTACCCCCCTCACCTGTATTTCTTTTTGCCAGGGCTAGCTTAACTCTGTTGGCCATCTTATTAAAGTCAGTTCCTCTGAAGTCCCATATTTTTTCCTTGGAATGGGATGATTTAGTTCTATAAGCCAAACTGAACCATACCATGTGATGGTCACTGGCCCCCAGGTGACCTTCTACCTGAAGATCTGTGATCCTTTCCTTGTAAGTCAGTATATCCCTGTTAAAACTATGGCATAAGTAAGAATATATCAAGTTATCTTGATGAGAGGGGACAGCACCACAACTCACAAGTTGCAAAACCAGAAGTGAGTTATGAAGGTCCTGTGCCCCTGCACAAATGAAAATATATGGCATATATGGAGTCAGGCTGCTGAATGAGCAGTTTACAGTACATCATTCAACCTTTCAAATTAGCTCTTTTTGGAACTGTCACTAGAATTCTGCATCACTCCACAGTGATGTTAACAAGCATTATTTCAACTGCTCTCCCATTGGTTAAGTACTGCATTATGACATACAGTATATAACCAATATCATTTTGTCTGTATTGGTTTCCCACTGTGGACCCTTACATTCTCTTCAGACCTGCCAGGCCCATCCCCCACCCTCTCCACCCCCACATCCCCCTCACCCCACACTTGTCTCCAAGATTGGAAGCAGTAATCTTCTATGGACTGGGAACACATCTGCACTCTTCAAAAGTGGCCAGCACAAACTGACGACATGACGGTAAGCCCTATAATGGCAGTCAATGGGGGGTTAAACTTAGGTTGATATCTCAGCCATTTTTAGGAATATTGTGGCTCCAAATTTTCAACATGAGGTTATTGGGACCCCACTTCATGAATACTGTCACTGTCATTTCATTTCTTGCTCCCAAAAGGTGATTTCGAAGTCATGGCATGGAATCACCTTTCAGGACCGATTAACAAAACGACAGCGCCACTGTTCATGAAGTAGGCTCCCAAAAAATCCTTCTTTATACATTGGAGCTAAAATACCAACAAACGCCTGGGGCTTTAAGGTTTCCAACCGTACGTCCCACCCTGTAGAGACTGACAGGCATCAGGGGTGTGACTTGGGTTCGTCGGCCATAATGCTCATGGCATTCTACCCCACTGTACAGCCACTGACAGGCATCAAGGTATGCCTTGGAATCTTTGGCCCTAAAGTTCAGCCCATTCTCCTATACTGCACCCATCTCAGCTTATTTTCTTATGAAATGGGTTGAGCATAAGGGCCAAAGACCTCAAAGCACACCATAACACCTGTCGGTGTCTGAAGGGTGGGGTGAGGTGGAATGGCATAAACATTATGGCTGATGACCCAAAGGCACACCCCTAATGCCTTTCAGTCTCTACGGGGTCGGGGTTGGTGTTACTTCAATACTTCACTGCCAATCCTATTATGCATCTCTCTAACTTCTGCACTACCAGTGCCAGTGCCTATGCCAGCAAGCAAACATTCGGCATTGACAAATGCTTGTTTCTTTAGCTTTGGAATTGAGCTATCTGCCACTACTATCATTGTCTTTTTAAATGCTACCCACTTTTCTTCTGTGCCCCCTACCTTCACTATGTCCTTCGTGCATCTCTCCAGTTTTTCTCTCATTTTGTCACAGTCCAATACACACGTTCATTTTGCTTATCCCCACCTGGACATCAAATTCTACTGTCCTGTGGTTGCTTGAACTCAGTGGTTCCAGGACTGCTACATTCTGAATCCTCTCACTGTTGGTGAGCAACAGATCCATAAGAGTCTCCTTTATTGTTTTGCCCTGAACTAAATTTTTCTAAGAATGACTCCTGGGAGGCATCCAGTAGAATCTGATTTCTAGTACTAGCCGTGACTGGAACTTTCCAGTCCACATCTGGCATAATGAAATCCCCAACTACCACCACTTCGCATAGACCAGCCTCCCTCTTAAATGTCTCTTCAGTTCTCTGTCTGTCCCTTATTTCTAGCTTGGTGGCCTGTGGACCATCCAGATATGAATTTGTTTCCTTTTCCCTATTGCTGCTAATACCCTCTGGGTTTCCAATTCCCCTGACATCCCCCCCCCCAAGGTTATTTATTTCTGTTGCTTCAATTCCCTCAACATACAATACTATCCCACCTCCCCTGTCCTTTGCCCTGTCCCTTCTAAATACAGTGTAACCTGGCATGGTCATGTTATAGTCATGATTTGAGGTAGCTCACCTCTCTGTAACCGCCAACAGGTCACATCTACCCTCCGTGATCAATGCCTGAAGTTCTGTTATTTTGTTGCCCAAACTCTTTGCATTTGGCACATATGATCATTTTCCAACATTTCCCCCAATCCCCACTTGCTCCTTTTCACAGAGTTTGCAAAATCCTGCTGAGTTTATTAATGAGGGAAGGCTAGCAACCCCCCCCCTTTGAGACATTTTGTGTGCCTTGCCACTCTGACTCCCTCCTCACTAGTTTAAAGGGACAGCAAACATTGCAGGGATTGCTCAAACTCTGAGAGCCCTTGAAAAGTTATGCTGAACAAGGTATTTGGCTTCCTTGTAGGTTTCAAATATCCCAAGATATAAATATTTAAATTGTCTGAAAATCAAAACAAGGCAGCAGCCATTTCATGAAATCTTACAACAGAAAGTGATGTCACTGAGGGGCAAGCTATATTTAACAACATAGAGCTAGCCCCTCGGTGACATCACTTCCTGTTTTTAAGACTGCATGAAATGGCTGCTACTATGAGTTGATTTACACATTACTTAGCTATTCATATCTCAAGACTCCTGTTCCCTACAGGTAAACCCAATATCTCATTTGAAATATCTTTTCATGGGCTTTCACAATTTGGGTGACCCCTGCAATGTTTAGTGTCCCTTTAAACTAGCTAAGAGTTGTGCCCACCTTTCTCCCAGCACCCTCCTGCCCTCCTCAGTGGGATGCACACCATCCCTTCTGAACAACCTTCAAGGTTCAGCCCCAGTCCCCGTGTAACTGAAATCCCTCCACTCTGCATTACCCCTGTAGCCATACATTGAACTGGACACG
This sequence comes from Neoceratodus forsteri, assembly GCA_016271365.2. Lineage (NCBI taxonomy): Eukaryota > Metazoa > Chordata > Ceratodontiformes > Ceratodontidae > Neoceratodus > Neoceratodus forsteri. Next base: position 519,810,980 of record CM028129.1, on the reverse strand, counting down.
TGGAACTGTTCCCTTTGCTTCAGGTATGCCTGCGGCAGCATCTCAGAGAAGATTATTGTTCCTACTCTTTTCTTTGCTACCTTTCCCAAAACGCAGAAGTCTGCTTTCACATGTTCCATGCTCTGCTTGCTCAGATCATTCGTGCCCACGTGCATGATCAGACCTGGTCATTCCACCCCCTGTCCCTTGAGTTCCACTATCCTAGCAATAAGTCTGTCCACTGTCACCCTAGGATAATGACAGACCACTTCTTTACTATCGGGGGAGAGACCCATTTCCCTTCCACTGCCCCCAGCTATTGAGTCCCCCACTACATGTACCTTCCTCTTTCCTACTTTAGTTGGCGGCTTGACCTTCCTCCCAGTCTACTCTCCAGCAGAACATGCCTGCTGGGTGTGTTAGCCTCTTCATCTCTCCTGATGGGAGATTGGGGCACCTCCTGTTGCAAAAGGGTTAACCTATTACTGGTCCATAGCCCTGGTTCCTCAGACTTCGGCTTCCCTCCCCCTTCTTCCCTTCTAACACCCCCTCTCCCCACTCCACTACTGTCCAGACACCTTTCTGTGGCCTGATATTGTCCAAGAGACAGCTGTAGCAAAAGTACCCTATGTAGACTGGTGACATAAGCTCTCAAGCAGCATATTTCAGCCCTTGCAGCTTCCAGCTCCTTCCTCATGGCCTATTTTCAGCCCTTGCAGCTTCTGGCTCCATCCTCATAGCCTGCTGTTGTTATCTGGGAGGCAGTAAAGAGTAGTGGTTAAGGGCAATGAGCTGCAAAGCTGGAGAATAGGGTCTGAATCCCACAGACACCACTGGCATATTGTGTGACCAAGGGTAAATCACTTAACTTCCCTGTGCTCCCATGATGCACCTGGAACTAAGCCTTAGCTTAGTGTGTCTTTAATAGCCAAAAATGGTAAAATAAACAAAAAATTGTCTGGAGTCTGGTTTAAGGGGAACATTCATGAACTATGCCCATTGTAGTTTGAAAGCTCATTAAAAGCTCTTTTAAATGAGGTACTGGACATACCTGTAGTTGGCAACACTCCAGAGATAACGATGGGCATGACTGCCTAACAGTGGTACTACAATGCCACCATTTTTAGAACCCTGTGACATCACTGACAAACAAGCTGTGTCTAACCAAATCGTACTCAAGCACAGCTTGTCATTGACATCACAAGGTTCTAAAAATGGTGGCAATGTTGTATCAATATGTGACGGACATAGTTATTAATATCTATGGACTACTGCCAGCTTCAAATGAGCCCTATACTTATTTAAAATAACTTTTCATGGGTTTTCAGACTATGGTGGTCATGGTTCATGATTGTTCTCCTTTAACTTTTTATTAGAAATGTTCTGTCTGAGGCAGCAGTCAGCAGACAGGGCAAGGTAGCTGGGCTACTGAGGGCTGAGCAATGCACCAGTGAGCTCCCACTTAGTTCTCATAGGAGGCAGGAACAAATCAGCCCAGTTATCACTGGTGCTGGGGGGGGGGGCAGGACTCGGAGATTAGATGGCAGCCTGGGCAAGAGGTCTGACACTGGAGAGATGGGGAGGACAATATGATACACTTATCAATGAGAGGGACTCAGTTCTTACCACGCTAACCACTTGCTCTGCCCAGCTCCTTAAGCATAACTGAGGCAACAGCATGGCTCCACCACTCATGCATGCCTGTAGTGAACAAAAATTTCTAAATGACTGGAAGATTCCAGCTAATTGCCAGCTGACAACTCTGATCGTGCTATGTCTATTACAAACAGGCAAAGCAGTGAGCAGAGCTGAGTACATGTACGACGGGTCTGAGAATGGTAGCACTGCAATCTGCCATAGATAAGGGACGCAGCCCTTCAGAAGTCTAACCTATGCTAACTGCATGTCAAGGCAATTCTTGGCAAGCTGGTTGCATCTGCAATTCAAGCAACCCCCAAGGAAATAAACTGATTGATTTCACCAACCAGTCCCCTCAGCTTTTACACACACAAACAAAAAAAAATTCAGAAGAAATTAAAAGGCAGCTGAACTGCCAAAAGACCCAGTTCGTTACATCATTTACATCACTTACATTCATGCAGGGGGCAACCTGGCCCTCTGCCCTTCCCCACCAACAGCTACATTGTTGGCCTACAGTCTCATCTCATAGTTTTTATACTCCATACTCTTATCATTTTGTTGGCCCAGCATTGCTACTCCACTACTGCCTCAACGTACCTTTTGCATTGGAAAGCTCAGAACTGTACACTGTACTCAAGATGAGGCCTGATCAAGGCCTGTAAAGTGGTAGGATTACTTCCCCTACTCTAGTAGTCACTGCCCACTTAATGCACTCTGGCATTCTTCCAGCCTTCTTGGCAGCAACTGCACACTGCTTGTCGTGCTTTAAGCCCTTGTCTATTATGATGCCCCGGTCCTTTTCCTCCTCCACTGCAGGAGGAGTAGCCCTTCACGACATGTACAGTAGGTCCTGCCTGTTTCTCCACCCCCAAGTATACTGCTTTACATTTGGATACATTGAAAGTAAGATTCCAAGAATCCAACCAGTAACCTAGCTTGTTCAGGTCCTCCCAAAGTTAGTGTTATCGGCAATTCCAGTAACTACCTGCTCTTTAAAGCAACAGTGCATGTTAGCAGTGAAAATCGTGGCCTATATATTTTTTATTCCATTTTTGATGGACCCTTAGCTCCCGTCTGTATGATGTCACAAACTACACATCAGCAGTCCTGCCAGTGACCCCTCACACCAGCTTGTCACAGACTTCCACCCAGGTTCACTCCCTTCTGTGTCCTGCCCCCACACTTGCTCCTCTGCATAGTCGGCATGCCCCTGACACCTTGGCCCATGAAGCCAATCAGCAGTCCCATTAGATGAAGTCACGGTTGACTTCTTGAACCTCAGGTGACGTGCAATCTTCTTTTTCTTACCTAGGTCCTTACTCACCTCCTAAATCTCTCCTTCACCCTTTGCACTGTACCTCAGTCCAGGAAGATTGTCAAAGTTCTCCCTCTCCACAAAGGACGGAATCCCTCTAGCCCTGGCAACTTCCACCCTATCTCCCTCCTCCCCTCTCTTGGAAAGCTGCAAAACAAACCGGTCTACTCATGGCTTGCAGACTTTCTCCACTCGTCTAACTTCCTCTCCCCCTTTCAGTCTGGCTTTAGCAAATACCACTCCACTGGGTCCATTCATCTCTTGAGCCATCAATAGATGGTACAGGTAGGATGTGTCCTGTCCCTACCTCACCCTATCCAGGTCGAGGTTCCACAGAGCTCCATTCTGGGTCCAATCCTATTTTCCATCTTCCTGAACTCTTTCCCCTCTGCCTGTGCCAACTTGCATATTCACACGTATGCAGATGAAACAGTTCTTTACCATTCCGGTCCCTTGACTGCATCTGTGTCTGCGCTGGTTTCAGTCCGACCCATTTTGGGTCACCACACAAAAAAAAATATCAGTTCTGTACTGGTTTCAGTCCAACCAAACTTGTGGATGTAAAACAGTGTAACTGACCTCTGATATCAGTCAGAAGCTGGCCAGGCTCTCCCCCCTCCCCATTTTCTCCATGCTGGATGGCATCCCTCTTGAAGTAGTCCCAACATTCAAGTACCTCGGTGTGTAGTTAGATAGCAGGCTTGACTTCTCTGTCTAAATTGACACCATCCATGCCAAACTCCACACCAAGCTCAGTGCCCTTTACCGCAATAAGGACTGCCTTTCCCCCCAGATCTGTCTGGAGCTGGTCACTAAATGATACTCCCAGTTTTTAACTATGCGAATGTGGTCTACTGCATCGCCCCCCTCCACTTTCCTTGCCAAACTGGACACCGCCTACAAAGCCTTCTGCCATTTTGCTACCAACTCACTATCTCATGCCACCACTATTTTCTATACTCCTTCTTATCCATCCTCCCTCTCCCCTCATATCGCCAATCCCACTGTGTTTCCATCATCTCTAAATACTGGTGTGGGTCCCTCCCAATCTGAAGTTGAACAAAGCCAAAGGACCAGACAGGGTGCACCCAGGGGTGCTGAGGAAACGCAGGGAGGCACTGGGTTCTCCCTTAGCAGACTTGTTTAACAGTTCACTGGAGAGTGGCGTGGTCCCAAAGGACTGGAGAACAGCAGACGTAGTCTCACTTCACAACAGTGGTAGCAAGGAGCAGACAGGTCACTTATAGGCCTGTCAGCCTGACTTCAGTGATAGGGAAAATAATGGAAACACTATTAAAGAAAAGGACTGTGGAATACCTGGAATTCAGTAGACTGCATGACTCAATGCAGCATGGTTTCACAGAGGGACAAGTCATGCCAAACAGATCAGACTGATTTGTTTTTTCTGACTGGATGACCAAGGTGTTGGATCAGTAGCATGGGGGTGGGCAATAAAATGATAATCTGGGTAAGAAACTGGTTAGAGGATAGGAGGCAGAAGGTGGTGGCAAATGGAGTTCGCTCTGAGGAGGAGAGAGTGACCAGCATGGTATCTCAGGGGTTAGTGCTGGGGCCAGTCCTTTTCAATGTCTGTATTAGTGACATAGCAGAAGAGCAGGAAGGGAATGTCTGCCTCTTTGTGAATGACACCAAGATTTGCAACAGAGTGGACACTCCGGGGGAGGAGGGGCAAAGGATGGTAAGAGACTTAAAATAGCTGGAAGAGTGATCAAAAGGCAGCTAGGGTTTAATGCAAAGAAGTGCAAAATAAAGCACTTGGGACACAGAAACCCAGTGGTGGAGTACAAAAAGGGGGGGAAGAGATACTTCCAATGACCAAGCAGGAAGGACCCTGAGGGGTAATCATACTGGATTTCCTAAAGGTGGCCAGACAATCAGGGTAGTTAGTCAGGTAAACACCAAGATTGAGCAGTCAATAGGGAGAAGGGTGGGGGTAAACTGAAAAAAGACAAAGGCAGTAAGGACAGAGATGGGGCAAAAAGAAATAAAGCCATAATAAAATGGAAGGTAATGAGTACCAATGCCCGTAGTCTAGGTAAAAAGCTCTATGAAATGGTGGCCTTGATGGAAGAGGGATATCTGGATATAGTGGCAGTCACACAAACATGGTACACAAAGAACCCTGACTGGGATGTCAACATACCAGGGTACACAATCTACAGGTGGGACAGGGAGGGAAGAAAAGGAGGAGGAGTAGCTCTCTATGTAAGGGAAAGGATCAAAGCAACAGAACTAAATAGTAAACAGGGAGGAGAGGAGGCACTGTGGGTCACCCTGGAGACTGGAAATGGCTCCACAATCTGCACACGGGTTGTATACAGATCCCCGTGTCAGGGGGAGGAAATGGACAAGGAAATGATAGAAGCCATCCTTGGGATGGCAGAAAAAGGGGAGATACTGCTGATTGGGGACCTGAATATGCCAGATGTTAACTGGAGCACCTTTGCTGCAGCCACATCCAAGAGCAGGGCCACTCTCAATGCCCTACAGGGGGCATGCCTTAGACAGCCAGTTTTGGAACCCACTCGGGAGGAAGCAATCTTAGACCTGGTACTCTCAAATGGGGACGATCTTGAAGTGGGTAGTCATCTGGGAACAAGCGACCACCAAACAGTGTGATTCACGATAAACTTAGCTGTAGAGTCAAGCCATACAAAAGTGAAGGTACTGGACTTCAGGAGGGCTGATTTTGTCAAAATGGGAGAGTGCCTCAGAAAAGCACTAGCAAACAGGCAAGAAGGTGGGGTGGAGCAACAATGAGAAAACATCAAAACCACCATCACAGAGGCAACAAGCCTTTGTGTGAAGCAAATAAACAAATCAAAATGAAAGAAAAAACTACTATGGTTCTCAAAAGAAGGGGCGGGGAAGGTAAGGGAGAAAAAGATAGCATTCAGGAAGTATAAGGAAACACAGAAAGAGCAGGACAGAGAACTGTACTAGTTAAAGCAGAAGGAAGTGGGGAAGGCAGTCAGACTAGAAAGGGCCAAACCGAAGAAAAGATAGCCAGCTCGGTTAAGAAGGGGGATAAAACCTTTTATAGGTACATTAGGGAGCAAAGAAAGACTAAGACAGGGATACTGTGGCTGAATAAAGAGGACGGTGGTTGGGCAGACAGCAAAAGGGGAAAAGCAGGGATACTGAATGAATACTTCTGCTCAGTATTCACAGTGGAAAAGCAGGGGGAGATACCTAATCCAGTCAATAGAAGCACTCTGGATAGGGGGGTTGATATGAAAAAATTACTCACCTTAGTAATGTTGTTTCTTCTAATGGAGTCTTGCTATATTATGACATATGCAGTGAGTCCCAACCTTAGAACTGCTCTGGAGGTGAAAGAGTTAACTTCCATGCCAGGCATGGAATCTTGAGCGCTAGCTCGGTTGAGAACTCTGTCTGTTGTTCTTCAAACTCAAACTGTCAGATCTTTACAAGCAAAACTCACTAAGGTTCTGTGTGGAAGCTGCAAACCAACACTAGCCAACTGGCTACTAAAATATTAACACATTTTTTGGTCCCAAAACCAAGACTCAAGTCAGGGGATCCAAAAAATGAAAAACACAACAGTAAGCACCCCAGACAAAAAGGGGGTGAAGTAAAACAAAGTGGGCAACTTATAAGTGCCAACAGTGCACTGCCCACCCACATCCCAAAACAGAGGTTCTGAGAGGGGCAGGCAGGGGAGGAGGTCATAATATAGCAAAGACTCCATTAGAAGAAACAACATTACTAAGGTGAGTAATTTTTTCTTCAAACAACATGAAGTCTTGCTATATTATGACATATGCAGACTACACAGCAGTACCTCCATGGAGGAGGGCCAGAACCTACTTAGGAAATAGGCTCTGAAGCACAGCTGTGCCAAACTGAGCATCACTCCTAGCCTGGATGTCCAGGGAGTAATGTTTGGTGAAAGTGTGAACTGTTTTCCAGGTAGCTGCTTGACATATCTCTATGATAGGGATGTCCCTGGCTGCAGCCAGGGACGCAGCTGACCTCTGGTAGAGTGAGCCCTCAGGCCTGAAGGGGAACCTTACCCAGTTTTTGTAACAAATTGAGACAAGAGACGATCCACCTGGCAATGGATCTTTAGTGGCAGGTTTGTTTTGCCCACCTCACCATAAGTGAGGAACAGTTGGAGGGAGTCAAACCTGTGACCCTTGGTATGCTCTATGTAGTAACTAGGGCTCTTTTGACATCTAAATTGTGTAATCTCCTCTCACCAGAGGAGGAATGGTCAGTGAAGACACAGGAGAGAAATGGATTGATTAAGGTGAAAGTCCGAGACCACTTTAGGCAAGAACTTTCTGTTAGTTCTGAGGACAGCTTTATCCCTATGAAAGGAGATAAAATCAGGCTCCACTGACAATGCTTGTAGTTCACTTATGCGCCTAGCAGAAGTGATGGCTACCAAAAACACAGTTTTCCAGGTCAAGTACTTAAGCTCTGCTGAAGACAATGGTTCGAAAGGGGGTTGCATTAGCTGGGCAATTCAAACATTAAGATCCCAGGCAGGGGCAGGGTCCCTGAATGGAGGGTTGATGTGAAGCAACCCCTTGAAAAACTTAGAGAATACCAGATGAGCTGAAAGGGAAGAGGGTTTACCTGCTGATAAGAAAGCAGATACGGCTGCCAGGTGCACTTTTAGGGTAGCTGGTCTCAGCCCCAAGGAATTCAAATGTACCATATAATCCAGAACTGTGGGCAAACCAGCAGACTCTGGGGAAATATTCTTGCCAGAGCACCATATGGAAAATCTCTTCCATTTGGAATTATAAGTAGCCCTGGTGGAAGGCTTCCTAGAAGCCTTCAAGATATCGAGTACACCCTTGGAAAGATATAGGTCAGCAAACTCTAACTCTTCAAGAGCCAGGCCTTGAGATTGAGAGATTTGAGATTCGGGTACCAAACCCTCCCCTGGGCACAGGTTAACAGATTGTGATTCCTGGGGAGACACAGGGGAAGGTGGACTGCTAAGGACAAAAGGAGTGGACACCAGGGCTGTCTGGCCCAGTCTGGAGCAATCAGAATCATCTTGCAAGGTTGAGATCTGATTTTGACTAGCACCTTGAACAAGAGAGGGAAGGGGGGAAAAGCATAGAGAAACTTCCCTTCCCAGTTGAACAGGAAGGCATCCAGAGGGACTGAGCCCAACACTGGGGGCCTGCAGCAAAAAAGAGGAAGTTGGTGATTGTCTGGGGCTGCAAAAAGATCTAACTGAGGAGTGCCCCCACCTGGCAAATACTACCTCCAGAATTAGGGGATCCAGTGACCATTCGTGATGGCCCTGGGAAATCCTGCTGAGAGCATCTGCCAGGACATTGTCCTTGCCTGGGAGGTGAACTGCAATAAGGGAGGTGTTCACGGAATAAGCCAGAGACCACAACTTCATTGCTTCGGTGCACAAGGCCGTAGACCGAGTGCCCCCTTGTTTGTTGATGTACCACATTGTGGAGGTGTTGTCCGTCCTGACCTGAACCACTCTGTTCTGAACAGGTGTGGAAAAAACTTGAAGTGCTAGAAAAAACGCTCTGAGTTCCAACAGGTTGATGTGGAGCAGAGATTCCTGAGGGGACCACAATCTCTGGGTGGTGAGGTCGCCCATGTGAGCTCCCCACCCCAAGAGGGATGCATCTGTAGGAGGGCCAAGGAGTGAGACTGAGGGATGAAGGAACCCCTTGTCTCAGATTGCTCTGATCCTGCCACCACTGCAGGGCCTGGATCGGGTTCGAGTTACTGGATCAATTTGGTTAGAGGATCTCTTTTGAGACCAGAAGGCTCTCAAATGGAACTGAATGTCCCTCATCTGAAATCTTGCTCCCTGCACTACGCTATGGAAGCAGCCATGTGCCCTAGGAGCTGCAGAAAATGCTTTGCTGGTCGAGAGACCTGAAGAGTGAAGGAGGAGGCCAGAGAAACCAGAGTCCTTGCTCTTTCTAGAGGAAGGAAAGCTCTGGCCTGTTGAGTGTTCAGTTCTGCACCTATGAAGATGAGTAGCTGAACAGGCTCTAGAACTGACTTTGGGAGATTGAGAAGGAAACCTAGAGATGTAAGCAGCTGCTGAGTAACCTGAAGGTGTAATTTGACTTGTGCTGGAGACTGGCCCACTATGAGCCAGTCGTCCAAGTAAGGAAAGATGGCAATCTTTTGCCTTCTTAAATGAGCAACTGCTACTGCCAGGCATTTTGTGAATACCCTTGGGGCAGAGGTGAGGCCGAAGGGCATTGCTCTGAACTGGTAATGGCCTGAGGGCAGTTCAAATCTGAGGTACTTTCGGTGGGAGCTTCTTATGAGAACATGGAAGTAGGTATCCTTGAGGTCCAGGGACACTAGCCAGTCCCCTGGCCTTAGAAAGGGTAAAATAATTCCCAGAGTCACCATTCTGAATCTTGGTTTTAAAAGGTGCTTGTTTAGGTATCTGAGATCCAGGATGGGCTGCCATTCTCCTGTCTTTTTTGGGGTAAGGAAGTACCTGGAGTACAGTCCTTTGCCCTGGTGTAGGGGAGGAACCCTTTCTACAGCTCTGAGAGCCAGGAGGGTTGAAACTTCTGTTTCTAGGGCGAGAGCCTCTGATGGATTTGCAGGTGGAAAGGATCTGGTTCTCATCTTTGGAAATTTTTTGAAGCTGAGAACCAGTCCCTGGCTTACTACCTCCAGGACCCATTTGTCTGATGTTAAAGACTTCCAGTCCTGGATGAAGTAAGCCAGCCTGCCCCCTACAGGCAATGGAGAATCGGCCCTGGTCGTCCCATCAGGAGCTTGTTTGGCAGGGGCTTTAGGCTGGGGTGGGAGCAGGCCTGCTGCACTAGTCTGCCTCTCTCTGAAGAACCCCTCTGAGCATAAGCTGAAGAGGAGGCCTGGGCTTGGTAAAAGGCCTGTGAAGAGGCCTGCCCTGCCCCTGGAAGGCTGCCTCTGAGGAGTGGCCTGCCTTCCTTGGCCTGTGCACTCCTATAGGTAGTTCTATACTCATCCATTTTCTTCATGTAATTCTCTGTCTGCTCCCCAAACAGAGAGTTACCCACAACAGGAAAATCCATGGCCTTAGCCTGGGTATCCTGTGACAAGCTAGTACACCTGAGCCAAGCCATTCTGCGAAAAGCCACAGATGTAGCCATGACTCTTGAAGATACATGATTAGTCCACTGCAGCATGGAATTGCACCTGATGCCTCAATACCATCAGCAGCCACCTGCTCCAGCTCCTTTACAGCTGGCCAGGGACCTGTTTCGCTAGAGCCATAACAGTATCCCATCTGGATTTCTGGTATCTTGCAACATAGGCCATATAATTTGCCTGTCTGAGTCCCAAGGATGCTGCCATGTACTGTTTCTTTGCCATGGCATCAATCCTCCTGGAGTCCTTGTCAGGGGGGTGTGAAGCCAAGGGAATATTTGCCTTATCACAGGCTGCAGCCTGCACTACCCCAACATTGCTGCATTGCTGTGAAAGGAACTCCGTATCAGAGCCTGACAATGTGTACTTCTTGTCCATTTTTTTTATCCACAGGAGGTATAGTGTGAGCAGCTTTTAAAACCTTTGTCTGTTTCCTAAAAGATTTATGTAAGGGAATAGACAGTCTCCTGGACTCTGGGATATCCATCATTTCCACATAGTCAGGCTCCTCCTGTTCGTCCACAGCTTCTTCCAAAGGAAGCTGGAGGGTTTCAGCCACCTTTTTATAAAACATAAAATGAGAAGGGGACTCAGAAAGCCTAGGGGGAGACACTCCTAAAGGTCTGTCTGGGGAGATGTCCGGTTCAATGGGCACATCCAGACTTTCAAAATCACATTCACTCTCTTCATAATCTTCCTCCCCCTCCTCCAGTTCATAAAATTCCTCTATATCATAATCTTGAACCGGTGGCACCGACCGAACCGACCGCTTACCTGATGGTGCCGGTTCGGTCGGAACTGGGGAAAGCGACTGGACAATTTTGATCGCTTTGGCTATCTCTGCAGCGGTTAGAGAAGGAAATTTTGGCTCCACACCTGCTGATTTTCTAGTCCTTTTTGCTGGGACTGACTCCTCCGAGTCAGCTCTCCGTTTGGCCGAGGAAGTCTCGCCCTGGTCAGAGGGCACTCCCTCCAGTCTGTCTGGCACCGAACCGGCTGTCATCTGGGTCAGCGGACTTCTTGGCCTCTAGTTCCCTGAGCCTACCAACTCTCTTATCCAGGGTAGCTGCAGGGAAATTCTTGCAAATCTGGCAGTCTGCATTGAGGTGGTCAAACCCCAGACAAAAAACACATGTGGTGTGTGGGTCAGCCTTGGCAAAGGCTTCCCCACAGACACTACAGTGCTGAAACCCAGTGGGCCCGGTTTTTCTTTTGGGTTTCTCAGACATTGTGCCAGCCTAACCAAAAACTTGCCATTTACAGAAAGAGTAAAGGAGCTTAAGATGTATAGCACTGAGGAAAGGAGGGAGAGGGAGGACATCATAGAAACTTTCAAATACCTCAAGGGAATCAACAAAGTCCAAAAGGGTAGCATCTTTCAGAAAAAGAAACATGCAAAAAAAGGGGGCACAATTTGAAGATAGAGGGGGGATGGCTCAGAGGTAATGTGAGGAAGTATTTCTTCACAGAGAGGGTTGTAGATGCATGGAACGGCCTTCCTGAGGAGGTCGTAGAGTTAAAAACAGTGGGGGAATTCAAGAATGCATGGGACAGACATAAGACAATTCTAGTGAGGGGTAGGAGGAAGTAGGCTGTTTGCTAACTAGGATCTGCAGCTTACCTGTTAGGTAGAGAAATGGGCAGACTAGGTGGGCCAAGCGGTCCTTATCTGCCATCAAATTCTAGGTTTCTGATGTGAAAACACAATTGGGAGGGCTAGTGCAATGCTGGGGTGCACAGGTAGGGGTATCACCAGCACAGGGTTTTAAATAAGCTGAAATAATCAATTAGCAGTTTTATATGTGAAACTGCTAATCAGTTGTGAAAATGCATAGCATCTGGCACAGATTGATTAGCAAAACTAACAATTAAAATGTATTTTTATCATGTAGTGTCCTCTGCTATATACTCACTCAGAAAAAATTATTAGAAGTCTATTGCTACTCATTTCTGAAAATGAGTAGCATTTTGCTATGCTACACCAGCTATTTAATACCCTGCGGCAGGAAGAGGGAAGTGGTGTTGCCCCTATACAGGTCACTGGTAAGACCCCAGAGTCAAAAGGGTTTTCTGAGTGGTGCATGATAAGCAAGGAGGCGCTCCAGCTGGAGGTAGCTAGCCTCAAATCAAACTGGAAAGTTAAGCAAAAGGAGCACTCTAGATGGAAAGATTTGCAAAAATACACGCTAGAATAGCTTTTTATTGCATGCCAGTAGAAAATGAACCAGGAACCTTGGTTCATTTTCTACTGGCATGCAAAAACTTTCCGTCTGGAGTGCTCCTTTTGCTTAACTTTCCACACTGGTAAGACCCCACCTAGAGTGCTGTGTCCACTTCTGGAGACCACATCTCAGGAAGAACATAGACATAGAGGAGGCGGTCCAGGGGAGGGCTACCAAGATGGTGCAGGGTCTGCATCAAAGCCCTATGTGGAGAGGCTAAAGGAACTCAATATGTACACCCTGGAGGAGAGGAGGGAGCAGGGGAATATGACCGAGACCTTTAAATACTTCACCAGGTGAATAAGGTACAGGCGGCAGGTACTGTATTTTTCAGAGAAAGGGTGATCTAGAACAAAGGGTCATAATATGAAACTGGAGGGGGGATAAATTCAGGAGAGATATGAGGGAATACTTCTTCACAGAAAGGGTGGTGGGTGGTGGATGCCTGGAACAGCCTTCCAGAAGAGGCAGTGGGGGTGAAAATAGAGATGGGATTCAAAAAAGGCCGGGACAGGCACAAGGGAATCATAGAGGAAAGGAAGGGGGTAGAAGAGACAGTGCTGTAGACCAAGGATGGTCTGCAACATAAAATATCACAATGAAAATGGGCAGATTAGATGGGACAGTTTCTATGTTCTGTTTCCCCTCATACCTATCCTCACTCCTCTCCCCATCCCCTCCTAATTCTACTCCCTATGCTTTAGGGACCCTCTCACTTTCTCCTCCTCAATGCTCACACCTCAACTGGGAAATCTGCATTCTCCCATCACCTCCCCTCTCTCTGAAACCAGCTACCTTCCTCCATCCATCTCTCCACATCCCTTCCCACTGTCAGGTGTCAGCTAAAACTTCTCTCTTCTCCCGCAGCTCCTGTGATTCTGCCCTCCCTTACCCCCACAACTGCATAGTTTTGCTACTTAGTGTGTAGATTAGTCATCCTGTTTTACTATTCCCCTCAAGACGAAGACAGTCTCCACTCATTTAGGCACTAAGCACTTTTTGATCATGTCCAATTACACAGCTGATTTGTACGCTAACTTATTTGTCCTCTGTTACAGGCAATTATCTTGCTTTCTTGCTTGTTCTGCACTCTACTATTGCACTTTATTGTCATTGTAACCACATCATCCGACTAGCAGTAATATTTGCAAATGTATTTTTCCCTTCCCCCTCTCCCAGGTCGCACCTGGAAAAAAGCCTCGGCTCATTGTGCCTCTCCAGGTAACCAGTTTTTAAATACATTTTCACTCTACCTTGTCACTTCCCAGTATTAGCAAGAATTTCTTAGCTATGATGGTGTGTCTCTTCAAAAGAATGGATACCTCAAAGATCTGAAAGAATACCCCTTTCACAACATACACGTCACTCATATATCAAAAAAATAGTGCTACACAACATTTTATATTCCAAATTAAACAAAATTAAACAGCACAATCAGAAACAAGCATTTGTCAATGCTGAATGTTGTCGCGCTGGCATTGGCATTGGCAGTGGCAGTGCCGGAGCTAGAGACACATAATAGGAATGGCAGTGAAGTACTGAAGCGACACCAACCCTACCCCCACCCTGTAGAGAGTGACAGGCATTGGAGAGTGCCTTTGGGTCATCAACTATAACGCTCATGCCATTGTACCTCACCCTACCCTGTAGACACTGACAAGTGTCGTGGTGTGCTTTGGGGTCTTTGAGCGTTATACTTACCCCATTCCATAAGGAAATACGCTGACGTGGATGCAGTATAGGAGCATGGGGTGAACTTTGTGGCTGAACAATGCAAGGCACACCACAATGCCTGTCAGTGGCTGCTGGGTGAGGGTGGGGGTGGAATGATGTAAGCATTACATCTGATGATCCCAAGTCACACCCCCGACACCTGTCAGTCTGTACCGGGTGGGGTGCTACAGTTGGAAACCCTAACACCGTAGGCATGTGGTGGTAGTTTCACTCCACATTTTCAACATGGGCTGCTTGTCAGGCCACCTCATAAAAACTGGCACAATCACTTTGTTAGCTGAAAGGTGGTTTTGCACAGCGGCTATGCCATTTGATGACAGAGTGATGAAAACACATTTTTTGGCACGATGTGGAGAATAACAACTGTATTGTTCATGATGAAGCGTAAAAAAATGGCAACGTTGAAAATCTGGAGTGACAATATGAAATATTGATGAAGCAAGGAGCATGCATACAAACTATCCAACACACGTCCATAACCCAATTATTTTTGGGAGTTTGGTAGCCACATTTGTAATATAGGCATTTTGGGAATTCCTCTTATGAACAGTGGTGCTGCGATTTTGTTAATCTGTCTCAAAAGTAGATTTCCCACAGCGACAACGCAATTGTGCGCCACAGGTGCGGAAACACATTTTGAGCAGGATGTGAAAAATGAAGCTGTACTGTTCATAAGGAGGTGTGAAAAAATGCCAGTGTTGAAAATCTGGCATGGAAATATTGCAAATCTGTGAAGTTACAAGGGTGCGTGGAAACTGTGCAACGCACATTGCAACAGTCATTTTATGGACTTTCGGCACCAAATTTTCAACATAGGCATTTTAGGACCTCTGCTCATGAACAGTGTCACCGACATTTCCTCAAACTGTCCTGAAAAGTGATTTCACACAGCAACTGCGCTATTCTGCGCGGGACGTGCGAAAACACATTTCGAGCAGGATATGTAAAATGACAGCTGTGCTATTCATCAGGAGGTGTGGAAAAATGGCAATTTTGAAAATCTGGAGAGAAAATATTACAAATTCATGACGTTACGAGCGTCCGTACAAACAGCGCAACACATGCTCGTAAAACAGGCATTTTTGGGAGTTTTGTCACCACGTTTGCAACATAGACCTTTTGAGAGCCCCCCTCATGAACAGTGGCACTGTCGTTTCGTTACTCGGTCCTGAAAGGTGATTCCATGCAGTGACCGCTAAATCACCTTCGAACCAAATAACACCATGACAGTGCCAGAACTCATGAGGAGGGGTCCCAAAAACCCCATGTTGAAAATTTGGTGCCAAAATTCCAAAAAATCCCTGAGATAAGCATCAAAGTTGAAAGAAACCTATTTATTCCATTATACAGCTTACCAGCATTTCCTCAGTTCGAGGTCAGCTTTGAAGAGTGCAGACGTGTTCCCGGTCCACCAAAGATCGTCGCGCCGGACTCCGCAAGTAAGTATGGGGTAAGGGGAGGTGTGGGGAGGCAGGGCACGCAGTGGGTGGGTGCTGGTTGTGGGATGGGGGCAGTGAGACTGCCGAGGGACCGTTTCCTTTTTCCACAGGTACAAAAAAAAAAAAAACCACATTGTGGGACCGTTTTTCTGTTTACAAGGGTATGTGGCACGCTGGGGTGGGCTCCCAGCATGCCAACGACACCTTGTTTTTGGTGGGGGGTAGCTGTAGCTGACAGGGGATTGGGCAGCCCCATCGGCACACAACAAAAGGGGGTGGTTACTTTATGCAGACAGGGATTGCTCACTACCGTCGGCACACAAGGACAGCGGGGGGGGGCAAGAGCCAAGGGGACTGGGCACCCCTTCAGCATATAAGAAATGGGGGTTCTTTATGCCGATGGGAGTGGGCCTCTGTCAGCACATGCATTGGTAGTAGGGTAACTGACAGGTGATTGAGCACCCCGAAGTCGGGAATTTGGCAGTGTGCCGCCATGTTTGTGTTTCCAGGTAAGCACGTCGGGAGGTCCGCTGTGTATGACAAGCTTTGCTCGCATTACAGCGGATCTTTCCTTAGATGTGCTCGCCCGGGTAGTGTGGCGCCAGCATGCAGGCTGATTGGGGAATGAGGGATGCACCTACTGATGCGTGCCCTGCATTCGCCCAACAGTAACCATGCCTCCAAATCTGCACTGCCACAAGATGTTGGCTGCGCACGCCAACATAAAAACATATGAAAAGGTTTTAATACCTTTTTCACTAACTGTGCATCCTCTCTAATGTTCTCTCTACCTCACTACCCCGCAAGTCCACCCACTCACATCCCTCTCACCTCCCCATCCTCCAGCTACTCTTTTTGCATGGTTACCCCATCCGAAGTGCTAAAAGCCCTGCGGGCACTCAATCCTTCCAAAGGTAAATGCCCCTCAGGACTGGACTCCAAAATGCTTCACCTATCTGCCCCAGCCATCACCGCCCCTGTGGCCACTCTCTTCAATCTCTCTTTCTCACTTGCTGAAATCCCATCTGACTGGAAACATGCCACGGTCATCCCCCTCCATAAAGGAGGCGACCCCTCTTCCCCTGGCAACTACCGTCCTCTCTCTCTTCTCCCCATACAGGCCAAATTACAGGAGCACCTTGTTCTCTCCCAACTCTCCTCCTGGCTCGACTCCACTTCCTTCTTCACACCCTACCAGTTTGGCTTTAGCAAGTCACACTCCATCATCACCTCACTTCTAAGGCTCACTGACACCATTCTCACAGGCATGGATAAGGGGCACGCTACCGCAGCTATTTTTGTCGACCTAGCAAAGGCCTTTGACACTGTCACCCACATCTTTCTATTATTCAAATTCTCCCATGCTGGACTCTCTGGAGGTGTCACCAGCTGGTTCCACTCATACCTGGCAGGTACGTCACAATCGGTAAGAATTGGCTCTGACACTTCTGTACCCCTCCCTGTCACTGCAGGGGTTCCTCAATTCTCGGTCCTTGGCCCGATACGGTTCTCAATTTTCTGAATGACCTGCCATCCACTGCCCACATATATCCATTCACATGTACGCTGATGACACTGTACTGTATGCATCAGGTCCCTCCCCCGCAGAAGCAGCCTCAAGGCTCCAGCAGGATTTCAATGCTATGCAGCTATGGTTCTGCTCAAATTAACTTTTTCTAAATCCCAAGAAAATGGTGTTCCTAACTTTCGGCACGAGGCAGAGACTCTCCCGACTCCCCTCTCCCCCACTTTCCACACCATTGATGGGACTCCCTGGGAGGCTTGCACCTCCTTCAGATACCTCGGGGTCTGGCTCGATCAGCATCTCGACTTTTCCACTTATATCGATGCGATCCATAAGAAACTGCATCCCAAACTGCATGCCTTATATCAAAACAGGGACTGCATCCCTCTATCAACCCGCAAGGCAATTGTACAGAAAATGATCGTCCCCATGTTTGACTACAGGGATGTAGTCTACAGCGCCGCTCCTAAGTTCTCCCTGTCTAGACTAGACCCACTCTTTCATTCTTTCTGTCGTTTTGCCCTGGACTGCCCTCCCACGACCCACCACTGTGCCCTTTACAGGTCCCTAGACCTTCCATCGCTCCAGGATCGCAGACAGGCCCATTGCGACAGGACCACAGCGAAATTCTGGACTCACTCCCTTACCCAGTACCTCGAGTCGGCCCTCTCAGCTCAACCCCAGCATGAGTACTCACTCAAGAATACTGATGCCCGGCTTCTCCATGTCCCACATATGTCCACATCTAAAGGCCAAGCAGCTTTCAATTACCGCATGACTAAAATATGGAATACCTTGCCAACAGCCATTTGGCACAAAGACACCACTCCACAACTCAACTCCCTCAAGTCTCATTTTTCCTCCACCTGCACCTGCTTCTAGCATCTTGGAGGGGCCAGTGTCCCCCTCTCCAAACTTAATTTTTACCTCCTGCTGCGCAATTACCCCGGCCACTTGCTAGGTGCTCACAGACCACTGTCAAGTAGTATCTAATTTGTGATTGCCCTCTATGCTACCATTAACTCTCTGCACTATGTTGGGCCTGGCTACAGTATTTCTCTGTTTTGCTATGTAAATATTTTCTTGTACAGCAAAATGTTTAATCCGCTGTCATGGGTAATGCAGATTTCCCATGTGTGTTGCTCATATCTTCTGTAACCACTACAGTTTTTGTATTTCATGTTCAATGTTATTATTTTTGTATTTCTCCACTCACCCACCCCAGGACGCATCTGGAATCGAGCGATACTCCGTTCAGTATGCCTTCCTGGTGAAACTTTTTAATAAATAAATAAAATAAAGGTTTTACACAGCAAAAGTAAGTACTTAAATCTACACCAATTTAGGCTAAAACACAGAAAGATTACATTAGCAAACAGAAATACAGAAAGTGTTGGCAGAAAAGGACTAGTAGGCCCATCTAGTCTGCTCTCTGGTCCCTACCTAACACAACACCCTGGACACTACTTGGTCACAGGTGTCCCTCCACCCACCTTACCTCCACTTATAATACCCATGTGCCTATTCCAAACATATTTGTAGCCCCCCACTGTCTTCACCCCCATTACCTCTTCAGGTAGGCTGTTTCAGGTGTCTGCTACCCCTTCCGTGAAGAAGTATTTCTTCACATCCCTCCTAAACTTCCCCCTTCAAGTTTCATGCATGCCTCTGTATACTGGTGCTCCTCCTCCTTTGAAAGAGGCACCCCCTGCACTTTGTTCACCCTCGTGAGATACTTATAGGTCTCAATCATGTCCTCTCTTGCTCTCTTCTCTTCTAGGGAGTACGTGCCAAACCCCCACAGTCCTTCCTCATATGGTTTCTCATGCAAACCCTGCAACATTTTGGTAGCCCTCCTCTGGACTACCTCCACCCTGTTGATGTCCTTGCAGAGGTGCAGCCTCCAGAACTGGATGCAGTACTCCAGGTGGAGTCTCACCAGTAAGAAATACAGAGGCAAAACCACCATCCTTCTCCTGCTAGAGATCCTCCTCCCTACACATCCTAGCATCCAGCTTGCCTTACCTACTGCTCTGTCGCACCAAACTGCCACCTTGAGATCATCAGATATGAATAATCTCAAGGTTCCTCTTATGCTTGCAATTACAAGTACCCCCCATCTTACAGACAGTCCCCAGATTATCCCACCTCAGGTGCATGTGTTCTTCAATGACATAAGTGACCACTGTGCAATAGCCTGCATTAGACACTCTCCCCACATAAAACTGGCCCCCAAATTTTTACTGAAAAGATGCCTGAAGAATTTCTGCCGGAACGCCTTCTTGAAAGATCTAAGCAACATCAGGTGGCAGGACTTCTACCTAGCCCCACCAATTAGTGAGGCTTTCAATATCTTTCACAGCCTATTAACAGGGTTAATTGACAAACATTCCCCCCTCCGACTGATTAGGTCAAAAAAAGAGATCTCTTGGATGGTTTTCTCCTAGCCTGAAGAAAGTGCTCAGAGAAAGGGACTCCTGTTGGAAAAGAGTGAGGAAATCCCAACAGGAGGATGATTGGCTTGCTTTTTGCATCTCCAGAAATGCCTGCACTAAATTAATTAGGTCCGAAAAAGCCAGGTACTTACAGGCAAAACTTGAAGACAACAAAAACAACTCTGCCAAATTCTGGAGTATTCTCAAGGAAATCGGAGGTCAACATTTGGCTGCCTCTCTTCCAGCCAGAATTGTGACCAATGGAGTTACTTGTATAGATAGAGTTGCTATCTTAGAGCAGTTCAACGACCATTTCTCCACGGCAGAACTTGCCTTCAATACCTCACCCGTCAGTAAGCTTAGCTATGCAGGTGAAAGCTCAATTAACTTAAATGCTATCCCTTACCCTTGCCAACCAAACCCTCCCTTATTCAGCTTTTCCACAATTCCATTTAAGCACGTAAAGGACTTCTTTTTGGCATTGGACACAAAAAAAAACGCCGGCGCGGATAACATTGCACCATTCTTCTTAAAGCTTGGCTACTTCTACCTGACCGTCCCTATCATCCACTTATTTAACATCTCTTTGAGTCAGGGTGAATTACCTGCAACATGGAAGACTGCCCATATCCTACCTCTTTTTAAGTCAGGGGACCCTTGTGACCTGAATAACTACAGGCCTATTTCTAAACTTTCCAGTCTCTCAAAAGTCCTGGAAAAGATGGCCAATATTCAAATCAGAGATCACCTGGACCAGCATGATCTCCTAAACCCTGCCCATTCTGGGTTTCGGGCAAAACACATCACCATTCCTGCTCCTGCAAAAGTAAGTACTGACTGGGAAATTGCCCTAGACTCTAAAAAACACGTAGTTGCTATATTTCTCGACCTCAGCAAGGCCTTCGATACCGTGGATCATAACATCATGCTTACATCACTGAGCAATATCGGCCTAGACAACCCTGCCATCAACTGGTTCACTAATCACCATTCTAACAGATTGCAACAAGTTAAATCAGCAGGTGTCCTGTCTCCACAGAAATCCCTATTGCAAGGGGTCCCCCAAGGCTCTATACTGGGACCTATTCTATTTGCTATTTACATCAACAACTTGGACTCCCACCTGCAAGTAGCTAACGTGCATCTATTTGCTGATGACCCTGTACTCTATTCCTCAAATTCCTCACTTCTCACGGCCCACGAAGACCTACAACGAGACTTTACCGCCTTACAACATAGTCTCATCAAGCATAAACTCCTTCTCAATTCCAAAAAGACTAAATCCATGATTCTCTCTCTCCAAAAGCAGCCTCTGGTCCCACACACATCCCACCGTTACTAATGCTTTTGGGTGAACCTCTGGACTCAGTAGATACCTTTAAATACCTAGGTTCTGGCTGGACAACAAACTTAATTTTCTATGCCACCTAAATGAAGTCTCGAAAAAGCTAAGACAGTGACTCGGCCTATTCTATTGAATCAAACATCTGCTCACCACAGAATCTAGAAAAAGACCATTACAAACCACTTTCCTACCCATACTTGATTATGCCGATTTCCTCTACGATCATTGCCCTCACACAGTGCTAAATAAACTTGACACCCTTTATCACTGAGCCCTAAGATTCATCTTTAACCTGTCTTTTCGTACCCATCACTGTCTTCTGTACCAAATGGCGGGTTGACCCTCACTTTCAACAAGGAGAAAAAGAAACGCGCTCATCTGGTTCTATACAGCTATCACAGACAAGCTCCCTGCATGTATTTCTAGCCTGTTCAAACGTGCCTCTGGCTCCTATGGTCTCAGACGTTATGCAACTCTTTGCTTCCAAGTGCCCAGAATGAAAACTAACCTTGGATTTTCCGCAATTAACTACGCACTCCCTTCACTTTGGAACAATATGCAAAGCACATTCAAGTTTATCTCACTTCCGAGCCTTCTCTTCTTCAAAGCCCTACTAGATGAGTATTTGAGGGAACCTTGTAGTTGCTATAGGTAATCTGTCCTTTCATTTATTGATGTATCCGCTCTAATAATTGTTAGTATGTCATCCTCCTTCTTCCCTAGAGATTCCAGTACACACACTCCTTCCACCACTCCATGGCTCTCACTCCCTTTCTCTACCTTCGCATATCCACTCACAGGCCCTTGTCTGTTTACAGTTTCTACCTTCCTTTCCCTTTACCCATTTGATATTGTTTTTTGCATATGTCTAATTGTGAGTTCCTGTGACGGACTCAAGTATTTTGCATCCGACCTTGTACCGCAATCTTCTGCTGTTACAATTTTTGTATTACTGTATCTATGTGTTTGTACTGTTCCTTGTCCAGGACCACCTTTGAAAATAAGCTTGCTCAATGGTGTTGATGCCTGGTTAAATAAAGTTTGATTGATTGACTGATGACTCCGTACTTTTTGGCACTGAAACCAAAGCTGCCACTCCCTTCATCACTTCTCTATTTTCTCCAGTTCCCTTTGCATTCTCTCCACCCCTTCCTGTGTGTCTACCCTGTTGCAGATCATTGTTTCATCTGCAGAGACACACCATCCCCCTCCCCCCCAGTTCCTTAGCAATGTCATTTATGAAGGCAATGAAGAGGACAGGGCCCAGTACTGATCCCTGTGGTACTCCACTCGTCACTCGCCCATCCTCTGAGTCCCTGCCATTTACCACCACCCTCTGCCTCCTACTTTTCCACCAGTTTGATATCCAGCATACCATCTTCTGTCCAAACCCCAGCCTGCTAAGTTTCTTTATCAGCCTCCTCTGTGGTACAGTGTCAAAAGCCTTACTGAATTCCAGATAGGCCACATCCACTGCCCTCCTCTGATCCACTTCCCCAGTTACCCAGTCAAAGAAATCAATGAAATCTGTTTGACATGCCACCCCTCACCTCCCCTCCCATTAAGCTGTGCTGCCAGTGGTCCTACAGAAGCCCATATGTCTCCATGTACTCTATCAGTTTCTTCTTCAGTAGGGGCTCCATTAACTTCCCTGCTACTGATGTGAGACTGACTGGTCTGTAAATGCTGGTCTCCTCCCTGCTGCCGTTCGTGTGCACAGGGGCCACATCGGCCCTCCTCCAATTCCCCTGACACCACCCTCATCTCCAATAAAATGTTAAACAGTGTTCCCAGAGGGACAGCCAGCACAGTCCTCTGTTCCTTCAGTACCTTGGGTGGATCCCATCTGGCCCCATTGCTTGTCTTCTTTTAGGGCTTCCAACCCCCTGCAGACTCTCTCTCTCTCGCTCTCTCTTTCTTAAAAGGACTGCCCCCCCTGCAGCTTATTAATGCATGTCAGCCCATCCCCCTTCCACTGTGAATACCAAACAGAAGTATCTGTCAAACATTTTAGTTTTCTTCCTGCTCTTCCTCTAAACAGTCACCCCTCCCGGTCTCCTAATCTTCACTATAATACCCCTTGTCTTCGACTTCTCGCTCGCATACCTGAAGAAAGTCTTATCCCAATTCTTGACCTCCTGGCTGATCCTTTCTTCAGTTGGAGACTTTGCTATCCTTACCCTTCTTTCTGCCTCCCTCTTTTTCTCTAGCTATATCTCTCTATCTGCCTCTGTTTGGGTCTCCTTGTACTTTCTGAAAGCTGTTTCTTCTCCTTTACCACTTTAGCCACCTCCTTTGAGAACCAAAGTGGCTTCTTTTTCCTTGTATCCTTGCTTATTCACTTTAAACAGCTTGCTGTCATGTGAGTCATTCCCTTCTTTATTCTATTCTATTCCATTGTGCTTCCATCCCACCCCCACCCCCAGCGATCCCACCATTCAAAGTATTTTTTAAGGCAGTCTCCCAATTCTGTAAACTCTGCTCCCCTGAAGTCCAGGACCAACATCCTAGTGTGTTTTTTCCCTTGCCCAATCCTTATGCTAAATCACACTGTACGATGATTGCTTGAACCCAGGAGGCTATGTAACTGTTATGTCTACTACCTTGTCCCTCTTTGTAAGTACCAGATACAGCGCTACCTCATCTCTAGCAGGATCTGAAACCATCTGCCTTAGAAATGCCCCTTGCAGGAAGTCTAGGATGAGCCTTCTCCTAAACATAGCTGGGGCCAGGATGTTTCAGTCCACATCCAGCATATTAAAGTCACCCATGATTACTACTACTTCCCTTTGCTTGCCATTTTGCCTGTGGCCTCCCCCAAAACTCTGTCCAGTTCCTCCCCATGTTGGTGGTCTGTACATCTTCCCCACATGTATAAAGACCCTGGACCTCATTTCTAAGCCAACCCAAAGAACTTCCAGACCAGTCCCTCCATTTCTCCACCTTGTTCATGTATTTCTGTAGTCTTAACACCTTCCCATAAATATAAAACAACTCCCCCTTCTCACTGTCCTATCATTACAAAACATGTTGTATCATGGTATGGCCACCTCCCAACTACGGCTGTCGGTACACCATGATTCTCTTATGGCCATCAGATCCAAGTCTACTCTGCAATGGTAGCCTCAAGGTCAGAAATGTTGTTCCCTAGGCTCCTGACATTGGAACATATGGCCTCCACCATTTTGTCCCTCCGCCTCCTACTCTCTCTCTTCTCGAGTACGTCCTTCACCCTATACTTTTCACTGGTCCTGTCCTACTCTCCCTAGTGTTTTTCCCAGCACCAGATCACCTCTCGACCCACCAGCCCCCCCCGCCATGCCCATATTCCCCACTACAGAAAATGGTGACCAGTTCTTACTCAAAAGATTGCCTGACTGCTCAGGGCTATCACCTTCTTTTCTAAGTAACAGACTCACAACTCCTACAGTAAGCCTACTTTATTTGCAGAGATTAAAGGAGAGATCCCAAAAGGAATCATGGCTGTTTGAAGTTACCTGATGTGATGCATGGTGCAAGCTTGTGTCCTATTTCAAGTCTATATACAGTGTTCCCCTTCAGACGTGGGAGGCTCTGTCGGAGGCAAGGCCTCTTGAGTATGGGAACATTTGACACATCACCGAACCATAACCCACAGCACATTTGCCCTTCAACAGAATTCACACTTAAAACCCAGTCTACCAGTTGGGGGGAAGGGACCAGCTATTAAAAGCAGATGACTGGAAGTGATATATATATATATATTATAGTGGTGTGGTCGCACCACTATAGTTAGGGTTCAGTGGTCACTTACATACTAAAGTCAAAAGTTTGGGCATTAAACACTTTGGACCTGTTCAACAGATTTGCCTGAAATTTGGAATGCGGGGTGGGGCATGGTAGATCTCTTGATATGTCAAATTGCGTTTTGGTCGGACTTACGGTCTTTGTGTACGAAAATGCTAAAAAACCCAAAATTATCCATTTTTGGAGGCAGCTTTTGGGATTTTGGATGTGGCCCTGTATGGCCATTATGTGGCGTGCCGCTCTGCGAGATGGCTCGTTTGAAAGAGCTTTAGTGGCCGAACATGCTGCTTTTTGTTTGGTGAAAAAAATTAAGGCATTCACAAGTTAGGTCACTTTTAAAGTTCCCATTATAAGTCAATAGGAAAATTTATATGTATGTTTTGCTAACAAAGAATAGGGTTCTGGCCATCTCGTCCCACCTGGCGATCAAAGAATTTGCAGCCTCGTGGTTCAAGAATCTTTGTCCCCAAGGATTTTTAAAATTCTTTGATTGTGAGGTCCGCCATCTTGTTTTTGATTTTCTGATCGGAAAAACACAAATATCTCGGCTCAGGGGTCACTTCTGAAGTAAAACTTTGATGTGTTTTACTCAGGGGATCCCAATTTATCAAACCATGCCTTTGGTTTAATTGAAATCAGTCTAAAAATACAGTTCTGAGCTTTTAAAATCTTAGTTAAGTGGCTCGCTTCGCGATCTTTGACCCATGAGCCTGCAAATTCTTTGATGTGAAATTCTTTGATCGCGATCGTGCATCACGAGCGAGGGACGAGATGGCCAGATTTAAAAATGTTTTTTCTCAGCCCAGGGGTGCCCTAGACACTTAAATGAGGGTGGGTTTTGCTAAGGGGGCTTCATTCTGACCCACCTGAATAAAAAAAAATCATGTTTTACATATCCCTGGTAGCCTAGCGGCCCCCCCATCATGGCACCATGACAAAATATATAACGATCTCTAGTGGCCCCCCAATCTTCATAAATTGTTTTTTTTATATCCCTGGTAGTCTAGTGGTCCCCCCGATGTGTATAAAATAATAATTCAATTCATATCCCTGGTAGACTAGCCCCCATCATAATAAAATATATAACCATCTGCAATTTCCTGGTAGTCTAGTGGCCCCCAGTGTGTATTTGATAAATATTGCTTTTTTAGATCCCTGGTAGTCTAGTGGCCCCCACGATCTGTATTAAATATACAATCATGCATGGGGGTGAGTGCATACTGACCTGAGATGTGGGATGCTACATAAACCCCGAGGGCGAAGCCCGAGGGGTTTATAAGAGCATCCCACACCGAGGGTGCACATAATTTCTCATTTATGCATTCAGCCCCATGCATTGTTATGTGTAATTGCTGGGGACGTTTTTTCTCCAACCAGATTTCGGCAAATAAAAAGACTGTTTTTCAAAAAGTCTTGTGTTTGCCTTTTTCTTTATTACAGCATGTGGTACAATAATTAAAGTGAATAACAGAGGCATACTGTTTCTAAAGGTGTTTGTCTGGTTTAGTAACTTTTTTTAAACTGGGAAAAAATAGGTTGCTTGTTTACTTGAATGTCAGCATAGGAGTGGCTTTGTTCTTACACTGAAAACTGCAGCTAGTTAGATCCACAGGAAACAGTAAACTTAGACCATGAAACAGTTTTAATTTTCAGGAATCACATTTTAAAAACTTAAGATGTTTGTAGCTGATGCTCAAAATCATTTCTATAAGGTCCAGGTCATCGTTGTCATGGCAATATTTAAATTAGGTCAAAGGTCAGCGCTCACAACTTCTGTTTATATGGAGACAGTAGCGAGCGAGAGCGAGAGCAAGAGAGAAAATGCTGTGTAACTGCTGGAAAATGCTAGGTGAGGCTGACTACTAGATGTTTTGCAGATTTTTTATTCTGTGACTGCTTTTCTTTACTCAGAGGAAATGCCGAATAACAGAACTTAAGAGAGCTGTGCAAGTTATTGAGTGCAAGCAGGGCTGAAAATCTGGCGCGTGTTCGCCGTTATAACCCGCGGGTTATAATGGCGAATTATAACCAGCTTGTCTTATGAGAAAAAACGTGCCCCAGTTATTACATTATAATTATTGTTCATAGCCCTAGTAGTCTAGCAGCCCCTCCCCATCATAATAAAATAGATAAGGATTTCCAATTTCCTGGTAGTCTAGTGGCACCCCCACCCAGCCGTGCCAGCCCACCCAGCACCCCCCCTCACCCTTCCCCAGCTGGCGACTGGCACAGCCCACCTCTCACCTCCACGGCCAGCTGCCGACTGTGTGCATTATGATGGCTAATGCAAAGAGGCACTCAGAAATAATTTCAGAGTGCCTCTTTGCATCAGCGTCGTATTACACACAGTCGTGGCGGCAGGAGGTGAGCAGCCTGAACCGTGCCAATGAGGAAAGGCGGAAGAGTGAGGGGGTGCTGGGTGGGCTGGCACGCTGGGTGGGGGGTGGGAAGCTACTAGACTACCAGAAAATTGGAAATCCTGATCTATTTCCATTAAGGATGGGGGGTCATTAGACTACCAGGGATATGAACAATGATTATAATTTAATATACATCGGGGCACTAGACTACCAGGAATCTAAAAACAATATTTATCAAATACACACTGGGGGAGCCACTAGACTACCAAAAAATTGCAGATGGTTATATATATTTTATTATGATGGGGGGCACTAGACTACCAGGGATATGAATTACAATTATTTAATACAGATCGGGGGCCACTAGACTACCAAGGATATAAAAAAAAATATTTATGACACAGACATTGGGAGGGGGCACTAGAGATCATTATTTATTTTATTATGAATGGGGAGGGCGCTAGACTACCAGGGATATTTAAAACATATTTTTTTTTCATTCAGATGGGGCAGAACGAAGCCCCCTGAGCAAAACCCTGCTTCATTTAACCTGATAGGGCAGCCTTGGGCTGAAAATGTTTTTTTTTTTTTTTTAAATCTGGCCATCTGGTCACTCGCTCTTTGTTCACGAGCAAGCAATTTCTTTGATCGCGATCCTGCAAATTCTTTGATTACGAAATTCTTTGATCGCGATCATGCACATAAGTGAGACGAGATGGCCAGATTAAAAAATCAATTTTCTCAGCCCAGGGTGTCCTAGGAAGACAAATGAGGGTGGGTTGTACTCAGGGAGCTTAGTTCTGATGAACCATATGCGTGATTTACCGCAATTCTTTGAATTTTGTAAATTAGAACAGTTTTATTCTTTGGTCGTGACCCTGCAAATTCTTTGATCACGAGCCTGCAAATTCTTTGATCACAAGATTCTTCGATCCCGATCATGCATCACAAGGAGGGACGAGATGGCCAGATTTTTTTTATAATGGAATAGATAGGGAAATTTTACCAATCTTTAAGACTGAATATCTCGGCACTGGTTTGGTCTTTTTACTTGAAATTTGGAGGGTGTTTATGGCATGTACTGCAGATGTGAATTATGGTATTTATGTGTTGGAGAAAATGTTTTTTGTGGAGATATTGCATGATGCACTTTATGTGTTGCGGACAGTGTTTTGGATTGTGCTGGTGGCTTGAAATTGATAGGGTGCCTAGCCTAAGTGTCATGGATGTAGTTTTCAGATGTTGTGCTTGTTAAATGTCAACAGGCGTGGAACTGTGCCACTCTGACAAATGAAAACTTCAAATTCTGACACGTTATATCTCGGACATGGCTTGGTCTTTTTACTTGAAATTTGGAGGGTGCTGACAACATGTCCTGTAGATGTCAATAGCAGTGTTTATGTATTGGACAATATATTTTTTGTGGAGATACTGTGTGGCGCAGTTTACATTTTCTGGACAGCATTTTCTATTGCTCTACTAGATTAACATTTGTTTGGTGGCTGGCCTTGCTGTTGTCAATGTACTTTTTAGTCATTGGGTGTGTAACGTGGCCCAACTCTTACAAGCTGGTGGAAGCACGGGGCCCTCCCACCAACTTGAGCAACTTTCTACTTTTCTATCCTTTCTTAAAAAGCAATGAAATTCTATGCAAAAAAAACTTCATTAATGCATTGGCTAGGGTTCTTCCACAGTGAAAAGAGTGAGGAAATTCGATTTTAGGGTTCCCAACCCCTGCACCCCAACCCCAGCCCGCCCCCACCAACAGGCATCGGGGTGTGCGTTAGGGTCGTCGGCCCTAACACTCACCCAATTCTCCTACACTACACCACCTCAGCTTGTTTACACATGGGATGGGGTGAGAGTTAGACGATGACCCCAATGCACACCCTGATACCTGTTGGTGGGCGGCTGGGTGTGGTACAAGGGTGGGAATCCTAAATATCGAATTTCCTCGCTTTTTTCACTGTAGAAGAACCTAACTGATGCATTAACAAAGTTTTTTGCATAGAATATCACGTATAGTTAGGACTGAGTGCCTCATTTAAGGTTAAATCTGAAATTTGCACTTAATAACTTCGCCACCATACTTACTTGATTTGGTATGGAATTTGAATGCACATTCTGGTACCACAGATCTCTGACCTGCCAAGTTTCATAATGGTCGTGTGTACAGCTGCGAGCTTTAGAGTGCTAAAGAGAACACACAAATTACGTTTTTGTCGTTCTTTGCTCACGCCTACAGGTACGCGGTTTGCGCGACTGGTCCAAACCTAGGGACATGCAGCCAGGGTCTCTGATGTGCCTTTCAAGATTTCGTGAAAAAATATTAACCAAATCAAAAGTTATTGAAAAACTGTTCCCCATTATAGTCTAAGGGGAAAGGTTAACAAAATATTCAAAAGTGTCGTAAATGCACTTTTTACTTTTGCAAATGACCCATGTACTTTTGCAAATCAGCCATCTTGTTTTCAGTTGGTGGTCAGAGCTTGGCGTTTAAATTTGGGACCCTATAGGGACACAATTATTGCTGTGTTCACCTAGTCAAGCCATGAGGATGCTAGCCATGTCTTTTTTAAGGGGTAAAACACCCCAGAACTATGTTTTTAAAGTTTTTAAGCAATAGTGTTGCAAAGTACTTTAGAATATGCGATACTTTTGTGATTTTATTTGCGAAAGTGTCGTGATTTGCGAAAGTACTTTGAGACACTATGGCCAAAACAATAGGGAATATTTGCCACCCTGCTGCAAAAGAACGGTTTGGTCTTTTGGGCTGAAATTTGCAGGGAAGAAAGCCAAGATCCCACAGATGTGCCTTTGGTGGTTTGGTGACAAACTATTAGAGGGCTGCAAAGTTACAGCACCTTGAAGCTGACAATTTTTCCCCCCAGGATAACATTACGGTGTTCACCGTGCCTTTCCGAGGCCCGCTATCTCAGAAAACGGTTCGAGATACAGACTTTTCGTCATAAAAATTTCTTAGTACCCCACTAGCAAGCTAAGTGCACAACTAGCCTGGAAAGTCATAAATAATAGGAGATTTTTAATTTTTTCACTACGACGGTTCCTGGGATGTAAGGAATTTAGTACTCCAAGCGCTCATTTTCTGGTATGAGGGCCATTATTGTGGCTACATTCTTTCTATTCACTGTGCTTCTGAATGCACCTTTTTGGGACAAAAAGCACATGCGTTTCCGTTACTGTTAGCATTTACTTTTCCGCTTGCACTTCCATTATCATTTGCATTACCGTTAACATTTGCGTCAATGTGTGTGTTACCGTTTGCGCTTGCGTTAACCGTTTGCATTACTGTTTCCTTTTGCATCACCCTTTTTGTTACCATTTACGTTTCCATTTCCGTTACCATTTGTGTTTGCACTTGCGTGACTGTAACCGTTTGCGTTACCATTTGCGCTTGCGTTTCCGTTACTATTACTGTTTGCGTTTGCGTTTACATTTCTGCTTGCATTAGTTTCCTTTTGCATCACCGTTACTGCTAGCATTGCCATTACTGTTTGCATCTGTACTTGCATTTCCATTGCCGTTTGCATTTACATTTGCATCAGCGTTACCATTATCATTAGTGTTTCTGTTTACGTTAATGTCACCATTTGCGCTTGCGTTAACATAACTGTTTGTGTTTGCGTTTCCATTTGCATCATTGTTAGCGTTACCATTAGCGTTTGTGTTTACTATACCATTACTATTTGCATTTGCGTTTCCGTCACTGTTACCGTTAGCATTACCGTTACCATTTCTTTTGCTTCACGTTACCATTAGCAGTACCATTATTGTTTGCATTTGTACTTTCGTTTCCATTGCCATTTCCATTTGCATTTCCGTTTGCGTCACGTTACTGTTATCGTTTCTGTTACTTTACCATTTATGTTTGCATTTGTACTTGGTTTTACGTAACCGTTTGTGTTTGTGTTATTGTTTGCATCACTGTTAGCATTACCATTAGCATTTGCATTAATGGTCCCTTTACTGTTTGAGTTTGCTTTTGCACTGCGTTTACGTCACAGTAATGTCTGTCTTACTGTTTACGCTGTGTCACCATCACTGTTAGCATTTGAGTTTCCACTTACATTACCATTTGCACTTCCATTGTCATCGTTTGCTTTTTTACCATTTGCATTTATGTTTCTGCTTGCATTTATGTAACTGTTTGTGTTATTGTTTCCATTTGTGTCACCACTGGCGTTCCTGTTTGTGTTTGCGCCAAACATCACATTTTGTGTGTAATTATAACTTTCACACCTGTTGAACGGATTTGTGCGACATTTGCAATATTGGTCCACTATGGTACTTCTGTGCATTTACAAATTTTCACTTGACATCTGCATACGTTTTTTGCACAATGAAGTGCCAAAAATGTATTTTTCGGCACTCGTATGTCATTTTATGCTCGTGCTGCTCTGCAACCGCTGAAGAGATTTGGATAAGATTTGGTGTACATGGAGTGGAATGCTACATCTATTGATTTACCAATTCCTATTTCACTGGTACATATGGTTTTTGCACAGTGAAGTACAAAAAAGACAGTTTTTCCTATTTTTTTGCACTACCTTGCATGACGCATAGTGCTGCCAGTGTGTGGTTTATTGGTCTGAACCTTAGCAGGTAGAAAGACCTTTGTTCAATGAACATGTCAGATTTTGTTTGGTGAAGAAATGTTGTTCTGTTCCAGAGTTATTGCCATTTGAAGTTGGCCCCCTCACAGTTAAAGATTTTTCGGCCACCAGTTCTGCCATTTTAGTGCGTTTTTTGCTGTGATTTCCACCATTTTGTGGTGGAAGACTCTAAAGGTACAGAAATGTAAACACTGAATATCTGGAATGGTTTAGTCTTTCGCATGAAATTTGGAGGGTGTTGAGTGTGTTGAGTGGATGTCCTAGAGATGTGAATTATGCGGTTTACATGTTGGAAAAGTTATTTGCTGCAGATACTGTGTGACACCGTTAACATTTATGCATAGCGTTCTTCGTGGTGCTACTGGCTTGAACAATAGCGTACTTGTAACTGCTGGAAAATGCTAGGTGAGGCTGACTACTAGATGTTTTGCAGATTTTTATTCTGTGACTGCTTTTCTTTACTCAGAGGAAATGCGAATAACAGAACTTAAGAGACTGTGCAAGTTATTGAGTGAAAGCAGGGCTGAAAATCTGAAAGCGTGTTAGCCGTTATAACCACAGGTTATAATGGCGAATATATAATCAACTTGTCTTATGAGAAAAACGTGCCCCAGTTATTACATTATAATTATTGTTCATAGCCCTATGGAATCCATAGCAGCCCCTCCCCATCATAATAAAATAGATAAGGATTTCCAATTTCCTGGTAGTCTAGTGGCACCCCCACCCAGCCGTGCCAGCCCACCCAGCACCCCACCCTTCCCCAGCTGGCATGGCGACGGCCACCTCTCACCTCCGGCCGCTGCCAGAGCTGTGTACATTATGATGGCTAATGCAAAGAGGCACTCCAGAAATAATTTCAGGTGCCTCTTTGCTGATAATGTACACGCAGTCGTAACTAACCATGGAAATGAGGAAATGAAACTGCCAGTTGCCCAGATGAGGAGATGCTGGAATGGCTACATAAAACAAGAAGAGGCACCAGACTGAAAAATGGAAGTCTGATATTCATTATGATGGAAAACCGCTAGACTACCGAGATAGACTGTTATAATTTAATATACAGCGAGAGCTAGACTACCAGGAATCTAAAACAATATTTATCAAATACACACTGGGGCACCACAACTACAACAAAAATTGCAGATGGTTATATATATTATTATGATGGGGGGACTAGACTACCAGGGATATGAATTACAATTATTTAATACAGATCAGGACACTAGACTACCAAGGATATAAAAAAAATATTTATGACACAGGACATTGGGAGGGGGCACTAGAGATCATTATTTATTTTATTATGAATGGGAGGGCGTAGATCATCAGGGATATTTAAAACATATTTTTTTTCATCAGATGGAAGCACAAAGCCCCTGGAGCAAAACCCTGCTTCATTTAACTCTGATAGGGCACCCTGGGCTGAGAAAATATTTTTAAATCTGGCCATCTAGTCCCTCACTCTTTGTTCACGAGCAAGCAATTTCTTTGATCGCGATCCTGCAAATTCTTTGATTGCGAGAGTCTTTGATCGCGATCATGCAACCACAAGTGAGAGCGAGATGGCCAGATTAAAAATCAATTTTTCAGCCCAGGGTGTCCTAGGAAGACAAATGAGGGTGGGTTCTACTCAGGAGCTTAGTTCGATGAACCATGTGTGATTTACCGCAATCTTTGAATTTTGTAAATTAGAACGAAGTTTTTTATTCTTTGGTCGTGACCCTGCAAATTCTTTGATCACGAGCCTGCAAATTCTTTGATCACAAGATTCTTGATCCCGATCATGCATCACAAGGAGGGACGAGATACAGATTTTTTTATAATGGAATAGATAGGAAATTTTACACAATCTTTAAGACTGAATATCTCGGCACTGGTTTGGTCTTAATTTGGAGAATTTATGGCAGTGTACTGCAGATGAATTATGAGTATTTATGTGTTGGAGAAAATGTTTTTGTGGAGATATTGCATGATGCACTTTATGTGTTCGAGACAGTGTTTGGATTGTGCTGGTGGCTTGAAATTGATAGGGTGCCTAGCCTAAGTGTCATGGATGTAGTTTTCAGATGTTGTGCTTGTTAAATGTCAACAGGCGTGGAACTGTGCCACTCTGACAAATCAAAACTTCAAATTCTGACCGTTATATCTCGGACATATTGGTCTTTTACTTGAAATTTGGAAGATGCTGACAACATGTCCTGTAGATGTCAATACTAGTGTTTATGTATTGGACAATATATTTTTTGTGGAGATACTGTGTGACGCAGTTTACATTTTCTGGACAGCATTTTCTATTGCTCTACTAGATTAACATTTGTTTGGTGGCTGGCCTTGCTGTTGTCAATGTACTTTTTAGTCATTGGGTGTGACGTGACCAACACTTACAAGCTGGTAGGAGCAATAGGGCCCATCCAACTTTCAACATTCTCTTTTCTATTCTTTCTTAAAAAGTAAGGAAATTCTATGCAAAAACTTCATTAATGCATCAGGTTAGGTTTCTTCCACAGTGAAAATTGACGCAAATTTTCAGGCACCCACCCTGCACCCCAACCCCAGCCCGCCCCACCAACAGGCATCAGGTGCTAGGGTCGCCGGCCCCTAACACTTCACCTCCAATTCTCCTGCCACCACACCACCTCAGCTTGTTTTACACATGGGATGGGGGAGAGTTGGGACGATGACCCCAATGCACACCCTGATACCTGTGTGGTGGGCGGGCTCGGGTGTGGTACAAGGGGTGGGAATCCTAAAATCGAATTTCCTCGCTTTTTTCACTGTAGAAGAACCCTAACTGATGCATTAACAAAGTTTTTTGCATAGAATATACGTATAGTTAGGACTGAGTGCCTCATTTAAGGTTAAATCTGAAATTTGGCAGCTTAATAACTTCGCCACCATACGACGGATTTGCATGGAATTTGGAATGCACATTCTGGTACCACAGATCTCTGGACCTGCCAAGTTTCATAATGGTCGGTGTACAGCTGCGAAGCTTTAGAGTGCTAAAGAACACACAAATTACGTTTTTTTGTGCGTTTCTTTGCTCACGCCTACAGGTCGCACGGTTTGCGCGACTGGTCCGAAACCTTCAGGGACCATGCAGCCAGGGTCTCTGATGTGCCTTTCGAAGATTTCGTGAAAAAATATTAACCAAATCAAAAGTTATTGAAAAACTGTTCCCCATTATAGTCTAAGGAAAGGTTAACAAAATATTCAAAAGTGTCGCAAATGCACTTTTACTTTAGCAAATGACCATGTACTTTTGCAAATCAGCCATCTTGTTTTCAGTTGGTGGTCAGAGCTTGGCGTTTAAATTTGGGACCCTATAGGGACACAATTATTGCTGTGTTCACCTAGTCAAGCCATGAGGATGCTAGCCATGTCTTTTTAGGGGTAAAACACCCCAGAACTATGTTTTAAAGTTTTGTAAGCAATAGTGTTGCAAAGTACTTTAGAATATCGATACTTTTGTGATTTTATTTAGAAAGTGTATTGATTTGCGAAAGTACTTTGAGACACTATAGCCAAATAAATAGAGAATATTACCCACCTGCTGCAAAAGAACGGTTTGGTCTTTTGGGCTGAAATTTGCAGGAAGAAAGCCAAGATCCCACAGATGTGCCTTTTGGTGGTTTGGTGACAAACTATTAGAGGCTGCAAAGTTACAGCACCTTGAAGCTGACAATTTTTCCCCCAGGATAACATTACGGTGTTCACCGTGCCTTTCGAGGCCGATATCTCAAAACGGTTCGAGATACAGACTTTACATCATAAAAATTTCTTAGTACCCCACTAAGCAAGCTAAGTGCACAACTAGCCTGGAAAGTCATAAATAATAGGAGATTTTTAATTTTTTTCTACGTCGTACGGTTCCTGGGATGTAAGGAATTTAGTACTCCAAGCGCTCATTT
The DNA here is from genome assembly GCA_016271365.2 of Neoceratodus forsteri. Lineage (NCBI taxonomy): Eukaryota > Metazoa > Chordata > Ceratodontiformes > Ceratodontidae > Neoceratodus > Neoceratodus forsteri. Next base: position 519,775,517 of record CM028129.1, on the reverse strand, counting down.
TCTGGTATGAGGGCCATTATTGTGGCTACATTCTTTCTATTCACTGTGCTTCTGAATGCACCTTTTTGGGACAAAAAGCACATGCGTTTCCGTTACTGTTAGCATTTACTTTTCCGCTTGCACTTCCATTATCATTTGCATTACCGTTAACATTTGCGTCAATGTGTGTGTTACCGTTTGCGCGCTTTGCGTTAACCGTTTGCATTACTGTTTCCTTTTTGCATCACCCTTTTTGTTACCATTTCGTTTCATTTCCGTTACCATTTGTGTTTGCACTTGCGTGAGCTGTAACCGTTTGCGTTACCATTTTACGCTTGATTTCCGTTACTATTACTGTTTAGTTTGCGTTTACATTTCTGCTTGCATTAGTTTCCTTTTGCATCACCGTTACTGCTAGCATTGCCATTACTGTTTGCATCTGTACTTGCATTTCCATTGCCGTTTGCATTTACATTTGCATCAGCGTTACCATTATCATTAGTGTTTCTGTTTACGTTAATGTCACCATTTGCGCTTTGCGTTAACATAACTGTTTGTGTTTGCGTTTCCATTTGCATCATTGTTGGCGTTACCATTAAGCGTTTGTGTTTACTATACCATTCTATTTGCATTTGCGTTTCCGTCACTGTTACCGTTAGCATTACCGTTACCATTTCTTTTGCTTCACGTTACCATTAGCAGTACCATTATTGTTTGCATTTGTACTTTCGTTTCATTGCCATTTCCATTTGCATTTCGTTTTGCGTCACGTTACTGTTATCGTTTCTGTTTACTTTACCATTTATGTTTGCATTTGTACTTGGTTTTACGTAACCGTTTGTGTTTGTGTTATTGTTTGCATCACTGTTAGCATTACCATTAGCATTTGCATTAATGGTCCCTTTACTGTTTGAGTTTGCTTTTGCACTTGCGTTTACGTCACCGTTAATGTCTGTCTTACTGTTTACGCTTGTGTCACCATCACTGTTAGCATTTGAGTTTCCACTTACATTACCATTTGCACTTCCATTGTCATCGTTTGCTTTTTCATTACCATTTGCATTTATGTTTCTGCTTGCATTTATGTAACTGTTTGTGTTATTGTTTCCATTTGTGTCACCACTGGCGTTCCTGTTTGTGTTTGCGCTTAAACATCACATTTTGTGTGTAATTATAACTTTACACCTGTTGAACGGATTTGTGCGACATTTGCAATATTTGGTCCACTATGGTACTTCTGTGCATTTACAAATTTTCACTTGACATCTGCATACGTTTTTTGCACAATGAAGTGCCAAAAATGTATTTTTCGGCACTCGTATGTCATTTTATGCTCGTGCTGCTCTGCAACCGCTGAAGAGATTTGGATAAGATTTGGTGTATATGGAGTGGAATGCTACATCTATTGATTTACAATTCCTATTTCACTGGTACATATGGTTTTTGCAGTGAAGTACAAAAAGACAGTTTTTCCTATTTTTTTGCACTACCTTGCATGAGCATAGTGCTGCCAGTGTGTGGTTTATTGGTCTGAACCTTAGCAGGTAGAAAGACCTTTGTTCAATGAACATGTCAGATTTTGTTTGGTGAAGAAATGTTGTTCTGTTCCAGAGTTATTGCCATTTGAAGTTGGCCCCCCTCACAGTTAAAGATTTTTCGGCCACCAGTTCTGCCATTTTAGTGCGTTTTTGGCTGTGATTTCCACCATTTTGTGGTGGAAGACTTCTTAAAGGTACAGAAATGTAAACACTGAATATCTCTGGAATGGTTTAGTCTTTTCGCATGAAATTTGGAGGGTGTTGAGTGTGTTGAGTGGATGTCCTAGAGATGTGAATTATGCGGTTTACATGTTGGAAAAGTTATTTGCTGCAGAGATACTGTGTGACACCGTTAACATTTTATGCATAGCGTTCTTCGTGGTGCTACTGGCTTGAAATTTATAGCGTAGGTAGCCCTAGTGGTACGAATGTGGCTTGCAGTGCTTTGGTGTGTAAAACGTAAACAGGTGCAGAATTATGCCACTCCAACGAATGAAAATTTGGTTCATTCCACTTCAATAACTTTTCAACCATGTGTCCAATTTGCCTGGCATTTGGAATGTAGAAAGATTAATAACAGATCTCTGACTGTGACAATATATGGGTCACTGGTAGTTATGGTTGCTGAACTGTGTCTGTAAAGTTGTTTGTTTGTGGTGCTGTGTGACCGTTGAACGGATGTTCACACAATTCTGGACACATGGTGTGCTGTGGTATGTGTCTTCTTTTACCAGTTTTTGGTTCCATTGGATATATGGTTCTTGTGTAGCGAAGTGGCAAAAATCTTCTTTTCGGCACTCCCGCGCAGTTTCTCGGCGTGATGCTGTGCAACTGTTACTCAGATTCAGATAACATTTGTTATACATGTTGTGGTATGGTACATGTCTTCATTTACTAATTTTCATAATAATATATATATATATATATATATATATATATATATATATTCATAAAATGGGTAGGGAAATTTATTGGAATTTATTGGCTGCAGAGCATCACATGACGATGCAGTATATCAGTGACACACACCTGCACTTTTACCCCCCCAAAACAATTTTGACATTTATAAGATAGATATACCACTCTGAGGTGTGCGGTCGCACTCTGATATCGCACACCTTGGGTGGTTGTTTTCGACCGCCTTGCGGCCTCGGCGGCGTAAATGCACTGAGGCGTGCGTATATCAGAGCGCTGATATGACACCTCAGAGTGGTATATCTATTACATATACACACACACACACACACATATAACACATATATATATATACACACACACACACACACACATACACACATGCCACAGACACCCTTCTTTGGTGTAGATAGAGCACTGAGGATCCGCACTGCAAAGTGTCAGCAGACAAACCTGGCGAAAACTAGAGTGTGACACCATACCGGCGGAGACACTCAATTCAATCACGTCATACAAAGACAGGCAAAGCTTACCTTTATCTAGGCAGAGCTTGTTGAGCTCTGAGGAAGTGGGACATGCTTCCGGAGAAACGTTAGTGTGTGCATGTGTGACAGCAGGTGCTCCACTGTGTGGTGCAAGTTTGTTTGTGTCACCTATCTGTCATTTAGATTTCATCCGTTATGCTGCTATGATGGAACTATTTTTCATTTAAATAAAAGACAACCTGTGCAGAAATACACACGTTTACGTGTCCTATGACGTTACTGAATTGAGCTTCTCTGGTGCAGTGCTGTACTCTTGATTTTGCCAGGTTTGTTTACTGTAACTTTGCCCACACATCTGCAAGGTCCTTTGGTTTTGCCTAATACTGCACGACCCAGATGATAAGAGTGCTAACACCCCTTTGTTTGTTGAGCTGCAAAGTGTGTCAGAGTAACGCTACACTACTACTAACAGTGTTATACTATATAGAGAACACTGGATGGGCAACTATGCACAACCAGTGGTTGTGCATAGAGTTGCCCATCCCATATTTTTATAGTGTACAGTGCCCCAAATAATTTCACACTATTTTATCACTCTTTATATCCAAAAATATTATTCGCTGCTGCATTTTATTCCCGGATCACGGCTGGTTGTTAGGCTCAGAACAACTCCATTGCTTAGAATAGCCCATGTGCCCAGCAGCTCGCCTCCACACTCACTCTACCACTCCACTGATTAATGAATGAGCAAGCATAAGCAGGCTAAAGCAGACCAATGGAGGAGGTATCATATGAGATAGGAAACAAGGCAATTTAATCTAGAATAAAAAGTAAAGGTCAAAATATGCAGCACTAACATGCACAGCCATTTTAAGAAGTCTGCTGGAGATGTCAGTTCTAGATCATTGATATGAATCTTGAAAAGGAGTATACACACACACACACACACATATGCACACATATCTCAGCATCAGCACCGAAATACATAGCACCTGTCTTCAAAATATGGAGCAAGAATGGGAGGTCACGTGGGGCAGCGCTCTTAATGGCAGCTTAATCCACAGCTCTCCCCTCTCAACCAGCTGATTCCTATATTTACTGACTTCGGGAATATTATTTTTAACGTGCTCCTCATCAATCGCAGTTCTCTACAACCCACCATCACCTTATATCGGCGTTTGAGCGACTTCCTAATGATTTACGCCAAGGTGTGGTGAAGATAATGGAGGCCGAGATGAAGACCGTCGGGACCAGGCACACGCCGCCGAATACTCCTGAAAAAGTGGCCAAAAAGTCAAGAACCCTGCTTATGGGTTCGGATGCTAAATCTGGCTCTTCTAACATCCCCTCCAGCCCGCTCACAGAGGATCGGTTCCTCCAGGAGCTGATCCCATTCCGTGAAACTGTTCAGGAGATTTCCTCTTAGCTAAAATCCATGCGCAGTGATCTTGCTTCTCTAACTACTCGAGTAGGCGACTCGGAGGCTCGTACTAGTTCCCTGGAGTCTTGGAAAGCCAAGTGTGAACCCGAGAGTATCTCGCTCAGACAACAAATCGCCAAATTAAAACTAAAGACGGAGGATCTCGAGGGACGCAGCAAGGGGAACAACATTCTGGTGCTGGGTTTACCAGAGGGGGAGGAAGGGCCAGATATCCTGTCTTTTGTGCAAAAGCTTCTAACCAAGATTGTTGGCCCCTCGCCCATCTATCCCTCCTACCACATCGAGCGTACTCACAGATCCCTGAAGCCTGAACCTCCGCCAGGCTCTTCTCCTAGACCCATACTAATCAAGCTGCTTAGTTATCTCGAAAGGCAACATATCCTGAATAAAATCAAGAGTCTACAGGCGGTCTTGTGGGAGAATCACACCTTGAGCATTACCCAAGACCTACCACTTGAAACCCGACTGAGGAGATGAGAATTTCATCCGATTGCGACTAAGCTGATTGCTGCAGGGTTCAAGTTCCGCATGAATTATCCGGCCAGGCTGCAAGTTCAACTCGATAATGTCTGGTTTGCCTTCGAGAATCCTGATCAAGCCAAGAGTGAACTTTCCCAGAGACTTCCTGACCTTTTCAAATGTGGCTGACTGATCTATATAAATATTAGTGTTAAGTTTGCTTACCTCGGCTGAGTGATTTTGGTCTGATTACATGCCTGCATTTATGTTTTTTTTCGGGCGAGTTGGGTTGGGGGCTGGCAGGCCTTCCACGGGGGTTGGGGCAATTTTGCTTGTCTGGTCAGGGTTGAGGCCTAGGCATTCTTCATCTGAGGCCTCTGCCTCATGGCCCGAGGTGGGGGGATAGAACCCTTAATTCCACTTGTGGTTTCAGGCGGATAGTTTTCGCCGACGGACCGGCTGGGTCCCTACCAGTTTCCCTTCCCCTTCCTTTTCCGGGTTAGGTGATGGCCAGCTCGTGTGATTGGAGCTCTGCTTCACTGCTTTAAATTCTGCTCCTGACGCTGACACACACGGAATGGAGCTGAATGATGCAGCGCCAGCTAGTGTATCCCTTTCTCATCACAGTGAGTTATTTCAAGCCATGATGGTTCCGCTTAGCATTTTGGAGTTGTGAGCCTTTGTGTTTCGTGATCTGGGTGATCAGTACACCGATTGTTGGTTAAGATGTAATGACTCTGTCTAGTATTCGCCTTTGGCTGGGGGTGGTTGGGAATGGCCTTGAGATGCAGTCCTGCATCCTGAACTGGGGGTGGGGTGGGACAGCAGTACCCTGTTTCTTCTTGCTACTCTGCCCTATGATGCATTTTGTTAATGGGGGCATCAAGCAGGGATTTCTTACAGTTCGTCGTGGGCCTGCTAGTCCTGGGGACCGATCCCTTTACAGGTTACTTATTTGGTTCTTACATGCTTCTCTGGTTTTAAAGGGACGGGTTGTAAATAGTTTTTGGGCGATTACAGGGTTATTCATAGGTTTTGTCATTTGGGGGAGTGGGGTTGGGGGGTATGTCTTAATTTTTAGTCCAGTCACCTTTCGGTTTCGTCTCCCTGGTTTGGGAGCTCTCAGGGCTCAGCTTCATTTAAGTTTGTTGGTGATTTGGTCATTTTTTGTGGGTTATTCTATTAGGGGGTTTCGGGAAGGAGGGTGCCTCGGAGAGTTTCAATCCCTATGGTTATTATTAGTATTGTTGGGCAAACTTGGTGCAGTTCCTTTATTACTATCTGTACTGATGGGATTGAAGTTCCTATGTCTGGTTCACTCTTGTATTATCTACCATGGCATTGAGAATGATTAAAATTGCAAGTTGGAATGTCAGAGGCATCAATGACCCTCTTAAGAGACAGCAGGTGTCTCTGAACTGTTCTCTTCTAAACGTAGACATAGTTTTTATGCAGGAAACCCACTTGGCTGCCTCAGAGGACAAGAAATTACGAAGGCTAGGGTTTACCTAAATTTTAACTGCCTCTGGCTCTCAAGCTAGTAAGGGGGTAGCAATAATAATTAAACATCACGTCAGAATCGTAGTAGAGGACAGTGTTATTGACCACGAGGGTAGATACGTATTGGTCAAGGGCCAGCTTGATAATAGTAGTGTGGTTCTAGGGGCAATATACGCTCCAGTTGGAGGTGATCCGTCCTTTTTAATGTCCCTGGCAGATAACCTGAGCAGATTTCTGCCTTCCCTTCTCATCCTAGGGGGCCACTGGAATGTGGCTCCTTCCAGTGAGTTAGACAAAACCTTTAGACCAATTAAACCATTGTCCCCTGCACAACATGCCCTCTCTGATTTCACAAACCTGCTGGGTCTGTGTGACCCTGGTGTCTCCTTAACCCTGACAATCGACCTATTCCTTTTACTCCTAGGGTACACCAAACTTGGTCAAGAATTGACTATATTTTAATTAGTTCTTCTTTAATGAGCTGTACCCATCAAGTAGGTAGTGAACCTATAGTCATCTCGGACCATTCCCTGGTTTCGGTCAAGGTTTCCTGGGTATTCAGGGACAAGGGACACGTCGTGGAAACTTAATACACATATCCTGAAGGAAGAGCACATAGTTTCCCAAATCAGGACATGATCCTTTTGTACTCAACCTGAATCAGGGATCTGTACAACGAGAGATATACTGTGGTGCTCCTTCAAATGTTTTATCAGGGGGAACTCATTAAGATTGCTGCCACTAGAAAAGGGTAAGGAGTCCAAAATTAATTGCTATCTAGGCTGCTGAGGCAGCTGAAGACAACCTTCTCTCCCAACTCCCAGCTAATTTAACGGCTCTTATTAAACTCAGAAACGAATACAACGATTTGACTAGAGATAAAGCTGAATATGCATTGTTCAAGACTAGACTAGATATATTGATCAGGGTGAAAAGTCGGGTCGGATGCTAGCTCTGAGACTGAAAGAAACAGAGTTCCCTGACACTTCCGCCCTCAAATTCAGGACGGCACCACCAAGACGCTACCCAGGAGATTGCCCAAATTTTTGAATCCTTCTATAATGACATTTACAGGGAGCTCCACACACCGTCGCATGCTCAGAGGATAGAGCACTTCTTAGATGGTATCAAGCTCCCTTCCCTCCAGACTCATCACTGCGACATATTGTCAGCTCCCATCACTCTAGGTGAAGTAGAAGAGGCAATCAATGATTTACCACTAGGGAAAGCCCCCAGGCCAGACGGTTACCCCCCAAATTTCTATAAGGTTTTTTGTAAAGAGTTATCCCCTCTATTGCTTAAGTTATATGAATATTTGTTTTCTGTGGATGTGATAGACCCCTCTCTCTTAGAAGCGACAATAATTTTAATCCCTAAACCTGATAAACCCTTAACAGATCCTGCCAGCTACCGTCCAATATCGCTTTAAATTATAATATCAAAATCTTATCTAAAATTTTATCGTTCAGAATCAAAAAGATTTGGCAGTACTTGTTGAGCCCGGAACAGGCTGGTTTTGTCCAGGGTAGATCATCCGCTGATCACTTGAGAACCTTAGCCCATGTCTTTCAAGCGGCCCACACCTTGTTAGATCCCATGGTCCTAGTCGCTCTTGATGCAGAAAAAGCCTTTGACCGAGTGAATTGGGACTTTTTGTGGGCCACTTTGAAGAGAATGGGCTTCCCTGATTCCTTTTTTCATATGATTATGGTAATATACAAGTACCCCTCGGCAAAAGTCTACTGCAACGGGGTTTTTTCTTCCAGTTTTCCTTTATGCGCTGGCACTCGTCAAGGGTGTCCTCTTCCCCCTACCTCTTCAACCTGTATTTGGAACCACTGCTTGTTAGTATTAAAAGTTCATCACGAATCATGGGTTGTACCATTGCTCAATCTCCCCTGACTGTATCGGTCTTTGCTGACGATATCCTGTTATACCTTACTAAACCCGAAGCATCTTTAACACAAGTATTAAAAATTATTGACCGTTTTGGTCAGGTTTCTAATTACAGGCTGAATGTTTCTAAATCGGTTATTTTTCCGTTAAATTCTCTCACCTTTAAAATCGGATTTTACACGGTTCGGTATGAAATGGTCCCCGGTTTCATTTAAATATTTGGGTATACATGTGGCCAGGGAGGTGGAAACGGTCAAGGAACTCAATTTAGACAACACTGTAACGAGAATCCAGAGAGACTTGGACCGATGGCAAAAGTTGCCACTAACCATTTGGGGCTAATCAATATTGTCAAAATGAATATCCTTCCCCGGTTATTTTATCCCCTGAGTCACCTTAATATATGGCTACCCAAGCAATTCTTCAGTCAGGTAAACTCGATGCTATCCAACTTTGTTTGGAAGGGAAAACAACCTTGTAGAGCCTTTCTTAAACTCACTGCACCTAGAGACAAGGGTGGCCTTCGTCTACCCAACCTCTTAGTATATTATTGGGCTAGTCACCTGACTAGAATAGGTAAGTGGTCCACCACTCAGTCTACCACGCCTCTACCCATATGGCTACAGCATGAACTAAACTTATTGGACCAGTTCAATTTGAGCCCCCCCCCCCCCCGTGTTTTTTGGCATCCGTTCTCCATGTGTTACTCAGCCATCCAAGACTCTGCTATTGGCCTTTCTATTAGAATTCTTTCTCAATGTTGGAATTTTTCAATATATCCCCACCAAGATTCAGCACAACCTCTCGTGTTAAATCCTAATATCAAAATTGGAGGTAGCTGGTTAATCTCTGAATGGCTTCCGCAGTTGCATAACTTACCGGTGGAATCTCTGCATGAACAAGGCACACTCCTTAAGTCGGATGAAATCTTAGCGTCCCTTAACATTCCCCAGAAGCATATTTTCAAAGTCTATCAATTGAGACACCTCATCCTCAAAATCCTTGGGCCGGTTCACTTCCCCTCTAAAATAAGGCCATTCCTTGAGAAAATTCAGGAGGCGCCGGTATGCGTGGGGGTATATCCAACATATACAACAAATTGCTTGATGACCTTTTCCCTGACTCCCTGGAGGGTTCCAAAATCTGGTCACTCTCTAATTTGAGTTCCCCTCCTGCATGGGATTCAATTTGGAAAGATGTGTATCGTTACATTATCCCAAGACAATCATAGATTGACCCAATACTATATTTAAATAATCTTTACTATACTCCAGTTAAGTTGGTCCAATTTGGCAAGCTTAAGTCAGTATTTGCTCAAGATGTGGAGCCATGAAGGAATTTGCTGCATATCCTTTGGGAATGCGATAAAGTGGCACCCTTATGGAGCACTGTTAGAGACAGTTTAGACCCACTTTTAGGGCTTAAAGATCTATTTACCTTTGAAATTTGTATCTTGGGTGTCTACTCGAGCATTTGGTGAAAGTAGATATCACATGGCTCTCATCTCAATAGTTATAAAAAAGCTGGTCCTCAGGCATTGGATGGATCAGGATATTATTACCTATCAGGAATGGCTTAAGGAGATGTCCCTCTGTCTCAATACCGAGAAACTTACAGCTAGCTCTAGACATAATCTGGAGTCTTTTAATCGGAAATGGGGTAAATTAAATGCGCTCTATCTAGGGTAACCCTGACACTGGTAGTACCTTAGGTTACTGATGTTGCATTAATACATGCAGCGTTATCAGGCTCCCAATCACAGATCTCCTCCTTAATCACCACATCTCTTTCAGCTATGAAACTCTCCGAGCGATGGGGGGTTGAGGTTTTTTGTTTGTTTTGGGGTTATATTTTGTACTTTGTTTTCTTTCTTACTGTTCCTGCTTATGTCAATGTTGTATACATCTATATGTGCTTTATCCTGGACTTGTGTACTCTATGATCAGACAACCCCAATATCTGTATCTGTACCTTGTCTTTCTTTCTGTCTTTCTTTTTTTTCCTTTTGTTTTTCTATATATAAACTCAATAAACTTAAATTTCAAAAAACAAAATATGGAGCAAATGGCCAGAATGTAGCACTTTCTTATTATACTAAATAACAATGGCCCCCATATGTTTCTTGTTGGTATCAAGTTTCATTTTTATGTTTGCTTGCGCGTATGCGCAAGAAATATTTTGTCACAGCTTAGGAGAGAAGCGGGGTTTTGGTGCTGCGGCACTGTGGGGGCCAATGGCCCCTGTGCCTCGTGAGGCTTAGCCCACTTTCCCCAATGCGGTGGCATGTTGCTGCTGATACTAGTTCAGCCAGCGTGCCACCACCTTGAAACGACTCCGCTGCTGCAATGAGGGAGCGACCCATCATTGCAGGGCAGTACCATGCCATACCCAACCCAGTTCATTTAAAGATGGAAGAGCCCACTCCCTGTCAGTATACAGTAACCCCTCCCCCATTTGTTGTGTGCCGAGGGGATGCCCAATCCCCCTTGTCATCATGTGCCCCTCCCAACAGTCTTTCTTTGCCGACGGGGGGGCCCAATCCCCATCAGCTTCAGTCCCCCCCTTTCCAGTTCAATTTGCTGATAGGAGCCCACCCTGTCGGAATAATGTTTCCGTTGGTTATGTGTGCCGAGGGGGTGCCCAATCCCCTCGGTAGCCGATGGGGTGCCCAATCCACGCTGGCTACAGCCCCCAAATAAAAAACACTCAGGTGGCATGCAGGAGCCCACCCTAGCATGCCAAATGTCCCTGCATATGGGGCACAAAAACCCTGGCACAATATATCAGTTGGGGGGTGAGGATATAGCATGCACCAAGCAGGAAAGGGATCTTGGGCTTATCATCTCTGATGACCTCAAGGTAGGGAAACAGTGTGACAAGGCAGCAGGTAAAGCAAATAGGATGCTGGGATGCATAGGCAGGGGCATCACCAGCAGGAAAAGGGAGGTCATAATTCCACTATACAAGACACTAGTGAGGCCCCACTTGGAGTACAGTGTACAGTTCTGGAAACCTTACCTACGTAAGGACGTAAACAGGGTAGAGAAGGTTCAGAGGAGGGCAACAAAGGTAGTGCATGGATTGCATCACAAGTCCTACGAGGACAGGTTGAAGGAACTGAACATGTACTCCCTGGAGGAGAGGAGGGAGAGAGAGGATATGATAGAGACATACAAGTATCTTTCAGGGAGGAACAGGGTGCAGGAATACACTATTTTTAAGCAAAAAAGATGTTCCAGGACTAGAGGGCATGGGATGAAGCTGGAGGGAGGACGATTCAGAGGAAATGGGAGGAAGAATTTCTTCACATAACGGGTGGTGGACAAGTGGAACACCCTGCCAGAGGAAGTGGTGGGGGCTGAAACAATCACAGGATTTAAGAATGCATGGGATAGACATATCAGGGGTAAGGGGCAACAGACTTCTAGGAAAACGTAAACTAAACTTACAAGCTCAAATGGGCAGACTGGGTGGGCCACAGGCCCTTATCTGCAGACACTGTCTATGTGTCTATGTATGTAATGGATTTTTTTTTTTTTTTAAACCTGTAAAACAGAAAACGGTCCCTCATTGAGTTCGGTGGTCCCTCCCCAACCTGCCCACCCTCCACGCTCCCTGCCTCCCACACACCCTTCAATTCCATACTTACCTCCGGAGCACAGCTGATGATCTTCGTGGACCGGAACACATCTGCACTCTTACTAACATACTAAAATGCCAGCAGAATAGGCCTAATGGTCTTTCGTGTCTGCTCGTTTGGTCAGCCCCCACCCTGGGTGCTGACCTTGCTGTCCCCCTCGCCTTCTCTGGCTTCTCCCTTCCCAGTTCTGGATATTCTTGCTGCATTGGATTTTGCTTCCAGAACCGCCCCTGTACCTGTCCCACCCTCTTGAACCCTCCACTGTCTCTGCCTCCACCAGCCCCCTAGGCAGTGCATTCCATGGCTCCACCACCCTCTCAGTGAAGTAGCACCTCCTCCTTTCTCCCTGAATCTTCCCCTCCAGCTTCCACCCATGCCCTCTAGTGGCCCCTCCTCCTTCCTTCAAGCACCCTGACTGTTCCTCCCTATTTACCCTCTTCATGTACCTGAAGACCTCTATCATGTCCCCCGGTCCCTTCTCTCTTCCAATGTGTACATATTTAGCTCTTGAGCCTCTCCTCATAGGTCCTGTCCCCAAGCCCCAAATCATTTTGGTTGCCCTCCTCTGACCCTCTCCAGGAGGTTAATGTCCCTCTTTAAGTGTGCCTCCAAAACTGCACGCAGTACTCAAGGTGCGGCCTCACCAAGCAGTTATACAGAGGAGTATCACTTCCTCCTTCTGGAGGTGATCCCCAGCGATGCATCCCAGCATCCTGTTGGCCTTGGCTGCTGCCCTCCTACAAGTCTCAGAGTTGTTCATCTTGACATCCACCACCACCCCAGGTCCCTCTCAGCCATCGAGACTTGTAGCATTCCCCCCAAGGGTGTACACTTGGCCTGGGTTTCTGGCCCCCAGGTGGAGTACCTTGCATTTCCCTGCATTGAACCTCAGCTTCCACTTTCTAGACCATCTTTCCAGAGCCTCTAGGTCCCCCTGTAGGGCCACCCTCCCCTCCTCCCCATCCACCACTGCCCCCAGTTTGAGTCATCTGCAAAGAGACTCATCTCACTCCTGATTCCTGTCCTTATGTCAGATCACGGCGTTGAACAGAAGGGGCCCAAGACTGATCCTGTGGGACCCCACTATCGACCCTCCTTGGGGATGAGACTATCTCATCAACCACGACCCTGGGTCCGGTCCTGGAGCCAGTTGCTCATCCATCTGATCATCTGGTTCCCACCCCATTTCTCCCAGCTTATCCAACAGGCCCACATGAGGAACAGCGTCAAATGCCTTGCTGAAGTCTAGAAAGAGGACGTCCACTGGTCTACCCAGGTCAAGGCACTTGTCACCCAGTCATAGAACTCCACCAGGTTTGTCTGACACGATTTCCTGGATGAATCCATGCTGTCTATCGTCCAGGCACCCTGACTTATCCAGGTCCCCCTAGCCTCTCCTTGACAATGCCCTCCATCACCTTGCCCACCACCGATGTCAGGCTGACAGTCCTGTAGTTCCCTGCCACCTCCCTTGATCCCCCCTTGTGGACAGGTACTATATGCGACACCTTCCAGTCTTGGGGCACCCACCCTGTCCTCAGAGAGATGGTGAAAAGCTCCGCCAGGGGTTTCGCAAGGACATCCGCAAGTTCCTTCAGCACTCTGGGATGTAATTTATCCAGCCCGGTGCTTTCTCCATCTTAAGGGAGCTGAGGGCTTCCTCACTCTCTCTCTGCTGTGATTTCCACTTCTGGTACCTCTTCTCCCTGCTTAGCCCTCCCCACCTGCCAGTGATGCCTCCCTCTCCCAGACCTGCCGATCGGTAAGGGTCCCCTCCTCAGTATCTCTGTCTCCTCCCATGTATGATGCAGCACCCCCATTTTCCTTGGTGAAAACTGAGGGTGAAGTACTCATTTAGTACCTCATCCTGCTCCCCGGGTCTTGTGCCCATCTCTCCCCTGATTTAATCCTGCTAATCTGCCCTTCACCCTTCATTTTTCCCCAATGTATCTAAAGAACCCTTGTTCCCTCTCTAATTTCCCTCGCAGGTTCTGCTCCTTCCTTGCCTTAGCCGCCCTCACCACTCCTAGTGGCCCTTCTAGCCATCAGCTTGTACTCCCTCGATCCCTTTCACCCTTGAGCACTTGAATTGCTTATAGCGCTTTCTTTCCCCACACCACCTCCTGGACCTCCCTGGTCCACCAGCAGGGTTTTTGGGCCCCACCAAGATTGCCTTACTCTTGCACAGGTGCTGGTAGCATCCTCCAATCCGTCTCCTGATGATTTCACCACTATCAGCGCCCATGTCTGACCCAATCCCATTCAAATGCTCCTTAAGGATCCTTCCATTTCCTTAAAACTCGCCCCTGAAGTCGGTTACCCGCCTTTGTGCAGCTTCTACCCTCCTAGGTCCAGGCAGAACCAGACCTGGCATGGTCACTCCCCACCAATTGGTCCCTTACCGCCAGGCCCCCAATCTGGTCACTGTCTGCCAGGACCACATCCAGTACCAAAGCCTCCTGGTCGGTTCCTCACCTGCTGAGTTAGGAACGTCTTGAAAGACATCCAACAACCTCTGTTCCTGGTCACAGAGGATGTCATAGTCTCCCAGTCTGTTCTGGCATGTTTAAGTCCCCCAACACCACCACCGTTCCCCTCTGCCCAGTCTGCAGTGCCTCCCAACATCTGCCCACCAGACTGCCCTCCAGCTCCTCCGCCAGGCAGGGGGCTATACATCACCCTATTTTAACTTTCATGCCCCCTTGTTATCAAGGTGACCCAATCGCCTACACGGTTCCCTCCGCCTCCTCTACTCCCCCTATGCCAATGCAGTTTTTGACTATCATTGCTACCCCTCCTCCCTTCCCTCCCCCCTGTCCTTCCTGAACATAGTGTAACCCTCCAGGTTCAGGTACCAGTCATGTCCTGCAGTGGCCCAAGTCTCAGTGACCGCTGCCACATCCACTGCTCCCTCAGTTAGCATCGCCTGGAGCTCAGGCATTTTATTGCCCAAGCTCCTGGCATTTAGCAGGACTACCTTCCACCCTTTCCCTATAGTTCCATTTCCCCTGCTCGTGTTCCCATGGGGATTCTGTTTTCCCCTGGTCTGCACTTTGCCAGTCAGCCTTTTCCTGCAATCCTCCTGGTCCCCAGGGGGGTTGAGACAGAGTACCTCCTTTATCTGCACCCCCTTGACAGCCTTTTCTCCCATCCCTCCCTCTTCAAAGCTGACCACAAACTGAAGAAATGCCAGTAAGCTGTATAATGGCGTAAATAGAGTTTTTTCAACTTTGATGCATATCGCAAGCATTTTTAGGAATTTTGGCACCAAATTTTCAAGATGGGGTTACTGGGACCCCTCCTCATGAATTCAGCCACTGTCATGGTGTTATTCGGTCCTGAAGGATAATTTTGTGGTCACTGCATGGAATCACCTTTCAGGACCGAGTAACGAAACAACAGTGCCACTGTTCATCGGGTGGGCTCTCAAAAAGCCTATGTTGCAAATTTGGTGGAAAAAAATCCCAAAAATGATTGTTTTACAAGCGTGCATTGCGCAGTTTCCACGCATGCTCGTACCTTCACGAATTTGTAATATTTTCACACCAGATTTTCAACATTGGCATTTTTCCACACCTCCTTATGAACAGTACAGCTGCCATTTTTCACATCCTGATCAAAATGTGTTTTCGCACTTCTGGCGCAGAATAGCGTGATCACTGTGGCAAATCAGTGTTTGGGGCACATTAAGAAAATCACACTGACACTGTTCATGAGCAGAGGTCCTAAATGCCTATGTGGAAAATTTGGTGAAATAGTTCCACTAAATGATTGCGATACAAGCATGTGTTGCTCAGTTTCCATGTACACTCGGAATGTTGAGCATTTTTAATATTTTCACTACAGATTTTCAACATTGCCATCTCTTCACACCTCCCTATGGACGGTACAACTGCCATTCTTCACATCCTGCCTGATCTGTGTTTTCGCACATCTGACGCAGAATGGCACGGTCGCTGTGGGAACTCGAAGTTCGATACACATTAACAAAATCACACTGCCACTGTTCATGAGAAGGGGTCCCAAATGCTTTCATGAGGTGGGGGTCACAAAAAGACCTGTTGAGAATTTGTAGTGCAAATACCAACACACGCCCAGGGCGTTAGGGTTTCTAACCACAACGTCACACCCTGTACAGCCTGACTAGCATCAGAGGTGAAACTCTGGATCACCGGCTGTAATGCTCATGCCATCCCACCCTCACCCTGAAGCCAGTGACAGGCATTGTGGTGTGCTTTGCACTCTTCTGCCCCAGACTTCACCCCATTCTCCTGTACTGCATCCATTTCAGCGTATGTCCTTATGAAATGGAGTGACTGTGAAGTCGAACACCCCAAGGCACACCTCAACACTTGTCGGTGTCTACAGGATAGGGTGATGTGAAATGCCTTGAGCATTATGGGCAAACGACCCACAGGCACACCCCAATGCCTGTCCATCTCTGCAGGGTGGAGGTGGGATTGGCATGAGTTCAATACTTCACTGCCACTCCTATTCTGCATCTGTCTAACTCCTGCACGTCCAATGCTAATATCAGCAAGCAAACATTAGACATTGACAAATGCTGTTTTCAGAACTGTGATTGGCTAAGTGCTTTGGTAGGTGAAGAAAGTAGGTGGAGAAGAAGAACCAGTATTTATCAGCAATACTTTTCATACATACTGTGTCCCAAAGTGCTTTACAAGCACTGCTAGACTGGTATTAAAGTGACTGAATGTGTAGTGGCAGCCATTTCAGACATCAACACCCACACACACAGTGCTGGACAATTAATGAACCAGTTTTATAGAAAGCAGAATGTGGGCACAGACAGCACCAGAGACAGACAGATAGATAGAAGGAAGGGACCTGTGTAATGTGTCATCTGAAGGATGGCACACCCCAACAGTACAGCACACTCCTCATACTGCACTCAGATACTAGCGCTAAGGTGTGAGCCCAATCCTGGTGTAGGACTAGAACCTACGGGTGGCCCTTTGCCTGACCCCTGGACGGTGAAACACAGAAAAGACCACAACAGCAACAGTCACTGTAATGGTCTGTTTCTGTGTTTCGCTTTCCCCCAGTGTTCTGCCCCCTTTCCCGGACCAACTCTGACCTGGAATTGAGAATCCTAAAGTCCGGGGGGCAAAGCCCCCCACATGGGGGTGGGAGGCGCAGCCCTCCTCCCCACAGAAAACACTGGGATTGAGCGGCACAATACCTGCATTGGTATTGTGCTGTTGCTGTCGAGAGGTTGGCAGTTTTACTGTCGACCTAACTTGAGCCTCGAACCCACAACCATCTGTCCCAGAGGCAGATGTGCTACCAACAGAGCCACACTGACACCTGGTTCAGGATGGTTAGCTGGTGGCATAATTTGGCTGGAGATTGATTCTAGGGCTATGATAGGTTGAGGAGGGCCTAGCTTACAAAAAAACGAAAGTATGCAGTATATTAATATATCATCTATTAAAGGGAATAGGAAATTATTTTTACATTAGCTGCTCTCCCATTTTCTTTTCCATGCCGGTTATGTATTCTGATATGCCTTGACCATGTTTTGATAAATAAATAATTTAGCTTTAAAGTGCCCTCAGATCTACCTAGAGTTTCATTCATCTCAGCAGCCTCTGCTCTATGTTTTCATATTTCTCAGACATTCCATGACATCAGCTATACCATTCGTTTGCCATTTCATAATACTGTATGAAAATACAGGTTAACAAACATTCAATCAAGATTGCCATCATTTTTAAATGTGCCCCATGTGCAAACAGATTTTTGACACCCTAGTTGGGTGAAACAGTTACATGTGACATTTAACATGTTAGGTAGTCGGGAAGGGAAGCATTAGTGACTTGGTAAAGTACTAGAATGTTCATGAGCTGGAATGCCCCCAAATCCCTGCTGAAATGCCACTGGGTCAATCAATATGGAGGGACTGGCAAGAGAATTAAATAGGAGGCAAACTGCCATGATAATTGCATGGGGCATTTCGTTCGGAGACACAGTTTCAGATTTGGGGTGTAGTGTGGTTTTGTGTGCATTCCTATTTCAAATTGGAGTGCACACCAAATTCAGAGCAGTGACCCCTGTGCTAACTGCCCCCAAGCTTAATGCCCCTACCAGAATGCCCCAATAATTATTGCCCCTGCCAGAATGCCCCTCAGTGTGATTACCCCAGGGGTATTTTGGGAGGGATTTGGGGGCATTCCAGTTGTTGGTGTGTACTGCTTTTTACCCACACCTGAAGCTTTACAGCATTCTCTGTTCACATGTAAATTGCTTAACCCTATTCTTTGTCTGTATATTTCTCTTTTTTTTTTTTTTTGTCTCCCCGGTCCTCAAAACCTGTTCTGTATGTTGCCGCTCTGTTGCACCATTATAAGTGCTCTGACCAGTGACATCATTGGCTGCAGTCAGCCAGAAGAATGCAAGAAGTTGACCAACATAGAGAAGGCCTTACAGTCTATATTGTCGATACAGCTGCTAAGCCCATGTATCCTAAGTTACATGCTCTTCACCTTCCAAGGACACTCTTACTTTCCCCTTACCTTTATCCCATCCCTCTCTAGAAGCAATCCATGGTTTTCTTGGTTACCTCCTCTTGGCGACCTATATCAATCCTTTGACATCCTCTGCATGAAAAATGCTTCCTGGACTCCTTCGAAACTACCCCAGCAAGTTAGTAGCTCCTGATGCTGATACCGCTACTTGCATGGGCTGTTACATTGATTAAGATAACTCACCTTCTCATTAACCCTAATTATCACGAAATGGCAAAAAGCAGCAGTGTTAGTATCCATAGACAGCTATCAGTTGCAACTAATGATGTCACTGGTTAGAGGAACAGTGGCTCAGTGGAGGCGTGGCAATTTATACCAGAGCTTTTTACCTTGTACCTCCTGTATCTGGAGGATGAGGACATCACCTCAGTCCTTGGTTCTCCCAAGTTGGCTCTCCACCTCCCTCAACATGCACCTGGTCAGGGATTTCCCCACTGGCTCCCCTCTCATGGCAGGGCCAGGGAAGGAAGTTCCCACCCCCCAGCACAGAAGCTCAAGGCAGGCCAGGTCATGCACTGAGTGATGGCATGGGCACAGAAGCAGCTCAGCCAGGCTTCATGAAGCCCCCAACAGCATTTTCTGCCTTTCTGATTCCCCTTACCCCTACTGCAGAGTGTCGGACTTATGAATGGGAGGTACACCCATCCAACATTCCCCAGTGACCGCGCCCTTAATTTTGCCTACAGGCCTAGCCCATACCTCTCTGGGAGAGAAGAGCAGTCCCTCAAATGCTCAATCCCCTCCCTCCCTTGCCGACCCCCGGTGCCCCGACTCTGTTCCTGAACCTGGTTCACCAGCGTGGGAAATGGTAAGGTACGCAAAATACCTCAGCCCTCTTCACCATTGGGCCAGCTTACAGAGAGCTGGTTTTAAAGATCAAAGACACAGCTGGCTTGATAGCGCAGTGGTAGTGCTGTCACTTGGTATGTCAGTAACCTATGTTCTGGAATGGCTCTGGTCACTTGGGTCCCAACTAGAGGAAGGACAACTGAGCATCCCAAGGACAACGTTCTTCCCTTGGTGAGGGGAATACTACGTCCACGACTTGACTGCCACCTGGTGGAAACTAGGAGGTAGCACAGCACAAGCCCCTAAATTGGGGCAGGGCAGCCACCAGACAACAGGCACCCGTGCTTGCACCTCATTACATGACAGCATCCCTGAGGAGAATGCCAGGAGCTGGAGGAAAACATTCTGGTCCACTGTTGCAACAGCACCACCAACAGGCCCAGGCACGACTGACATGGCAGGATGCTTACCACTGCCATGTAGGAATGTGCGAGTACCTTTTCCCAAACATTCAGAGGAATAATCAGTATTCAGCAGCCAAATTTTAGGATATTCAATATTTGTGTATTAGGGTAAATGCTTCAAAAAAAATCCAGTTACTTTCAAACCCCTGCCAAAATGCACCATAATTACTGCGGGAGGCAATTCCGTCTCCACTCGCTCTGTGTGCCACAAGTAAATCTAATTACAGCAGTACAAACAAAGGCACCACAGAGGAGCCATGACACCGGAGCGACATCCTGCACAATGAAGTCCCTGACACCGACAAAAACCCGTTGACAACCCCAGCACTGACGCATCCCCTCAATGACCAGCAACACTCTGACACCAATGGCCACACTCGATCGTGGCAATGTGGGGGAAGGGAGCTGTGCCCCCCCCACACCCCCTACTTTAGATATCTAACTCCACATCGCACAGACAGCAGAGTTAGATATATGCCCGCCGTCTCCACAAAGTCAATCGCAGTGAAATCCCCATCGCTGGAAATACAGCCGCTATCATGGGTTCGCTGTGGGGGTTCACTGTGTGGGTGCCAATGTCGGTGGCATACCACCACAGTGCAAAGCTGCAACCGCAGCTGCTCCACAACTTGGGAACACCTCTACCGGGTTTTGTGGACCCACGTGCGTCCCCCAGGAGGACACACATTGGTACGAAACTGGTAGACAGTGTTCCCGAGTTGTGGGGCAACTGTAGTTTGCATCTTTTACACAAATAAATATTTTGTAAGCACAGTACTCTGTGGTGCCTTTGTTTGTACTGCTACCATAATTATTACCCCTGCTGGAATGCCCTTCAAAGTGATTATCTCAGGGGTATTTTGGCAGAGGATTTGGGGGCATTCCAGTTGTTGGTGCGATATGGTTTTTCACCCACCCCTGACACTTCACCGTATCCCCACCACCACCACCACCACCTTCTGTCAGATGTCCAATGCCTCCCCCAGCACCCACATTATGATGACTAATAGTATTAGATTTTAATTAAATTACACAATGGGCAACCTGTTCAACCAACCCTCCTTCACAACTGGCCACCATCTTTGTAATGTACACAGAGCTTGTTTGTGCTAGCAAAACATTCTTAATGTCTTCACCCCACGCACCCTCACCCTGGCAACACCCTGCTCCCATCCTCCCCCCTTAGCAGTACCAGCACCCAGTTCAAAGGCAGAGAGGTGATGGCACAACCCACCCTCCTCCACAGCCAGCCATCTTCTCATGAATGAAAATGCTTGCTCACTCTGTAACAGTATAACCAGATCTGTGACTCTTTGCATCTGTGTCATTGACATGTCATGCATGGTCATGCTTCAGTGTAGTGGTGTGCAAAACCAGGGAGGTTCTGATTTTGGTTGTGCCAAATCACCACTGGTTTTGGTTCTGGTTTTAGATTAATTGCTAGACAGTACTGTTGTGGTGAGCACTGAAGTGTACCCCCAGGCCCCCACACACACACACACACAGCCTCTTTGAGTTTTTTGTGCTTTTTTCCTCTTTAAGCTTGCGCTATAACTTAGCCTTTGGAAAGCTCTAGTGTGTTTTTTTGTGTGCGGAGTCTATCTCTATTTGTCACGTGGTGCTCATCCTCCTCACACACACATACAGTTTCCGACCCTCTTCAGTCTTTCCAGTGTTTTGTTTTTTTTCTTAGAATTCTTTAATTTTTCCCTTCTGTTCTCCTCCCTCTTTGCTGGCATAACTTAAGTTTTGAACAAAGCTGAAAGTTTTCCACTCCCGCTGGCAAGGAAAGCACTGGCATTAAAAATGCTCC
Source organism: Neoceratodus forsteri (assembly GCA_016271365.2). Classification (NCBI taxonomy): domain Eukaryota; kingdom Metazoa; phylum Chordata; order Ceratodontiformes; family Ceratodontidae; genus Neoceratodus; species Neoceratodus forsteri. The sequence continues at coordinate 519,754,050 of CM028129.1, read as the reverse complement.
CTCCCCACCACGGTCTGACATGCAATGGCACGGAGGTCAGAGCTGCGCTGTTATATATACTCTGGTTTTCTCATGTGCAAACCAGAGTACCTATGCTGCGATTGGACTTCCCTCCACACCCCTTGACCTTCCGTAGCATGTCTTAAGCCTGTCATATGACAAACATACAAGCTGGGAGGCTGGGGAGCTAAAAAAAAAGAAGAACATGGAGCAGAGATCTGAGCTCAGCCAATAAGGTTCGGCTCGGGTCTAATGAAAACTGAGCTGCATGTGTTCAAGACGGCTCTGTTTATGTGGGAGAAGTTCTGCACACCACTACTTCAGTGTCCTGTTTAGTTGGGGTAACAGTCAGAGGATTTCTGATTCAGTCATGAGTGACTGTGTACTCAGTGGCAGTCAAGCCTTTGATGTGCAAACTATACAGAGCCTTAACAGTAAGCCCCACTTCGGGAGTTACAGTTACGTTATGTAATTTACTCAGTCAGCATAGTACACGTTGTAAACTGTTTATTGAGCATCTAGGTATATTAGGAAACAGATTTAAAGCAGCAGCACACGATAGCAGTGAAAATTTCATCCTATACTTTTTTATTGTGTTTTAGATTGCCCCTTATCTCCTAACTTCTGTGATATCCTGCTTTCCCTATTTTTTGTTTTACCACGTTTTTTGCAGCTGAAATAATAAAAGAAGCACTTTTTAACATGGCTCAGAACAGGCTTTCATCAGTATTCTCTGTTGTTTTTGAGTACCCGTTGTTTAAGATCCCTTTCATGTGACTATAATGAACTAGTCATTGTTTTTATGACAATCTCATCGTTTTAAATGTGCTTTTTGGGAATAGAAACCAAACTGTTTACAAAACCCTTGTTATGTTTGCTTGCGCGCATGCGCAAGAAACATTATGTGACAGCTTAGGAGAGAAGTGGGGGTTTTGGAGGTGTGGCACTGTGGTGGCCAATGCCCCCACTGCATTCTGAGGTTTGGCCATGTTTCCCCAATGCGGTGGCACACTGCTGTTGACACTAGTTCAGCAAGCGTGCCACCAAGTTAAAAAGAATTAGCCGCTGCAATGAAGGTGCAAATGTCACTGCAGGGCGAGCCTTGCCTGGTGTAACAGTTCAATAAACATTGCAGGTGTTGGTTCACTGCCCACCGCTCACAGTCCCTAGGAAACCAACTTCCGGGGTGCCCAACCCCCCTGTCCGCATATGTGCCCCCTTTACTGTACTGCTCTGCCGAGGGGGTACCCAATCCCCCTCAGCATCATGCCCCCAACACAGACATGCTTGCTGGACGGGTGCCCAATCCCTGTCGGCATGTTAACCCCCAATCGTCATTGGCATTTTCCTGGTGCTGCCTCACCCAATTGTGGTGCCACATAGGAGTCCAACCCAGTGTGGCTAACATGACCTCCCCCAATCTGAATGTGCACACTGGGGGCCCACCCAGTGTGACTAAACTGTGAAAAAAAAACAGAAAATGATCCGCTGTGATTTTTTTATTTTTCTTACCTGAAATAAAGGAAATGGTCCTCGCCGCCGGGACCCCTCCCCAGCCCGCACCCTACCCTCTGTGAACCCTGCATCTCCACACACACCCTCACCCTATACTTACCACCGGAGCCCGGCGCAACAATCTTTGGTGGACCGGGAACATGTCTACACTCTTCAAAGCTGACTGCGAACTGAAGAAATACCGGTAAGCTGTATAATGCCATAACAGTTTTTTTTTTTCAACTTAAGTGGATATCTCGGCCATTTTTGCAATTGTGGCACCAATTTTCAACATGGGGTTCTGGGACCCCATGAATTCATTCACTGTCATGTCGCTTTGTCCCGAAGGTGATTTCATGGTCACTGCGTGAAATCACCTTTGTGACTGAATAATGAAATAACAGTGTTACTGGTCATGAGGTGGCTCCCAAAAAAGCCTATGTTGCAAATTTGGTGAAAAAATTCCAAAAAATGACTGTTACGAGCGTGCTTTGCACAGTTTCTATGCACGCCTGTAACTCCGAGAATTTTTTATATTTTCACTCCAGATTTTCAGCATTGCTATTTTTTCACACCTCCTTATGAACAGTACAGCTGTCATTTTTCAAATCCTGCCCAAAACGTGGTTTCGCACACGTGGTGCACAATGGCGCGGTCAATGTGGGAAAACAGTGTTTGGGGACGAGTAACAAAATCACAGTGACACTGTTCATAAGTGGAGGTCCCAGAATGACTATGTTACAAATTTGGTGAAAACATTTCACAAAATGACTGTATTACGAGTGTGCGTTGTGCAGTTTCCACGCACGCTTGTAACTTCGAGACTTTTTAATATTTTCACTCCAGATTTTCAACATTGGCATTTTTTTCACACCTCCTTATGAACAGGACAGCTGTTATTTTTGGACAAGATTCCACACAGCAGAGTTTCAGAAGAAGACAGTTAGCATCCAACTAATTAATGGTTTATTCCTCACACGCTGGATTTCACGCTCTGGCAACAAGCCGTCAAAGGGGGCCCACTTTGAAGGCTTCTTGCCGAGGCGCTAGGGGCTCTCACCATGGTGTGAATAAACTGACAATTTAGTTGGATTACTTGGCTTTTTGTGTGTTCTTTCTGGAGCGCTGCTGTGTGTAATCTTGTTATGTGTTGGGTTGGCCGCCCATTGCAGTGAACCGACTCACAACTGAGCGCAGGAACTCTTCCTCTGTAATGTTATTTTTGACATCCGGCCTAAACTGTGTTTTTGCACATCTGGCACAGAATGGAGCAGTCGCTGTAGCAAATCAACATTCAAGACAGATTAACAAAATCACAGTGCCACTGTTCATGAGCAGAGGTACCAAATGCTTTCATGAGGTGGGAGTCACAAAAAGGCCACGTTAAAAATCTGTGGTGCAAATACCAACAAACACCTGGGACATTACAGTTTCTAACCATAACATCCCGCCCTGTACAGACTGACAGGCGTCAGGGGTATGCCTTCAGACTGCTGGCTGTAATGCTCATGCCATTCCACCCCTATCCTGCAGACAGCGACAGGCATTGAGGTGTGCCTTGGACTCTTTGGCCCCAGAGTTCACACCATTCTCTTATACTGCATCCATTTCAGCATATCTCTCTATGGAATGGGGTGACTGTAAGTTGAACACCTAAGGCACACCTCAACACTTGTCCGTGTCTGCAGAATAGGGTGAGGTGAAATGGCATGAGCGTTATGCGTGATGACCAAAAGGCCCAGTGCCTGTCCATCTCTGTAAGGTGGAGGGATTCCTGTGAGTTCAATACTTCACTGCAATTCCTATTCTGCATCAGTCTAACTCTTGCACTTCCAATGCTAATATCAGCAAGCAAACATTCGGCATTGACAAATGTTTGTTTAATAGCGTGTCCAGAAATATCTACAATTTTGTATGAGAAAGAACATCAGCCTACGATGCAAGGGTAAATTTTAGGGGGAAAATACACAGCGCTATGCGAACTGCAAGCATGCACATAATCATATCCATGCCAACGTGCAAAGTGACATACAGGATACAGTACGTTTAAGGCTTCTTCATTTATGCCGAGTTCGGTTCTGTTGCGTCCCCCTCCCCCCGCATACCTTCACAAGAGCTGCCTCGTACTACAGATCTAATAAACGAATGTAGTGGTGCAGCGGTTTCTTCGCCTGTCATTTCTTAGCATAGCCTTGGTCTTCACATAGTTTAACGTCGCGGTAGCGGTTGCTACGGTAACAGTATTTGGCTCGACACCCTAACCCATCCGGCAGGAAACACAGCCGTTCCTCTCCACTTCCTCTCCAACTCTAATGCTAAGGCGTCCTAACCGCATAAGCAATAAAGGTGGAACCATAGAACTGGTTGGAAAGTTCTTTTTCTATTTGTGTTGTTGCCAAAACGGCTATATTCGAGCCCGGCGCAGTAGGTAACTGTTGACAACACCAAAATGGTTGCGCTAAAAAGACAGAAGATAAATAAAAGTCAGTGACGCGGCGGAATATGGACCGGGGACAAGTGTCTGCCATTTAAAATACCCAGTATTGACTTTTGACTGTCCATATAGAGAAAGGGTTATGGAGTTTGCGATGTGTGTTTACAGAGGAAAGGGTTAGGGTGCAGGTCCTATGCTAACCTCGTGATTGGTTCTGTATCCTGTAGGAGTTAAGGCCAACTACAGTTAGGGTAATAAATGGAAACTGACTTAGGCATGTTTTACCATCTCCACTCTAAAATGCCAATGGGGAATGTATTTTCTTGCCCTGCTCTAAGATGGCGACTGTCCCACACTAAACAGTTAAAGTTAGTTCTCAAGCCTCTATCATATGGTCTTTATTGTAGGATGGCCCATTCTCACATGACTGGATTAAAACCTCCCACCCCTCATTCTCCTTTACTCTACAATCTCGCAAGTTACCCACATACGTTCTGCTGGCGCTCCATGTGAGCAAATCATGTCCTTTCACCTGCTTTCTGCTGCTCTACTTTCCTTTCACCTAGAAAGAAATAAATTCCTGCTCTTTGCCCTGCGGCTTGGGTTTATGTCATGGTAGTAGCTATTTTCGTACTTTATAAATTCTTCACTAAGAAGGTTCATGTTTGAACAAGAGATCATTTACTTTTAAAACTTACCACTACTCATAGTGTTTATGGATGATTAACTTGCCATGCCTGCACTAATCTGTCACAACTTTCTGAGCCAATATCTCTTGCTGTTACTGATTTCTCTGGCATATTTCACCCTCCTCTTTATCTAATCCTTTGGATGGAGTGTGTTCTCTGATGTGCTACAAAACTGGTTTGCATAAGCATATATGTGAGAGAACTGGAATTGTTTGTTGTCACTGCAGAATGAAGCAGGACAGCCAGTGAGCAGTCTGTTTTTATTTTTTTTAATTTTTGGCAAACAGCATTTCCAAAGTTAAAAAAAATGGAATCTTTTGTGAAATTTACCAACCAGAGCCAAGGAAGAGACCGTATTTTTAGGTGAGTTGCTTCCACATTTAGAATACCATTAGCACTGTAAATCTAATAATCAGCCAGTTAAAATGCACTTATTTATTAACATTTTGCATACAGGACTTATGGTAATATTTGTATACAGAATGTTTTAGGGTAGAAGAAGTATGTTACTTGTAAATTTAAAACCAAAGTATGTTGTACAAGCAAACTCATTAACAAGTTACATTAAATAGTACAAATCGTGCTGAATGACCTGATATACTGCATAAAAGTATTTAGCAACTTACCTGAGTGTTTATCCCATTTTAATTATTGTGTAAATTTATCATGTGAAGTAAATATATTTATACAATGGGGTCAAGGATAAATGAGTGTGATAAAAATCATGCATCTCCCCCCAGAGTGAGATACAGTAAATGGAAGTGCTGACATTTACTTCATGGCTCAGAGTGTGATAAATGTAAGATCTTACATTAAAGGAAAACTACACCCAAAACTTGAAAAAATATATGTTGTGCAGAGTGTTTTAATTTGTATGTGAAGTTCTAGTGTTTCCTTCCCTCTGACTAGTATTAGGAGTTTTTCCTAAATTAGCCTGCAAGCTTTAGGGTAGTTTTACGACCCCTGGAGATCACCATATCAAATAGTTTTATTGCATTTCTTTGTCCTACAGTGCACCTTGTTTCATGTAATGGTGATGTAGCAGAGCCCATAAATCCAGCAGAAAGCATTGCATTACAATCAGTTCACAACAACAGAGATGGCTATATTTTAAAATCTGTAGAATTCAGCTTGGTGACTACCCTCATCCTAAAGGTTTTACTGTCCTGAAAAACTTTGCTGCTGGTAATTTTTGTGCAGCTTGTAAAGCTTCCAAGATATTTAGTTTGTTTGGCATGCGTGTGCTGAATGTTGGGTCTCTTACATCACAGTCACGGAGACAAAATGCACTGTGGGAACCAGAAATACAATTACACTATCAGGTATGGAGATCCCCAGGGGTCATAAAACTAGTGTAAAGCTAGCAGGCTAATTTGGGAAAAACTCTTAATACCAGTCAGAGGGAAGGAAACACTAGAACTTCACATACAAATTAAAACACTCTGCATAACATATATTTTTTCAGCTTTTAGGTGTAGTTTTCCTTTAAGGCCCTGTCCACACTACCCCTCTGTAATGTTACAGAGTGCCCAAACCATTACCGCAACAGTTTGCGTTTACACCTGTAACGTTACAGAAGGTGTTTTTGTAACCATTGTTGAAACCATATAGGAGGTGGTTTCAACAACGGTTATGAAACTGGTTACGCCTCGGTAACATTACTGGGCGTAGTGTGGATGCGTGGCACCGGTCCCCTAGCGCAGCGTGAGCTGCATTGTGGGATCGGGTGCCACGGTAATGGTGTGCCGGTCCCATAACTGACACCATGGCAGTATGGACACACTGCACCGCTCCCCGGTTGTAATGGTTTCTATTCGTTATGGGGTCTGAGCGGTGCAGTGTGGACGGGACCTTACTTAATGGCTCAGAGTGAGATGACTCACTGCAGCCTGCAGCTAACTTAATTACTATGGCAAAACATTATCACCTGCTTCCCACACTGTCTCACTCCCAGCCCATTACTGTGATACACTCAGCTGACTGCAGCCAAAATTCTAAAGCACACAGCTTCACAAAACAGTTTATTTCTCAGTGCTGCCTGAAGCTAACTTACTTAGCATTGCAAAACACAGTCTGCTTTTCCCACAGAGTTTGTAACACTGCAAGCCCATTCAGAAAATCTCACACACAGAAACAGCAAACACAGACACAGCAACAGAACACCCAAAATCATAACAATACTTCTGAAACTCGTACCTCTATTGTATAAATCGAACGCATGATGTGCAGATCGTGTGGGAGGTAGGTAGTAACAACAACAAAAAAGGAAAGGGACCTGGGGGTAATCGTCATCAGATGACCTTAAGGTTAGCAAGCAATGAGAGAAGGCAGTAGGAGGGCTGGGGTATACTGGGATGCATAGAGAGAGCATCAGCAGCAGAAAACAGGAAGTTGTTATCCATCTGTACAGACAGTTGGTGAGACCCCATCTGGAGTACTGTGTCCAGTTCTGGAGACCCCATCTCCGCAAGGACATAGACAGGATGGAGGCAGTCCAGAGGAGGGCAACTAAAATGGTGCAGGGTCTGCGGGAGAAGCTGTATGAGGAGAGACTAAAGGAGCTTAATATGTATACCCTTGAGGAAAGAAGGGAGAGGGGGACATGATAGAAACTTTTAAGTACTCAGTGGAGTCAACAAAGTCCAAGAGGGTAGCATCTTTCAGAAAAAGAGACATGCAAGAACAAGGGACACAATTTATAAATGGGGGGGGGGGTTCAGGGCAGTGAGGAAGTATTATTTACAGAGAGGGTGGTGGATGCATGGAACAGTCTTCCTGAGGAGGTCTGGGGTCTAAAACTGTGGGAGAATTCAAGAATGCATGGGACAGACATAAGGCAATTCTTGTGGGGGGTAGGAAGAAATAGGCTGTTGGTTAACTAGGCTCTATGGCCTATCCTGTAGGTAGGAAATGGGCAAACTAGATGGGCCAAGCAGTCCTTATCTGCCGTCAAAGTCTATGTTTCTATGTGTGGTATGGAAAATCTTCACTCCTGCATCGTGGCTCTGGATATTCTCACTGCTGCCTTTGGCCTTGTGAGTATCCAGAGCTACCTGCAGGAGTGAAGATATTTTCCATACCACACTCCTGCCCATCATGTATCCCCTATTTATGGATACATTAAAATCTGATTTAAATCAAAATATGTTGAAATATAGTTTTAAGATAGTATAGCCTTGATGTTAGAGTATCACATTATGAACCGATCCAGCAGACCTGGTTTTAAACCTATACTTTCCATTTGTATACTGTATGACCCTGAGTAAGTCACTTATTTTCCTGTGCTCCCAGGATGCACCTGAAAATGGTCCATGGCTCAGTTTGCCTTTCACAGCAACAAAGTCGAAAAAAAAAAAAAACTTCAGAGTTATTTTAAATCGTGTTCAGAAATGACATGGAAACATATGGTAAGTCACACCCCTCTAAGAAAATGTGAGTGGACTGGAGTGGTGGGTTTAAGTGTCACGAGAGGTGCTATTCTCTACTTCTTTTAGACCTCTCATACTTGTGTTACTCGCTGCACTTTGATAGGCCTCCTTGTTAATTTTATATTTTTCCTCTTTGTGACCATCTCCTACAAATGTTATAACTGTAACTTCTTCAGTCTTTAAGAAAGAAAGGGAGGCGCACCCATAGTAGGAGGAGGATAGAAATAGATGGTGTGGGGTGATGGACAGAGAAATTACAGTGGGAGGGTGCTGGGAGGTTAAGGGCATTGAGGGGGACAAGGCACTGGGACCAGATGGAGTACATCCAAGAGTGCTAAAGGAGCTGGCAGAGGTCCTGGCGGGATGTTGCAGAATTATTTAATTCATCTCTAGACACGTGATGCGTGCCCCATGACTGGAGACTGGCTCACGTGGTTCCCTCCACAAGAGTTGACCCAAGGACAAACCAGGGTACTATAGGCCAGTAAGTCTAACGTCCATAGTGGGGAAGCTGATGGAGACTATCCTAAAGGAGAGGCAGGCTAGTGGCACTACTAGAGGTGAATGGGGTGCAGGACGGGTGGCAGCATGGCTTCATCAAGGGCAGTTATGCCACACCAACCTGGTGGAATACTATGACTGGCAAACTGACGCGGGCCATGCAGTGGATGTCCTGTACCTAGACTTCAGTAAGGCCGTCGATTCAGTACTGCATGGGAGACTTGGAACAAGCTACAGGACACAGGGGCAGGAGCAAAACTGGTAGGGCAGGTGGAGAACTGGCTACAAGATAGGCAGCAGAGGGCGATGGTAGGTGGGAAATACTCATCCCCAAAGCCTGTGACAAGTGGTGTTCAACAGTAGTTAGTGCTGTTTGGCATATTGTAGACATCTCAAAGGGCATCAGCAGCAAAATCAGCCTATTTGCAGATAACACCAAGATGGGAGTGGTGGTGCACGACCAGGTTGGGTGGCAGGGGCTCCAGGAGGATCTGGCAAGGCTGGAGGCATGGTCTGACAGGTGGCAGCTGGGGTTCAGTGTGAAAAATGCAAGGTACTGCACTAAGGAACAAAAAATCCAAGGAGAAGCTACCATGAGGGGGATGTGCAGCTCGAGGTAACAAGAGGAGAAGGATATGGGGGTGATCATCATGGGAGCAATGAAAGAGTCCACGCAATACAGAAAAGCAACAGCAGTGGCCAGCAAAATGCTGGGGTGCATTGCAAGGGGCATTACCTTGAGAAGAAGAGAGGTTATTCTACCATTATACAGATCATTGGTTAGACCCCACTAGGAATACTCCGTGCTGTACTGGTGCCTGTACCTACAAAAGGACATTAGGCTGCTGGAGTGGGTGCAGCATAGGGCAATGAAGATGATTCAGGGCCTGGGAGAATTGCCATATGAGGTCAGACTAAGAGAGTTAAACATGTACACACTGGAGGAGAGGAGGGACGGGGAACATGATTGAGGCCTTCAAATACATGAAGGGGATAATCAGAACAGACACAGGGGGTCTATTCAGGAGGAATGTGGGGAGAGACACTAGGAACCATGACATGAGATTGGAGGGGGGTAGATTCCGGAGGGAGGTGAGGAGGCATTTCTTTGTGGAGAAAGTGGTGGCAAAGTGGAACACACTACCATCTGAGGTGGTGGCATGTAACACAGTGGAATGCTTCAAGAAGGGGTGGGACAGGCCAAAGGGAGGATAAGAGAGGGAGGGGTGGGGTGGGTCAGCTGCTGAATAGGGAGCTAGCTGCAATCTTGAGCAGCCTAGATAGACCATGATTGCCTTTGCTGCTGGCAACTTTGGTATGTTCAGTAACAGCATGGAATCGTGGCTCTGCTTTGATTATAGTGTAACCCCCTCCTTGGGGCTTACCTCAACTGCCTGCTCGGTGCCACCCACACCCTCCCTACTGCTGCTCTAAACTTCTGTAGAGACTCGTCTTGCTCAGGGGTTGAAAAATTTTTGCGAGGCCTTAAATTGACACTGCCAACCTGATTTTCATCATATTATTTCCTACATTTTATGACTGCTTGTCTTCTCTAAAATTCATTGATGTTGTTGTTTGTTTTGTCTGTCTCTTTGTTTAGTACAAATGAAATGCATGTTAATGTATATTTATAAACGACCTTATTTTGTTTACAATCCTGGATCTGTTCTTACTGCATACTTCATGAGCATCAAAAACACATCCAAACGGTGCAGTCATAATACAGTAGCCTCCAAAACTCCCACCACATTATGAGGGGCTAGACTGTGTAGTGGGTGTTCCCAAGTCCAGGAAAGATGTAATTGGAGTTGATCAAGGAATGTAAACAAACCCATATTTGTGTGGTAACACCACTATGGTGGGGAGTCTGTTTTTCACCTTTTGAAAGAAAAAAAGAGTCAGAATCAACTACCAGCTACATCAGCAGTCTTTACAGAATGTTGGCAATCATAAAATAATGTTTTTTAAACTAGGGACACTTCAAATCCTGTGGCGGTTGACAGTGTCCCTTTAAGTTCAGGACTTATGATACTTTTTTCCCATAAGTCCGTGGTAGGCGTAAATAAGTCACATTTTTTTCCACCTAATTTTTTTTACCAAAGGGCATATTTTTTTTTCTGGTTTCTGATAAATTTTTAGGTCCTTTTAGGGCAATGAGAACAAACAAAATGATTTCTTCTAGATCCCGAGGAATACAAAGTAAGAGTGCTGCACTATTCTAGAGACAAATATTCCATACCTGCAACATATGATATATTTTAATATTAATCACACACCCGGCCCCGATGCCAGTCAGTTCTTCCCATGGCCCAGCTAAGCCAGAACCTGAACAGTCTCGGAACTAAGTGCCCCCAAAAAACACCGGCCCAGATTGGGATAAAAAAAACTCTTAAGCCTGCTGGGTCAGTGAGGGTCTCCCACTGGCAAAACTATGTATGTTGGTGTAACTTTCACACTTAGGCTGTCAGTGCAGCCACACCACTGCAGAATCATTTGAAATACAACAAGCCTACCTCAGGTGGTTCTAATTCAGGCAGCACCCCAAGGTCAGCCCGCCAACCACACCGTGACCCTAGATTCCAGTACTGCTCGACGGATAGAACATGGCATTTCATTTCTGGCTTCTCCATGGTCTGGCACTGCAGTTAACTTGGGGCTAAGATAGAATGGCAGCTTTTTTGGTGCAAATAGACCCAGACACTAAGTGCATCATTCCCATGCGTGCTGACATCGTGGGCTAGTCCGTCCCACTATCTGCTACAGACAGTATTTCCCTGAGACTGCTTCCTGATGAAGTGCCCCATTGATTTGAGTGTCTCTTAAGTCACAGTCTGAAAAAGAAAAAAAAAGGAACTCAGATGTCCTACTGGGGTGTGAGCTAAGTCAGGTCCCTCAGACTTGCAGGGTTTCTAGAGTGAATCTCCTGCTACTTGATCAGTGGGTCCCAGGACGCCGGACTTGGGGATTTTTCATCCTGGCTGCTTAACTGCATGTGTGGTGCAGTAGGAGAGAACCTTGCTCCCAGTAATCTCTGGCATCTCTTGTGCCTCTTTTCAGGGGTTGACACACATTCTTTTGTTTCAGTCCCTATATCTTGCAGTGGGGACCTGGAACAACAAGGACTCTTTGCCTTCAGCACCTCAAGCACCATTGGCTGGACTTGCCACCACCAGAGCGAAAGTGCATGCTGAAGAGTCTCTACCCCAGTGCTCCTTGCTCCTCCAACCCTGCCAGCCGCCATGACTCAGGCCCAACCGCACCACCAATACCAATCAACCAACCAGACACCAGCCCTGGAGGGCTGCTACAAATCTCTGGGGGTCAGCACTCTTGTGGAATAAGGCTTTGACACCCTGGCTTCTTCATGGACATGGCTGCAGCCATATTGGTAACCCCAGCAGCCAGCCAGTCAGATGGCTAGAAAGCCCTGAGTTCAACTCCAAGGACTTGTGGGGAAGAACTGAATCTGGAGACCTCCTCAATGTTCTGGCAGATTCGAACGCGTCAGAAGCCAGGACTGGGGCAAGAGACTGAATGGGATAGCCCTGTGTAGCCAATGGACACTGTATCTGGGGAGAGACGTTTCTGAGCTCACAAGTAGTTTGAGACAGTCTGGCAGTTACAGAACTGCACAGACTTCCTGCTGAGAGACCTAGAGGCCCAGCCAGACTTGATATTGTGACTCTTCTTCTGGGATCATCCTTCATAAATCTGACTTGCTGTGAGACTGTGCCAGAAGGGCACTTGCTGAATTGAGCTACAAAGAGATTGTCATTGGAGCATTTAGCGGACAAAAGTTGAGAATGTGTGAAATCCAAATAAGACCCAGGCCTAGAACAGCTGCTGAGCTTTGAGACTAAAAATAGAGACCTGCATCTTGACTAGCTGCTGTGGAGCTGGATAGGAGGTTTGCTAACTCTTATCTAGTGAGGTAAATAGGGGGTCTTGGGACACTTGCCCTGGGTACTCGGTATGGAGTTGAACTGTGGGAGTCCTTCCCTGGGGTCTCGGCCTGTGACCCTGTGGACCATGCATAGTGTTACTGTAACTGTGTGAGAGCGAAACAGACAGGCTGTGCTGCTGTGAATTGTCTAAGAGCTGAGTCCAAAGTGTTCCACCTTTGCGCCACTGCGGGGCGTAATCCTGAAAGCAGCCCTGTATGCTGCTGTGTGCTGGTTCCTGCCTCTGCTGAGCTGCTGTATCTCTGGGTCAGGTGAATACCAGTGTTGCTGGCTAGTATCCCTCGTGTTTGCTTTTTGGATTACATTAACCTTGCTTGGATTACAAAGGTGTGTTTCAAGTGTTTTCCCATTTGGATTACAGATTCCTTTATAACTGGGCTAGTTCACCATGGCCTGTTTTGGGGGTTAATATGCAAGATGCAAATTGACAACAAGTTTGTAAAATGAATGTGGGAAACATAGCTGCAAGGTCTGCAGGGGATTTTAATTTAATCCTTGCTTATTTCAAGTCGCCTATTGCTATTTCTGCATTTGCAAATATATTATTGGTGCTAGCTAAGATTAAAGGTATAACTGCCCCCATGTGTCTTATCCCAGCATGCACCTTGATTGGACATGTGCCTGCATTTTATAGTGTGGGAACCGAGAAGGAGGTAGCTGGCTCACAGGCCTGTGACTTGCAGAGTGTATTGGTACTGGGTGGAGTATTTAAAAGTGACTTGCAGTTGGCTAATCCCCATTCCGTTGCAGCTTCAGACCCTGTGCTGTAAATTAAAATCATTGTTAATTGTTTGATTTCTGTATTACTAATATTTTGTGTAGCCTACTTATACTGATTATTGGTAAAGTTATTTGTTTCTGGTGGTCCAGTTCACGGAGGAAGTGGGTGAGTACTGCATCCCAGGGATGATACCGAGACAGGATCTGACCCACTCAATCTCTGGGTGGAGACACTGCACTATTTCTTATTTCTGTGGGACAACCTCTCGACTGCAGGAGAAAGAACAAACCCAACCCCATAACCAGATGGCTCATGTACAGTCACCAGGCAGGGATATAAACCCAGACATAGTGACCCATGAGTCACAGTATGCTGTTGATTTTTTTTTTTTTTTTTTAACCCACAGCCACTAGTGTCTCACTCATTCAGGCTACCTGGGCCTTATGTCCTGGTGGAGATACTATCCAATCCTTCACAAGCCCAGTATCCCTAGGTATATTCACCAGCTGGGGTCTGATCTGCCCCATCAGTTGGATGGGGGAGCTGCTGCCATCAAGGAAGAATGCATCATCTTATGAACCAGGTCCTCATTTTCTCTGTTCTCCCCAAGTCTATGTGTACCTCTCCTGACAGGTGGCCCCTGCCAGTCTGCAACCTTTGGGTAGGGCCTGGCCAGTGACATGTAATCACTTATGCCAATGCAGATAATGCAGTAAAGCCAACCACCAAAGGAGGCACTGATGCAGCAGGCACCATCGAAACCTACCCCAAGAGTCTGAACACATTGCCTCCACAACCTGCCGTAGATTCTGCTGGCTTGTGTAGGAAGTCTAGCTCAAGCTGGAAAACCTGGGTGTCACGTATAACGGCACAGTTCTCTTCCGCCGACGTCATCAGTCAAGGCTCTGCATGTAACATGGTGGGAGTCCTGGTGGATTTGCAAAAGTAGGGGGACAACACCATGGACATTCTTAAGGGGAAACACAGGTGAGGAATTTTAAACAGTGGAACTGCACTGTGCAAAGGGTCAGCTACCACCAGCTGTAACAGTTTGGGTTTTAGGTGCAGTCAGATGTAGATCCATTGTGGAGTGCCAGGTAAGAGAGGAATAGACAAGTACAGTAAGAAGAAATATGGGGATATTCAACAATGCAATTAATTCTACTAGGTCCTGTAATATAGTATTAATATCACAGCATTTCTGCATGTGATATCAATGCAAACAGCTGCTTCTTGATACTTATAAGTGGCTGTATTGGTTGAACTGCCGTAACGCTTACTGGTGCCATGCCCTAGATGACCCCCCAACAAATGGGATGTTGCATCTCAAGGAAATAGAAGTGATCAAATAAGCTTCAACTGTTAGGGGCTTATTTCTTAATAGCAAGGTTTTTCTGCTAACCTGGGCATTGAGGTGTGCTGCAAATGCCCAGTAATTCCTTCCACTGGAGGAGTAAGACATAGCTCAACTGGAGGTCAGTAATCAGTGAGACACTCCAAACATGGTGGGTATAGATTACGGGGTCATTAATTTAGTATAGCATGAAACAGCATTATTACAACAGAAACCTCAATTTTAGAAATGGTCACAGTCACACCAGAGGTCACCATTACCAACTACAAAATAGGACCTTTAATTCCATGCAAAGAACATATTTTCTATATACAGAGGATAACTGATATATAGAATGCCCTGACTTGCGAATGTGTGCAAACTGGCACACTTGAAACAGCCAGAAACAATATGGATAAGTAAATGGAGGAGAGGAACGACACAATATTTCCACTGAGAGTGGCGGGGGGGGGGGGTGACTGTCCCCATGGGCACATTGCCTTCTTCAGTCCCTAACACTGCAGTAGATACAGTGCAGTGCACTTGGATGCACAACTCTAGGAAGGCTCAGCAACTCCTGCAGTATGGTTGTCCTGAGACTAGGAGCTGTGAACCAAGAGTACTCTCACAGCTGCATGACAAGTGTGCAAGAAGGGCTCGCTGTGTAGTTGTAGAGGCAGCCTGCCACGACACCAGCAACCTCATAAGCTTCTTCAACTTCCATTCCTCTGTTCCCGGGTCAGACGTGTTGATCACCCTCAATGTTGTGCCAGAGGCCTGCTGCTGCAAGGAAGGTGAACCACAGAATGGTTTGGATGATGCAAGAGGTGGGCCCTGAGGATTCTGACACTGAGGAATTGAAGCAGGAGGAGCTGGAAAAATAATGTAGGTGGCGGGTCCCTAAGGGAGGTCAGAGGTGGGGTGGGTGGAGGGGTTGTGGGATAACAGATGGACCAGACACCGAACTTCAGGTTCAATACACAATCTCTGTGTGATGTTTATTCAAAATACAGGAAATAAGCTTCTGCAATACCATATTACTTCTTCAGTACATCAGTTTGTAGCAACAGACTGTGTATGTCCTTTCTCTGCACTTAGCCAGCATCCTCTGATCCAGCCACTTTTCAATGAAAACCCTTCATCCCTCAGTGGGCCCCGTTTGCTTGGGTAGTGGGTGCTGAAAAAGGAAAAAAGACAAAACAAGCTATAGACAAAGAACCTCAATGCAGAATCACGGAAAAGGGTTGCCCCAAAGGATGTTGGCAACAAATCAACTTTCAAAGAAATACAACACCTACATACTCAGATGCAAACCATCATGGGATATATGCAAATCACCATGACGTTTCAGACTTGTTCAGTTTACAGCAATTTACATGCATTTTAAATCGCAAAACTAACTTAATAATAGTCATCTAGTACTTTTTACCATTATCAAAACACCCAGTGCCATGGTATTTTCAACATTTACAGGTTTCATAAACATAAGGTATATTATGACATAGTGCTGTTACATACTAAATCCAACAATGATAAACACAACCTGTTTTACATACACTTGGAGGTCACAACAGTAACCTCCCTGTATGAGGACCTGAGAGAGAAAAGGAAAATTAAAGAGGACACTATAGCATAGTCAAGAAAGGGGAGGGGTGTGCCCATAGGTGGACAACCTTATGGACTAGAAATTGTAAAGGATAGAATAGACTAAGAAATAGAAGAACTGTTGCTACAGATATAAGAAAAGGTCGATCCTCGAGTGGCAGGAGCTCTGTGTCATTTGGGGGACAGAAAAAAGTAAAAATGAAAAAAATAGAAAAAAATGGAGTCTTCAGAAAACTGTCATGATTGACTGCAGAATTCAAAGTCATGTCTCTTAAAGCAGCATCGTAAAATGTTTTTTCCCCAAAAAAGTTAGTTTCAGCTACAAGTTAGCATACTTCTGAAATGCAGTTTTCTAGATACAGTACCTCCCAGCTGTGCACCATGAGTTTTTTTTATTTTCTTGATCGTAAACTTTGCCAGGCCTACAGTGCTATTTCTGATCATCTGTAGTGGCCTGATGTTTTGTTTTTTTTTTCCTGAGAAAAATGTAATTAAAACATTTATAAAATATTTAAATTTTTACGGATCTAGCAACTGAAAATTGGAAGGTGCCTGGAATGGTCGTGCCTGAAAAAAAGACAGCTTCTGTCTAGTGCACCTACCTGGTTAACAAACAATAAAACAAAAATCAATAAAAAAGGAGGGGTGGGTTGGCCCAGAGACGCTGAGGACTGAGGCACTGGTCACCTTACCTTGTGCCACGCCAGCAACCTGTGTTTGGGAACGAGCACGGGCTGCCAGGGTCGGCAGCAGGGGAGGGGAGAGAGATTGATCGTCCGGCGGACTGCTCTCCAGGAGGCTCCATAACAGTCAACGCCTGCTTTCGTTCTGGCGGAGGCTGGGGACAAGGCGCTGCACTGTATGTCGGGAGGTGTCTGGGCACACGGGCGCACTCCTTCCGACGGCTTCATTGCACACCATCTAGCTCCAGGAGTAAACGCCTGACATGTTTTGGGCTGACTGTTTTCAGAGCACAAGTCACCAGGCTGTTTTGGGGCTGGGGAGGTTTACCTGTGTCTGACTTGAATGTTTGTATTTTCTCTGTTTGATTAGCAGGGTATTTTCTCTGTCAAATTGTCGTGGTATGGCATCTTGCTGACAGGAAGGCACCCATCGCAGCAGTAGGTCAGAGCTTTTAGCTGATTGTTTCTTGAGGGCACAGTTTAGGCCCAAACCTTCCCACCCTTCACTCCACCCACCCTTGGAAATAGTTCATTTATACCTGGGTTCTGACATCATTTCCTCAAGAGGGCAAGGTATATCACTGTCATATCTCTAGCACACTGCACTGACAATATAAGCATACACATTATATAAATACATATATTTCTATATAACACACCAATCACACACACACACACACACACACAAAAAAAACTAAACAAGGTAGACAGTTATGTGGGGAGTAGTACAATGTAATGGCTATGGGGCAGCAGTCTTCCGGGAGTCTTTCTGGAGGCTGAGATACTGCCCTGTTTGTGGACAACTATCTGCCCTGAGGGAGGAAGTTGCCCATCTTCAGGCCACACTGGATAGTAGCAAGGGAACCTCCCCCATCCAGGGAGCACCAGAGCTACCACCACTACCTCAGAGGTTGCGAAGAAAGCACAGCAGTTGGACCACAGTGGGTCAGGGAGGGTAAGGGTGGTGAACAGAGGCACACCCAGTCAGTTGTTCCACCCACAATCCATACACCATTCTGGGGAGCATAGTTTCCATGGATGCACCTGAAGAGGAGACTAAGGAGGGTGCAGACAACTGTCACAAGGAGGCCTCAGGAAGGAGGCAGAGGGCACCACAGGAAAGGAAGCAGCCCTGTGGGGGACCCAGTTATTAGGGGATAGAACTTGGGGAGCAGGAAAACTGAAGTAAGGTGCCTGCCTGGTGCCATGGCTTGAGGGACAGGAAGTGCATCCTAGGATCACGAGAACAGTTGCACGGAGTTCGAGCTGGACGCCTTTGTCCACCTAGGGACAAATGACTTGGCTCATCATGAGATTAGAGCAGTGCAGAAGGACTTTAGAGTTGGGGAGGGCTTAAGACAAGTAGCACACACAGTATCATTCCCAGAGGTGCTGGCCTGTCAGTGGCATGGGTGAGGCAAGGGTACTTTGCACCATGCAGTTTAATCTAATGGTTGAAAAAATGGTGTGGAGCACAGAGGTTTGGCTTCATTGGGGACTGGGGTTCCACCTGAGGACACCAGCCTATACTGGCAGGATGGTCTGCATCTGACCAGGAAGAGAACAAGTCTTTTATAGTCAGTTTAAAAGCTTCATTGGCAAGCTTTTAAACTAGTCAAGGGGAGGCACTGATAGCAGCAGGAAATCCCAGCCTCCTCTACAAAACAGGGTACTAAATGAGAAAAGACCAAGGTAGAAAGGTCAGGGATGCTGCTACAGAAGGTAAAGCCATCAAAATGGAGAGCAATGAGTACCAATGCCCGTAGTCTGGGTAACAAGCTTCTGAATTAGTGACCTTGATGGAGGAGGAACATCTGGATATCGTGGCAGTCACAGAAACATGGTACACACAGAACCATGACTGGGACGAAACATACCAGGATACACTATCTACAGGAGGGACAGCGAGAGTAAAGAGGAGGTGGAGTAGCTCACATAAGAGAAGCAACAGAACAAAAGGGTAAACAGGGAGGAGAAGAAGCACTGTGGGTCAATTTGGAGGCAAGCAATAGCACCACAATCCGCACAGGGTTAGAGACAGACCCCTCTCAGGAGGAGGAATTGGACAAGGAAATGATAGAAAGTATACTTAGAATGGCAGATAAAGGAGATATTGCTGATGGGTGATCTGAATATGCCAGATGTTAACTGGAGTGCAGTTGCAGCAGCCACTTCTAAGAGTGGGTTATTCTAGATGCCCTACAGGGGTATGCCTTAGACAACTAGTATTGTAACCCACTGAGAGGGAGCTTAGAACCTGGTCCTCTCAAATGGAGATGAGAGAGATCACAGATGTAGAGTGGGTAGCCATCTGGGAACTAGCAACCATCGAACAGTATGGTTCACAACAAACACAGCAATAGAGTCAAGCCATACCAAGGCAAAAGTACTGGACTTCAGGAGGGCTGACTTTGCCAAAATGGGTGAGTGCTCAGGAATGCACTACCAAATGGGCAGGAAGGAGGGGTGGAAGAAGAAGAATCAGAATTTATATAGCGCTTTTCATACATCCAAAGCGCTTTACAAGCAATGCTAGACTGGTAGTGAAGTGACTGCAATGGACAATTGCAAATGCAAAGAACAATGGGGAATAGTAAAAACTGCCATCACAGAGGTAACAAGCCTTTGTGTGAAGCAAATAAACAAAACAAAACGATGTAAGAAACCACTATGGTTCTCAAAGGAGGTGGCAGTGAAGGTTCAAGAGAAAAAGAAAGCATTCAGAAAGTACAAGGAATCACAGAAGGAGCAGGACAGAGAATTGTATGAGTTAAAGCAAAAGGAAGCTGGGAAGGCAGTCAGAACAGCAAAGGCCCGAACTGAGAAAAAGATAGCCAACTCAGTTAAGAAGGGGGATAAAACCTTTTTTAGGTACATCAGGAAGGAAGGAAGACTAAGGGAGGGATAGTGAGGCTTAATAAAGGGGAAGGGGGTGGGCAGAGGGTGACTGCGAAAGGCAGAGATACTAAACAAATATTTTTGCTCAGTATTTACAAATGAAGAGGGAGGTACCTAAAACAAACAATAGAAACACTTGGATACAGAAGTTGATACCAGCCCATTTACAGAAGAAAGGGTTCTGTAAGAACTTTAAAACTGAAGGTGGACAAAGCAGTGGGGCTGATGGGATTCATCCCAGAATTTAAAAGAACTAAGGGTAGAACTAGTGATACCACTGACTATGCTCTTTAACAAATCATGAGAGGATGGGGTGGTACCTGAGGACTGGAGGAGGGCGATGTGATTCCCCTTCACAAAAGTGGGAGCAAGGCAGAAGCAGGAAACTACAGACCTGTTAGTTTAACCTCAGTGATAGGGAAAATGATGGAATCACTTGAAGGAAAGAATTGTCGAGTACCTGAGGCCAGAGGGCACAGGACCCAAGGCCGCAAGGATTCACAGCAGGAAGGTCATGCCAGACTAATCTAATAGATTTCTTGACTGGGTGGCCAAAGAGTAGAACAGGGAGGGCTATGGACATGGCCTACCTAGACTTTAGCAAGGCATTTGACCCAGTCCCACACAAAAGATTAATATGTGAGTTAGCCAGCCTGGAAGTGGGTCCCAAGATGATAGCCTGGTAAAGAATTGGCTGGAGAATAGGACACAGAGGGTAATAGTAAATGGAGTCCACTCTGAAGAAAGGGGTTACTAGTGGGGTGCCGAGGGTTCAGTGATTAGAATGGTCCTCTCAATGTCTTTATAAGTGACATTGCAGAGGACTGAAGGAAAGATGTCTCTTTGCAGATGACACAAAGATCTGCAACAGAGTTAATGCACAAGGTGAGGTGGAAAGGATAAGAAGGACTTGGCAAGGTTAGAGGAATGGTCAAATGTATGGCAGCTTAGATTTAATGCTAAGAAGTGCAAGGTAATGCACCTGGGAAACAAAAACCCAGAGGAAGAGTACACAATGGGGGTGAGATACTAACAACAACAAAAATGGAAAGGGACCTGGGGGTAGTCATATCAGATGACTTAAAGGTGGGCAAGCAGTGTGAGAGGGCAGTAAGGAGGGCTGGGGTGATACTGGGATGCATGAGAGGCATCACCAGTAGAAAACAGGAAGTTGTTATCCCTCTGTACAGACAGCTGGTGAGACCCCATCTGGAGTACTGTGTGCAGTCTGGGAGACCCACCTCCGCAAGGACATAGACAAGGTGGAAGCTGTCCAGAGGAGGGCACTAAATGGTGCAGGGTCTGCACCAGAAGACATATGAAGAGAGACTAAAGGAGCTTAATATGTATAGTCTCGAGGAAAGAAGGGAGAGGGGGTACATGATAGAAATGTTCAAGTACCTCAAGTTTTTGGAAAAACTGCCACAAAGCTTCTGAAGAAGGACCTGGTTGGTTCGAAAGCTAAAGCATTTTGTTCTTTTCTGTAACATCCATGTTGGTCCAATAAAAGGTATCAAATCATTTGTTTCTGGATCTGTTTTTTAAAAGGACCAATACGGCACCTACAACATTTTTTTGCAAGTACCTCAAGGGAATCAACAAAGTCCAAGAGGGTAGTATCTTTCCAAAAAGGAGGTGTGCAAGAACAAGGGGGCACAATTTGAAGATAGAGGAGGGGCGGCTCAGAGGTAATGTAAGGAAGTATTTTTTCACAGAGAGGGTTGTGGATTCGTGGAACAGCCTTCCGGAGGAGGTTGTGGAGTCAAAACAGTGATTGAATTCAAGCATGCATGGGACAGCCATAAGGCAATTATAGGGGTGGGGGTAGAAAAGTAGGCTGCTGGTTAACTAGGATCTGCAGCTTATCCAATAGGTAGGAAATGGGCAGACTGGGTGGCTAAGCGGTCCTTATCTGCCGTCAAATTCTATGTTTCTAAATACAAAGAGTGTGCATCTGGCGGAGCAGCTGATGGCCGTCCATGAGGGCTGGCCTGGGGGCACCTAATAGTCTGGATCTGTTGGGGCAGGTGAGATGGGGGCTCCCTGTCACCCCACTGCGGGGGGCAAGCTGCAGGGGAATATGGGCATGACCTCAAGGAGTGTGGATACGTGGATGGTGGCTGGAATCCCAGGGAAGCAGCCAGAACATGGGAGCAGCACAGAGAGGAGGCAAAAAGTATAAAGCAAAAATAAAAAGGGAGGGTCACATTTTTTGCTCAATTTTGTTGCACTGCTTCTTTAAAATAAAGGCTCCCCTCTGGTGTGTGCTGAGGGGCACTCAAGTCTGGCCTTGTGCCTCAGCACACTCCAAGCCTGTATCTGTCCGTGAATGCACACTCTGTGTTGTGTGTTATTGTGTGCACAAATAGACACATACACACACGTGGTGTGTGCACATTCCTGATGACATCACACTTTAGGCATTGGTAACATTCTGTCGGTTAAGCTTCAACCATTGTGGCAGTTACTGTAAGCCTGGATGTGTTTCATTGCTCCAGCTGAAGTGTAGCATATTTACTGCTGTGTGTACAGGAGGGGCAAAGTTTGATCCTAAGTCCTTTTCTACCATCAGCACTGTGTTACCTTCCTGTTTGTTATTTTACTTCCATAGTTCAGCAGACCCTGGATGTAGTAGTAAACAATGAGGAAATGGGGCTAAAGAAAGATAAAAATGGTAAAAAATGAATAAATGTAAAGATTGGTGCCTTCAGTTATCATACCACTGAGTCGCTGATGCACCCCACAGTGCTTCAGCCCAGCCCATCTGCAAGGAAAAAGAAACTGAGTTAGCCATGTAGCATGGTGGTAGCTGCCATCAGGGTAACCATGGTTTACTGGTGAACGAGAATCCCACACTAAGGCCAGACATATTGTAGAGGTGAGACACTCTACTCCTATGGAGGTAGAGTGCAGGCCACCTGGCACTGTCACACCCCTGCTGTATGATCATGAACGGCACTGGAATCGACTTCAAGGATGGTAGGGCCAGCATCAGCGAGGAACAGGGGATCCAAACAGGCAAAATTGGAAGGGGGGATTTATTTCCCAAGGTTCCTAGTCATCCAGCCTTGCCCCCTCCCATGCATTTCTGCAGGTGCTGCAGCACTTGATAAAGGTCAGGAGAACAACTTGATGTTAACCTGCAAGGAGTCTCCTTGCAGGCTAAATACCAAGTTGTTCTCCTAAACTTTACACTCTTGCACTGTTGATTGAGTCACACCTGTAATTCTTCTCTGTGAGAGAATACATGATCTCCATTTGTTCTCTCTCTCAACCAGCCATGGGAGATAGAGACTCGGCCGTTGCTCCAGAATCTGGATGTCTTTGCATAACTCTCAGCCCCTCATAGGGCACATAATGGCCTCAAAAATAGAATGAGCACTCACCTGCACTGCTCAAACAGTAAGCAATGGGAGAAAAGGGACTGGGAATTTGAATATTCCGTCCACATGAAGTAAGTTCAACCAGTTGGATATAGAGGATGCCATCTGAGTTGTAACGAAGCTAGGCTGTACCTTTTTGTGGCTGGCTCCAGCCCCAGTCTGGATGACAAGGCTGGGGATGTGGAATTGGTTTGGCCATTGCAGGGATTGTGAAAACTTTATTTGAAGAAAGGTGGTTCCATCAGCTTTGAAAAGGCTGTTGAGACCCTCGCTCAAGAAGCAGTCTTTAGATCCAGATATCCATGTAAATTATGTCTCCAACTGGACATATTTGGCTAAGGTTGTGGAGAAATTGATGGCAATGCAGTTAACCAAACACTTGGAGAGGCAGAACATCTTCGAGTCCTACCAGTCTAGGTTTTGTCACTGCCCTGCTTAAAGGGGAACTTTCGGCACAGTAACCATCATAGTTTAAAAGCCCATAGAGAGTTCTTTTAATGAGGCATTGGGCTCACCTGTAGCTGTAAGTACCTGGAGGTATAGATGACTAAATTTGTTTAGTACTGAACTACATAGCTACCATTTTATGGAATATTGTGATGTCATGGAGAAAGACACTGTGCCTAACTACATGTGGTCAAGCACGGATTGTTCCTGCATGATATCGCAAGGTTCCATAAAATAGTGATAATGTAGTAACATACTGAACGGACTGCTGTGTCTCAGGACTTCTGCCAGCTACAAGTGATCTCAATACCATATTTAAAATAACTTTTTATAGGTTTTTAAACTTTGATGGCCACTGTGAGTAAATGTTTACCTTTAAGGTGTGTAGTGATCTCTTTCAGGCCATGGATCAAGGTGAGATACCGGTGGTTACCTTCCATGGTCTCTCTTCTACATTCAGTACAGTGGAGTATGGGGTATTGATGGACAGACTCTGGGACTATGCAGGTTTGTTTAGCGCTGTGCTTGTGTGGTTCTGGTCTTTCCTGGCAGGGTGGAAACTGTCAGTGGCGATAGTTTCTTGCTTGCAGCAGCTAATGTGCTTGAATGCGGTGACCCCCAGGAGTTTGCCCTGCCCCACTTCTTGTTTGCCGTATATAAATCATATATACTGTGCCTTATTGAGAGATTATTAGAAGGTGCAATATTGGTTATTACTGCTGTGCAGGTGATATGCAGTTGTATCTCTTCTTTAGCCTGAGCAGGGTCAGTGCGATCACTCAGCTGCGCCTTGAGCAGCATTTGGCTGATAGAAAAGACTGGATGGCTGGCCTGGTGGCACAGAGGGTTGAGGCATCTCTGCCTTACCTCGAGCTGTGCCAGCAGCCTGAGTTCGGAATGACCTTGGGTTGTTGGCGAGCCGGCATGGGGGGGAAGGGGGAGCAAGATTGAGCTGCCTAGCAGCAGCTCTCCTCTCCCGGGGAGGGAGGGTCACCCTCCTGTTGTCCTGCCACCACCAGGTGGAGGTCCGGTGACGGTGCAGGCAGGTAGATGGGTGACTGGTAGGATGGGGCATCCTACAGTGTGCGGCATGCGCATGCCTCCACATGTGTGTGCTCGCGCCAAGGACATGAGGGTAGGGGGTGGAAAACAGGGAACAAAAATGGAAAAAAAAGATTAATTAAAAAAAAAAAAAAAAATGGCTGGCTGACTGACTGTAGATCCTAAATCCTTATGGGTAGCCTAAGAGTGGGACCAAAGGTGGTAAAATGGGTAAGAAATTGGCTAAAGGATAGGAGACAGAGGGTGGTGGCAAACTGAGGAAGGGGGGGTGACCAATTTGGTACTTCAGGGTTCACTGGGACCAGTCCTCTTTAATGTTTTTATTAGTGACATTGCAGAGGAGCTGGAGGAAAGGTCTGCCTGTTCATGGATGACACTAAAAGCTGCAACAAGGTGAACACTTGGGGGGTGAGAGGATCCGAAAAGGTTAGAGTAGTGGTCAAGGGTATGGCAGCTGGGCTTCAATACAAAAAGTGTAAAATCAATGTACTTGGGGCAAAGAAGCCCAGAGAGGAGCACAAATGGGAAGAGAGGTATTGATGACCACTAAACAGGAGAGACACCTGGGAGTTATCATATCTCATGACCTAAAGGTGGCTAGGCAGTGTGACAAGGCAGTCGGGAGAGCTAGCAGGATGCTGCGGTACATAGGGAGGGGGATCACCAGCAGAAAGGGAGGTGGTGTTACCCCTGTATAGATCACTGGTGAGACCTCACCCTGCAGTACTATGTCCGGAGAACTCAGAGAAAGAGTGGAGGCAGTCCAGAGGAGGGCAGTCGGAATGGTGCAGAGTCTGCAGCAAAAGCCCTGTGAGGAAAGACTGAAGAACCTTAATATATATACACTGGAGGAATGGCGGTGGGGGGGGGAGTATGATAGACACTTTCAAATACCTCACAGGTATAAATGAGGTTCAAGAGAAAAGCATCTTTCAGAAAAAAAAGATGCTCAAGGACAAAGGGTCATGCTATGAAGCTGGAGCGGGGTAGACTCGGGGGGTGATGTGAAGAAGTACGTCTCCACGGAGAAGGTGGTGGTGGATGCCTGGAACAGCCTCCCAGCAGAGGGGTGGGGACAAAATCTGTAACAGTGTTGAAGAAAGCATAGGATAGGCATGTGGAACCGTAGTGATAAGATGGGGGGGGGGGGCATAATCTAGAGATCAAGTAGGGTCTGCAGTGATACAGTAGGTAGGAAAAAATGGGCAGACTAGGTGGGCCAAGCGTTTTTTATCTGCCGTCAAATTCTATGTTTTATTAGCAAGATGGTATTTCTCCTAGTGGGCTTCAGCACCAAGACTCTACTTTTAAAAGCAGCTTTTAGCTGCCAGCCTTGGGTGGAGATGTTCAGCTTGTGACTGAAAGGATGATTAGTATGCAGTCTGTGAATAGTACTTGACAAATTGTTGACGCTGGAATCCCAGGTGTCTGCATAAGTCAGGAGCTGCTTTTATCATCGCTGGAACATCACCAGATTGTGACCATTTCCGTAACCTTGGGATTGATCCAGGAGCACTCATCTCCTCTTGCCTTGATTGTCCTGTTTAAATCCAATGCCTGCAGGTGGTGAAGAACGCTGCAGCTTGTCTTCTGAGCTCCAGAAGGAAAACAGAACATGTAACGCTAGCTCTGTGTGAATTGCACTGGTGGCTGATTAGGCAGAGGGTTAACTTCAAGGTTATTTAAGCAGTATACCATGAGGATGGGTGATGGCAGATTTACCACTCTGCTGTGGTGGTTTGCTGACGAGCCCGCATCTTCGCGGAGCAAAACCACACCCAGGCGGTAATCCTGCCATCACCCACACCTGCTTGTGGTATATTGTGATTATACAATGTTTTAATTTTAGTATTTGTCTTTTGTATTTCCCGTGGTTGGTAAGCAAGCGGCGGTAATATGGTGGTCGGCATGTATGATCTTTTTTTGTCGCAGTGTTATGCACGCTGCTGGGTGGGTTGGAGATTGGCTGGCTGGCTGGCACTTCTTCCCGTGGGATGATTGAACGATTTACATGTTGTAAATCATGCCAACCAGAATATGGTATTCTTAGAGCCATTGTATAATGTTACAATGTTAAGATCTTGAATTGGTTGGATCCTTCTTACCTCTGTGAACTGCTAACCCCACTGCCCAGGTCGAGCACTTGGATCCGGACATCAGGGCTGCTGTTAGTCCCTCGCCCAAAATTAAATTCTGCAGGGGACGATGCATTCTTAGTTGCAGTTTCTATGTTATGAAACTTCCTCCTGCCTAACATTCTTAGTTCCCAAAATCTGAGTCACTTCAAGGCAAAGTATTGAAGTGGCTCCACAAGTCCACCTACCCTGATTTTTCCATTGTGCTTTCTGTGTTCTGTTTTCATCATCAGCCTTTCTTACATTGTCATTTACGTATTGTTTGAGGATTGCTTTATTTATATTTGTTACCGTTTATGGTCTTGCCTATTTATATGGTCTTGTATATTTTTGTGTTATGTACTTGCTTGTAGAATAGTGCTAAATATACATCATTTCCTAGTCTCAGTGGCATCATGATTGTCTTTTGAATCTCGGTTAGAAAATGCAGTTTATATAGTTCTAAAAGTTAGTCTGCAGGTTTGTTAAATGAGCTTCTGAAAAATAATGGTGTGTCACAGGGCATGGCCATCCTGATGACATGACCGTGAAAGCCCAATAGATATCAAATAAACTAAAGGGGATGTCACATGACTTTGTTGTTTCCTGCCTTTCTTCTGCTAACATTAGTGGTGCGGAATAACTTGCATATGGTGACTGAGAGCCCCAGCAATACCACATGATGTCCCATGTAGCGTTATGTGTATTTGATCTCTAAGGAAAGCTGCTATAGCAGGATGTTTGTTACCAGGTGGTGGTGTGGGAAGGTGCCTAGCAGATCTACACAGAATATGCCATTGGGTGCAGTATAACCAGTAGGCTAAGTGGGTGGGTTTCACTGCAACAGAACATTTGGAGTAGCAGCAGACAAGAGAGAGCCTGAAGGCCCTCTCAGACCTCCTGCCCCAAGTAAGGATGTGGCTGGCCCTGTGAGTAAGTTCCTTTTTTGCTTATTTTATTTTTATTCATTTTCATTGTGCATAGACAGTGTGGAGACAGTTCAGAGGAGGGCAACCAAGATGGTACAGGGCTTACATCACAAGTCATACGAGGACAGGTTGAAGGACTTGAATATGTACTCCCTGGAGGAGAGGAGGGAGAGGGGAGGATATGATAGAGACATACAGGTACCTCATGGGGAGGAATAAGGTGCAGAAAAACATTATTTTTCAGAGGAAAAGATGTTCCAGGACTAGAGGTCATGGGATGAAATTGGAGGGAGGGAGGTTCAGCGGTAACATGAGAAAGTATTTCTTCATGGAAAGGGTGGTGGACAAGTGGAACGCTCTGCCAGGGGAGGTGGTGGGGGCCGAAATGATTACGGGATTCAAGAATGCAGGGGATAGGCATCGGGGGATCCTAGCAGTTTGGGGAAGGGGACAACCCAGTTCAAGAGAAGCTTGAACAGGTAAAATTACATGTGCAATTGGGAAGACTAGGTGGGCTAAAAGCCCTTATTTGCCATCAGTATCTCTGTACATTACACAGTAAAAACAGTGAATCGTCCCATAGAGCAACAGAAATGCAATATACAGCAATGCAGTGGTAGGAGTCAATTATCCAGGGTCTGTGTCACCACATGAAGGAGGTCTAAGTTACTACATTGAGTGTCCAAGAAAAAGTTCAGGAAAAGACCAATTGGAGCATGCTCAGGGACCAAGAAACCTGTGAGTGAGCTCCTGTTGTAGGGTGACAGGTTGCAGGGTCATGGTGAGAAGAGGGTAAATGGAGGGCCCAAACAACATGAAGCCAACTAATGGGTGGGGTTGGAATAGCAAAAAAAAAAAGGTTCTGCCTTCTGCACTCGACTAG
Organism: Neoceratodus forsteri; assembly: GCA_016271365.2. Classification (NCBI taxonomy): domain Eukaryota; kingdom Metazoa; phylum Chordata; order Ceratodontiformes; family Ceratodontidae; genus Neoceratodus; species Neoceratodus forsteri. Next base: position 519,725,484 of record CM028129.1, on the reverse strand, counting down.
ACCTACTGCTTATGCTGTAGTGAGTGGTGGAAATAAGTGGAACTCAGAGTAAAATTAAAAATCTGACTCAGTTCCAGGGGTAAAATGGGGAAGGACTACTGCCATGTAAAGTACACCTCCTTAAAGGCATAACTAAAACACGATTAAAGTGTAAAAATGTAACAGTAATGAGAAATTGTATCCCAAGACCCTTTTCAGGCATGTTCAATCCTACATCAGAGGAGATGGGTTCGCACAGCAGATGTTTTCCATTGTTGGTTTAGTTAGCATTCTTCCACCTATGTGTACTGTTTTGTATGTTTGCTTTCACAGAGCTGTACAGCATGCCTGCATGTTCCTCAGTTACACATTGCGAAACAGGGCAAGCCAGGAGGAGCTGGTAAAAACGCTGAAGCAGCTGGAGTTGAACATGAGCACAGGCCGCAAACGTAAGTGCTTTTACTATTAAAACCAATGTTTTAAATAGCTGGTATCACATTGCATTTTGCAGTGCAATCCGGCAGGTTATGTAGCTCAAAACATGGAATGGATCGCAAAAAAAGAGTGATCCATTTTTTCCATGTTTTTTCACCATCAAATGCGATTTTAGGGATGATTTCACCCCCAGTACACATGTATCAGGCTAAAATGGGCATCTCTGTGCCCTTAGCTCTGCCCACCTGTAGCTTTAATTGTCTGCCTAATCCTGCGCTTCCAAAGAGGAAAAGATGTAGACGACCAGTGCAAAAACGTGACTCCAGCAGTGTGGCGCAGTTGTCGATCGGCGGAGTTGCAGCTGAACACCAAGGTCCGGAGAGAGGGAAATCGAATAAAAAAGGTGGGTTTTCCAAGAAAACGCTTGTCTTATGTGGAGAGTAATGTTTGTGGCAGTGCTGGTTTTAATTATTCCGGGTGTGGGAGTATCGTCAGGGCTGACAGAAAGTGGCGGTGAACTTGATGGCAGCTAGTAGGCAAATGCACTTCCCTGGTTTGTGAGTTTAGTTGTAGGAGTGGGAGTCAGTGGCCTGTGTTGTGTAGGGTAGCTAAGAAGTCTCTGCTGCAGGTTTCCCTTTGCACAGTAAAAGTTGACACTCCTTGTATGGCTTAGCCGCTGCTGCTCCGGATCTGAGGGATGGTTTGGGCTAACGGGAGCGCGGCTGGTAGGTTGCCGGCAACTCTGAGAGGAGCTTAACCCAAACAGTTTTTAGTGCAGGTCCAGGAATCGGGGGCGGGGGGTGCTTGCTAGATTAGGTAGGCCTTTGTGGCCTCTGTGTTTGGGTGCCCAAGTGAAGTCCACATGTTTCCGAAGTGATGTCTCCCCTCCCATGCTGTCTGGGATCTCCCAGAGCGCTGTGCAAGTCTTCAGACTGCAGCCTTGCCCTCCATTAGTGAGACCGCTCAGTCACAGTCTACCCTTGGCTTGCCAACCTAAACCTGGCCTCAGCCCTCAATTGTCTGTACATGTGGCCTCGCCCTTCCTTCATGAGTGCAGCAGGCAGCCCATGACGGAGATCCAATGTGTTCTCCAGGTGCAGCAGGCCCCAGTGATGATCCTGAGTGCTGGGTGGGGGTGTGAGAGAGACTGTGCCCTGCCTAGCTGCAGCTGTGACACCCACAAATTGAGGTCCCTGTCACCGTAGTTCATTTGTGACACACCAACCACCACCGGTGTGTTCAGCAGGTCTCTGAGTCGGGAGCCTGGGAGTGGGTTGGGGTGCTTCGAGGTTGGAGCTGGTCAGGCCAGTTCTGAGGCCGTAAAAGTCAGTGTACTCTGCCTGATTATCTTGGAGTCTACTAGACTGGGCCTCACATTGGGGGGGGCGCGGGGGTTTATTCAGTAGCACCAGGGGCAACTTAAAAAGTAACTTGTTAGTCTGGGCACACAAATTAATGAATCTGAGTGTGCTCAGACACAGGCTAGGCTAAGTTGTGGGGATTTGTGGCTCAAATCCCTCTTAGGAGGTTTCTCCAGCCCTTGCCTGAGGGTGAGGGGTGGGAGGCTGCACTCTATCTCTCTCTGTGCCTGCCAATGTGCACATTTGTCTACGTGACGAGCCCACATGCCAGCCACTTGGGGATGGACCGACTCACTGCTCATCATGCCATATGCAGACAAGAAGTGGTGCAAGCCAGGCAAGAAGTCTGTAGGCTGGCCCTCGCATTTGTGGAGGGAAGGGGGGACTTTCCCTAGATACCACCTGACCAGACTGAGGGCAGCCTGTATGGCACAGAAACTCAGGCGAGTGTGCTTTGGCTGCTAGTCTAAGTAAGCTGTGGGGATTTTTTTGGCTGAATCTTTTATTCCTGGGAAATTCTGTGGCCCTCTGGCCTGGGGGCTGGGGGTGGGTTACTTCAGTGAGCCTTGGTCGCAGTCTGTCTCTGTGCCCTGCCAATGAATTGTGCATGTGTGTGCCTGGGCCCCACACATGGGTGGAGCCCCTGATGGGCCTGGGGTGGGGAGTACAGCTGGACGTGCAGACAGACTTTATGGCAGCAACTGCCCAGATAGATTGCCACAGAATAAGAATGCCAGTGTAAACAAGGGCAAATTAAAGTTGCAGCAGTTGTTATGGTGGGCCTTCTCAGGGTTTGCCGGGTGGGTTTGAACTTCATCACCACCAAATGGTTCATTGCCTGGCAAGCTGGGCTGTCAGTGGGCCATGGTGCTCGGAGGGCAAGCCAGCAGTTGGCACCCCTGTGGTGACCCTCAAGTTTTTTTTCTGGATAGCAAGAGCTCAGAGTGAGTCGCTGTGAGGTGCTAGAGAGCACCGGACTGGGTCCTCCTTCTTACTATGTGGACTGCCCCTGCATTCAGTGATTGAGGCCCAGTCATGCAAGATCAGTGTGGCCCATGCATGCATTTGATTTGTGGTCACAGCTGCTGGTACTCCACTCCAATGGTCGGGTGGTATTTTGAATCAGGTGAGGTTATTTGTGCAGCTGCCTACCAAGCTCGCCAGTGAGGTACTCTGTTGTGGAGCAGTCTAGTGATCATCTCATGGGTGGTGTTGGGGATTTTGTGTTGCTGGTGAAGGTTATATTGGGGGAGGGTGGTCAAATTTAGTTGAGCCTCTGATGTCAGAGTCTTGATCTTGGTTTAACTCTTTTTTCTGGTTGATGACCAGACCTGACTGTGTGAGAACTTTGTCCCGGTGGCACAAGTGAGTGAAAAGAGGAGCCCTGTAAAAACTGGTTGCCCTGTGGTAAGTTACTGTCATGTCCTCAGTGAAAAATTAATTATTTGAATAGCAAACGAGTGTCTGAGTGTAATGTCCTGTTTTGGTTGTTTTGCAGGGCTCGCTGCCACAGTGGTTCATTGATGATCCAGCCAGCTGTTGCATCCAGTTGTCCAGAGATAAAGTAGGGTAACTTAAATTTGGGGCATTTGGCAGGCTAGCTTGGGGATTGAATTGGAAGTCTTTGAGCTTAGGTGAGTATTCAAACACTGTCAAATTGTCATTGTGTTTGTAGGTCCAAATTGAGCTACAGCTGCTGCAAGCGGATTGAAGTTGCACAGCCAAAAGGAACCACTGGGTGGTAGACTGGGACTCAGGAGGAGGAGGAGGGTCGGAAGAAAAGAGTGACAGGATTCAGAAAGGTGCCAGGAGTAGATGTTCTGAGGGAGGAAGAAGCCACGAAAAGCAGGTTGACACACTTATGGACTAAAAACATTTTGTGTGAAACTCTAAAGCCAACCGTACTGGACATTGTCATTATATTTCAAGTGGAATGAGGGGTGTTTGGTGAGCCTAACGCTAGCAATCAAGGTCTGCCTGAAAACATTTGGGGGGGGGGGTTGGTCAGTGTGGCAGACAATGACCGGACTTTTACACTTTTGGCATTTCAAACTCATGACTGGTAAATAGTCACTGTTGTGTTTGCTGTGCTTGGGGTGCCCATTTTGTTTCTGGCTGCCACAACGTTCAATACCAGCAGCTGTGACAGAGGGAGACACAGAGTAGTCTCTGGGGCAATATTGATGACTGGTGTTAACCAGTCTGTTAGTATTTTGTTGTTTGAACCTCCCCCCCAAAAAAATACCCAGATTTGGTCATCAGCCCTGCAGAGCTGTGCAAACAGCTGCGCAGATAGTGATTGTCAGTGACTGTTCAAATTAGAGGCTCAAATCTGGCGTAACTGGGTATACTGATTGGTTTCAGTTACAGGCAATCAGCCCACGCGTCCCCCCCCCCCAACTTTTATGCAGTGTTGTGTACGGCAGAGAATGATCATGACTGTACTAGTAATTGGGCTATTCTGTCTAAGTTAGAGGCTCTGACCTGTTACTAGTATTGTATGGGTACTGACTCACTGGTCTATTTAAGTTAGAGAGCTCATTCAATCAAGCCCCTTCCCCCCCAGATGGTCATCTTCTGCCCTGTACAGCTCTGCAGTGTTGTGCAGGGATGGGCAGGTTCTGAGACCGTTTAAGTTAGAGGGCTCAGACCCGGCGTTACCTACGGTAATTACAGATAATTTATGTCCCGTTTAAGTTGAAGGGTAAATCAAGTGTTCCAGAACACCCCAGATTTGGTCGTCTGACCTTCACAGCTCTGCTATAACTCAGAGATACTGAGTGACTTGCCATTGGCATCAGTCCCCCCAACCCCTGACAACTGTTCCGCTGCAAGTAATCATTGGATGGTGTTGTCTGTAGGAAAGAAGCGACACAAGACAGAATTTAGAAGCACATGTTTATTATCAAATGTCATTTTCAACAAATTATACACACTGGAAAGAAGCACACACATATTTGTGTTCAAGTTGTTTTATTATTGTTACATACTCAGTGAGTCAGTGTCACACACAGCTACGTGAACCTAGAGAATAGACGGCAACCATGGCAACCAGCACCAAAAAAGTAAAGAGGCACACTGTACAAAAATGGAAAAAGGAGATTGATCACCGTAACGAATGGTTAGTGTATGAAACGGACAATGGTGGTGAGTTTGTGGACTGGGTAAAATGTTTTGTGTGTGAAAAATGGGCAGACCAGTTAAAGTACTGCACAAACTCTAGTGAAAGTTTCATTGTTGGCATCCGAGGTACAGCTTTGAAAAAAGACAATGTTGCAAAACACGGTCAATGTGATACTCATAAACGAGCTGTTATACCCAACCAAAAACCACAATCAGCTACCTCCATGTACAAAACTACACCAGTAGGGACATGCACTATTAGGAGCAGAAGTGAAAGACAGAGCTGTAGTTTGCTGTCTGATTGAAATTGCTTATCTGCTCGCTAAGGAAGAACTTTTGTTTATTAAATTTGAATCATTTGTTAAACTTGAAAAAAGACATGATGTTGATCTCAGAAGTGCATATGCAAATGTTAACAGTTGTCATATGTCCACATCGGTTATTGGTGAATTGTTATGGGAAAATCTACTCACGGCCCTTCAGAAACGTCTGTATTTTGTGGTTCTTCTAGATGGGGCAACAGGTAAAAGTTGTATTGAAAAAGAATTACTGTATATTATGCATTTGAATGGAAGTTCTTGTTTAATGGAGATTACCTTTTTCAGATTAAAAAACATTCAGCACGCCATTGCGGAAAGTTTGTTACAAACACTTCAAGAAGCCTTCTTAGAGTTGGGCATTTTAGACTTGAACAGTCGCATGGTTGCTATGTGTGCAGATGGTGCTGCAGTAAACCTGGGGAAAAGAAAAGAGCTATCAGCTCTGCTAAAAGTGGAAATGCCATGATCGCTGTCTATTCATTGTCTTAACCATGTACTTGAATTGGCAATAAGAGATGCACTAAAAGGAAATTTCTTTTATCAAGTGAACGATAATCTCATGACATTGTACTACCTTTACGAAAAAATTCCAAAGAAACTTCACAAGCTCAGAGAATTAGCTAAAATAGTGGGCGGTGAAGTCAGCAAACCAGAAAGAGCATTTGGAACAAGGTGGGTAGATCACAAACTTTGTGCCGCTCAGACAGTGGTAAAATCCTACACAATTACGATTCATCATCTCGAAAATCTCGCAGAAAGCGCCACTACGCCACCAACAGAGAAAAGCAGAGTTAAGGGAATTTTGACCAAACTGAAAACTGCAAAATTTGTCACACATTTACTGTTCTATATTGACCTTCTAAGGCCACTGTCATGACTCTCCCTCAGTTTACAGGGTTCTTCTGCTGACTTGATCTTAGCTTTGGTTTGAGTTGACTCAACCTTATGGCAACTACAGCATCTCGCAGATAATCTTCTCGGAACATGCAACTCTGATCTTAAGCCACTCTTACAGCAACTTGATCATGACGTAACTGACGATGAGTCTGATGATTCTGAACCAGTTGTGTTTAAAGATGTTACGGTCACGAATGCTAACAACAGCATCAGACACTTTATAACACAGGTACCTAATCACATCAGTCGAGTACAACAGTGCATTTCCTGATAGATTTTCAGATATTACTGACTGTAACTCTGAGGACCAACACCCAATTTTAGGACTTTAAAACTATTAGATGTGAAACGGTGGCCTAGGAGTGCTGGTGTACTAGAAATCTTTAGAAACGTAGACTTGGACGGATTTGTTCATTACTATGAACATGTACTCAACAAACATAATGTTGATCTTGCTGCTTTGCCAGGAGAATGGTCTGAACTTAAAACTTTATACAGTAAGTTAAGTCACTTAAACAGGGAAGACTTTTGTAACTGTATTCTGAAGTCCTACAGAGAACAGTTTTAAAACTTCTACCACATTGCTGTTATTTGTAAGCTCATTTCAGTATCTAGTGCAAAGCTGGAAAGGTCATTTTCAGTCATGCAGCGTGTCAAAACTGACTGGAGAAATAGACTGAGTGAAGTAATGTTGGAACAGCTGGTTAGAATTTCAGTTGAGGGTGACAGTCCAAAGACATTTGATCCTGTTCCAGTTGTAGATAGATTCTTAAGCACTCCAAGAAGAGTTTGTGCGAAACAAAGGCAGTCAGAAGCAAAAGGTCAGTTTCATCTAGCACCACAAATGTAACTAGTTCAGAAGATGCAGCAAGTAGTAGTATTATGTCTTACACTACTTCAAGTCAGACAATGACGACATGATCATTGATCAGTAGCGAGCCCCTGTAAACTGAGGAAGTACACTTTTGGCTTATAAGTTTAAGCCTAAGTGGCATGTGGGGAAAATGTCAGATCCTCAGTGTCGGTAGTCGGAGGGAAGTGGGTCAGTTGAGAATCCATGCCAGTCAGCTGAGCACCTCTCTTCACGTCTGCCTGCCAGCCCCAATCCCCATGCTTAGATGTCCAGATCTCCAAGCAGGGGGAGTGCACTGGCAATGGGGGATGCCCTGCACTCTCCCTACTTAGCAATCTAGATCTCTGGTTATGGGGGTTGGTGCAGGCAGATGTGATAGTAGACACTCGGTATCCCGGCTGGCCTTGGGAACTCCGCTCTTTCAGAACTCTGTTTACCAATCCGCATAGGTCAGGACTTTACTCACTTCAGCAAATGGGCTGCACCTGTCTTGAGTTCAGCAATGAGTGACCTGTACAATGTAGGTATAAGTCTGAGCACCAACCATGCCATGAGATGAGACATTGTCATCCATGTAAAAATTTAAAATTACATTTTTTTTCTTGTGCTGACTTCATCACAAGTTTACTAATTGTACTGAGCTGTGAAGCTTGTGTGGTATCTGGGACATCGATCACTAGTCTCACATTATAAGTTTAGTAATGGACACTGACTCACAAGTGCTGCTACTGATGGTAAAAGCAAGTTTAAGGAATTAGTTTTCCATTTAGTTAAACTTTTTATAGGGCAATAAGTCCTCAGGTTCATTGGCTGGTGGAGATACTGGCACATGTACTTTTTTCAGTGGCTCAGGTCTCAAGTTGAAGACCACAGTTGTTAAATTGTTCAATTTCTTCATGTTTGCATGGTGAGAATGGTAGTCTGGCTGGAAACAGTCTGAGCTCTTAATAATCTTGCACTGTGACTAAACAAATCGAAAATCTTTCCTCGCCGACTGTGAGGTGGGTGGGGAGAGACTGTATGGCAGGCTTCAGGTGGGACGAGTACACAAAAATCATCATCATCTTTTGTGCTCTCTGGCTGGTCCTGGAAATAAGTCAAAAGAGAAGTTAAATGCCATGTCTGACAGTGTATGTTTGCAGCCTTAAACTGGCTTTTTCTGTTCTAAATTGTAAATTTGCACTTACAGAAAAATTAGTGGGATCTGGTCACCAGGAACCAGGTCTACAGGCCTGAGTAGACAACTGACTGTTCAAACCACCTATCCCAGAGGTTCTCAAATGGTGAGGCCAGCCTCCCTTGGGAGGTCCCAACTTGTTCCAGGGGAGGCTCAAGCAAGTCTGAAAAAGTACTGTATTTAAATTTTGAGTTTTATATATTTTGTATGAAGAGATGAAGCAAACTGAAAGAGGATAATAGTCTGTGAATTTTATGTATTTACATACTAATAGGTGACAAGGGATGGTGAATGAGCCAAGGATCATTTCAGGTGTACCTGGGGAAGGGTAGGGAATTAATACATTTCAAAAGGTAACTGCAAAACAATCAAGAAATACACAATGAACAATAGTGCAAAAAACAAATGTGAATAATAAACCAATAATGAGTGGTGATAATTGATCAATTTGTAGACTGATGGCAGAACAGCCCAAGTGCCAAGGTTGAGCATAGAAGTGCTAACAGCAATAGCAGGAAGAAGCAAAGTAATCCCTGAGAAGTTGCTTAGGAGCAGGGAAGGAGGGGGTGAGGGAAAGTATGTAGGAAGGTTATTTCATATAGAGAGGAAACAAAGGAAGTAGTCTAACCCCATGAAGGTACTGCAACAATGGGTAACAATGGTTCAAGAATGAAAATAGCAGAGCAAGTGGGCTGGCCTGTGGGGGGAGGGGCGGTGGTTGCAATAAGTTGAATAATAATATTTGTTTGTTTCACTTATTTGTTGTTCAGATAACACATTTAAGCACAGGAACTCTTTTTCAAAGGTTCCACATCAATATAAGACAGAGAACCGAATGCGAGCCAAGTACTCAAAGGGGTTTCAATTTATTCATGGGGTACTGCACAAAGTACAGTATGTTATTTTTCTTTGGGGAGGCCCCAAATTATTACAGTTTTTGGGGGAGGCTCAAAATCTTTCCCATGGATTTGGGGAGGCTCACTGTGACAAAGTCTGAGAACTATTGACCTATCCATTTAAAACTGACCATTTAAGTTAGAGGCTCAATCCAAATGGATGGGAGGTTGGGAACTGCAGTAGTCCGAGATTAATATCAGCTCATGTTTGTAAATCAGTTAGGGTGCTGCTGCTGCTTATTGTCGGTTACCCTACAGACTGCTTCCCAGCCACCGCTATTAAATTTCTGTGCCAGCACGAGTCATGACTTCACCAGAGGCTTTAGGCTTTAAGGTCAGAAAATGATCAATACTGAAATTTAAATTTTGTTTGAGACACTGGAGACCAACAGCTGACTACTGTTCCCAACCACCAACCCATTTAAAATTGACCATTTAAGTTAGAGGCTCAGTGCAAATGGATGGGAGGTTGGGAACACTAGTCAGTTCTACTTGTGTCTGTGTTATAATTACTTAGTTTAGGGTGCAGCTGAAGTTGCTTATTCTCAGTTACTGTACTGCTGTTCACTTTTGGGTCACATAGTCACGCTTGGGAAGGTTGGCAAGTGGAAACTACATACAAGGTCAGAAAATGTTCAGTATGTACTAAACTCTTTAAATTTTGTTTGACACTAGAGCCGACAACTGCCTACTGTTCCCAACCACCCTTCCATTTAATTGACCGTTTAAGTTAGAGGTTCAGTGCAAATGGATGTGGGTTAGGAACACTAGTCAACTGTACTTGTGTCTGCGTTACTACTTTTAGGGTGCAACTTCAGCGGCTTATTCTCATTACCTACTGCTGTTCACTTTTGGGTCACTTAAGTAGTCAGGCTTGGGAAGGTTGGCAAGTAGAAACTACATTATTTGAAGAATCAAATCTGTTTTAATACTAATACTGTTAGAGTATGAACTTGAAAAAATGCTTCAGTTTGAATTCCACTCAGACACTGATGAAAAAAATTAATAAAGTGACTCAGTGACTGCACACACTCATGTACCGAGTCTTTTCTTTCCTTTGCCCCACACATCAAAGGAAATCAAAAGAGTGTTTATCAGGTGAGAAATGACACCAATGGGCCGGCTCGGTGGCACTGAGGGTTGAGGTGCTGGACGCCACACCTCGCGCCACACTGGCGACCCGTGTTCAGAAACAGACTCAGGTCGATGGGGGTCAGCCGGGGAGGAGGATTGAGCATCCCAGGTGCTCCTCCCTCCCGGGGTGGGATTCAGGGGTGCTGTATGCACCCAACACCCTAAGAGAGCCAGTGGGACCACGGGCCTCGAGGGGGACTGGCGGCTCTGTTCACAGAGTCAGGGAGGGGGACGCTGTTAGGTTGAGAGACGTGCAAGGGCCAGCACGCCGCCTCTGGATGTACGTCCGCGCTGGCGCCCCAGGGGCGGCATGAGGGGACAGAAAAACGGATAAGCCCTTCGGTGGTCCTAGGTGAAGACGGCTCCACCCAAGACCACCAATTCCAGGACAGACCCCACTGTGCAGATAGGGAGGGAGGAGAGAAACACTCTAGGGGCAGATCCTGGAGCAGTGGCACAGAAGGGAATGAGCAGTCCAAGGAGGTGGACACTGAGGTAGGGAGGTGGATAAATAAAGAGAAAAAAAAATGACACCAATCATATTGTGTCTAATAAATATAACACATTTTTCATTTTGCTAATCAGTTCGATCCAACTGCTACACATTAGCAACATTGAGTGGCACTTTTCGATGCGAAAGTGCTAAGCAATCAATCTTTATTTAAAACCCTGAAAACCAAAGGGACAAATAAATGGAAATGCAGCTTGGGGTTTTAATTGACTGCTCAGCCCAATATTGTAGGCCTATAAGGTATTAATATTGTGTCTATGCCTGGTTGTGTTAACCCCAAAATAGTAAAATGTAGAACTCTCAAACAGTGCCATGTCCCACAAGGAAACATCAGGTAGAGGTGTGTACCTGGACTAGTACAGCATTATTTTGACACTCTAACACATAACAGAGTATCAAAAGAAAACCTGATTCATTTGCATTGTTTTGTTCTTTTTTTTTCTGTGTGACTTTAGTGCTTGTGAAAAGTGCTGGATTGGCAGCACTGGAACCTGAAGTCCTCTGCTTATCCACAGACATGTACAGCACAGGTGATTGCAGTGCAAGCTGCCCCACCAGTGTGCTTCAACCCTGCCGTGAAGGGACCACCATATACTGTAGGTGAGAAGGTAGTTCAGACTCCATGCTCATTCAGTCCTTGGCCTCTATGTGTGAGACTGCCAACAAGCATGCGAAATTGTGCCAGTTGTTTTGGTGGCTTTGAGATGTGGAGGACACTGTCCACTGGGAACTGGACTGAGACCACCACAACTCATGTCACATAGGCCACTCAACAGTCCTCAGGCGATAATGTCTTTTGGCCACTACTGACCTGTGCTGGATTTAAACCAGTGACCTGGAGGTGAAAGGCTCCGCTCCTTACCTGCTGCCAGTCCACTTCTACATTTGCACTGTTGTTGTAATATCTATGATCTGCTGCCTCTTGCCGTGGGACTCCATTATAAACAAGACTTTGTTTTGGGGTATGCAGAATAACATATGAGCAGCATTGTGTTACATGAGCAAAATTACATGACAAGGTGTGTGTGCTTTTTAGGAGATACACTGTAGACCCATCTCCAGTTGCATAAGGCTGAAGGTGGAGTGCTTCTCATCAGACACTAGAGAAGGAGGAGCACCTGCCATCTCCCAACAAATGCAACACACTACAGTACATTAGCACACAGGAAAAAAAAGTCTTGATATTAACATTTTTGCCTTAGAAAAACTATACGTTTGTGAGTATGTATAGGCACGGCAGATGATGTGGCTCTTGTGTTTTACATGATTTGGGAATGAAACAAGCTGAAATAGGTGAGCGGACAGGAGAGCTAAGGCACGTTTGACTTGTAACTGATAAGCAGACTATGGCAAATTATTAGGCTTGCGCTTAGTGTGCATAACGGTACAGAAGGTGGGCACTCCGAGTGACAAGCTCCACTTGCCAGCAAACAAGTTACAGTTGACCTTAGCAGAACTAGATAAAAAAATGTTCCCCAAATCTTTAGAATTTGGAACTGTTCTTTTCTTTATTGTTAAGAAATCATACATGTCAACTGGACGTTTGTCCCTTACACTTCACTTACGGCTGAGTCCGGCATTACAGTGTCGTGTTTGTGTCACACTCTGCTGCTGTGGGAATGACTAGTGTCACCAGCAGGGCGTTATTACTTTAGGCAAACACACAAGATCTGGTGCGCTTAGCAGCAGACTCTGCCTCAACTATAGAGGTAGTAAGGGGGAACCTCGTGTTTCTGTTTAAATATCTAGAGTAAAACAATTAACAGAATGGCTTGAAATGTAATTTTTTTTAATATTGCAGTGGAGTTATGCTGATGCCAACTATGATTTTAGTTTTAGATTTATTCATTTTTTGCTGGAGTCTGGTCTTCCTCTGTAAGATACATAACATTTTAGCAAAGTACAGTTGTCTTTAAAGGAACACTAGCACCCTCCTCCAGCTCCCCCCCCCCCCAGGAAGATTGATAGTACTGTAACATTGACTTTGACTCTAAGTTCAAGGTCTCTCGATGAGCTCTCCCTTTAAAAATATCTATACATGTTTAGCGTGATAGCTGCAGTGCTTTATCCACATCATTTAGATGCCTGGAATGCATTCACTGTAAGTGAATGGAGTCCTATATTCTGGTGTTATTACACCAATATGGTGCCTCCTTATTACTTTTCCAGATTTTTTTCAAATGGGATGTTGATGAGAATTAAATTCTGTGTTTGACACCATCAACCTCCTATATTAGTTGAAGAGGGTCAGAACTGGTACATCAGGGACGATGGTGGTCCTTTCATGACGTGTTTGTATTTCCCCTCCCTATTAATGCGAATTGTTGATAGTATGTGAGCTCCCTCCCTCCAACTCTCCCACTGCTAGAGCATGTTGCTGCATCATTATCCAGCACTTGTATATACTAGTACTCTACAGCAACAGATTGGGATGCCTATGTATGCTTCTGCAATAGGAGTAGTTCATTTATGAGAGAAAAAGCTCTTAAGAATCTGATTGGTTTATGTTGCTGATGCCGTTTGAATTCCATGACCTTCCCTTTTTATGTTTTCTTGCAAGCATGCTCAAAGCAAACATATTGGGACCCTCTGGCAGTGTAGTGGCTGGAGAGGTGTCTGCTTTAGAAAGTTGATGGGTCCGCATGCCTGTGAGGCGTGAGAGTGACACCTAGTGGCGTGCAGGCTGATGATGTTGCTGAGTTTGCTGGTGGTAAAAATCTTCTCATTTGCAAGGATGTAGCCATATCAATCGCAATTGTTTTCTGCCCATTAGCTAACTTGGCAGCATCATGATTCGCTCCTCTTCATGCATGTCATGTCTCCTCTTTGCCCCTTAGTACTGGACCTAGTTTGATAAACTCCTCCTGCTCCCTCTCTCTGCCTGATCACCAACCCCAGCCTTCTATTTTCCAGCCCCACAGTAAGCAATAAAAAAACCTCCCGCTACCTCCATCTGCATGATCACCAACCCTGTTTACTTGCCCAGTGTAAGAAACTAACAAAAAAAAAACTCCCGCTGCCTCCCTCTGCATGATTCCCTAACCCCCACCCTCCATTTCCCAGCCCGGTGTAAGAAACAAAAAACCCTCCCGCTGTCTCCTTTATGTGATCCCCAACCCCACCCTCCATTTCTTTGCCTGGTATAAGAAAACAAAAAATCCCGCTGTCCTCCTCTGTGTGATCTCCAACCCCTCCCCATCTCCTGGTTAAAAAAGAAAGAAAAGATCTGCCTTATTCCCCTCTCTCCCTACCCCAGACTGTGTTTCCCTGTGCCACCACCCCCCCAGCACCTTGTCCCAGGCGACACTCGGTGTCCACCTCCTGTGCCACCAAACATCCATGACACTGGGGTGCCGGGTTCCCAGTGTCACTTTGGTCCCTGAAACAAAGAATATTGTCTGTCCTCTTCTTGTTTTTTTTTTTTTTTTTCTTTTTCTTTTGAAGACCTGAGGTGTTACCTCTATATTGATTGCTGATAAGACCACACCTAGAGTACTGTGTGCAGTTCCGGAGACCACATCTCAGAAAGGACATAGAAAGGGTGGAAGTAGTTCAGTGGAGGGCAACTGAAATGATGCCGGGTCTGCATCAGAAGCCCTATGAGGAGAGATTAAAGGACCTAAATATGTACACCTTGGAAGAGAGGTGAGATATGATAGAGACCTTTAAATACCTCACGGGGTAAACGAGTTACAAGGGGGAAGTATTTTCAGAAAAAAAGTGCTCAAGGAGAAGGGGGCATGATAAGAAGCTGGAGGGGTAAATTTAGGAGAGATGTCATAAAGTACTTCTTTACAGAAAGAGTGGTAGACTTCTGAAACAGTATTCCAACGGAGGTGGTGGGGGCGAAGCGTGGGGTTCAAGAATGTATGGCATAAGCATAAGGGAATCTCACAGAAAGGGAAGGGGCGAAGGGCTGGAGAACAAATAGGATCTGCGGTGATACTAGAGGCAGGGACAAATGGGCAGACTAGGTAGACCAAGTAGTCCTTATATGCTGGCAAATGCTATGTTTCAATGTAAAACTTCCATTGTCATCTCGCCTCTTTCACCTCCAGCCCCCATTTGCCGCACCCTCATTTACTTTAGTGCAGACCATCCTGCTGCTACTGATACCAGCCTGGAACTGATAATACGCAGTGTGGTCAATGGCTTTTAATGCATTTTGAGCCTTTCTTAGTCTCTAGATCATTTTTTAGTATTTTTATCCAAAATTTTCAACGTGGCAGTGCCTTGACCCCACCTCATGAACCAGGTCGGTGGAATTTTTTAAATCTGTCCTGAAAGGGGATTTCATACTCGCTCTGCAAAACCAGCTTTTGGGCCAGATTTAAAACAGTGTTGACTATCCTGCTCACAAGGTGAAGCATAAAAATACTATAGTATATGGTTAGGGCTTATTCTAGATGGAAAACAGTGGCTTCTCAAATGTTGTTGTAGGACAGTTCAAAGGTCAAAAAAGTTGTTGTACTATTGTTCCTGATGTCAGATCGATAGTACAATAATTTTTCAGCCTTGAGCTGCTACATGATTGGCTGAAAACAGAGCTGATCAAAAAATGAGCTCTAAAATGGTGGAGATGTCTAATGATCAGTAGGTAGTGCCATTCAGTCAGATAGTTGGGACACGGACTGCCATACTCAGCTCCGTGTTCCCAAACTATCAGTTTGGCAGTTTTTTTTATTTCTTTTGTCGAGGCAGGACCACAGTGAACAGTGAAGCACCGGTAATTTCGTGTTGGAACTACATGGCGACTGTAGCATGGACCGGGAGGAGCGACCTAGTGAGCGGGACAATATTCATAAGGTATGAACCTTGTCAAAAGTCAAACGTCCTACAGTTTGGGAATCCTTATATATATAAATAGTATATGGTTGCTTAAACACAACAGCATTGTTGTTATCTGGGAGAAAGTGATTCCACACTGACCTCTCGAAGCTCGGCCTCGAGGTCTATGCGTGACGCTATCACATCCCCTCGATGGCAACATAGCCTTGTTGTGTATGAGCAACCATACACTATTATATATATATATGTTGAAAATGGGGTCAGAATATTGAAAAATAACAAACTTATGAAAAATTGTTAAAGATTATGACCCCACCTCATGAACCAGATGGGTGAAATTTTTCAAATCCGGAATAAAGGTGATTTTGTGGAGTGACTATGAAGTCACTTTTGAGTCGCATTTAAAAATTCCACCTATCTGTTCATGAGATGGGGTCATAAAAAGACTGCTGAAAATTTGGAACCAAAATCTTAATAAACAACAAAGTTATGAAGAAATGTTGAATTTGTTCAATGTTTGTTCATAACTTTCATATGTTCAATATTTCGACCCCAAATTTTCAACATAGCCTTTATTTTACCACACCTCATGTGCACGACAGGTTTATTTTGCAAATCCGCCAAAGCTTTTTCACTCACGCTGCAAAATGATGTGTTGGCCAAGATTTCAGAAATGACACCTGCTATGTTCAGAGGGTGGAATTATAAGAATACTATTCAAAACACCTGCTTTCAAGAAGCATTGTGTTCAGGGCTGTCCATTGCCTCAGCAGACACTGTGTTTTGTTCCTGTGCTGGTGACTCAGGTTCGGGGATGAACTCAGAGAGGTGGCTGGCCAGTCCGGGGTTGGCAGAAGACACTGCTGTGTGGCACCACTCCCAGTCAGGTGAGAGACAGCGCAATGTAATATCGCACCAGTTACAGTTTGTGGCAGGCCAGGTATCTTTTCACTTACAGAGAGGGTTGACGTGTTTGATTTGACCAATGTTGACTCATAATTTTGTGATTTGTTTTGTTTGCAGATTTTGGCCCCACATTTTTAGTATAGCCATAGTGTTACCCCGCTTCATAAACATGACGGGTGCCATTTCTCAAGTCTGCTCCAAAACATATTTTTCCAGTCACAGTCTGAAACCACCTTTTGGATGAGATTTTAAATGTTCTACCTGTCTTGATTATAGAGTAGGTCATAAATAGATTATATTGAAAATGTAAGGTCAAAATGTCACAAAAATAATGAAGTTATGAAGCAACATTGAATCTTTCTAACACTGACTCATAACTGAGTGATTTCTGCAGATTCTGGCCTCAGATTTTCCACATACTTCTTGTGTTACCCAACCTTATGAACATGACAGGTAGATTTTTCAACCCTCCTTTGAAACGTAGTGGGGGCAAAAATAGTGGAGGAGGGCTTCAAGCATGCATGGGATAAGCATACAGTAATACTGGTAAATAGGCACGGAGTGAGGAGGGTCACCAGAGACCAGGTAAGGTCTGCAACGACAGAATAAGCAGGGAACATCTTGGCAGACTGAGTGGGCTAAGTGGTCATAGAAACTTAGAAGTTGACGGCAGATAAGGACTGCAAGGACCATCCAGTCTGCCCATTTCTTTTTGTACCTTATAAATGTGCCACTGGCCTTTGCTCTGTCAAAGGTCTATCTAGTTATACTCATCTGTATTGCTCCCTTATGCCTAGCCAATGCCTGTTTGAAGCCCTGTACTATATTCATATCCACCACTTCCTGAGGTAGGCCGTCCCATGCGTCCACCACTCTTTCTGTGAAAAAGAACTTCCTCACATTACCCTTTAATCGGCCTCCCTCTAATCTCATGCTGTGTCCTCTTGTCCTGCTATTTTTCTTATATTGATACATGTTAGACTCTTTCACCTTGTTAATGCCCTTAAGGTGTTTGAATGTTTCGATCATATCACTTCTCTCCCTCCTTTGCTCTAGGGTATACATACTGAGTTCAGTTAATCTGTCCTCATATGTTTTCTGATGCAGTCCCTGTACCATTTTGGTTGCCCTTCTCTGGACTGCCTCAATTTGGTTAATGTCCTTGTGAAGATGTGGCCTCCAGTACTGCACACAGTACTCCAGATGGGGCCTAACCAGTGTCTTGTAAAGAGGGATTATTACCTCCCTCTTCCGACTTGTGATACCCCTACTAATACAACCTAACATCCCCCTAGCCTTACCCACTGGTAGTGGTCTGCTTGGATGATTTCAGGTCATTGGTGATGATGATGCCCAAGTCTCTTTCCTCCCTTGTGACTGCCAGCAACTCCCCTCCCAGCCTATAGGTGGCTTCAGGGTTTCTCTTCCCTATGTGCATGATCTTGCACTTCTTTGCATTAAACCCCAGTTGCCACTCTTCTGACCATTTTGCTAGTTTATCCAGATCTCTTCTCATTCTGCCCACCCCACCTGGATCATCTACTCTGTTGCAGATCTTGGTGTCATCTGCAAACAGACAGGTCCTTTACTGCTGACAGTTTCTAGGACTGTGTTGACAATTTGGGTCAGAATGTCATTAAACGATGAAGTGATAAAGAAATGGTGAACTTATATTTTCTACATTCTGTTAGTGTTCACCATTTTTCAGATCTATATCACTTAGCCTGGTGGAACCCAAAATCCATGAAACAATGTCTACTGGGGCAAAAAAGGTCTTCCCCTAGCCTCAGCGTAATGTTGCTTTTAACTTAGACATGCAAGCAAGTGTTCTAGATACACATGCTTGTTCATTATTGAAGACAAAAATGTCTTTAGTAATAAAAAGCATGTGGCAATGCTGAATATGTTTGCTTGCACTCTGTTACAGGAATGGAATGTCCAGAAATTTAAACACAAACTGTGTGTGTGGGGTGGTGGGGGGATGTTCTCTTGGATTGGAGTTCTATGAACTTATTTATGTTTTACCAGGAAAGACATTCTGAACTGGTAACTGCTAATTTCAGATGCGTTTGGGGGGGTGAGGCAGACTTCACATAAGGGCAGAGAAACATATACTAGACCAACTGCAGTTGTAGGAAAACTGGAAAGTCACTGAAATATGTTTATATATACTTTTAATAATGTAGCCTATTTCATAGAATCTATAGACAGTTCTATCTTAAGTGACCACATACATTAAAGTACAAACTTTCACACCATTAAAGCAGCAGTGCAACACTGGGCAGAGATTTTGACCCTACATTTTTTTCCTTCACCATAAAAGATTCCAGGCATCTTCCAGTTTTATTTGCTGGCAAAACAATTCTAATTCCACCTAAATGTGTGTATAGTGTGTGATAGGGGCTGCAGTTGAATTTGAGTATCCCGTTTCATTTATGTATTTTCCTGTGTTGTTTGTTTTGTGGTATGGATGAGCGGTCTATGTCTGTAATTTGTCCCCTTTCATTGTTCTGTCGCTGTGTGTCAGGATAGCGTGGTGTAGTCTGGCCACCTATGCTACGCTATTCAAAATAATAAACAACTCCCCCCACCCTTTTTTAAATTGTATTCCAGTGAAAAAGAACGGGCCACTGACTTTGCCCGATGTAAAATGTATTACAAGCGGAAATTAGAAGAAGCAAAGAATTATTGTCCGGTATTAGATGGACTTTGATATTAAGTAGTCAGTCTGTCACTTTCCTTTCATCCCTGTGTTAAGTATTGTCCAAATAGTGTCAGTTTAGAAGCATAAAGGAATCGCTATGTTTGGGTTTTCTTTTTAGGAACTCCATCCTTTTGAGAATCATTCCCCCTCGGGTAAGGACACCCCTCCTGAAGGAAATCCTTTGCGGTTTCTGTTTCGACTGTCTTTGACCGCACAGTAGCATATTTTGTTTCGCAAGCAACCTTTTGATAAAAGGAAATGGTAGGTTTTGGCTTACCTATTTTGTTCTGTCATTTTGGGTTCGTTTTGTCTGGGTTGGGGGTGTTTTTGTGCTCGAAAAATTGTCCTCCCTCGGCCATGCTCCGGATTTCCCTTTCTCCTTTTCGCTATAGGAACCGGGCAGCCGTTTTTCCCTTGCTTTATTCAGTGACGTCCAGGGGAGGGCTTTCTCAATTACTTAAACTCTGTAAATTTAACATACAATTCAGACTACAAGGGTTAGATATGCATTATATAAAGGTTGAAATACTATTATAATTTTTTTTTTATTTTTATGTTAGTAAAATGCACTTTCTATATACAAATGTTGGGTTTGTTTAAATGCTTTGCTGATTGTCAGATGAAATGACCAATCAGATTATTGGTGTGTCTTTAAATGTAAGGCTAGGACTGAAATGGATCAGATCGATCCTGGTGTTGTACCTGTAACACCTACCTGGGCAGTTATGCTACTCCTGCAATCTAAGGACTGGATTCATGGACTGAAATGCTGGGTGTTATTCTTTTATTTGAATTATTTTGAAAGTTCGCTTTTGTTTCTGTTTTGTCCTCAGATGTTATTTGGAATTCTGCCAATAAAAGGCTATGGACTTCAGCTTCATTATGGTCTCCCGATGAATGTTGTTGCCAGATGCTCAGCCTCTCACATAGTGTTTTGTAAATGTTTTAATTTTTTTTTTTTTCCCTCTGGGGTGCAACCATTTGGCTTAGGAAATACAAGCAACCTCTGTCTAACAAACCCTACCTTGTCAACGATTTTCCTGACAGTTGTATTGTGTAGCCTATCTGACATTTCTGGCATTTAGATAATATCATTAGTTACAATATTTTCTGCCTGGTCCTTCTTGATCTGGTGCTCATAAATGGGGAGCATGTACAGTAAATAATGGTCAGGAGCCACTGGGTGGAAGTGATCATTGCACAGTGTGGTTCCAGTTGGATATGGGCAGGAAGGCATCCCAAGTAAGACCAAAATCTTGGATTTCAGGAGGATGGACTTCAGGAAAATGGGCAGTGCTAAGGAGCCATCTGGCAGGCATCAGAGCAGATATTGGGGTGGACCAAGGTGATCCATCATTAAGGAAAGAATACTGGTTGCCACAGATAAGTGTGGTAGGCTCAGGTGTAAGAACACAAGGGCCAAAGTGGTTAGCTGGTTCAGTTATGGGGTTGCCCAGGCAGTAAGGGAAAGAGGTTGGCCTATAGAAAATTCAGGAAGACCAAAAGAGAGGTGGATAGGAAAATTACCTAAGGTTGGCTAGTGAGGCAAGTAAGGAAGTCCAGCAAGCAAAGGCACAGAAGGAGCTGCAGATAGCTGAAGGAATTAAGAAGGGGGGGGAAGGCTTTCTCTTGCTGTATAAGTGAGAAAAGAGACAAGAAGGAAGGGATTGTTAGGCTTAAGAAAGGGGTGGAGTGGGTGGAGGATAATGGGGGAAAAGCAGAGATACTAAATGAATACTTCTGTTCTGTCTTCACCAGGGAGAAGGATGGACCAGTGCCTTCAGGAGGGAAAAGAGGAGCAGGGAGGGAGGGGAACACAGATGTAGTGATAGAGAAGGATAGAGTGAGGGAGAGTCTACTGGCATTGAAGGTGGACAAATCACCGGGCCCAGACGGAGTACATCCAAGGGTACTAAAGGAATTGGTTGAGGAGCTGGCAGGGCCACTGGCTGACCTATTTAATAGCTCACTAGAGTCAGGCGTGGTACCGCAGGACTGGAGAACAGCACATGTAGTGCCCCTCCACAAAAAGTGGTCCTAAGGATGTCCCAGGGAATTATAGACCAGTCAGTCTGACCTCCATTGTGGCAAGCTCATGGAGACCATACTAAAGGAAAGGTTGGTGGAATATCTAGAGGACCATGGTCTTCAGGATGCGAGGCAGCATGGGTTCATGGGGGGGGGGGTGAGATTGTGTCAAACTAATCTGATTGACTTCTTTGACTGTGTCACTAAGACAGTAGATGGGCCAAGCAGTAGACATGCTCTATCTATCTTGATTTCAGCAAGGTCTTTGACTCTGTGCCCCACAAAAGGTTGATATGGAAGTTGGTGGATCTTGGGGTTGGAGAAACAATGGCCAGATGGGTGGAAAACTGCCTGAGAATCAGACGCAGATGGTGGTTGTGTGGGGGGAGAGTTGTCTGGTACCAGAGAGGTAACCAGTGGGGTTCCATAGGGCTCTGTGCTGGAGCCGGTGTTGTTTGATGTCTTCATCAGTGACATTGGGGATGGCATTAAGGGCAAAATATACCTATTCTTGAATGACACCAAGCTCTGCAGGAGAGTGGACACAGTTGAAGGATACAGGACCTACAAGAAGATCTGGAAAAGCTGGGAGGTGTCCAGGATCTGGCAGTGTGGCTTCTATGCCAAAAAATGCAAAGTTATGCATATAGGAGTCAAGAATCCCAGGACAGAGTACTACCTGGGTGGAGTCTGAGTATCTGCATCAGAGGGGGAGAAGGACCTGGGAGTGATGATCACTAGTGACCTGAAGCACTCCACGCAGTGCAAGAAAGCAGCAGCAAAGGCAAACAAGATGCTGGGATGCATATCTAGGGGTATCACTAGTAGAAGAGAGGAGGTTATACTGCCCTTGTACAGGTCACTGGTAAAGTCACATCTAGAGTATGGAGTTCAGTACTGGTGCCCACACCTCAAAAAGGACATTAACCTGCTGGAGAAGGTCCAGAGGAGGGCTACAAAGATGATAGTGGGTCAGCAGGGTAAGGCATATGAGTAGAGGTTGAGGGCACTGAGCATTTACTCTCTAGAAAGCAGAGAGAGGGCGTGATTGGGACCTTAAGTACTTGAAAGGGATAAATAAAGTTGATAAGGAGTGTCTCTTTAAGCTGAGTGGCAACCATAACACTAGGGCACACAGTCTTAAGCTGGAGGGTGGGAGGTTTAGGAGGCAGGTTAGGAAGCACTTCTTCGCAGAGAGGGTGGTGGACACTTGGAATGCACTGCCGGAAGAGTTCATCTTGTTGAAGACAGTGGGCAGCTTTAAGAGAGGCTGGGATAGGCATGGGGGAAAGTAATGATCATGGGTAGGGAGGATGGGAGGAGTGGGCAGGGAGGGCAGGGACATTAGCTCAAGCTGTGGACCCTGCAATACGAGCAGACTTGATGAACTAAGTGGCCTTCTTCTTATGTTCCTGTATGAAGTCTTGCTGCTTCTAAACCGTGGTTCATGGGTCAGTGGGAAACGTGCTTCTAGCATGTGAGCATGTGTTGCGACTAAGACAGTTTTCATTGGGCAGCAGTTTCTGGTGTTTCTTGCATTGAACCTGTGATACGGTTTTCAGTGCTGCATACAAAGGGGCTTTCAAAACAAAAACAGCAGTGGCACATGTAAAATTCAGTGGTATGCTGTTTACTGTAACATATGTTTTCTATGCCATGTGGTTGTCCTTCTTGCTGTTCGTCTGGGAGATCGGAGGGCAACTGAGGCTAACTGCTAGCCATGCTGATAAAGTGCTGATACAGTAAATGCACTCGCACTCAACATCGTAACGGCACTTAATTTCGTTTTGTAGTTTGGGTAGAGTGCAAAAATTTAAAAACAGCTGTTCTCCGGTTCAGCCACATGGACGCGATTATGAAATCGGGATCAGGAAGCGAGATTGGAGGGAGCAACAGCATTTGTACTGACGTACTGTGAAGGTAAAATACGGTCATATGTGAGTTTCTTGAACTAGTATGATGGTGGAAGAGAACCCAGATTAATACTATACTGTATATACTAACATAAAAAAAGTGTCTCATTATAATCAGTGGGAACCCTGGCCATGCGTATTCTAATTATCCAAACTGATCTGATGTTGCCCACGCAGTTCAGATAATCAAGGTTGTACTGTATGTATCAGTACCAGTGTAAATATTTTTTTTTTTTTTTTAATTTGCATTTTTCCGCCTCTAGCTGCCGACCAATGTTCAGCCGGTCACGAGCAGGCACTCCACCCCCACATCGGCCTTGGGTCCTCAATACCCCGTGGCTTACCCCCCACGGTGGGGCTGCGGGATGGAGAGTGCGAGACATCCCGCAGAGACCGTAGTTGGTCGGAGGACTGGCCTGGGGGGGCTAATCAAAGCAGCGGCGGGCTTCATGGAGGGCGGCCGGCAGCCGTCCATTTTCCTCTTTTTCCGGGGAGGCGGGGTCGTGCAATGACGCCCAGCATCCGCCCCACCTCCTACAGTCTTTGCGCAGCAGCGTGGGTGCTCCTGGCCTCCGCTAGGAGTCCCCATCGCCCCGGATGCTACCCCATCCCTCCCCCGGAGAAGGAGAGCAGTCCAACGGACACTCGATCCTTCTCCCCGGCTGCCTCCGGCGACTTCGGGTCATTCGAACCCAGGTCACCGGTGCATGGCGGAAATCCAACCGCTGCGCCCGCCAGACGTTGCTTCAGTGTAAATAATTAACGGTTAGGATTAAAAAAAAAAAAAAACTCGCAGTGCTCAGCATAAGAGACAAGTAGAAAAGTAAATTTTACATGCATGCTAAATAGCTTTATGGAAAAAAAAGTTGGACTACTGCTTTCAAGAGCAGCTGACAGTTGTAATCTCAATCAGGCAACTTGCACCAGGGAATTGCCAGCCTGAGCAGCTAATTCGGCCCAAATATCTGTTTCCTTGTCCATGACGTGACTAAATATTTTATTGAAAATACCACTGTTGTAACTTCCGGTATCAAGCTGAGTGGTTGCCATGTGCTACAGTCCCACTCCCAAAATCAGTACCTTGATGATACAAAGTGGGGGAACAGTATTGCAGACCATTACCATCAATTTTACAAGGATCAAGTGGACTCTCTTAAAGATCAGTCTACTAACGTTGCTGGTAGGTCTACATGTGTGTAGCTGCAGTTTACATTTTATGCATTTAATGCTTGGAGGCAGTATAGCGCAGTGGGTTAAGGCTCTGAGCTGCAGATCTGGAGTCCTGGGTTTGAATCCCACAGCTGCCTAGATGCAAACTGTGTTATCCTGAGCAGGTCACTTAACTTTCTTGTGCTTCCAGGTCGCATCTGGAAACAAGCTTTGGCTTAGTGTGCTACTCCTCGTTAAACAATGTTCCCTTCCCTCTTCCCTAACCGTTTACATGTAGAACTGCCTACAAAGTTAGTGGAATGTTGTCAGCTTAGTATTTATTTCCTGGTGAAACTTTTGAAATGAATAAGTAAGTAAATAAATAAGTGATCTTTAGAGAGTCCATTACCCTGATCCTTGTAAAAGGTATAGTGAGTGCCTGCTGCCCTGCCTTGTTCCCCACTTTGCATCATCAAAGTGCTGATCTTGGGGGCATGGCTCCAGTGCTCAGCTCACTTAGGAAGTTACAAGTGTGGCATTGTAATAAAAGATTTATTTATATCATGGACAAAAAAATTCCTACATGGGCTAAATTAGCTCCTTGGGCAGACAGCTCCTTGGTGTAAGTTTCCTGCTTGGATGATGTCACCTTCTCTTTAAGGTAAGTGCCTAGATTTATTAATTTCCTTTCTGCTGTGGACATTTCTTGTGGTGTGAGTGCATTGTGGTGCCACCTGGGAGACTGCGGTTTGCACACAAGCTACGAGTCCCACCGTGGCGCCAGCTGGAGGCTGAGCATTTCCTAGAAAAGACACTCTGATCCCAAGGAGGGCACAGGCAACCAAGCATTCACCCTGCTAGTCGCGTGCTCTGCCAGCCCGAGGAAGGGTGCAGCCAAGGCCACTCCAATCCTCAAGGTGGGAGTTGGGGATGGAACCCTGGATCCCACAATGTGATGGACGAGGGCATCATGGGAAGTGAGGCATTCGACATTCAGGGAAGGAGAGTGTGGGACACATGTCATTTCCACACACACACACACACACACACACACACACACACACACCCACCTGACCGATCAAGCAGCGCATTGGCATCCATTAGGAAGGTAGCTGTTTGCTCACCATCTTGGCTGGAGGTAGGGTACAGCCCAGATGGCTTCAGTTGTTATTATTAAATCACTTCCATGATTCCAGCCAATCAACGCACAGAAACACTGTACCTCTTATCCCGTGTACAGTGGTTTCTCATGCAGAAACGTTGGGAGTGGTATGTTCCACTTCACAGGGGAGGGGCCTTCATTTAACTTTTAAAATAAAAAATACTTTAGACTTACTATAAATTACTCTAGCTACGTATTTTGTTTTGTTTGTTTTTATTGCTTATTTTAAAATGCTTAAACTTATACAATTTCAACAAGGGACAATAATTTAGTGACTTAAAAAAAACTTCAGTGTTGTAAAAGAAAATTATTCATACTATGAAATAGTTGATATAGAGTCTTGCACGTAAACCTGACCATTGCTTTCAAGGCCATTAGCAACCATATACTAACCAGGTTTTTTCTCACTGCCCACAGAGCATACTTTGACAGTAGTTTTGGGGCATAATAAAATGCTAGGGCCTCTGTGGGTTGTGTCTTATGGTATAAGAGACTCCTTTCTTGAGGTTTAGGTGAGTCAGAACTGTTCAGCTTCCCTCTGCAGTTCTCTCACGCAAACCTCATGCTTAGAGTCTCTTATACCATAACAGACACCTAGCAAAGGCCCTGTTAACCTGCAGGACAAGGGAACAAGTGGAAAAAGAGGAAAAAATTGGGAACATGTAACACTAAAAAAAAAATACTGAATGATGACATTTCTTTTCTGGCTGTCAAGCACTGCATGAGTAGGAGTAACATTCTGGCAGTTACAGTGATTTATCAGTTTCCTGCAAAACAATTACTTTATAATATATGGGGAGCCCTTATTATTAACTGAAATCAAGCAGATTACAACCTTATAATGTATGTTAGAACGCTGTTAACCTTAGGAAATCATCATTTCCTAAGGTTGTTAACCTATCGATGTGACGAGATATGTTGTTAACCTATCGATCCGCCACATCGAGCAGGTTAACAACAGCTGAGTGGTTCGCGCATGTGCGCCGCTTTTTCTCGCCGACAATGAAACCGACTGAAGGGAAACCGACGGAAGGACTGAAGGGCCGGCGCGTGACTTTTAAAAACGCCCTTTTTTTTTTTGATAGTGGACCATACACTATAAAATAATGTATGGTCCTCTATCGGCAACCGGTCGATTTGGCGCTCGAGGCTGTTATGGCGACGTAAACCTCGAGCCGCTTCGAGGTTTACATGGTCACCCTGGCAACCTCTCGACTGTTAACTGACCGGTTAACGATAGAGGACCATACATTATCCTCTATGTTATGCCATTGTTATGACATCACTCTGTTGTTAACCCTTCTTAAGTATGTCACATCAATAGTATAACAAAACGGAATGCTCACAACAATCAAAGTTCTAACAAAACAGAATGCTCACAACATTTAATTTTCTAACAAAACAGAATGCTCACAACAATCAATGTTCTGTAAAGTAATTCAGTAAAGTAATTCAATCTGCAATTACACAATCTTGGTAGCCCATACACTATAAAATATAATGTATGGTTTTTGGTTAACAACCACTCCGAAAACACTTCTTGAGGTTGCCTTGACATCTGAAAACCTCTCGAGCTGTGCTCTCGAGGTTTACAATGTCACGGCAACCTCTCGATGTGTTTACAGTGTGGTTATTAACCAAAGACCATACATTATCCTCTATGTGGCATCAGCAGAACACAAATCTCATAGCATTCCAAAAGAATTAGAATGTCAGGACATTTTATTTTAATATGAAATAAATTTACACAAAACCAGACTCTTGCCCCTTAGATGTTATCTGCCACTTTTTGTGATGTCAGAATAATTTCTGTGGCAACAGGTTATGGTGTCATAAGCAGGTAGTTATGACTTTACGGCAGCTATAAGCAACTTGAACAGATAACATCCAAGGTAACAAGATTCTGTTTTAATGAAGTAATAGAAAATGGAAGGTCGTGGAATTCAGATGTTGGGTGGAGAGGGTGTAACTGAGTTCTGTTGATGCTAACTGTGGTATTTTTGCTGCAGACCAGAAAATCTCTGCAGGAATGGCTGATCAGTTCTCAGACTGAAATACAATGACATTTTGTTTTATATAACATCTTACTGACACACTTTATCCCAAAGCACTTTACAAAGTAACAAGTTAGATATTGGTAATACAGAAGATGCATGTGGTATACATACATGTATGGGCAGACTGGATGGGCCTTGCGGTCCTTATCTGCCCGTCAACGTCTATGTCACATGTTTCTATGTAGCAGCCACTATGCATGCTGATACTACATATGCAACTGTATTACAGTGGAACCTGTGTCACTAAGCGAGGGAATGTTGACCCTAACACTGGGGATAAGTACTGTTCGAGAAACATACCTTGAGATCCTTCCCTTCCACCTGCACAGCCACCAGAAATGTGCCGAAGGAACCTCATTTTAATGTTGCTCCTGGAAAACAGCACCTCCAACAGTGCACCTCCCAACACACACGCACACTCTGTCTCTGTCTCACTCCCATCACCTACTGCAGTGTCAGTGTTGGACACTGGCACAGATGCCTGCTGTAGGGCTTGAACTCATGACCAGCTGATCTTGGCACTTAGACGAGCGCTACCAACTAAACAAATTGAGTATAATCACTGCAGTGCAGCAGGAAGGGCAGACAAGTCCTGTCCTGTCCTTCACCATAACACTGTGTTATTGTTTTAAATATATCCAGTAAATGTTGCTCATGGCAGAAAAATGCTAATTATATGGGCTTTCCTTGCAGTATTCCGGCTGGGCAACACAATGCATGCAGTCGAAGCAGCCAAGAGAACATTCCAGGTGTCAGACCCTGTGCTCCGCTTTTGCCTCACTGTCTCCAGCTTGAACCGGGCAGTTTACTTTATATGTGACAACATGCTGTGGGCCAGTAGTGTTGGCCTCCTTTCCAACTTTGACAAGGACAAGTGGGGCTTGAGTGCTTCTAGGTACTACTGCTTTGCACTGATAATGAGCCTTGTGCGAGACCTGTACGAGGTTGCCCAGCTCATGGAGCAGAAGACAAAGGACCCAAAGCACCAACAGGAGGTCGGCCAGCACAAGCAGCACAACAACCACCACCAGAACAACAAAAGTGAAGTACGTGCAACAGAGGTCAGACCCCAGTTGTTCTTCATCCTGCTCTTTCACATTCTCAAGAGTAATCCCCCATTACTACTGGACTTGGTGAAGAACTTGTGTGATATATTCATTCCTCTAGATAGGCTTGGTGTTTACAAGACCAGCCCCACAGTTGTGGGGCTTTGCGGCCTCCTCTCCTCTTTGCTGGGCATACTCACTGTGGCTAGGCCAGTTCTCAGGCTGAAACCATAAAAAGTTGATGGCTAGCCATGGTAATATCAGAGGTGAGTAGCTATAAGTTGTACTCTGCTAGCATAAGCAGACCCTAGTTGTGCTCTGAAAAGTTTTGTTTTTGTCCCTGGAAGCCAGCATTTTCATTTTTTGGAATTGATTGAAAAAATACCCCATGGGGTGAAGGGGGTATCATACTCAAAGGGAAGCCCTGAGTAACTGAGTTTAGGTCCAACAGCAGCTGTTTACAGGTGTGGGAAACTGCTAGCCTGGGTAGACCTCCTAGTGTCTTTGTCACAGTACAGCTTTGTGAAAAAGAATATAAGTGAATGACTGTGGGTCCAACAGCAGCTTTTATGCAGGAGTGAGGTGTTGCTAGCCTGGGCAAACTTCATAATATCTTTGTCGCAATACAGCTGTACGAGAGAGAGAATGTGAGCAAGTGACTGTGTTTTGGTCCACCAACAGCTGTATAAAGCTGTGGAAGACTGCTAGCCTGGGCAGAGCTAGAGCAAAAGCAGTCAGCTACAGCAACCGAGGCTGGAGCTACGGACGAAAAACAGACGGTTGTACCAAAAAACAGTAGCACTCACAGCACTGGTATAAAAAGTGTATCAAAATAGGACTTGGCTAAAAACTTGCTTTATTAAGTCATAAAACATAGTATAAAAACAGCATGAGAGCAGACACTCGTCCCAGCAGGTAGCCAACAGTTTTGCAGCGTTCTCATGTGCTTTCTCGAGCTTGGCCTATCTAATAGGATGTAGCCATTTAAACAGCCAGACCAATTAAGGTACTTTGCGTAATCAACATTAAACTTAGAATTAAAGTAGTAGCCACACTCAAGGCATGGCTAAGCTAAACTAATGTAAAACTATTTGCCTAATATAGGTGTGTTATTAACTTATAATTATATGTGTGTTTTTTTCTGTTGTGTATCATATGGTGGATATTTAGCTAGATGTTGTACCATATTTTTTCTCAAAATAATATTTATGTTTGTACCTGGTAACATAGTGTTTATTCATTATGTTTGCTTGCATGCATGCACAAGAAACATGCTGTAGCAGGTTGTGGAGGTGCAACGGTGTTGTTGCCAATGCTGCCACTGCTTTTTGGGGCTTGTGTCTGTGTCACCAATGAAGGAGCATGCTGGCTGTGACAGTAGTTTTCAAGCATGTCACCAACTTGAAAGAAATTCGCTGCCATCAGGGAGTGCCCGATCAATGCAGGGCATAGCCACGCTCTCCCTGCCTGCTTTGCGCCATCTGGCCATGAGCAGCATGGTGTGTGTGGGTGGGGCACTGTCAGCTTCTGCGTGTGACCGCTTCACAGGGCTGCTTCTATGGCGGTTGGAGACACAGTGCAAGGGACGTGGCTCACCTCGTAATATATTCTTTCTTTCCTGCTGCCAGAAAGACATAAGAAGGCTGTTGGGATTTTGAAACAGCCTGACAGCTCTCCGGGGACCCAGGGCATTAAGTGTTCTCATTGCTAGTAGCGGATCCGGGGAGGGGAGGGGCGCTCGGTGCAACCACACTCCCCAGTAAGATTCCCTGTATAAAAATAATTTAATTATTCACCCCTCCACAGGCTGCTGTGGCAGTGCCACGCGCTGCAGACTGAGCAGTTGACTTTGTGAATCATGATCCATGGACACACAGAGTCTCGACTGTCTGTGGGATTAAAGAAGCAGCGAGTTGCTGCAAGTACCTGACTCCCAGACACACAGTGACTGAATTAAGTGTAAAAGACAAAGGCAAGGCGGCCAGCTGGTACAACTCGAGGGGCGCTGGTGAGGGCCAGTCAGAGCAGTTCCCAACTTCCCAGTGCACAAATCGGTTGTGATTGGTTCAGTGAGGAGAGCCAGTTACTCAGCCAATCACAAACGCCGTGGCTCTTCAGGCTGTCAGCACTCAAAGTCAGAATCAGTGGGAAGGGAGCGAGAAAAGTGTGTTCCAGGTGATGGTGGGTTCACCATCCATTCCTGCCCTTCCGTTTGTCTGATACAGCGAGGAGGAATATGTCTGGGATGGGATTGTAGCATCAGGAGTGAAATGGAGGATAATAATAAATATTTAATATATTGATACCGCTCACCTTGCGTTCTGCCCGGTGGCCGTTGACATTATTGTCTTGTTGATGTTGGAACTTGTGGGCTCGACTTGTGGCGGTGCTGTGGTGCTTGGCTCATCTTTTTCAGTCAGCAGCAACAGCCTCAGGCCAGCAGCAACAACAGAAAAAGTCACAACAGTGAGACTAACCTGACTGACAGCAGTCACTGTGGTGGTTGGCAGCAGCAGCACTTTTTCCAAGTCGACTCTTTCGAGGTAGGTAGGTTGGAACTTGGTTTTGACTTTTGGTTGGGGGGGGTATTGTTTTTTATGGGCCCTGAGGGACAGGGGGGCCTCAGCCTCGACTGCATTAAGTGGCTCGGGGTCCAGTGTTACTTACTGTATGAATGCAACTTGCATATGCAATAAACTAGGCATGGATAGTATGCCAGTTCCTTAGTTCCCACATAGGCTGCCTTAGAGTTAGAGCAGAGCAGCAACACAAAAAATGCTCATTCATCTTTATTGCTATGTGCACTGTGTGAGGTGTCACTACTAAGATAATATCTGACAGAAGATGGCCCAGTGGTGAATCTGAAGACCGATACAGTGTTGGCCATCAGCATGTACAGATATGCCAGTTGGGTACTGCAGCAGACCCTTGCACATGTGCTGCTGCAATCTGTTAACAGAAAAATGAAAACAAAAGATCCTTTTTGATCTGTTAATTGTACAGTGTTGCAGCCATTGGGAAATAGCACATTGCAGAAATGAACATGCTGTGGACCAGCATGATATAGTCTGACTCATCAAGTAATCTGGGGGAGGTGTTTGCCCAAGCACTGACCAGTATTGCTTCTAAAGGAGATCACTATTGTTGTATGTACCATGTGGGTCTTTGTTCACAGAACCAATCTGTATTTTTTCCTTCCCCTCAGATTGCCACAGCGACAGGCCGACCAGCCAGTGTTTAGACATCACAGTCAATGAGTCTTGTTATCTGTAGAAGTCAGAATGAAGGGGTATGGGTTCAAGAGTAGAAGGAAGGAACTGGGAAATGACAACTGGCATCTGGCATTCCTCACAGGGTAGGAAATTTGCTGTTCAAACAACATGAAGTCTTGCTATATTATGACATACGCAGTGAGTCCCAACCTTCAAACTGCTCCGGAGGTGAAAGAGTTAACTTTCCATGCCAGGCATGGAACGCTGAGCTCGAGCTCAGTTGAAACTCTGTCTGTTGTTCTTCAAACTCAAACCGTCAGAGTCTTTACTCCGCCTCACTGAACAGTCGCTCCGGAGATTTCTCCTTCTGCTCCGTTCATTTTGTCGGTTAAACTATTGTTTTTCTCGGTTTTTGACCGAAATTAAACCGCAGCCGGTCAGTTCAGACTCTGTCTGTGGTATTTGTGAGTACTAGATAGGTTTACATTGATTTCTATTCTGTGTGGAACTTGTATACGGTTTATCGGTTCGGTTTGAACCGATCAGATTGTTTAAAATATATTAATCTGTCATTTAGAGTGTGGTTACCGGTTCTTATTGGTTCTAAAAAAACTGGATTTTATTACGGTTTTTCCACGACCCGTGACACGGTTGGGAACCGATAAGAGGGTCTTACCTGGCGGATTGCCATAAATGG
Organism: Neoceratodus forsteri; assembly: GCA_016271365.2. Taxonomy (NCBI): domain Eukaryota; kingdom Metazoa; phylum Chordata; order Ceratodontiformes; family Ceratodontidae; genus Neoceratodus; species Neoceratodus forsteri. The sequence continues at coordinate 519,693,136 of CM028129.1, read as the reverse complement.
GTAAGTTTGGTTAGGACTGGCACTATGTCTTAGAAACCCAAAAGAAAAACCGGGCCCACTGGGTTTCAACACTGCAGTGTCTGTGGGGAAGTCTTTGCCAAGGCTGACCCCCACACCACCTGTGTTTATTGTCTGGGGTTTGACCACCTCAGTGCAGACTGCCAGATTTGTAAAAATTTTCCTGCAGCTACCCTGGAAAAGAGAGTTGGTAGGCTCGGGGAAAGGGAGGCCAAAATGTCAGCTGAACTGGATGGCCAGCCCAGTTCGGTTTCAACCGAACCGGAGGGAGTGCCCTCTGACCAGGGCGAGATTTCCTCAGGCAAAAGGAGATCCGACTCCAAGGATTTGGTTCCAGCAAAACGAACTAGGAAATCAGCTGGTGTGGAGCCAAAACGTTCCTCTCCAACCGCTGAAGAAATAGCCAAAGCAATTAAAACTGTCCAGTCGCTTTCCCTGGTTCCGACCCGAACCGCACCATCAGGTAAGCGTCCGTCTGGTTGGTTCCACCAGTTCAAGAGTATGATGTAGAGGAATATTATGAACCAGAGGAGGGGGAAGAGGAGTATGAGGAGAGTGAATGTGGATTTGAAAGACTGGATGTGCCCATTGACCTGGACATCTCCCCAGACAGACCTTCAGGAGTGTCTCCTACTAGGCTTTCTGAGTCCCCTTCTCATTTTATGCTTTATAAGAAAGTGGCTGAAACCCTCCAGCTCCCTATGGAGGAAGCTGTGGATGATCAAGAGGATCCTGACTATGTGGAAATGATGGATATCCCAGAGTCAAGGAGGCTGTCTATTCCTTTGCATAAATCTTTTGGGAAACAGACAGTATAAATTCTAAAAACTCCTCACACTATACCTCCTGTCGATCAGAGAATGGACAAGAGGTCATGGAGGTGAGAGGTGGGCTGTGCCAGTTGCCAGTTGGGGAAGGGTGAGGGGTGCTGGGTGGGCTGCTGGCACGGCTGGGTGGGGGGTGGGGGGCTACTAGACTACCAGAAAATTGGAAATCCTGATCTATTTCATTATGATGGGGGGGCCTAGACTACCAGGGATATGAACAATGATTATAATTTAATATACATCGGGGCACTTAGACTACCAGGAATCTAAAAACAATATTTATCAAATACACACTGGGGAGCCACTAGACTACCAAAAATTGCAGATGGTTATATATATTTTATATGATGGGGGGCACTAGACTACCAGGGATATGAATTACAATTATTTAATACAGATCGGGGGCCACTAGACTACCAAGGATATAAAAAAAAATATTTATGACACAGACATTGGGAGGGGGCACTAGAGATCATTATTTATTTTATTATGAATGGGGAGGGCGCTAGACTACCAGGGATATTTAAAACATATTTTTTTCATTCAGATGGGGCAGAACGAAGCCCCCTGAGCAAAACCCTGCTTCATTTAACCTGATAGGGCAGCCTTGGGCTGAAAATGTTTTTTTTTTTTTTTTAAATCTGGCCATCTGGTCACTCGCTCTTTGTTCACGAGCAAGCAATTTCTTTGATCGCGATCCTGCAAATTCTTTGATTGCGAAATTCTTTGATCGCGATCATGCACCGCAAGTGAGAGACGAGATGGCCAGATTAAAAAAATCAATTTTCTCAGCCCAGGGGTGTCCTAGGAAGACAAATGAGGGTGGGTTGTACTCAGGGAGCTTAGTTCTGATGAACCATGGCGGTGATTTACCGCAATTCTTTGAATTTTGTAAATTAGAACAGTTTTTATTCTTTGGTCGTGACCCTGCAAATTCTTTGATCACGAGCCTGCAAATTCTTTGATCACAAGATTCTTCGATCCCGATCATGCATCACAAGGAGGGACGAGATGGCCAGATTTTTTTTATAATGGAATAGATAGGGAAATTTTACCAATCTTTAAGACTGAATATCTCGGCACTGGTTTGGTCTTTTTACTTGAAATTTGGAGGGTGTTTATGGCATGTACTGCAGATGTGAATTATGGTATTTATGTGTTGGAGAAAATGTTTTTGTGGAGATATTGCATGATGCATTTTATGTGTTGCGGACAGTGTTTTGATTGTGCTGGTGGCTTGAAATTGATAGGGTGCCTAGCCTAAGTGTCATGGATGTAGTTTTCAGATGTTGTGCTTGTTAAATGTCAACAGGCGTGGAACTGTGCCACTCTGACAAATGAAAACTTCAAATTCTGACACGTTATATCTCGGACATGGCTTGGTCTTTTACTTGAAATTTGGAGGGTGCTGACAACATGTCCTGTAGATGTCAATAGCAGTGTTTATGTATTGGACAATATATTTTTGTGGAGATACTGTGTGGCGAGTTTACATTTTCTGGACAGCATTTTCTATTGCTCTACTAGATTAACATTTGTTTGGTGGCTGGCCTTGCTGTTGTCAATGTACTTTTAGTCATTGGGTGTATAGCGTGTTGTACAAGCTGGTGGAAGCACGGGGCCCTCCACCAACTAGCAACTTTCTACTTTTTCTATCCTTTCTTAAAAAGCAATGAAATTCTATGCAAAAAACTTCATTAATGCATTGGCTAGGGTTCTTCCACAGTAGAAAAGAGTGAGGAAATTCGATTTTAGGGTTCCACCCCTGCACCCACCCCAGCCGCCCCCACCAACGGGTGCATGCGTTAGGGTCGTCGGCCCTAACACTCACCCAATTCTCCTACACTACACCACCTCAGCTTGTTTACACATGGGATGGGGTGAGAGTTAGGACGATGATTCCAATGCACACCTCTGATACCTGTTGGTGGGCGGCTGGGTGTGGTACAAGGGTGGGAATCCTAAAATCGAATTTCCTCGCTTTTTTCACTGTAGAAGAACCCTAACTGATGCATTAACAAAGTTTTTTGCATAGAATATACGATAGTTAGGACTGAGTGCCTCATTTAAGGTTAAATCTGAAATTTGCAGCTTAATAACTTCGCCACCATACTTACTTGATTTGGTATGGAATTTGAATGCACATTCTGGTACCACAGATCTCTGACCTGCCAAGTTTCATAATGGTCGTGTACAGCGCGAGCTTTAGAGTGCTAAAGAACACACAAATTACGTTTTTGTCGTTCTTTGCTCACGCCTACAGGTCGCACGGTTTGCTGTGATCTGGTCCGAAACCTTCAGGGACTATGCAGCCAGGGTCTCTGATGTGCCTTTCAAGATTTCGTGAAAAAATATTAACCAAATCAAAAGTTATTGAAAAACTGTTCCCCATTATAGTCTAAGGGGAAAGGTTAACAAAATATTCAAAAGTGTCGCAAATGCACTTTTTACTTTTGCAAATGACCCATGTACTTTTGCAAATCAGCCATCTTGTTTTCAGTTGGTGGTCAGAGCTTGGCGTTTAAATTTGGGACCCTATAGGGACACAATTATTGCTGTGTTCACCTAGTCAAGCCATGAGGATGCTAGCCATGTCTTTTTAAGGGGGTAAAACACCCCAGAACTATGTTTTTTAAAGTTTTGTAAGCAATAGTGTTGCAAAGTACTTTAGAATATGCGATACTTTTGTGATTTTATTTACGAAAGTGTCGTGATTTGCGAAAGTACTTTGAGACACTATGGCCAAAACAATAGGGAATATTTGCCACCCTGCTGCAAAAGAACGGTTTGGTCTTTTGGGCTGAAATTTGCAGGGAAGAAAGCCAAGATCCCACAGATGTGCCTTTTGGTGGTTTGGTGACAAACTATTAGAGGGCTGCAAAGTTACAGCACCTTGAAGCTGACAATTTTTCCCCACGGGATAACATTACGGTGTTCACCGTGCCTTTCGGGGCCCGTATCTCGAAAACGGTTCGAGATACAGACTTTTCGTCATAAAATTTCTTAGTACCCCACTAGCAAGCTAAGTGCACAACTAGCCTGGAAAGTCATAAATAATAGGAGATTTTTAATTTTTTTCTACGTCGTACGGTTCCTGGGATGTAAGGAATTTAGTACTCCAAGCGCTCATTTTCTGGTATGAGGGCCATTATTGTGGCCCATTCTTTCTATTCACTGTGCTTCTGAATGCACCTTTTGGGACAAAAGCACATGCGTTCCGATTACTGTTAGCATTTACTTTTCCGCTTGCACTTCCATTATCATTTGCATTACCGTTAACATTTTGGTCAATGTGTGTGTTACCGTTTGCGCCTTTGCTTAACCGTTTGCATTACTGTTTCCTTTTTGCATCACCCTTTTTGTTACCATTTCGTTTCATTTCCGTTACCATTTGTGTTTGCACTTGCGTGACTGTAACCGTTTGCGTTACCATTTTACGCTTGCGTTCCGTTACTATTACTGTTTGGTTTGCGTTTACATTTCTGCTTGCATTAGTTTCCTTTTGCATCACCGTTACTGCTAGCATTGCCATTACTGTTTGCATCTGTACTTGCATTTCCATTGCCGTTTGCATTTACATTTGCATCAGCGTTACCATTATCATTAGTGTTTCTGTTTACGTTAATGTCACCATTTGCGCTTGCGTTAACATAACTGTTTGTGTTTGCGTTTCCATTTGCATCATTGTTAGCGTTACCATTAGCGTTTGTGTTTACTATACCATTACTATTTGCATTTGCGTTTCCGTCACTGTTACCGTTAGCATTACCGTTACCATTTCCTTTTGCTTCACCGTTACCATTAGCAGTACCATTATTGTTTGCATTTGTACTTTCGTTTCCATTGCCATTTCCATTTGCATTTCCGTTTGCGTCACCGTTACTGTTATCGTTTCTGTTTACTTTACCATTTATGTTTGCATTTGTACTTGCGTTTACGTAACCGTTTGTGTTTGTGTTATTGTTTGCATCACTGTTAGCATTACCATTAGCATTTGCATTAATGGTCCCTTTACTGTTTGAGTTTGCTTTTGCACTTGCGTTTACGTCACCGTTAATGTCTGTCTTACTGTTTACGCTGTGTCACCATCACTGTTAGCATTTGAGTTTCCACTTACATTACCATTTGCACTTCCATTGTCATCGTTTGCTTTTCATTACCATTTGCATTTATGTTTCTGCTTGCATTTATGTAACTGTTTGTGTTATTGTTTCCATTTGTGTCACCACTGGCGCCCTGTTTGTGTTTGCGCTTAAACATCACATTTTGTGTGTAATTATAACTTTACACCTGTTGAACGGATTTGTGCGACATTTGCAATATTTGGTCCACTATGGTACTTCTGTGCATTTACAAATTTTCACTTGACATCTGCATACGTTTTTTGCACAATGAAGTGCCAAAAATGTATTTTTCGGCACTCGTATGTCATTTTATGCTCGTGCTGCTCTGCAACCGCTGAAGAGATTTGGATAAGATTTGGTGTACATGGAGTGGAATGCTACATCTATTGATTTACCAATTCCTATTTCACTGGTACATATGGTTTTTGCACAGTGAAGTACAAAAAAGACAGTTTTTCCTATTTTTTTGCACTACCTTGCATGACGATAGTGCTGCCAGTGTGTGGTTTATTGGTCTGAACCTTAGCAGGTAGAAAGACCTTTGTTCAATGAACATGTCAGATTTTGTTTGGTGAAGAAATGTTGTTCTGTTCCAGAGTTATTGCCATTTGAAGTTGGCCCCTCACAGTTAAAGATTTTTCGCCACCAGTTCTGCCATTTTAGTGCGTTTATTGTGATTTCCACCATTTTGTGGTGGAAGACTTCTTAAAGGTACAGAAATGTAAACACTGAATATCTCTGGAATGGTTTAGTCTTTCGCATGAAATTTGGAGGGTGTTGAGTGTGTTGAGTGGATGTCCTAGAGATGTGAATTATGCGGTTTACATGTTGGAAAAGTTATTTGCTGCAGAGATACTGTGTGACACGGTTAACATTTTATGCATAAGCGTTCTTCGTGGTGCTACTGGCTTGAAATTTATAGCGTAGGTAGCCCTAGTGGTACTGAATGTGGCTTGCAGTGCTTTGGTGTGTAAAACGTAACAGGTGCAGAATTATGCCACCCAACGAATGAAAATTTGGTTCATTCCACTTCAATAACTTTTCAACCATGTGTCCAATTTCCTGGCATTTGGAATGTAGAAAGATTAATAACAGATCTCTGACTGTGACAATATATGGGTCACTGGTAGTTATGGTTGCTGAACTGTGTCTGTAAAGTTGTTTGTTTGTGGTGCTGTGTGACCGTTGAACGGATGTTCACACAATTCTGGACACATGGTGTGCTGTGGTATGTGTCTTCTTTACCAGTTTTTGGTTCCATTGGATATATGGTTCTTGTGTAGCGAAGTGGCAAAAATCTTCTTTTCGCACTCCCCGCAGTTTCTCGCGTGATGCTGTGCAACTGTTAATCAGATTCAGATAACATTTGTTATACATGTTGTGGTATGGTACATGTCTTCATTTACTAATTTTCATATATATATATATATATATATATATATATATATATATATATATTCATAAAATGGGTAGGGAAATTTATTGGAATTTATTGGCTGCAGAGCATCACATGACCGCAGTGATATCAGAGCTGACCACACACCTGCACTTTTACCCCCCAAAACAATTTTGACATTTTATAAGATATATATACCATTGTAGGCGGTCGCACTGATATACACACCGAGGATGACCGCCTGCGGCCTCGCGGCGCATAATCGCACACCAATGCGCATGATATCAGAGCGCGATCAAGACACCTCAGAGTGGTATATCTATTTATATACACACACACACACACATATAACACATATATATATATATACACACACACACACACACATACACACATGCCACAGACACCCTTCTTGGTGTAGATAGAGCACTGAGGATCCGACTGCAAAGTGTCAGCAGACAAACTCTGATGAAACTAGAGTGTGACACCATACCGCGGAGACACTCAATTCAATCACGCCATACAAAGACAGGCAAGCTTACTTTTATCTAGGCAGAGCTTGTTGAGCTCTGAGGAAGTGGGACATGCTTCCGGAGAAACGTTAGTGTGTGCATGTGTGACAGCAGGTGCTCCACTGTGTGGTGCAAGTTTGTTTGTGTCACCTATCTGTCATTTAGATTTCATCCGTTATGCTGCTACGATGGAACTATTTTTCATTTAAATAAAAGACAACCTGTGCAGAAATACACACGTTTACGTGTCCTATGACGTTACTGAATTGAGCTTCTCTGGTGCAGTGCTGTACTCTTGATTTTGCCAGGTTTGTTTACTGTAACTTTGCCCACACATCTGCAAGGTCCTTTGGTTTTGCCTCATACTGCACGACCCAGATGATAAGAGTGCTAACACCCCTTTGTTTGTTGAGCTGCAAAGTGTGTCAGAGTAACGCCACTACTACTAACAGTGTTATACTATATAGAGAATACTGGATGGGCAACTATGCACAACCAGTGGTTGTGCATAGAGTTGCCCATCCCATATTTTTTATAGTGTACAGTGCCCCCCAAATAATTTCACACTATTTTATCACTCTTTTATATCCAAAAAAAATATTATTCGCTGCTGCATTTTATTCCCGGGATCACGGCTGGTTGTTAGGCTCAGAACAACTCCATTGCTTAGAATAGCCCATGTGCCCAGCAGCCCGCTCCACACTCACTCTACCACTCCACTGATTAATGAATGAGCAAGCATAAGCAGGCTAAAGCAGACCAATGGGAGGAGGGTATCATATGAGATAGGAAACAAGGGGCAATTTAATCTAGAATAAAAAAGTAAAGGTCAAAATATGCAGCACTAACATGCACAGCCATTTTAAGAAGTCTGCTGGAGATGTCAGTTTCTAGATCATTGATATGAATCTTGAAAAGGAGTATACACACACACACACACACATATGCACACATATCTCAGCATCAGCACCGAAATACATAGCACCTGTCTTCAAAATATGGAGCAAGAATGGGAGGTCACGTGGGGCAGCGCTCTTAATGGCAGCTTAATCCACAGCTCTCCCTCTCAACCAGCTGATTCCTTATTTACTGACTTCGAATATTATTTTTAACGTGTTCTCATCAATCGCAGTTCTCTACAACCCACCATCACCTTATATCGGGCGCTTGAGCGACTTCTAATGATTTACGCCAAGGTGTGGTGAAGATAATGGAGGCCGAGATGAAGACCGGGACCAGGCACACGCCAATACTCCTGAAAAGTGGCCAAAAGTCAAGAACCCTGCTTATGGGTTCGGATGCTAAATCTGGCTCTTCTAACATCCCTCCAGCCCGCACAGAGGATCGGTTCCTCCAGGAGCTGATCCCATTCCGTGAAACTGTTCAGGAGATTTTCTTAGCTAAAATCCATGCGCAGTGATCTTGCTTTCTCTAACTACTGAGTAGGCGACTCGGAGGCCTCGCATTAGTTCCTGGAGTCTTGGAAAGCCAAGTGTGAACCCGAGAGTATCTCGCTCAGACAACAAATCGCCAAATTAAAACTAAAGACGGAGGATCTCGAGGGACGCAGCAAGGGGAACAACATTCTGGTGCTGGGTTTACCAGAGGGGGAGGAAGGGCCAGATATCCTGTCTTTTGTGCAAAAGCTTCTAACCAAGATTGTTGGCCCCTCGCCCATCTATCCCTCCTACCACATCGAGCGTACTCACAGATCCCTGAAGCCTGAACCTCCGCCAGGCTCTTCTCCTAGACCCATACTAATCAAGCTGCTTAGTTATCTCGAAGGCAACATATCCTGAATAAAATCAAGAGTCTACAGGCGGTCTTGTGGGAGAATCACACCTTGAGCATTACCCAAGACCTACCACTTGAAACCCGACTGAGGAGATGAGAATTTCATCCGATTATGCACTATGTTGATTTGCAGGGTTCAAGTTCACATGAATTATCCGCCAGGCTGCAAGTTCAACTCGATAATGTCTGGTTTGCCTTCGAGAACTTGATCAAGCCAAGAGGAACTTTCCCAGAGACTTCCTGACCTTTTCAAATGTGGCTGACTGATCTATATAAATATTAGTGTTAAGTTTGCTTACCTCGGCTGAGTGATTTTGGTCTGATTACATGCCTGCATTTATGTTTTTCTGGCCGAGTTGGGTTGGGGGCTGCAGGCCTTCCACGGGGTTGGGGCAATTTGCTTTGTCTGGTCAGGTTGAGGCCTAGGCATTCTTCATCTGAGGCCTCTGCCTCATGGCCCGAGGTGGGGGGATAGAACCCTTAATTCCACTTGTGGTTTCAGGCGGATAGTTTTCGCCGACGGACCGGCTGGGTCCCTACCAGTTTCCCTTCCCCTTCCTTTTCCGGGTTAGGTGATGGCCAGCTCGTGTGATTGGAGCTCTGCTTCACTGCTTTAAATTCTGCTCCTGACGCTGACACACACGGAATGGAGCGAATGATGCAGCGGCCAGCTAGTGTATCCCTTTCTCATCACAGTGAGTTATTTCAAGCCATGATGGTTCCGTTTAGCATTTTGGAGTTGTGAGCCTTTGTGTTTTCGTATCTGGGTGATCAGTACACCGATTGTTGGTTAAGATGTAATGACTCTGTCTAGTATTCGCCTTTGGCTGGGGGGTGGTTGGGAATGGCTTTGAGATGCAGTCTGCATCCTGAACTGGGGGTGGGGTGGGACAGCAGTACCCTGTTTCTTCTTGCTACTCTGCCCTATGATGCATTTTGTTAATGGGGGGATCAAGCAGGATTTTACAGTTCGTCGTGGGCCTGCTAGTCCTGGGGACCGATCCCTTTACAGGTTACTTATTTGGTTCTTACATGCTTCTCTGGTTTTAAAGGACGGGTTGTAAATAGTTTTTGGCGATTACAGGGTTATTCATAGGTTTTGGTCATTTGGGGAGGGGTTGGGGGTATGTCTTAATTTTTAGTCCAGTCACCTTTCGGTTCTTGCCTCCTGGTTTGGGAGCCTCAGGGCTCAGCTTCATTTAAGTTTGTTGGTGATTTGGTCATTTTTTGTGGGTTATTCTATTAGGGGGTTTCGGGAGGGAGGGTGCCTCGGAGAGTTTCAATCCCTATGGTTATTATTAGTATTGTTGGGCAAACTTGGTGCAGTTCCTTTATTACTATCTGTACTGATGGGATTGAAGTTCCATGTCTGGTTCACTCTTGATTATCTACCATGGCATTGAGAATGATTAAAATTGAAGTTGGAATGTCAGAGGCATCAATGACCCTCTTAAGAGACAGCAGGTGTCTCTGAACTGTTCTTCTAAACGTAGACATAGTTTTATGCAGGAAACCCACTTGGCTGCCCTAGAGGACAAGAAATTACGAAGGCTAGGTTTACCTAAATTTTAACTGCCTCTGGCTCTCAAGCTAGTAAGGGGTAGCAATAAATTAAACATCACGCCAGAATCGTAGTAGAGGACAGTGTTATTGACCACGAGGGTAGATACGTATTGGTCAAGGGCCAGCTTGATAATAGTAGTGTGGTTCTAGGGGCAATATACGCTCCAGTTGGAGGTGATCCGTCCTTTTTAATGTCCCTGGCAGATAACCTGAGCAGATTTCTGCCTTCCCTTCTCATCCTAGGGGGCGACTGGAATGTGGCTCCTTCCAGTGAGTTAGACAAAACCTTTAGACCAATTAAACCATTGTCCCCTGCACAACATGCCCTCTCTGATTTCACAAACCTGCTGGGTCTGTGTGACCCCTGGTGTCTCCTTAACCCTGACAATCGACTCTATTCCTTTTACTCCTAGGTACACCAAACTTGGTCAAGAATTGACTATATTTTAATTAGTTCTTCTTTAATGAGCTGTACCCATCAAGTAGGTAGTGAACCTATAGTCATCTCGGACCATTCCCTGGTTTCGGTCAAGGTTTCCCTGGGTATTCAGGGACAAAGGGACACGTCGTGGAAACTTAATACACATATCCTGAAGGAAGAGCACACAGTTTCCCAAATCAGGGACATGATCCTTTTGTACTTCAACCTGAATCAGGGATCTGTACACCGAGAGGATATACTGTGGTGCTCCTTCAAATGTTTTATCAGGGGGGAACTCATTAAGATTGCTGCCACTAGAAAAAGGGTAAGGGAGTCCAAAATTAATTCGCTATCTAGGCTGCTGAGGCAGCTGAAGACAACCTTCTCTCCTCCAACTCCCCAGCTAATTTAACGGCTCTTATTAAACTCAGAAACGAATACAACGATTTGACTAGAGATAAAGCTGAATATGCATTGTTCAAGACTAGGACTAGATATATTGATCAGGGTGAAAAGTCGGGTCGGATGCTAGCTCTGAGACTGAAAGAAATAGAGAGTTCCCGTATAATTCCGGCCCTCAAATCTCAGGACGGCACCACCAAGACGCTACCCAGGGAGATTGCCCAAATTTTTGAATCCTTCTATACTGACATTTACAGTAGGAGCTCCACACCGTCGCATGCTCAGAGGATAGAGCACTTCTTAGATGGTATCAAGCTCCCTTCCCTCCAGACTCATCACTGCGACATATTGTCAGCTCCCATCACTCTAGGTGAAGTAGAAGAGGCAATCAATGATTTACCACTAGGGAAAGCCCCCAGGCCAGACGGTTACCCCCCAAATTTCTATAAGGTTTTTTGTAAAGAGTTATCCCCTCTATTGCTTAAGTTATATGAATATTTGTTTTCTGTGGATGTGATAGACCCCTCTCTCTTAGAAGCGACAATAATTTTAATCCCTAAACCTGATAAACCCTTAACAGATCCTGCCAGCTACCGTCCAATATCGCTCTTAAATTATAATATCAAAATCTTATCTAAAATTTTATCGTTCAGAATCAAAAAGATTTGGCAGTACTTGTTGAGCCCGGAACAGGCTGGTTTTGTCCAGGGTAGATCATCCGCTGATCACTTGAGAACCTTAGCCCATGTCTTTCAAGCGGCCCACACCTTGTTAGATCCCATGGTCCTAGTCGCTCTTGATGCAGAAAAAGCCTTTGACCGAGTGAATTGGGACTTTTTGTGGGCCACTTTGAAGAGAATGGGCTTCCTGATTCCTTTTTCATATGATTATGGTAATATACAAGTACCCCTCGCCAAAAGTCTACTGCAACGGGGTTTTTTCTTCCAGTTTTCCTTTATGCGCTGGCACTCGTCAAGGGTGTCCTCTTCCCCCTACCTCTTCAACCTGTATTTGGAACCACTGCTTGTTAGTATTAAAAGTTCATCACGAATCATGGGTTGTACCATTGCTCAATCTCCCCTGACTGTATCGGTCTTTGCTGACGATATCCTGTTATACCTTACTAAACCCGAAGCATCTTTAACACAAGTATTAAAAATTATTGACCGTTTTGGTCAGGTTTCTAATTACAGGCTGAATGTTTCTAAATCGGTTATTTTTCCGTTAAATTCTCTCACCTTTAAAATCGGATTTTACACGGTTCGGTATGAAATGGTCCCCGGTTTCATTTAAATATTTGGGTATACATGTGGCCAGGGAGGTGGAAACGGTCAAGGAACTCAATTTAGACAACACTGTAACGAGAATCCAGAGAGACTTGGACCGATGGCAAAAGTTGCCACTAACCATTTGGGGCGAATCAATATTGTCAAAATGAATATCCTTCCCCGGTTATTTTATCCCCTGAGTCACCTTAATATATGGCTACCCAAGCAATTCTTCAGTCAGGTAAACTCGATGCTATCCAACTTTGTTTGGAAGGGAAACAACCTTGTAGAGCCTTTCTTAAACTCACTGCACTTAGAGACAAGGGTGGCCTTCGCTCACCCAACCTCTTAGTATATTATTGGGCTAGTCACCTGACTAGAATAGGTAAGTGGTCCACCACTCAGTCTACCACGCCTACCCATATGGCTACAGCATGAACTAAACTTATTGGACCAGTTCAATTTGAGCCCTCGTGTTTTTGGCATCCGTTCTCCATGTTACCCCAGCCATCCAAGACTCTGCTATTGGCCTTTCTATTAGAATTCTTTCTCAATGTTGGAATTTTTCAATATATCTCACCAAGGATTCAGCACAACCTCTCGTGTTAAATCCTAATATCAAAATTGGAGGTAGCTGGTTAATCTCTGAATGGCTTCCGTAGTTGCATAATCTCATCGTGGAATCTCTGCATGAACAAGGCACACTCCTTAAGTCGGATGAAATCTTAGCGTCCCTTAACATTCCCCAGAAGCATATTTTCAAAGTCTATCAATTGAGACACCTCATCCTCAAAAATCCTTGGGTGTCACTCCCCTCTAAAATAAGGCCATTCCTTGAGAAAATTCAGGAGGCGCTCGTATGCGTGGGGGTATATCCAACATATACAACAAATTGCTTGATGACCTTTTCCCTGACTCCCTGGAGGGTTCCAAAATCTGGTCACTCTCTAATTTGAGTTCCCCTCCTGCATGGGATTCAATTTGGAAAGATGTGTATCGTTACTTATCCCAAGACAATCATAGATTGACCCAATACTATATTTTAAATAATCTTTACTATACTCCAGTTAAGTTGGTCCAATTTGGCAAGCTTAAGTCGAGTATTTGCTCAAGATGTGGAGCCGCCGAAGGGAATTTGCTGCATATCCTTTGGGAATGCGATAAAGTGGCACCCTTATGGAGCACTGTTAGAGACAGTTTAGACCCACTTTTAGGGCTTAAAGATCTATTTACCTTTGAAATTTGTATCTTGGGTGTCTACTCGAGCATTTCGGTGAAAGAACGTAGATATCACATGGCTCTCATCTCAATAGTTATAAAAAAGCTGGTCCTCAGGCATTGGATGGATCAGGATATTATTACCTATCAGGAATGGCTTAAGGAGATGTCCCTCTGTCTCAATACCGAGAAACTTACAGCTAGCTCTAGACATAATCTGGAGTCTTTTAATCGGAAATGGGGTAAATTAAATGCGCTCTATCTAGGGTAACCCTGACACTGGTAGTACCTTAGGTTACTGATGTTGCATTAATACATGCAGCGTTATCAGGCTCCCAATCACAGATCTCCTCCTTAATCACCACATCTCTTTCAGCTTATGAAACTCTCCGGCGATGGGGGGTTGGGTTTTTTGTTTGTTTTTGGGGTTATATTTTGTACTTTGTTTTTCTTTCTTACTGTTCCTGCTTATGTCAATGCGATTGTATACATCTATATGTGCTTTATCCTGGACTTGTGTACTCTATGATCAGACAACCCCCAATATCTGTATCTGTACCTTGTCTTTCTTTCTGTCTTTCTTTTTTTTTCCTTTTGTTTTTTCTTATATATAAACTCAATAAACTTAAATTTCAAAAAAACAAAATATGGAGCAAATGGCCAGAATGTGTAGCACTTTCTTATTATACTAAATAACAATGGGCCCCCATATGTTTCTTGTTGGTATCAAGTTTCATTTTTATGTTTGCTTGCGCGTATGCGCAAGAAATATTTTGTCACAGCTTAGGAGAGAAGCGGGGTTTTGGTGCTGCGGCACTGTGGGGGCCAATGGCCCCTGTGCCTCGTGAGGCTTAGCCCACTTTCCCCAATGCGGTGGCATGTTGCTGCTGATACTAGTTCAGCCAGCGTGCCACCACCTTGAAACGACTCCGCTGCTGCAATGAGGGAGCGACCCATCATTGCAGGGCAGTACCATGCCATACCCAACCCAGTTCATTTAAAGATGGAAGAGCCCACTCCTGTCAGTATACAGTAACCCTCCCCATTTGTTGTGTGCGAGGGGATGCCCAATCCCCTTGTCATCATGTGCCCCTCCCAACAGTCTTTCTTGCCGACGGGGGCCCAATCCCCATCAGCTTCAGTCCCCCTTTCCAGTTCAATTTGCTGATAGGGAGCCCACCCTGTCGGAATAATGTTTCCGTTGGTTATGTGTGCCGAGGGGGTGCCCAATCCCCTCGGTAGCCGATGGGGTGCCCAATCCACGCTGGCTACAGCCCCCAAATAAAAAACACTCAGGTGGCATGCAGGAGCCCACCCTAGCATGCCAAATGTCCCTGCATATGGGGCACAAAAACCCTGGCACAATATATCAGTTGGGGGTGAGGATATAGCATGCACCAAGCAGGAAAGGGATCTTGGGCTTATCATCTCTGATGACCTCAGGTAGGGAAACAGTGTGACAAGCAGCAGGTAAAGCAAATAGGATGCTGGGATGCATAGGCAGGGCATCACCAGCAGGAAAAGGAGGTCATAATTCCACTATACAAGACACTAGTGAGGCCCCACTTGGAGTACAGTGTACAGTTCTGGAAACCTTACCTACGTAAGGACGTAAACAGGGTAGAGAAGGTTCAGAGGAGGGCAACAAAGGTAGTGCATGGATTGCATCACAAGTCCTACGAGGACAGGTTGAAGGAACTGAACATGTACTCCCTGGAGGAGAGGAGGGAGAGAGAGGATATGATAGAGACATACAAGTATCTTTCAGGGAGGAACAGGGTGCAGGAATACACTATTTTTAAGCAAAAAAGATGTTCCAGGACTAGAGGGCATGGGATGAAGCTGGAGGGAGGACGATTCAGAGGAAATGGGAGGAAGAATTTCTTCACATAACGGGTGGTGGACAAGTGAACACCCTGCCAGAGGAAGTGGTGGGGCTGAAACAATCACAGGATTTAAGAATGCTGGGGATAGACATATCAGGGTAAGGGCAACAGACTTCTAGGAAAACGTAAACTAAACTTACAAGCTCAAATGGGCAGAGGTGGGCTACAGGCCCTCATCTGCAGACACTGTCTATGTGTCTATGTATGTAATGGATTTTTTTTTTTAAACCTGTAAACAGAAAACGGTCCCTCATTGAGTTCGGTGGTCCCTCCCCAACCTGCGCCACCCCAGCCTCCCTGCCTCCCCACACACCCTTCAATTCTATACTTACCTCCGGAGCACAGCTCGATGATCTTCGGTGGACCGGGAACACATCTGCACTCTTACTAACATACTAAAATGCCAGCAGAATAGGCCTAATGGTCTTTCGTGTCTGCTCGTTTGGTCAGCCCCCACCCTGGGTGCTGACCTTGCTGTCCCCCTCGCCTTCTCTGGCTTCTCCCTTCCCAGTTCTGGATATTCTTGCTGCATTGGATTTTGCTTCCAGAACCGTTCCCCTGTACCTGTCCCACCCCCTCTTGAACCCCTCCACTGTCTCTGCCTCCACCAGCCCCCTAGGCAGTGCATTCCATGGCTCCACCACCCTCTCAGTGAAGTAGCACCCTCCTCCCTGAATCTTCCCCTCCAGCTTCCACCCATGCCCTCTAGTGGCCCCTCCTCCTTCCTTCAAGCACCCTGACTGTTCCTCCCTATTTACCCTCTTCATGTACCTGAAGACCTCTATCATGTCCCCCGGTCCCTCTCTCTTCCAATGTGTACATATTTAGCTCTTGAGCCTCTCCTCATAGGTCCTGTCCCCAAGCCCCAAATCATTTTGGTTGCCTCTCTGGACCCTCTCCAGGAGGTTAATGTCCCTCTTTAAGTGTGGCTCAAACTGCACGCAGTACTCAAGGTGCGGCTCACCAAGCAGTTATACAGAGGGAGTATCACTTCCTCCTTCTGGAGGTGATCCCCAGCGATGCATCCCAGCATCCTGTTGGCCTTGGCTGCTGCCCTCCTACAAGTCTCAGAGTTGTTCATCTTGACATCCACCACCACCCCCAGGTCCCTCTCAGCCATCGAGACTTGTAGCATTCCCCCAAGGGTGTACACTTGGCCTGGGTTTCTGGCCCCAGGTGGAGTACTGCATTTCCCTGCATTGAACCTCAGCTTCCACTTTCTAGACCATCTTTCCAGAGCCTCTAGGTCCCCTGTGGGCCACCCTCCTCCTCCCCATCCACCACTGCCCCCAGTTTCGAGTCATCTGCAAAGAGACTCATCTCACTCCTGATTCCTGTCCTTATGTCAGTCAGTGAGGCGTTGAACAGAAGGGCCCAAGACTGATCCCTGTGGGACCCCACTATGACCCTCCTTGGGATGAGACTATCTCATCAACTACGACCCTCTGGGTCCGGTCCTGAGCCAGTTGCTCATCCATCTGATCATCTGGTTCCCACTCCCATTTCTCCCAGCTTATCCAACAGGCCCACATGAGGAACAGCGTCAAATGCCTTGCTGAAGTCTAGAAAGAGGACGTCCACTGGTCTACCCAGGTCCAAGGCACTTGTCACCCAGTCATAGAACTCCACCAGGTTTGTCTGACACGATTTCCTGGGATGAATCCATGCTGTCTCATCGTCCAGGCACCCTGACTTATCCAGGTCCCCTAGCCTCCTCCTTGACAATGCCCTCCATCACCTTGCCCACCACCGATGTCAGGCTGACAGTCCTGTAGTTCCCTGCCACCTCCCTTGATCCCCCTTGTGGACAGGTACTATATGCACACCTTCCAGTCTTGGGGCACCCACCCTGTCCTCAGAGATGGTGAAAGTCCGCCAGGGTTTCGCAAGGACATCCAGAAGTTCCTTCAGCACTCTGGGATGTAATTTATCCAGCCCGGTGCTTTCTCCATCTTAAGGGAGCTGAGGGCTTCCCTCACTCTCTCTCTGCTGTGATTTCCACTTCTGGTACCTCTTCTCCCTGCTTAGCCCTCCCCACCTGCCAGTGATGCCTCCCCCTCTCCCCAGACCTGCCGATCGGTAAGGGTCCCCTCCTCAGTATCTCTGTCTCCTCCCATGTATGATGCAGCACCCCCATTTTCCTTGGTGAAAACTGAGGTGAAGTACTCATTTAGTACCTCATCCTGCTCCCCGGGTCTTGTGCCCATCTCTCCCTGATTTAATCCTGCTAATCTGCCCTTCACCCTTCATTTTTCCCCAATGTATCTAAAGAACCCTTGTTCCTCTCTCCATTTCCCTGCCAGGTTCTGCTCCTTCCTTGCCTTAGCCGCCTCACCACTCTAGTGGCCCTTCTAGCCATCAGCTTGTACTCCCCTCGATCCCTTTCACTCCTTGAGCACTTGAATTGCTTATAGGCTGCTTTCTTCCCCACACCACCTCCTGGACCTCCCTGGTCCACCAGCAGGGTTTTTGGGCCCCACCAATTTTGCCTTACTCTTGCACAGGTGCTGGTAGCATCCTGCAATCGTCTCCTGATGATTTCACCTACTATCAGCGTCCATGTCTGACCCAATCCCATTCAAATGCTCCTTAAGGATCCTTCCATTTCCTTAAAACTCGCCCCTGAAGTCAGGTTACCCGCCTTTGTGCAGCCTTCACCCTCCTAGGTCCAGGCAGAACCAGACCGGGCATGGTCACTCCCCAACTAATTGGTCCCTTACCGCCAGGCCTCCCAATCTGGTCACTGTCTGCCAGGACCACATCCAGTACCAAGGCCCTGGTCGGTTCCTCACCTGCTGAGTTAGGAACGCGTCTTGAAAGACATCCAACAACCTCTGTTCCCTGGTCACAGAGGATGTCATAGTCTCCCAGTCTGTTCTGGCATGTTTAAGTCCCCCAACACCACCACCGTTCCTCTGCCCAGTCTGCAGTGCCTCCCAACATCTGCCACCAGACTGCCCTCCAGCTCCTCCGCCAGGGCAGGGGGTCTATACATCACTCCTATTTTAACTTTCATGCCCCCCCCCTTGTTATCAAGGTGACCCAAATCGCCTACACGGTTCCCTCCACCTCCTCTACTCCCCCTATGCCAATGCAGTTTTTGACTATCATTGCTACCCCTCCTCCCCTTCCCTCCCCCCTGTCCTTCCTGAACATAATGTAACCCTCCAGGTTCAGGTACCAGTCATGTCCTGCAGTGGCCCAAGTCTCAGTGACCGCTGCCACATCCACTGCTCCCTCAGTTAGCATCGCCTGGAGCTCAGGCATTTTATTGCCCAAGCTCCTGGCATTTAGCAGGACTACCTTCCACCCTTTCCCTATAGTTCCATTTCCCCTGCTCGTGTTCCCATGGGGATTCTGTTTTCCCCTGGTCTGCACTTTGCCAGTCAGCCTTTTCCTGCAATCCTCCTGGTCCCCAGGGGGGTTGAGACAGAGTACCTCCTTATCTGCACCCCTGACAGCCTTTTCTCCCATCCCTCCTCTTCAAAGCTGACCACAAACTGAAGAAATGCCAGTAAGCTGTATAATTTACGTAAATAGAGTTTTTCAACTTGATGCATATCGCTAGCATTTTTAGGAATTTTGGCACCAAATTTTCAAGATGGGGTTACTGGGACCCCTCCTCATGAATTCAGCCACTGTCATGGTGTTATTCGGTCCTGAAGGATAATTTTGTGGTCACTGCATGGAATCACCTTTCAGGACCGAGTGCTAATAACAACAGTGCCACTGTTCATCGGGTGGGCTCTCAAAAGCCTATGTTGCAAATTTGGTGGAAAAAAATCCCAAAAATGATTGTTTTACAAGCGTGCATTGCGCAGTTTCCACGCATGCTCGTACCTTCACGAATTTGTAATATTTTCACACCAGATTTTCAACATTGGCATTTTTCCACACCTCCTTATGAACAGTACAGCTGCCATTTTTCACATCCTGATCAAAATGTGTTTTCGCACTTCTGGCGCAGAATAGCGTGATCACTGTGGCAAATCAGTGTTTGGGGCACATTAAGAAAATCACACTGACACTGTTCATGAGCAGAGGTCCTAAAATGCCTATGTGGAAAATTTGGTGAAATAGTTCCACTAAATGATTGCGATACAAGCATGTGTTGCTCAGTTTCCATGTACACTCGGAATGTTGAGCATTTTTAATATTTTCACTACAGATTTTCAACATTGCCATCTCTTCACACCTCCCTATGGACGGTACAACTGCCATTCTTCACATCCTGCCTGATCTGTGTTTTCGCACATCTGACGTAGAATGGCACGGTCGCTGTGGAACTCAAGTTCGATACACATTAACAAAATCACACTGCCACTGTTCATGAGAAGGGTCCCAAATGCTTTCATGAGGTGGGGTCACAAAAGACCTGTTGAGAATTTGTAGTGCAAATACCAACACACGCCCAGGGCGTTAGGGTTTCTAACCACAACGTCACACCCTGTACAGCCTGACTAGCATCAGAGGTGAAACTCTGGATCACCGCTGTAATGCTCATGCCATCCCACCCTCACCCTGAAGCCAGTGACAGGCATTGTGGTGTGCTTTGCACTCTTCTGCCCCAGACTTCACCCCATTCTCCTGTACTGCATCCATTTCAGCGTATGTCCTTATGAAATGGAGTGACTGTGAGTCGAACACCCCAAGGCACACCTCAACACTTGTCGGGTGTCTACAGGATAGGGTGATGTGAAATGCCTTGAGCATTATGGGCAACGACCCACAGGCACACCCCAATGCCTGTCCATCTCTGCAGGGTGGAGGTGGGATTGGCATGAGTTCAATACTTCACTGCCACTCCTATTCTGCATCTGTCTAACTCCTGCACGTCCAATGCTAATATCAGCAAGCAAACATTAGACATTGACAAATGCTGTTTTCAGAACTGTGATTGGCTAAGTGCTTTGGTAGGTGAAGAAAGTAGGTGGAGAAGAAGAACCAGTATTTATCAGCAATACTTTTCATACATACTGTGTCCCAAAGTGCTTTACAAGCACTGCTAGACTGGTATTAAAGTGACTGAATGTGTAGTGGCAGCCATTTCAGACATCAACACCCACACACACAGTGCTGGACAATTAATGAACCAGTTTTATAGAAAGCAGAATGTGGGCACAGACAGCACCAGAGACAGACAGATAGATAGAAGGAAGGGACCTGTGTAATGTGTCATCTGAAGGATGGCACACCCCAACAGTACAGCACACTCCTCATACTGCACTCAGATACTAGCGCTAAGGTGTGAGCCCAATCCTGGTGTAGGACTAGAACCTACGGGTGGCCCCTTTTGCCTGACCCCCCCTGACGGTGAAACACAGAAAAAGACCACAACAGCAACAGTCACTGTAATGGTCTGTTTCTGTGTTTCGCTTTCCCCCAGTGTTCTGCCCCCTTTCCCGGACCAACTCTGACCTGGAATTGAGAATCCTAAAGTCCGGGGGGCAAAGCCCCCCACATGGGGGTGGGAGGCGCAGCCCTCCTCCCCACAGAAAACACTGGGGGATTGAGCGGCACAATACCTGCATTGGTATTGTGCTGTTGCTGTGCGAGAGGTTGGCAGTTTTACTGTCGACCTAACTTGGTGCTTCCGAACCTACAACCATCTGTCCCAGAGGCAGATGTGCTACCAACAGAGCCACACTGACACCTGGTTCAGGATGGTTAGCTGGTGGCATAATTTGGCTGGAGATTGATTCTAGGGCTATGATAGGTTGAGGAGGGCCTAGCTTACAAAAGAACGAAAGTATGCAGTATATTAATATATCATCTATTAAAGGGAATAGGAAATTATTTTTACATTAGCTGCTCTCCCATTTTCTTTTCCATGCCGGTTATGTATTCTGATATGCCTTGACCATGTTTTGATAAATAAATAATTTAGCTTTAAAGTGCCCTCAGATCTACCTAGAGTTTCATTCATCTCAGCAGCTCTGCTCTATGTTTTCATATTTTCAGACATTCCATGACATCAGCTATACCTATCTGTTGCTATTTCATAATACTGTATGAAAATACAGGTTAACAAACATTCAATCAAGATTGCCATCATTTTTAAATGTGCCCCATGTGCAAACAGATTTTTGACACCCTAGTTGGGTGAAACAGTTACATGTGACATTTAACATGTTAGGTAGTCGGGAAGGGAAGCATTAGTGACTTGGTAAAGTACTAGAATGTTCGTAGAGCTGGAATGCCCCCAAATCCCCTGCTGAAATGCCACTGGGTCAATCAATATGGAGGGGACTGGCAAGAGAATTAAATAGGGAGGCAAACTGCCATGATAATTGCATGGGGGCATTTCGTTCGGAGACACAGTTTCAGATTTGGGGTGTAGTGTGGTTTTGTGTGCATTCCTATTTCAAATTGGAGTGCACACCAAATTCAGAGCAGTGACCCCTGTGCTAACTGCCCCCAAGCTTAATGCCCCTACCAGAATGCCCCAATAATTATTGCCCCTGCCAGAATGCCCCTCAGTGTGATTACCCAAGGGGTATTTTGGGAGGGATTTGGGGGCATTCCAGTTGTTGGTGTGTACTGCTTTTTACCCACACCTGAAGCTTTACAGCATTCTCTGTTCACATGTAAATTGCTTAACCCTATTCTTTGTCTGTATATTTCTCTTTTTTTTTTTTTTTGTCTCCCCGGTCCTCAAAACCTGTTCTGTATGTTGCCGCTCTGTTGCACCATTATAAGTGCTCTGACCAGTGACATCATTGGCTGCAGTCAGCCAGAAGAATGCAAGAAGTTGACCAACATAAGAAGGCCTTACAGTCTATATTGTCGACCAGCTGCTAAGCCCATGTATCCTAAGTTACATGCTCTTCTGCCCCACGGACACTCTTACTTTCCCCTTACCTTTATCCCATCCCTCTCTAGAAGCAATCCATGGTTTTCTTGGTTACCTCCTCTTCGGGCGACCTATATCAATCCTTTGACATCCTCTGCATGAAAAAATGCTTCCTGGACTCCTTCCGGAAACTACCCCCAGCAAGTTAGTAGCTCCTGATGCTGATACCGCTACTTGCATGGGCTGTTACATTGATTAAGATAACTCACCTTCTCATTAACCCTAATTATCACCGAAATGGCAAAAAGCAGCAGTGTTAGTATCCATAGACAGCTATCAGTTGCAACTAATGATGTCACTGGTTAGAGGAACAGTGGCTCAGTGGGAGGGGCGTGGCAATTTATACCAGAGCTTTTTACCTTGTACCTCCTGTATCTGGAGGATGAGGACATCACCTCAGTCCTTGGTTCTCCCAAGTTGGCTCTCCACCTCCCTCAACATGCACCTGGTCAGGGATTTCCCCACTGGCTCCCCTCTCATGGCAGGGCCAGGGAAGGAAGTTCCCACCCCCCAGCACAGAAGCTCAAGGCAGGCCAGGTCATGCACTGAGTGATGGCATGGGCACAGAAGCAGCTCAGCCAGGCTTCATGAAGCCCCCAACAGCATTTTCTGCCTTTCTGATTCCCCTTACCCCTACTGCAGAGTGTCGGACTTATGAATGGGAGGTACACCCATCCAACATTCCCCAGTGACCGCGCCCTTAATTTTGCCTACAGGCCTAGCCCATACCTCTCTGGGAGAGAAGAGCAGTCCCTCAAATGCTCAATCCCTTCCCTCCCTTGCCGACCCCCGGTGCCCCGACTCTGTTCCTGAACCTGGTTCACCAGCGTGGGAAATGGTAAGCTACGCAAAATACCTCAGCCCTCTTCACCATTGGGCCAGCTTACAGAGAGCTGGTTTTAAAGATCAAAGACACAGCTGGCTTGATAGCGCAGTGGTAGTGCTGTCACTTGGTATGTCAGTAACCTATGTTCTGGAATGGCTCTGGTCACTTGGGTCCCAACTAGAGGAAGGACAACTGAGCATCCCAAGGACAACGTTCTTCCCTTGGTGAGGGGGAATACTACGTCCCACGACTTGACTGCCACCTGGTGGAAACTAGGAGGTAGCACAGCACAAGCCCCTAAATTGGGGCAAGGGCAGCCACCAGACAACAGGCACCCGTGCTTGCACCTCATTACATGACAGCATCCCTGAGGAGAATGCCAGGAGCTGGAGGAAAACATTCTGGTCCACTGTTGCAACAGCACCACCAACAGGCCCAGGCACGACTGACATGGCAGGATGCTTACCACTGCCATGTAGGAATGTGCGAGTACCTTTTCCCAAACATTCAGAGGAATAATCAGTATTCAGCAGCCAAATTTTAGGATATTCAATATTTGTGTATTAGGGTAAATGCTTCAAAAAATCCAGTTACTTTCAAACCCTGCCAAAATGCACCATAATTACTGCGGGAGGCAATTCCGCTCTCCACTTCTGTGTGCCACAAGTAAATCTAATTACAGCAGTACAAACAAAGGCACCACAGAGGAGCCATGACACCGAGCGACATCCTGCACAATGAAGTCCCTGACACCGACAAAACCCGTTGACAACCCCAGCACTGACGCATCCCCTCAATGACCAGCAACACTCTGACACCAATGGCCACACTCGATCGTGGCAATGTGGGGAAGGGGAGCTGTGCCCCCCCCACACCCCCTACTTTAGATATCTAACTCCACATCGCACAGACAGCAGAGTTAGATATGTGCCCCCCGTCTCCACAAAGTCAATCGCAGTGAAATCCCCATCGCTGGAAATACAGCCGCTATCATGGGTTCGCTGTGGGGGGTTCACTGTGTGGGTGCCAATGTCGAGGTGGCATACCCACCACAGTGCAAAAGCTGCAAACTGCAGCTGCTCCACAACTTGGGAACACCCTCTACCGGGTTTTGTGGCCCCACGCAAGGCCCCCAGGAGGACACACACATTGGTACGAAACTGGTAGACAGTGTTCCCGAGTTGTGGGGCAACTGTAGTTTGCATCTTTTACACAACAAATATTTTGTAAGCACAGTACTCTGTGGTGCCTTTGTTTGTACTGCTACCATAATTATTACCCCTGCTGGAATGCCCTTCAAAGTGATTATCTCAGGGGTATTTTGGCAGAGGATTTGGGGGCATTCCAGTTGTTGGTGCGATATGGTTTTTCACCCACCCCTGACACTTCACCGTATCCCCACCACCACCACCACCACCTTCTGTCAGATGTCCAATGCCTCCCCCAGCACCCACATTATGATGACTAATAGTATTAGATTTTAATTAAATTACACAATGGGCAACCTGTTCAACCAACCCTCCTTCACAACTGGCCACCATCTTTGTAATGTACACAGAGCTTGTTTGTGCTAGCAAAACATTCTTAATGTCTTCACCCCACGCACCCTCACCCTGGCAACACCCTGCTCCCATCCTCCCCCCTTAGCAGTACCAGCACCCAGTTCAAAGGCAGAGAAGGTGATGGCACAACCCACCCTCCTCCACAGCCAGCCATCTTCTCATGAATGAAAATGCTTGCTCACTCTGTAACAGTATAACCAGATCTGTGACTCTTTGCATCTGTGTCATTGACATGTCATGCATGGTCATGCTTCAGTGTAGTGGTGTGCAAAACCAGGGAGGTTCTGATTTTGGTTGTGCCAAATCACCACTGGTTTTGGTTCTGGTTTTAGATTAATTGCTAGACAGTACTGTTGTGGTGAGCACTGAAGTGTACCCCCAGGCCCCCACACACACACACACACAGTCGCCTCTTGAGTTTTTTGTGCTTTTTTTTCCTCTTTAAGCTTGCGCTATAACTTAGCCTTTTGGAAAGCTCTAGTGTGTTTTTTTGTGTGCGGAGTCTATCTCTATTTGTCACGTGGTGCTCATCCCTCCTCACACACACATACAGTTTCCGACCCCTCTTCAGTCTTTCCAGTGTTTTGTTTTTTTTTTCTTAGAATTCTTTTAATTTTTTCCCTTCTGTTCTCCTCCCTCTTTTGCTGGCATAACTTAAGTTTTGAACAAAGCTGAAAGTTTTCCACTCCCGCTGGCAAGGAAAGCACTGGCATTAAAAATGCTCCCTCCCCACCACGGTCTGACATGCAATGGCACGGAGGTCAGAGCTGCGCTGTTATATATACTCTGGTTTTCTCATGTGCAAACCAGAGTACCTATGTTACATTGACTTCTCCACACCCTGACCTTCCGTAGCATGTCTTAAGCCTGTCATATGACAAACATACAAGCTGGGAGGCTGGGGAGCTAAAAAAAGAAGAACATGGAGCAGAGATCTGAGCTCAGCCAATAAGGTTCGCTCGGTCTAATGAAAACTGAGCTGCATGTGTTCAAGACGGCTCTGTTTATGGGAGAAGTTCTGCACACCACTACTTCAGTGTCCTGTTTAGTTGGGGTAACAGTCAGAGGATTTCTGATTCAGTCATGAGTGACTGTGTACTAGTGGCAGTCAAGCCTTTGATGTGCAAACTATACAGAGCCTTAACAGTAAGCCCCACTTGGGAGTTACAGTTACGTTATGTAATTTACTCAGTCAGCATAGTACACGTTGTAAACTGTTTATTGAGCATCTAGGTATATTAGGAAACAGATTTAAAGCAGCAGCACACGATAGCAGTGAAAATTTCATCCTATACTTTTTTATTGTGTTTTAGATTGCCCCTTATCTCCTAACTTCTGTGATATCCTGCTTTCCCTATTTTTTGTTTTACCACGTTTTTTGCAGCTGAAATAATAAAAGAAGCACTCTTTTTAACATGGCTCAGAACAGGCTTTCATCAGTATTCTCTGTTGTTTTTGAGTACCCGTTGTTTAAGATCCCTTTCATGTGACTATAATGAACTAGTCATTGTTTTTATGACAATCTCATCGTTTTAAATGTGCTTTTTGGGAATAGAAACCAAACTGTTTACAAAACCCTTGTTATGTTTGCTTGCGCGCATGCGCAAGAAACATTATGTGACAGCATAGGAGAGAAGTGGGGTTTTGGAGGTGTGGCACTGTGGTGGCCAATGCCCCACTGCATTCTGAGGTTTGGCCATGTTTCCAATGGGTGGCACACTGCTGTTGACACTAGTTCAGCAAGCTGCGCTACCGTTAAAAAGAATTAGCCAATGAAAATGTCACTGCAGGGCGAGCCTTGCCTGGTGTAACAGTTCAATAAACATTGCAGGTGTTGGTTCACTGCCCACCCCACAGTCCCTAGGAAACTAACTCGGGGTGCCCAACCCCTGTCCGCATATGTGCCCCTTTACTGTACTGCTCTGCCGAGGGTACCAATCCCCTCAGCATCATGCCCCCAACACAGACATGCTTGCTGGACGGGTGCCCAATCCCTGTCGGCATGTTAACCCCCAATCGTATTGGCATTTTCCTGGTGCTGCCTCACCCAATTGTGGTGCCACATAGGAGTCCAACCCAGTGTGGCTAACATGACCTCCCCCAATCTGAATGTGCTACACTGGGGGCCCACCCAGTGTGACTAAACCTTGAAAAAAAAACAGAAAATGATCCGCTGTGATTTTTTTTTTTTTCTTACCTGAAATAAAGGAAATGGTCCTCGCCGGGGACCCCTCCCCAGCCCGCACCCTACCCTCTGTGAACCCTGCATCTCCACACACACCACCCTATACTTACCACCGGAGCCCGGCGCATCAATCTTTGGTGGACCGGGAACATGTCTACACTCTTCAAAGCTGACTGCGAACTGAAGAAATACCGGTAAGCTGTATAATGCCATAACAGTTTTTTTTTTTCAACTTAAGTGGATATCTCGGCCATTTTTGCGAATTGTGGCACCAAATTTTCAACATGGGGTTCTTGGGACCCCATGAATTCATTCACTGTCATGTCGTTTTTCGGTCCCGAAAGGTGATTTCATGGTCACTGCGTGAAATCACCTTTTGTGACTGAATAATGAAATAACAGTGTTACTGGTCATGAGGTGGGCTCCCAAAAAAGCCTATGTTGCAAATTTGGTGAAAAAATTCCAAAAAATGACTGTTACGAGCGTGCTTTGCACAGTTTCTATGCACGCCTGTAACTCCGAGAATTTTTATATTTTCACTCCAGATTTTCAGCACTGCCATTTTTCACACCTCCTTATGAGCAGTACAGCTGTCATTTTTCACATCCTGCACGAAATGTGGTTTCGCACATGTGGTGCACAATGGTGCGGTCACTGTGGGAAATCAGTGTTTGGGGCAGATTAGCAAAATCACAGTGGCATTGTTCATGAGTGGAGGTCCCAGAATGACTATGTTACAAATTTGGTGAAAACATTTCACAAAATGACTGTATTACGAGTGTGCGTTGTGCAGTTTCCACGCACGCTTGTAACTTCGAGACTTTTTAATATTTTCACTCCAGATTTTCAACATTGGCATTTTTTTCACACCTCCTTATGAACAGGACAGCTGTCATTTTTGACAAGATTCCACACAGCAGAGCTTTAGAAGACACAGTATCCATCCAATTAAAATGAAAGCTTATTCATCATCGCCAGAGGTTTCAGCGCTGGCAACAAGCCGCCAAAGGGGCCCACTTTGAAGGCTTCTTGCCGAGGCGCTTAGGGCTCTCACCATGGTGTGAATAAACTGACAATTTAGTTGGATTACTTGGCTTTTGTGTGTTCTTTCTGAGCGCTGTGTGTAATCTTGTTATGTGTTGGGTTGGCCGCCATTGCAGTGAACCGACCACAACTGAGCGCAGGAACTCTTCCTCTGTAATGTTATTTTTGACATCTGGCTAAACTGTGTTTTTGCACATCTGGCACAGAAGAATGGAGCAGTCGCTGTAGCAAATCAACATTCAAGACAGATTAACAAAATCACAGTGCCACTGTTCATGAGCAGAGGTACCAAATGCTTTCATGAGGTGGGAGTCACAAAAGGCCACGTTAAAAATCTGTGGTGCAAATACCAACAAACACCTGGGACATTACAGTTTCTAACCATAACATCCCGCCCTGTACAGACTGACAGGCGTCAGGGGTATGCCTTCAGACTGCTGGCTGTAATGCTCATGCCATTCCACCCCTATCCTGCAGACAGCGACAGGCATTGAGGTGTGCCTTGGACTCTTTGGCCCCAGAGTTCACACCATTCTCTTATACTGCATCCATTTCAGCATATCTCCTTATGGAATGGGGTGACTGTAAAGCTGAACACCCCAAGGCACACCTCAACACTTGTCCGTGTCTGCAGAATAGGGTGAGGTGAAATGGCATGAGCGTTATGCGTGATGACCAAAAGGCCCAGTGCCTGTCCATCTCTGTAAGGTGGAGGTGGGATTCCTGTGAAGTTCAATACTTCACTGCAATTCCTATTCTGCATCAGTCTAACTCTTGCACTTCCAATGCTAATACCAGCAAGCAAACATTCGGCATTGACAAATGTTTGTTTAATAGCGTGTCCAGAAATATCTACAATTTTTGTATGAGAAAGAACATCAGCCTACGATGCAAGGGTAAATTTTAGGGGGAAAATACACAGCGCTATGCGAACTGCAAGCATGCACATAATCATATCCATGCCAACGTGCAAAGTGACATACAGGATACAGTACGTTTAAGGCTTCTTCATTTATGCCGAGTTCGGTTCTGTTGCGTCCCCCTCCCCCCGCATACCTTCACAAGAGCTGCCTCGTACTACAGATCTAATAAACGAATGTAGTGGTGCAGCGGTTTCTTCGCCTGTCATTTCTTAGCATAGCCTTGGTCTTCACATAGTTTAACGTCGCGGTAGCGGTTGCTACGGTAACAGTATTTGGCTCGACACCCTAACCCATCCGGCAGGAAACACAGCCTGTTCCTCTCCACTTCCTCTCCCCAACTCTAATGCTAAGGCGTCCTAACCGCATAAGCAATAAAGGTGGAACCATAGAACTGGTTGGAAAGTTCTTTTCTCTATTTGTGTTGTTGCCAAAACGGCTATATTCGAGCCCGGCGCAGTAGGTAACTGTTGACAACACCAAAATGGTTGCGCTAAAAAGACAGAAGATAAATAAAAGTCAGTGACGCGGCGGAATATGGACTGGGGACAAGTGTCTGCCATTTAAAATACCCAGTATTGACTTTTGACTGTCCATATAGAGAAAGGGTTATGGAGTTTGGATGTGTGTTTACAGAGGAAAGGGTTAGGGTGCAGGTCCTATGCTAACCTCGTGATTGGTTCTGTATCCTGTAGGAGTTAAGGCCAACTACAGTTAGGGTAATAAATGGAAACTGACTTAGGCATGTTTTACCATCTCCACTCTAAAATGCCAATGGGGAATGTATTTTCATTGCCCTGCTCTAAGATGGCGACTGTCCCACACTAAACAGTTAAAGTTAGTTCTCAAGCCTCTATCATATGGTCTTTATTGTAGGATGGCCCATTCTCACATGACTGGATTAAAACCTCCCACCCCCTCATTCTCCTTTACTCTACAATCTCGCAAGTTACCCACATACGTTCTGCTGGCGCTCCATGTGAGCAAATCATGTCCTTTCACCTGCTTTCTGCTGCTCTACTTTCCCTTTCACCTAGAAAGAAATAAATTCCTGCTCTTTGCCCTGCGGCTTGGGTTTGGCGTTCATGGTAGTAGCTATTTTTCGTACTTTATAAATTCTTCACTAAGAAGGTTCATGTTTGAACAAGAGATCATTTACTTTTAAAACTTACCACTACTCATAGTGTTTATGGATGATTAACTTGCCATGCCTGCACTAATCTGTCACAACTTTCTGAGCCAATATCTCTTGCTGTTACTGATTTCTCTGGCATATTTCACCTCCTCTTTATCTAATCCTTTGATGGAGGTGTTCTCTGATGCTACAAAACTGGTTTGCATAAGCATATATGTGAGAGAACTGGAATTGTTTGTTGTCACTGCAGAATGAAGCAGGACAGCCAGTGAGCAGTCTGTTTTTATTTTTTTAATTTTTTGGCAAACAGCATTTCCAAAGTTAAAAAAAATGGAATCTTTTGTGAAATTTACCAACCAGAGCCAAGGAAGAGACCGTATTTTTAGGTGAGTTGCTTCCACATTTAGAATACCATTAGCACTGTAAATCTAATAATCAGCCAGTTAAAATGCAATTTATTTATTAACATTTTGCATACAGGACTTATGGTAATATTTGTATACAGAATGTTTTAGGGTAGAAGAAGTATGTTACTTGTAAATTTAAAACCAAAGTATGTTGTACAAGCAAACTCATTAACAAGTTACATTAAATAGTACAAATCGTGCTGAATGACCTGATATACTGCATAAAAGTATTTAGCAACTTACCTGAGTGTTTATCCCATTTTAATTATTGTGTAAATTTATCATGTGAAGTAAATATATTTATACAATGGGGTCAAGGATAAATGAGTGTGATAAAAATCATGCATCTCCCCCAGAGTGAGATACAGTAAATGGAAGTGCTGACATTTACTTCATGGCTCAGAGTGTGATAAATGTAAGATCTTACATTAAAGGAAAACTACACCCAAAACTTGAAAAAATATATGTTGTGCAGAGTGTTTTAATTTGTATGTGAAGTTCTAGTGTTTCCTTCCCTCTGACTAGTATTAGGAGTTTTTCCTAAATTAGCCTGCAAGTTTTAGGGTAGTTTACGACCCCTGAGATCACCATATCAAATAGTTTTATTGCATTTCTTTGTCCTACAGTGCACCTTGTTTCATGTAATGGTGATGTAGCAGAGCCCATAAATCCAGCAGAAAGCATTGCATTACAATCAGTTCACAACAACAGAGATGGCTATATTTTAAAATCTGTAGAATTCAGCTTGGTGACTACCCTCATCCTAAAGTTTTACTGTCCTGAAAAACTTTGCTGCTGGTAATTTTGTGCAGCTTGTAAAGCTTCCAAGATATTTAGTTTGTTTGGCATGCGGTGCTGAATGTTGGGTCTCTTACATCACAGTCACTGGAGACAAAATGCACTGTGGGAACCAGAAATACAATTACACTATCAGGTATGGAGATCCCCAGGGGTCATAAAACTAGTGTAAAGCTAGCAGGCTAATTTGGGAAAAACTCTTAATACCAGTCAGAGGGAAGGAAACACTAGAACTTCACATACAAATTAAAACACTCTGCATAACATATATTTTTTCAGCTTTTAGGTGTAGTTTTCCTTTAAGGCCCTGTCCACACTACCCCTCTGTAATGTTACAGAGTGCCCAAACCATTACCGCAACAGTTTGCGTTTACACCTGTGACGTTACAGAAGGTGTTTTGTAACCATTGTTGAAACCATATGGAGGTGGTTTCAACAAGCGGTTATGAAACTGGTTACGCCTCGGAACATTACTGGCGTGGATGCGTGGCAATCGGTCTCTAGCGCAGCGTGAGCGCATTGTGGGATCGGGTGCCAGTAATGGTGTGCCGTCCCATAACTGACACCATGGCAGTATGGACACACTGCACCGCTTCCCCGGTGTTGTAATGGTTTCTATCTACAGGGGTCTGAGCGTGCAGTGTGACGGGACCTTACTAATGGCTCAGAGTGAGATGACTCACTGCAGCCTGCAGCTAACTTAATTACTATGGCAAAACATTATCACCTGCTTCCCACATGTCTCACTCCCAGCCCATTACTGTGATACACTCAGCTGACTGCAGCCAAAATTTAAAGCACACAGCTTCACAAAACAGTTTATTTCTCAGTGCTGCCTGAAGCTAACTTACTTAGCATTGCAAAACACAGTCTGCTTTTCCCACAGAGTTTGTAACACTGCAAGCCCATTCAGAAAATCTCACACACAGAAACAGCAAACACAGACACAGCAACAGAACACCCAAAATCATAACAATACTTCTGAAACTCGTACCTCTATTGTATAAATCGAACGCATGATGTGCAGATCGTGTGG
Organism: Neoceratodus forsteri; assembly: GCA_016271365.2. Lineage (NCBI taxonomy): Eukaryota > Metazoa > Chordata > Ceratodontiformes > Ceratodontidae > Neoceratodus > Neoceratodus forsteri. The sequence goes on along the minus strand of CM028129.1, from coordinate 519,660,941 downwards.
GAGGTAGGTAGTAACAACAACAAAAAAGGAAAGGGACCTGGGGGTAATCGTATCAGATGACCTTAAGGTTAGCAAGCAATGAGAGAAGGCAGTAGGGAGGGCTGGGGGTATACTGGGATGCATAGAGAGAGGCATCAGCAGCAGAAAACAGGAAGTTGTTATCCATCTGTACAGACAGTTGGTGAGACCCCATCTGGAGTACTGTGTCCAGTTCTGGAGACCCCATCTCCGCAAGGACATAGACAGGATGGAGGCAGTCCAGAGGAGGGCAACTAAAATGGTGCAGGGTCTGCGGGAGAAGCTGTATGAGGAGAGACTAAAGGAGCTTAATATGTATACCCTTGAGGAAAGAAGGGAGAGGGGGGACATGATAGAAACTTTTAAGTACTTCAGTGGAGTCAACAAAGTCCAAGAGGGTAGCATCTTTCAGAAAAAGAGACATGCAAGAACAAGGGGACACAATTTATAAATGGGGGGGCGGGCGGTTCAGGGGCAGTGTGAGGAAGTATTATTTTACAGAGAGGGTGGTGGATGCATGGAACAGTCTTCCTGAGGAGGTCGTGGGGTCTAAAACTGTGGGAGAATTCAAGAATGCATGGGACAGACATAAGGCAATTCTTGTGGGGGGGTAGGAAGAAATAGGCTGTTGGTTAACTAGGCTTCGGCCTATCCTGTAGAGTAGGAAATGGGCAAACTAGATGGGCCAAGCAGTCCTTATCTGCCGTCAAAGTCTATGTTTCTATGTGTGGTATGGAAAATCTTCACTCCTGCATCGTAAGCTCTGGATATTCTCACTCGTGCCTTTGGCACTTGTGAGTATCCAGAGCTCACTCTGCAGGAGTGAAGATATTTTCCATACCACACTCCTGCCCATCATGTATCCCCTATTTATGCGATACATTAAAATCTGATTTAAATCAAAATATGGGCTTTGAAATATAGTTTTAAGATAGTATAGCCTTGATGTTAGAGTATCACATTATGAACCGATCCAGCAGACCTGGTTTTAAACCTATACTTTCCATTTGTATACTGTATGACCCTGAGTAAGTCACTTATTTTCCCTGTGCTCCCAGGATGCACCTGAAAATGGTCCATGGCTCAGTTTGCCTTTCACAGCAACAAAGTCGAAAAAAAAAAAAAAAACTTCAGAGTTATTTTAAATCGTGTTCAGAAATGACATGGAAACATAAGTGGTAAGTCACACCCCCTCTAAGAAAAATGTGAGTGGACTGGAGTGTGGGTTTAAGTGTCACGAGAGGTGCTATTCTCTACTTCTTTTAGACCTCTCATACTTGTGTTACTCGCTGCACTTTGATAGGCCTCCCTTGTTAATTTTATATTTTTCCTCTTTGTGACCATCTCCTACAAATGTTATAACTGTAACTTCTCTTCAGTCTTTAAGAAAGAAAGGAAGGGGGCGCTACCCATAGTAGGAGGGAGGATAGAAATAGATGGTGTGGGGGTGATGGACAGAGAAATTACAGTGGGGAGGGTGCTGGAGGGGTTAAGGGCATTGAGGGGGGACAAGGCACTGGGACCAGATGGAGTACATCCAAGAGTGCTAAAGGAGCTGGCAGAGGTCCTGGCGGGATGCTTGGCAGAATTATTTAATTCATCTCTAGACACGTGATGCGTGCCCCATGACTGGAGACTGGCTCACGTGGTTCCCCTCCACAAGAGTTGACCCAAGGACAAACCAGGGTACTATAGGCCAGTAAGTCTAACGTCCATAGTGGGGAAGCTGATGGAGACTATCCTAAAGGAGAGGCAGGCTAGTGGCACTACTAGAGGTGAATGGGGTGCAGGACGGGTGGCAGCATGGCTTCATCAAGGGCAGTTATGCCACACCAACCTGGTGGAATACTATGACTGGCAAACTGACGCGGGCCATGCAGTGGATGTCCTGTACCTAGACTTCAGTAAGGCCGTCGATTCAGTACTGCATGGGAGACTTGGAACAAGCTACAGGACACAGGGGCAGGAGCAAAACTGGTGGGGCAGGTGGAGAACTGGCTAAAAGATAGGCAGCAGAGGGCGATGGTAGGTGGGAAATACTCATCCCCAAAGCCTGTGACAAGTGGTGTTCAACAGTAGTTAGTGCTGTTTGGCATATTGTAGACATCTCAAAGGGCATCAGCAGCAAAATCAGCCTATTTGCAGATAACACCAAGATGGGAGTGGTGGTGCACGACCAGGTTGGGTGGCAGGGGCTCCAGGAGGATCTGGCAAGGCTGGAGGCATGGTCTGACAGGTGGCAGCTGGGGTTCAGTGTGAAAAATGCAAGGTACTGCACTAAGGAACAAAAAATCCAAGGAGAAGCTACCATGAGGGGATGTGCAGCTCGAGGTAACAAGAGGAGAAGGATATGGGGGTGACATCATGGGAGCAATGAAAGAGTCCACATAATACAGAAAAGCAACAGCAGTGGCCAGCAAAATGCTGGGGTGCATTGCGAAGGCATTACCTTGAGAAGAAGAGGGTTATTCTACCATTATACAGATCATTGGTTAGGACTCCCACCAGGGTTACTCGTGTTGTACTGGTGCCTGTACCCACAAAAGACAGCTGAGGGTGCATAGGGGACTGAAATGATATCGTGCATGAGGCTGACTAAGAGAGCGTTGTACACACTGAGAGGAGGGACGGGAACATGATTGAGGCCAAATACATGAAGGGGGATAATCGAACAGACACAGGGTCTATTCAGGAGGAATGTGGGAGAACACTAGGAACCATGACATGAGATTGGAGGGGTAGATTCCGAGGGAGGTGAGGAGGCATTTCTTTGTGGAGAAAGTGGTGGCAAAGTGGAACACACTACCATCTGAGGTGGTGGCATGTAACACAGTGGAATGCTTCAAGAAGGGTGGGACAGGCCAAAGGGAGGATAAGAGAGGGAGGGGTGGGGTGGGTCAGCTGCTGAATAGGGAGCTAGCTGCAATCTTGAGCAGCCTAGATAGACCATGATTGCCTTTTGCTGCTGGCAACTTTCGTATGTTCGTAACAGCATGGAATCGTGGCTCTGCTTTGATTATAGTGTAACCCCCTCCTTGGGGCTTACCTCAACTGCCTGCTCGGTGCCACCCACACCCTCCCTACTGCTGCTCTAAACTTCTGTAGAGACTCGTCTTGCTCAGGGGTTGAAAAATTTTTATGAGGCCTTAAATTGACACTGCCAACCTGATTTTCATCATATTATTTCCTACATTTTATGACTGCTTGTCTTCTCTAAAATTCATTGATGTTGTTGTTTGTTTTGTCTGTCTCTTTGTTTAGTACAATGAAATGCATGTTAATGTATATTTATAAACGACCTTATTTTGTTTATAATCCTGGATCTGTTCTTACTGCATACTTCATGAGCATCAAAACACATCCAAACGGTGCAGTCATAATACAGTAGCTCCAAAACTCCCACCACATTATGAGGGGCTAGACTGTGTAGTGGGTGTTCCCAAGTCCAGGAAAGATGTAATTGGAGTTGATCAAGGAATGTAAACAAACCCATATTTGTGTGGTAACACCACTATGGTGGGGAGTCTGTTTTTCACCTTTTGAAAGAAAAAAAGAGTCAGAATCAACTACCAGCTACATCAGCAGTCTTTACAGAATGTTGGCAATCATAAAATAATGTTTTTTAAACTAGGGACACTTCAAATCCTGTGTGTTGACAGTGTCCCTTAAGTTCAGGACTTATGATACTTTTTCCCATAAGTCCGTGGTAGGCTAAATAAGTCACATTTTTTTCCACCTAATTTTTTTTACCAAAGGGCATATTTTTTTTTCTGGTTTCTGATAAATTTTTAGGTCCTTTTAGGGCAATGAGAACAAACAAAATGATTTCTTCTAGATCCCGGAGGAATACAAAGTAAGAGTGCCGTGCACTATTCTAGAGACAAATATTCCATACCTGCAACATATGATATATTTTTTAATATTAATCACACACCCCCGGCCCCCGATGCCAGTCAGTTCTTCCCATGGCCCAGCTAAGCCAGAACCTGAACAGTCTCGGAACTAAGTGCCCCCAAAAAACACCGGCCCAGATTGGGATAAAAAAAACTCTTAAGCCTGCTGGGTCAGTGAGGGTCTCCCACTGGCAAAACTATGTATGTTGGTGTAACTTTCACACTTAGGCTGTCAGTGCAGCCACACCACTGCAGAATCATTTGAAATACAACAAGCCTACCTCAGGTGGTTCTAATTCAGGCAGCACCCCAAGGTCAGCCGCCAACCACACCGTGACCCTAGATTCCAGTACTGCTCGACGATAGAACATGGCATTTCATTTCTGGCTTCTCCATGGTCTGGCACTGCAGTTAACTTGGGGCTAAGATAGAATGGCAGCTTTTGGTGCAATAGACCCAGACACTAAGTGCATCATTCCCATGCGTGCTGACATCGTGGGCTAGTCCGTCCCACTATCTGCTACAGACAGTATTTCCCTGAGACTGCTTCCTGATGAAGTGCCCCATTGATTTGAGTGCTCTCTTAAGTCACAGTCTGAAAAAGAAAAAAAAAAGGAACTCAGATGTCCTACGGATGTGCAAGCCAAGTCAGGTCCCTCAGACTTGCAGGGTTTCTAGAGTGAATCTCCTGCTACTTGATCAGTGGGTCCCAGACGTCGGACTTGGGGATTTTTCATCCCGTGCTGCTTAACTGCATGTGTGGTGCAGTAGGAGAGAACCTTGCTCCCAGTAATCTCTGGCATCTCTTGTGCCCTCTTTTCAGGGGTTGACACACATTCTTTTGTTTCAGTCCCCATATCTTGCAGTGGGGACCTGGAACAACAAGGACTCTTTGCCTTCAGCACCTCAAGCACCATTGGCTGGACTTGCCACCACCAGAGCGAAAGTGCATGCTGAAAGAGTCTCTACCCCAGTGCTCCTTGCTCCTCCAACCCTGCCAGCCGCCATGACTCAGGCCCAACCGCACCACCAATACCAATCAACCAACCAGACACCAGCCCTGGAGGGCTGCTACAAATCTCTGGGGGTCAGCACTCTTGTGGAATAAGGCTTTGACACCCTGGCTTCTTCATGGACATGGCTGCAGCCATATTGGTAACCCCAGCAGCCAGCCAGTCAGATGGCTAGAAAGCCCTGAGTTCAACTCCAAGGACTTGTGGGGAAGAACTGAATCTGAGACCTCCTCAATGTTCTGGCAGATTGAACGCTCAGAAGCCAGGACTGGGGCAAGAGACTGAATGGGATAGCCCTGTGTAGCCAATGGACACTGTATCTGGGGAGAGACGTTTCTGAGCTCACAAGAAGCTTGAGACAGTCTGGCAGTTACAGAACTGCACAGACTTCCTGCTGAGAGACCTAGAGGCCCAGCCAGACTTGATATTGTGACTCTTCTTCTGGGATCATCCTTCATAAATCTGACTTGTTGTGAGACTGTGCCAGAAGGGCACTTGCTGAATTGAGCTACAAAGAGATTGTCATTGGAGCATTTAGCGACAAAGTTGAGAATGTGAAATCCAAATAAGACCCAGGCCTAGAACAGCTGCTGAGCTTTGAGACTAAAAATAGAGACCTGCATCTTGACTAGCTGCTGTGGAGCTGGATAGGAGGTTTGCTAACTCTTATCTAGTGAGGTAAATAGGGGGTCTTGGGACACTTGCCCTGGGTACTCGGTATGGAGTTGAACTGTGGGAGTCCTTCCCTGGGGTCTCGGCTCCCTGTGACCTGTGAAGCCATGCATAGTGTTACTGTAACTGTGTGAGAGCCGAGTCAGACAGGCTGTGCTGCTGTGAATTGTCTAAGAGCTGAGTCCAAAGTGTTCCACCTTTGCGCCACTGCGGGGCGTAATCCTGAAAGCAGCCCTGTATGCTGCTGTGTGCTGGTTCCTGCCTCTGCTGAGCTGCTGTATCTCTGGGTCAGGTGAATACCAGTGTTGCTGGCTAGTATCCCTCGTGTTTGCTTTTTGATTACATTAACCTTGCTTGGATTACAAAGGTGTGTTTCAAGTGTTTTCCCATTTGGATTACAGATTCCTTTATAACTGGGCTAGTTCACCATGGCCTGTTTTGGGGGGGGGGGGTTAATATGCAAGATGCAAATTGACAACAAGTTTGTAAAAATGAATGTGGGAAACATAGCTGCAAGGTCTGCAGTGGGATTTTAATTTAATCCTTGCTTATTTCAAGTCGTCTATTGCTATTTCGTACTTGCAAATATATTATTGGTGCTAGCTAAGATTAAAGGTATAACTGCCCCCATGTAACTTATCCCAGCATGCACCTTGATTGGACATGTGCCTGCATTTTATAGTGTGGGAACCGAGAAGGAGGTAGCTGGCTCACAGGCCTGTGACTTGCAGAGTGTATTGGTACTGGGTGGAGTATTTAAAAGTGACTTGCAGTTGGCTAATCCCCATTCCGTTGCAGCTTCCAGACCTGTGCTGTAAATTAAAATCATTGTTAATTGTTTGATTTCTGTGTGTACTAATATTTTGTGTAGCCTACTTATACTGATTATTGGTAAAGTTATTTGTTTCTGGTGGTCCAGTTCACGGGAGGGAAGTGGGTGAGTACTGCATCCCAGGGGATGATACCGCAGACAGGATCTGACCCACTCAATCTCTCTGGGTGGAGACACTGCACTATTTCTTATTTCTGTGGGACAACCCCCGACTGCAGGAGAAAGAACAAACCCAACCCCACAACCAGATGGCTCATGTACAGTCACCAGGCAGGATATAAACCTGACATAGTGACCCATGAGTCACAGTATGCTGTTGATTTTTTTTTTTTTTTTTAACCCACAGCCACTAGTGTCTCACTCATTCAGGCTACCTGGGCCTTATGTCCTGGTGGAGATACTATCCAATCCTTCACAAGCCCAGTATCCCTAGGTATATTCACCAGCGGGTCTGATCTGCCCCATCAGTTGGATGGGGAGCTGCTGCCATCAAGGAAGAATGCATCATCTTATGAACCAGGTCCTCATTTTCTCTGTTCTCCCAAGTCTATGTGTACCTCTCCTGACAGGTGGCCCCTGCCAGTCTGCAACCTTGGGTAGGGCCTGGCCAGTGACATGTAATCACTTATGCCAATGCAGATAATGCGGTAAAGCCAACCACCAAAGGAGGCACTTGATGCAGGCACCATCGAAACCTACCCCAAGAGTCTGAACACATTGCCCCACAACCTGCAGTAGATTCTGCTGGCTTGTGTAGGAAGTCTAGCTCAAGCTGGAAAACCTGGGTGTCACGTATAACGGCACAGTTCTCTTCCGCCGACGTCATCAGTCAAGGCTCTGCATGTAACATGGTGGGAGTCCTGGTGGATTTGCAAAAGTAGGGGGACAACACCATGTGGACATTCTTAAGGGGAAACACAGGTGAGGAATTCTTAAACAGTGGAACTGCACTGTGCAAAGGGTCAGCTACCACCAGCTGTAACAGTTTGGGTTTTTAGGTGCAGTCAGATGTAGATCCATTGTGGAGTGCCAGGTAAGAGAGGGAATAGACAAGTACAGTAAGAAGAAATATGGGGATATTCAACAATGCAATTAATTCTACTAGGTCCTGTAATATAGTATTAATATCACAGCATTTCTGCATGTGATATCAATGCAAACAGCTGCTTCTTGATACTTATAAGTGGCTGTATTGGTTGAACTGCCGTAACGCTACTGGTGCCATGCCCTAGGATGACCCCCCCCCCAACAAATGGGATGTTGCATCTCAAGGAAATAGAAGTGATCAAATAAGCTTCAACTGTTAGGGGCTTATTTCTTAATAGCAAGGTTTTCTGCTAACCTGGGCATTGAGGTGTGCTGCAAATGCCCAGTAATTCCTTCCACTGGAGGAGTAAGACATAGCTCAACTGGAGGTCAGTAATCAGTGAGACACTCCAAACATGGTGGGTATAGATTACGGGGTCATTAATTTAGTATAGCATGAAACAGCATTATTACAACAGAAACCTCAATTTTAGAAATGGTCACAGTCACACCAGAGGTCACCATTACCAACTACAAAATAGGACCTTTAATTCCATGCAAAGAACATATTTCTATATACAGAGGATAACTGATATATAGAATGCCCTGACTTGCGAATGTGTGCAAACTGGCACACTTGAAACAGCCAGAAACAATATGGATAAGTAAATGGAGGAGAGGAACGTGACACAATATTTCCACTGAGAGTGGCGGGGGTGACTGTCCCCATGGGCACATTGCCTTCTTCAGTCCCTAACACTGCAGTAGATACAGTGCAGTGCACTTGGATGTGCACAACTCTAGGAAGGGGCTACGGCAACTCCTGCAGTATGGTTGTCCTGAGACTAGGAGCTGTGAACCAAGAGTACTCTCTTACAGCTGCATGACAAGTGTGCAAGAAGGGCTCGCTGTGTAGTTGTAGAGGCAGCCTGCCACGTACACCAGCAACCTCATAAGCTTCTTCAACTTCCATTCCTCTGTTCCCGGGTCAGACGTGTTGATCACCCTCAATGTTGTGCCAGAGGCCTGCTGCTGCAAGGAAGGTGAACCACAGAATGGTTTGGATGATGCAAGAGGTGGGCCCTGAGGATTCTGACACTGAGGAATTGAAGCAGGAGGAGCTGGAAAAATAATGTAGGTGGCGGGTCCTAAGGAGGTCAGAGGTGGGGTGGGTGAGGAGGGTTGTGGGATAACAGATGGACCAGACACCGAACTTCAGGTTCAATACACAATCTCTGTGTGATGTTTATTCAAAATACAGGAAATAAGCTTCTGCAATACCATATTTCTTCAGTACATCAGTTTGTAGCAACAGACTGTGTATGTCCTTTCCTGCACTTAGCCAGCATCCTCTGATCCAGCCACTTTTCAATGAAAACCCTTCATCCCTCAGTGGGCCCCGTTTGCTTGGGTAGTGGGTGCTGAAAAGGAAAAAAAGACAAAACAAGCTATAGACAAAGAACCTCAATGCAGAATCACGGAAAAAGGGTTGCCCCAAAGGATGTTGGCAACAAATCAACTTTCAAAGAAATACAACACCATACATACTTCCGTAATGCAAACCATCATGGGATATATGCAAATCACCATGACGTTTCAGACTTGTTCAGTTTACAGCAATTTACATGCATTTTAAATCGCACAACTAACTTAATTTCTATAATAGTCATCTAGTACTTTTTACCATTATCAAAAACACCCAGTGCCATGGTATTTTCAACATTTACAGGTTTCATAAACATAAGGTATATTATGACATAGTGCTGTTACATACTAAATCCAACAATGATAAACACAACCTGTTTTACATACACTTGGAGGTCACAACAGTAACCTCCCTGTATGAGGACCTGAGAGAGAAAAGGAAAATTAAAGAGGACACTATAGCATAGTCAAGAAAGGGGAGGGGTGTGCCCATAGGGTACAACCTTATGGACTAGAAATTGTAAAGGATAGAATAGACTTAGAAATAGAAGAACTGTTGCTACAGATATAAGAAAAGGTCGATCCTCGAGTGGCAGGAGCTCTGTGTCATTTGGGGGACAGAAAAAGTAAAATGAAAAATAGAAAAATGGAGTCTTCAGAAAACTGTCATGATTGACTGCAGAATTCAAAGTCATGTCTCTTAAAGCAGCATCGTAAAATGTTTTTCCCCAAAAGTTAGTTTCAGCTACAAGTTAGCATACTTCTGAAATGCAGTTTTCTAGATACAGTACCTCCCAGCTGTGCACCATGAGTTTTTTTATTTTCTTGATCGTAAACTTTGCCAGGCCTACAGTGCTATTTCTGATCATCTGTAGTGGCCTGATGTTTTGTTTTTTTTTTCCTGAGAAAAATGTAATTAAAACATTTATAAAATATTTAAATTTTTACGGATCTAGCAACTGAAAATTGGAAGGTGCCTGGAATGGTCGTGCCTGAAAAAAAGACAGCTTCTGTCTAGTGCACCTACCTGGTTAACAAACAATAAAACAAAAAATCAATAAAAAAAGGAGGGGTTGGGTTGGCCCAGAGACGCTGAGGACTGAGGCACTGGTCACCTTACCTTGTGCCACGCCAGCAACCTGTGTTTGGGAACGAGCACGGGCTGCCAGGGTCGGCAGGGGAGGGGAGGAGAGAGATTGAGCGTCCGATGGACTGCTCTCCAGGAAGGGGGGTCTACAACAGTCAACGCCTGCTTGCCCCCTGGCGGAGGCTGGGGGACAAGGCGCTGCACTGTATGTCGGGGAGGTGTCTGGGGCACACGTGCGCACTCCCTTCCGACGGCTTCATTGCACACCATCTAGCTCCAGGGAGTAAACGTCTGACATGTTTTGGGGCTGACTGTTTTCAGAGCACAAGTCACCAGGCTGTTTTGGGGCTGGGGAGGTTTACCTGTGTCTGACTTGAATGTTTGTATTTTTCTCTGTTTGATTAGCAGGGTATTTTCTCTGTCAAATTGTCGTGTATGGCATCTTGCTGACAGGAAGGCACTCATCGCAGCAGTAGGTCAGAGCTTTTAGCTGATTGTTTCGTGAGGGCACAGTTTAGGCCCAAACCCTTCCCACCCTTCACTCCACCCACCCTTGGAAATAGTTCATTTATACCTGGGGTTCTGACATCATTTCCTCAAGAGGGCAAGGTGCATATCACTGTCATATCCTCTCTAGCACACTGCACTGACAATATAAGCATACACATTATATAAATACATATATTTCTATATAACACACCAATCACACACACACACACACACACACAAAAAAAAACTAAACAAGGTAGACAGTTATGTGGGGAGTAGTACAATGTAATGGCTATGGGGCAGCAGTCTTCCGGGAGTCTTTCTGGAGGCTGAGATACTGCCCTGTTTGCAGACAACTATCTGCCCTGAGGGAGGAAGTTGCCCATCTTCAGGCCACACTGGATAGTAGCAAGGAACCTCCCCATCCAGGGAGCACCAGAGCTACCACCACTACCTCAGAGGTTGCGAAGAAAGCACAGCAGTTGGACCACAGTGGCTCAGGGAGGGTAAGGGTGGTGAACAGAGGCACACCCAGTCAGTTGTTCCACTCCACAATCCATACACCATTCTGGGGAGCATAGTTTCCATGGATGCACCTGAAGAGGAGACTAAGGAGGGTGCAGACAACTGTCACAAGGAGGCCTCAGGAAGGAGGCAGAGGGCACCACAGGGAAAGGAAGCAGCCCTGTGGGGGACCCAGTTATTAGGGGATAGAACTTGGGGAGCAGGAAAACTGAAGTGGTGCCTGCCTGGTGCCATGGCTTGAGGGACAGGAAGTGCATCCTTAGGATCACGAGAACAGTTGCACGGGAGTCTGAGCTGGACGTCTTTGTCCACCTAGGGACAAATGACTTGGCTCATCATGAGATTAGAGCAGTGCAGAAGGACTTTGTAGAGTTGGGGAGGGGCTTAAGACAAGTAGCACACACAGTATCATTCCCAGAGGTGCTGCCTGTCAGTGGCATGGGTGAGGCAAGGGTACTTTGCACCATGCAGTTTAACGAATGGTTGAAAAAATGGTGTGGAGCACAGAGGTTTGGCTTCATTGGGGACTGGGGTTCCACCTGGAGGGACACCAGCCTATACTGGCAGGATGGTCTGCATCTGACCAGGAAGAGAACAAGTCTTTTGTGCAGTCAGTTTAAAAGCTTCATTGGCAAGCTTTTAAACTAGTCAAGGGGGGAGGCACTGATAAGCAGCAGGAAAATCCCAGCCTCCCCTTACAAAACAGGGTACTAAATGAGAAAAAGACCAAGGTAGAAAGGTCAGCGGGGGATGCTGCTACAGAAGGTAAAGCCATCAAAAAATGGAGAGCAATGAGTACCAATGCCCGTAGTCTGGGTAACAAGCTTCCTGAATTAGTGACCTTGATGGAGGAGGAACATCTGGATATCGTGGCAGTCACAGAAACATGGTACACACAGAACCATGACTGGGACGTAAACATACCAGGATACACTATCTACAGGAGGGACAGCGAGAGTAAAAGAGGAGGTGGAGTAGCTCTCTACATAAGAGAAGAAATCAAAGCAACAGAACAAAAGGGTAAACAGGGAGGAGAAGAAGCACTGTGGGTCAATTTGGAGGCAAGCAATAGCACCACAATCCGCACAGGGATTGTATACAGACCCCCCTCTCAGGAGGAGGAATTGGACAAGGAAATGATAGAAAGTATACTTAGAATGGCAGATAAAGGAGAGATATTGCTGATGGGTGATCTGAATATGCCAGATGTTAACTGGAGTGCAGTTGCAGCAGCCACTTCTAAGAGTGGGGTTATTCTAGATGCCCTACAGGGGGTATGCCTTAGACAACTAGTATTGTAACCCACTCGAGAGGGAGCTTAGAACCTGGTCCTCTCAAATGGAGATGGAGAGAGGATCACAGATGTAGAAGTGGGTAGCCATCTGGGAACTAGCAACCATCGAACAGTATGGTTCACAATAAACACAGCAATAGAGTCAAGCCATACCAAGGCAAAAGTACTGGACTTCAGGAGGGCTGACTTTGCCAAAATGGGTGAGTGCCTAAGGAATGCACTACCAAATGGGCAGGAAGGAGGGGTGGAAGAAGAAGAATCAGAATTTATATAGCGCTTTTCATACATCCAAAGCGCTTTACAAGCAATGCTAGACTGGTAGTGAAGTGACTGCAATGGACAATTGCAAATGCAAAGAACAATGGGGAATAGTAAAAACTGCCATCACAGAGGTAACAAGCCTTTGTGTGAAGCAAATAAACAAAACAAAACGATGTAAGAAACCACTATGGTTCTCAAAGGAGGTGGCAGTGAAGGTTCAAGAGAAAAAGAAAGCATTCAGAAAGTACAAGGAATCACAGAAGGAGCAGGACAGAGAATTGTATGAGTTAAAGCAAAAGGAAGCTGGGAAGGCAGTCAGAACAGCAAAGGCCCGAACTGAGAAAAAGATAGCCAACTCAGTTAAGAAGGGGATAAAACCTTTTTTAGGTACATCAGGGAGTGAAGGAAGACTAAGGGAGGGATAGTGAGGCTTAATAAAGGGGAAGGGGGTGGGCAGAGGGTGACTGCGAAAAGGCAGAGATACTAAACAAATATTTTTGCTCAGTATTTACAAATGAAGAGGGGGAGGTACCTAAAACAAACAATAGAAACACTCTGGATACAGAAGTTGATACCAGCCCATTTACAGAAGAAAGGGTTCTGTAAGAACTCTTAAAACTGAAGGTGGACAAAGCAGTGGGGCCTGATGGGATTCATCCCAGAATTCTAAAAGAACTAAGGGTAGAACTAGTGATACCACTGACTATGCTCTTTAACAAATCATGAGAGGATGGGGTGGTACCTGAGGACTGGAGGAGGGCCGATGTGATTCCCCTTCACAAAAGTGGGAGCAAGGCAGAAGCAGGAAACTACAGACCTGTTAGTTTAACCTCAGTGATAGGGAAAATGATGGAATCACTTCTGAAGGAAAGAATTGTCGAGTACCTAGAGGCCAGAGGGGCACAGGACCCAAGGCCGCAAGGATTCACAGCAGGAAGGTCATGCCAGACGAATCTAATAGATTTCTTTGACTGGGTGGCCAAAGTAGTAGAACAGGGAGGGGCTATGGACATGGCCTACCTAGACTTTAGCAAGGCATTTGACTCAGTCCCACACAAAAGATTAATATATGAGTTAGCCAGCCTGGAAGTGGGTCCCAAGATGATAGCCTGGCAAAGAATTGGCTGGAGAATAGGACACAGAGGGTAATAGTAAATGGAGTCCACTCTGAAGAAAGGGGGTTACTAGTGGGGTGCCGAGGGTTCAGTATTAGGATCGGTCCTCTTCAATGTCTTTATAAGTGACATTGCAGAGGACTGAAGGAAGATGTCTCTTGCAGATGACACAAAGATCTGCAACAGAGTTAATGCACAAGGTGAGGTGGAAAGGATAAGAAGGGACTTGGCAAGGTTAGAGGAATGGTCAAATGTATGGCAGCTTAGATTTAATGCTAAGAAGTGCAAGGTAATGCACCTGGGAAACAAAACCCAGAGGAAGAGTACACAATGGGGTGAGATACTAACAACAACAAAATGGAAAGGGACCTGGGGTAGTCATATCAGATGACTTAAAGGTGGGCAAGCAGTGTGAGAGGGCAGTAGGAGGGCTGGGGTGATACTGGGATGCATAGGAGAGGCATCACCAGTAGAAAACAGGAAGTTGTTATCCCTCTGTACAGACAGCTGGTGAGACCCCATCTGGAGTACTGTGTGCAGTCTGGGAGACCCATCTCCGCAAGGACATAGACAAGGTGGAAGCTGTCCAGAGGAGGGCATCTAAATGGTGCAGGGTCTGCACCAGAAGATACATGAAGAGAGACTAAAGGAGCTTATATGTATAGTCTCGAGGAAAGAAGGGAGGGGTACATGATAGAAATGTTCAAGTACCTCAAGTTTTGAAAAACTGCCAAAGCTTCTGAAGAAGGACCTGGTTGGTTCGAAAGCTAAAGCATTTTGTTCTTTCTGTAACATCCATGTTGGTCCAATAAAAGGTATCAAATCATTTGTTTCTGGATCTGTTTTTAAAAGGACCAATACGGACCTACAACATTTTTTGCAAGTACCTCAAGGGAATCAACAAAGTCCAAGAGGGTAGTATCTTTCAAAAAGGAGGTGTGCAAGAACAAGGGGCACAATTTGAAGATAGAGGAGGGGCGGCTCAGAGGTAATGTAAGGAAGTATTTTTCACAGAGAGGGTTGTGGATTCGTGGAACAGCCTTCCGGAGGAGGTTGTGGAGTCAAAAACAGTGATTGAATTCAAGCATGCATGGGACAGCCATAAGGCAATTATAGGGGTTGGGGGTAGAAAGAAGTAGGCTGCTGGTTAACTAGGATCTGCAGCTTATCCAATAGGTAGGGAAATGGGCAGACTGGGTGGGCTAAGCGGTCCTTATCTGCCGTCAAATTCTATGTTTCTAAATACAAAGAGTGTGCATCTGGCGGAGCAGCTTGATGGCCGTCCATGAGGGCTGGCTCTGGGGGCACCTAATAGTCTGGATCTGTTGGGGCAGGTGAGATGGGGGCTCCCTGTCACCCCACCGCGGGGGCAAGCTGCAGGGAATATGGGCATGACCTCAAGGAGTGTGGATATGCGGATGGTGGCTGGAATCCCAGGAAGCAGCCAGAACATGGAGCAGCACAGAGGAGGCAAAAGTATAAAGCAAAATAAAAAGGAGGGTCACATTTTTTGCTCAATTTTGTTGCACTGCTTCTTTAAAATAAAGGCTCCCCTCTGGTGTGTGCTGAGGGGCACTCAAGTCTGGCCTTGTGCCTCAGCACACTCCAAGCCTGTATCTGTCCGTGAATGCACACTCTGTGTTGTGTGTTATTGTGTGCACAAATAGACACATACACACACGTGGTGTGTGCACATTCCCTGATGACATCACACTTTAGGCATTGGTAACATTCTGTCGGTTAAGCTTCAACCATTGTGGCAGTTACTGTAAGCCTGGATGTGTTTCATTGCTCCAGCTGAAGTGTAGCATATTTACTGCTGTGTGTACAGGAGGGGCAAAGTTTGATCCTAAGTCCTTTCTGCTACCGCAGCACTGTGTTACCTTCCTGTTTGTTATTTTACTTCCATAGTTCAGCAGACCCTGGATGTAGTAGTAAACAATGAGGAAATGGGGCTAAAGAAAGATAAAAATGGTAAAAAAATGAATAAATGTAAAGATTGGGCTGCCTTCAGTTATCATACCACTGAGTCGCTTGATGCACCCCACAGTGCTTCAGCCCAGCCCATCTGCAAGGAAAAAAGAAACTGAGTTAGCCATGTAGCATGGTGGTAGCTGCCATCAGGGTAACCATGGTTTACTTTCGTGAACGAGAATCCCACACTAAGGCCAGACATATTGTAGAGGTGAGACACTCTACTCCTATGGAGGTAGAGTGCAGGCCACCTGGCACTGTCACACCCCTGCTGCATGATCATGGAACGGTACTGGAATCGACTATGATGGTAGGGCCAGCATCAAGCGAGGAACAGGGGATCCAAACAGGCAAAATTGGAAGGGGGGATTTATTTCCCAAGGTTCCTAGTCATCCAGCCTTGCCCCCTCCCATGCATTTCTGCAGGTGCTGCAGCACTTGATAAAGGTCAGGAGAACAACTTGGTGTTAACCTGCAAGGAGTCTCCTTGCAGGCTAAATACCAAGTTGTTCTCCTAAACTTTACACTCTTGCACTGTTGATTGAGTCACACCTGTAATTCTTCTCTGTGAGAGAATACATGATCTCCATTTGTTCTCTCTCTCAACCAGCCATGGGAGATAGAGACTCGGCCGTTGCTCCAGAATCTGGATGTCTTTGCATAACTCTCAGCCCCTCATAGGGCACATAATGGCCTCAAAAATAGAATGAGCACTCACCTGCACTGCTCAAACAGTAAGCAATGGGAGAAAAGGGACTGGGAATTTGAATATTCCGTCCACATGAAGTAAGTTCAACCAGTTGGATATAGAGGATGCCATCTGAGTTGTAACGAAGCTAGGCTGTACCTTTTTGTGGCTGGCTCCAGCCCCAGTCTGGATGACAAGGCTGGGGATGTGGAATTGGTTTGGCCATTGCAGGGATTGTGAAAACTTTATTTGAAGAAAGGGGTGGTTCCATCAGCTTTGAAAAAGGCTGTTGAGACCCCTGCTCAAGAAGCAGTCTTTAGATCCAGATATCCATGTAAATTATGTCTCCAACTGGACATATTTGGCTAAGGTTGTGGAGAAATTGATGGCAATGCAGTTAACCAAACACTTGGAGAGGCAGAACATCTTCGAGTCCTACCAGTCTAGGTTTTGTCACTGCCCTGCTTAAAGGGGAACTTTCGTGCACAGTAACCATCATAGTTTAAAAGCCCATAGAGAGTTCTTTTAATGAGGCATTGGGCTCACCTGTAGCTGTAAGTACTCTGGAGGTATAGATGACTAAATTTGTTTAGTACTGAAACTACATAGCCACCATTTTATGGAATATTGTGATGTCATGGAGAAAGACACTGTGCCTAACTACATGTGGTCAAGCACGGATTGTTCCTGCATGATATCGCAAGGTTCCATAAAATAGTGATAATGTAGTAACATACTGAACGGACTGCTGTGTCTCAGGACTTCTGCCAGCTACAAGTGATCTCAATACCATATTTAAAATAACTTTTTATAGGTTTTTAAACTTTGATGGCCACTGTGAGTAAATGTTTACCTTTAAGGTGTGTAGTGATCTCTTTCAGGCCATGGATCAAGGTGAGATACCGTGTTACCTTCCATGGTCTCTCTACATTCAGTACAGTGGAGTATGGGGTATTGATGGACAGACTCTGGGACTATGCAGGTTTGTTTAGCGCTGTGCTTGTGTGGTTCTGGTCTTCCTGGCAGGGTGGAAACCGTCAGTGGCGATAGTTTCTTGCTTGCAGCAGCTAATGTGCTTGAATGCGGTGACCCCCAGGAGTTTGCCCTGCCCCACTTCTTGTTTGCCGTATATAAATCATATATACTGTGCCTTATTGAGAGATTATTAGAAGGTGCAATATTGGTTATTACTGCTGTGCAGGTGATATGCAGTTGTATCTCTTCTTTGTGCCTGAGCAGGGTCAGTGCGATCACTCAGCTGCGCCTTGAGCAGCATTTGGCTGATAGAAAAGACTGGATGGCTGGCCTGGTGGCACAGAGGGCTGAGGCATCTCTGCCTTACCTCGAGCTGTGCCAGCAGCCTGAGTTCGGGAATGACCTTGGGTTGTTGGCGAGCCGGCATGGGGGGGGGGGAGCAAGATTGAGCTGCCTAGCAGCAGCTCTCCTCCCGGGAGGGAGGGTCACCTCCTGTTGTCCTGCCACCACCAGGTGGAGGTCCGTGACGGTGCAGGCAGGTAGATGGGTGACTGGTAGGATGGGGCATCCCATAGGTGCGGCATGCGATGCCTCCATGTGTGGTGTTTCAGCACATGAGGTTATGAGGTGGAAAACAGGGAACAAAATGGAAAAAAAAGATTAATTAAAAAAAAAAAAAAAAATGGCTGGCTGACTGACTGTAGATCCTAAATCCTTATGGGTAGCCTAGGAGTGGGACCAAAGGTGGTAAAATGGGTAAGAAATTGGCTAAAGGATAGGAGACAGAGGGTGGTGGCAAACTGAGGAAGGGGGGGTGACCAATTTGGTACTTCAGGGGTCTGTACTGGGACCAGTCCTCTTTAATGTTTTTATTAGTGACATTGCAGAGGAGCTGGAGGGAAAGGTCTGCCTGTTCATGGATGACACTAAAAGCTGCAACAAGGTAGACACTTGGGGGGGGGGGGGTGAGAGGGGATCCGAAAAGGTTAGAGTAGTGGTCAAGGGTATGGCAGCTGGGCTTCAATACAAAAAAGTGTAAAATCATGTACTTGGGGCAAAGAAGCCCAGAGAGGAGTACAAAATGGGAAGAGAGGTATTGATGACCACTAAACAGGAGAGACACCTGGGAGTTATCATATCTCATGACCTAAAGGTGGCTAGGCAGTGTGACAAGGCAGTCGGGAGAGCTAGCAGGATGCTGCGGTACATAGGGAGGGGGATCACCAGCAGAAAGGGAGGTGGTGTTACCCCTGTATAGATCACTGGTGAGACCTCACCCTGCAGTACTATGTCCGGAGAACTCAGAGAAAGAGTGGAGGCAGTCCAGAGGAGGGCAGTCGGAATGGTGCAGAGTCTGCAGCAAAAGCCCTGTGAGGAAAGACTGAAGAACCTTAATATATATACACTGGAGGAATGGCGGTGGGGGGGGGAGTATGATAGACACTTTCAAATACCTCACAGGTATAAATGAGGTTCAAGAGAAAAGCATCTTTCAGAAAAAAAAGATGCTCAAGGACAAAGGGTCATGCTATGAAGCTGGAGCGGGTAGACTGGGGTGATGTGAAGAAGTACGCCTCCACGGAGAAGGTGGTGGTGGATGCCTGGAACAGCCTCCCAGCAGAGGTGGGGACAAAATCTGTAACAGTGTTGAAGAAAGCATAGGATAGGCATGTGGAACCGTAGTGATAAGATGGGGGGCATAATCTAGAGATCAAGTAGGGTCTGCAGTGATACAGTAGGTAGGAAAAATGGGCAGACTAGGTGGGCCAAGCGTTTTTTCTCTGCCGTCAAATTCTATGTTTTATTAGCAAGATGGTATTTCTCCTAGTGGCTTCAGCACCAAGACTCTACTTTAAAAGCAGCTTTAGCTGCCAGCCTTGGGTGGAGATGTTCAGCTTGTGACTGAAAGGATGATTAGTATGCAGTCTGTGAATAGTACTTGACAAATTGTTGACGCTGGAATCCCAGGTGTCTGCATAAGTCAGGAGCTGCTTTTATCATCACTGAACATCACCAGATTGTGACCATTTCAGAACCTTGGGATTGATCCAGGAGCACTCATCTCCTCTTGCCTTGATTGTCCTGTTTAAATCCAATGCCTGCAGGTGGTGAAGAACGCTGCAGCTTGTCTTCTGAGCTCCAGAAGGAAAACAGAACATGTAACGCTAGCTCTGTGTGAATTGCACTGGTGGCTGATTAGGCAGAGGGTTAACTTCAAGGTTATTTAAGCAGTATACCATGAGAGGATGTGGGTGATGGCAGGATTTACCCACACCTGCTGTGGTGGTTTGCTGACGAGCCCGGCGACCTCGTGAGCAAACCACACCAGGCGTGGGTAAATCCTGCCATCACCCACACCTGCTTGTGGTATATTGTGATTATACAATGTTTTAATTTTAGTATTTGTCTTTTGTATTTCTCGTGGTTGGTAAGCAAGCGGCGGTAATATGGTGGTCGGCATGTATGATCTTTTTTTGTCGCAGTGTTATGCACGCTGCTGGGTGGGTTGGAGATTGGCTGGCTGGCTGGCACTTCTTCCCGTGGGATGATTGAACGATTTACATGTTGTAAATCATGCCAACCAGAATATGGTATTCTTAGAGCCATTGTATAATGTTACAATGTTAAGATCTTGAATTGGTTGGATCCTTCTTACCTCTGTGAACTGCTAACCCCACTGCCCAGGTCGAGCACTGATCCGGACATCAGGGCTTGCTGTTAGTCCCTCGCCCAAAATTAAATTCTGGCAGGGGACGATGTATTCTTAGTTGCAGTTTCTATGTTATGAAACTTCCTCCTGCCTAACATTCTTAGTTCCCAAAATCTGAGTCACTTCAAGGCAAAGTATTGAAGTGGCTCCACAAGTCCACCTACCCTGATTTTCCATTGTGCTTTCTGTGTTCTGTTTTCATCATCAGCCTTTCTTACATTGTCATTTACGTATTGTTTGAGGATTGCTTTATTTATATTTGTTACCGTTTATGGTCTTGCCTATTTATATGGTCTTGTATATTTTTGTGTTATGTACTTGCTTGTAGAATAGTGCTAAATATACATCATTTCCTAGTCTCAGTGGCATCATGATTGTCTTTTGAATCTCGGTTAGAAAATGCAGTTTATATAGTTCTAAAAGTTAGTCTGCAGGTTTGTTAAATGAGCTTCTGAAAAATAATGGTGTGTCACAGGGCATGGCCATCCTGATGACATGACCGTGAAAGCCCAATAGATATCAAATAAACTAAAGGGGATGTCACATGACTTTGTTGTTTCCTGCCTTTCTTCTGCCTAACATTAGTGGTGCGGAATAACTTGCATATGGTGACTGAGAGCCCCAGCAATACCACATGATGTCCCATGTAGCGTTATGTGTATTTGATCTCTAAGGAAAGCTGCTATAGCAGGATGTTTGTTACCAGGTGGTGGTGTGGGAAGGTGCCTAGCAGATCTACACAGAATATGCCATTGGGTGCAGTATAACCAGTAGGCTAAGTGGGTGGGTTTCACTGCAACAGAACATTTGGAGTAGCAGCAGACAAGAGAGAGCCTGAAGGCCCTCTCAGACCTCCTGCCCCAAGTAAGGATGTGGCTGGCCCTGTGAGTAAGTTCCTTTTTTGCTTATTTTATTTTTATTCATTTTCATTGTGCATAGACAGTGTGGAGACAGTTCAGAGGAGGGCAACCAAGATGGTACAGGGCTTACATCACAAGTCATACGAGGACAGGTTGAAGGACTTGAATATGTACTCCCTGGAGGAGAGGAGGGAGAGGGGAGGATATGATAGAGACATACAGGTACCTCATGGGGAGGAATAAGGTGCAGAAAACATTATTTTCAGAGGAAAAGATGTTCCAGGACTAGAGGTCATGGGATGAAATTGGAGGGAGGGAGGTTCAGCGATAACATGAGAAAGTATTTCTTCATGGAAAGGGTGGTGGACAAGTGGAACGCTCTGCCAGGGGAGGTGGTGGGGGCCGAAATGATTACGGGATTCAAGAATGCAGGGGATAGGCATCGGGGGATCCTAGCAGTTTGGGGAAGGGGACAACCCAGTTCAAGAGAAGCTTGAACAGGTAAAATTACATGTGCAATTGGGAAGACTAGGTGGGCTAAAAGCCCTTATTTGCCATCAGTATCTCTGTACATTACACAGTAAAAACAGTGAATCGTCCCATAGAGCAACAGAAATGCAATATACAGCAATGCAGTGGTAGGAGTCAATTATCCAGGGTCTGTGTCACCACATGAAGGAGGTCTAAGTTACTACATTGAGTGTCCAAGAAAAAGTTCGAGAAAGACCAATTGAGCATGCTCAGGGACCAAGAAACCTGTGAGTGAGCTCCTGTTGTAGGGTGACAGGTTGCAGGGTCATGGTGAGAAGAGGGTAAATGGAGGGCCCAAACAACATGAAGCCAACTAATGGGTGGGGTTGGAATAGCAAAAAAAAAGGTTCTGCCTTCTGCACTCGACTAGACCTACTGCTTATGCTGTAGTGAGTGGTGAAATAAGTGGAACTCAGAGTAAAATTAAAAATCTGACTCAGTTCCAGGGTAAATGGGAAGGACTACTGCCATGTAAAGTACACCTCCTTAAAGGCATAACTAAAACACGATTAAAGTGTAAAAATGTAACAGTAATGAGAAATTGTATCCCAAGACCCTTTTCAGGCATGTTCAATCCTACATCAGAGGAGATGGGTTAGCACAGCAGATGTTTTCCATTGTTGGTTTAGTTAGCATTCTTCCACCTATGTGTACTGTTTTGTATGTTTGCTTTCACAGAGCTGTACAGCATGCCTGCATGTTCCTCAGTTACATTGCGAAACAGGGCAAGCCAGGAGGAGCTGGTAAAACGCTGAAGCAGCTGGAGTTGAACATGAGCACAGGCCGAAACGTAAGTGCTTTTACTATTAAAACCAATGTTTAAATAGCTGGTATCACATTGCATTTTGCAGTGCAATCCGGCAGGGTTATGTAGCTCAAAACATGGAATGGATCAAAAAAGTGATCCATTTTTTCCATGTTTTCACCATCAAATGCGATTTTAGGATGATTTCACCCCAGTACACATGTATCAGGCTAAAATGGGCATCTCTGTGCCCTTAGCTCTGCCCACCTGTAGCTTTAATTGTCTGCCTAATCCTGCGCTTCCAAAGAGGAAAAGATGTAGACGACCAGTGCAAAAACGTGACTCCAGCAGTGTGGCGCAGTTGTCGATCGGCGGAGTTGCAGCTGAACACCAAGGTCCGGAGAGAGGGAAATCGAATAAAAAAGGTGGGTTTTCCAAGAAAACGCTTGTCTTATGTGGAGAGTAATGTTTGTGGCAGTGCTGGTTTTAATTATTCCGGGTGTGGGAGTATCGTCAGGGCTGACAGAAAGTGGCGGTGAACTTGATGGCAGCTAGTAGGCAAATGCACTTCCCCTGGTTTGTGAGTTTAGTTGTAGGAGTGGGAGTCAAGTGGCCTGTGTTGTGTAGGGTAGCTAAGAAGTCTCTGCTGCAGGTTTCCCTTTGCACAGTAAAAGTTGACACTCCTTGTATGGCTTAGCCGCTGCTGCTCCGGATCTGAGGGATGGTTTGGGCTAACGGGAGCGCGGCTGGTAGGTTGCCGGCAACTCTGAGAGGAGCTTAACCCAAACAGTTTTTAGTGCAGGTCCAGGAATCGGGGGCGGGGGGTGCTTGCTAGATTAGGTAGGCCTTTGTGGCCTCTGTGTTTGGGTGCCCAAGTGAAGTCCACATGTTTCAAGTGATGTCTCCCTCCCATGCTGTCTGGGATCTCCAGGCCTGTGCAAGTCTTCAGACTGCAGCCTTGCCCTCCATTAGTGAGACCGCTCAGTCACAGTCTACCCTTGGCTTGCCAACCTAAACCTGGCCTCAGCCCTCAATTGTCTGTACATGTGGCCTCGCCCTTCCTTCATGAGTGCAGCAGGCAGCCCATGACGGAGATCCAATGTGTTCTCCAGGTGCAGCAGGCCCCAGTGATGATCCTGAGTGCTGGGTGGGGGTGAGAGAGAGACTGTGCCCTGCCTAGCTGCAGCTGTGACACCCACAAATTGAGGTCCCTGTCACCGTAGTTCATTTGTGACACACCAACCACCACCGGGTGTGTTCAGCAGGTCTCTGGAGTCGGGAGCCTGGGAGTGGGTTGGGGTGCTTCCGAGGTTGGAGCTGGTCAGGCCAGTTCTGAGGCCGCAAAAGTCAGTGTACTCTGCCTGATTATCTTGGAGTCTACTAGACTGGGCCTCACATTGGGGGGGGCGCGGGGGTTTATTCAGTAGCACCAGGGGCAACTTAAAAAGTAACTTGTTAGTCTGGGCACACAAATTAATGAATCTGAGTGTGCTCAGACACAGGCTAGGCTAAGTTGTGGGGATTTGTGGCTCAAATCCCTCTTAGGAGGTTTCTCCAGCCCTTGCCTGAGGGTGAGGGGGGAGGCTGCACTCTATCTCTCTCTGTGCCTGCCAATGTGCACATTTGTCTACGTGATTGAGCCACATGCCAGCCACTTGGGGATGGACCGACCACTGCTCATCATGCCATATGCAGACAAGAAGTGCAAGCCAGGCAAGAAGTCTGTAGGCTGGCCTCGCATTTGTGGAGGGAAGGGGACTTTCCCTAGATACCACCTGACAGACTGAGGGCAGCCTGTATGGCACAGAAACTCAGGCGAGTGTGCTTTGGCTGCTAGTCTAAGTAAGCTGTGGGATTTTTTGGCTGAATCTTTTATTCCTGGGAAATTCTGTGGCCCTCTGGCCTGGGGGCTGGGGGTGGGTTACTTCAGTGAGCCTTGGTCGCAGTCTGTCTCTGTGCCCTGCCAATGAATTGTGCATGTGTGTGCCTGGGCCCCACACATGGGTGGAGCCCCTGATGACCTGGGCCCGGGGGGGTACTGCTCCACGCTGGCGTGGCAGACAAACGGTGGCAGCAACTGCCCAGCAGAATAAGAATGCCAGTGTAAACAAGGGCAAAATTAAAGTTGCAGCAGTTGTTATGGTGGGCCTTCTCAGGGTTTGCCGGGGTGGGTTTGAACTTCATCACCACCAAATGGTTCATTGCCTGGCAAGCTGGGCTGTCAGTGGGCCATGGTGCTCGGAGGGCAAGCCAGCAGTTGGCACCCCTGTGGTGACCCTCAAGTTTTTTTTCTGGATAGCAAGAGCTCAGAGTGAGTCGCTGTGAGGTGCTAGAGAGCACCGGACTGGGTCCTCCTCCTTACTATGTGGACTGCCCCTGCATTCAGTGATTGAGGCCCAGTCATGCAAGATCAGTGTGGCCCATGCATGCATTTGATTTGTGGCCACAGCTGCTGATATTCAAGGGCGCCCTGAATAGATGCAAGTGGCAAACTTTACTCCCACTCCCCCCATGGTCGGGTGGTATTTTGAATCGGGGTTATTTGTGCAGCTGCCTACCAAGCTCGCCAGTGAGGTACTCTGTTGTGGAGCAGTCTAGTGATCATCTCATGGGTGGTGTTGGGGATTTTTGTGTTGCTGGTGAAGGTTACTATTGGGGGGAGGGTGGTCAAATTTAGTTGAGCCTCTGATGTCAGAGTCTTGATCTTGGTTTAACTCTTTTTTCTGGTTGATGACCAGACCTGACTGTGTGAGAACTTTGTCCCGGTGGCACAAGTGAGTGAAAAGAGGAGCCCTGTAAAAACTGGTTGCCCTGTGGTAAGTTACTGTCATGTCCTCAGTGAAAAATTAATTATTTGAATAGCAAACGAGTGTCTGAGTGTAATGTCCTGTTTTGGTTGTTTTGCAGGGGCTCGCTGCCACAGTGGTTCATTGATGATCCAGCCAGCTGTTGCATCCAGTTGTCCAGAGATAAAGTAGGGTAACTTAAATTTGGGGCATTTGGCAGGCTAGCTTGGGGATTGAATTGGAAGTCTTTGAGCTTAGGTGAGTATTCAAACACTGTCAAATTGTCATTGTGTTTGTAGGTCCAAATTGAGCTACAGCTGCTGCAAGCGGATTGAAGTTGCACAGCCAAAAGGAACCACTGGGTGGTAGACTGGGACTCAGGAGGAGGAGGAGGGTCGGGAAGAAAAAGAGTGACAGGATTCAGAAAGGTGCCAGGAGTAGATGTTCTGAGGGAGGAAGAAGCCACGAAAAGCAGGTTGACACACTTATGGACTAAAAAAACATTTTGTGTGAAACTCTAAAGCCAACCGTACTGGACATTGTCATTATATTTCAAGTGGAATGAGGGGTGTTTGGTGAGCCTAACGCTAGCAATCAAGGTCTGCCTGAAAACATTTGGGGGTTGGTCAGTGTGGCAGACAATGACGGACTTTACACTTTTGGCATTTCAAACTCATGACTGGTAAATAGTCACTGTTGTGTTTGCTGTGCTTGGGGTGCCCATTTTGTTTCTGCTGCCACAACGTTCAATACCAGCAGCTGTGACAGAGGGAGACACAGAGTAGTCTCTGGGGCAATATTGATGACTGGTGTTAACCAGTCTGTTAGTATTTTGTTGTTTGAACCTCCCCCCCAAAAAAATACCCAGATTTGGTCATCAGCCCTGCAGAGCTGTGCAAACAGCTGCGCAGATAGTGATTGTCAGTGACTGTTCAAATTAGAGGCTCAAATCTCGTAACTGGGTATACTGATTGGTTTCAGTTACAGGCAATCAGCCCACGTCCCCAACTTTTATGCAGTGTTGTGTACGGCAGAGAATGATCATGACTGTACTAGTAATTGGGCTATTCTGTCTAAGTTAGAGGCTCTGACCTGTTACTAGTATTGTATGGGTACTGACTCACTGGTCTATTTAAGTTGAGAGCTCATTCAATCAAGCCCCTTCCCCCAGATGGTCATCTTCTGCCCTGTACAGCTCTGCAGTGTTGTGCAGGGATGGGCAGGTTCTGAGGAGCCGTTTAAGTTAGAGGGCTCAGACCAGTGAATTCACCTCACGTGAAATTACACAGATAATTTATGTCCCGTTTAGGTTGAAGGGTAAATCAAGTGTTCCAGAACACCCCAGATTTGGTCGTCTGACCTTCACAGCTCTGCTATAACTCAGAGATACTGAGTGACTTGCCATTGGCATCAGTCCCACCCCTGACAACTGTTCCGCTGCAAGTAATCATTGGATGGTGTTGTCTGTAGGAAAGAAGCTACACAAGACAGAATTTAGAAGCACATGTTTATTATCAAATGTCATTTTCAACAAATTATACACACTGGAAAGAAGCACACACATATTTGTGTTCAAGTTGTTTTATTATTGTTACATACTCAGTGAGTCAGTGTCACACACAGCTACGTGAACCTAGAGAATAGACGCAACCATGGCAACCAGCACCAAAAAGTAAAGAGGCACACTGTACAAAAATGGAAAAGGAGATTGATCACCTAACGAATGGTTAGTGTATGAAACGGACAATGGTGGTGAGTTTGTGGACTGGGTAAATGTTTTGTGTGTGAAAAATGGGCAGACCAGTTAAAGTACTGCACAAACTCTAGTGAAAGTTTCATTGTTGGCATCCGAGGTACAGCTTTGAAAAAAGACAATGTTGCAAAACACGGTCAATGTGATACTCATAAGCGAGCTGTTATACCCAACCAAAACCACAATCAGCTACCCATGTACAAAACTACACCAGTAGGGACATGCACTATTAGGAGCAGAAGTGAAAGACAGAGCTGTAGTTTGCTGTCTGATTGAAATTGCTTATCTGCTCGCTAAGGAAGAACTTTGTTTATTAAATTTGAATCATTTGTTAAACTTGAAAAAGACATGATGTTGATCTCAGAAGTGCATATGCAAATGTTAACAGTTGTCATATGTCCACATCGGTTATTGGTGAATTGTTATGGAAAATCTACTCACGGCCCTTCAGAAACGTCTGTATTTTTGGTTCTTCTAGATGGGGCAACAGGTAAAAGTTGTATTGAAAAAAAATTACTGTATATTATGCATTTGAATGGAAGTTCTTGTTTAATGGAGATTACCTTTTCAGATTAAAAACATTCAGCACGCCATTGCGGAAAGTTTGTTACAAACACTTCAAGAAGCCTTCTAGAGTTGGGCATTTTAGACTTGAACAGTCGCATGGTTGCTAGTGTGCAGATGGTGCTGCAGTAAACCTGGGGAAAAGAAAAGAGCTATCAGCTCTGCTAAAAGTGGAAATGCCATGATCGCTGTCTATTCATTGTCTTAACCATGTACTTGAATTGGCAATAAGAGATGCACTAAAAGGAAATTTCTTTTATCAAGTGAACGATAATCTCATGACATTGTACTACCTTTACGAAAAAATTCCAAAGAAACTTCACAAGCTCAGAGAATTAGCTAAAATAGTGGGCGGTGAAGTCAGCAAACCAGAAAGAGCATTTGGAACAAGGTGGGTAGATCACAAACTTTGTGCCGCTCAGACAGTGGTAAAATCCTACACAATTACGATTCATCATCTAAAAATCTCTGAGAAAGCTCCACTCACCACCAACAGAGAAAGCAGAGTTAAGGAATTTTGACCAAACTGAAAACTGCAAAATTTGTCACACATTTACTGTTCTATATTGACCTTCTAAGGCCACTGTCATGACTCTCCCTCAGTTTACAGGGTTCTTCTGCTGACTTGATCTTAGCTTTGGTTTGAGTTGACTCAACCTTATGGCAACTACAGCATCTCGCAGATAATCTTCTCGGAACATGCAACTCTGATCTTAAGCCACTCTTACAGCAACTTGATCATGACGTAACTGACGATGAGTCTGATGATTCTGAACCAGTTGTGTTTAAAGATGTTACGGTCACGAATGCTAACAACAGCATCAGACACTTTATAACACAGGTACCTAATCACATCAGTCGAGTACAACAGTGCATTTCCTGATAGATTTTCAGATATTACTGACTGTAACTCTGAGGACCAACACCCAATTTTTAGGACTTTAAAACTATTAGATGTGAAACGGTGGCCTAGGAGTGCTGGTGTACTAGAAATCTTTAGAAACGTAGACTTGGACGGATTTGTTCATTACTATGAACATGTACTCAACAAACATAATGTTGATCTTGCTGCTTTGCCAGGAGAATGGTCTGAACTTAAAACTTTATACAGTAAGTTAAGTCACTTAAACAGGGAAGACTTTTGTAACTGTATTCTGAAGTCCTACAGAGAACAGTTTTAAAACTTCTACCACATTGCTGTTATTTGTAAGCTCATTTCAGTATCTAGTGCAAAGCTGGAAAGGTCATTTTCAGTCATGCAGCGTGTCAAAACTGACTGGAGAAATAGACTGAGTGAAGTAATGTTGGAACAGCTGGTTAGAATTTCAGTTGAGGGTGACAGTCCAAAGACATTTGATCCTGTTCCAGTTGTAGATAGATTCTTAAGCACTCCAAGAAGAGTTTGTGCGAAACAAAGGCAGTCAGAAGCAAAAAGGTCAGTTTCATCTCGCACCACAAATGTAACTAGTTCAGAAGATGCAGCAAGTAGTAGTATTATGTCTTACACTACTTCAAGTCAGACAATGACGACATGATCATTGATCAGTAGCGAGCCCCTGTAAACTGAGGGAAGTACACTTTTGGCTTATAAGTTTAAGCCTAAGTGGCATGTGGGGAAAAATGTCAGATCCTCAGTGTCGGTAGTCGGAGGGAAGTGGGTCAGTTGAGAATCCATGCCAGTCAGCTGAGCACCTCTCTTCACGTCTGCCTGCCAGCCCCAATCCCCATGCTTAGATGTCCAGATCTCCAAGCAGGGGGAGTGCACTGGCAATGGGGGATGCCCTGCACTCTCCCTACTTAGCAATCTAGATCTCTGGTTATGGGGGTTGGTGCAGGCAGATGTGATAGTAGACACTCGGTATCCCGGCTGGCCTTGGGAACTCCGCTCTTTCAGAACTCTGTTTACCAATCCGTATAGGTCAGGACTTTACTCACTTCAGCAAATGGGCTGCACCTGTCTTGAGTTCAGCAATGAGTGACCTGTACAATGTAGGTATAAGTCTGAGCACCAACCATGCCATGAGATGAGACATTGTCATCCATGTAAAATTTAAAATTACATTTTTTCTTGTGCTGACTTCATCACAAGTTTACTAATTGTACTGAGCTGTGAAGTTGTGTGGTATCTGGGACATCGATCACTAGTCTCACATTATAAGTTTAGTAATGGACACTGACTCACAAGTGCTGCTACTGATGGTAAAAGCAAGTTTAAGGAATTAGTTTTCCATTTAGTTAAACTTTTTATAGGGCAATAAGTCCTCAGGTTCATTGGCTGGTGGAGATACTGGCACATGTACTTTTTTCAGTGGCTCAGGTCTCAAGTTGAAGACCACAGTTGTTAAATTGTTCAATTTCTTCATGTTTGCATGGTGAGAATGGTAGTCTGGCTGGAAACAGTCTGAGCGCTTATAATAACTTGCACTGTGACTAAACAAATCGAAAATCCCTCTCGCTCGACTGTGAGGTGGGTGGGGAGAGACTGTATGGGCAGGCTTCTCAGGTGGGACGAGTACACAAAAATCATCATCATCTTTTGTGCTCTCTGGCTGGTCCTGGAAATAAGTCAAAAGAGAAGTTAAATGCCATGTCTGACAGTGTATGTTTGCAGCCTTAAACTGGCTTTTTCTGTTCTAAATTGTAAATTTGCACTTACAGAAAAATTAGTGGGATCTGGTCACCAGGAACCAGGTCTACAGGCCTGAGTAGACAACTGACTGTTCAAACCACCTATCCCAGAGGTTCTCAAATGGTGAGGCCAGCCTCCTTGGGGAGGTCCCAACTTGTTCCAGGGAGGCAAGCAAGTCTGAAAAGTACTGTATTTAAATTTTGAGTTTTATATATTTTGTATGAAGAGATGAAGCAAACTGAAAGAGGATAATAGTCTGTGAATTTTATGTATTTACATACTAATAGGTGACAAGGGATGGTGAATGAGCCAAGGATCATTTCAGGTGTACCTGGGGAAGGGTAGGGAATTAATACATTTCAAAAGGTAACTGCAAAACAATCAAGAAATACACAATGAACAATAGTGCAAAAAACAAATGTGAATAATAAACCAATAATGAGTGGTGATAATTGATCAATTTGTAGACTGATGGCAGAACAGCCCAAGTGCCAAGGTTGAGCATAGAAGTGCTAACAGCAATAGCAGGAAGAAGCAAAGTAATCCCTGAGAAGTTGCTTAGGAGCAGGGAAGGAGGGGTGAGGAAAGTATGTAGGAAGGTTATTTCATATAGAGAGGAAACAAAGAAGTAGTCTAACCCCATGAAGGTACTGCAACAATGGGTAACAATGGTTCAAGAATGAAAATAGCAGAGCAAGTGGGCTGGCCTGTGGGGGAAGGGGCGGTGGTTGCAATAAGTTGAATAATAATATTTGTTTGTTTCACTTATTTGTTGTTCAGATAACACATTTAAGCACAGGAACTCTTTTTCAAAGGTTCCACATCAATATAAGACAGAGAACCGAATGCGAGCCAAGTACTCAAAGGGGTTTCAATTTATTCATGGGGTACTGCACAAAGTACAGTATGTTATTTTTCTTTGGGGAGGCCCCAAATTATTACAGTTTTTGGGGGAGGCTCAAAATCTTTCCCATGGATTTGGGGAGGCTCACTGTGACAAAGTCTGAGAACTATTGACCTATCCATTTAAAACTGACCATTTAAGTTAGAGGCTCAATCCAAATGGATGGGAGGTTGGGAACTGCAGTAGTCCGAGATTAATATCAGCTCATGTTTGTAAATCAGTTAGGTGCTGCTGCTGCTATTGTCGGTTACCCTACAGACTGCTTCCCAGCCACCGCTTATTAAATTTCTGTGCCAGCACGAGTCATGACTTCACCAGAGGCTTTAGGCTTTAAGGTCAGAAAATGATCAATACTGAAATTTAAATTTTGTTTGAGACACTGAGACCAACAGCTGACTACTGTTCCCAACCACCAACCATTTAAAATTGACCATTTAAGTTAGAGGCTCAGTGCAAATGGATGGGAGGTTGGGAACACTAGTCAGTTCTACTTGTGTCTGTGTTATAATTACTTAGTTTAGGGTGCAGCTGAAGTTGCTTATTCTCAGTTACTGTACTGCTGTTCACTTTTGGGTCACATAGTCACGCTTGGGAAGGTTGGCAAGTGGAAACTACATTTAACAAGGTCAGAAAATGTTCAGTATGTACTAAACTCTTTAAATTTTGTTTGACACTAGAGCCCGACAACTGCCTACTGTTCCCAACCACCCTTCCATTTAATTGACCGTTTAAGTTAGAGGTTCAGTGCAAATGGATGTGGGTTGGGAACACTAGTCAGCTGTACTTGTGTCTGCGTTACTACTTTTAGGGTGCAACTTCAGCGGCTTATTCTCCATTACCCTACTGCTGTTCACTTTTGGGTCACTTAAGTAGTCAGGCTTGGGAAGGTTGGCAAGTAGAAACTACATTATTTGAAGAATCAAATCTGTTTTAATACTAATACTGTTAGAGTATGAACTTGAAAAAATGCTTCAGTTTGAATTCCACTCAGACACTGATGAAAAAAAAATTAATAAAGTGACTCAGTGACTGCACACACTCATGTACCCGAGTCTTTTCTTTCCCTTTTGCCCCACACATCAAAGGAAATCAAAAGAGTGTTTATCAGGTGAGAAATGACACCAATGGGCCGGCTCGGTGGCACTGAGGGTTGAGGTGCTGGACGCCACACCTCGCGCCACACTGGCGACCCGTGTTCAGAAACAGACTCAGGTCGATGGGGGTCAGCCGGGGGAGGGAGGATTGAGCATCCCAACGGGTGCTCTCCTCCCTCCGGGGTGGGATTCCAGGGGTGCTGTATGCACCCAACACCCTAAGAGAGCCAGTGGGACCACGGGCCTCGAGGGGGACTGGCGGCTCTGTTCACAGAGTCAGGGAGGGGGACGCTGTTAGGTTGAGAGACGTGCAAGGGCCAGCACGCCGCTTCTCTGGATGTACGTCTCGCGCTGGCCCCAGGGGCGGGTGAGGGGACAGAAAAACGGATAAGCCCTTCGGTGGTCCTAGGTGAAGACGGCTCCACCCAAGACCACCAATTCCAGGACAGACCCCACTGTGCAGATAGGAGGGAGGAGAGAAACACTCTAGGGGCAGATCCTGGAGCAGTGGCACAGAAGGGAATGAGCAGTCCGAAGGAGGTGGACACTGAGGTAGGGAGGTGGATAAATAAAGAGTAGAAAAAAAAAATGACACCAATCATATTGTGTCTAATAAATATAACACATTTTTCATTTTGCTAATCAGTTCGATCCAACTGCTACACATTAGCAACATTGAGTGGCACTTTTCCGCGCGAAGTGCTAAGCAATCAAAATCTTTATTTAAAACCCTGAAAACCAAAGGGACAAATAAATGGAAATGCAGCTTGGGGTTTTAATTGACTGCTAGCCCAATATTGTAGGCCTATAAGGTATTAATATTGTGTCTATGCCTGGTTGTGTTAACCCCAAAATAGTAAAATGTAGAACTCTCAAACAGTGCCATGTCCCACAAGGGAAACATCAGGTAGAGGTGTGTACCTGGACTAGTACAGCATTATTTTGACACTCCTAACACATAACAGAGTATCAAAGAAAAACCTGATTCATTTGCATTGTTTTGTTCTTTTTTTTTCTGTGTGACTTTAGTGCTTGTGAAAAGTGCTGGATTGGCAGCACTGGAACCTGAAGTCCTCTGCTTATCCACATGACATGTACAGCACAGGTGATTGCAGTGCAAGCTGCCCCACCAGTGTGCTTCAACCCTGCCGTGAAGGGACCACCATATACTGTAGGTGAGAAGGTAGTTCAGACTCCATGCTCATTCAGTCCTTGGCCTCTTATGTGAGACTGCCAACAAGCATGCCGAAATTGTGCCAGTTGTTTTGGTGGCTTTGAGATGTGGAGGACATCTGTCCACTGGGAACTGGACTGAGACCACCACAACTCATGTCACATAGGCCACTCAACAGTCCTCAGGCGATAATGTCTTTTGGCCACTACTGACCTGTGCTGGATTTAAACCAGTGACCTGGAGGTGAAAGGCTCCGCTCCTTACCTGCTGCCAGTCCACTTCTACATTTGCACTGTTGTTGTAATATCTATGATCTGCTGCCTCGCCGTGGACTCCATTATAAACAAGACTTTGTTTTGGGGTATGCAGAATAACATATGAGCAGCATTGTGTTACATGAGCAAAATTACATGACAAGGTGTGTGTGCTTTTTAGGAGATACACTGTAGACCCATCTCCAGTTGCATAAGGCTGAAGGTGGAGTGCTTCTCATCAGACACTAGAGAAGGAGGAGCACCTGCCATCTCCCAACAAATGCAACACACTACAGTACATTAGCACACAGGAAAAAAAGTCTTGATATTAACATTTTTGCCTTAGAAAAACTATATCTTTGTGAGTATGTATAGGCACGGCAGATGATGTGGCTCTTGTGTTTTACATGATTTGGGAATGAAACAAGCTGAAATAGGTGAGCGGACAGGAGAGCTAAGGCACGTTTGACTTGTAACTGATAAGCAGACTATGGCAAATTATTAGAGCTTCGCTTAGTGTGCATAACGGTACAGAAGGTGGGCACTCAGTGACAAGCTCCACTTGCCAGCAAACAAGTTACAGTTGACCTTAGCAGAACTAGATAAAAATGTTCCCAAATCTTTAGAATTTGGAACTGTTCTTTTCTTTATTGTTAAGAAATCATACATGTCAACTGGACGTTTGTCCCTTACACTTCACTTACGGCTGAGTCCGGCATTACAGTGTCGTGTTTGTGTCACACTCTGCTGCTGTGGGAATGACTAGTGTCACCAGCAGGGCGTTATTACTTTAGGCAAACACACAAGATCTGGTGCTTTAGCAGCAGACTCTGCCTCAACTATAGAGGTAGTAAGGGGAACCTCGTGTTTCTGTTTAAATATCTAGAGTAAAACAATTAACAGAATGGCTTGAAATGTAATTTTTTAATATTGCAGTGGAGTTATGCTGATGCCAACTATGATTTTAGTTTTAGATTTATTCATTTTTGCTGGAGTCTGGTCTTCCTCTTGTAAGATACATAACATTTTAGCAAAGTACAGTTGTCTTTAAAGGAACACTAGCACCCTCCTCCAGCTCCCCCAGGAAGATTGATAGTACTGTAACATTGACTTTGACTCTAAGTTCAAGGTCTCTCGATGAGCTCTCCCTTTAAAAATATCTATACATGTTTAGC
This sequence comes from Neoceratodus forsteri, assembly GCA_016271365.2. NCBI lineage: Eukaryota > Metazoa > Chordata > Ceratodontiformes > Ceratodontidae > Neoceratodus > Neoceratodus forsteri. The sequence goes on along the minus strand of CM028129.1, from coordinate 519,626,475 downwards.
GTGATAGCGCTGCAGTGCTTTATCCACATCATTTAGATGCCTGGAATGCATTCACTGTAAGTGAATGGAGTGCCTGTATTCTGGTGTTATTACACCAATATGGTGCCTCCTTATTACTTTTCCAGATTTTTTTCAAATGGGATGTTGATGAGAATTAAATTCTGTGTTTGACACCATCAACCTCCTATATTAGTTGAAGAGGGTCAGAACTGGTACATCAGGGACGATGGTGGTCCTTTCATGACGTGTTTGTATTTCCCCTCCCTATTAATGCGAATTGTTGATAGTATGTGAGCTCCCTCCCTCCAACTCTCCCACTGCTAGAGCATGTTGCGGCATCATTATCCAGCACTTGTATATTACAGTAATTTCCACAGCAACAGATTGGGATGCCTATGTATGCTTCTGCAATAGGAGTAGTTCATTTATGAGAGAAAAAGCTCTTAAGAATCTGATTGGTTTATGTTGCTGATGCCGTTTGAATTCCATGACCTTCCCTTTTTATGTTTTCTTGCAAGCATGCTCAAAGCAAACATATTGGGACCCTCTGGCAGTGTAGTGGCTGGAGAGGTGTCTGCTTTAGAAAGTTGATGGGTCCGCATGCCTGTGAGGCGTGAGAGTGACACCTAGTGGCGTGCAGGCTGATGATGTTGCTGAGTTTGCTGGTGGTAAAAATCTTCTCATTTGCAAGGATGTAGCCATATCAATCGCAATTGTTTTCTGCCCATTAGCTAACTTGGCAGCATCATGATTCGCTCCTCTTCATGCATGTCATGTCTCCTCTTTGCCCCTTAGTACTGGACCTAGTTTGATAAACTCCTCCTGCTCCTCTCTCTGCCTGATCACCAACCCCAGCCTTCTATTTTCCAGCCCCACAGTAAGCAATAAAAACCTCCGCTACCTCCATCTGCATGATCACCAACCCTGTTTACTTGCCCAGTGTAAGAAACTAACAAAAAAAAAACTCCCGCTGCCTCCCTCTGCATGATTCCCTAACCCCCACCCTCCATTTCCCAGCCCGGTGTAAGAAACAAAAAACCCTCCCGCTGTCTCCTTTATGTGATCCCCAACCCCCACCCTCCATTTCTTTGCCTGGTATAAGAAAACCAAAAAAAATCCCGCTGTCCTCCTCTGTGTGATCTCCAACCCCCTCCCCATCTCCTGGTTAAAAAAGAAAGAAAAGATCTGCCTTATTCCCCTCTCTCTCCCTACCCCAGACTGTGTTTCCCTGTGCCACCACCCCCAGCACCTTGTCCCAGCGACACTGGTGTCCACCTCCTGTGCCAAAAACATCCATGACACTGGGGTGCCGGGTTCCCAGTGTCACTTTGGTCCCTGAAACAAGAATATTGTCTGTCCTCTTCTTGTTTTTTTTTTTTTTTTTTTCTTTTCTTTGAAGACCTGAGGTGTTACCTCTATATTGATTGCTGATAAGACCACACCTAGAGTACTGTGTGCAGTTCCGGAGACCACATCTCAGAAAGGACATAGAAAGGGTGGAAGTAGTTCAGTGGAGGGCAACTGAAATGATGCCGGGTCTGCATCAGAAGCCCTATGAGGAGAGATTAAAGGACCTAAATATGTACACCTTGGAAGAGAGGTGAGATATGATAGAGACCTTTAAATACCTCACGGGGTAAACGAGTTACAAGGGGGAAGTATTTTCAGAAAAAAAGTGCTCAAGGAGAAGGGGGCATGATAAGAAGCTGGAGGGGTAAATTTAGGAGAGATGTCATAAAGTACTTCTTTACAGAAAGAGTGGTAGACTTCTGAAACAGTATTCCAACGGAGGTGGTGGGGGCGAAACGGTGGGGTTCAAGAATGTATGGCATAAGCATAAGGGAATCTCACAGAAAGGGAAGGGGGCGAAAGGGCTGGAGAACAAATAGGATCTGCGGTGATACTAGAGGCAGGGACAAATGGGCAGACTAGGTAGACCAAGTAGTCCTTATATGCTGGCAAATGCTATGTTTCAATGTAAAACTTCCATTGTCATCTCGCCTCTTTCACCTCCAGCCCCCATTTGCCGCACCCCTCATTTACTTTAGTGCAGACCATCCTGCTGCTACTGATACCAGCCTGGAACTGATAATACGCAGTGTGGTCAATGGCTTTTTAATGCATTTTGAGCCTTTCTTAGTCTCTAGATCATTTTTTAGTATTTTTATCCAAAATTTTCAACGTGGCAGTGCCTTGACCCCACCTCATGAACCAGGTCGGTGGAATTTTTTAAATCTGTCCTGAAAGGGGATTTCATACTCGCTCTGCAAAACCAGCTTTTGGGCCAGATTTAAAACAGTGTTACTATCCTGCTCACAAGGTGAAGCATAAAATATATAGTATATGGTTAGGGCTTATTCTAGATGGAAAACAGTGGCTTCTCAAATGTTGTTGTAGGACAGTTCAAAGGTCAAAAAGTTGTTGTACTATTGTTCCTGATGTCAGATCGATAGTACAATAATTTTTCAGCCTTGAGCTGCTACATGATTGGCTGAAAACAGAGCTGATCAAAAAATGAGCTCTAAAATGGTGGAGATGTCTAATGATCAGTAGGTAGTGCCATTCAGTCAGATAGTTGGGACACGGACTGCCATACTCAGCTCCGTGTTCCCAAACTATCAGTTTGGCAGTTTTTTTTATTTCTTTTGTCGAGAGCAGGACCACACGAAACAGTGAAGCACCGGTAATTTCGGTGTTGGAACTACATGGCGACTGTAGCATGGACCGGGAGGGAGCGACCAAGTGAGCGGGACAATATTCATAAGGTATGAACCTTGTCAAAAGTCAAACGTCCTACAGTTTGGGGAATCCTATACTATATAAAATAGTATATGGTTGCTTAAACACAACAAAGCATTGTTGTTATCTGGGAGAAAGTGATTCCACACTGACCTCTCGAAGCTCGGCCTCGAGGTCTATGCGTGACGCTATCACATCCCCTCGATGGCAACATAGCCTTGTTGTGTATGAGCAACCATACACTATTATATATATATATGTTGAAAATGTGGGGTCAGAATATTGAAAAATAACAAACTTATGAAAAATTGTTAAAGATTATGACCCCACCTCATGAACCAGATGGGTGAAATTTTTCAAATCCGGAATAAAAGGTGATTTTGTGGAGTGACTATGAAGTCACTTTTGAGTCGCATTTAAAAAATTCCACCTATCTGTTCATGAGATGGGGGTCATAAAAAGACTGTGCTGAAAATTTGGAACCAAAATCTTAATAAACAACAAAGTTATGAAGAAATGTTGAATTTGTTCAATGTTTGTTCATAACTTTCATATGTTCAATATTTCGACCCCAAATTTTCAACATAGCCTTTATTTTACCACACCTCATGTGCACGACAGGTTTATTTTGCAAATCCGGCCAAAAGCTTTTTTCACGCTCACGCTGCAAAATGATGTGTTGGCCAAGATTTCAGAAATGACACCTGCTATGTTCAGAGGGTGGAATTATAAGAATACTATTCAAAAACACCTGCGTTTTCAAGAAGCATTGTGTTCAGGGCTGTCCATTGCCTCAGCAGACACTGTGTTTTGTTCCTGTGCTGGTGACTCAGGTTCGGGGATGAACTCAGAGAGGTGGCTGGCCAGTCCGGGGTTGGCAGAAGACACTGCTGTGTGGCACCACTCCCAGTCAGGTGAGAGACAGCGCAATGTAATATCGCACCAGTTACAGTTTGTGGCAGGCCAGGTATCTTTTCACTTACAGAGAGGGTTGACGTGTTTGATTTGACCAATGTTGACTCATAATTTTGTGATTTGTTTTGTTTGCAGATTTTGGCCCCACATTTTTAGTATAGCCATAGTGTTACCCCGCTTCATAAACATGACGGGTGCCATTTCTCAAGTCTGCTCCAAAACATATTTTTCCAGTCACAGTCTGAAACCACCTTTTGGATGAGATTTTAAATGTTCTACCTGTCTTGATTATAGAGTAGGTCATAAATAGATTATATTGAAAATGTAAGGTCAAAATGTCACAAAAATAATGAAGTTATGAAGCAACATTGAATCTTTCTAACACTGACTCATAACTGAGTGATTTCTGCAGATTCTGGCCTCAGATTTTCCACATACTTCTTGTGTTACCCAACCTTATGAACATGACAGGTAGATTTTTCAACCCTCCTTTGAAACGTAGTGGGGGCAAAAATAGTGGAGGGGGGCTTCAAGCATGCATGGGATAAGCATACAGTAATACTGGTAAATAGGCACGGAGTGAGGAGGGTCACCAGAGACCAGGTAAGGTCTGCAACGACAGAATAAGCAGGGAACATCTTGGCAGACTGAGTGGGCTAAGTGGTCATAGAAACTTAGAAGTTGACGGCAGATAAGGACTGCAAGGACCATCCAGTCTGCCCATTTCTTTTTGTACCTTATAAATGTGCCACTGGCCTTTGCTCTGTCAAAGGTCTATCTAGTTATACTCATCTGTATTGCTCCCTTATGCCTAGCCAATGCCTGTTTGAAGCCCTGTACTATATTCATATCCACCACTTCCTGAGGTAGGCCGCTCCATGCGTCCACCACTCTTTCTGTGAAAAAGAACTTCCTCACATTACCCTTTAATCGGCCTCCCTCTAATCTCATGCTGTGTCCTCTTGTCCTGCTATTTTTCTTATATTGATACATGTTAGACTCTTTCACCTTGTTAATGCCCTTAAGGTGTTTGAATGTTTCGATCATATCACTTCTCTCCCTCCTTTGCTCTAGGGTATACATACTGAGTTCAGTTAATCTGTCCTCATATGTTTTCTGATGCAGTCCCTGTACCATTTTGGTTGCCCTTCTCTGGACTGCCTCAATTTGGTTAATGTCCTTGTGAAGATGTGGCCTCCAGTACTGCACACAGTACTCAGATGGGGCTAACCAGTGTCTTGTAAAGAGGATTATTACCTCCTCTTCCGACTTGTGATACCCTTACTAATACAACCTAACATCCCCTAGCCTTACCCACTGGTAGTGGTCTGCTTGGATGATTTCAGGTCATTGGTGATGATGATGCCCAAGTCTCTTTCCTCCCTTGTGACTGCCAGCAACTCCTCCCAGCCTATAGGTGGCTTCAGGGTTTCTCTTCCCTATGTGCATGATCTTGCACTTCTTTGCATTAAACCCCAGTTGCCACTCTTCTGACCATTTTGCTAGTTTATCCAGATCTCTTCTCATTCTGCCCACCCCACCTGGATCATCTACTCTGTTGCAGATCTTGGTGTCATCTGCAAACAGACAGGTCCTTTACTGCTGACAGTTTCTAGGACTGTGTTGACAATTTGGGTCAGAATGTCATTAAACGATGAAGTGATAAAGAAATGGTGAACTTATATTTTCTACATTCTGTTAGTGTTCACCATTTTTCAGATCTATATCACTTAGCCTGGTGGAACCCAAAATCCATGAAACAATGTCTACTGGGGCAAGGTCTTCCCCTAGCCTCAGCGTAATGTTGCTTTGTAATAGCATGCAAGCAATGTTCTGGCCTAGATACATGTCTTGTTCATTATTGAAGACAAAAATGTCTTTAGTAATAAATAAGCATGTGGCAATGCTGAATATGTTTGCTTGCACTCTGTTACAGGAATGGAATGTCCAGAAATTTAAACACAAACTGTGTGTGTGGGGGTGGTGGGGGGATGTTCTCTTGGATTGGAGTTCTATGAACTTATTTATGTTTTACCAGGAAAGACATTCTGAACTGGTAACTGCTAATTTCAGATGCGTTTGGGGGGGTGAGGCAGACTCACAATAAGGGCAGAGAAACATATACTAGACCAACTGCAGTTGTAGGAAAACTGGAAAGTCACTGAAATATGTTTATATATACTTTTAATAATGTAGCCTATTTCATAGAATCTATAGACAGTTCTATCTTAAGTGACCACATACATTAAAGTACAAACTTTCACACCATTAAAGCAGCAGTGCAACACTGGGCAGAGATTTTGACCCTACATTTTTTTTTCCTTCACCATAAAAGATTCCAGGCATCTTCCAGTTTTATTTGCTGGCAAAACAATTCTAATTCCACCTAAATGTGTGTATAGTGTGTGATAGGGGCGGCAGTTGAATTTGAGTATCCCGTTTCATTTATGTATTTTCCTGTGTTGTTTGTTTTGTGGTATGGATGAGTGGTCTATGTCTGTAATTTGTCCCCTTTCATTGTTCTGTCGCTGTGTGTCAGGATAGCGTGGTGTAGTCTGGCCACCTATGCTTCGCTATTCAAAATAATAAACAACTCCCCCCACCCTTTTTTAAATTGTATTCCAGTGAAAAGACGGGCCACTGACTTTGCCCGATGTAAAATGTGTATTACAAGCGGAAATTAGAAGAAGCAAAGAATTATTGTCCCGTATTAGATGGACTTTGATATTAAGTAGTCAGTCTGTCACTTTCCCCTTTCATCCCTGTGTTAAGTATTGTCCAAATAGTGTCAGTTTAGAAGCATAAAGGAATCGCTATGTTTGGGGTTTTCTTTTTAGGAACTCCATCCTTTTGAGAATCATTCCCCCTCGTGGTAAGACACCCCTCCTGAAAGAAATCCTTTGCGGTTTCTGTTTCTACTGTCTTTCACGCAATATCCACAGTAGCATATTTTGTTTCGCAAGCAACCTTTTGATAAAAGGAAATGGTAGGTTTTTGGCTTACCTATTTTGTTCTGTCATTTTGGGTTCGTTTGTCTGGGTTGGGGGTGTTTTGTGCTGAAAAATTGTCCCTCCTGGCCATGCTCGGTTCCCTTTCTCCCTTTTCTCTATAGGAACCGGGCAGCCGTTTTCCCTACTTTATTCAGTGGCGTCCAGGGAGGGCTTTCTCAATTAAAACTCTGTAAATTTAACATACAATTCAGACTACAAGGGTTAGATATGCATTATATAAAGGTTGAAATACTATTATAATTTTTTTTTTATTTTTATGTTAGTAAAATGCACTTTCTATATACAAATGTTGGGTTTGTTTAAATGCTTTGCTGATTGTCAGATGAAATGACCAATCAGATTATTGGTGTGTCTTTAAATGTAAGGCTAGGACTGAAATGGATCAGATCGATCCTGGGTGTTGTACCTGTAACACCTACCTGGGCAGTTGTGCTACTCCTGCAATCTAAGGACTGGATTCATGGACTGAAATGCTGGGTGTTATTCTTTTTATTTGAATTATTTTCGAAAGTTCGCTTTTGTTTTCTGTTTTGTCCTCAGATGTTATTTGGAATTCTGCCAATAAAAGGCTATGGACTTCAGCTTCATTATGGTCTCCCGATGAATGTTGTTGCCAGATGCTCAGCCTCTCACATAGTGTTTTGTAAATGTTTTAATGTTTTTTTTTTTTTTTCCCCCTCTGGGGGGGTGGCAACCACATTTGGCTTAGGAAATACAGTGCAACCTCTGTCTAACAAACCCTACCTTGTCAACCGATTTTCCTGACAGTTGTATTGTGTAGCCTATCTGACATTTCTGGCATTTAGATAATATCATTAGTTACAATATTTTCTGCCTGGTCCTTCTTGATCTGGTGCTCATAAATGGGGAGCATGTACAGTAAATAATGGTCAGGGAGCCACTGGGTGGAAGTGATCATTGCACAGTGTAGTTCCAGTTGGATATGGGCAGGGAAAGCATCCCAAGTAAGACCAAAATCTTGGATTTCAGGAGGATGGACTTCAGGAAAATGGGCGAAGTGCTAAGGAGCCATCTGGCAGGCATCAGAGCAGATATTGGGGTGGACCAAAGGTGATCCATCATTAAGGAAAGAATACTGGTTGCCACAGATAAGTGTGGTAGGCTCAGGTGTAAGAACACAAGGGCCAAAGTGGTTAGCTGGTTCAGTTATGGGGTTGCCCAGGCAGTAAGGGAAAAGAGGTTGGCCTATAGAAAATTCAGGAAGACCAAAAGAGAGGTGGATAGGGAAAATTACCTAAGGTTGGCTAGTGAGGCAAGTAAGGAAGTCCAGCAAGCAAAGGCACAGAAGGAGCTGCAGATAGCTGAAGGAATTAAGAAGGGGGGGGAAGGCTTTCTCTTGCTGTATAAGTGAGAAAAGAGACAAGAAGGAAGGGATTGTTAGGCTTAAGAAAGGGGTGGAGTGGGTGGAGGATAATGGGGGAAAAGCAGAGATACTAAATGAATACTTCTGTTCTGTCTTCACCAGGGAGAAGGATGGACCAGTGCCTTCAGGAGGGAAAAGAGGAGCAGGGAGGAAGGGGAACACAGATGTAGTGATAGAGAAGGATAGAGTGAGGGAGAGTCTACTGGCATTGAAGGTGGACAAATCACCGGGCCCAGACGGAGTACATCCAAGGGTACTAAAGGAATTGGTTGAGGAGCTGGCAGGGCCACTGGCTGACCTATTTAATAGCTCACTAGAGTCAGGCGTGGTACCGCAGGACTGGAGAACAGCACATGTAGTGCCCCTCCACAAAAGTGGTCCTAAGGATGTCCCAGGGAATTATAGACCAGTCAGTCTGACCTCCATTGTGGGCAAGCTCATGGAGACCATACTAAAGGAAAGGTTGGTGGAATATCTAGAGGACCATGGTCTTCAGGATGCGAGGCAGCATGGGTTCATGGGGGGTGAGATTGTGTCAAACTAATCTGATTGACTTTTGACTGTGTCACTAAGACAGTAGATGGCCAAGCAGTAGACATGCTCTATCTATCTTGATTTCAGCAAGGTCTTTGACTCTGTGCCCCTACAAAGGTTGATATGGAAGTTGGTGGATCTTGGGGTTGGAGAAACAATGGCCAGATGGGTGGAAAACTGCCTGAGAATCAGACGCAGATGGTGGTTGTGTGGGGGGAGAGTTGTCTGGTACCAGAGAGGTAACCAGTGGGGTTCCATAGGGCTCTGTGCTGGAGCCGGTGTTGTTTGATGTCTTCATCAGTGACATTGGGGATGGCATTAAGGGCAAAATATACCTATTCGCAGATGACACCAAGCTCTGCAGGAGAGTGGACACAGTTGAAGGGATACAGGACCTACAAGAAGATCTGGAAAAGCTGGGGAGGTGTCCAGGATCTGGCAGTGTGGCTTCTATGCCAAAAAATGCAAAGTTATGCATATAGGAGTCAAGAATCCCAGGACAGAGTACTACCTGGGTGGAGTCTGAGTATCTGCATCAGAGGGGGAGAAGGACCTGGGAGTGATGATCACTAGTGACCTGAAGCACTCCACGCAGTGCAAGAAAGCAGCAGCAAGGCAAACAAGATGCTGGGATGCATATCTAGGGGTATCACTAGTAGAAGAGAGGAGGTTATACTGCCTTGTACAGGTCACTGGTAAAGTCACATCTAGAGTATGGAGTTCAGTACTGGTGCCCACACCTCAAAGGACATTAACCTGCTGGAGAAGGTCCAGAGGAGGGCTACAAAGATGATAGTGGGTCAGCAGGGTAAGGCATATGAGTAGAGGTTGAGGGCACTGAGCATTTACTCTCTAGAAAACGAGAGAGAGGACGTGATTGGGACCTTCAAGTACTTGAAAGGGATAAATAAAGTTGATAAGGAGTGTCTCTTTAAGCTGAGTGGCAACCATAACACTAGGGCACACAGTCTTAAGCTGGAGGGTGGGAGGTTTAGGAGGCAGGTTAGGAAGCACTTCTTCGCAGAGAGGGTGGTGGACACTTGGAATGCACTGCCGGAAGAGTTCATCTTGTTGAAGACAGTGGGCAGCTTTAAGAGAGGCTGGGATAGGCATGAGGGAAAGTAATGATCATGGGTAGGGAGGATGGGAGGAGTGGGAGGGAGGCAGGGACATTAGCTCAAGCTGTGGACCCTGCAATCAGACAGACTTGATGAACTAAGTGGCCTTCTTCTTATGTTCCTGTATGAAGTCTTGCTGCTTCTAAACCGTGGTTCATGGGTCAGTGGGAAACGTGTTTCTAGCATGTGAGCATGTGTTGCGACTAAGACAGTTTTCATTGGGCAGCAGTTTCTGGTGTTTCTTGCATTGAACCTGTGATCACGGTTTTCAGTGCTGCATACAAGGGCTTTCAAAAACAAAACAGCAGTGGCACATGTAAATTCAGTGGTATGCTGTTTACTGTAGCTATATGTTTTCTATGCCATGTGGTTGTCCTTCTTGCTGTTCGTCTGGGGAGATCGGAGGGCAACTGAGGCTAACTGCTAGCCATGCTGATAAAGTGCTGATACAGTAAATGCACTCGCACTCAACATCGTATCGGCACTTAATTTCGTTTTGTAGTTTGGGTAGAGTGCAAAAATTTAAAAACAGCTGTTCTCCGGTTCAGCCAAGTGGACGCGATTATGAAATCGGGATCAGGAAGCGAGATTGGAGGGAGCAACAGCATTTGTACTGACGTACTGTGAAGGTAAAATACGGTCATATGTGAGTTTCTTGAACTAGTATGATGGTGGAAGAGAACCCAGATTAATACTATACTGTATATACTAACATAAAAAAAGTGTCTCATTATAATCAGTGGGAACCCCTGGCCATGCGTATTTCTAATTATCCAAACTGATCTGATGTTGCCCACGCAGTTCAGATAATCAAGGTTGTACTGTATGTATCAGTACCAGTGTAAATATTTTTTTTTTTTTTTTAATTTGCATTTTTTCCGCCTCCTAGCTGCCGGCCACCCAATGTTCAGCCGGTCACGAGCGGCAACTCCACCCCCACATCGGCCTTGGGTCCTCCAATACCCGTGGCTTACCCCCCACGGTGGGGCTGCGGGATGGAGAGTGCGAGACATCCCGCGAGACCGTGGTGGTCGGAGGACTGGCCTGGGGGAACTAATCAAAAGCAGCGGGCTTCATGGAGAAGCGGCGGCAGCCGTCCATTTTCCTCTTTTTCCGGGAGGCGGGTCGTGCAATGACGCCCAGCATCCGCCCCACCTCCTACAGTCTTTGCTGCAGCGTGGTGCCCTGGCCTCCGCTAGGAGTCCCCATCGCCCGGATGCTACCCCATCCTCCCCCGGAGAAGGAGAGCAGTCCAGCGGACACTCGATCCTTCTCCCCGGCTGCCCTCCGGCGACTCGGGTCATTCCGAACCCAGGTCACCGGACGTCGTGAGCGGAAATCCAACCGCTGCGCCACACGAGCCGCTACCTCTCGAGTGTAAATATTAAACGGTTAGGATGAAAAAAAAATCAAGAGTGCTCAGCATAAGAGACAAGTAGAAAAGTAAATTTTACATGCATGCTAAATAGCTTTATGGAAAAAAGTTGGACTACTGCTTTCAAGAGCAGCTGACAGTTGTAATCTCAATCAGGCAACTTGCACCAGGAATGTGCCAGCCTGAGCAGCTAATTCGGCCCAAATATCTGTTTCCTTGTCCATGGCTGACTAAATATTTTATTGAAAATACCACTGTTGTAACTTCCGGTATCAAGCTGAGTGGTTGCCATGTGCTACAGTCCCACTCCCAAAATCAGTACCTTGATGATACAAAGTGGGGAACAGTATTGCAGACCATTACCATCAATTTTACAAGGATCAAGTGGACTCTCTTAAAGATCAGTCTACTAACGTTGCTGGTAGGTCTACATGTGTGTAGCTGCAGTTTACATTTTATGCATTTAATGCTTGGAGGCAGTATAGCGCAGTGGGTTAAGGCTCTGAGCTGCAGATCTGGAGTCCTGGGTTTGAATCCCACAGCTGCCTAGATGCAAACTGTGTTATCCTGAGCAGGTCACTTAACTTTCTTGTGCTTCCAGGTCGCATCTGGAAACAAGCTTTGGCTTAGTGTGCTACTCGTTAAACAATGTTCCTTCCTTCCTAACTGCTTACATGTAGAACTGCCTACAAAGTTAGTGGAATGTTGTCAGCTTAGTATTTATTTCCTGGTGAAACTTTTGAAATGAATAAGTAAATAAATAAGTGATCTTTAGAGAGTCCATTACCCTGATCCTTGTAAAGGTATAGTGAGTGCCTGCTGCCCTGCCTTGTTCCCCACTTTGCATCATCAAAGTGCTGATCTTGGGGCATGGCTCCAGTGCTCAGCTCACTTAGGAAGTTACAAGTGTGGCATTGTAATAAAAGATTTATTTATATCATGGACAAAAAAATTCCTACATGGGCTAAATTAGCTCCTTGGGCAGACAGCTCCTTGGTGTAAGTTTCCTGCTTGGATGATGTCACCTTCTCTTTAAGGTAAGTGCCTAGATTTATTAATTTCCTTTCTGCTGTGGACATTTCTTGTGGTGTGAGTGCATTGTGGTGCCACCTGGGAGACTGCGGTTTGCACACAAGCTCTGAGTCCCACCGTGGCGCCAGCTGGAGGCTGAGCATTCCTAGAAAAGACACTCTGATCCCAAGGAGGGCACAGGCAACCAAGCATTCACCCTGCTAGTCGCGTGCTCTGCCAGCCCGAGGAAGGGTGCAGCCAAGGCCACTCCAATCCTCAAGGTGGGAGTTGGGGATGGAACCCTGGATCCCACAATGTGATGGACGAGGGCATCATGGGAAGTGAGGCATTCGACATTCAGGGAAGGAGAGTGTGGGACACATGTCATTTCCACACACACACACACACACACACACACACACACACACACACCCACCCTGACCGATCAAGCAGCGCATTGGCATCCATTAGGAAGGTAGCTGTTTGCTCACCATCTTGGCTGGAGGTAGGGTACAGCCCAGATGGCTTCAGTTGTTATTATTAAATCACTTCCATGATTCCAGCCAATCAACACCGAAACACTGTACCTCTTATCCCGTGTACAGTGGTTTCTCATGAAACGTTGGGAGTGGTATGTTCCACTTCACAGGGAGGGGCCTTCATTTAACTTTTAAAATAAAAATACTTTAGACTTACTATAAATTACTCTAGCTACTTATTTTGTTTTGTTTGTTTTATTGCTTATTTTAAAATGCTTAAACTTATACAATTTCAACAAGGGACAATAATTTAGTGACTTAAAAAACTTCAGTGTTGTAAAGAAAATTATTCATACTATGAAATAGTTGATATAGAGTCTTGCACGTAAACCTGACCATTGCTTTCAAGGCCATTAGCAACCATATACTAACCAGGTTTTTCTCACTGCCCACAGAGCATACTTTGACAGTAGTTTTGGGGCATAATAAAATGCTAGGGCCTCTGTGGGTTGTCTTATGGTATAAGAGACTCCTTTCTTGAGGTTTAGGTGAGTCAGAACTGTTCAGCTTCCCTCTGCAGTTCTCTCCATCAAACCTCATGCTTAGAGTCTCTTATACCATAACAGACACCTAGCAAAGGCCCTGTTAACCTGCAGGACAAGGGAACAAGTGGAAAAAGAGGAAAAATTGGGGAACATGTAACACTAAAAAAAAAATACTGAATGATGACATTTCTTTTCTGGCTGTCAAGCACTGCATGAGTAGGAGTAACATTCTGGCAGTTACAGTGATTTATCAGTTTCCTGCAAAACAATTACTTTATAATATATGGGGAGCCCTTATTATTAACTGAAATCAAGCAGATTACAACCTTATAATGTATGTTAGAACGCTGTTAACCTTAGGAAATCATCATTTCCTAAGGTTGTTAACCTATCGATGTGACGATATGTTGTTAACCTATCGATCGCCACATCGAGCAGGTTAACAACAGCTGAGTGGTTCGCGCATGTGCGCCGCTTTTTCTCGCCGACAATGAAACCGACTGAAGGGAAACCGACGGAAGGACTGAAGGGCCGCCGGCGTGACTTTTAAAAACGCCCTTTTTTTTTTTGATAGTGGACCATACACTATAAAATACTGGATGGTCCTCTATCGGCAACCGGTCGATGACTCGCTCGAGGCTGTTATGGCGACGGAAACCTTCGAGCCGCTTCGAGGTTTACATGGTCACCCTGGCAACCTCTCGACTGTTAACTGACCGGTTAACGATAGAGGACCATACATTATCCTCTATGTTATGCCATTGTTATGACATCACTCTGTTGTTAACCCTTCTTAAGTATGTCACATCAATAGTATAACAAAACGGAATGCTCACAACAATCAAAGTTCTAACAAAACAGAATGCTCACAACATTTAATTTTCTAACAAAACAGAATGCTCACAACAATCAATGTTCTGTAAAGTAATTCAGTAAAGTAATTCAATCTGCAATTACACAATCTTGGTAGCCCATACACTATAAAATATAATGTATGGTTTTTGGTTAACAACCACTCCGAAAACACTTCTTGAGGTTGCCTTGACATCTGAAAACCTCTCGAGCTGTGCTCTCGAGGTTTACAATGTCACGGCAACCTCTCGATGTGTTTACAGTGTGGTTATTAACCAAAGACCATACATTATCCTCTATGTGGCATCAGCAGAACACAACTCATAGCATTCCAAAAGAATTAGAATGTCAGGACATTTTATTTTAATATGAAATAAATTTACATAAACCAGACTCTTGCCCTTAGATGTTATCTGCCACTTTTGTGATGTCAGAATAATTCTGTGGCAACAGGTTATGGTGTCATAAGCAGGTAGTTATGACTTTACGGCAGCTATAAGCAACTTGAACAGATAACATCCAAGGTAACAAGATTCTGTTTTAATGAAGTAATAGAAAATGGAAGGTCGTGGAATTCAGATGTTGGGTGGAGAGGGTGTAACTGAGTTCTGTTGATGCTAACTGTGGTATTTTTGCTGCAGACCAGAAAATCTCTGCAGGAATGGCTGATCAGTTCTCAGACTGAAATACAATGACATTTTGTTTTATATAACATCTTACTGACACACTTTATCCCAAAGCACTTTACAAAGTAACAAGTTAGATATTGGTAATACAGAAGATGCATGTGGTATACATACATGTATGGGCAGACTGGATGGGCCTTGCGGTCCTTATCTGCCGTCAACGTCTATGTCACATGTTTCTATGTAGCAGCCACTATGCATGCTGATACTACATATGCAACTGTATTACAGTGGAACCTGTGTCACTAAGCGAGGGAATGTTGACCCTAACACTGGGGATAAGTACTGTTCGAGAAACATACCTTGAGATCCTTCCCTTCCACCTGCACAGCCACCAGAAATGTGCCGAAGGAACCTCATTTTAATGTTGCTCCTGGAAAACAGCACCTCCAACAGTGCACCTCCCAACACACACGCACACTCTGTCTCTGTCTCACTCCCATCACCTACTGCAGTGTCAGTGTTGGACACTGGCACAGATGCCTGCTGTAGGGCTTGAACTCATGACCAGCTGATCTTGGCACTTAGACGAGCGCTACCAACTAAACAAATTGAGTATAATCACTGCAGTGCAGCAGGAAGGGCACGAAGTCCTGTCCTGTCCTTCACCATAACACTGTGTTATTGTTTTAAATATATCCAGTAAATGTTGCTCATGGCAGAAAAATGCTAATTATATGGGCTTTCCTTGCGTATTCCGCTGGGCAACACAATGCATGCAGTCGAAGCAGCCAAGAGAACATTCCAGGTGTCAGGACCTGTGCTCCGCTTTTGCCTCACTGTCTCCAGCTTGAACCGGCAGTTTACTTTATATGTGACAACATGCTGTGGGCCAGTAGTGTTGGCCTCCTTTCCAACTTTGACAAGGACAAGTGGGCTTAGCGTTTCTAGGTACTACTGCTTTGGTACTGATAATGAGCTCTTGTGCAGACCTGTACGAGGTTGCCCAGCTCATGGAGCAGAAGACAAAGGACCCAAAGCACCAACAGAGGTCGGCCAGCACAAGCAGCACAACAACCACCACCAGAACAACAAAAGTGAAGTACGTGCAACAGAGGTCAGACCCCAGTTGTTCTTCATCCTGCTCTTTCACATTCTCAAGAGTAATCCCCCATTACTACTGGACTTGGTGAAGAACTTGTGTGATATATTCATTCCTCTAGATAGGCTTGGTGTTTACAAGACCAGCCCCACAGTTGTGGGGCTTTGCGGCCTCCTCTCCTCTTTGCTGGGCATACTCACTGTGGCTAGGCCAGTTCTCAGGCTGAAACCATAAAATAAAGTTGATGGCTAGCCATGGTAATATCAGAGGTGAGTAGCTATAAGTTGTACTCTGCTAGCATAAGCAGACCCTAGTTGTGCTCTGAAAAGTTTTGTTTTTTGTCCCTGGAAGCCAGCATTTTCATTTTTTGGAATTGATTGAAAAAATACCCCATGGGGTGAAGGGGGTATCATACTCAAAGGGAAGCCCTGAGTAACTGAGTTTAGGTCCAACAGCAGCTGTTTACAGGTGTGGGAAACTGCTAGCCTGGGTAGACCTCCTAGTGTCTTTGTCACAGTACAGCTTTGTGAAAAGAATATAAGTGAATGACTGTGGGTCCAACAGCAGCTTTATGCAGGAGTGAGGTGTTGCTAGCCTGGGCAAACTTCATAATATCTTTGTCTAATACAGCTGTAATGAGAGAGAGAATGTGAGCAAGTGACTGTGTTTTGGTCCACCAACAGCTGTATAAAGCTGTGGAAGACTGCTAGCCTGGGCAGAGCTAGAGCAAAAGCAGTCAGCTACAGCAACCGAGGCTGGAGCTACGGACGAAAAACAGACGGTTGTACCAAAAAACAGTAGCACTCACAGCACTGGTATAAAAAGTGTATCAAAATAGGACTTGGCTAAAAAAACTTGCTTTATTAAGTCATAAAACATAGTATAAAAACAGCATGAGAGCAGACACTCGTCCCAGCAGGTAGCCAACAGTTTTGCGCGTTCTCATGTGCTTTCTCGAGGCTTGGCTAACTAATAGGATGTAGCCATTTAAACAGCCAGACCAATTAAGGTACTTTGCGTAATCAACATTAAACTTAGAATTAAAGTAGTAGCCACACTCAAGGCATGGCTAAGCTAAACTAATGTAAAACTATTTGCCTAATATAGGTGTGTTATTAACTTATAATTATATGTGTGTTTTTTCTGTTGTGTATCATATGGTGGATATTTAGCTAGATGTTGTACCATATTTTTTCTCAAAATAATATTTATGTTTGTACCTGGTAACATAGTGTTTATTCATTATGTTTGCTTGCATGCATGCACAAGAAACATGCTGTAGCAGGTTGTGGAGGTGCAACGGTGTTGTTGCCAATGCTGCCACTGCTTTTTGGGGCTTGTGTCTGTGTCACCAATGAAGGAGCATGCTGGCTGTGACAGTAGTTTTCAAGCATGTCACCAACTTGAAAGAAATTCGCTGCCATCAGGGAGTGCCCGATCAATGCAGGGCATAGCCACGCTCTCCCTGCCTGCTAGCCATCTGGCCATGAGCAGCATGTGTGTGTGGGTGGGCACTGTCAGCTTCTGGTGACCGCTTCACAGGGCTGCTTCTATGGCGGTTGGAGACACAGTGCAAGGGACGTGGCTCACCTCGTAATATATTCTTTCTTTCCTGCTGCCAGAAAGACATAAGAAGGCTGTTGGGATTTTGAAACAGCCTGACAGCTCTCCGGGGACCCAGGGCATTAAGTGTTCTCATTGCTAGTAGCGGATCCGGGGAGGGGAGGGGCGCTCGGTGCAACCACACTCCCCAGTAAGATTCCCTGTATAAAAATAATTTAATTATTCACCCTCCACAGGCTGCTGTGGCAGTGCCACGCGCTGCAGACTGAGCAGTTGACTTTGTAATCATGATCCATGGACACACAGAGTCTCGACTGTCTGTGGGATTAAAGAAGCAGCGAGTTGCTGCAAGTACCTGACTCCCAGACACACAGTGACTGAATTAAGTGTAAAAGACAAAGGCAAGGCGGCCAGCTGGTACAACTCGAGGGGCGCTGGTGAGGGCCAGTCAGAGCAGTTCCCAACTTCCCAGTGCACAAATCGGCTTGTGATTGGTTCAGTGAGGAGAGCCAGTTACTCAGCCAATCACAAACGCTCGTGGCTCTTCAGGCTGTCAGCACTCAAAGTCAGAATCAGTGGGAAGGGAGCGAGAAAAGTGTGTTCCAGGTGATGGTGGGTTCACCATCCATTCCTGCCCTTCCGTTTGTCTGATACAGCGAGGAGGAATATGTCTGGGATGGGATTGTAGCATCAGGAGTGAAATGGAGGATAATAATAAATATTTAATATATTGATAGCTCACCTTGCGTTCTGCCGGTGGCCGTTGACATTATTGTCTTGTTGATGTGGAACTAGGGCTCGACTTCAGGGAGTGCTGGTGGTGCTTGGCCATCTTTTTCAGTCAGCAGCAACAGCCTCAGGCCAGCAGCAACAACAGAAAAGTCACAACAGTGAGACTAACCTGACTGACAGCAGTCACTGTGGTGGTTGGCAGCAGCAGCACTTTTTCCAAGTCGACTCTTTGAGGTAGGTAGGTTGGAACTTGGTTTTGACTTTGGTTGGGGGTATTGTTTTATGGGCCCTGAGGACAGGGGGCCTCAGCCTCGACTGCATTAAGTGGCTCGGGTCCAGTGTTACTTACTGTATGAATGCAACTTGCATATGCAATAAACTAGGCATGGATAGTATGCAAGTTCCTTAGTTCCCACATAGGCTGCCTTAGAGTTAGAGCAGAGCAGCAACACAAAAAATGCTCATTCATCTTTATTGCTGCGGTGCACTGGTGTGAGGTGTCACTACTAAGATAATATCTGATGCCAGAAGATGGCCCAGTGGTGAATCTGAAGACCGATACAGTGTTGGCCATCAGCATGTACAGATATGCCAGTTGGGTACTGCAGCAGACCCTTGCACATGTGCTGCTGCAATCTGTTAACAGAAAAATGAAAACAAAAGATCCTTTTTGATCTGTTAATTGTACAGTGTTGCAGCCATTGGGAAATAGCACATTGCAGAAATGAACATGCTGTGGACCAGCATGATATAGTCTGACTCATCAAGTAATCTGGGGGAGGTGTTTGCCCAAGCACTGACCAGTATTGCTTCTAAAGGAGATCACTATTGTTGTATGTACCATGTGGGTCTTTGTTCACAGAACCAATCTGTATTTTTTCCTTCCCCTCAGATTGCCACAGCGACAGGCCGACCAGCCAGTGTTTAGACATCACAGTCAATGAGTCTTGTTATCTGTAGAAGTCAGAATGAAGGGGTATGGGTTTCAAGAGTGAAGGGAAGGGAACTGGGAAATGACAACTGGCATCTGGCATTCCTCACAGGGTAGGAAATTTGCTGTTCAAACAACATGAAGTCTTGCTATATTATGACATACGCAGTGAGTCCCAACCTTCAAACTGCTCCGGAGGTGAAAGAGTTAACTTTCCATGCCAGGCATGGAACGCTGAGCTCGAGCTCAGTTGAAACTCTGTCTGTTGTTCTTCAAACTCAAACCGTCAGAGTCTTTACTCCGCCTCACTGAACAGTCGCTCCGGAGATTTCTCCTTCTGCTCCGTTCATTTTGTCGGTTAAACTATTGTTTTTCTCGGTTTTTGACCGAAATTAAACCGCAGCCGGTCAGTTCAGACTCTGTCTGTGGTATTTGTGAGTACTAGATAGGTTTACATTGATTTCTATTCTGTGTGGAACTTGTATACGGTTTATCGGTTCGGTTTGAACCGATCAGATTGTTTAAAATATATTAATCTGTCATTTAGAGTGTGGTTACCGGTTCTTATTGGTTCTAAAAAAACTGGATTTTATTACGGTTTTTCCACGACCCGTGACACGGTTGGGAACGGATAAGAGGGTCTTACCTGGCGGATTGCCATAAATGGGTAAGTTTGGTTAGACTGGCACTATGTCTTAGAAACCCAAAAGAAAAACCGGGCCCACTGGGTTTCAACACTGCAGTGTCTGTGGGGAAGTCTTTGCCAAGGCTGACCCCCACACCACCTGTGTTTATTGTCTGGGGTTTGACCACCTCAGTGCAGACTGCCAGATTTGTAAAAATTTTCCTGCAGCTACCCTGGAAAAGAGAGTTGGTAGGCTCGGGGAAAGGGAGGCCAAAATGTCAGCTGAACTGGATGGCCAGCCCAGTTCGGTTTCAACCGAACCGGAGGGAGTGCCCTCTGACCAGGGCGAGATTTCCTCAGGCAAAAGGAGATCCGACTCCAAGGATTTGGTTCCAGCAAAACGAACTAGGAAATCAGCTGGTGTGGAGCCAAAACGTTCCTCTCCAACCGCTGAAGAAATAGCCAAAGCAATTAAAACTGTCCAGTCGCTTTCCCTGGTTCCGACCGAACCGGCACCATCAGGTAAGCGTCCGGTTCGGCTGGTTCCACCAGTTCAAGAGTATGATGTAGAGGAATATTATGAACCAGAGGAGGGGGAAGAGGAGTATGAGGAGAGTGAATGTGGATTTGAAAGACTGGATGTGCCCATTGACCTGGACATCTCCCCAGACAGACCTTCAGGAGTGTCTCCTACTAGGCTTTCTGAGTCCCCTTCTCATTTTATGCTTTATAAGAAAGTGGCTGAAACCCTCCAGCTCCCTATGGAGGAAGCTGTGGATGATCAAGAGGATCCTGACTATGTGGAAATGATGGATATCCCAGAGTCAAGGAGGCTGTCTATTCCTTTGCATAAATCTTTTGGGAAACAGACAGTATAAATTCTAAAAACTCCTCACACTATACCTCCTGTCGATCAGAGAATGGACAAGAGGTACACTTTGTCAGGCTCTGATATGGAGTTCCTTACACAACAATGCAGCCATGCTGGGGTAGTGCAGGCTGCAGCCTGTGACAAGGCAAATATTCCCTTGGCTTCACACCCCCCTGACAAGGACTCCAGGAGGATTGATGCCATGGCAAAGAAACAGTACATGGCACCATCCTTGGGACTCTGACAGGCAAATTATATGACTTATGTTGCTAGATATCAGAAATCCAGATGGGATACTGTTATGGCTCTAGCAAAACAGGTCCCTGGCCAGCTTGCCAAGGAGCTGGAGCAGGTGGCTGCTGATGGTATTGAGGCATCCAAGGTGCAGTTCCATGCTGCAGTGGACTCTAATGATGTGTCATCAAGAGTCATGGCTACATCTGTGGCACTTCGCAGAGTGGCTTGGCTCAGATGTACTAGCCTGTCACAGAATACCCAGACTAAGGCCATGGATTTTCCTGTTGTGGATAATTCTTTGTTTGGGGAGCAGACAGAGAATTACATGAAGAAAATGGATGAGTATAGGACCACCTATAGGAGTGCACAGGCCAAGGAAAGGCAGGCCACTCCTCAAAGGCAGCTTTCCGGGGGCAGGGGCAGGCCCTTTCTTAGGCCTTTTTACCAAGCCCAGGCCTCCTCTTCTGCCTATACCCAGAGGGGGTTCTTTAGAGGGAGAGGCAGATGGGGTACAAGCAGGCCTACTTCCACCCCTCAGCCCAAACCCCCTGCCAAGCAGGCACCCTGATGGGGTTGCCAGGGCCGATTCTCAGCTACCTGTAGGGGGCAGGCTGGCTTACTTTGTCCAGGACTGGAAGTCTCTGACATCAGACAAGTGGGTCCTGGAAGTAGTAGGCCAGGGACTGGTTCTCAGCTTCAAACAATTTCCAGAGATGAGAACCAGATCCTTTCCACCTGCAAATCCATCAGAGGCACTTGCCCTAGAGGCAGAGGTCTCTTCCCTCCTGGCTCTCAGAGCTGTGGAAATGGTTCCACCCCTACACCAGGGCAAAGGGTTGTACTCCAGGTACTTCCTTACCCCAAAAAAGACAGGAGAATGGTGGCCCATCCTGGATCTCAGATATTTAAACAAGCACCTTTTAAAACCAAAATTCAGAATGGTGGCTCTGGGAATTATTCTACCCTCTCTAAGGCCAGGGGACTGGCTAGCGTCCCTGGACCTCAAGGATGCCTACTTCCATATTCTCATCAGAAGCTCCATTCAAAAGTACCTCAGGTTCGAGCTGCCCTCAGGCCATTACCAGTTCAGAGCAATGCCCTTTTGCCTCACCTCTGCTCCAAGGGTATTCACAAAATGCCTGGCAGTAGCAGTTGCTTCCCTAAGAAGGCGAAAGATTTGCCATTTTCCCTTATCTGGACGACTGGCTCATAGTAGGCCAGTCTCCAGACCAAGTCAAGTTGCATCTACAGGTAACTCAGCAACTGCTCACCTCTCTAGGTTTCCTTCTGAATCTTTCAAAGTCAGTTCTAGAGCCTGTCCAGCTCCTCACCTTCATAGGCGCAGAGCTGAACACAAAGAAAGCCAGAGCCTTCCTTCCTTTGGACAGGGCAAGGACCCTGGTCTCTCAGACCTCCTCATTCACCCTGCAGGTCTCTCGACCAGCAAGGCATTTTCTGCAGCTCCTGGGGCACATGGCTGCTTCTACAGCAGTAGTGCAGGGAGCAAGATTTCAGATGAGGGACATCCAGTTCCATTTGAGAGCCTTTTGGTCTCAAAGGAAAGACTCTCTAATCAAATTGATCCCAGTAACTCGAACCCTGATCCAGGCCCTACAGTGGTGGCAGGATCAGAGCAATCTGAGACAAAGGATTCCCTTTGTCACTCAGTCTCACTCCTTAATCCTTACTACAGATGCATCCCTCTTGGGCTGGGGAGCTCACATGGGCGACCTCACTACCCAGGGATTGTGGTCCCCTCAGGAATCTCTGCTCCACATCAGTCTGTTGGAACTCAGGGCAGTTTTTCTAGCACTTCAAGTTTTTTCCAAATCTGTTCAGAACAAAGTTGTACAGGTCAGAACAGACAACACCACCACAATGTGGTACATCAACAAGTAAGGGGGCACTCGGTCTACGGCCTTGTGCACCGAAGCAATGAAGTTGTGGTCTCTGGCTTACTCCCTGAACACCTCCCTTTCGGCAGTTCACCTCCCAGGCAAGGACAATGTCCTGGCTGATGCTCTCAGCAGGATTTCCCAGGGCCATCACGAATGGTCACTGGACCCCCTGGTCCTGGAGGTGATATTTGCCAGATGGGGCACCCCGCAGATAGATCTTTTTGCAGCCACAGACAATCACCAACTTCCCCTTTTTTGCTGCAGGCCCCCAGTCTTGGGCTCAGTCCCTCTGGATGCCTTAGTTCTCAATTGGGAAGGGAAGTTTCTCTATGCTTTTCCCCCTTCCCTCTCCTGTTCAAAGTGTTAGTCAAAATCAGATCTCAGCCCTGCAAGATGATCCTGATTGCTCCAGATTGGGCCAGGCAACCCTGGTATCCACTCCTACAGTCCTTAGCAGGCAGTCCATCTTCCCTGGAATCACAACCTGTTAACCTGTGCTCAGGGGAGGATTTGGTACCCAAACCTCAAATCTCTCAATCTCAAGGCCTGGCTCTTGAAGAGTTAGAGTTTGCTGATCTACACCTCTCCCAATGTGTACTGGATATACTAACGGCTTCTAGGAAGCCTTCCACTAGGGCTACCTGTAATTCCAAATGGAAGAGGTTTTCCATATGGTGCTCTGGGAAGCATATTTCCCCAGAATCTGCTGATTTACCCACAGTCCTGGATTATATGGTCCATTTAAATACCTTGGGGCTGAGACCAGCTGCCCTAAAAGTACATTTGGCAGCTATGTCTGCTTTTATTTCAGCAGGTAAACCCTCTTCTCTTTCAGCTCATCCTGTATTTTCCACGTTTTTTAAGGGATTGCTTCACACCAACCCTCCATTCAGGGACCCTGCCCCTGCCTGGGATCTTAATGTTTGCATTGCTCAGCTTATGCAACCCCCCTTTGAGCCTTTGTCTTCAGCAGAGCTTAAGTACTTGACTTGGAAGACTGTGTTTCTGGTAGCCATCACTTCTGCCAGATGCATAAGTGAATTACAAGCTTTGTCAGTGGAGCCTGATTTTATCTCCTTTCATAGAGATAAGGTGGTCCTCAGGACTAACAGGAAGTTCTTGCCTAAGGTGGTTTCAGATTTCCACCTTAATCAGTCGATGTCTCTTCCAGTGTACTTCACTGACCATTCCTTCTCTGGCGAGATGAGGTTGCACAGCTTGGATGTGAAGAGAGCCCTTAGCTACTACATAGACCGTACCAAGGGTCACAGGTTTGACTTCCTCCAACTGTTCCTCACTTATGGTGAGGTTGGCAAAGGGAAACCTGCCACTAAAAGATCCATTGCCAGGTGGATTGTCTCTTGTATCCAGTTTTGTTATGAAAAACTGGGTAAGGTTCCTCCCTCAGGCCTGAGGGCTCACTCTACCAGAGGTACAGCTGCTTCCCTGGCTGCTGCCAGGGACATCCCTATTCTAGAGATATGTCAAGCAGCTTCCTGGAAAACAGTTTACACTTTTACCAAGCATTACTCCCTGGACATCCAGGCTAGGAGTGATGCTCGGTTTGGCACAGCTGTGCTGCAGAGCCTTTTTCCTAAGTAGGTTCTGTCCCTCCTCCATGGAGGTACTGCTGTGTAGTCTGCATATGTCATAATACAGCAAGACTTCATGTTGTTTGAAGAAAAAATTACTCACCTTAGTAATGTTGTTTCTTCTAATGGAGTCTTGCTATATTATGACCTCCCTCCCCGCCTGCCCCTCTCAGAACCTTTGTTTTGGGATGTGGGTGGGCAGTGCAGTGTTGGCACTTAGTAGATGCCCACCTTGTTGTTTCACCCTCCTTTTTGGGGTGACTTGGTGTTGTGTTTTTCATTTTTTGGGTCTCCTGACTTGAGTCTTTGTTTTGGGACCAAAAAATGTATTCTTACGTTTAGTAGCCAGTTGGCTAGTGTAGGTTTACAGCTTCCACACAGGACCTTAGTGAGTTTAGCTCATAAAGATCTGACGGTTTGAGTTTGAAGAACAACAGACAGAGTTTCAACCGAGCTCGAGCTCAGCGTTCCATGCCTGGCATGGAAAGTTAACTCTTTCACCTCCGGAGCAGTTTGAAGGTTGGGACTCACTGCATATGTCATAATATAGCAAGACTCCATTAGAAGAAACAACATTACTAAGGTGAGTAATTTTTTCTTTTTGCACACTCAGAATTAAAGAACAAGCACTTTATTGAAATAAAAACTGGCAATCGCTCCCATAGTTAACTGCATAAGTTAAGTAATCCACCTAGTAGTGCCGTCCATAGTAGCCTCAGCCTCACTGCCATGGCCCTGAATGCCAGCAATCACTCCCAGTAGTGATTAGGGAAGCACTACTGTCATTCAGGGCAATTGCCAGCATTTATGGCTGCGTTGGTGAGCCTGAAGATACTATGGGTGGCACTACTAGGTGGATTACTTAACTTATGCAGTTAACTACTGAAGCAATTGCTGGCATTTATTTGGGGACTGCGGCGGTGAGACTGGGTGCCACTGTAAATTAATGAAGTACCGTATGTAGGTGAGTGTCTGTGGGGACATGGGTGGGGAGGGTGGTGGCGCTGAGATGAGTGGAGGGAGGGTCACAGAATGCATCACAGTTTTTTGCGGTGCAAAAGTGAGAATGGATTGCCCAAGCAACCAGTTCTTATCGCAAACTTCAATGCAGTACCAGCTATTTAAAACCCTGAGACACCCACCTATATCTTGTTTTTTATAATTACTAGTGAGCATTTTTAATTACTGTGGCAGTTGTGTGACTGCTGCTCGCGATGCTCACAGCACAAGCTTGATTGACAGAGGGCGATTACAACCGTCCTATTATAACACATAGTTACAGTTGTACGGTTGTAACACGTTTTAACATACCAGTTATCCGAGCATTAAAAATGCTCGCTAGGAATTATATTGAGAATAATACATGGGTGTGGGCATGTAACCAGAATTTTATACACACCTGAGGTGTTCTCGGCTACATAAAACCTACAAATGAAGTTCGGTGGGTTAATAAAAGTTTCACACACTGAAGGTGTGTATAAAATTCTGTATTACACTCACCCACCCACTCATGTTCTTTGTTTTTATAAATGCTAAGCCCACTAACTGAATAAAGCTGTCACCTGTCATTTGGGGCATCCACTTGGTGTTTGTGGGGGGTGCATCTAAGTCAGAGTGTCTCTTATTGGTTGGCAGGAGGACAATGCATGGAGGGGTGTGGGATTTATAATGGCTGATTACAACAGTGGTATTTGTATAGTAAAAGTGATCATTGTCCAGTAATAATAAAAAGATGGAATGTAGTTTTATTCTCTTTAAGATATTTAATCTTGAGTAGTACTTCCCAGACAAGGTCATCACCATAGTGGACTGTGCAAACAAGTACTCATTTATAGGGATACATTTCAAGGATGATGCCAGTAATTATAGTGTGTAATTTATTTATTTAATTATTTAAACGATTTGTAACCAGGAAAGGCACACTGAGCCAAGGCTCGTTTCAAGGTGTGACCAGGAGGAGGGGAATACAGAGACAGTTACGTACTGTATCTTAGAATTGTATTCAGATATCAGAAAAATATCTGTGAATACCATAAAACAAATGGTGGTTACAACAGATATCTTTACAGATAACATAGCATGTGGATACCTCATGTAAAAACAGCAGCAGTGTGTAACTCGGTAAAGAAAGTCGAGACTCATGAGAGGGTCGGCATAAATGCTCAGTGTCTGCCTGATGGGGTAGGTGACAGTTCAAGCAGTGTACGATGACAGAAGAGGGAGTCACAAAAGCAACATCATAGGGTGGGACCAAGCAAGAGGGGGTGACAGAAGTGAGGTGGGAAGAGTCTAGAGGGGTTGGCAGGAACAGGGAGGAGAAGAAATATGCCTTAGTTGCCATCGAAAAGCAGGCAGTGAGGGGGGAGGTGTAGGGAAGAGGGAAGCTGATTCCAGAGGGAAGAGCTTGTGTAATGAGAGCTTTGTATATATAGATACTTTATTTATATATCACCCCTTCGCTGAGGCTCGGGGCACTTAACAATATTTAAAAACAATCCATATGCAGCTCATAACAAACTTCAGAACATAATTCAGAGATCCAGATACAATGAAGCCCACCACAATGAAGCGCAGCACTGCAGAGTTCTGCAGTAGAGTTACTGCAGCAAACAATGCGGTGTCAATGGGAGTTAATTCCTTTTGTCAAGCAGTAAACCTATTACACTGTGCTTGGTCCTGGTGGGCTTCACTGTAGATTCTATCATTCATTCAAAATAATAATCAAATGGCAATCAATTCAGTTTTCAATCTTCAGCTGAGGGCAAACGCCTGATTAAATAGGATGTTTTTAATCCTTTTTTAAAGGTATCCACCAAGGGTGCCTGTACACCAATTTCTGCCAAAGGGCCACTTACTTTTACGAAGTCAGCATCAGTGTTACCATCAGCCTCTCCATCCTATTAAGCACCTCAACCCTGTTTATCCAGGCCAGCATTGTGGGTGCAGCAACTTGCAACCACTGGTCTGTAATCCATTTCAAGGCTATCAGGGCCTGAAAAAAGTAATGCTGTGCATGATTGCCCAGCCGTGACACAGTCAGGAGCCCTCAGTACCAGACCAGTTGCTCAAATGTGAATGGAACAGGGTATCCCTCAGTCTCTGAAGAACTCCCAGTATCTGCTGCCAGTACTATTGAAGACCTGGCAAGCCAAAAAAATGTGGAAGTGCAAGCCTAGTTCCCCCCCCTCTAGCATTTATTTGTATTCCCATCGAGAAAATTATACGAGTATGTAAAAGAACCAGACCATACACTTCCATCTAAATTCTCAACCAGCCTGCTGAGGCTGTGATTTTCCAATCTTACCCATTTAATGGTCTCCCAGTGTACTGAAATTGCTGTTTCCGAATCCCCGCTTCTCATATTTTCTATAACTCTGGGTATTTGTCTCCCAGTAAAACGTGATAGCCTCAACTGATTGTGCTACCTTTTCGTGTGAGCATTGCTGCTCAGTGGACGTTGTTTTCTAAAGCTGTGAGTTCCTGTCCCACCTGGCATAATAAGTTATTTGAGGTCAGGTAGTGCCTGAGCTGTAGATATCATCTATAAAAGTTTTGCCTTGGTAGCCCATACTTTTGCTGCAACTCTGCAAAGTGTACATACTGCGAGTTCTGCACAAAATATTAACATACGAAAACTGCCAGCAGAAAAAGGCCTCAGTGGTCCATGAAGTCTGCTCGATTGTGCAGCTCAGTCTCTTTTACTATAGCATCCCCACCCTCCTCTTGCCTCCAAGAGTGATCCTCCCCATCATCCTCCACTCCCATTGCCACTCTAATTTTTGTCGCCCCCCCTTTCAAACGTCCCACTCTTTCTAAAGATACCACTTCCTCAGGCTGTTCATTCCACTTTGACACCATCCTTTCCTGAAAAAGTGCCTCCTCATTTCTTTTTTAAATCTAATCCCCCTCAGGTTTCATACGGTCTCCCCTAGTAGTCCCCTTCCTTTTTAAATTGAAAATGCCCTCCCCTTCAACCCTGTTTATACCCTTTAGATACTTGAAGGCTTCTGTCATATCCCCCCTTTCCCTTCTGTCTTCCAAGGAATACATATTAAGCTCATTTAATCTCTCATCATATGGTTTGTCCCCCATGCCCTGGATCATCTTAGTTGCCCTACGCTGGACCCCCTCAAGTAGCTTCATGTCCTTCTTCAAACAAGGACACCTGAACTGCAAACAGTACTCCTAGTGCAGTCTAACCAATGAGCTGTACAAGGGCGGAATGACTTCCTCTATCCTGGAGGCAATTCCCCTAGCGATGCATCCTGGCACTTTATTTGCTTTGGCTGCTCCTTTACAAAACTGCATAGTGTTTCCTATCATGCCTTACTATCACCCCCTTTATTCTTTTCCTCCTTTGAGCTGGACACCTGTACTTCCCAGCCAGTAGCTGGCCCCTGGGTTCCCAGCTCCCAGGACAGGGGTCAATTTTAACATTGTTTTACTAACTCAAAACTTAGTGCAAATTGACCAGGGCTAGTGCAGCTAACTCTCTACTTGTCCGTCTTGACTAGTGCGGGTTTTCCATGGCTGTTAGTGAAGTTAACAAAGTTCCCTGCTTTAGCAAGCTGTAGTTCTCATGCTAACCTCTGTCAGTGTTCCAGATGGCCTGGTGTGATTAACAGTTCATTATACAATGGGGGGTAAATCCAAATGCCCAATCTCTGAAATCTGATTGGTTGGCTGGCACCTTTTCAGCGTGAGAAATTCTCCAGTGTACCCACTGGAAAAGGTACCAGCCACCAGTGAGCCACAGCAGGAACCTCCTCTGAAATCACTCTGATAAAGCCAGGACAGAAAAAACATGGCGACGATCGGACAGCGAGATCGGCTCAACCTGCAGTTAATACGTGTACAGAGCACTCCTACAGTAACAAAGTGAGCAGCAAATTTTTAAAACAACTAAAACCAAATACACATCACAGATTGACACCACTCCTTCTTATATTGGGTTTTACACCCTTTACCTTCCTTTTCGTTGTTGTGAAAAGTTAGTCAAATTATTTGCTGTTACTGTAGCAGGAAGAACTCTCCGAGCAGCTCATATTAGTAAAGGAAGCACGGGCGAGACAACCAGAGCGGGAATGTGTAACGTTGAACTCAGACAGCTATGTCGGTGACATCACGTTCATCAAACAGCAACCTAGCACAGAGGAAAAACAAGCAGCATTTTTTGTATTTTTATTTTTTAATTTTTTGTCTATACAAGCACGAGAGAGAGACACAGCCCCTCGCATCCAGATTGCCTCATTCTCCCTACCCACTCCATAGTGGACTATTTAACCAAGCGAGGAAGGATATTTTAATAAAAATCAATAAAAAATATGAATAAATTTAAAATTCTCTTTATGTTTTCTAAAACAAATAAATCTAGGCATTGCATAATAGCAATATACCACTCCAGGATGGGGGTATATGGGTGAATTTACTACTTTTGGTGTGGTTAAGTCACTCAGCCACAACCACACCAGGCGTGGTAAATCCACCCATATACCCACACCCTGTCATGGTATATTGCTTAATTAACAGCTGCAGTTATCTGGCACCTCAAAAAAAGGATCCCACACAAGACTCAGTGTGAGTCATTATCACTCCACTTTTAGGATTTTCAGCTAGTGTCCAGACTGTGATCAAGGGTAGTGTGCTAAGTCACTAGCTTCCAGTTTTCTGAATGTGTCTCTAACGATTAGTGCCATATTATTAAGACCCCAGTGCCCCTCATTTCCCTTCATTTTGAGAGTCTGTATCCACAATTCCATTGACAAAATGCTGAGGTATACAGGGTCTGCTCTGCAGGTTGTGGGTTTAATCCCAGCCTCATCATAACTGCTCCATCTCCCTCCAAATCTCACAGCTCTGTACTTTCCCTGGACCCCACTGCAGACCAGACTCTGAAATGACCATCCATAGATCCATAGCTGCCATTACTGGCAAGTGTAGGGGGTCCCCAGCTCTTCTAAATTGACTATGCCAGCCAACACCATCCATGCAGTCCCACTGTTATTATGTCTGCTTGTGCACGCAGCACACAAGAAACAAACTGAGGTAAGTAGAGCAGTGCAGAGGTGTGGTAGTGTTTGGTCAATGCAGACCACGCTTTCAGGGGCTTGTCCCATGGCCACAAGTCAACAGGGAAGCTGCCGATAATGGCAGTTTCAGAGCGAGCACCGGACATGAAAAAAATCTGCCGCTCCAATCACGAACAGTTTTGTCATTGCAGTGGCAGATCTCCACCCCCCCCCTCCACCCCAACTAGGCAAATTCCAGCCATGTGCATTACAGTGCACAGTGATGCGCATGGCTGGAATTATGAGCAACTCGCTTGCTCAGTGTTTTTCCTGGTGAGCCCGCAGCCATAATTGGAGCTCCTGTGCTGCCCACCACATACTCCCTCCAAAGCCATCGGGGTGCCCAATCCCATGTCGGCATGCCCCCCCCTGAACACATATTTCAAATAACATGAAGTCTTGCTATATTCTGACAGTAGCAGCAGTGAGTCCCAACCTTCGAACTGCCCCGGAGATGAAAGAGTTAACTTTCTATGCCAGGCGTGGAACGCTGAGCTCGAGCTCAGTTGAGACTCTATCTGTTGATGTTTAAACTCAAACCGTCAGATTCTTTACTCCGCCTCACTGAACAGTTGCTCCAGAGATTTCTCCTTCTGCTCTGTTCAATTTGTCGGTTAAAGTGCCGCTTTTCTTGGTTTTCGACCGAATTTAAACCGTAACCTGTCGGTTCAGTCTCTGTCTGTGGTATTGTGAGTACTAGATAGGTTATTTTTTTGTCTATTCTGTGTGGAACTTGTAAACGGTTCATCGGTTCGGTTTGAACCGATCGAGTTGTTTAAAAAATCTTAAATTGTACTTTGAGTGTGGTTACCGGTTCTGGTCGGTTCTAAAAAAAAAACAGATTTTATTACGTTTTTTTCCACAACCCGTGACACGGTCAGGAACCGATAAGAGGGTCTTGCCTGGCGGATTGCCATAAAAGAGTAAGTTTGGTTAGGACTGGCACAATGTCTGAGAAACCCAAAAGAAAAACCGGACCCACTGGGTTTCAACACTGCAGTGTGTGTGGGGAAGTCTGCCAAGGCTGACACCCACACCACCTGTGTTTATTGTCTGAGGTTTGACTACCTCAATGCAGACTGCCAGATTTGTAAAAATTTCCCTGCAGCTACCCTAGAAAAGAGTTGGTAAGCTCAGGGAAAAGGAGGCCAAAAAGTCCGCTGAACCGGATGGCCAGCCCGGTTCAGTTCAAACCGAACCACAAGGAGTGCCCTCTGACCAGGGCGAGACTTCTTCAGGCAAAAGGAGAGCCGATTCTGAGGAATCGGTTCCGGCTAAAAGAACTAGAAAAGAAAAATCAGCTGGTGTGGAGCCAAAACTTTCCTCTCCAACCGCTGAAGAAATACCAAAGCGATCAAAATTGTTCAGTCGCTTTCCCCGGTTCCGACCGAACCGGCACCATCAGGCAGGTGCTCAGTTCGGCTGGTTCCACCGGTTCAAGAGTATGATTTAGATGAATTTTATGAACCGGAGGAGGAGGAAGTGGAGTTTGAGGAAAGTGAATGTGGTTTTGAAAGTCTGGATGTGCCTATAGACCCGGACATCTCCTCAGACAGACCTTCAGGAGTGTCTCCTCCTAGGCTTTCTGAGTCCCCCTCCCATTTCATGTTTTATAAAAAAGTGACTGAAACCCTCCAGCTTCCTATGGAAGAAGCTGTGGATGACCAGGAGGAGCCTGACTATGTAGAAATGATGGATATCCCAGAGTCTAGGAGGCTGTCTATTCCCTTGCACAAATCTTTTGGGAAACAGACATTTAAGATTTTAAAGACTCCTAACACTATACCTCCTGTGGATAAAAGAATGGACAAGAGGTATACATTGTCAGGCTCAGACATGGAGTTCCTTACACAATGATGCAGCCATGTTGGGGTAGTGCAGGCTGCAGCCTGTGATAAGGCAAACATTCCCTTGGCTTCACATCCCCCCAGACAAGGACTCCAGGAGGATTGATGCCATGGCAAAGAAACAGTACATGGCAGCATCCTTGGGACTCAGACAGGCCAATTTTATGGCCTATACTGCTAGGTATCAAAAATCCAGATGGGGCACTGTTATGGTTTTAGCAAAACAGGTCCCTGGCCAGCTTGCCAAGGAGCTGGAGCAGGTGGCTGCTGATGGTATTGAGGCATCCAAAGGTGCAATTCTATGCTGCAGTAGACTCCAGTGATGTGTCATCTAGAGTCATGGCTACATCTGTTTCACTTCGAAGAATGGCTTGGCTCAGATGTACTAGCCTGTCACAGGATACCCAGACTAAAGCCATGGATTTTCCTGTTGTGGATAATTCTCTGTTTGGGGAGCAGACAGAGAATTACATGAAGAAAATGGATGAGTATAGGACCACCTATAAGAGTGCACAGGCCGAGGAAAGGCAGGCCACTCCTCAAAGGCAGCTTCCCAGGGGCAGGGGCAGGCCTTTTCATATGCCTTTTTACCAAGCCCAGGCCTCCTCTTCTGCTTATGCCCAGGGGGGTTCTTTAGAGGGCGAGGCAGATGGGGTACAAGCAGGCCTGCTTCCACCCCTCAGCCCAAAGCCCCTGCCAAACAGGCACCCTGATGGGGTTGCCAGGGCCGATTCTCTGCTACCTGTAGGGGGCAGGCTGGCTTACTTTGTCCAGGACTGGGAGTCTCTGACATCAGACAAATGGGTCCTGGAAGTAGTAAGCCAGGGACTGGTTCTCAGCTTCAAAAAGTTTCCAAAGATGAGAACCAGATCCTTTCCACCTGCAAATCCATCAGAGACACTTGCCTTAGAGGCAGAGGTCTCTTCCCTCCTAGCTCTCAGAGCTGTGGAAAGGGTTCCACCCCTACACCAGGGCAAAGGGTTGTACTCCAGATACTTCCTTACCCCAAAAAAGACAGGAGAATCACGGCCCATCCTGGATCTCAGATACTTAAACAAGCACCTTTTAAAACCAAAATTCAAAATGGTGACTCTGGGAATTATTCTACCCTCTCTCAGGCCAGGGGACTGGCTAGTGTCCCTGGACCTCAAGGATGCCTACTTCCATATTCTCATCAGAAGCTCCCATCGTAAGTACCTCAGGTTCGAGCTGCCCTCAGGCCATTACTAGTTCAGAGCAATGCCCTTTGGCCTCACCTCTGCTCCAAGGGTATTCACAAAATGCCTGGCAGTGGTAGTTGCTTCTCTAAGAAGGCAAAGGATTGCCATATTCCCCTTACCTGGACGACTGGCTCATAGTAGGCCAGTCCCCAGACCAAGTCAAGTTACTCTTACAGATACCTCAGCAACTGCTCACTTCTTTGGGTTTCCTTCTAAATCTTCCAAAGTCAGTTCTAGAGCCTGTCCAGCTCCTCACCTTCATAGGCGCAGAGCTGGACACAGAAAAGGCCAGAGCCTTCCTTCCCCTGGACAGGGCAAGGACCCTTGTCTCTCTGGCCTCCTCATTCACCCTGCAGTGTCTCGACCAGCAAGGCATTTTCTGCAGCTCCTGGGGCACATGGCTGCTTCTACAGCAGTAGTGCAGGGAGCAAGATTTCAGTTGAGGGACATTCAGTTCCATTTGAGAGCCTTCTGGTCTCAAAGGAAGGACCCTCTGACCAAATTGATCCCAGTGACTTGAACCCTGATCCAGGCCCTACAGTGGTGGCAGGATCAGAACAATCTGAGACAAGGGGTTCCCTTTGTCACTTAGTCTCACTCTTTAATCCTTACTACAGATGCCTCCCTCTTGGGGTGTATGCTCACATGGGCGACCTGACCACCCAGGGGTTGTGGTCCCCTCAGGAATCTCTGCTCCACATCAGTCTGTTGGAACTCAGAGCAGTATTTCTAGCACTTCAAGCTTTTTCCAAATCTGTTCAGAACAAAGTTATACAGGTCAGAACAGACAACACCACCACAATGTGGTACATCAACAAGCAGGGAGGCACTTGGTCTAGGGCTTGTGCACCGAAGCAATGAAGTTGTGGTCTCTAGCTTACTCCCTGAACACCTCCCTCATGGCAGTTCACCTCCCAGGCAAGGACAATGTCCTGGCAGATGCTCTCAGCAGGATTTCCCTGGGCCATCACGAATGGTCACTGGACCCCCTGGTCTTGGACATGATATTTTCCAGATGGGGCACCCCGCAGATAGATCTTTTTGCAGCCCCAGACAATCACCAACTTCCCCTTTTTTGCTACAGGCCCCCAGTGTTGGGCTCAGTCCCCCTGGATGCCTTACTTCTCAATTGTGAAGGAAAGTTCCTGTATGCTCCCCCCCCCTTCCTGTTCGAAGTGCTAGTCAAAATCAGATCTCAACCCTGCAAGATGATCCTGATTGCTCCAGACTGGGCCAGACAGCCCTGGTATCCACTCCTACTGTCCTTAGCAGTCCATCTTCCCCTGTGTCTTCCCAGGAATTACAACCTGTTAACCTGTGCTCAGGGGAGGGTTTGATACCCGAACCTCAAATCTCTCAATCTCAAGGCCTGGCTCTTGAAGAGTTAGAGTTTGCTTGATTTACACCTCTCCCAAGGTGTAATGGATATCTTGAAGGCTTCTAGAAAACCTTCCACCAGGGCTACTTATAATTCCAAATGGAAAAGATTTTCCATATGGTGCTCTGGGGCATTTTTCCCAGAATCTGCTGATCTGCCCACAGTCCTTGATTATATGGTCCATTTAAATAACTTGGGGCTGAGACCAGCTACACTGAAAGTGCATCTGGCAACTGTGTCTGCTTTTATTTCAGCAGGTAAGCCCTCTTCTCTTTCAGCTCACCCTGTATTCTCCAAGTTTTTCAAGGGATTGCTTCACACCAACCCTCCATTCAGGGACCCTGCCCCTGCTTGGGACCTTAATGTTTGCATTGCTCAGCTTATGCAACCCCCTTTTGAGCCTTTGTCTTCAGCAGAGCTTAAGTACTTGACTTGGAAAACTGTGTTTCTGGTAGCTATTACTTCTGCCAGATGCATAAGTGAATTACAAGCTTTGTCAGTGGAGCCTGATTTTATCTCCTTTCATAGAGATAAGGTGGTCTTTAGGACTAACAGGAAGTTCTTGCCTAAGGTGGTTTCAGATTTCCACCTTAATCAATGTCTCTTCCAGTGTACTTCACTGACCATTCCTCCTCTGGCGAGAGGAGGCTGCACAGTTTAGATGTGAAAAGTGCCCTTAGCTACTACATAGAGCGTACCAAGGGTCACAGGTTTGACTCCTTCCAACTGTTCCTCACTTATGGTGAGGTTGGTAAAGGGAAACCTGCCAGTAAAAGATCCATTGCCAGGTGGATTGTCTCTTGTATCCAATTTTGTCATGAAAAACTGGGTAAGGTTCCTCCCTCAGGCCTGAGGGCTCACTCTACCAGAGGTACAGCTGCTTCCTTGGCTGCTGCCAGGGACATCCCTATTCTAGAGATATGTCAAGCAGCTTCCTGGAAAACAGTTCACACTTTTACCAAGCATTACTCCCTGGACATCCAGGCTAGGAGTGATGCTTGGTTTAGCACAGCTGTGCTTCAGAGCCTATTTCCTAAGTAGGTTCTGTCCCTCCTCCATGGAGGTACTGCTTTGTAGTCTGCTACTGGCAGAATATAGCAAGACTTCGTGTTATTTGAAGAAAAAATTACTCACCTTAGTAATGTTGTTTCTTCTAATGGAGTCTTGCTATATTCTGACCTCCCCCTCGCCTGCCCCTCTCAGAACGTCTGTTTTTGGGATGTGGGTGGGCAGTGCAGTGTTGGCACTCAGTAAGTACCCACCCTTTTGTTTTCACCCCCTTCTTTTCTTGGAGTGAGTTGGTGTTGTGTTTTTCATTTTTTGGGTCTCCTGACCTGAGTCTTTGTTTTGGGACCAAAAAATGTGTTTTATGTTTAGTAGCCAGTTGGCTAGTGTAGGTTTACAGCTTCCACACAGGACCTTAGTGAGTTTAGCTCGTAAAGATCTGACGGTTTGAGGTTAAACAGCAACAGACAGAGTCTCAACCGAGTTCGAGCTCAGCGTTCCATGCCTGGCATGGAAAGTTAACTCTTTCATCTCCGGGGCAGTTCGAAAGTTGGGACTCACTGCTGCTACTGCCAGAATATAGCAAGACTCCATTAGAAGAAACAACATTACTAAGGTGAGTAATTTTTTCTTTTCTGACAACGGGGTGCCCAGTCTCCATGCCCTCCCAACTATTGTGGCACACTGGGAGCCCACCCCAATGTGCCGAAGTAATTATGTTTTTTCCAACACTGGGATGCCCACTGCCGGTGTCGGGTGCGCCACCATGCCCCCCCTTTTTTATTTTTTGCAGACCTTGGGGTGCCTAATCCCTGTGTCAGCATTGATCCTTCCCCTTCCAGTAGTCAGGCACACTGGGAGCCCACCCCAGTGTGCCGATCTATTTTGTTTTCACATGTAAAAAAAGAAAATAGTCCCACGATGTACAGTATTTTGTTTTTTAAACCTGAAAAAAAAAACGCTCTCGCGTTTTTCCTGCCGGCCCCTCTCCCCCAACCCACACGCTCCCTCTGTGCACCCCACCTCACCCATACTTACCTTTGGAGGTTAGCAGCTATCTTCTGTGGACCAGCAACACGTCTGCACTCTTTAAAGACTAACTGAGAACTGAAGACAATCACAGTACGCCCTATTCTGGCAATCAATGGAGATTTCAACCTAGGTTGATATCTCGGTCATTTTTTGGAGTTTTGACCCCAAATTTTCAACATGGGGTTCTTGGGACCCCACCTCATGATCACTAACTTGGTTTCTCGGTCCCAAAAGGTGATTTTGCGGTCGCCATGCAGAATCACCTTTCAGGACTGATTAACGAGACAACAATACCACTCTTCATGAGGTGGGGTCCCAAAAGCTATGTTGCAAGTTTGGTGAAAAACTCAAGAAAATGACACGTTATTTAGTGTGCTATAGTTTCTACGCACGTCTGAACTTTGCTAATTTTTGAATATATTCAGTCCAAATTTCCAAAATTGCCATTTTTTCACACCTCCTTATGAACAGTACAGCTGTCATTTTTTGCATCCTGCCCAAAATGTGTTTTCACACCTGTGGCACAGAATGGTGCAGTCACTGTGAGAAGTAAACTTTTGGGACAGATTAACGAAATCACACTGCCACTGTTTATGAGGGGAAGGTCCCAAAAATGCCATGTTGAAAATTTGGTGAACAAATTGCAAAAAATGACTTATGAGTGTGCATTACGCAATTTCTACGCATGCTCGTAACTTCGCCACTTTTTCATATTTTCACTCCAGATATTCAACATTGCCATTTTATTACACCTCCTCATGAACAATATAGATATCATTTTTCACATCCTGCCCAAAATGTCTTTTCATAGCTGTTGTCCCGAATGGAGCATTCACTGTGCGAAATCCACTTTCGGGATCGAGTAACAAAATTATAGTGCCACTGTTCATGAGGTGGGGTCCCAAAAAGCCGATGTTGAAAATGTGGAGCAAAAATACCAACAAATGCCCAGGGCATTAGGGTTTCTAACCATAATGCCCTACCCTGTACAGACTGACAGGCGTTGGGGGATATGGCTTGAGGTCGTTGACCGTAATGCTCATGCCTTTCCACCCTCACCCTGCAGCCACTGACAGGTATCAAGGTGTGCCTTAGGGTCTTTGGCTGTTACATTCATCTCATTCTCCTATACTGGACCCACCTCAGCCTATTTCCTTATGGAATGGGGTAAGCGTAAGGGCTGAAGACCCCAAGGCACACAATGACACCAGTCAGTGTCTGCTGGGTGGGGTGAGGTGGAATGGTGTGATCCCGAAAGTGGATTTCGCACAGTGAATGGCGTGAGCATTATGGCCGATGACCAAAGGCACACCCCAATGCCTGTCAGTCTCTGCAGGGTGGGGGTAGGGGTTGCAATAGTTCAATACTTCACTGCCATTTCTATTATGCATCTCTCTCTCTCTAACTCATTCAGTACCAATGCCAATACCAGCAAGCAAACATTCGGCATTGACAAATGCTTGTTCTGTAATGCCAGTCTGAATTACAACATATAATACAATGTGACTTAGGGCATTTATCTGTATTTAGTCAGCGCAGATAGTTTTACATTAATTTATCTTAGCCATGCCTTGAGTGGCTACCACTTTAATTCTAAGTTGAATGTTAATTACGCAGAGTACCTTAATTGGTCTGGCTGTTTAAATGGCTACATCCTCATAGTTAGCCAAGCCTTGAGAAAGCCCATGAGAGTGCGTTAAACTGTTGACTACTTGTTGGGGTGATTGTCTGCTCTCATGCTGTTTTATACTATCTTTATGACTTAATAAAGCAAGTTTTTTATCCTAGTCCTGTTTTGTCAAATGAATTTTTATACCAGTGCTGCCAGCTGTACTGTTTTTGGTACAACAGCCTCGGCAGACCTCTTAATGTCTTTGTCACTGTCCAGCTGTATGACAGAGAATACGAGCGAGTGCCTATGTTTGGGTCTAATAGCAGCTGTTCTTAGGCATGGGAAACCGTCAGTCCCCAAATATAGTCTTACAGTTTTCTGAGTGAATATGTTCATAACGGTGCTTTGGTAGCATCAACTTTGCGCTGGGCCTCCTCATTTTAAACGAAAAAAAATTCTCCTGTGTGTAGGCATTACTGGTAACAAAGTATTGCATCAGTTCATGTGTTACTGTGTGACCTTAAAAAGTAACAAAGGGTGAGTAAGGGTAGTTTACTGAAATCCACCAAAGTAGCAACAGAAATATTCAGCATATATTGTAGATTTAGATTTCTGAATCTTCTTGTGTTGTTAATTGTCCTCCACCGCCACCTCAACCACCACCAAGCATAATTCTACTGGCATTCCAACTCCCCTAAGAAAACTGTGTTAACTGTACCCCATTCCAGCGCCGCTGGATCTCATTTGGGTGTCATGAAAGGATGCCTTCTCTCCCACATTGAAGATCACCCAATCCTCTGGGATCCAGCATGGGGGCAGGGACTGACTGCATGATTGACAGGACACTGGACATAATATTACCCTGTCTCTCTTGTGTTTTGCCCCTCACTTGGTTCCTCCCACCATCTGTGTGGGCCATCCACACTGTATGTCACCTGTGTTTTGATAGGGGCTGATGATGTGTGGTGATCCACAACATCAGTGACACTATAGTCCCTACCAAAGGAGTCACTCATGCAGCAGGACATGTGGCCTTCTTTCACCACATTGGACAGTGCTACTTCTGTAGTGCCTAAAACTCACTGGCCCGTTGTGACAGCTGGGTTTGGGATGCAGACTTCCATTTCCCATATGATAGTGCCACCCATCCAGACAATTTTTAACACTGAAATTTGAATCCACAAAAATATTGTATTTAAATGCCAAGACCTTGCATTTGTGGCACAATTGAACAACTGATCATTTTATGCTGCCAGAAAATGGTGTAATAAATTAAAATATATAAAAAAAAATAACCTTTAGTGAAAATAAAAGGGGGTGCTTGTAAAGGAGTTTGAGTGCCAAATCTAAGCAGGGACGAACCACATTCAGATGGTCTTTTTTTTTTTTTTAGAATGAACCATGCATTCTGTAGTGCAAGCCATGTATTATGCCATTAAAATGATGCCCTACAGTCAAAAGTTGTTCTTGTAAGCCTAAACTGGTCCTGCAAGGCTGCAGTCTCTTTTCAAATCTTAGAAAACAAAAAACAGATAGTGAACCAGGATAGCGACACTTGTAGGCACTATCAGAAAAGCCTGAGCCTTGGTGATAGTGTTAACTACTCCACTGAGGCTCTCACAAGCAAACCCTGGGAGTTGGTAGCTAGCTTTGCTCTGAGAATGGACAGCTTCTGCAGATATTTTTTATACAGTATATGTTTTCTTTGTCCCACCTTCAGTAGTGCTGCCTCATTCTGTTGACACTACTCAGCTCTGTTTTACCCCTACTCTGGCACTTACACTTTCTTCCCAGTGGTCCCTGGGGCACTTCAGCTCTGTGGTGTATTTTGTTTACTGGCGGTGGCTGCCCCCCTCCTTTTTGCTGGTCTTTCTTATATGTGATGGAAGTGGCCTGTTGGAGTGGCAGGGCCCAGGTGTATCCACTTAATACTGTTATGCTCCAGGGTTTTCCACCTTGTGTTTATTTCTTTTATTTATTTAGTTTTTGTTGACTGAAGGAGCAGGGCTAGCCAATACTGCCGACTTTCAGCCCTGACCTTGGGGGCGATTCAGATGCAAACCAGTGGCAATTGAACCAGATCAAACTGTTTGTTATCCAGGATGTCAGTGGCATGGACGCCTAGTGCAGTCATGCAGGTTCAACCCCATGCACAACCTCCTTCCTGCTCACTTCTCTAACTGTACTGCCACCTCTCATTACCGAGACGGCAGTATTGCAGCAGAGTCTGTGTTTCTCCCTCTCCAAAGAAGGA
This sequence comes from Neoceratodus forsteri, assembly GCA_016271365.2. Classification (NCBI taxonomy): domain Eukaryota; kingdom Metazoa; phylum Chordata; order Ceratodontiformes; family Ceratodontidae; genus Neoceratodus; species Neoceratodus forsteri. The sequence goes on along the minus strand of CM028129.1, from coordinate 519,585,919 downwards.
ACGCTTCCTCTGGGACACTCTGTTCTCCTCCTCCTGGACAGCCCTCAGTGTCCCATGCATATTCCCGAATCTGGGTCACTGACATTGTTGGTGGCACCACAGTCACAGCACCACTGGACCAGCTATTTACCGAAACATAGAATGGTGGTAGCAGGAAAAGACTCTTTAGTTTATGCTGTCTGCCCTTTTTCCTACCTGAAGCATTTCAGTCTGTTGTATTGTATTCCTTCAGACATGAATCATTTACCATAGCCATGAGTTCTGTAGGAGAATTTCTAACACTGGAGATTTTAGGGTAGGTAACTACCTTGTGACGTGTACTGAAAAAGTTTGGAAATCAGTCTGTAAGCTACCACACACTAAATCACTGTTTGATAATTTCTGTGTTTAGTTTCAGGTAATACTGTTGCTGCAGTTCTGCAGACAGTAGTCAGTGCTGCTTTTGGTTTGACTAAGAGTTTTGTTATTTGGCTAAAATGTTCAGGTGAGAATGAGCCAAAATGCTATACAGATTTAGACTTCTATCTTAAACACTGGAAATTATAATATTTAGATAAAATTCAGTTATTATTTGTGACATTTTCTGTATTCTCATTCTTCATAAGGATTTGCATTAAAATTGTATTTTGGTCATTTGGACTGTATCTGCTCCTGTGTGATGCCGTAATCCGCTGTTTGTGATGTCACAGTGTGTTGCTGTGGAAATCATTGTGATGTCATAGGCAGATGATTATGATTTCACGGGTAAACCAGCAGCAGGAGTGCACTGAATCCTAAGGGACTGAGTCTGTGTTCAGGCAAATGTTCTTTGTAGTGCAGAATGACCTAATGACCCAGGGGACAAGATGCCTGCCTATAACAGGTAGCTTCAGGTTCATGTCTCTAGCCTTGATCCAAACTGTGGAATGACAAAATGCTTGTCTGCAATTTCAGAGGACACACCCAGCCTTCAGAGAGGGAGAGCTATACTTAACTACCGCATGCCTGCCACTTTTTGCGGGGTTGGGGGGTGTATGCAGATCTCATAAACAAGCTGCCCAGTGGCCAAACATACTGCAGAACATGAGGGAAAGACAAGTGACATTTAAAGAGTAGCTGAGGGATTGGGGAAATTGGTAGTAACTGAGCTGCTTGGGCTCTGTGCTGATGAGGAGGACTGAGAGTGGGGAAAGGGGAGAAGTGCTTGAGAAGCCAAGGACTCTGGGGTGGGAATGGAGGGTTGGGGGAGCTGTCTCTGGAATTTATTTGGAAGTACTTGTTAAGGGGAGATAGGTGTTAAAAAATATACACAGTTAAGCTATATAGAATGTTGCCATGGCTAGTGAAATGATACAGTGGCGAACTGACTGCCTGAAGAAAAAATGTCAAGCATTGCCATTGTCGTCGGTAGCCAATGAGATTACTCTTTTAAGGACCCAGGTACCCCCAGATATTGGGAGTGCCTTAATGCAGCATCGGCCTGTGGGGTGAACCGGTGGTGCCGCCCAGTCATCGACAGTATGAGTGGTGGCCCCATCACTCCATAGGATGTGCTCCTTTAGTGTGAAGACCCTGTTCGCTCCTCAGAGTCTGGATGCAGCTCCAGAGGTTCATGACTGGAACTCAGGAATGCAACTCGAACCTGGGTCTTCCACATGGTAGTGCAACATGCCACTGCCAGCACCATCTGGCCAGGTTAACACATACGCTTTTACCAAACTCCTAAAACAAGAATGGGAGAGAGCAGCACATATATCCCTGCTGGAGGGCACTGTTGCTCACCAGACCAGTGAATGCAAAAAGCAGTGGTTGGCATATCATAATTTAGAAGGAGGGGCACTAAATCCTTTTACCTGGCAGATTTCAAGGGGTGTGATGAGGCATAGTGCACAAGTAGATCAGGATGACATGGCAGGCAAATTATGGACAGTCTTGTGTTTGAATAACAAGAAAGCTGATCCCAACCCCACAAGGGTAGGCACTGTAGATCTTGCAGCATGGGAGTAATCTGTACAGACATCCTAGAGTAAACCAGTAACCTTTGTCATGCACTAGCTGCCGGCATCAAACCAAACTCCCAGACAGGCCCTTTTACAGAGCATTTTAATTATCTTTGTTCTGTTTTTTTTTTCTCTAATTCCTCCCCCCAAACATACACACAGACACACACACAGTGGTTCCTCTTGTCGCCCACACTGGTGATGTAGTTACCACAGCTGCAGCTTTCTTCCGGCCAGTCAAGCAGCTGCCGCTACAGCCCACATCCATGCCGCTCTGTGGTCAAATGCCAGGGCATGTGTGAATGCTGAGTAGTCTGCATTCTATCTCTCGGAGAGCCAGGCACCTTGCCTCTGTGTCGTGCTTGACCCCCAGCCAGTCTCCCACATGGCAGCATGAGCCACTGCAGCCACATCAGTTGTCCAGTCCACCATTGCACTAATCCTTCGTGAAAGATAATCAGAGTCAGGCTGTAGTGCAAGGGGGCCCCACGTGGAACGTTGTTGTTGCTTCACAGCTGGCACAATCATATCACCGCACATTGCTTATGTCTTTTACGCTGGCTCTGTGTTGGCATTTCATATTAACTTGCAGTTATCGGGGAAAATCCTGTTTAATTAAAAAGATTTTACGAAAAGGTGTTCAGTGATTTCAAAGTGATGAGGGCCCCACCTGGAAGTTTCCAGGTACCCAGGTGGGGCCAGTCTGGCACTGGATCTAATTTGTAGTGCAGGTGACACAGCCTCCATGTGATTTGTTTAGAAACAGAGACGCAGTTATGTGCAAGTATCTAAACTTGATATTCATAACAAACTAACATGTTATCAGAGGGAAAACAACCAACTCTGGCGGAAACCATTCCAATCTACTTGTCACAGCTGACTTGTCACCTGTGAAAACAGGCAGTTTTGCTCATCCTGTCTACAAGTATAAAAAATGAAAATGAAAAATCTGAGCTAGGAGGTTTTCTACATGCACAGGGTTGTGGAAGTGTGGAACAGCCTACCAGCAACACTGGTGGAATCCAATACCTCAATTAGTTTTACAAATAATTTGGATACTTGTAAGGCAGATAATCCAGTAAATGGGTGCTATCGATGAGACAGTGGGGGGAGTCACGATATGCAAAAAATACGTACAACAGTTGCTAACACTGTAGCATTAACAGTAGTATGAGTAATATAGCTCCTGCTGGTGAGTTTACTTGGGCAGAGTCCTGTCAGCCCTCACTTAGTTTGTCTTTTTATTAGATAAATTATTGTTGTTTTTTAACTCAGACTGATTTAAAAGGGTTATCAAATTAGTAATTTCTTTAGCTGCTGCTATATCTTTTTTAATGAAATTATTTTTTCCAGTTAATATCGCAGTCAGTCTTGGAATGTTTGATCTCACTACTGTATATAAGAAGGTTGGCTTTATGCAGGGCATTTAAAAGACAAGGAACCTCAGTGTAAAAGCACTGAAGCAAGGGTTACACAATAAGCACACTGGAAGTAAAGCCTGATTTTAAGAGGCAGAAAATTACACATACACAACTCTAATGCAAGGCATCATGGGTAACATAAGCAAATCATCTTGAAGGAATTTTGACTGGCAATGCAAAGCAAGACTGAAAGGTGCCCAGAGGCCTCACAGACAGTCTATAATACTGAAATCTGGCTGTTTTCAGCCTTTGCAGCTTGTTTGTGAGGCCTTTTGGTACCTTAGTCCTGCTTAACACATAGTCAGCCACATAGTCAGCTTTCATGGTGATTTGTATATATACAAAGACCGTTAAAGGCAGAGGAGAATTTTCATCTATTTAGTCTGCCCTGTACTAAGTCTACCAAGTCTGAGAATCATTCTGACTGAATTTCAGCACACTAGGGATCACCTTTGTTCCTGAGGTTTTGGTGTATGTGTATATTACCCATGATGTCTTACATTAGGGATGCTTGAATTGGCCAGTTCCAATCCAGTTGGACTTTATAAGTATGGTGTGGCCAGGTCATGAATGCACGTACTTATATTACAGTTTCCTTATGTCAGAAAATGTAGAAGAAGGGAGACGTCACAGAGAGAGAACTCCTATTACTCACTCCCTGTCCTCAAGGAGTAACTTTATTCTAGGCTTCACTCAGTCCAGAGTGGGATACCTGCAGGCCCTACCCTGTTTTCTGTGGCAGTAGGATTTGAACCTGTGGCCTCTTTAATGCAGTGTCCTCCTTTGCTATCCACTACATCATCATGGTGACATGTGCTGCTTTAGCTGACAGCAACATGGTAATACAGTAGCTGTCAAATCAGGGGCATAATCTTGTGCAGTTCTAGCCAGCAGGGCTACTGACTTGAAACTCTCTTGGCCCCACAGACATTTCACTGGCCCAACTGGTTTGCATTGTGAAATATTACCTCCTTCAGTACCAGCCAGTAGGGCAGGGTTAGTTACTGGGAATATCCGCTAGTGCAACTGAGGCACAGTACTTATTAAAATGTTACCTTTCCCAATACTAGCTAGAAGGCCATGGTTTGTTACTGGGAATATCCACTGGCCCAGCTGATGTAGTTATTGTGTTACCTTCTCCAGTGTAAGCCAGCAGGGCTACTTAAAGGAAAAGTGTACAAGCCAATACAAAATCTTCAGCATATGGCCATTGTCAATTTTAAATACTGAAATGATCAAATATGCAATGCATCCTAGGGCTGGATCAAATGATTGTTCCTTGATTGCTTGCACTGACTAATTGGTATTTTCTGTTTGTATTACTGAATTGATATAGTGCTGGGACCTGCCATAACCAGGAGTCAGGAAGAGTATACGGATAATAAGACTGTGTGAAACTGGACTACTTGAGACCCTCTTCCACCACCCCCACTAGCCTTTTCTGTACTCTTCCTCTACTCAGACTTTGCATTTCCTGCACAGTTTTAGTTTTTTTCCCCCCCATTTATTGTGGGTCCAGGTATTATAAAACAACTGCTGCATAAGAAAATATCTTCCAGAATATTCAAGAACCATTCATTTGGTCTGGCCATGCAAAAAAATAGAGACATAGAGCCTTAATCTCTATTTGTATGAACAAAGTACTGATAATTTTATAATAATAAATTATTCAAAAAATATATTGGCTACATTTCATCTGTGTGTGTGTGTTTTGTTTTCCCAAAGGGTTTTTATTGTGTTGATTCTCCTAATATGCAAGGGTGTCTGTGCTCACGGTTATGCTGGCCATGTAACCAAATACTGGGTGGTTCGTGTACACACACTGTCTCTTTTGCCTTCCAGAATCTCTGTGTAATACATATCCCTTAACATACACAAAGAAATGTGACCACATCACATCTTTAATATTCTGAAAACCATACACTGGCTCCTGTTCTCTCTTTATATTCCATGCAAGATCGCCCCTTACTATTTTTAAATTCCTTATGGTTTTGCTCCATCGTACCTTTTTTAATCTCTCTCTTTTTCTTTTTTCAATTCTCTATTTTTGTTCTGCATCCCGCGCCAGGACCATCTGCCCGGTCATGGACTCCAGATGTGGCTACTCACATTGGCCACCCTCTCTGAACCCCCAGGGCGGGGTCCCGGCACCTTGACCAATGGTGCCACGAACTTGGGAAGACGGGAGTTGGCCTGAAAGCCTATGCAGCCAGCGCGGGCATCATTAAGCCAGAGCGGGCATTGTTAAGGTAGCGGGAGCAGGATTTTTCCACTTGTGTGCAGGGGGTGGGGACGTGCAATGACGTCCTGCATCCGCCCTGCTGCCTGAATCCTGTTAAGCGCCAGTAGCTGCATTACCCCCTGCTTCCGCCAGGGGTCCATCAAGCGCCGGGTGGTGTCTCCACCCTCCCCCTGGAGGAGAGCAGTCCCTGGGATGCTCCATCCTTCTCCCCTGGCTGGCCCTCCAGCAACCCGGGTCCATTCCCGAACCCTGGTTGCTGCTGCCACAAGTGGAAATCTAACCGCTGCGCCGGCGGCCAGCCATAATCTCTCTCTTTTTCATTACAGTAGTCATTCTTTTTTTTTTTTACTCCTTTATTAGAGTTTTAAGTTTTCCAGTAGTAGGACATACATACATATACCCCAGGATACATACCCGGGACCACATCCCCAAACTGGATATGGATACTATATACATCCCCAAAACTATTTACATACACAGTTATAATGTTTTATAACCAAAGAGTTAAGTCCATTTTTATGGATGTAACACTTATTCTAGTCCTTCAAAGTTTGCACTAATCTGGTCTGTTTCCAAATCAATCTGTTCTCTATATTGTTCTCTCAACTTTGAAGTAGTTATAACTTCTCAGGACTGAACTCAGTAGTCATTCTTATGACTTCCTTCTCTCCACATTTGTGAACTACCTTGCCTCTTTTGGGGATTGTTCCTTTAGCTACTGTGTTCCTCAGGTCTGGAATAAACCATCACATTATTTCTTCTCAACTAGTTATATTTCATCACAAAAAAAATACTTTACTCTCTTGATGATCCTTACTGCTTGTAAATCTCTTTATTTTGTCTGGCAAAAATAGTAGTTTGTTAGTTTATCTGCACTTTAATATTTATTGTATTTTATCAAATATATAGTCTTGATATTTTTTTGTTGGTGGGGTTGTACAAATACGTAATACATAAATTTACCATAAGAACGGCCCATGGATGACCCAGGGAATTACAAACTAGTCAGTCTGACCTCAATCATGTGCAAGCTCATGGAGACCATACTTAAGGAAAGGTTAGTAGAGTATCTGGATGAGCATGGTCTCCAGGAGGAGATGCAACAGGGGCTTATGGGAGGAAGGTCATGTCAAACAAATCTGATTGACTTCTTTGGGTCAGTAAAACAGTGAACATGGGCCTAATGGTAGACATCCTATACCTGGACTTCAGCAAGGCCTTTGAGTCTGTACCCCAAAAGAGCTTGATCAGGAAGTTGGCAGATCTCTGGGTTGGAGAAACATTGATCAGATGAATGGATGGAAAACTGGTTGAGGGGCAGGACCCAGAGCGTGGGGGAGGGGTGAGCTATCTAGCACCGGGGGGGGGGGTCCCACAGAGCTCAGTACTTGGACTGGTGCTGTTCAGTGTTTTCATCAACAGGATAGTAGCTGGCTTAAGAGCAAAATTTGCCTGTTTGTGGATGACACCAAGCTCTGTGAGGGTGGGTACAACAGAAGGGATACAGGACCTAAAAGGAGAATCTGGAAAACTAGAGCGGTAGTTTGGGATTTGACAGTTTGGCTTCAATGCAAAGTTATGCACGTTGGAGTCAAGGACTGAGTACAACCTGTGAGGAATCTGGGTATCTGCATCAAGGGGGAGAAGGACCTGGGAATGATGATCACTAGTGACCTGAGATACTCCCTACAGTATAGAAAAGCAGCAGCAAAGGCAAAAAAAATGTTGGGCTGCATTGCCAGAGGGATCAACAGCAGGTGAGAGGAGGTAATATTGCACTTGTACTGGTCAGTAATGAGGCTGCATCTGGAGTACAGTGTACAGTACTGATGTCCATACCTTAAAAAGGACATTAACCTGCTGGAGATAGTCCAAAGAAGGGCAACAAAGATCATGGGCCAGCAGGGTACGGTGTATGAAGAGATTTGAGGCCCTGAACATATACTCTCCTGGAGGAGAGGAAAGAGAGGGGGAACATGATTGAGAACTTCAGGTATTTTAAAGGAATAAATAGGGTGGATAAAGAGGGTCTCTTAAAGCTTAGTAGGAACCAAAACACAAGGGAACACAGTCTCAAGTTGGAGAGTGGCTGGGAGACACTTCTTCGTGAAAATGGGTGATGACAGATAGGAATGTGCTTCCAGAAGAGGTGGTTTTGTTGGAAATGGTAGGTGGCTTCAAGAGAGGCTTGGATAGAGTTAAGGAAAAAATAAGGATTAAGGGAGGGGCAAATGGAGGGGAAGGGTAGATGGAGGGGGCAGGGGCAGTTGCTTATGCTGAGGACTTTGCACTACAAGCAGAGCAGATAAACCTAATGGCCTTATTCTGCTGGCTTCGATGTATGTTCGTGTATTCATAAATTATATATTTGTTGAATATTTGAGGAATACAGCCCAGGTATTCGTCTGAATTTGGGTATTCAAATATGCATGTATTTGAACATAATGTAGTACAGTTATTAAAAAAAAAATGCTGTAGACTTGGGCAAGGGAGGAACACCCCAAAATAGACAAATTGGATATCTATTGCTCAGTATGGGCAGAGAGGGTACTAGTAGGTTGTGGAAACAGACTAACAGAATAATACATGGATAGGTGTGTATAACATGAATATTATACATAGCTTAGGTGTGGGATACTATATAAACCCTGAGAGCCAAGCTCAAGGGATTAAAGCGAAGCTTAAGGAGTTTATAAAAGCATCCCACACCAAGGGTCACGTTTTTTGCACACCAACTCACATTATTTTTTTTTTATCACTGCTAGAATCTGTTTTTTGTTTTGTGTTTTTGTATAGTGCCCCCCCCCACACACACACACACAAATAACTGCAGTGGTGCATGAGACACAAAGGCTCATTAGAGATATGCAGAAACAACACTGTCATTTTCTTTGATTTTTTTTTTTTTTTTAAACTTAAATTTCACCCATTGACATTGTCCTTTTATGCCGCCACCGAAAGAACCTTTATTTAGGATTTATACCTGCGGTAAAAAGATCTACAAGGATGATGCTCACATGGTTTGTGTTTGCAGTTTGTGCCTGTCCCACAGCATCAAGGCCTGCAAGATCTGCCAGGGATTCAACCACGCCATAAGGAGAAGCCAAAAGAAGACTTTAGAAACCTTTATCACCATTAAAGCCATAGAAGCTGAAGCCAAGGCTATGGGCTCCAAACTGGCTTCTGTCTCTTGCCTAGGTGCCTATGGGACCGGCACCATATGAAGCACTCCTTCATGCGATGTGTGGTGGCTGCTTGTCTGTGTCTGTAGCTTAGTTTTTGTGGATTTGCATGGTTTTCTGCTTGGAGTAACTACATCATTCTTGTTCACTACATCCGTGAAAGTCTCCTGAACTGGATTTCTGCAAAACATCATCACCAGGTATCTGCATTTTCATTTAAAAATCAACTTTTTGGAAGCTATCCAAAGCAAAACATAATTCAAGCAACTAAGTCTGACAAACTCAGTGACTCTAGGTCCTGCTTGAATCCACATTTTCGTCTGACCTGCTCCATGATCTGTATGTGGGCTTTTCAACAACCTCTTTGAATGACAAAGAAGCATGCAGACCAAAGGATTTCACATCCTGCATATGCGCAGGCACAGTTCATCACCTTCAGGAATTCGAACACATTTTGTGACTCTGGACCACAGCTGTTGGTAATTTCTTTTGGCTCATGACTTAACCACCAGGTATCTACAAGATGCTGAAATCATTTCTCCTACAAATTCTCCTTATGCTGCTCCTGCTGTCAGGAAATGTTCACCCCAACCCAGGACCACCTGAGCAGCCAGCAGTGGCACCAAGCAGAAGGACAGGGACACTCATCATGGCATCCATCAACGCCTGCAGCATCCTCAACAAACTTGATTCCCTCCAAACATGGATCCTACAGCACAACCCTGCTGTCCTCTCAGTTGTGGAAACATGGCTAAACCCTAAAATCCCTGATACCTCAGTCTCTATCCCTGGCTACTGCATTTTCAGGCAAGACAGGATTGCTAAACGGGGCGGGGGCTGCGCCATCTATCTTAAGGATACCCTTATAGGTCACATCATCCCATCCCCTAGCCTGAGCAACTCCTCTCAGGTCCTCACAATCAAAATCCTCCTTGGTGCACATAACGAGGAACTCACTCCACTCCAAGGGCATGTGTGATTTTGCATTTTCTTGAAACTTGGCTTCCCAGCCGAATGCCCCTTGGGGTAACCCTTGCCTCAGTGTTTGCGCACAGAGGTTCTTTGTCTTTATTTATAGAGCCGCTCAATGGTTCAACTCCCTTAATAAAGAAGCACTTTCCTCTACTACACTTGGACCCTTCAAAAGGAATCTCAAACTTTACCTCATCTCTGCCACTCAATGTGACTGCTTCTCTGAACAGAGATCTCTCTAAACACCTCCAAGCTCACTCATGTCTCACAGCCCGCCCTTTCCCAGTCTCATTCCCTCTGGCACCGGGCCTTCCTTGTGACTCCTTTCCTGCTTCGCATCTCCGCTGGTACAAGACATTTTCCACCACCATTGGACAGTGGCCCATTAGCCTGTCAACTTCCTCTCCTTGTCGCATGCCTGCAAAACTAACTGCCTATGGTGCCCTCTATCTCTTATTGTTACCGCAGCCAGCTGCCTACTCAAGCTGCTCATTATATGAATATTATCTCAAAGTATGCTATAACTGAGTATCTTTATTTTTTCTTTTAGTTGTTTTGGTTGTTTATTGTGCATTCTTTTACTACCTCTGTATGTATGTTGACCCTCATCCTTTGACGTGGAACCTTTGTAAACAAGCAGTTTCTGCTCAAAGGTATTTGTAATCCGAGAATTTAATAAATAAATAATGGGAAGGGAACTCCCTGTCGTGAAGCAATGGTGTCACTGCTGCCATCATCATAGACTAAGGACAAAGCATTCAAGTCATCCTCTCCCAGCCATCGTCACAAGTATACTGTAAGGATAAAGTTCATACTTCACCGATGAGGCCGAGGTCTGCATTGAAGGAGGGTAAGTCCTTGTCATCATCCACTCTGGCTGTGATTATTACAGCCACCCCCCCCCCCGACATTCAGTTGAGACATCAAGGTTGGGGCCTGTCTCTGACACTGCCATGCCCATTCTGGATGGTATGCAGCCCTGTCATTGTGTTTTATCCCTTCGACGTTGGTTGTTCTGGGCTCTTTACAAGGTGCCATTGACTCCCAGATTGTGCTGGCATTGTTCTCTGAACTATTTTTTCAGCTGTTACTGTCACTTCTGCCAATGATCATGGCTATCCCTTCGACTGGGTCTCTCCCACCAGCACCGCTGTCATCGACAGGATCGAAAAACACACCTTTCATTCTTCCACAGTCTGCACTTCCATCGCCAGCTCTGTCGATTGTTCTCATCATCCCAGACAACGAGGTAGAATAGTCTTTATCTCCTTAATATGGAGGAAGATTTGAAAGATGATGAAAGAGACAATGATCCCTATGGGGGGGAGGTCACCTTTCGGTTCTACCCTCCTCATTCAGTGAGGACTCTGTGATGTATACCTGCAGAACAGGGATCAGCCTTAACTTTTCTTTGTTCTAGCCAGCAGGACAAGTTTATTCAAAATTGTGCTAGCCCACAGATGGTTGCACTAGCCCCAACTGTAATGATACATTTTGATCACTTGTACAAGAAAAAATGCAAGCCAAGAAAATACTCTGATTACTGTACATTTATCCTGCTCCCACATTACTTCTGGCCCCAGCAGAAAAAGACTGCAATGCCATCACACAGTGTGCCCCCCATTGTTTTGTACCATGGCCTCCTCTCTTCCTCTTTCTGTAGCCCCCAAACCAGAGGATAACAAAGCAGTAAATGTTAAGTCAAGCAGACATAGCTCTGCACACACAGTATTTGGCATCTGCATGCACCTCACCACACTCTCACCACCACCCACAGGGTAATGAACAGAGTCAGGCAGAGAAAGACACTCTCGATCCCCACCCTGTTATCAACAGGAGACTGGCACTTCTGAAAGTTTTTATACAGTGTCAAGTGAGACAGGAGCACATCTAGGATTTCTTTGGGGAGGTGACTGCACAAACCTAAGGGGCTTTGGAAATAGAAAACTTTATGACATTTTTAATTTTAAAAGTATTGATTTTAACATGATATACCACAACGACATCTTTTTTTTTTTTAACATTCTCCTTTCATCAGGCCAGGGTAAACAGTACTCAGGCCAGGGTAAACAGTATATTACCCCTGTTTCAAGATAGGATGATCTATGAAACATAGACTTTGACGGCAGATAAGGACCGCTAGGCTCATCTAGTCTGCCCATTTCCCTACCTACAGGATAGGCCGCAGATCCTAGTTAACCAACAGCCTATTTCTTCCTACCCCCCACAAGAATTGCCTTATGTCTGTCCCATGCATTCTTGAATTCTCCCACAGTTTTAGACCCCACAACCTCCTCAGGAAGGCTGTTCCATGCATCCACTACCCTCTCTGTGAAATAATACTTCCTCACATTGCCCCTGAACCGCCCTCCTTCTATCTTTAAATTGTGTCCCCTTGTTCTTGCAAGTCTCTTTTTCTGAAAGATGCTACCCTCTTGGACTTTGTTGATTCCACTGAGGTACTTAAAAGTTTCTATCATGCCCCCTTCTTTCCTCAAGGGTATACATATTAAGCTCCTTTAGTCTCTCCTCATACGGTCTCTCTGCAGACCGGCACCATTTTAGTTGCCCTCCTCTGGACTGCCTCTATCCTGTCTATGTCCTTATGGAGATGGGGGTCTCCAGAACTGGACACAGTACTCAGATGGGGTCTCACCAACTGTCTGTACAAAGGGATAACAACTTCCTGTTTTCTGCTGCTGATGCCTCTCCCTATACATCCCAGTATACCCCAGCCCTCCCTACTGCCTTCTCATTGCTTGCTAACCTTAAGGTCATCTGATATGATTACCCCAGGTCCCTTTCCTTTTGTTGTTGTTACTACCTCCCCACCCATTGTGCATTCTTCCCTGGGTTCTTGTTTCCCGTGCATTATTTACTGCGTCTTTGCATGAATCTAGCTGCCATACTTCTGACCATTCCTCCAACCTTGCCAAGTCCTTTTCATCCTTTCCAGCCTCCTTGTGTATCAACCCTGTTGCAGATTTTTGTGTCATCTGCAAAAGGCATACTTTCCTTCCAGTCCCTCTGCAATGTCACTGATGAAGACATTAAAAGGACTGGACCCAATACTGAACCCTGCGGTACCCCACTAGTAACCCCCCTTTCTTCAGAATGGACTCCATTTACAATTACCTTCTGTGTCCTGTTGTCCAGCCAATGTTTTACCCAGGCTACCACCCTGGGTCACATTCCCAGGCTGGTCAGTTTGACTATTAATCTTTTGTGTGGGACTGTGTCAAATGCCTTGCTAAAGTCTAGGTAGGCCATGTCCACAGCCCCTCCCTGGTCTACTACTTTGGTCACCCAGTCAAAGAAATCTATTAGATTCGTCTGACATGACCTTCCCGCTGTGAACCCATGCTGCCTTGGATGCTTATTTTAACCTTTCAAATTATGTATTTCGTGAAGGTATTTTGTACCCTTCATGATCCAAAGCTTTGTTTTTAGGATGAAGGGACGTGCTGGGTAGGATAAGGGTGGGACGGTATAAATGGTGTTAGCTGGCATGGTCCATTTAGAAGAGCTGTGGACCCCTAAACTTGCCAGTAGTGGTAGCTATGGGTCTATGAATAGTCATTTCAGAGTATGGTCTGCAGCAGTGTCCAGGAAAAGTACAACGTTGAGAGAACTGGAAGGGAGAAGGAACAGCTATGGCGAGGCTGGGATAAAACCCACCACCTGCTCCTCCTCTGGAAGTGCACAGGTCACTACTGCAACTGCACCTAACTTTTCCCTACCTGCTTGTCCCTCTTCCCTCCCTCCCTTGTCTCGCTTCCTTCCTGTCCCCGAGTCTCATTATCCTATAGGAGTGTCCTTCCCTGATGTCTCTCTTTCCCCCTCCCCCTTCTTTGCAGGGCCCGTATCCCCTTGCAGGGTTCACAGCATCCTGAAGGGGCATTGTTCTCGGTATGTCTCTCTTCCCTCCATCCCCGGATATCCTCAGCCTTAAGGAGGGCTATCCTTTAGGGGTGTTATCCTCAGCATGTCTCTCTCCCCCAAAAAAATCTTTGTCGGGGTCCTGTCCCTTTGCAGGGTTTACAGCATCCTGAAGGGGCATTTGTTCCTGGCATGTCCCTCCCCTCTCCCCAACCCTCCCCCTGCTACTCAGCCTTCTTATAGGCAACCTATGCACTTATCCATCCCTGTATATTGTCCCCCCCCCCAACACTTTCAGGTGTACCCCTACTGTTGTCTACTCTGTATCCTTGTCATTTCTGCTTGTTTTGCTCATGGCATTGTTTTGTCCTGTATGTATACCTATACAGTCTGTTTGCTCAACAACTGTCTGGGATTGTTTTGCCTTGTACGGTGTGGTACACTCTCTGTCCACTTTATGTATATTTGTAAATTGCATGCATTTGCCTGTATTTTAGCATGTATTTTTAGCCTGTGCATATTATAAATGGCCTGTATGTTTTTTACTTGCTCCACCCTTTCATGTAACCCCCTTCCCCCAGGACGCTTTTGGAAATGAGCTGTTTACAGCTCATGTTGTCTTTCCTGGTGAAACCTTTCCAAATAAATAAACCTGCAGAGCAGACCTTGTATGCCTCTAAGCATTTTGTCATTGAAATGTTGGATATTAGCATTTTGTCCTTGAAATGTTGGATACAAGCACTCAAAATGTAGGGAAATGAGGGGCACTGGCCTTAATAATATAAGACAAATTGTCAGATAGAGACACATTCAGAAAACTGGAAGTTAGTGACTTAACAGCTTCTACCCTTGATCACACCCTGGACACTAGCTGAATGTTCCAACAGTGGAGTGATAATGACTCTTATTTAGCTTTTTGTGGGACCTCCCCCTTGAACTGCCAGATAAATGCAGCTCCTAATGAGGTGCCTCTCCTGTTCTCCATTTTTCTCAATGACCTACCCTCTGCCTGACCCACCCCTCCATTCACATGTGTGCAGACGACATAGTGCTGTACACATCAGGCCCATCCGCTGGGGATGTGGTGACCAGACTGCAGCAGGATTTCAACGGTGTCCAGGTCTGGTTTCACTCAAACCAGCTCCACCTCAATGCCAAGAAATCAGTCTCCATGACCTTTGGCACAAGGCAGAGACTAGCTCGGCTCACCCCATTTTTCCACGCCCTGGATAGGACTTCTCTGGAGGCTTGCTTCCTTCAGATACCTTAGGGTCTGGCTCGACCAACACCTTAATTTTTCTGTATACATTGATGAGATCAAAAAAAAAACTCCACCCTAGACTAGGTGCCCTCTACCACAATCATGGCTGCATCCCGTTGCCGGCTCGCAGAACCATAGTACAGAAAATGATACTGCCAATTTTTGACTACAGTGACGTAGTTTACAGTGCTGCCCCCAAGTCCTCCCTGACCAGACTGGACCCCCTTTTCCACTCCTGTTGTCACTTCACTCTTGACTGTTTCCTTCTCCACCTATCACTGTACCCTTTACCAAACATTAGGCCTACCCTCCCTTCAGGACTGTAGATTCTCACACTATGCTCGCGTGACTGCCAAGTGCTGGACTGATGCTTTGTCCCCTACCTCTCCTCAGCCCTGGCTACTCACCCCCTTCCCAGTATACAAGCTCAGGAGAACAGACTCTAGACTCCTCTATATTCCTCAAAGATCCACCTCGTCGGGTAAGGCAGCTTTCAGCTACTGCCTGCCCAAGATTTGGAACTCCCTTCTTCCGCACATTTGGCACTCCTCACCCTTACCGCACCTAAATGGTCTCTTGTCTGCACATTTCGCCGCCTCCTGCTAATGCTCCTAACTACATTCTCAGTGCTACGACAACTAACAGATCACTCTGAACAACTTCTGAACTACCCTTTACTCAGTTTTTGTTCTCTACGCCTCCTCCCCTGTCTGGAATCTCAGTCATGGCTGGTTTGGTCTGCACTTACTCACCCCGCATTATTATTTTATTTCAGCGCTAGGACAACTACCTTCCCCCCAGATCACTCTGAACAACTTCTGAACTCTCCTTCACTCAGTTTGAACCCCCAGTTTACTCTGGACAACTT
This sequence comes from Neoceratodus forsteri, assembly GCA_016271365.2. Classification (NCBI taxonomy): domain Eukaryota; kingdom Metazoa; phylum Chordata; order Ceratodontiformes; family Ceratodontidae; genus Neoceratodus; species Neoceratodus forsteri. The sequence continues at coordinate 519,570,115 of CM028129.1, read as the reverse complement.
CTGAACCCCCACCCAGTTTTATGATCCCTAAGCCTCCTTCCCTGTCTGGAGCCACAGTCATGGCTGCACTGATCTGCACCACCGCACTCAGCACCTTACTTTACCTGTATCTGCACTACAGCTGTCATAACTATTGCACTTCTATTCCTGTACCGTGTTATACCATGTATTGGGTCACACCTGTAAATAAGCTTTCAGCTTAGTGTGTCTCTCCTGGTAAAAAACAAACATCTTGCCTGTACTGTATCTATTATCTTACCTTTGTTATATTGTATGCTTCACTTTGTTATGTTGTATTGTTGAATGAATTGTTGAATGAAGCTCACCGCCACATCGCCTCAGCCATCTCCACTTCCAGAATCAGCAGTGACACCCTGGACCTTAAGCTGCTATCACTTTTACACTTGACGAGGTCCTCAGTCCCCTAACTAAAATTCTTAGCCTCTCTCTCCACATCAGTACATTCCCTGAAATATGGAAAACTGCCACTGTGACCCTGGTCCACAAAACTGGGGATAAAACCTGCCACTGTAATTACCGCCCAATCTCCATATTGCTACCACTATCCAAGGCCCTAGAGCGTATTGTTGTGGACCAGCTCACTGATTATTTGGACAAATATAATGTTCTGTGCACACAACAGCACAGTTTTAGAAAAGGGCATAGTACCACCACTGCCCTGCTTGAATTTACCACTGCAGTGCACAGCTCCCTTGATAAAGGACTTCTTACAGGGGCTGTCTTCATCGACCTCTCGAAGGCTTTTGACACAGTCCATCATCGGCTGCTGCATGACCAACTACTCCTTGCTAGCCTCGCACCGGACCCAGCCTGCTGGTTCAGAAGCTACTTTGACAACCATTCTCAAAGAGTAAAAATTGCAAATGCTATCTCAGACACCTTGCCTGTCCGCTCTGGAGTACCTTAGGGGTCCATACTGGGCCCTCTCCTTTTCAGCCTCTTTTTAAACTCCCTACCACAATCCTGCTCAGAACAAATCATCATGTATGCGGACAATGCTGTTGTCTTTTCTATGCACAAGGACCTTTCAGCACTACAACACAGTCTCCAACTCGGATTCAGTGCTGTTGGAACATGGTTCTCCAATCACAAACTAGTCCTCAATCACAAGAAAACCAAGTCCTTGCTATTCTGCAGTTCACATAACCATTACAAGCAACACCCCCTTGCCATCTCCACCAAGCAGGGGACTGTCCTCAAACAAATTTACTCTTTCAAATACCTAGGGATTCTGCTTGACCCCAATCTCTCCTATACAGCTCACATTGACAGCATGGCTAAAGCTGCCAGCGCACGCCTTGGATTACTCTACAGGCACAGGCAGCACCTCACCCAGAGGCCATAAAGACTGCTGTCCAGAGCTCTATGATGTCAATTACTGGTTAAGGCCTCATTACCTATGGCTCCGCCACAATGTCCACTCTCCGAGGTATAACAACTGCTCTTAACAAAGCATGCCAACTCACAACTGGTGCCCACTGCCTCACCCACACTTGTGCCCTTTATGAACAATCTGGATGGCTCTAGCTCTCCAACCGTATAAAGTATCTCACATGTGCTTTGGCAGGAAATATCAGCCTTGGCCTCACACCCCCAGGTGTTACTGCCTTGTTACATAAAAACACCAACTGACAGAACACCAGGAACTGGACAACTCAGATTCTACAAGTTCCTCACTGTCGAACTACGCAGGGCCACTGCTTCTTTGCCTGTAGGTCTCCTCTATGGATGAATGGTCTCAGCCACACTATCTCCTCTGCCTCAACACTAGGTCTGTTCAAAACCAGACTCTGGGCCCATCTCATTGCCTCTATCTCCTGTGACTGCCTCTCCTAGATGATGACCTACACAGCTTAAATCCTAACGTATATACTGCTTAACCCCAGGACCCCCAGTCCCCATCCCCCCCAGCTCCTGAGGTGCCAATTCAAATCTCAGGTCTTCATACCACCTCATTAGTCTCTCCTTGCCCCATTACAGCACTTATCCTCCCCCTCCACCCTGCCCCTTTTTCTTCTATCACTCCTTCCCATTTATTTTTCGACAAATGCCTCCAGCTGCATCTTCATCTTCCCTATCTCCTCTCATCCCTGTTTTTCTGCCAGCCCCGGGTGCCTAACCCTACCCATTCCTTGTGGGCATATGTGTCCTAGCTGTGTTCATCATCTTACTATAGCTGCCTCTGTTAACTACCTACATTTCTCCTCATCCTCTACCCCTTATTCTTTCTATAATTGACCCCTTTCAATAGCACTGTTGTACATTAATTGTTTACTGTTATTTCACTGTTGCTTCCTTGTTGTTTGTTATTTCTGATGTGGAACCTTTGTAAAAGAGCCTTGGCTCAAAGGTAATTGTAATCCTAGAATAAATAAATAAAATCAATAAATTGTCCTCAGGATGCATCTGGAATTGAGTGGTACTCTGCTCAGTATACCTTCCTGGTAAAACTCTTAAATAAATAAGGTGTTAATCACACCAAGGCATCTGGAACACGGAGAGATATTAGCATGAGGACTACAGCCTGGTAGTGTAGGGACATTATTAACCTTATCAACTGCCATGGAAAACCTGCACTAGTCAAGATGGACAAGTACAGGGTTGGCTGCACTAGCTCTGGCCAATTTGCACTAGGTTTTGGACTAGTAAAACAATGTTAAAATCAAACCCTGCCACAGATCTCCTTCTGAGGATCCAACTTTTCAGACTTTACTCAGACAAATCCAGGATGTCATGGGATTTGAAGCTGCACAAGAAGACTCTCTTAACAAAAATTAAATGAAGATTTTGGAGGTTCCCACTGTGCCCTTCATTGTGATTTCTCCTGCATATCCTACCTTTGCTGCTTGGCATAGGCCTAATACCAATGACTGCAGTACCTGGAAAGGCTGATCAGCAGTACCCTGCTCTGTCTGTTAAGCCTGATAATGCTTCCCAGCCTGAAACAGATTCTGTGATTTTCATGGCTGCTCGTGATTGCTATAGAGCCCCTAGACACATGAGCACTTTGCCTCCTGACAAAGAATCCAGGAGGTTGAATGTTATGGGCAGAAGAACTTATGCATCTGCATCCTTAGGCCAAAGAATTGCAAACTACTAGGCATACATGATTAAACATCAGGATGGCCTGCAGAAATCTGCTCTGTTTACCGTTCAGACTTTGCTTGATGGTCCTGCCAAGACTGACTTGCTTAAAGCCATCTCAGATGGTGTGGATACAGGAAAGAATCTGCTACATCCTGCATATGATGCTTCTGCCAGAGCTGCTGCCTCTGGCATATGCCTTCAGTGATATTCCTGTCTTAGGGTAGCTGGATTTGCTACTGATGAATAACAGGCTGTACTGAATGCCCCTTTCAGAGGCTCCAGGCTGTTGGGGAGTGATGTTGAAAATGCTCTACATGGGCTTCAGTACTCCAGGATAACTTTAAGGTCACTCAAATCTCTGACCCCTCAACCCACCAGGGGGTGTGGTAGGGGCTCGTTTTGCAGACCTGCTGCCTATGGTGATTGTGCCTCCTGTCAGCAGCCCCATGCACAAAACTGTGGTAGTGGTTCCCTCCCTCCCCATTGCCCATGCAAAGGCAACCAAAAGCATCAGTCAAGGCAGTGCACCACCACCCTCAGTACCTTTCGATTCCCAACATCCTCCACCTCCACCATTTCTTCCTGCGGTGCAAGTGGGGGGATGGATTTTTTCCATCTGTCAAAGTGGAAGGAGATAATGGTGGATGAGTGGGTCCTTGAAATAGGGGGAAAGACCACTTGTCCATTCTGCTGGAGGAGGTTCAGTCACTTGTACACAAGTGAGTGATCAAACCTCTTCCTCCCCAAGAAAGAAACAAAGGGTTCTATTCCAGATACAGCCTGGTTCCCAAGCAGACAGTAGCTCTGTGTCTGGTATTGGACCTCAGAGACCTAAACCTATTCATCGAATACAAAATGTTGTGTATGGTGTCTCTTCAGGCTCTCATCCCCCATTACAAAAGGGGGACTGGCTTTATGCCGTGGACATGAAGGATACATACTTTCATGTCCAGATTCACAAGTGCCATAGGCAGTACCTATGCTTTATGCTAGAGGGCAGCCATTAACAGTTCTGGGTCTTACCCCTTGGTTTATCCTCAGTACCATGGGTATTTACCAAATGCTTAGTAGTTTTAACACCCATTTAGAAGGGAAGGGCTTATGTCTTTCTGTGCTTGGATGACTGGTTCCTGAAGGCCCCATCCCAGGCAGTGAGTCTAAACACATTGTTCAGAATGAGACATTTATTCGAGGAACTGAGTGTTACAGTAAATGTGTCAAAATTCATACTTGCTCGTACCTCCAGTATATTAGTGCAGTGCTAGACACAGTGGAGGGGTGTGCCTTCCTGCCTACAGACAGGGCAGAAGCTCTTGTTGCCCAGGCCCAGCTGATAAACAGGAGTCATTATGTGTCAGCTTAGGTGATGATATATCTTCTGGGGCTGATGGCTGCTGCTGTCATTATGGTGCCCCTTTTACATCTCCGTACGTACATCCCACATTGGACTCTTTGGGTACACTGGGATCAGCTGACAGACAAGCTGGAACAAATGGTCCTAGTCATGTCCCCTCTCCCCTTTGCCTTAGTATGGTGGAGAGACAACCAGAAACTGTTACAGATCTTTCCATTATTTTCTGTGACGTGCAGATCCTCATAACAGATGCCTTGCGGGGTCCAGCTGGGATGTCCATCACAGCTCCTGTCAGACCCAAGGGTCCCAGATCAATCTGGAGTCAGTTCTTCATATTAATATAATGGAGATGCAGGCCATACTTGGCACTACACTTTGCTTAAGACTGAAGACGGATAATTGCCCATCAAGTCTGCCTCCCCCCCTTAGTGAGGCCACATTGTACCATTTGCATGTATCAGATGTTCATCAAGCTTTGGCTCGAATGATGCAATTGTCTCGGATTGTACTGCCTGAATAGGTAGTCCATTCTAAACTTCTGCCACCCTTAAAGTTAAAAAGCCCTTTCTATTATTTTTCCTGGTTTGTTCAATTTTAAGTTGTCTATTGTGTTTTCCTGGTTTGTTCAATTTTAAGTTGTCTATTGTGACTTCTTAGGTTGAAATCCCTAGTGTGAAACTCCATCCTGAGACTTTCCAATAGTTCCTAGTCATTGGTTATTTTAAGCAATTGCAGCATACCCCACCTCACTCTCCTGTCTGCCAGGGTATTAAGTCCCAGTTCTTTCAATGTTTGTTCATATGTGTCAGTCTCACAGTGTCAGTGGCTCAGTAGGTAGCACACTGGCCTCTGAGGTTGGGAGATCAGAGGGCTGTGGGTTCAGTTCCCCTATCTGGCACATGGGTTAATATCCCAGTACTGACACTGTAGTGTAGCATGAGAGGGGTGCTGCACTTCTGAGGTGCCTTCTTTCAGATGAGACGTTAAACCGAGGTCCCATCTGCCTGGATTAGTGGTAGTTCAGGTGGATGTTAAACATCCCATGGCACTTATCGAAAAGAGTAAGGGAAGTTTATTGACAAGAAATCATAACATCACAAGAAAATCAAAGATACTGTACATCAAAAGAAATTCAAGAACAGAAAGAAAAATCCAGAAGAAACAATAACACAGTCACAGTATAACATCTTTCAAAAAAAGAAATGTTTCCATAAAGTATCAACCTTGGCTTTGGTAAACCTTCGGATATCATTTTCTTTAACAGATAGCAAACTAGCTTCAATCTGAGAAAAAATAGTACTATTTAATACTAACTGCTGCTGTAAAACAAATTGGCAATGAGCTTGCCATAAAAAATACTGTATGAAAGAAAATAAACGCTCAACGTACTTTTATGATAACACTTCCAGATCCACATATAATCCCCTAAAACAATGGTGTGATAGGAAATGTGATTCAAAAAAGGTAAATGCCAGTGTGTAGCAGCGTCCTGCCAAAAAGATTGACTGTGGGGGCAAGTAACAAAAAAATGCAGTATAGTTTCTTCACTATTAATACAAGTAGGCCTAAGGCAGAATCTCTCAGTCAGGGGTTTATATTTCAAATTACCCCGAACCCCCAGTTTTCCTTGAATGGACATCCACACAACATCCCAAATATGAGGAGAAATCCTCAAATCCATCAACTTGTGTATAGCCAAACTCGTTTTCATGGGTACACATTCAGGAAATATCCAAAAATTTTCTGTACATCATAAACAATAAAGGCGTAAAAAGATTTTCTGTTCAGATTCAATAACATAGGCATAGAAACCTTCCATTGATGCATCTTTTTAAGAGTTGATAGACCATAAGTTGGTAAAAAATCTGAGGATAAAAGTTTAGGGGGTAACAGCATCCATTTAATAAAGTATCGTGACCAAAGGAATAGCGTCCACAACTGCCAAGAGAGGGTAGCAGGTGTCCATAAGTAAATAAATCTACCAAAAAAGAACAGGGAATGATAAAAAACGATGGGGTTAATCATAGCTAATCCACCTTTATGGATGGGTAAATAGGTGATATCCCTTTTCACAGAATTTAATCTATTGCCCCAAAGCAACTGAAAAAAAAGGCTAAAAATTGTAGTTTCAAGATGCAATGGAGGAGGAAAAACATAACATAAATATATAAAAACAGGCAACAGAAACTGTTTAATAATATGAACTCTTTTCTTTTTCCCAAATTTCCACCCTCTCATCTATGAACCTTATTTTCACCTATATGCAACTGCTTTTCCCAATTATAAGTGGCCATATCACCTGGTCCAAACCAAATACCCAGAATCTTATGAGGGCCAAAAACTACCAGAATCCCTAACAGATCTAAAGAGGCAGGAGAGAGAGAATGCAAAGAAAAAATAAAACTTTTATCCATGTTAAGCACAGCTCTGGAGAAAGAGCCAAATTGGGAAAAAATCTGCAGAGCCTTCTGTAAAGAGGAAGCATCCCAGACTAATAAAGTGACATCATCCGCATAGGCGGTAATTTCTTCATGTGGTAAAAAAGGAGAGGAAGCCAAACCTATAATACTAGTGTCCCAAAGAATCTGTCGGATTACAGGATCCAAAACAAAAGAATATAAAAGAGGACTCAAGGGGCAACCTTGTCTAACCCCAATGGTCAGAGGAACATCCGTGCCAAAAAGACCATTAACCATAGGGATAACAGTTGCATCAGCATAAAGGAGGGACATCCAATACACAAAGGGCTTAGGAATACCATACTTCAATAAAAGGGGAAAAAGATAATCATGATGAACCTTGTCGAAGGCTTTAGCTTGATCCAAGTTTACCATAAATCCAGAAAGATGATGTCTTTTAGTAGCTTCAAATGAATCCCGCAGGAGATATAGATTATGTTGTATTCGTCTGTCAGGAACAGCACAAGTCTGAGCTGGATGAATAAGGAGATCAGCCACCACCAGTAATCTATTATGAAAATTTTTTGCCAGAATTTTGTAATCACTATTTAATAGACTTAGAGATCTCCAATTAGTCAAAAGGGCCTTATTCCCTGATTTATACAAAAAAAATAATAGGGAGGTATTGAAACCAAAATAATAAGAAGAGGAAGTTAACATACAATTGAAGACCAAGGTAAGAAAATGGAATATATGTGACAAAAAACGTTTATAGAAATCATTGAGAATCCCATCCATTCCAGGGGAAGTACCCATATTTAACTGAGATATAGCATTCTCAACCTCTTTTGGTAGTATAGGTTGTACTAGAGATTGTACCATAGTTGCAGGTACCTGGGGCAATGGTGCAGTAAATCCAGACAGTAAGGAGAAAGAGGTGACCGATATAGGATGAAACATGGAACTGACAAACTGTTGTACCACCTCTAATAGTTCTAAATCTGTGGTTACCATGTTACCATGTGTTGTGAACAGATGAGTCATTAGAGTGCTATCAAGCCGGTGTTTACAAGCTGCATATGGATCTGATGCAGGTGTCTTCTTTGTACTAAATCTAAATTCCATCACTAGAGATTTAGCCCTATCATACTGATAGCTTTTCATTTGCTTCTTGGTTTCAAAAATCTGTGAAGCAAATTCCTGCTTATTATGTGGAGGATAAGACATTAATTTGTATAATTCATTACTTAAGAGAAGATAACGTAAATAATCAGAATTAGCTTTGTGTTTACTAAAGGAAAGCATAAGGTGTTTAAGCTCCATTTTAGTATCCAGCCACCAATTCAACAGGGAATCATAGGAGCACATAACAGATTCTCGACATGCAAAAAAACTTCAATACGATAGAACGGGGAAGAGGAGTCTAAGAGAGACATATTGAACCGCCAATGAGTATGCGAGGAAAATATTTTTGGAGGGACAGTAGTTAAACTTAAAGAACAAAATAAAATATTGTGATCTGAAAATTCCGAAGGTTGGGAAATACAAAAAAAGGGAATCAAATATTTAGATACAAAAAACATATCAATATGGGTGGCGTATATGTGTCTATGATATGTAGCACCCGTGCCCGTAGTATGCAGACTTCGGAAAGCATCCTGTAAATTAACTCCAGAAATAATCTGTGCCAAGGCATTAGAATCACAGTATATCTTCTTCTGTGTGTTTTCTATAAGTTTAGTGTCTAAGGAACAATCAAAATCTCCTCCCCAAATAATATTTTTCCTGGTATATAAAAAGGGCTTAAGTTCTTCAAACAGCTCAATTCTAGCCGTTTTACGCTGGAGGGCATAAAGATTAAGAAAACTAAATGAAAAATCCCCAAGGGAGCAATCAAGCACTAAGGCCATCCCTGGTTTAACATCAGTCAGCCTGGTAACATGAAAATGGGTAGATTTAAAAAGAATACCAATCCCATCCACAGCCTCTAAACCAAAGGTCCAGAAGGAAAGGCCCCAATGCCATCAATTTTTAATCTGTTCCACCTCAACAAGAGAGGAGAAGCGTGTTTCCTGAACAAAAAAACATCAACATCAAGAGAGCCAAATAAGGAAAACAGAGAAATCTGTTTTCTATAGGTCTTCAAGCTACAGACATTAAAAGATGCCAGTTTCAGAGTAGCCATCTATTACATAGTCAATTTCAAGGCCCTCCCTTTAAACAGCAACTAGCCTTTCTTTTTTTTCCTTTTTCCCCTTTCCTTTCTTTGGACAGTTCAGTGGATTTGCTCTCCTCATCCTCAGTGGCCAGCTCAGACCTGTGCGAAGTGTCTGACTCTGAGTCAGAATCCCCTGGTTCTTCCTGAAGAGAAGAAAAAAATTCTCCATAGGAATAGGACAAAGAGAGAGATTTTTAAGTGAGGACCTAGTGAATCTACGTCCTGTAACAGTTTCAAAAGGAGGGGGCATGGTATTTTCAATCGGTAAAACAGATATACTACCGTCAGTATCAGGGCCTAGAGTAGAAGTAGGAGCAGGGCCCTGTACAGTTGTTGGGGTAGGCCGAGCTAAAGGCAACGAACTTTCAAGAGGGGCCACCAGAGGAGGGTCATTAGCAGAGGTAGTCTCAGATCGGAAGTCAGAGGAACCAGAAGGAGGGAAACCCTGATATTTTTCCTGGGCCTTATAAACCAGGTCATCATGATCGCAACGTTCCTGTCTATTTTGTTTAGCCCGAGGACATTGATGAAAGGCGTAGCCCTTCGCATCACAGAGGTTGCACTGAAAAAATGTTCTCGCATAAATCTACCGAATGGCCATAGCCACCACATAGAGAACATTTTAACATGTCACAGGAGCTGCTAATATGCGTTTGTGAGCCACATTTATAGCAAGCTCTGGGTTGACCACTGTAAAAACAAACACCCCTGTCCTTACCTAAAAAAAAACTATTGGGTAAATGAATGATGACAGAATTTACCTGAAACAACTTTACTTTAAATTTCCAACCTCCAGTCCAGATACCCTCTAAGTCTACCAGAGCCTCTGGAGGTCCAAGAATGTCACATCTCTTTTGTAGCCAATGATAAATGTCACTGACATTCATCCCTTCATTATGGAGCATAATCGTCACATACCTAATTTGTGGTCTAGTTAAGGGGATAGCAAAAAAGGGGGTCCATAAGGGAGTGTTCTTAAGGGCAGAGTATTTTTCCCAAAATTTTTCCAAACTGCCATTAAGTCGAAAACTGACATCAAAGGAGTCTTCCCCAGACACATGGATTAAAGCATACAAATCTGAGGGAAAAAAATGCATAGAGCCTCTAAGCAAGTGGTTAACAATATAATATCTGTCTGGATGAGTAGAGAGCCCACCTTTGTACCATAAACGTACTGCATTTCTCCCGGGGGCCTGTTCTAATTTGTTCTTAAAAAGATCTGCCATGGAAATGCGTTTAGTACTGTCTAAATCTGTAGAATTGTGATTAATACCTCCCACCCCAGAGGATGTACTAGGGCCAGGAATGGCCTCAGAATTCTCCTGCATAAGGTGCGCACCATTTTTATTAGCATTACAGGAAGAAACATGTCCAGGAGAAGTACCTGAGCTCAGATTGGTGGCATGCTTAGATGAAGAAGTTGTAGGCCCGCTGTCCACCCAGTCTGGATCCGGTATCCAAGTCCCTGAAGTCGAGCAAATCCACCCTGATTTGGCAAGCATTTTGTCAGCCGACCAGTCCATCAAAAAGTCTGTAGAATCCAAAGAAAGTCCAAATTGTTTATGTACTACTTGTGAGGTCGAAAGATCATCTTTCGGTGTCGGTTGTGCTACCGACTGCCCAACTTGCTCAGAATCCATACCCAGAAGTTCCGTTGAAGAAAACGGGTCCGTAGTGACAACTAGGCCCAAGTCAGAAGAAGTCCTGGGTTGTAAATGAGTAGGCATCGAAATAGCAGGGCTATCCACAGAAACGTTTTTTTCCGATACATTCTCCCGAACTAGCCTACTGCTAGCATCCTGTATGATAGCACCATAAACCACAGAACCAGACGTCCCACTCCTAGGGACAGCTTCCAAATCGATCTCTGAAAAAACTGTTTGGAAAAACGTCCTGCTCCATACAAGGTCATCCTTCACCTGCCATTCTGCAAACGCAGTGGAGCCCTCTACTGGCCGCAAAGCAGCCGCAGAGTAGGGGAATTTTTTATTGATACAAATAAAACAAAAAGGTATTACAGCATACATCACAAAACACAAAAGAAAAGAATCAACAAAAAAATCAAAAGAAAGTATTACATCAATACAATCACCTCAAACATCACCAACCCCCCACTAAAAGAGTAGGGGAATTTTTTATTTTCACAACAACAAATCAAAAAGGAATATAAACAGTGATAAGTCACACAAAATAATAAACAAATCATAAAGGAAACAAACTCAAAGAAGTATAACAATCATACATCATCCTAGAAATGGGAAAGGAAACAGGAATAAACATACCCCCCCCCACTAAAAGAGTTGGGGAATTTTTCATTCACAACACCACATTTCAACAAGAAAGAATTGCATTACCACTCAAAAAAAGCAAAGTACAAATCATAATAAAAGGCAAAGAAGCAATCAAGCTATACAGAAGCAAAAATAAAAAATCCAAGACTGTCTATGTAGAGATATCATAGGACATATATTTATACAGAAAAACAGTGAAGGCATACCAGGTTCTGCAGAGAAGGGCTTCCTCACAGCACAAGGGAAACCATCATAACCCAATACAGGGCTTGGGCAGACATAAGGTCCTTACCCTGTATCTTACCAGGTCATCTTCCTCCACCATAATTTGAACAATTCAGGATGCACCTTTCCCCTGCTCCTGCCCTCTCCAAGTAAACACGGCTGTGCGTATGTTGTGAACTGTCTGAGATTCTGAAAGTAACTTCTGTCGAGCAGTAAGAAAGCATCTAGCTTGCCATAACTAAAAACTGATATGGCCCATCACAAGACGCAATGTAATTGCATCATACACAATCCAGAAGCTTGGTAGAACCCCGTCCACCCACACGCCAGGTGAGAGAACCCGAAAGGGATTCAAAGGCCATGTATTGTGAAAAGAAGACCAAAATGAAACAATAAAAGGACACTCTACAAAAAAATGCTCCATCGTTTCAACAACTCCCAAACAGGTCTCCTCCCTAGGGCAATATCGTTCAGTCAATTCTTTATGTTTCCTGTTTCCTTTCACTCCTAATTTCCTATGTAAACAGAGCCATAAAAAATCCCGCATATTGCTAGGCACCCTCTTACTCACTAAGAACTGTAATTCAGCACATTGTTCAGCAGGAGGCCTAACGCAGGAGGCCTAACATGAAACCAGGGGTCAGAGAAAAAGAAATCATGTAATACGGAAATATAAAATTGTTGACATGTCTGAGAAAGAAGCAAGCGGCGAACAACATGGCATGTCTTCAGTTTCTGAAACATCACGCAAAAATGACTGGACAAGGCACCCACCCTAACCTGACGAGCAAGAAAGGAGTCCATTCCTCACTGTGACAAGATAAAGTCAACACCATCTGCCACCCATGGAGACCAAATCATAGTCTGCCCTTTAAGGAAGGGCACTAAGTTGTAAAAAGGAAAAATACTCTGAAAAAACACTACGGGATTAACCATCCCTAACCCTCCTTCACTAAGAGGTAAATATATAATACCCTTTTTAGGGATTTAGCCTACTACCCCATAAACACAGAAAAAAACCTCCATAAAGAGAAGCCTCCATAGAGATGGGAGGGGGAAAAACCTCGGCAATAAATAAAAAGTATGGCAACAAAAAAGACTTAATCAAATAAATACGCTTAGCTTTGGACATACAGCCCTTATTCCATAGCTGAACCCTACTACGAGCTGCTAACAATTGTTGATCCCAATTATACCTGTGGTCATCTAGACCTCCAAAGTAAATAGAAACATAGAAACATAGAATTTGACGGCAGATAAGGACCGCTTGGCCCACCCAGTCTGCCCATTTCCCTACCTACTGGATAAGCTGCAGATCCTAGTTAACCAGCAGCCTACTTCTTCCTACTCCAACCCCCCAGAATTGTCTTATGACTATCCCATGCATGCTTGAATTCTACCACTGATTTTGACTCCACAACCTCCTCCGGAAGGCCGTTCCATGCATCCACAACCCTCTCTGTGAAAAAATACTTCCTTAAATTACCTCTGAGCCGCCCCCCCTCTATCTTCAAATTGTGCCCTCTTGTTCTTGCACACCTCTTTTTTTGAAAGATGCTACAGATGCTAAAGATGCTAAAGATGAAAATACCCAGAATTTTCCTATGGCCAGATACAATAGGCAAACCCCAAACCAAGGACACATCAGCCGCATCATACCCTAAGGGTAGAATCCCACTTTTGAGCCAATTAATTGAGGACCCAGTCAAATCAGAAAAGACACTCAACAACTCCCTTGCCGCCATAGCAGAAGCCTTATCCGCTAAAACTAAAATCAGATCATCAGCATACGCTAAAGTAACTATCTGAGGATCACTACAGCCAATCAATAATCCAACAATGTCATCAGTACTGTGTAAGGCATGTAGAGGATCTAAAGAAAGCACATAAAGCAAGGGACTCAATGGACACCCTGCGAACCCCCTATGGACCTCAATTTCCCTACCACCCAGCCATTCACACGGATCAAAGTAATGCCCCTATAGCACGTTTGTAGCCATCCTATGAATTGGGTAGAATTCGTACTTGACAGACATTCCCAGAGATAAATATATTCTACCTGATCAAAAGCTTTGGACTGATCCAGGCAAACCAAATGTCAAATAATTCTCCAGCCTTACCTTTAGAGACCAATTCTCTAAGTAAGATCAGTGCATCCTGAACCCTTCTGAGAGGAGCCCCACTAAACTGCACCGGATGCAAAGGGTACCCATAACCTTCCTTAACCTCAGACATAAAATCTTCATCAGAATCTTATAATCTGAGTTCAGTAATGACAAAGGTCTCCAATTACCCAAATCCCCATGATCACCCTTTTCTTTATACAGAAGGAGCAGCACACCTTGCATCATGCTATGAGGGAGTACCCCAAACTGCAGCCCAGTATTCAGGACCGAACAGAAATCAACTCCCAAAATCTCCCATAAGAGTTTATAAACCTCATGAGGCAACCCATCATACCCAGGTGTAACTCCCAATTGTAAAGACCAAATTGCTGACCTCAGTTCCTCCACTGTGATAGGTCGCACCAATTCAAGCCGGTCAGCTAAGGACAAGGCCGGAACTGATCTACCAGCGAACCAATCACAGATAGCGGCTTTGGAAAGCATCCTGCTTTGAAATGACGTTTAGAAACATAGGCATGAATTTCCTCCAAAATATCATCATTGGTAGAAACTCGCCCACCCCCTGGGGTGTTCAGATACGCCATATTTCTTAAATGTCTGAGTGATGTCAAGTACTCAAAAGGCAAAGTATCTTTTTTCCTGCCACAAAGTCTAAATTTGTGTTTCATTTCCATATCACGTAAAACCAGAGACTGAGCCTTATCCAATTCCAGTTTCAAACTTGCAATCTGTTGCTGACAGTTGAGGCCAAGAATCCATCTATTAGTGGATAAAAAATGAAGCCGTTCCCTAAGATACCGTAACTCAGTATGTGATAATTGTCCATTTAAACGACCCACAGCCTTAAAATAAACCCGAACTTCCCATTTAGTGTCCTCCCACCAAACATTTAAATCATCATACAAAAAGGAAACCAACTTCCTGGCCAGCAAAAGAGAGCTTAACCCACCCATTACACTAGGGATATGCAACAATTCAGAATTCAATTTCCAGATACCCGGCCCTCTCCGAGCTGCAGGAACATCAGCCAAGGTCAGTCTCAGTAATCTGTCATCAGAGGAAGCAACATCCTGCAAAGATCTAGATTGAACAGTAACCACAGAAGTGAGAAAAAAGAAATCAATCCTGGAAGCCCTTGGTCCACAGAAATAAGTGTTCCCAGACCCTCCAGTAGAGGGTCCAAAAGCATCTACCAAACCAGCATCTGAGATGAGTTTCAACAAACTAGTCTCATCACAATACACCTTTTTCATTGTCCCTGAAGCCACTTTTAAAGGCAAGGAACAGTTAAAATCCGCCCCCAAAAAAAATAATGTAATAAGGAGAGCATAAAAAGGGATAAAGTGAATTAAACAAAGCAACCAGTCAAACTTAGATTGTGGAGCATACACAGAAATTAACCTCAGGTATAAGGAACCCCATTTAACATCGAGAACCAAGGCCCTGCCAGCCAGAACTTCTATCTGATGTAGCACAGTGACATGATAATGAAAAAAACATATTCCAACCCCACTACATAAGTCAGCACCCAAAGACCAAAACAGTCCCCCAAATCCAACCTGCAGAGGCAGCCTCCACCTCTTCAAGGGAATGCAACGAACATCCTGCAGAAAAGCAATCTAGATTTTCAGACAGAAAATGTGAATAAGTTCTGTTGTTTTCTGGAGTCTTAATACTGTTCACATTTAAGGATGCCACCCGAAGGTGGAAAGGAACAAGGAGCCCAGCAAGGGAACATTCACTTCACCTTACTAGATGCCCTTGTGATCCTACCAATATTACCGTCAGGTGGTCTAGGGCCCACCTGGTCAACCACAGGTTCAGTAGATTCTAACCCAGGTAAAGGTAGAGGAGGCCCAGACCCGCTAGGATCATCCACTGGACACTCTTCCAAAACAGAAAACATATTCGGGTCAGCCATAGAAACAACAGGAGCAGGTGCAGCTAGTTTCTTCCCTAGTTTCCCCCTCCCTTTGGCAGATTTCCCCTTTTTCTCGCTAACCACCACAAACCCAGCATCCGGAGTCTCTAAATCTGGCAACACAGGGACGATGCTCCCACCTTCCCCCTGATCCACCCTAGAGCCCACTACAGCTCCCACATCAGGTGGAACCATGGTAGTCAACTGGGAAGCAGCTGATTCTAACAAACCAGAGTCAGCCAAGGGGGGAACAACCCCATCAATATCAGGGCCCCTCCTTCCCTTAGTAGGAATACCGGGTCTAACTGCCTCCCGGATGTAATGATCTTGTACCCCATAATCAGCATCAGCAGTATTTTTGGCAGCTAAGGGACAGGTTTCAAATGTGTGACCCACCTCATCGCAAAGATTGCATTTTGAGGTTTGAAAACAATGGGCACTTGGATGACCCATCTCCCCACAGTAAGAACATTTAAGGACGGTGCAGGAGGTACTAATGTGGGTTTGAGACCCACACTTAAAGCAAACCCTAGGCTGCCCAGGATAAAAAAGAAACCCCTTATCTCTCCCCAGAAAGAAGCAATTAGGCAGATGAATTAAGCCAGAATCTGTGGAATGAAGTTTACCCTAAATTTCCATCGCCCATTCAAAACCCCTTCATCCAGAATAGGACTGGATTCCCTGAATATCACAAGATTTAAACAGCCATTTAACAATATCAACAATATTCACCCCTTCATTCCAAAACATGATTGTGATGATCCTATAGGCCTGCTGAGACAAAGGTAATACAATAAAGTCAGACCACAGTGGGTTAGTCTTCAAATTCAGATATCGACTCCAAAACAACTCCATCAAGGCAGGGGTGTGAAAGCTGACGTCAGAGGTGAATTCCACCGGAACATGTATTAATGCATATACCTCTGAGGGAAAAAAAACCATGCTGCGTTTCAATAATGTCTTCCCAACAAAAACCTATCTGGGGAGCATCCTAGGACCCACATAACGTAATCTAACAGCATTCATTAGCACATAATTCAGCGGCTGTCTGAAATGCTAGCATAAGAAGGTTTAGAGATAGGATGAACAACTGACTCAGGAAGGCTAGTGGAAGCATCACATCTCAGCCCCGAGATCCCATAGTTAAATCAGCAGCAATATCTGTAGACAGGGGGTGGGAAACAATAGCCCTCAGTACTCAAGACAGCCCCTACAGAGTCAGATATATCACAAGGACTTATCTGTTCATCCACTGCATGAGCAGGAACACTGCTCCGGTCTCCATGTGCCTCCAGAAATTGGAATCCATCCAGCCCCTCGCAACGCTCACTCCGGCGACCAGGACTCCTCCACCAAAGTTCCCCAATCCCTGGAAGGCTTGTCCAGTTCCCCGATAGGTCTCTCCACTGGTGGAAGAAGCTTGCTTGGCTCCTCAGACTCAGCAGCACTTGGCGAAGTAGCCGATCGTTTCCGTTTCTAGTCCTCCTCTGAAATTGCGGTCCGGCGTTCCCTCTGCAACAAGTCACTAACACGCAAAAGTTCCTCCTCGAGGCAACGTTGTTTCTCCACAAGACTCAAGCAGGACATTTTCTGAAAATGCAAGGCCCACTTGAATCGGCGTTTTGCTGTACAGCAGGTGCACCCCAGCCACCAACACCACTGGTTCTTCAAAAGCAGGTACAGTAACTGTTGACATACTCTGGGCTACCTCAGCCCCAACCAGACTTCCTTCCTCCTCCATCGCAAAGACAGCGGCAGCCATCTTGGTCCCACCAGAAAATGGGTCCTCTCTGCTCACAGGAAGCAGGAAGTAGGGGAATTTCCACGGTGTCCTGGCCAAATTTCCCCTCATTCACTAAAAGTACAACCAACAGCTTCATCTGGTTCAAGGTCAGTTGGCATTCATCTGTATCCCCCTCCCCCGAGTCGTGCCTGAAAATAGGCAGGAGTTGTCTAGTGCATTTACCCGGTCAACAAAAACTAAATACATAAAATAAATAAATATGTATGTTTTTTTCAGTCAAGTAATCATCTTTATACCCCTATATTTGTGAACGCCTTCTATGCTTTCAATATATAAACTGAAATGCACGGACTCCATAATGGAGTACAGTAGTCCAGAGTATGTATGCGTAGGACCTATACAGTAACATAATGCAGTTTTTATTTCTGTTTATAAATGCTTTTTTAATACAGCCCAGTAACCTGTTGACTGTCACAGTGATATTATTAATGTGTTTACTAAGTTTAAGGTTATTATAATTACTCTCATATCTTTTTCGCTCACTACTTCTAGTTAGGGTAGTTCCATTCAAATAGTATCTGTGGTTGTTTTGTGTCCCCACTCCTATCCCCTGTGCAGGGAGGCGATGAGAGTGTGAGATTGGTGGACATCTCACGGCCTTCGGCTTTTAGCTGTGGTTCTCCCAGGTGTCCAAAATGTAATGGCAGACAGGCTAAGCAGATCTCAGTCCCTGGTGCATGAATGGGAGCTGCTGACCTCTGTGATGCACAACCTCTTTGCAAGATGGGGTTGTCCAGAGTTGGACTTTCTTGTGTTCTCACGTAATGCAAAACTGCCACATTTCTGCATGCTCACTCCAGGGCATGGAGTATTTTGATGAGACATGTTGTCCCTCTCTTGGAAAGGGAGGTTCCTTTATGCCTGTCCAGGGATCCCTCTCATACAGAGGGTTCTACTCAAGCGACGGGCAGAGCATGTCACCATACTACTAGTGGCTCCCTTATAGCTAGATTTGTTTCCCACTTCTGCATCATCTACCAGTAGCACCTCCTGTTCTGCTGCCCCTTTGTTGAGGTGTGCCGTTACAGGTCCAGCAGTCCCTGGTCAGCCTAGACATGCGGTCCCTGCATCTGCATACATGGCTCCTGAATACATAGCCATTGCCCATTTTAGAGTGAATACAGCTCCTCAGGGGCTGGGGCTGTAAAGACCATGAAGACTTGCACTGCCCCTGCAGCTGCTGCCAATTTGAGGACATCCTGATTCCAGGGAATTGACTCTGAGCGACCATAGGAACTGCTCTTGGATCCCCCTAGTCAGCCGCTGCAAGGAAACAACAAACAAAAGAAGCCAACAGCAGCTTCTACCAGCGAGTGGCTTGTTTTCAGTAACAACTGGGTGCAGACTCAGATTAGTAACTACATTTACCTCCCTAACAGGGCTAAGAGGTTTCTACATTCTAGGCTAACCAGTTCATTGACTTTTCATTCTTTATTTTCTCCTCCTTGTTTCTGTGTGCTTACCGCATCTCGGTGCAGGTAACCTCGCTCCTCTGTCACAGGATCAGTGGGGCAGATGCGGGAAGGAAAAGCGCAGCTGACATAACCACTGAAGTTGGTCGATTTTTTTTTTTTGTTGTCCTCATAGGGACAAACGGAAGTGCCATAGCAGCCTTGGGTAGTGGGATTTTTTTCCCCCCGAGTGATGTAAGAAGGTGATCGACCAATCAGAGAACCTAGAGAACTGCACCTGTTTCAGTTAAAGCACTGCCAGCTTTAAATAGCCAGTAGCCACAGCTGCAAATAGAGCTCCTCAGGGGCTGGGGCTGTAAAGACCACAGAGACTTGTGCTCCGCGTGCAGCTGCTGCGGATTTGAGGACATCCTGACTCCAGAGAATTGACTGGGAGTGGCTGTAGGAACTGCTCTCAGCTCCCCCTATTCAGCCGCCTCTGGGAAACAGCAAACAAAAGGAGCCAATGGCAGCTTCTACAAGCGGGTGGCTTGTTTTTGGTTACAACCAGGTGCAGACTCAGATTAGTAACTATATTTTCCTCCCTAACAGGGCTAAGAGGTTTCTACATTCTAGGCTAACCAGTTCATTGACTTTTCATTCTTTATTTTCTCCTCCTTGTTGCTGTGTGCTTACCGCATCTCGGTGCAGGTAACCTCGCTCCTCTGTTACAGGACCAGTGGGGCAGATGCGGGAAGGAAACGCTCAGCTGACATAACCACTTAAGTTGGCTGATTGTTGTTTTTCATCCTCACGGGGTCAAATGGAAGTGTTCACCCTCCCCCCCAATTCCGTTACCCTGGCTACTCTCCATTTATAGTCCCAGAATCATACTCCATCTTCCTGTTTACATACAGGAAGAGGCAGTGATATAACAAAAAAATATATACCTTTTGTACTTTCCTTCTGTACTCAAGCTCCTCTTTTGTCCTCGGTAGGATTCTGATAGATAATACAAAAAAAAATTATTAACACTGTTTTTCTTCTCTACCCAACCTCCTTCTCTTTTATCCTCAGCAGGATCCTCAAAGACCATGGACTACATTACCTGCCATTGGTGCTGTGCATTCTTCCACAGGGCATGCATTCAGGCACTAGGGCACTGCCCTATATGCTGGACAACAGGGGACCTGAAAGCACAATTCGTAGAGGCACAGGAGCAAATTGAATATATCTACAACTAGATTTGCAACCTAAAACATGCACACCCCTTTACACCTCGCCATCTCCACCAGGGTAGCATACCACATCACCCCTGGACCAGTGGAATGGCAGGTAGCAAGGGGGGGCAAAAGAAAACCACGAAGGTTCCAAATACAGTCACCTTATCAGGAAGCACCAATCAAAATGCCTAATAGAAACTCCCCTCTTGCAAAGGAGGGGAAACATAGGTATAACACCAAACACCGCCAGACTGCTCACAAAGCACGAACTTGCAGGGAAAGAACTACAAAAGACTCAAATAAAGGGGGACCAAAGAAAATACTGATTGTGGGGGATTCCGTGATTCACAGAGTAAAGTCACACATAAATCAGGATCCGGAAACACAGTGCTAGTAAAATGCCTACCAGGAGCCTCTGCTAAAAGAGACACAGACTGTATAAATAGGTTCATAAAAAGGGAAGGTAAATGAGCAGGCATTTTCATCCATATAGGTACCAACTATTTGGCCAACCAGACACTCGAGGACACCAAACAGCACATATCTCACTTAGGTAATACATTAACCTCTCACTCCACAATCATTGCCTTCTCTGAGATCCTCATAGTATGGGGGAAAGGAGGCAGTAAGCAAAGGATACGCAAGGATCAGATAGAGGAATTAAACACTTGGCTCCAGGGCCGGTGCCAACAAAGGGGGCACCTCTTCACTGGGAACTGGTGGGACTCCTTGGACAGAGCTCTTTTCAGATATGAAGGCCTACATCTGACTAGGGAAGGCGTTAGAGCAGTAGGGCAGAAACTGGATGCAGCCATTGACCGTGTAAACTAGACACAGGGAAGGGGACAGCAGGAACAAAAGAATATGCTGCCTTTCCTCCAGAACTGCCAAAACAGGGTTCACCAACTACAGTAGGTGAAGTAACAAATTGCGGGGCCCTCTGGTGACGTCATCAGCTCTATGGTTGCCTAACAGAGGAGCTCTCTCTTTCCTACAGCAAAGATTCGGCTCCACTTAGCCCAGACTGAGAAAATCAAACTTAATACACAGAAAAAACATAGTGGAGCATCAGCTGTTAGAAAATCCCAAAGTAAAAACTGCAAAACCAGAAGCAATCAGCTTGGATTAAGCCCTACGAGCTTGGGTACCAGTGGGAGAATCTCTCCAGCGAGTATGGTGAGAGACAATACCAAAGCGGAGATGGAGGCCTTATCGAGAATGAGATTTGAAACCCTCCTAACAGAAATTAAACAGTTCCAGAATGAGACTAAACTTGAATTCAACAAATTACATGCAGACCTAAATAAGTTGGATGCCAGAGTAACATCAACAGAGGAACAGATTTCTACTGCAGAAGATGATTTGGTTCATATTTCTAGGGCAGTGGAGTTCCTTATCCATCAGCAAGAATCTACAACTGCTAATTGCTTAGACCTAGAGGCACGTTCACGAAGAGACAATTTGAGAATATATAGCCTTCCCGAATTAATGGAGGTTGGTGAAATGACCAATTTTATAGAAGATCTTTTACGCCATATGCTTGACTTACCTCAGGGATTTACATTTACAATCGAAAGGGCATATCGAGCTGTAGTTCCCCAGCCCACTTCCAAATCCGCCAGGCCCTGATCGATTGTGGCTAAATTTAGGAGCTTCAGAGAAAAAGAAACAATCCTTAAAACAGCCTGGAAACAAGGTCAGGTAGAATATAACGGAGCCAGGTTATTCTTCGACCAGGACTATCCCCCTTTTATTCAGCAGCAGCGGTCAGCCTATGCCCCGATTCTCAGAAAATTAAAATTACTGGGGATTAAGTTTCAAACCCCATACCCATCTCACTTACGAGTTCATTGGAAATCAGGTGTAGCACTTTACTGCACTTTTGAAGAAGCAATGCAAGCGATGAAAACTAAGGGCCATACACTTGAGGAATTACCACGAGGGATTACTCAGCCTGCTAACCTGCAAAACGTGTGGAGAGCTATGGGTTCTTCAAACACCGGTGCAGCAAGGACTACAACACAATCAACCTTACAGGACATCAAAAGTATGTTACACAGACTCACCCACACTCCAGACACACAGAATGAGATATTGTGGAGGGGAACAGACACATGAAGCAATCCAGAATTGATGGAGCTGGATTGATCTTCCTCGTGGGCCCTTTGTTGGGTGACTGAATTCCAGGCATTCACTCAGGATCTGTCGGCTGATGCGAAGCTGCTTTTCTCTGCACCTGCTCTCCTGCTGATTCGCTTCTCCCCCGTTCTTGTTCTTTTTCTCTTTGTTTAAATCGGGGATTTCTGTGCTGAGAGGGGTCCGGGAGGGTGGGGCAGAGTCTTACTGGGTCATTGAGAAGCTTCGCTGTTTACACCCGAGAGGCCAGTCCTGCCTTCCTGACTAAATAAGCAGGCCAACACAGGACTTATTTGGACTGAGCGCTCTAGGGCTTTGATTTGGAACCACTGCCTTAAAAGATAGAATTGCAGCAGGACAACTCACTCGAGATTGGGTTTTCTTTTCTCACTCCTTTCAGGACTTATCCCAGGATGTTTTTTAAGGAGAGAGGGGAAAAGAAAAGGGACAACAAAAAGAAGGGAGATTACAAACATAGGCTATAGGGCACTTTTAATTATCAAGTACAACTCTGTGTGTATTTTTTTTGGGGGGGGGTTTGGGACCAGAACGGTAATTTCACCATGCTGTTTGGGGGGGGGGACGAAGGATCTCTAGTCTGCTTACATGTTACAGGCAAGTATCCTGTTGGTGCCTAGGGTGATATTACAGCAGATCTTGGAGGGACTGCTCTATTTGACAGCTCTCCTCCCACTTTGGGCACCACTGATGACGATTTCCCCCTGTTGGGGCAGGTTCCTGCTGATAGCGGGTTCCAGGAGGAACGAGCCACACCGAGGGCTTCTTTTCCTCTTCCTCTTCCTCGTGTCCATATGATGCAAGCTGATAGGGGACCTCTTCTGTTGTTCCCCTACCTTGGGAGTCAAGGTGTAAATAGTTGGGTTTCCAGGGTGAGGCATGCTCAGTTGGCTCTTCTCCAAAGGAGATCTAAGGTTATTTGTTATAGCTTGTTTTTCTGCATGTTTGTAGTGTTTGGTGTTAATAGAACAGATAAGTCAGTTCACAGACAATGGAATTTAAGTCTCAAAGATGGGGCTACGAAATACAGGATGGAGAGACCTTGATTAGCAATAAATAGAGGAATTGGGGGGGGGGGACCTGGAGGACCTTGGGGAAACTGCCATAGGTAATTTACCAGTGACAAGAAAAGGATTGGGGTGCTACTTTTTCATGTACTAATGGGGGATAAGATTAATAATAGTATAAATGTTGTTTCCCATAATGTGAATGGGCTTAACAGTCCAGTGAAATGTTGTAAAATTATGTCTGCTATTAAGCGACAGCATTCTTCTTTTGTTCTGTTACAAGAAACTCACCTCAGCAGAATTGAGCATCAAAAGTTGGGGAAATTTGGCTATGATTAGGTGATAGCAGCCTCACTCAGGAAGGGGAAAAGGAGAGGCACTGCCATCCTGGTTGCTAAGGGGGTTATGTTTCAGAAAACATCCAGCTGTACAGACCCGGAAGGTCATCTGGCTATACTAACTGGTACTCTAGAAGGCTCCCATATAACACTGGCATCTTTGTACGCCCCCACCCAGGGTCCTCTAAGGAAACTCTTCGCCTTTTTTTGAATAAAGTTTTAGAGCAACAAAAGGGAACTTCAATTGTGGGAGGGGACTTTAACCAGATATGGGAGCAAATTGACACTTCAAATATTAAAGCATTCAGACAAAATCCTACTAGCCGAGCCATCAGAGACCATTTGAAAGGGACCTTTTGGGTAGATGCCTGGGGCTACTAAATAAAAAAAACGCACGAATATACCCACTACTCGTACCCACATGGATCTTATGCCAGGACAGATTACTTTGTGATCTCAGGGGAACATCAGAGTCAGGTTGAGGAGTGTGTCCACATCCCCTTAGTCCTCTCTGATCACGCACAATTGCTTTTAAAGCTGAGATGGGAAGAACGCAAGAGTCTAACCCTTTGGAAATGTAATAATTATATGTTAAATTTAAAGGAATTCACAGACAAGGCTAAAGAAAGATTAAAACAAATTAGACAGGAAAATGATTCTCCTGAGATATCAAAGGCAATACTTTGGGATACAGTGAAAGCGGTTTTCAGGGGAGATTGCATCAAGTTTGCATCCCACCTGAAGAAGCGACAAAATCAACTGATGCAAAAGTTGCAAAAACAAATGGTCGAATTGCAACAGAGACATGCTGGGAGAGATGGGGATGCACTAAAGATACTTCTTGAGACTAAACAACATATCCAGAAACTGACTAATATTAAAACAGAGCAAGCACTACAGAGATTGTGTCAGAGGTATCATGAGTCTGGCCCTAGGGCCACCTGCCTTCTAACGCACCGACTTAGGCAACATACGGTTAGATCCACGATCACTCAGATACTTGACCCGAGGTCTGAACTCCTACTTAAAACACAGGAAGAAATTATGTCTGGTTTTAAGAGGTTCTACCTCAACCTTTATAAAGCGGAACTTGCCCCTGATACGCTACAAGTGGAATCTTATCTAGGCAAGTTGCATCTACCAAAATTGGCACAGGAATCCAGAGATCTTTTAGAAGCCCCAATCATAATTTTGGAATTGAATCTAGCCTTTAAAAACCAGAAAGTTAAAAAATCCCTAGGCCCAGATGGATTTCCCCCAGAATTTTTGGTTTTTAATAAACAAACTTAGAGAATCCCTATTAAAGGCACGTACCGAGGCTCACTCGGGGGAGCCATTCCCTGCATCTTGGAACTATGCAATCATTTCGAGTATCCCTAAGCCAGAAAAGGACATAATGCAGTGTGGCTCTTATTGCCCCATATCTGTACTGAATATTGACTACAAAATGTATGCTTCTGTATTAGCAAAACGATTAGAGGTAGTGCTCCTGGGCTTGATTAATTATGACCAAACTGGCTTTATTTTGGGGAGGCAGGCCCAGGATAATATTAAGAGAATGCTGCATGTGTTGCACCATGCTGCCCGGTTGAAGGCCCCTTGTATAGTACTAAGTTTAGGTGCTGAGAAGGCCTTCAATCGGGTAGCATGGGGTTTCATGGGATTAGCCTTAAAAAGATTTGGAACCCCGGACTTCTTTATTAAAAGTATAAATAACATTTACTTACACCCAAAAACATATGTGAAAATTAATGGTAGAGTGGCTTCCCCAATCCAACTATCCTGAGGCACCAGGCAGGGATGCCCACTCTCCCCTCTCTTATTCGCATTATATTTAGAACCCCTGGCCCAAATGATACGGCAAGATGAGCTAATACAGGGATGGGAATTGGGGGGGGGGGATTACACAAACCTGCCCTTTACGCAGACAAACTGTTGATTTATTTACAAAATCCAGTGCAGTCCTTATTTTATTTATTTATTTAGTTAGTTAGTTAGTTAAACATCAGTTTAGAAACCTTTGAGCCAGAGGCTGAGTTACAAAGGTACCTTGTCACAAAGAGGACATCAGAACAGTAGTACAAGGGACACAGTACTTACAAACAAAAAAGTTACAGTTCAATTACAATTTTGTTACAATAGAATACAATCTCCAATGAAGCAAAAGATAACAAAAGATGCAAAACTTATGGTCGGGGGAGAGCTGGTGGGAGTAGAAGGGAGGGAGATAGGGGAGGAGGAATTAGTAGGGAAAGGAAGGGAGCGCCCAGTGAGCATTGTCAAACAGAGTATATTTTTTCTTTTTTTTACACTAGGCTAGCGGCAGTTGCATTTACGAGCTAACAGGAAGTTTCTGAGCCTGGGCTTAAAGCAAGCTAAGGTTAGTGAGTTTGAGACACTGGCAGGGAGGGAGTTATACCAGTGGGGCGCACGGTAGGGGAATGCCCTCTGACCTTGAGAGGTCCTGGCTCTCGGAATAACTAGGGTAGCTCTTGACGAGCTGCGTGTGATCAGGGTCGGTGCAGTACGGCGAATGGAGTTGGATAGGCCTATGGGGGATAGGCCACGCAGGGCTTTAAAGGTGAGCTGGCATGTCTGATACATGAGTCGCTCTTCCAGGTTGAGTAGGGTAGCCAGGGTGTACAGCTCACATGTGTAAGTGAGTCTGGGAGCACCAGTGATAAGTCTGCAGGCCTTATTAACTGTGAGGTGAACCTTGTTGAGGGCAGTCTGATCTGCTGAGCCATAGACCAGAAGGCCATAGTCAATGAGAGACATGACAGAGGAAGTGACAGCCAGGCAGAGGGCATCAGGAGGGAGGCATTTCTTGTGCCGGTAAAGAATGCCTAGCCGTGAGTTGGCGACAGAATTTAGGGCAGATATATGTCCATGGAATGAAAGTGCAGGGTCAAAGGTTAAACCAAGATATTTATAGGACTGCACCTGGTCGATGACGAGATTGGGTGTGGAGTGGACAGCTAAGGGAAACTTGCTGTACTTATTTTGGGGTTGGGAGAAGAGCATAGTTTTTGTTTTCTTAAGGTTGATAACAAGTCGGTGCTCAGTGAACCAGGTAGCTGCAGAGTCCGTAGCACCTCTATGGGCACACCTGATAGAATTCAATTGATTAGCTGGATATAAGGTGAATTTAACCAAAACTGAAATATTAAAATTACAGTATGAGCCCTCAGAAAAGATTTTGAGGGAGTTTCCCTTTAGATGGAATCTATCACACATTAAGTACCTGGGAGTTCATTTAAGCCCCGATCCAGATCAGTTGTTTACTCTTAATTTCAGTCCAATTCTAAAAGATATAAAAATAGAATTAGAAAGATGGGCCCCGGTCCCTATTCCTTTGACACAATCAATACCCATATTTTTCCCAGAGTCATACTTTAGCGCAATGAACAGAGGGATATCCCAGTTTTTATGGGGATTGAAGAAACCTAGAGTCCATCTTTCGGTGTTACAGATTCCAAAAAGGGAAGGGGATTTATCCCTCCCAAATTTTAAACTTTACCATCACACAGCTCAACTGAGAACAGTATTTTATTGGCTGAGTCAGACTTACTCAGCCAAGTGGAAAGCCTTGGAACTAAAAAAGGAATCTCTTGGAAATGTGAAATTCATCCTTCTTGGCTGGAGAGAGGGAGGGACTCCTTCCCCGCCATTAGGAGAACCCATACTCCATTCCATCTTTGAATGTCTGGTTCAGAATATTGAAAGATGGGAGGGCCCGAGAGTGGAGGTACCTTTTGCTTTCAGTGCCTTATGTGGATGACTTTCTCCCTACCAGGTGAGATGCTGGATTCAAGAGGTGGGAGATGGGGAACCTGCATCTTATATGGCACTTCATGGAGGAAGGGGAGATTAGATCACTTCCAAACCTGGTTCAACATTATGGTATTCCCTGGCAGGATATATTTAGATATTTCCAAGTCAGAGATTATATTAAAAAACTTCAAACACACCTGACTAAGGAGACTCCCCCTCCCACCCCAGATTGCTTATATACTGAAGAAAACAGTAGAAGGGGACCCTCCCACAACACACATTATTTCCTACTTATATCGGGCCTAGCTCTCTTGGAGGGGTGATTCGGCCCTCTCTGTTAGGAAGGCATGGGAGCGGGACTTGGGAATACAGATATCAGATGAGAGTTGGATATGGACTCAAAGAAGGATACATTGGGGCTTAACAATGATTAGCTGGTGGGAGTTTTCCTGGAAGATTTTTATTAGGTATTTTTGAACTCCAGCAGTCAAGGGGAAGTACCGGGGAGAGGAATGCCTGAGTTGTTGGAGAGGATGTGGTCATTCTCCGGCAGCCTTAGGACACATACCGTGGGATTGCCTTAAATTTACCCCTTTTATTCAGGACTTACAACGGTCCTTACAGGCAATATTGGACCCAGAGCTACAGATTACCTCAAGGTTTTATTTCCTCCTGGACTTGCCAAAGAAATTTAGAAATGTTAACATAAGTACATTTTAAAAAATATCTTTCTTGGTGGCCCAGAAGGTGATAACAAAACTTTGGCTATTTCCCATACCGGTTACAATCCAAATGTGGCACGACCTTATGATAGCCATATACAGAACAGAGGCCCTAACAGCAGCTATAGATAAAAAGATCACAAAATTTGAAATTTTCTGGAGACGTTGGGTCCTTTATATGTCTCTGGAAAGACTGGAATTTGTACCTTGATGTAAAAAGCTATAAGGCAAGAGCCTCAGAATGGAATTTGGGGGGAGTGGTTTTCCTTGAACCGAGACACTTTGTTGGATCCTTTGACTAAGAAAAACTGATATGAAATATATGTAAGATCTATATCAAATCCCTTTCTTTAATAATCAAAAGTAAATGTATAATCTACATCTGGGGCTTCTGTGAACATAAGTAATTAATTTGTTATTAGAACTGAGAATGGTATGTCTGTTTGTTTGTATTATATACATATAAAATTCTTAAATAAAGAAAGTTTAAAAACCAAAAAAAACAAATCCCAACACAAATAACCACTCAAAAATAGGACATGGCACCATAAAAGAGTGGTGGGGGGGCCACGTTTGGAAAGTTATGTTCACTAACACAAGGAGCTTATCAAATAAAATAGCTGATCTCACGGCTATTGTTGCCGAAGCTGATGTAGACTGGGTCACCATCACCAAAACCTGGTTAAACAGTAACCATGACTGCGAGATGACTATCCCAGCACTGAGCGGGGGTGGCAGTGTATATAAAGGAAGGCATAAAAGCAACTATAAACCAAAATTACAACACAGAAACTGAGTCACTCTGGCTCACTCTAGAGGCCTGAAATGGAGCAGTAACTCAGGTAGGGGTGTTTTACCAACCACTGGAGACAGGGTTAGAGGGAGACCAGGAAATACTAGAAACCATTCACAAAATGAGTGATAAAGGGGAAGTAATAGTGATGGGGGATTTTGCTTTACCCGACGTAAATTGGGGTACCCATACAGCAAGTTCAGCTAGAAGCAAAGACTTTTGAGGCTCTGCATTAGATATCGGCATAAAAGGCTCAGAAAGGACCCAAAAGGGAGGAGGCTGTCCTTGACCTGTTGCTTACAAATGAGGACAATGTCTCGGAGGAGGTAGCGGTGAGAAGCCACCTGGGGTCTAGTGACCACTGCAAGGTGTGGTTTAATGTCTGCACAAAAACAGAAATTAAGCACTCAAAAACTAAAGTCAAGGACTTTAGACATGTAGATTTCACAAAAATGAAGGAAGACCTTAAAGAGAGACTTACAAATATTGTATGGGGCAGGGGTGTTGAAGACTGCTGGGTACAACTCAAAATGGCTATACTACATGTGGCTAATCACTGCATTAAAAGGGTGAGCAAAGCTCTGCCGGCCCAGTGGCGCTGAGGGTTGAGGCACTGGACGCCTTACCTCATGGCACACATGTTACCCGGGTTCAGGAACGAGCCCGGGTCATCGGAGGTCGGCAGTGGGGTGGAGGGAGGAGATGGATAGAGCTGTCGGCAGGCAGGCTCTCCTCTATGGGGAGGTGATGCGGCATCCCTCAGCCAATGGTGGCCCCTGGTGGAGGCCAGGGGTGTCACGGGCTTAGAGGGTGCGGGGCACTAGACCATGGTGTGGGGGAAGGGGGTCGTGACTGGATCTCTAGGCACATGCGTGCCTCCATGTGCATGTGCTCCTACTCCTGGGGCCCCTGGAAGGAAAAAAACGGAGGAAGAAAATGACAGCAGGATGATGACCGACTCCCCACAAGCTCTGCTCCCAAGCCAGGCATAAGTTAAGCGCTGGCTGTTCTGGGTGGCGGGGCTGGGGGGGTCAGTCAGATGGGGGCTGACCGGAAGAGCATTAAAAAAAAAAAGGGCGAGCAAAGTAAGAAAAAGAAAACTACTCTGGTTTTCTAAGGAGGTAGCCACCGAAGTCAGGGAGAAAAGGGTTGCTTTCAGAAAATACAAAATTAAAAAACTGGATCCGGCAAGGACATGGAAGACTACAAAGTAAAACAAAGGGACACAAACAAGGAAATCAGAACAGCAAAGGCAGCAACAGAGGAAAGGATAGCCAAAGAAGTCAAAAAGGGGGACAAAACCGTCTACAGATATATGTGAAAAGAGAAGGAAAACCAGGGGTATTGTCAGATTTACAAAGGAAGATGAAGGTGACACTAAGGATGATAATGACAAAGTGGAAATCCTAAACAGATATTTCTGCTCAGTATTCACCAAGGAGTAGGATGGCTGCGGACCAACCATTGCAGGAGGCAATAAAGGAAGCGACGAAGTATACTCAGGTCCAATTATAGAGGAAGAAGTCCTTAAGGTACTGGAGAAGATAAATACAAACAAGGCCGTGGGACCAGACAAAATATATTGTAGGTTACTAAGAGAACTGAGGGAGGAATTTGTGGCTTCACTGGCTGAACTCTTTATCATTTGAACTGGGTGAGGTCCCACAAGACTGGAAAAAAGCCAGTTGTTCCTTTACGCAAAAGCGGAAAAAGGGAGAGTGCAAGCAAATACAGACCGATGAGCCTCACCTCAATTGTGGGTAAAATAATGGAAACCCTTCTCAAAGAGAGGATAGTATCCTTTCTCGAGGACAATGGCAAATTAGACACAAGACAGCATGGCTTTACAACATCAAAGTCCTGCCAAACTAATCTAATTGACTGTTTTTTTCAACTGGGTGACAAAAATAGTAGACTAGGAAGTTGCTGTGGACATAGTATATCTATACTTCAGCAAGGCCTTTGACTCAGTTCCACATAGAAGGCTCCTAAACAAGTTAGACAGCATGGGAGTAGGGCATAAAGTGGTACACTGGGTACGGAGTTGGCTTACTGGAAGGACCCAGAGGGCACTAGTGAATGGCTCACTTTTAGAGGAAAGGGATGCCGCATCACAACCCCAGAGAGGAGAGCCTGCCTGCCAGATTGAGGCAGTCCAGAGAAGGGCAACCAAAATGGTGCAGGGACTGCATCAGAAAACATATGAGGACAGATTAAAGGAGCTCAGTATGTATACCCTAGAGCAAAGGAGGGAAGGAGGGAAAGAGGTGATATGATAGAAACATTCAAACACCTTAAGAGCATTAACAAGGTGAAAGAGTCGAACATGTTTCAATATAAGAAAAATAGCAGGACAAGAGGACACAGCATGAGATTAGAGGGAGGCCGATTAAGGGGTAATGTGAGGAAGTTATTTTTCACGGAAAGGGTGGTGGATACATGGAACGGCCTACCTCAGGAAGTGGTGGCTATGAATACAGTGCAGGGCTTCAAACAGGCATGGGATAGGCATAAGGGAGAAATACATGAGTATAAATAGATAGGCCATTGACAGAGCAAAGGCCAATGGCACATTTATAAGGTAGAAAAAGAAATGGGCAGACTGGATGGACCTTGCGGTCCTTATCTGCCATCAATGTCTATGTTTCATAACTAGTGGAGTGCCACAGGGTTCAGTACTTAGACTGATCCTAATCAGTGTTTTTATCAGCAACATTTCTGATGGACCAGAGGGTAAGCTGAGTCTGTTCGCAGATGACACAAAGACAGGCAACAGGGTAGACACTCCAGGCGGGGTCGAGAAGATGAAGACTGAGCTTAAGTCTCTGGAAGTATGGTCAGAAACTTGACAACAGAATTTTAATGCTAAAAAGTGCAAGATCATGCACATTGGAAAGACTAATCCAGGAGAGGAGCACTACCTAGGAGGAGAAAAACTGGAATCCTCAAAACAGGAAAACAATCTGGGAATGATTATAACAGATGGCCTGAAAATGTCCAAGCAAAGTGAGAAAGCAGCATTGCAAGTAAATGGTATGTTGGGATGCATAGGCAGGGGGATTACCAGCAGAAAAAGAGAGGTCATCTTACCACTCTATAGATCACTGGTGAGGCCACACCTGGACTACTGCATCTAGGTCTGGAGACCGCACCTTAAAAAAGACTTTAACGGACTAGAAAGAGTGCAGAGGAGAGCTACAAAAATAATACATGGACTGCACAACAAATCTTATGATGAGCATCTGCATGGCTTAAATATGTACTCCCTGGAGCAGCAGAGAGAGAGGGGAGACATGATCAAAACATTCAAATTCCTAAAAGGAATAAACAAGGTACAGGTTCAGGACCTGTTCCACATCAAAAAGCACTCTAGAACCAGGGGGCACAACATGAAGCTAGAGGGGGGGCATATTTAGAGGAAACACATGCAAATTATTTTTTACCGAGAGAGTAATTGATGCATGGAACTGCCTACTACAGGAGGTGGTTGCAGCAAAAACAGTGAGAACTTCCAAAAACACATGGGATAGACACATAGGCACCATAACACTGAATAGCAGGTAAGGGAAGGGGTAGATTTATGGGCAGACTAGATGGGCCTTATGGTCCCCTTCTGCCATCTCTTTCTATGTTTCTATTTTGGAGTTCCCACCAGGTGGCTGATAGCTTGCTTGCAGCTAGAAAGCCTTCTGCAAGACACACCCATTCTTTGAATGGAAGCGCTTCTCCATATGGTATTCTTCCTGTTCAGTGGAGCCATGTACATGTCCTGTGAATGTGGTACTGGACTACCTTCTGTCCCTTTCCAACTCCTGTCTCCACCACTTGTCCATTAAGATGCACTTGACTGCTGTTTCAGACTTTCATGCTTCTATTGATTGGAGCATGGTGGCACAACTAGAGGTGTCCTGTATGTTTTTGAAGGGTATTCTGCACTTATGTCCCATGACTCGTAAACCAGTTCCACCTTGGGACCTCAACTGAATTCTGGAAAAATTGACCTTGATTCCATTTGAAAATTAAAAAAGTGTAGATTCCCAACTGATGAGGGGGCCACCATGCTTCCGGTGGTCAGGCGAATGATGAGAGTAAGAACCCCTTAATGGAATAAAAACTAAGTAAGAAAACTGAATCGACTTGAAAAAGTTGCAGGCTTTCAAGCAGTTTAGTGGAGGGAGCATTGGTACTATAACTGTTTTTGGTTTTGACCACACACCAGGTGCACCCCTGTAAACATTTTTAAAAAATAAAGAAAATTGTAAAAGAAATGTCATAAACTCTTTGTGTATTAGACAGGGTTGAGCTTGCTAAACCGTTAACATTGCTTGGCTCCATTTGAGCCTCCTGTGGCCTGTGAGGTTTGTTTCCTTTCATGGAAAATGCTCTGCGATCGCCATAACAGCTGCTCATAGGATTTCTGAGCTCCGGGCTCTGATGCATGAGTCTCCTTATTTGATTTTCCACCAGGACAGGGTGTCATTATGCATCATGCCCACTTTCTATGAAAACCGGTGCCTGATTTCACATTGAATCATACAATACACCTTCTTGTGTATTATCCAGAGCATTCTAACAATGGTGAGGCACTGCTTCATTTACTTCATGTACACAGAACACTACATTTCTATCTTGATTGCACCAAGAACTGCAGAAAGGCCTCTTAGGTTTTGGTTTCATTTGCCTCTGGGAAAGAGGATGCCACTGTACCTAAACAGTGCCTGTCCAAATGGCTGGCTAACTGTACTGTGTTCTGTTATAGGAATGCCGGTAAGGAACTTCCTGGTGCTATGCATGGCCACGCTACACATGGTATGGCAACTTCTGTTACTTGCTTTCAGAATGTTCTACAGTTGACATACATGCTGCTGCCACATGGAGCCCTCTGCATACTTTCACTAAGCACTACAGTCTAGATATCTTGTAGACATGCTGGATTTGGTTTTGCAGTGTTTCAAGGCTTTCTGTCTTGATGACATATCAGACTTTGCCATCTACACTAGGTACCTTGTGTACTGCTTGGGAATTATTACAAACGTATGTTCCAATGGAGGAGATATCCTCATTGAAGATGGAACAGTTACTCATCATAACAGCAGATCGAGAGAGAATCTCCTCCACTGGACTACAGTGCACCCCACCCTCATTCCCTCTCTCTCTGTAGTATAAGTTGGCAGGTTTGTCCACTGCCTTGTTTGTAGGTGTCCATAGCTGTCTTATATATACTGTATTTCCAGTCCCCAGTGTCTCCTGATGTGTCTGGTACTGATCTGGCCTCCTGGTTCCTCACGGTAAGGAGCCCTTCAAGCCTATTACCAGTAGAGAACTGTGGAGCAGTGGGGCCTCCCATTATATAGGTGCTGATGTTGCATGTTATCATGGGTGGCCCCCGGCTAGTACACATTTCTGGTGGTTCTGATGCCAATGGCTTATAGTTCCAAAGGTGTGGACCAATGGATGAGATTGTCTCAAAGTTCTACTGTTATGGTAACTGTTCTTTCTGTCACATGTACTCCCATCTCTTGAAGCACCTGCAGCTTTACTGTGGCATCCGTCCTCCAAGGCTAAGGCTTAACAGCTTAATGTTGGTATAAAAATGAGTAAGTTATAACTGGGAAAACGAATGATTATCAAAGAGTAGAATTAAAACATATATACATACACACACACCCACCCCAGGGTGAAACCCACTTTTAAAGCACTCTGCAGTATGCTGCAGCAGACTTATTGAATAAAGCAATGTGATTTCAATGACAGTTAGTCCCTTTTGTCATGCAGAAAACTATGGAATTCAATTCATCCTGGCAGTGTCACATTTTCTTGAATGACAAAATGGACTAATTGCCATTGAAATTACATTGCTTTATTCAGTAGGTCTGCTGCAGCATTCTGCAGAGCCACTACATATATATTATACAACACGGTTATATTAAATGCATGCTGAAAATAGAAAATAGAGTTAAAAATCTATGTTTCGACCTTAGGTCTTCTTCAAGAAATATCTAAAAGAGGAAAAAACAAAGTTAGTGTAGAGGAGAAGTATAATAAGGGATATATAAGTGGGGAAAGAAAAAAAGGGGAAGGTTCAGGGAGAAGAAGTAATAAATGGCAAGATTAAAAGAGAATATGTGAAATAAAAAGGTGATGATGGGAAAAATAAAGCATAACAATCTCATTTCTGACAAAAGACAGAAATAAAGTAGCACAGCAATTGTTGCTGCCAGTACTACAATATTGGAGTTTAACCTATCAACATGTGACAAAAACTACTCTAGATGAGCTAAATAAAGTATATCTTAAGATGGCTAGATTCGTCTCAGATTGTCATCTCAATACCCATCATTACAGCCTTCTGCAAAAGTTAAATTGGGACTCTTTTGAAACCCAGAGAAAGAAATGATTGGGCCAAAAGTGTATGTGGAATATGGAGTGCGAAATATAAATGGAACTCATTATGCATTTAAATCAATAAACAAATACTCTTTGAGAGATATTAAATATAGGGGCCTAAAGAGCCCCATTGTTAAAAACCGATATAGTAAGATGCAAAGGAGGTACTATCTCTCAAAAATATGGAACAAGCTAAATCTAGAGACTAGAAATGCAAGTAATTTGGGACAGTTTAGAAAAGGTTTAGATCAAATGTGGAAAGCAAACTGCTACTGTTTAGGGACTCAGGACAAATTGCTATGAAAGGGGTGTAATCCAAATCTGGGGATTGTTTGTTGTACTGATGTTTTAGCTTTAAGTGTATTTTTGTTGAAATTACTACATTATAAGTGTGATTTTAAGCCATTCTGTGTTTTTGCACATATATTAATTCAGATATTCTATTTAGAAATAGAACCCTAGCTATTGTATGTGATAGCGAAATGTGTCAATTCTGTTTTTTCTATATGTGACAGCTAAAACGTGTTTGATGGTGTACGTTCATGTTAGTCGAATGTTTTTATGAAACTTTGTCAAGATCTGTACTCTTCTTTTTACGAAACCATCTGTTTATACAGGACAACTTTGTATAATACGGCTTTGCAGTCCTGAAAGTTTATCTCCTGTTAAAAAATAAACAGTTTTATCCATCTTTTTATCTGTCATTATAGACATGAATGAGTTAGAGAAGTCCCCAGGTGGGGACTAATTAACAGGGCCTAGTAAGAAGGCTGAAAGGTGACAAATGTGGGGAAGGAGACAGAGATGGAGACTTATGGTGAAAATGAAAAAGAAAGTAAATGTGTACAGATACAAACAGACTTTAGGAAAAACAAGGGGTGGCTGAAAGATATTAGTAGAAAATAAGTCTATAATTTAAACCGGAGGGCTGCTGGGAGCCAAGGCGGATGATCAGCTTGGTTTCCATGTTTTTTTCTATAGTCAGGATCCCAGAAGCCCTGCTGAAGGACACAAATAGAAAGGTCATTGACATTGTGGTCCCCGTAGATAAAGTGGGATACAATGGGTTTATCACAGTCTCCATTCCTGACTGCCCTGTAATGTTCCCTGAAATAGTCAGTCTCTCTGATGTAAATAGCTGCACACTTCCTGCAAAGAATACAATATACCACATTAGTGGAGGTGCATGAGAACTCCTTGGTGATGTGAAAAACACCTGTAGGACCATGAATTTCAGTCACACTAGAAACAAATCTGCAGGTGTAGCAGCGAGTTCTGTTGCAAGGTTTGGTACCTGGTAGGGAGGAACTGTTAGGAGTAGATAGATTGCTTTCTACCTGGAGATGCTGCAGGTTGGGTGACCAGCGGTAGGAGGTAGTAGGTGGTTCTGTAAAGGAAGCACCAGTGCTGGGGTCAGTTTACAAAATAGGAAAGTTACTGGTGATGATCCTATGAAGTGAAGGTGTACTCTGATGGAAAGGAAGCATTAGTAGAATTCGCCATTATTCTTGCATGACAGTTTCCTTCCTGTGGAGGTCAAGGTTACGGGGCATGTTACTGACCTGGGAGAGTGCTCTGTCCACTGTGCTTTTAGGGTATCCCCTGTTGATAAAAAAATTGTGTATTATTTGGGCCTGCTCAGCAAAATCATCCTCCTCATTGCATAACCTGCGAAGTCTAAGAAACTGTGATTAAGGCAGGCCATTCTTTATATGTTTAGGATGGAAGGAACTGTGGAGGAGGAAACTGTGAGAGTCAGTGGGTTTGTAATAAACTGATATCCTCAGACTAGTGTTCTGTACTGACAGTTGGATATCCAGAAAAGGCAGTGTAGAGTAGAATACTTCAACAGTGTATTGAAGGGAAGGATGGGCCGTGGTAAACTTGGCAAGGAAGACTTGGAGGGTCTCCCTGGAGCAGGAGGTGGCCCCAACACAGTTATCTATGTAGCGTTTGTAGAGTTCAGGCACAGTCCCTGTGAATGAAAGCATTCAGGAAGTACAAGGAATCGCAGAAGGAGCAGGACAGAGAACTGTATCAGTTAAAGCAAAAGGAGGCTGGGAAGGCAGTCAGAACAGCAAAGGCCCAAACCGAGGAAAAGATAGCCAACTCAGTTAAGAAGGGGGATAAAACCTTTTATAGGTACATCAGGGAGCAAAGGAATACCAAAGGAGGGATAGTGAGGCTTAAAAGGGAGGGAGGGTGGGCAGAGGAGACTATGAAAAGGCAGAGATACTAAACAAATATTTTGCTCAGTATTTACAAATGAAGAGGAGAGGTACATAAAACAAACAGTGTAACACTCTGGATACAGAAGTTGATACCAGCCCATTTACAGAAGAAAGGGTTCTGAAAGAACTCTTAAAACTGAAGGTGGACAAAGCAATGGGGCCTGATGGGATTCATCCCAGAATTCTAAAGAGCTAAGGGTAGAACTAGTGACACCACTGACTACACTTTTAACAAATCATGGGAGGATGGGGTGGTACCTGAGGACTGGAGGAGGGCAGATGTGATTCCCCTTCACAAAAGTGGGAGCAAGGCAGAAGCAGGAAACTACAGACCTGTTAGTTTAACCTCAGTGATAGGGAAAATGATGAAATCACTTCTGAAGAAAAGAATTGTCGAGTATCTAGAGGCCAGAGGGGCACAGAACCCTAGGCAGCAAGGATTCACAGCGGGAAGGTCATGCCAGACAAATCTGATAGATTTCTTTGACTGGGTGACCAAAGTAGTAGATCAGGGAGGGGCTGTGGACATGGCCTACCTAGACTTTAGCAAGGCATTTGACACAGTCCCACACAAAAGATTAATATACAAGTTAGCCAGCCTGGGAGTGGGTCCCAA
The DNA here is from genome assembly GCA_016271365.2 of Neoceratodus forsteri. Classification (NCBI taxonomy): domain Eukaryota; kingdom Metazoa; phylum Chordata; order Ceratodontiformes; family Ceratodontidae; genus Neoceratodus; species Neoceratodus forsteri. The sequence continues at coordinate 519,532,033 of CM028129.1, read as the reverse complement.
GATAACAGCCTGGGTAAGAATTGGCTGGAGAATAGGACACAGAGAGTAATAGTAAATGGAGTCCACTCAGAAGAAAGGAGGGTTACTAGTGGGTACCCCAGGGTTCAGTATTAGGACCGGTCGTCTTCAATGTCTTTATAAGCGACATTGCAGAAGGACTGGAAGGAAAAGTATGTCTCTTTGCAGATGACACTAAGATCTGCAACAGAGTTGATGCACAGGTGGGGTGGAAAGGATGAGAAGGGACTTGGCAAGGTTAGAGGAATGGTCAAATGTATGGCAGCTTAGATTCAATGCTAAGAAGTGCAAGGTAATGCACCTGGGAAACAAAACCCAGGGGAAGAGTACACAATGGGGGGTGAGATACTAACAACAACAAAAATGGAAAGGGACCTGGGGGTAGTCATATCAGATGACCTAAAGGTGGGCAAGCAATGTGAGAGGGCAGCAAGGAGGGCTGGGGGTTACTGGGATGCATAGGGAGAGGCATCACCAGTAGAAAACAGGAAGTTATTATCCCTCTGTACAGACAGCTGGTGAGACCCCATCTGGAGTACTGTGTGCAGTTCTGGAGACCCAATCTCCATAGAGACATAGACAGGATGGAAGCTGTCCAGAGGAGGGCAACTAAAATGGTGCAGGGTCTGCACCGAAGACATATGAAGAGAGACTTAAGGAGCTTAATATGTATAGCCTCGAGGAAAGGAGGGAGAGGGGGACATGATAGAAACTTTCAAGTACCTCAGGGAATCAACAAAGTCCAAGAGGGTAGCATCTTTCAAAAAAAGAGGTGTGCAAGAACAAGAGGGCACAATTTGAAGATAGAGGGGGAGCGGCTCAGAGGTAATTTAAGGAAGTATTTTTTCACAGAGAGGGTTGTGGATGCATGGAACGGCCTTCCGGAGGAGGTTGTGGAGTCAAAATCAGTGGTGGAATTCAAGCGTGCATGAGACAGTCATAAGGCAATTCTAGGGGGTGGGATTAAGAAGAAGTAGGCTGCTGGTTAACTAGGATCTGCAGCTTATCCAGTAGGTAGGGAAATGGGCAGACTGGGTGGGCCAAGCGGTCCTTATCTGCCATCAAATTCTATGTTTCTATGTTTCTATGTTAATGAGAGAAAAAACTGTTCCTCTACCCAACCCACAAACAGATTAGCAAAGCTGGGACTCACCTTGGTACCCATGGCAACTCCACTGACCTGCTGAAAAAACTTATTAAAAGCATTGAGTGTAAGAACAAGTTCTGCCAGATGAGTTAGTGTGTGCGTGTGGGTGGCCGCTGGTCTTCCCACTTATTCAGGAAATGCTGCAGAGCTGTCAGGCCATCATTGTGGGGGATCACTGCGTAAAGAGATTTGATGTCCATGGTGAAGATGAGCTGATGAAAGCCACTGAATCTGAACCTGTCAAATAACTGGAGAGCATGGTTAGTGTCTTTAACATAGGAGGGCAGGGACTCAATGACTGGTCTCACGAGGCTGTCCAAAATGCAGAGATGTGGGTTGTGGGGCAGGAGCAGGCAGACACAATAGGATGACCAGGGTTACCTGTTCTGTGGATTTTGGGAAGGAGCTATGTATTATAGCTGCACGGTAGTGCAGCTATAGTCAGGGTTGCCTGGCCCCTTCTGTGTTACACCCAAAAGTTTGCACTTAATAACTTTGCAACCATTCAACTGATTTGCCTGAAATATTTAATGCATGGTCTGGAACCATAGATCTCTGGATCTGACAAGTGGCATTATGGTCAGATGTGCAGTTGTGGAGCGACAAAAAGAGTAAAAAAACACACTTTTTGGCTATTTCTTTGCTAGGGGCTACAGCCCAAATGGTTTGTCCATCTGGTCTGAAATTGACAGGAAATATACAGTCTGAGTCACTGTTATGCCTTTTGAAGATTTGATGAAAACATATTTATCCATTGAAAAGTTATTCAAATTTAAAGCTTCCCATTATAGTCGATGGGAACAAATATATGTGCCATGCGAAAGCACCCGGTACTTTAGCAAAAGCACCTTTCACTGTCACAAATGCCCTCAGTAGTGTCATGACCACACTGTCTTGTTTTCAGTTAGCGTGGAAAGAAACAATTAATTAAAATTTACTGCCCCTAGGTAAACACTAACACTTGTGTTTACCGAATCGGGGCCCGAGGAACACAATGCTGGCATCAGTTTTTAAAAATAACACCCAGAGATATGTTTTTCAAGATTGGACCCCCTCTACTGTTGCAAATTGTGAAAGAATGCTGTGACATTTTTGCAAAATTTGTGAAGGTTTTGTGACATTCTTTCACAAATCCTGCGAAACTTTCACAATTTGCAACAGTACTTTCTCCAAAATCATGGTTTCTTTGCCACCTCACTACAATTAAACAGTTAGGCCTTTTGAGCTGAAGTTTGCAGGATGGCATGCCCTTGCCCCATAGATGTGCCTTTTGATGGTTTGGTGAAAACATTTACACTGGTTTCAGAATTACGGCATTCTAAATTTGAGAAATTTCCCATAGGATAACACCTTGGCACCCATATCTCAAAAAATGTTTGAGATATGGACTTTTCACTCTGGGCAGATTAGTCCAAGGGGACTAGTCATGCATGGAGGTTTCCAAGTCATGATTACAACTGCAGTGGAATTTTTTCATAGTTGTTATGGTTACTGAGATATTGCCAGATTACTGTTACAAGGGTTCCTTTTCATAACTCTAGGGCTGCAGTATGTCTCCGTACTTATGTGTAAGTGGGAGCGCAGGGCCCAGAGGGTCCATGCTACAACACATATGCATAACATTATGCAAAAATGGGCAGCGTGAAGGGAGCACAGGGCCCAGAGGGTCCTGCACTCCCACAACCACATACCAGTTACCTTACACTTTTTCAAAAGGAAGGGAAATTCATTGCAAAAAACTCAGTTAATGCATCAGTTAAGGCTGATAGTAGAGTGAAAAAAGTTTTAAATTTGGATGTAGGATTTTCACCCCTACCACCCACCCCCCACATACACCAACAGGCATCAGGTGTGCCATGGGGTCATCAGGCCTAACTCTCACCCCATTCTCCTGTACTGTACCATGTCAGCTTGTTTACACATGGAATGGGGTGAGGTTAGGCTGAAGACTGTACTACCAATACCTGTTGATGTGTGTGAGAGTGGGGTGGGTGATAGAGTGGGAACCCAACTGAATTTCCAAACTTTGTCACTATAATATCAACCCTAAATGATGCATTAATGGAGTTTTTTTGCAATGACTATATATATATCTAATGCATCATTAGGTTGCAACATCAGCAGGGGATCAACCTAGAGCCGATAAGGATACCACGAAACCCCACTGTATGGAACAGGCATCACAGATGTGTTTTGGTATTTTGAACCCCATTGAATGGGTTAAACATTAGATTTCAAAATGCCAAAACACATCCATGATGCCTGTTCCTGCCTGCACAGTTGTGGTGCAGTGTTACCCTTGTCAACTCTAAGGTTGACTTTCCCTACTTTTGATATTGCAACCCTAATGGTGCATTTACATTTTTTTTGCAATGAATTTCTCTTCTTTTTGAGAAAGTGTAATGTAAGTGGTATGTTGTGGGAGCTCAGGGCCCCCTTCATGCTTCCATGAATACGTAATGTTATCAATTTCTTAAAATGCAGGGCTCTACCGACCCTGTGCAACCATATATCCATAAGTGTAGAGACACTGTAAGGAATCCTCATGTCCCTGTGGGAGTGCAGGGTCCTTCGGGCCCTGTGGTCCCAGCACTGCCTAATGGCATGCACTTCCACTCTCATTTTAGCATAATGGTGTGCATATGTGAGAAAGCGGGCCTTCTGGGACCTGCGTTCCCACTTACACATAAGTATGGAGATATACCACAGGCCTACAGACATGAAGAGGAACCCTTCTAACATAAATTTTTCAATATCTCAGTAACTATAGCAACTATGAAAAAAAGTCCACTGCAGTTGTAATAATGACTTGGAAACCTCCACGCATGCTTAGTCCGCCTAAACCACCAAGAGTGAAAAATCCTCATCTAGAACCATTTTCGAGATACGGGCGCGGAAAGGGACCATAGGCGTTGCAGTGTTATCCTATGGAAAATTTTGCAACTTCAGAGTGCTGTAACTATGGAAGTGGTGACAATCTGTTCACTAAAAGGCACATCGGTAGGGCAAGGGCTTGCTACCCTGCACATTTCAGCCCAAAAGCCCTATCCATTCTTTTGTTATAAAATGGCAAAGAAAAGGGTTGTTTGGGGCTGTTTTATGGTGAAATTTGTGCCAATTGCATGAATGTCCCATTGGTTGACATGGGGAAATTTTGTGTGAAATTGCTTGAAAGTACCCCATGTTAACCAATTGGAGTTTCATGCAATTTTGCGGTAATTGCGCGAACGCTTTCGTGGTGCACATATATTTTTCCCATAGGATAAAATGGGAACTTAAAACTTTAATAACTTTTGAATGGATTAATATTTTTTCACCAAACCTTCAAAATGCACTTCCTTGACCAAGTCCACATATACCCTTTAAATTTTGGACCAGACGGACAAACCATTCAGACTGTGGAGACGAACAAAGAATTTCACAAAGTTCAGGATTTTTCACACTTTTTCATGCTCTGCAGCTCCGCAACTGCAAATCCGACTGGAACCAAATTTTCCAGATCCAGAGATCTATGGGACCACACTACACGTGCAAAATCTCAGTCAAATTGGACAAACAGTTGCAATGATTTTGAAATGCAAAATTTGGGGTTTAAGATAGAAGTTGTTCGCAGCCTAATATACCTTCTTGAGACCACACATATACATCTATATACAGTGTATCTATCTATATATCTATATCTATATATCTATCTGTCTACATATATATATATATATATATATATATATATATATATATATTAGAGGCAAAAACTCTGTTTAATGCATTAGTTAAGGTTGTTCCACAGCAACAAAGTGAGGAAATTAGCCTGTTAGGGTTGAAAGCCCTAATCTCAATTCACCCCCAACACCACACACACACACAGACACACACACATGCAAGTATGGGGAGGACCAAGTCAACACAATCAATGACAGACATCCAGCAGCAGGTGACAGAAATAACAAACAATTGTCTAAATGTACTACGAGACATACCCACCTGACCAGGTACTGCATGCTCAGTGGAGATCAACAGCAAAACTGAGGCCATGTACACCAAACATACACATCCCTGATTGCAGCTACACACAACATACCACACTTTATAGTTGCATGGCCTTACCTACCGATGCCCCACACCACACCACAACTGGTACTGTGCCATTAGTCAATATAAATGCTGAAGGTGCATGATGACAGTTGTAGAAAGGTTTTAACACTAGTGAGTATACATTAATTAAGAGAAGTACATAAATTAACTACAAGACACTAGCATGCTCAAGATAAAAGTAGTGTTACATTTAGTATGTGATTTACATAGTAATACATTTACTGCAACAGTTGACTCAAGATAGAGAGGCTGATGTAAATGTATGGAAAAGCATTGTCTGTTCAATGCTGTGAAATTCGTACTGCCAGTATCAGATGCATTCTTACTGATGAAGGTGTACTGCTGATGTACATACATAGACCTTCAGTGTGTTTCATTACTAAAGATGCAGTAAATATTCTTGGTAAGAAACAATGTAATTGCATGGATCAGGCCAAGCAACTTTTAAATATCATAGCGCTACTGAGCCAACAATGACGTACCTGTAACGGAGATGTACATAGGATAGATTTTCCTGTAGGCACTTACTGAGTATGTTGTACCTGATAAAGACAATCTCATTGCATCTGTGATGACTAACTTATTCAAATAGTAATACATTTACTATTGTTGCAATGAGTGATCTATGCCACTTATGGACACAGTGTAATTTTTTTTAACAGTTGTTTCATACTCAGGCAGTATGCCTAGTGTTTGGGTTTACCACACTTCTGTCACTGATGTTATCAAACTTAATCTGGTTCAAGGTCAGTTGGCATTCATCTGTATCCCTTTCCCCCGGGTTGTGCCTGAAAATAGGCAGGATTTGTCTAGTGCACTTACCCGGTCAACAAAAGCTAAATAAATAAATAAATAAAATAAAGTGATAGCTATGTTAATTGTGGTACAATAGGAATCAAGTAGGTATAGTGTAGATATAAACAGAATGTCTTTTAGTATTGATTTAACTCACAATGGGGTAAGTGTACTACGACAGCAGGGGTTATTCTCTATCACTGACTGTCAGTTATAATCACACTAAGGTTTCGATGACTGTAATGATCAAGTTACACTGTTCATCTTCATGAGTTCATATTCACAGCCATTCTCCAGTAACTAGACAGTGTATGGTGTAACTGGGTGGGACACTGTGCTGCAAAGCTGCTGCAGTGCCTAGCAGAGGGAGAGTATCTACTCAGAAAGACAATTAAGCAATAAGGCATGACCAACAGTTATGTTAAATGGTCTGTTAATCACCCTGTAGGGGTTTAATGTTGAATGTTTGAGGAGGGAGAGAGGGGATATGATAGAGACATACAAGTATCTTACAGGGAGGAACAGGGTGCAGGAAAACACTATTTTTAAGCGAAAAAGATGTTTCAGGACTAGAGGGCATGGGATGAAGTTGGAGGGAGGACGATTCAGAGGAAACATGAGAAAGAATTTCTTCACAGAACGGGTGGTGGACAAGTGGAACACCCTGTCAGAGGAAGTGGTGGGGGCTGAAACAATCACGGGATTTAAGAATGCATGGGATAGACATAAAGGAATTCTAGAGGTCAGGGGTAAGGGGAAATAGACTTCTAGGAAAACAAACTGAACTTACAAGCTCAAATGGGCAGACTAGGTGGGCCATAGGCCCTTATCTGCCGACACTGTCTATGTATCTATGTACCTATGTATCTATGTATGAGGCATAGCCGAGTGCCACATGTCGCTAGACAGTGATAAACTGACCATTAACATAATACCTGGGAGTGGCTTATTGCTATCATAATAATACTGTTTTTTAAACAACATTAAACCATGTTCATCATATGGTTAGGCTCTACATGTATGTTAATAAAACTAAACATAAGGCTGTTACAATGTTTACAGTCAATTAGAAAGCTGCATTTCTCAAACCCTTGTTATAATCAGAGATATTATACCTGTACAACTCCTTGGTTTTGCTGAACTCTGTTGCTCAGGTGGCCCACCACATGTGGTGTGGACTGGTGTGGGGCATCAGTAGGTAAGGCCATGCAACTACTAAGTGTGGTATGTTGTGTGCAGCTGCAATCAGCGATGTGTACGTTTGGTGTACATGGCCTCAGTTTTGCTGTTGATCTCCACTGAGCATGCAGTACCTGGTCAGGTGGGTGGGGATGTCTCGTAGTACATTTAGACAATTGTTTGTTATTTCCATCACCTGCTGCTGGATGTCTGTCATTGGTTGTGTTGACTTGGCCCATACTTGCATATGTGTGTGTGTGTGTGTGTGTGTGTGTGGTTCTGGGGGGGTGAATTCGGAGTTAGGGTTTCCAACCCTAACAGCGAATTTCCTCACTTTTGATGCTAATGGAACAACCCTAACTAATGCATTAAACAGAGTTTTGCCTCTAATTTCCTTCTTTTTGAGAATGATAACGAGAAATAGTGAATGTAATGCTGACAGCGGGGCCCATACATGATGTCTTGTAATAGTAACAGGAAGAGTGCTGTAAACAGAAGCGCTAACAGTGGCGCACATGGTAACGTGAGCGCAAATGACAACAGAAAGGGCAACGCACACGGTGGCATAGACGGGAATGGTCTGCCACATGATGTGTTGTCACATAGTAACATGGTGCCTGCAAACAGAAATGTCAATGGGCATGGTGACACAAAGTGAAACAGTAAGAGAAACAGTACTGTAGACACAAATGGCAAAAAATAACAGAAACACAAGCGCAAATGAAAATGCAAAGGATAACACACATAGGGCCCCATGCTCGACGCGTAATGCGGCAACAGGAAGTGGGTAAAACCCTGCACTCCGCACATGATGTCTTGTGGCATAGTGCAGAACAGCAATGCAAACAGGCGCTAACAGTGGCGCACATAGTATATAACACAAAATGACAACAGAAAGGAGCAGCACATGGTGGCATAGACGGGAATGGTCTGCCACGTGATGTGTTGTCACATAGTAACATGGTGACGCAAAGTGAAACAGAAAGAGAAACAGCAATGTAGACACAAATGGCAAAAAATAACAGAAACACAAGCGCAAATGAAAACGCAAAGGATAACGGACATAGGGCTCCGCGCTACCAGAACGTAATGCAGCAGCGGGAGCGCGGGGCCCAAAGGGCCGCACACTCCCACCACATGATGTCTTGTGGCATAGTAACAGGAACAGCAACGCAAACAGAAGCACTAACAGTGGTGCACAAAGTAACGCAAGCGCTAATGAGAACAGAAAGGGTAACGAACATGGTGGCACAGACAGGAGCGGTGTGCCACGTGATGTCTTGTCACATAGTAACATGGTGCCTGCAAATGGAAATGTCAATGGGCATGGTGACGCAAAGTGAAATAGAAGAGAAACAGTGCAGTGAACACAAATGGCAAAAATAACAGAAGCATAGCGCAAATGAAAGCATAAAGGATGGCGCTGCGTGGTGGCGTGAACATCAACGGTAAGTGAAACAGGCATGGAACTGCAAGCAGAAAGGGCAATGGTAACAGTAATGTAAGCACACAGACTGGTTTTCCCCAAAAGCTTAATAGAGAAAGACAGTGAGTACAAAGAATGTAAGCATAATAATGGGTATCGGAGCAGAAAATGAGGACTTGGAATACTAAATAGGTTATATCTCATGAACCGTACAACATAGAAAAAAAATTTAAACGTTGTATGATTTATGACTGTCCTGGCTAGTTTTGTACTGAGCCCCCAGTTTGGGGCTAAGGGTTTTTGTGACGAAAAGTCAGTATCTCGCACCATTTCCGAGATACGGGCCCTGAAAGACGCGGCGAACGCCGTAATGTTATCCTATGGGAAAAAAAGAGAAGTTCTGAGCGCCATAACTTTGCCTCCCTGTAATATTTTTTTCACCAAACCACTGAAAGGCACATCTGTGGGCTGTTGGCTGTCTTCTCTCCAAATTTCAGGAAAAAAGACCAAACCGTTATTTTGCAGCAGGGTGCCAAAGGATTCCTGTATTGCGGCGGGCGCCGTAATGTTATCCTATGGGAAAAAATGTCAACTTTGGAGTGCCATAACTTTGCTGCCATGTAATATTTTTTCAATACAATACTGAAAGGCATATCTGTGAGATGTCAGCTGCGTTCCCTCCAAATTTCAGCCCAAAACTCCCAACCGTTCTTTTGCAGTGCAGTGCCAAAGAATTGCTGTCATTTTCCCACAGACTAGAAAATTACTGTCACAATTTGCGAAAGCTTTCACAAACATTTGCAACACTTTCATGAGCATGAAAGTACTTTGAAATACTTTTTCAGAAATCTGAAAAACATATTTCTGGGTTGTTTTACCAAAATAAAGACATGGCTAGCATCCTCAGGGTCCGACTAGGTGAATACAAAAAGAATTAGGTTGCTAGAGGTCCCAAATTTAAATGCCAAGCATTTTCTAATCACCAACTGAAAACAAAATGGCCGATTTGCAAATAACAGGCCCATTGCGGTAAAAATGCATTTTGAAAGTATTGAACTTTTGTTAACTTTTCCCATTGATTTATAATGGGAAATTGTTTTGAATAACTTTTGAACCGTTTAATATTTTTTCACCAAATTTTCAAAAGGCACATCGGGGACCCAGGCCACACGTTCCATGAAGATTTTGGGCCAGTCGCGCAAACCATGTGACCTGTACACGCGACCGTAGAATTCCAGAAAAAGCGTAAATGCGCGCACAAATCACGCTTAATAACTCCGCAGCCGTGTATCCGACTGGTGCAAAACTTGGCAGATGCCAAGGTCTATGGTTCTTGATTATGTATTCCAAATTTCAGCCAAATCTGTCAAACGGTTGCAAAGTTATTAAGGTGCAAAGTTTTGGGGTTTAACATAGAAATGGCTCTTCAACCCTAACTATGGTAGCACTACCGTGCTACTATAACATATATATATATATATATATATATATAGATAAACCACTCTGAGGTGTGTGGTCACACTTGGATATACGCACGACTTTGTGTGTGTTGTACATACTAGGCCACGGCACAGATCAGCTTCTATCATTTTGATTATGGGCGTGTAATTTAACTCATATATAGACCCCAGTGACCTACCCACCTGGATACCCAATTACGTAAAGCACCTGGTCACCACCTTCAACCCCCATGTCCCTTCCCCACCCACCTGGAAGGCAGATCAACTCTGACTTACTAAGGTTCATTTTATATCCTGAAAATTGAGCAAATATATCAATTAAATTTAACAGTGGAGGCATTGATATCTGCGGATCCCATATAAATAACAGCATATCATGTGTGTATAGGGTACTTTTATGCTTAATTCCTGACACCCCCTCCACCCCCTTAATTTCCCCGCACTGCCAGATCGTCACAGCTAGTGGCTCCAATGCAACTGCAAACAACAGGGGGGAGAGGGAACACCCCTGACTCGTTCCCCTAGCCAGATCAAACGTATTTGAGAGTGCGCCATTCACCAATATCTGTGCCCTGGGGATTTGTACATTGCCCAAACCAATCCAACAAATGTATCACCCAGACCAATCCGGGTCAGCACCTCAAACAAATAACCCCATTCCACCCAGTCAAATGCTTTTTCCACATCCATAGATATATTGTCGGTGTCTTCTGTTGACCGGTTTGTCCTCCAGACTACATTCATCAGATGGTGAACATTATGGTATGAAAGGTGCTCCTTAATAAGCCCAACTTGGTCCAGGTGAATAAGGTCCGGCAATACCTGCTCCAATCTAGAGGCCAGAACTTTTCCTACGATGTTTAAGTCACAGTTCAGCAGAGATAGACCTGAATGAGGCACGCTCAGCCAGGTCCTTTCCCAATTTGGGATTAAGGCAGATGACAGCAACAAAACACGAGGCAGGGAGTGAACCGCCCCTCCCGCTTTGATTGTTTAAAGACCTCACACAGGGGTCCTGCAAGCTGATTCACCATACATTTATAATACTCCACTGTGAAGCCATCAGGCCCACTAGCCTTACCCGCCTTCAAACCCTGAATAGGTCGACATACCTCAGCTCTAGTAATAGGTTTATTAAGCCTGGCCCTCTTTTTCTTCAACACCTCTGGCAGCGTCAGACAGTCCAAAAAACCTTTGGCCAGATCCAACTTGCTCCCACATTCTGCCCAATAGAGATGCAGATAGAAACCCCGAAAGCGTTGCCTAACCTTCGGCTTGTCCTGGAGAAAAGTTCCCCCTCATCTCTAATACCAGGGATCAAAGTGGGACCCCTCCCCTGCATCAAGCATACCAAAAAAGGCATGGGTTTGTTCCCCCATTCAAACAATTGTTTCTTACAAACCATCCACAACTTACACGTCTGCGCCCTTAACAGTGCGTTCAAGCTTTTCCTGGTGATATCCAGCAAGGCTCTGACTTCCCCAGCTTCTCCTCCCACCACCCTCTGTTCCAGATCCTTAAGGCGGGACTCTAGTTCTAGTCTTTTTTGCTGCCTACTTTTCTTAAAATGGACAAAATAACTAATGATAACGCCCCTCATGTACGCCTTCCCAGTATCCCATATTGTGGCTGTAGAGGTAGGGGAGCCTGCATTAGTCACCATAGAAGACTTCCACTGCTTTCCAAATACTTCTTGAATTCTTTATCACCCAACATGTATGTGGGGAATTTCCATGGGGACGGGCCTTCCCGCTGCTCATTAACAGAGACCACTAGGATGACCATAGCATGGTTTATGTATGGGACTACTGTATGTTTAATATTCTGCACCCACATGTACCAGGCCTGAGGCAAATATATAGAATCAGTTATGGAATTTCTGCACCAAAATTTTGAACATGGGCTTTTTGGGACCCCACCTCCTAAACACTGTCACTGTCATCTTGTTAATCGGACCCCTGATTTCACAGTCACTGCGTGGAATTACCTTTCAGGACCAAATAATGAAAAGACAGTGCCAGTATTCAAGAGGTGAGGTCCCAAAAACCCCATGTTCAAAATTTGGTGAAAAAATTTAAAAAAATTACTGTGTTATGAGCGTGCATTGCACACTTTCTATGCATGCTCATAACTTTGCCAGTTTTTTATATTTCACTCCAAAGTTTCAACATTGCCATTTTTCACACCACCTAATGAACAGTACAGGTCTCATTCTTCACATCCTGCCCAAAACATGTTTTCCCACCTGTGACCCAGAATGGCACAGTCACTGTGCAAAATCACATTTTGGGACCAAAGAACAAAATGAGAGTAGCAGTGTTCATGAGGTGGATTTCCAAGAAGCCATGTTGAAAATTTGGTGAAAAAATTCCTAAAAATTACCGCGTTACAAGCATGCGTTGCGCAGTTTCTACGCATGCTCGTAACTTTACCAGTTTTTAATACTTTCACTCCAAATTTTTAACTTTACCATTTATTCACACCACCTCATGAACAGTACAGCTCTCATTCTTCACATCCTGCCCAAAACTTGTTTTCGTACCTGTGGCGTAGAATGGTGCAGTCACTGTGCAAAATCACCTTTTGGGACCAATGAACAAAATGACAGTAGCACTGTTCATGAGGTGGAGTTCCAAAAAGCCTGAGTGTGCATTGCGCAGTTTTTACACACACCTGTAACCACCAGTTTTTTATATTTTCACTCCAAATTTTCAACATTGCCATTTTTTTGCACCACATCATGAACAGTACAGCTGTTATTGTTCACATCCAGTATCAAACATTTTTTCACACCTGTGGTGCACAGTAGCACCATCACTGTGCAAAATCACCATTTGGGACCAAAGAGCAAAAGGACAGTAGCAGTTTTCATGAGGTGGGGTTCCAAAAAGGACTTGTTGAAAACAGTTCTCCCTGCCCTAATGAGTATATAAATAAACTATGTGAAAAAGTAATGAAATTCATTGCAAAACTTTGTTAATGCACCATTAGGGTTGGACTGTCAAAAGTAGGGAAATACAACCTTAGGGTTCCCAAGCCTAACATCCCACTCCCACTGTGCATGCAGGAACAGGCATGAGGGGAACTTAAAGCTCCCAACCTCTACACCCAACCCCTTCCCTCGGCTTCCAACCTTAATACCCCACCCACACCGTGCATGCAGGAACAGCTGTGACAGGTGTGCCTTGGCATTTCCAACCCTAATGCTCACCCCATTGTGTGATTCTGTAACCATGTTACCTTACTTAGTCTTGGAATGGGATTAGCATTAGGGTTGGAAATACCAAGACACACCCATCACGGCTGTTTCTTCATGCATGGTGGGGGTGGGGTATTAGGGTTGGAAGCCAAAGGAGGGGGTGGGGTGTAGGGGTTGGGAACTTTAAGTTCCCCTCATGCCTGTTCCTGCATGCACAGTGGGAGTGGGGTGTTAGGCTTGTGTACCCTATGGTCATATTTTTCTACTTTTGACAGTCCAACCCTAATGGTGTATTAATGACGTTTTTGTAATGAAGATAGATAGATAGAGCTGTATATCCAGAGACAGAGAGAGAGAGAGAGAGAGAGAACCAGTGCTGTGAGTTGCCAAGCAGTGGCCACTCATTGCCAATGACTCTTTGATATCTTTGGCAAGCAATCTGAACATGATGGTAGCCACTTAAGTTCAGGGGGTGGTGGTGATTGCAAGCTATGAATAAACACTGAGTGTGGGATAGTGCTAAAAATAATACAACAGAACAGCACTCATAAAACTGATTTAGGTACTAGCCTACAAACGTATTACTTTATGAATGAAAAATGACAGAGATCCATAGTGAGAGAGAGAGAGAGAGAGAGAGAGAGAGAGAGTGTGTGTGTGTGAGAGTTTGATGATGATGGGGATCCAGGTCAGATAAAGCTAGTAAGACGAGTGATAGATATCAAGTCTGTGTAAATAATTTTATTTTGAGAGTTAGGATTTAATAGTTACGTGCCTGCAAAGTTGTTCTATAATGCGAAAGGAAGCCTCATATGTCATGACAGAATTATGTCAGAAGTCAGCTGTTCTGATGATGGCATTTCTTCTGAAGCTGTTAAGAAGAAGTTGCTGATTTGGAACAGCTGATCCTCTGACAACATCATGAACTTGCAAATCTTGCAGTATGCGTATTAATCAGTGCATCCGCATTGTTATCTAGCGTGTGAAGCCCAAGTATGCTTACCGTAAGTATTGTCAGGGGACTCTGGCTTCATTGTGCAGCAGAGCAGTTGATATTTTTAACTTCTCAGCATCCGCATCTAGCGGTCTCATCAGGCAGCTCATTCTGAGGTCAGAAAACTAAAAGAATCACAGCAGAGACAGGTTTCAGACACATTTTAATTAGAACACTGTGCAAAAAAAGTGAACCGAAAACCACATGCTTTAACTAACTTTAACGGATTCGTGAACGCACATAGCCCTCGATAAACAGGAAGTCCAATACAGATGTAAAGCAATGTGGAGGGAACAGAGAGCAGAAAACACAGAAGCAGACATATTTACTGTGGCTGTACAACACAGGTACACTTTTGTAAAAATAAAATGAAAAATGCATCGGATCTTAAAAATTCGGGCAGATTTGTAAATCAGAAGTCAGACTGCACAGGTACAGGAAAAAAACATCTTGGTTAACTAGTACTGCTGCTTTAATAATATTATGGTTATCAAATAAAATGAGGGCAGATGGTGAATCAGAAATATGTAGATTCTGAAGGTAACTTTTACTGCTGCAGGCAGCCAAGTTCATTGGGGAGGTTGTGGAGATCTGACCACTCCAGATAAAGTGATACAGCAAAAGCAGACTTTACAGACTTAAAAGTGTGTGTTTGGCAGTGCCAAATATTTGGTTTGCCAGAAGTAGTGTTTTCAAGTCTTGCTCCTAAAATTAGCAGATTAACAGTGCAAATCACTTTGTCAGAGCCTGCAAGGTCAGATCATCATAGTGTCAGAGGGGAAACGAAATAATGAGATTTGCAACTGCCCCACTGAAAAATATTGTGGCTCTCTATTTTAGAGTAAGATGCACACTGAACTGAGTTTTTTTCATAATTTTTTTATCCTTCCTCTCCTATCCACTTGGCTATTCCTAGTCCCTTCACCGACAGTCCCTAGGACTTAACCCCATCTACTTAACATACAGCAGAGGGTGAGTAGCTGCCCAATAGGTGGTATGGAGCCTGTGGGGTCATTGATATCATTCTGCTTTGCACAGGAGCTTTTTCTCCCATTTCTTCCTGATCTGGGGATGGCATGCTTGCAAAAGTGCACATGTACAGCCCAAAGACACTAAATTCCTCGGTTCCTATGCCTGCCTGATGAACTACTGCCACAGCACGTAGCCTCCACTAGGTGGCAACCGAGCGTGGTGCATGCTGTCTCCCCCACCCCAAAGGAGGGGAGCTGTCTATGAATACTTGATTCTCCTTTCACCTGGCTGGCTCCCAAGTGACCCTGGTCCATTCCTGAACCTGTGATGCTGGTGTGGCAGGAGGTTTAGTGTCTAGGGCCTCAACCGTCCTTACCACGGGGTCAGACATTGCATTGCATTGTTATTAGCAATGCCATTCAATGTGCATCTTACTCTAAAATAAAGAGTTAGCACTTTGGAAAGCTCTTTGAGTAGCCTGGGGATTGGCTGGGGAGATCTCATAAGATCTCAAAGTCTCATCAGATATGTTAAGTCGAATACCTTGAATATGCTTAGTATTTGAGGCATTTGGTGGCTGAGTCAAATTCAACACACATCTTTATTGGTGGTATTTTTATTTTTTCAGTATTTTTTATTTAAATTAAGTTTTTTGTTTCATTTTGTTCTGTTCTTTATGTAACAACCCTTTCCTGCCAGTGAGGGGGGATGATACTAGAATGCCAAACCACAGACCCTTCTGAATGGTAGAGCAACTGACTACCAGTGGGTGGAACTTAAAGTGTCAGTTGTGTGTAGGCAGAAGTTGTGGCAGGATGACAGAGTGGTAAGAGGGTACAGGTGTGTCTTCGGGATACCTTTGCCTCTGGTCATTTGCCAGTCTGCCTGAGAAGGCAAGGTCTCCTCACAGCAGCAGCTGTCTATGGGTCAAGTGGTATGAGAACTACATTACCCACTGTCCAGTCACCTGGTGGCTTTCAGGATGGGTACCAGCCACAATGACTTCAGGGGTTCCAGAGTTTGGAGGCATTTAGTGTAGATCTTCATTAATCCTAGGGTGAGTGTAAGGGAGGCACGGGAGGGTGTGGGTATGCTAAGTGACTTCCCCTCAAGGAACATTCCTGGCAGCCTTGTGGTGCAGAGGGGATCCCACCAAAGAGAGGTGTTAATCTTTCAGGGGGTGGAGAGCATGGTTCTGTTACCAAGAGATGCTGCAAACTGTGCTGAAGATGGTGAGAGAGAATGAGCTGTTGACCAAAGTAGACGATGTGCCTACAGTTTATTATAAAGTGAACCTCACATTGGGATGGACATTTGAGACTATAGATTAGACAGATGGGTTGGCGCAATTGCCAGCCTTCACCCAAGGGCAGGCTAGAGTATGCATTGTCACATCATGCCGAGCACACTGTCTGGTGAATGAAGAAATTATCAATAAAAATCACCCAGCACAGGGGTAGCCTCTGGTGCCTATGAGAGACTGAATTAAGTGGAGCTATAACCTACTGGTCTCGGGCCTCTGGTAGTCATCAAGCAGGATAGCCTGAGAGAAGTTTCCTGCAGTAGTGCTGACGCCTGCACACTGATTAGACACTATCGTGTCACTGTGTGTTGTGTATAACAGTGTAATAGTAAGGAAGAAGTTCTGATAAATTTAGTGCAGAGTAGGAAAGGCTGTGTCCTGACATATAACCTCCCGCATTGATTATTGCAAGGAATAAGAGGAGTTGTGTGGCCCTGGATGTGATATGAGGGTTTGCAACCCATTTAAGGGGACCCTATAAGTTTGTACTCAAGTCGAGAGTCAGGATCAAACCTGTCTGTATAGTGCCAGCCATAAGAGTATTTGGGGACTGGGTTCCCAGAGTGCATAACTGTAACATCATGACTGTTCAACAAAGAGTGACAACTCTTTAAGCACTTTGTATTACAGACATTTCTGCTGTTACAAATGGTAATACAGAAGAGTTTTTCTGATATTGTGGGGGATCCTTCAGGGAGCATGCTACCTTACCCTAGACAAAGAGGGTATCCTTAGCCTATGCCCAGCCTCCCCCCCCCGACACCAAGAGAGGTTTATCATATGGTGTCAGCCTCAGGTGAAAAAAGATACAGCAGCAAAAGCTGAGAGGGTTGCATGACCTTACAACATCTGTTCCAGGGGTTGCACCTCTAAAACATTTTGTGATACTCTGGTATTAGAAAAGCTATATAAAATAAATTGTATTGCATTGTATATCCTGTTATGTGGTAAGAACAGTGCCTGAACAAGCACTGTAAGCTAAGACCCCCAGGGTTGTCATTGTATTGGTCTGCAAGCCCACAAGAGAGCACTGTGAGGCTGAAGCCCTTGTTATTCCATACATGAGACTTCTCTCACTGGTCCCAGTGTGTGACTAGTACAGGCAGTACATTGTGAGGAGTTTCCTCCACTTATTTATGCCATCACCTACATCCTCATTATGTTTTCACCCATGTCATATCTGGCCACATTCTTACACTTAAAGGGAGACAAAATGGGAGGGATAAAAGACAAAGTAATAATTCTACTGTCTGACTGGAGACAGAGCTAACCATAATACTGAAAGACTTGACATAACACTGGAGCCCCTTAGAGACCAACCCCTGGCAGTGGTCCATGTCAAAACAAACAGCACCGTTGGCAAGAAGGAGGATCAAATCATGTCAGGCTTCATGAACCTAGAACAGAAGGTATAAGAGGGAAAAGCAAATGTCATCTCCTCAAAGAAGCTACTGATTCAGGTTGTAGATAAAGATGGAAAGCTTCGAAGTATAAAAGCCTTGATGCTTGGTGCAAGAATGAAAGATTCACTTTCCTTAAAAAACAGACAATCTTTGATGGAATAATAGAGTTCTTCAGGAAAGACAGATTATACCTGAATCAAAAAGGATCATGCATCTTAGATACCATAGCAACACAATAGACTTTTTAAACTGATCACAGGAAGGGAAAAGAAAGAGGTTACTGAAGCCAAGAATGGAGAGGAAAATGAACAAATTATTGCTGATCAATCTAATTCAGAGAAGATAATACATGAGTCAACCTGAGAGGATGAGAACCTGAACAAAAAAAAAAACCCACAAAATTATCAGCTCAACCCTTGCTTCTTAATGCAATTTAAACTACTTTTTTATTAGGAGGGCTACTGCTTTATGCCAAATGTCAGTCAAAACAGAGAGTTCAGTGCACTCCTTCCCACCCCCATGGCAAATCTTTCAAATACAATATTCTTTCTGCCTGAATTAACTACTTACTTATTTTATCTCCAGTGGCAGTGGGGCTAAAGAGACTCCTACTCTCACTAACTCCCATTGGAGACAAAATAAGTAAGTAGCCAGTTCAGGCAGAATGAATTATGTATTTGAAAGATTTGCCATCGGAGGGGAGCGTGTGCACTGAACTCTCTGTTTTAACAGATAAACCACAAAACACAATAGCAACTGAAGGTATATGTACACTGCTGCAAAAAGATGCCCGAGTAACAAACTGAGAGAACTAGAGATACTGATCACCATGGAAGAACTGAGCCTAGTAGGAACCACTGTAACATGGTGACCTGTAAGGAATAGAGATAAGACACCAACCAACTATACAGGATGGTTAGAACAGGCAAGAAAGGAGGGAGATAACAGAATACTTCAAAATCAAATTGCTGAAATATAGGATCTTAACACAGATGAGATGAAGATGCTCTAGATTACAATATCAAATGGAAGAGGAGACACAGTATGGCTGGCCTGTGTTATAGACCACCAGACCAAAAGGAGAACCAGGATTATAAATGTTATGAGGCAGTCTGAAAGGCAGTAGTTAAATAATTATTTGCTCATACAAAATATCAAAACTAAAGACTAGGACAGACTTTCTTAGACAAGTGAAGTAGGCAATTTTTGTATATTGCAGGAGACTGCTAGCTGGTACAATGCAGCAAGGGTAGTAATTGTGAACAAGCAATACTAGATCTGATCTATAGCAATCAAAATGATTTTGTTGCCAGATGTAGAGTTTGTAGAAATACAAGGGAATAATAACTATAACATTATCTAATTTACCACTGGAAAGCACATGGGGAGAAATGAAGAGAGGGACATATGTCATGCTCCTGCATATGGTGGATTCTGACAAGATAAGGGAACTTATGGCTTAGGAAAGAAAGTTCATGGGCAGAATTGTTCAGCAACAGTGGAACACCCTCAAAATCCATTAAGATGAGGCAGGCCCAGTAGCATAGCCATAGCATTATGGCTCACTACGCTGGTGACCTGAGGTTGGGAATGGACTCTGGTTGCTCAGGGTCCAGCCATGTGTGTATCTGCTACCTAGCACATGCTGGGTGGCAGTACATAGGGAACACTGTAGTGCAGCAAGGGCAGCTTCTTGATGCTAAATGGAGTTAAAAAGCCCAAGACTGCTGAAGACAGCACTAGTACACATACACACACTCCCGCTGCAATCTCGCGCATTACTGATATGGCTTTGCACTCACCTCATGAAGGTCTTGAGCAAGTGGTGAGTAAGATGTAAGTCCATGAAAAGGTAGGTAATGGACTAGGAGGAGTCATTAGAGGGGGGCTTACCAGAGGACAGTGAAAAATCATGGTTAAAAAAATCTAAACAGATGGTGGGGGGGGGGGTTGATATCTGTCACCTCCAGCTGGTGCAGAACGCTGCAGGCCAGTTGTTGATGGGGATTTCCCGGTCATGTCACATCACTCCAGTGCTGCGTGAACTGCACTGGCTGCTGATTCAGTGGTGGATCACCTTTAAAGTCAGATTACTGACAGTTAAAGCCCTACATGGACTTGGCCCAGACTACCTGAAAGAGATCCTGATCCCCTACTGCTCTGAGCAATGGCTCCGCTCAGCTGACAAGGGGTTGCTAGAGATTCCAAGGGTATTGTTAAAATCTTCAGGGGCTCGTGCATTTATGTATGCAGCCCCGTCCTTTTGGAACTCTCTACCCCGTCAGCTGTGGGGATGCGCAACCCTGTGGGGCTTTAAACAGGCACTTAAACTTACTTATGAGGCCAAGCATTTATTAGTTAAGTATATTTAATAACAGATTTTATCAATCATCTTTTATGTTGTTGTTCTGTGTTATTGTTTTTAGTCATCTTTTGTAAAGTGCTTTGGCAATTTTGAAAGGCGCTAAATCAAATAAAGATTATTATTATTAAAATTAAACAAGAATGCATCCCTTGAGGATGAGGTACAACAGCAGAAAACATATATAAGTACAAACTCCTAGAGTGTAAACACAGAACTAGGTACAAAACAAATAACAGAGAAACAGAACTTTAAATACAATCTACTAATAAAATGTTCTTTAGATATCTAAATAATAAGAGGAGTACTGACACCTGTTGGACCACAGAAGAGTCAAGAAAGTGGTGACATAAGAACCAAGGAGAAAAATATACTGTACATGTAAGGGAACAGTATCTATTAACATTGCATGGCATTGAATATAACAAAAAATGAGACACAATATCCTCTGATCAAAACAGTTTGTTATATTTTAACAAATATATTACGCTTGAGACTGGGTCACAAAGGAGTGGAATGGGTTTGGAGAGAGAATGGATGTACAAACCAGGGACAATTTACTTTTGCAGTTCTGGACATTATTTTGTGCAATCTAATGTTAACTGAAGCTCATAAACTGGACAAATTGAACATTCTTTTATGTAAATGGTCTGATTCTCTAAATCAGGGAAAACATGGTGGTAAATAGTTTTATGATATGGTAGGGTGCTCCTCTGGGATGGTTATTTCCTGCAGTTAAAAGCAATCAACACTACAGTTTTCTGCACCTTTGGAACAGCTCTCTCAATTACAAATTAATATTCTAATTCAAAACTGCTATCAGTGTTTAGCCAACATGAGACAGAATTGACTTCAGGAGAATCAGTTGTCAAATCCTGAACAAGAAAGTGTTTTAGAAAATTCTGAGGACAATCTAAGACACTCAATTTTATCTTGGAATGTAGTGGGCTATTCAGAAAGTATAATTGATCCAGAATTCAAAATATTTTTTTTCAAATTACACCATCATTTGTCTGCAGGAAACTTGGGCTATGGATAATTTATACTTAGAAGGCTACACATGTCTTCGATAAAGCAAAAAAAAAAAAAATCAGCTAAACATTGTAGACCAATAGGGCGTTTAGTGACCGTTATTAGAACACCAAAAATATAGATATAAAATCTTATTCTGTTGTAAGATCAAATTTAATAATCCAATTGATACACTGGGATAAAGAACTGTTTTATGTGTGCAATAGTTTTGTTCCCCCTCAAAATGCAAGTTATTATGATATACAAATTGGGAAGATCTTGAGTTGCAACTTCAGAAAGCCATAGCAGCATTTCCAGAAGCTGGAATAGTGTTATGGGTGACTTTAATGGCAGACTTTGTATCATGTCTGCAGCCTCTTGGATAGAAGAGGGGCCTGCAATTTCAAAAATAACTTCAAGGGACATAGTTGGGAATAGAAGTGGAAGAAAGCTCTTACATCTCCTGAAAAAATTAGGTTTAATCATATTAAATGGATCTCTTAGAGGTGAAAATTCTGCATATATTACCTGTTTAGATTCAAAAGGAGCCAGTGCAGTGGACTATATGTTTGCATTTCCATGGCAAATGTATTATTTTCTAGAATTGTATGTTATTTTATGTGCTGAGAGTGACCACTATCCAATGTTCCTTAAATGAAACCATCCAGTTGATAATATACAAGAAGAAGAAAATGTGTCTATACCACAAATACTGTAGTAATAAATTATAGAAGGGTTCTAGTCTCTCCAAGAATATAATCAAAAGTATCAGATATGTGCACAAGGGACCCCCATGGAATGCATTACCCACCCACCCCATTACTTCTTAAACTGATGCTGGAGGCAATGCAGGGTTTACAGCCCCCTCACTTAATAGGACTGGTGTACAAAGCCCTACAAGATTATTGGTCTGAGTCTACTCATTCCATTCTGCAAGCATGAAATGCTGAACTAACCACAAATATTTCTTTTGAGAATTGGATTGAAGTGATTCTTCCCTCCATGAAACTCTCATAGGCCCTCCCTACTGACAGAGGTTTGTATGTAAGTCACAAGTTCACTTCTTCAATACACCAGATAAACTAGTTAAATATCTACCCCTTCATATGGAGAGTGCTGGCTGTTGTGTGGAGAAAAGTCTGCTAATTTACTTCAAATACTCTAGCAATGCCCAGTTCTTTGGACTTTCTGGAGTGATATACAGACCTGCTTGAATGAGTTGTTAGGCCTGGAAGTAGTTTTATCTCCGCCAATAACAATGTTATATTTTGCAGCAGATGGCTCCTTTCCCTCTTCTAACAGTATGTTTTATTTATACATTGCGGATGCAAAGAAGACCATAACTCACCTGTGGCATAGACCTCAACCCCCTGCACTTTCCCAATGGCATGGAACAGTAAATGAAATGTATTATATTGAATGAATGATTTCATATCATACAGGTAGATTTTTCCATTTTGAATTAAAGTGGAGATCATAGGTCTTTCGCATGTCTAGAGCTGACCCAACTTTTGTGCCTTAAGACCCTCTGTGGAGACATCACTTAAAGTGATTTTTATATAGTTCACTTGGTTAGTCTTCAAATAGTTGTTTAATGGCTATTTTTGGATTACTTAAGACTGACTGAATGGATATATGACACGTCATTTGAATTTTATGTAAGTACCTGTGATTAATCTCTGCTGTTTTAAATAAAGAGTTTAAAAAAAGTATCATATATGCAAACTAGCTCAGAAAATCAAGAGAAACTAAATACTGTAATGTGTAATTCATCAGCAAAGGAAATATACACAATTATCCAGGATATTCATAGGACCATCCTGCTAGTGTTATATTGTCCAGCAAAAGTAGACACATGATACTTGATTTAACAAGGACTGCAAAAAATTCAGAATGTTTCCATCATGATTTATATGATTTGTAAGACTCAATCCATCTGAGGAAAATTATTCACTCCTGAACAAATACAGGAAGGAGTACAATAAATATTTGCTTTGTCAGAAAAACAAAGCACCCCAGCATGCACACACCGAGGCAAGGGTTACCCCAAAGGGCATTGGCTGGGAAGCCAAGTTTCAAAGAAATACAAAATCACACATACCCCCATAATGCAAAGCGTCATTGGCTGTATATGCAAATCGCCACAAAATGTTATGCTGGTTCAACTTTAAGCAGAAGTTTGCTTTGTCAGTGCTGCTTATCACAAGCTAAACAATGGGCATATGTGCTAGAAATCATACAATTAGGTGATTTAAAGAAATTCTGGTTGTTAGTGGCCAAGGGAACAGGAAATTTTGCTTCAAATATCTTAGCACATATATCCCCAATCAACCGAGTAAATTACTACTAATTTTTTTTCGATAATTCAGTCAGTTCTGAAAATGATATCCTCTTAAAAATGTGGGATGCTTCTTAACCTTTAAATATCATACCATATGAAATATCAGAGGCTATTAAGCAAATTAAAGCAGACAAAGCCCCAGGACCTGATAGGTTTCCTCCATTTTTTCATAAAATTTAACTAGAATGGGGGAGTAACCTTTTGGCCATATTGTTTAGTAAAATCATAGAGGAGAACTATATTCTTTATGCATAGATGGGCAACACAATAGTACCAATTTTCAAAAAGGGAGACCTGAATCTCCCAGAAAACTATAGACCAATTAGCTTGATTGTGTAGAAAAATATCTTTATCAGAGTAATTTTGGCTAGATTAAATCTTTGGGTAGAACATCATAATATTCTAAATATATATCAGGCCAGTTTTAGGAAAGGACATTCAACTATAGACCAATATTTCATTTTGCACCACACTGTGGAGAAATATTATATCAAAAACATACATATTTATCTAGCATTTGTAGACTTTAAAGGTGCATTTGATGAAGTCAATAGGGCACTTCTCTGGGAAAAATTATATAATTTAGAAATGAACCATACAATACTGAGAATTATAAAAACAGTCTCAGAAATTCTGCAATCTGACTGGCTGTTAGGATTCCAACACCCTTACATTAATCCCTGTTACACTGTCATCTGTAGCCTGAGCACATGAATTCTTCTTGTCAGCATTCCATTCTCTAACTCTGCTGAATGACTGGAATGATGCATTCTGATTCTGAACCTGCATTCTTAAACTGTTGGTGGAAGAACTATTTTATTAAAAAAAATCTCCCTCTCAATGAGGAAAACATTTAAAAAGTACACTTTTAATACTTTTGCTTTGGAACAATTGTTATAATGGCAATAAGGCACTCCCAGGAGTTAGATTAACAGTCAGTTAATCACCCCCTGGGGTAATATAGCACTCGGCTGAGCCTTGTGCCACATTACACCCATGGGGTGATTAACAGACTGTTACTCTAACCCCTGGTTATGCCTTATTGCTTAACAATTATTAGTCTATGCTCCGAAAACTGAACTACAGTGAGATATAATTTGGCACACAGAGTTTCACATCCCTTTGATACAAACCAGGGTGCGAAACAAGGAATCATCCTTTCCCCACAACTTTTTAATTTGTTAATGATCTTCCAACCTCCTTTTTAATAGAAGATTCTCATTCCCCCTCAGTTAGGGGTACTCCAGTACCAGCACTTATGTTCACTGATAATTTAATACTGATCTCTGTCTCCCCATTGGAACTAAAAAGCAGTGTTGGGTAAATTACTTTTTCTATTACTTACTATTACTTTTGAAAACTTGTTCCAGAAAGCTCTGTGCAGTCACTAGCAAGGCTGGAGAAGTACAGGAAAATGTAATACACCTTACAGTTACATTTACTTATGTCCATATGTAACTGTAACTGATTACATTTATTTGAAAGTAACTAGTAAGTAACCTATTACTTTCAAAAAATGTAATCTGTTATAGTTATTTATTATTTTTGTATTGTTTTTGTTTTAAAAGAAATAAGTAACTATAATTGTAAGGTGTATTACTTTTTCTAGTACTTCTCCATCCTGCACAGAGCTTCCTGGAACAAGTTTCCAAACATAATAGAAAGTAATAGAAAAAGTAACTTACCCAACACTGCTAAAAAGACAACTTACGATATTACAACAATACTGTACTCAAAATAAATTGTCTATTAATACCAAAAAGATGCAAATTTTAACAGTAGGAAAATGAACCTCTAAATCTGTTTGGAATTTTAACAACATTCTCTTGGAGGTGGTCTCTAGCTATCGATACTTGGATTTCTATTTCTCCAATAATTGTAAAATAACAAAACATATCACATATGCTCTAAATAAGTTGTCCCAGACAAAGAATGCTTTGTTGAGCTTTAATGCCAGGTATGGGGGGAACTTGATAGTTTCTATTTTAAGTGCAGCTGACATGAAGATGAACTTGTCAGCCCTATATGCAGCTAAGATTGTGGCATGATTTGATAAAAGCAACAAACAAGTGGAACAGCTTTTTACCCATTATATAGATCTATATTACAAATACTGTACCTAGATCAACACCATCTGAAATTGCCAGGGCAGAGCTAGACAGTGCAAACTGAAATACTGTACCTAGTTCTTTCTGCTAAAATAGCCTACTAGATCAGATGTATTAGCTCTGACCCAAATAGGCTAATTAAAAAAATGCATGGATGAAAAAGCAATTTGGGTAACTGGAAATTCCTCTTTGCCTTGGCTGAAAAATGTATTGGATACATTAAAAATTTTGAAATTGGAAAATTTATGGGCAGACTCCCTTAAACAGATAACCATATCTTATGATTATTCAAGGTTAATAAAAAAAATAAGCTTAAACAAATGTCATATAATACTGATTTGTAGAAAATCAGGATGTTGAGACTGCATGGGTAGTACACTCAGAATAAGATCAATCACGTTCTTGAGCTGTATTTACCTTCATGATAAAAAGGATAGAGCCATATTAATAAAGTTTCAACTGGAACTATATCCATCCAAATTTCTTCAGTAATTTTTTTTCTAAAAATAGACCTTTTGTTCAAGATCTATATTATGATTGTGGTCAAGATCTGCTGGAAACCCTTATTCATCTTCTTTAGTGTCCAAGATATGAACATATAAGAAATGTTTCCATTGGTCACTATTTTTCATGCAATGTATTTTCCAAGGAAGAGACTTTTAGGATTCTTAGGAATCCACCTTCAGATATTGTGAAAAAGGGTATGATATGATGATACTTAAAATGGATTTATTCAGTAATGTTACATAGTATTCACCAAACTTACCTACAAAATAATTGCGAATAAAATGTGGGTTTAATATATTCCATTGAAGTGACATCTTTTTATGGCTTCCTTAATTGGATACCCCTTAGATATCCAGGATTATTGGGTATTTTCAGTGATTACAAGTTACATTATGTCTAAGCTGTTCCCGAGTAGAAGATGTCTTGTTTACATGCTATTTTACCCTTAATTAGGGTAGAGCATTTTCTAAAGCTTCATCCAATGGAACATATAAACTTACTGAAGTGGTTTAATATTCATTTATTGTATTAGGCGATGTAAAAATTCCATCATTGACTTGATGTCCCCTAGAAATGATATTTCATTCTTGCTTATAAGTTAACATAACAATGGATTGGTAAACTGTATAAGCACATGGATTCATTGGCAACAAGAAGTTTTGACTACTCTGTATAACTTACAGTTTAGATTGAAATGAAATGTCACTTTTCATGTGAAAATTCACAGTTGCTACATATTTGTACATTTTAAATTTTACTTATGAGATGTATGTACTGTATTTTATATAATGGTTCTGTATGAAGCTCAAATGGGCAGACTGGGTGGGCCATAGGCCCTTATCTGCCGACACTGTCTATGTATCTATGTATGTATGTCTACATTTGTAATGACTCAACTAGAATTGAACAAACAAAGAATTTTGATTTGAAGGAGGAAAACATAGTTGAATGCTTTAGTGAGTATTTTGCATCAGTAATAAACTGAAGATGGAGTAACATTAATAGGGGACTGCAAATGCTTGTGTAAGACAGGCTGACCAGACTTCACCAGACCAGACAGCATCTTTTCAACCAGCTTGTACATCTGATCTAGTATAGGCTCAGCATGACAAGTCATACACATGTTTCATCCTATTGGGACTTCTTAGTGTAATGCAGTCATCGTCTCTGCCAAAGACCAGGTCAGACACAAGGGCAACAGGCATTTAGTGTACTAGGATGTAGCGTACCCAAGAAGCAGTTTGCAGGAAGCACAACACACTGGATCTGTAAAAGTCCAATTGACAGGAACTTGGTTGTGCAATAAAGACTGCAATCTATCCAGGACCTTGGAGAAGTTAAAATAGCTTTTGTTCAAAAACTAGCCATGCAAACATTTTGTGAGGAGCACCCCACCCACCATCAATGTTTCACAACATTCCAAAGCTTTATCAAAATGTCAGTACTCCACCTAAAGGGCCCTTTTGTCCACAACATGCAAATATATTAAAGTGCCAATGCTAAAAAACCTAATTGTATAAATTCATGTGCAGCACCTTCCCAGATAACCTGTACTAAATATAATATATAACTGATATGCATCAAATAGGGCTGTAGTGTAAAGAGAGATAGAAACAAAAATGAAAAAAAAAATTAAGTAAAAAGCACCCAAGGGAGGTGAGGATGGGGAAGGAGAGAAACACAAGGGGATAGGGGATTAGATGGGAGGGTGAAAAAAGGACAAGAAAGGTAATAAGGCATGGAAGTATAGGGACCATAGCCTGTCATCTGGATGTTCACATTTGTATCACTTAGCTCCATGCGTGGCTTTGAGCCACTGTTGCTCTTTTATAGGATCTGTAAAAGAATTCTAGGAGATAAGAGATATCCAAACTGTTTGGTTTTTATGTATCTCTCCAGACCACATGCATACATTCTATATTACCTGTACAAGCATCAGTACTGGTTCTCCTGGTTCTCTGTGGCATGCTGAGACACTTGCAAGTTTCACTAACAACGAACATCTACAAGTCCCAATTGCATTGCAACTTAGTTGCAGGGGACTACCCCCATCCCCATGGCTTAGCACAGGCTTTGTGTATATCCACACTATGTGGTGGTGCAGTATGGTTACTTTTGCCCCTACTTTTGTGTCACTACACTTTGCAACTGTGTAATGACCCTAACAACTTTAATTTTTTTTAACTCATCTTTATTGTGAGCAGCGTTATTGTTACATGAATAATAAGAGGACATACTGAGTTATAAAGAAATTCACCTTTTCTCTTAACATTATGAACCAGTATAGCAGCAGGTAGAAATCAGGAGCAAAAAATAAATCTTTCCTTTTAGGTGTGGTACCTTGCAATAAATTATGCAATTATATCATCTTCAACTTTGGTAATTGAGTAAGCAAACTAAACCCTATTGCTTTTAGTTTAGAAAAAACAGGAAATCTAAAAAAAAATTAGCACAACTTTAAAACATGTTAACAACTCTTCTGGGCTTCATTACTCTTGTATGAATCCTTATGGATTCAAGTTTCCTCTGTTTCCTTAAATTATATGATCTGCAAATGGAATAAGATGAAGATGGCTACAGGGCCAGACGACCTATCTCCTTGAGCTGATGTCTTGACAGCTTTCTGAGTTGATGTCACTTTGTTTGTATGCTGGAATTCCTGATGCTGTTCATTTGTTCCCGATTTGTTCAGGTCTGGTCCTTAATTTGTGAGGTGCAGGTTGTGAGGTTTGCAGTAAGCTGTTCTCAGCTGTGTTAGGGAGGGGTGGGCTATATGCCGTTGAGCAAGGAGCACTTCACTGTGTGAGTAGTGGCTCTGGAGTGATTCAGACCTAGAGATACTCTAAGACAGTGTCTATGCTAAATGTCGGCAGCTACTGAAGGGTGGAGAAAGCTGGTAACAATGGCAGGCTGACTCTGGGATAGATCACTTTGCCACAAACTGGAGGCAGCCGTTGGGATCTGAAACAGTTTTGTCAGCAGAAAGGTTATATATCCAGTCTCAGAACAGAATATACAAAAGGGGACTGTATATTCTACCAGATTTATTTTGTTAAGCAAGAGTAGCTTGATAGAAAGCATTATGTCTGGGCCATTTGAGAGGTGCACATGGCTAAACCTGCAGGAGCTGTGCCAAACAAAAGAACTGACCCAACAGGAAAGGCAAACATGGGCTGAACTCAAAGCCATCGTTGGAAAAAGTGGCCAGGAAAACTGTGTGAAAGTGGTCACTGCTAGCCAAAGTTGCAAGATGGAGGCCCCTGGAATACAGATGAGCCAGAGCCTGTGATTGGGGCAGATTGGGGCAACTGGGTGTGGGAGGAGGAGACTGTAACTGGAGCTGGAGATTGCCCTGAATGAGGTGAAGGCAGATCCAGAAGATGAAGCTGGAAGCAGAGCAGCAACAGAAGGACGAGAAGAAACAAGGCTGGGTAGGAGAAGCACAATGCAGAGGAGCAAGAAAAGCAGTGCCAGCACAAGTGAGAGGAGTGAAAAGATTGTAAAAGACTGTGCCAGCATGAGATCAAGATGAAGAAGTCTGAACACATAGGAGGAGTGCTTCAAAACCTGGGGGGATCAGAACAAAGGTTGTCACAGCATGACAGTCTCTCAGTATCAGAAGTCATGGTATCAGTGCTGTGGGCAGTTTCTGATACCATTAGTGGGTTCATGGTATGCCACTGTTTTCAGGTCTTTTATTTAATTCTGAGTTGTTGTTGTTTTTTTTTTCATCTGTGCCAACTCTCCCTGACAGAACAGCTTAAGTAAATTTTGAACAAAAATGGCTATCGCTGTATTACTGTGTTATGATAACCATGGAATTGCATGGGACTGCCACCTTAATGTCATAATCATACCCCAACAATCCCTATTCAGTAATCAAATGTGCATCTCGTTTGTGACCATGTAACGTAACTACAGTACTATACTGTTATAGCCTTGCTATAGACTGCATGAATTCGTAAACAAAAAATCAATCAATCAATCAATCAATCAAAATCTTTATTTATCCAGGTAAACATCATTGAGCAAGCTCATTTACAAGATGGTCCTGGTTAGCTCTGGGTCAAGTGGTGCAATGCACACAGAGATATTTACAATAGAGCCAAATAACACAAGTAAAAAACAAGTAATGCAAGTAAGTACTCAAAGTTTATTTATTTCGTTTTTTTTGGGCCGGGTAAGTGCACCAGACAAATCCTGCCTATTTTCAGGCACGACCCGGGGGAGGGGGATACAAATGAATGGCAACTGACCTTGAACCAGATTAAGCTGTTGGTGGTATTTTTTATTGAATGAGGGAAATTTGGCCAGGACACCAGGAAAATTCCTCTACTCTTTTCGATAAGTGCCATGGGATCTTTAACATCCACCTGAACTACCACCAATCAGGCAGATGGGACCTCAGTTTAATGTCTCATCCGAAAGACAGCACCTCAGAAGTGCAGCACCCCTCTCGTGCTGCACTACAGTGTCAGTACTGGGATATTAACCCAAGTGCCAGATGTGGGAACTGAATCTACAGCCCTCTGATCTCCCGGCCTCAGAGGCGAGTGTGCTACCTACTGAGCCACTGACACTGTCAAAATGTTACATCAGTCATATCAGTTCAGCATGCTTCTGTAATATTTAAGGAGGACATAAGATGAGGCTTAGTAGGAACTTCCGTACGGAGAAGTGATCATCCGCTCGTGTAGAGAGCGGACTTAAGCGCAGGATTTAAAAAGTAGTGTAATCACACAGTATCCCTAAATGTAACACTCTAAACAGAAGGATAAGGGTCTTAACAGTCCAGGAGAAAAGTAATTACAGTTCTTTTGGCAAATTTTGGCATGGACATCAGATGTATGCTTGGTTTAGAACAGACACAGAAGCAGACTGCAGGAACCAATCGGACGCCAACACCGAGGAGCGCTCATGTTCAGATTGGGTGGCTGCTAATGCCGTGCTTTGCTAATGGAGAGTCTAAGCTTAGGTTCTCAGGTGGCGGTAGAGGCAGCGCTGACTGCCCGGTGCCCGGGTTTCCCATGCCTATGGGCAGGGAGCCCGTGGAGAACATATCCTTGGCAGGGGGATGGAGGAAGGGGTCAGTATTAAGTGCTAGGCCATGGACAATGGAACATCTGAACCAGCAGGAGGATCAAAACAGCAGGACAACAGAATTGGGTATTCCTTGATGCCTAAAGAATGTCCCAACCACAGAAATTCAGAAAGGAGTGTAATCAAACAGAGTCCCAACTCTTGACACTCTAAACAGGAACAAATAGAGGTCATAACTGTTAGGCAGTAAGTAAGTACAGCTCTTTTCTGTGCAAGTTTTAGACAGAAAATCAGACTTTAGCTTAGTATTGAGGGAGACACAGGAGCAGACTGCAGGAGCCAATCAGATGCCAGTTCAGAAAAGCGCTCACGTCCTGATTAATATCGGCAATGCCGCTCCTCGCTAGTAAGGAGTCTGGTTTAGGTGTCTCAGGTGATGGCTATGGAAGCGACAACTGCCCAGTATCCACATTTCTCCCACCTGAGGGGCAGGGAGCCCCTGAAGGGCTAGTCAACAGCAGGAAAGAGAGTTAGGGGATGGGGAAAAGAGATAGAGAGGAATGCAGTGGAAAGAGAATACGAAAATGAAATAGGGCAGTTAAATGGTACAGGGTAGGGGAATAAGAGTCACAGAATAAGCAATTTGTAAAAGACAGCAGGGTGAGTAAGGTGTAGCGGCTGTGAAAGCCATGAAGAGATAATAACCCTACAGGGATTTCTATAGAGAAAAAACATTTAAGGCCTAAGATGCTCACAGAGTTAAGGTCACCAAAGATTACAAGCAATCATAAACTTAACTATGCTCAGAGGGCAGTAGCCTGATGCTTCGGACTAAAAATTAGGAACTAGGGTAGCAATTGCAAGGCTCACACACTTATCAAGCATATAGAGATTTAAAGGCATTCATACTGCGAAGGCAGCTTAATTTCAATAATTTTTGTACTTTGTTCCACAATATTGGCAACAGGAAACTAATGGCCACTTTGCCATAGTGAGAGGAAGCCTTGGGGATGCATAATGTGATGTAGGATGCACTTCTTAGGGCATACATTCCTGGCTCACTTAGTGGGAGACAGTCTATTATATATTGCTGAAGCTACTTCAAGAAGACTCTGTAAATCCAAAGAACTGTGTCTAAACATAAGAGAGGACCACCCTATGGCTTTGTACAAGGAACAATGATGGTAGAGATGGGGAGACAAGTAATAAACCGGATGGCCCTGTGGTAAAGCATATCCAACTTTGCAAGTGAGGCTTTGGGACATTGATTATAAAGGAAATCTGCATAATCGATCAGTGAAAGAAAAGTAGTTTTCTCTAATAAGAAACTGGTTAATTCTAAAGAATAGCTCCAGCCACTTCCTTAACTTCTTTACAAGATCCTCGACATGCTCAGTGAATGATAGATTATGGTCTAACCACACACCTAGGTATTTAAACTTTGAGACAAACCCGAGTTCCTCTCCAAGAATTGTGGTAATCTGAGGTAGTGCTCCAGAGCTAGCTGGATTCATCATACGGCTATAGGGTGAGAACAACATTGCTTTTGTTTTTTTAACATTTAGAAGAAGTTTTTTATGGAGGAGCTGGTTAAATTTCTTCTGGAGGTCAGCACAAGCAACTTCAGGTGTCGGATGACTTATATATACAACCATGTCGTCAGCAAACAGGTGTATGTTGGCCTTGTTAATACTTTCATCAATGTTATTAAGATAGATAGTGAATAGTAAAGGACCAAGTATAGATCCTTGTGGTAATCCCCTTAGTAGAGGTTTGAGTGGGGATAGCTCACCCTAAGCCTTAATTTGTTGGCACCG
This sequence comes from Neoceratodus forsteri, assembly GCA_016271365.2. Classification (NCBI taxonomy): domain Eukaryota; kingdom Metazoa; phylum Chordata; order Ceratodontiformes; family Ceratodontidae; genus Neoceratodus; species Neoceratodus forsteri. Next base: position 519,498,859 of record CM028129.1, on the reverse strand, counting down.
TCCTACAAGGTACTCAGAAACCCAATGTAAAGAAACTGAGTCCAGGCCTATGCTTTCCAGAGAAGAAAGAAGCAGGCTATGATCCACCGTATCAAAAGCCTTACTAAGGTCTAGAAACACATCACAGACAAAGTTTCTGTTGTCCAGTTCTCAGTACCTATCATTTGTTACTTTGGCAAGGGCCAAAATAGTGCTGTGTTTAGTTCGTTCTAAAGCCAGAGTGCATAAGGTTTAGTAGGTTATTGGATTCAAAGTAATCCCTTAGTTGGTTGCTGACAATCTCTTCCAGAAGTTTCGACAAAGTTGGTAGGAGGGAAACTGGTCTATAATTGTTAAGGTCGCAGGGATCCCCTGATTTAAATAAGGGGATGACATGAGCAATTTTCCAGATATGGGGAATAAGCCCTTGGGACAATGATAATTTAAATAAGTGGGTGATAGGAACAGCTAGGACATGATAGGCACTTTTAAGGAAATAAGGATCCAAAGAATCAGCACCAGCACTTTTCTTAATATCCAGTTGGATCACGAGGTATTCAGCCTCTTTCAGAGAGACCAGGTAGAACGAGAAGCCAGGTACCGGGGCAGGAGAGTCTGAGCATGGGACACTTAATTGGGAATGGACCAGAGATGCAGGGGAGTTGTCGAACGCTAGACCAGCTGTGGCAAAATGATTGTTAAATGCATCTAGGATTCCCAGTTTATCATTGATAGTAGTACTCCCAGTTGTAATCTTAGGTGGCAAGGAATTACCAGGCATATATCTGGACATGTCCTTGATTATCCTCCAGAATTTGGAGGAGCACTTTGTTGCAGAATCCAATTCAGAAAGATAAAATGCTGTCTTAGCATCCTTGACCATTTTCATGCAAGCATTGTGTGCCCTTCTGAATTGACACCAGTCTGAGTCAAGCTTAGTCCGGCAAGCTTTTTTCCACAACTTATCCCTACCAAGCAATGCAGCTTTCAGCTTGGCAGAGAACCAATGACATGTTTTGTTTTTTACACAAATTTTTACCATGGGGCATACATATTTAAGGCCCCAACAAGTATATCATGGAAAATATCATATGCCGAGTTAACTATGTTAGCTAAGAAGAAGTCTTGCCAATGTGGCGAGTGTTCCAACTCATAGACATAGGCAGCCACATCAAAATCACGCTGGGAACTTTTTGTAAGAAATTTAGCTGTAGATCCTATATAATGCAGTGATTTGACCGCAGCAATGAAGCAATGGTCATTGACATCAGCAAAGAAGGTTCCAGCATGTGAGAAGAGATGAGGCTTATGAACTAAAATAACATCCAGCAGTGTGCTGTTGCTCATGTTCTTTTTGTTTGGACGAGTGGATTCATGAATTCATTGCACCAACCCACGGGAATTGCAGAAAGTGTTTAAGGGTGAAGCAGTCTTTGATAACTAGTCAAAATTAAGGTCCCCTAGGATGATAGTTTCACGGTTCTCTTTCTCCATGATAGAGCCAAGATGTGTAAGAAGGAGTGTACCAGCAGATGGGGATCTATAGCAACCAATCACTCTGAGGGCAAGGGAAGTAGATAAATCCATCTTCAGGGTCAAACACTCAAATTCATTTTTGACAGAAGTAGAATCCAGGCAGGACGTTGTAAACCTTTCCTTAATGTACGCTGCCTCACCACCTCCCCTAGTAGGCCTGTCCATTCTGAATAACTGGTAGGAAGGAATACTAATCTCTCTGTCCAGAGAGGCTGGCCTAAGCCAAGATTCTGAGATTACCAGAACATCTGGCTGAGTATGGCTTACCCACGCCTGAATCATGGAAAACTTTTTTAGGAGGCTATAGACATTAACATGACAGAAACTCATGCCTTTAAGGAAGCAGCATCTGAGGGGGATGTAATGGTAGTGATAGGACCAGGGTTTAACTCAGTGTTACCTGAGCATAACAGTAACAAAAGTAATATCTTTGATAGGGCAGTGATAGTTAGTTTAAGAATCCTGGTCCTAATACGTCTATAAGGCTTGCCAGGTTGGGTAAGCCAGTCACCACCCCTGAAGGTGAACCACCAGAGAGCTAGTGTTGAGAATGGGAACAGGCAAACATACACCACCCTATCATGGTTCTTTGGGTGTTGCCATCCATCCCCAGAGAAGAATGGGGGAGTATAAACAAGTTCAGTTGGAAGGGTACCAGAGTGGGTGTAGATAACGTCAATCCTGTAGCCTAGAGGAAGAGAGGGGTATCTAGCTCTAGGCAAGAAAAACAGTGGAAGCAGGGAGCAAAGGAGAATGAGATGAAGAGGTAGAAGGGGCAGAGCCATAGTGCTTAGAGGATGTGTAGAGAATAACCAAGAAGGTCAGTAGAGCAAGAGCCAGCCCGTGGAGGTGAAGCAAAGAGAGGGAGGAGCAGAGGGGGGTCCCAAGTAAGTGAGCCCAGTGAGGTTCAAGCATGGTGGATACCAAGGTTGAATGGGTGGAGCTAAATCTTAATTAATAAAGGTAAGAGGTGGGGGTGCAGGAACGGGTGCAAATGTTTGGCAAAAGTCAATGCAAAGCAGTGGGCGCAGAAGCCCAGAGACTGAAAATCAGAGAAAAGGCAGGACCAATCAGTGGCCAAGCAGAGAGCAGTGGTCCAATTAAAGGAGGGTGGCAGCAGGCGGCAGCCTATCAGAGCTGCACAGTGCTACCCCGGAGCAGCTGGGACTCTTAACCGGATTTGAAGGAGTCCTGGTCGTCCAGAGGATGGAGGTGTGGGTGGCTGGCAGGATTAGCCATGGCTGCTCACTGGGAGCCCGATCAGGGGCAGTGGATCTAGTTTAAGATATAAAACATAGGTTAAAATAGGGTGTTTTAGCTAGGGCAGGGGATACCAAGGCAACTTGAAGATTATCAGGGCTATGTTGAGGGTAGTAAGGGAGGAAGCTCAGGTATGGAACTGTAAAGTAGATAGCAGAGCAGGCAGTAAACAAAGCTGATAAACAAGCAGATGGTGAAAATTGGAAGATGTCTTTAAAGGGAGGACAGGACAAGTGTTAGGCCTAATAGCTGCGCTCTGTATCTTTAAGAGGAGTTGCAATATTAGTGAGAGGGGAGGATGAAGATTGCCATGGGGCGGTGCCGAGGGGGGAGGGAGAGTAGTTAATAAAGGCTGGAGGTGGCGGTGCGGGATGGGAGGGTGGACACAAAAATTCAAGCAGGAAGGAGACAGAAGGACATAAAGTGAAAGAGAAATTGGATTATTTGCAGGGCAAAGCTTACAACTGTGACCCAAAAGGAATCTGGTCTAAACAGAAAAACAATATCACTTTAAACATATTCTCTGATCCAGGGTAGATCACTACTGGACCTTAAAACAAAGAGAGCTGTAATACTTTAAAATCTGCATACCTGCAGCCTAAAAGAACGTGCACTTCAAACTACCCTTAGAGTGTGAAAATTCAAGCAGGAAGGAGACAGGACAGAAAGTGAATGAGAAGTTGGATTATTTTCAGGGCAAAGCTTACAACTTTGACCAAAATGAAATCTGGTCTAAACAGAAAAAACTGTATCACTTTAAACTTAGTTTCTGATCAAGGGTAGATTACCACTGGAACTTAAAGAAAGCTGTAATACTTTAAAATCTGCAAACCTGCAGCCTAAAAGAACTTGCACTTCAAGCTACCCTTGGAGTGTAAAATTGCTGTAAATAGGCTTAGGTTCACGTTTAAATTAGGGTTCACAGGACAGTTTGGAGAGACGCAACCAGTGCCACAATCATTATGTAACATTAGCTTAAAGTCCAGAAGAAACAGCAGTAGCAAAGAATTAAAGAACTGCAGCAGCCCGTCAGCAGGCAGAGTTGATGGTTCTGGCCAGTCAAATTTCTGCAGCGTACCTTCGGTCTGGTGATCTGCGGGCAGTACAGCGAGGAAGGCAGCTGACAGAAGGGGTCTGCCTGGCTGCTGGCAGCAGCAGAAGCACCCATGTCAAGGGTGAAGCTTTGGTCTGGTGATCGGCAGGCAGCACAGTGAGGAAGGCAGCCGGCGGACAGAAGGGGCCCGCCCAGCTGCTTGCAGTAGCAGAGGCACCCATGTCAAGGGTGAGGCTAATTGTATTGCCAGCAATCCTTGTCTTTATTTTTGCAAATAATTAAGTCAAACAAGATGCTGTCATTAAATGATATTTTTCAATTATTACATTTGTATGTAGAGACTTCAACAAATATATGCAATGTGCATCTTATCAAGCCACCAGAGTGACTGTGTGTAACTAAACTTACTAAAAGTGATTGCGTGCAAGTAAAGGGAAAATGGACTATGTGAGCAATGTGCAAACTAATGTGACTGTGTGTGAATATGCAAACTAAAGTGACTGTGTGTGCATTGTTCTTTTGAATATAATGTGGCAATGAATTTAAAAACTGTAACTTCAGTAAACCTTTTTGCACTAGTACCTTCCTGCTGTCAGCACTCAACTAATACAAATGTGCTGTTTAAAACTTTCCCAAAAGTATCTAGCCTCGAGTTGATACATATCACATATCCCTGGCAATGTCAGTCATCCAAATTCACTGTCCTTGTCCTATGGATGTGAAAGACAGCCATACTAATTAGTCTGCTTGCAGCCATGGTGGATCTCAAATATGTTTTCAGGCGCTGAAGAGCTGAAAAGGATATTTCAGCTGTTGCTGTTGACGATAGAATTGTTCTCTGAATTTGAATAAGCTTCAGGACCTCAGAGTACAGATATTTGGCATCACTAAGCTGTAACATACTTTGAGAAAGTTCTTCAACTGTGGAAAGTTTTTCTTTTCCCTGGTTTATTTCTGCCAGCATTTGTAGCTGCACTCTGAATCTCTGTGTGGCAATGTCCAGTGAATGATGCTGGACTATTTGTTCAACAGTAATAATAAGGAGGCAGTATCACGCAGTGGTTTAAGGCTCTGAGCTGCAAACTTGGAGACCTAGGTTTGAATCTCACAGCTCCCACTTGCATAGTGTGTGACCCTGGGCAAGTCACTTAACTTCCTTGTGCTCCCAGGTCACACTTGTAAACAAGCTTCAGCTTAGTGTGTGTCTCTCCTGGTTAAAAAAAAACCCCAGTGCTACTGGTTCACCATTTGCCTGTTTCAGGAGATCTTCAGTTTTCATGAAAATTTCAAAACACTGCTGCTGAAATCTGGATTTGACAGATGTTGTTAAGGTATCCAGAAACTCCATGTAAATTGGATGAATATAGTCACATCGGTCTTTAAAAGAAACAGGAATTGACCCATTGTCTAAGCGTCTAGGTGGCCTTTTGAAACGTGGGACTACTGGATCCGAAGTCTCCAATTTCCTTGCTTCCTCCATGCTTTGTTGCCACAAGTCAGCAAAGCTTTTATCAAGTTCATAGTCCCTGCAGGCATGAAGTCAAATGTCCTGGTGCAATTTTAACCCAAACTGCAGTTAGATCTTTTTGTTGCGAAACTTTGCTGTCTCTTCACATGGTGCAAACACTAATGTAACCATCTTGAAACCTAAAAATGCTGGAAACTGCTAAAAAAGTGAAGCTAGTCCATTTGCCTTACTTCCAGCTTCACTGCTATCTTCTGCAGCAATTTTTTCTAGTGCCTCAGTGATAGAATTGTATTTGGCAAATACTGTTTCAACTGCAGATGTTCTGACTGTCCATCTGGTTGGACATAGTGGACACATACTTTTATTGCTTCCACTGAAGTTTTCTTTAATTGTCTTAAAAATGCCAAGTCTCTTTGCAGAACCTTTTATACAGAGAATAATGGACAGGCAAGTGTGTGTTATGACTATTTTTTTCACACCTGAGGTGTTTGATGACCCATAAATGTCAAGAGCGAAGCTTGAGAGGTTTATGTGGTCATCAAACACTGAGGGTGTGAGAAAAATAGTCATAGGCACACACTTGCCTATCTATTATTTTTTGGGCTGCAGTGGGGGGAGCCTGCAGTCCTTTAACGATCACAGAGTGAGGACTCTGCACTTTTCCTTAATTAAAAAAACCCCGGATTCTCTCTGCCTTCTCTCCGCCCATCGCAAACCCACCCCCTCTCTGGTGCTCATGCTCTACTGCTATTCAAACAGCTCCTCCCCGCCCATTTCTCTGCCCATCACCAGTCTATCCCCTCCCCGGTGTCCTAAAAGAAACCCTCCACTACCACCCACTGTACACTGTACCGCCCCCCCCCCCCATTCCCATCCCTTTAATGAGAGGAAACACAAACACACATCCATAGTGGCTCCGGATCCCTGCCCCTTCTGTTTCATCCTGCTCCCACTCAGAACAGTGTCTCCAGTCCCATTCCCAAGCCGTGAGAAGTTGCCATAGTTGGTGCCCTTTCTTAGAAGTGTCCAGTAAACTACTGCCACAGCTCCACTTAAACTGTCAGAGACTGGATTCACAGAACCAAACATGTAAAAAAAAAAAAAATGGGCATTGAGCGACAGAGTCTCTTTAGAAAGCCGTTTCCTCTGAAGCTTTCTAAAAAGACTCTGTTGCTCAATGCCCATTTTTTGTTTTGTTTTTACATGTTTGCTTCTGTGAATCCAGGGTCCTACAGTGGGATAAGGAAAACCGGATGTACAATATTCAGTTCCTAAATGGCAAAAATAGCCCGGGGTCATAGCCCTTGGTGATGACTAATAGCATAATAGCTACTTACACAGTGCGCTGCAGCCCAAGCAAGGGCAGCCTGTATTTGGAAGGCAACGTTGGCTTTTGATGTGTCCTGCGAGACAACCAGTCTCTGTTATCTACACATCAGAACTTAAAATAGGGTTGCCATTTTTAAACAAAAGCACTGTATGAAGCAGGGCTGGCGTCAGAGGGGGTGCAAGGGATGCCACTGCACCAGGGCCCAGAGTTCCAGAGGGCCCAAGCAAGCTCTGGAAGTCAAAATATATAAAAAAAACATTTTTTTTACTTTTAAATTATTGCTCAGAGTGGCCTTGTGGTGATGACCTCTCAGGCTCTCCACCTGCAACCCCCGCAGCCGCTGCAGAGCCCACCCAGTCCGACCAACTCTGTAGACTTTGGCTGGCCACCTGGCCTCGCTGCTGGCTGGTCATTTAAAATTAAATTCCCGGCTTCCCCTCCTCGGCTCTGCCTCCTCCCTGCTGGTGCTGCTGCAGCTAGCCTGCCAAATGCTCGCTCTAGTCTCTTGCTCTGAGTGTCGGCTCACCGCTGGAGTCAATGCCTGCCTCCTCCTTCGCTCCCTCCCCCGGCCAAAGCGGAGCCCCAGCCCATCAAATTTCCGGCGGCGATTAACGATCGATGGTGAGTGAATGGGCGATTCAATCGGTAATTTAGACTTTTTAGTCTATTGACTCGAGTCCCGCCTGACCCTCTCACTGGCATTAGTCACCACGGACACCACCTCACCCCAGTAGTGCACACCACTCACCACCCACTGGCCACAGGCCACCAGCAACATATGGAACTCAGCGCATTACCCAGTGGACAGTCGCCTCCTGCAGATGACTGTAGTCTGTATCTGTGTCTGTGACTTAGGTCGGTGGCTAGTGGCTGTGGTTGCTGGGCTTCTTGCTGGCTGGTGATGTCATCATGTCGTGATGATGACAGCAGCTGCAGCTCCACCTTCTCGGCTGAGTTGGCTCCAGGCTCCTCCTCCGACCTCCTCCCCATGACCCCACGCAGCACACTGCCCAGCCCAGGCCCTCCTCTGACTGGCTAGCGCCCGCCTCGCTCACGCAGCCACGCTCACCCTCGCTCTCAGCTCCTCCTCCCATCCTCCCTGAGTCAGTCCCCCCTGGCCTGCTCCCGTCCCGCCCTCCTAATGCCTGGGTGGCTGAGCGGCTCGGCAGCTGGCTGGCTGTGTTCAGAACACAGTGTTCTGATTTGCTGGGTGCTGTGCTGAAGGCAAGGCCATAATATTAGCGCCGTTTGCAGTCAGGCATGCGCACCGGACCACTCGTGATGTGAGAGTCACTCAGAGACATTTTTCTGGCGGCAGATGAGCTGGCGGCGGAGGCGCGGAGCTGACTGACTTGACTGTTAATAACCATTACATTACTTGTCTCATCTGAGAGACTGTAATTTGTAAACTAAACTAAAACATTTATTTGCACACTTCTGTGTAACCTGTGGGTGGCTGAACACTGAACATCTTTATTCTTTAGACTTTTACTGTCTTCTGAAAAAACTAACTGTGCTCTGTGCAGGTAGCTAGCGTTAGGGCTGTAGTGCAGCAGTGACTCACATTCACATACTGTTGTGGCTGGCAGGGGCCCAAGGCCAGCAGCAGGCAGTCGTGGCTGAAATTGATGAATGAATAATTTAAATCTATTCTGACTGAATAGGACACAGTGCTGCTCTGCTGACTAGTAAGCTGTGGCTTACTTAACTTATCTTCAGAACTTCTGTAAGAAAATTAAATATATAAGAACAGTCAGGCAGATTAGTCTGGGAGTCAGGGTCAGGGGCACAGGGAGAACTTCGGAGAAGAAGTAAAAAATTAAAAGAACTGTGGGGCTACTACTAGTACTACTACTGCAGTAGTATTACTGTGTCTTGACTCACTCTCTTCACATTAGGAGAGGAGAAGAAGCAGAAGCTGCAGGCAGGAGGCAGCAGGTTTAGTTGGACTAGTTAGTACTAAGGTCAATAATCATCAGTGAGTGAGTGAGTGGTGAGTGACTGTAGGTAGTCACTGTACAAGACAATGCAACACAAATAAAATCTGAATTTGACTGCTTTGCTTCTGAGGCTGATAGAAATTATTAATAACAAATAAAATATACCATACAGCTAGAATTTAAGCCTAGTTCCACACTTCCACTGTAGACGTTTCTGTTTTTGTCATTAAAATAACAAGATATTCTCTGGCTCTGCTGCTGTGGCCTGCCAGTGCCTAGTCTTCCTTAAAGTAAGCCAGCAGCAGCAGCTAGCATTTAAGCCTAGTTCCACTGTAGACGTTTCTGTTTTTGTCATTAAAATAACAAGATATTCTCTGGCTCTGCTGCTGCGGCCTGCCAGTGCCTAGTCTTCCTTAAAGTAAACCAGCAGCAGCAGCTAGCATTTAAGCCTAGTTCCACTGTAGACGTTTCTGTTTTGTCATTAAAATAACAAGATATTCTCTGGCTCTGCTGCTGCGAGCCTGCCAGTGCCTAGTCTTCCTTAAAGTAAGCCAGCAGCAGCAGCTAGCATTTAAGCCTAGTTCCACTGTAGACATTTCTGTTTTGTCATTAAAATAACAAGATATTCTCTGGCTCTGCTGCTGCGCCTGCCAGTGCCTAGTCTTCCTTAAAGTAAGCCAGCAGCAGCAGCTAGCATTTAAGCCTAGTTCCACTGTAGACGTTTCTGTTTTGTCATTAAAATAACAAGATATTCTCTGGCTCTGCTGCGGCCTGCCAGTGCCTAGTCTTCCTTAAAGTAAGCCAGCAGCAGCAGCTAGCATTTAAGCCTAGTTCCACTGTAGACGTTTCTGTTTTTGTCATTAAAATAACAAGATATTCTCTGGCTCTGCTGCTGCGGCCTGCCAGTGCCTAGTCTTCCTTAAAGTAAGCCAGCAGCAGCAGCTAGTATTTAAGCCTAGTTCCACTGTAGACGTTTCTGTTTTTGGCATTAAAATAACAAGATATTCTCTGGCTAGTAGTTTCAGAGTTCAGACAGTGCTGTCTCTCTGTTTGATGTGATTAAATTATTGATATTCAACAACAGTCTTCCTTCTGTCCCCACAGAGGAGTCTGCGTTATGTGTAAACTTGACTTGTAGTGGAAATCAAATCAAATCAAATCAAATCAAAATCTTTATTTATTCAGGCGAACATCATTGAGCAAAGCTCATTTACAAGATGGACCTGAGTGGTCATACAAATGAGGATACAAGTATTATTACATAGACAAGAATAGAATAAATAGCAATACAATGGCATGAAATGATTATATACAACAATTTACATATATACAAGTAACAGTAGAACCATTTAGCCTGTAGGAAAAAAGGGGACAAAGGGTCCCCTCTTTGGAAAATGAAATTGCCCTCAGGAAAGGAACAGTCTAATTTAATCCTTAATTTCTGACAAGAAAGAAGGACAATATTTTGCAGAGAAGAGCAGTACATTCTCTGGACTGGCTGGCTGGCTCTGTTGTTTAGCTTACTGCCAGCCTGCTTCAAAGTTAGGCAGCAACTGCAAGGATAGGACTCAGGAGCATCACATCTATACATTTTTCTACACAATTGTCTGCTAGTGTTAAGTGAACCACCACAGGTCAAGTCGTAGAGGTAGTATAAGTAGTAGTCAAAAGTACATTTGCATTCATAAAAAAAAAACATAGCTATCAAGACAAACCATTCATAACAGAAAGAAAAGGAAAGAAAAAATAAAGATGTCAAATACTGTAGCACTACCAAAGTACAAGTCTGGTTCTGCAAAACGTAAAGAACAAAAAAGACAGCTAGAACTGAGTCAGAAAGAAGCAGAAAATGCTAACAAAATATTTTGTAAATGGTTAAATTTGCCACCAGCAGCAGCAACTGCAACAACATAGATACATAGATACATAGACAGTGTCGGCAGATAAGGGCCTATGGCCCACCTAGTCTGCCCATTTGAGCTTGTAAGTTCAGTTTGTTTTCCTAGAAGTCTATTTCCCCTTACCCCTGACCTCTAGAATTCCTTTATGTCTATCCCATGCATTCTTAAATCCCGTGATTGTTTCAGCCCCCACCACTTCCTCTGGCAGGGTGTTCCACTTGTCCACCACCCGTTCTGTGAAGAAATTCTTTCTCATGTTTCCTCTGAATCGTCCCTCCCTCCAACTTCATCCCATGCCCTCTAGTCCTGAAACATCTTTTCGCTTAAAAATAGTGTTTTCCTGCACCTGTTCCTCCCTGTAAGATACTTGTATGTCTCATCATATCCCCTCTCTCCTCCTCTCCTCCAGGGACATGTTCAGTTCCTTCAACCTGTCTTCATAGGACTTGTGATGCAACCCATGCACCATCTTTGTTGCCCTCCTCTGAACCTTCTCTACCCTGTCAATGTCCTTACGTAGGTATGGTCTCCAGAACTGTACACTGTACTCCAGTTGGGGCCTCACTAGTGTCTTGTATAGCGGAATTATGACCTCCCTTTTCCTGCTGGTGATGCCCCTGCCTATACATCCCAGCATCCTATTTGCTTTACCTGATGCCTTGTCACACTGTTTCCCTACCTTGAGGTCATCAGAGATGACAACCCCAAGATCCCTTTCCTGCTTGGTGCATGCTATATCCTCACCCCCCAACTGATATATTGTGCCAGGGTTTTTGTGCCCCATATGCATTATCTTGCACTTCTTTGCATTGAATTTCAACTGCCAAACCCTTGACAATTCTTCAAGTTTCTGCAGGTCCCTTCTCATTCTGCTGTGACCGCATCTGGTGAAAGCACCACAAGTGAGCAAGAACCATCAACCTCATCACATGAAAATGTAGCTGTAGAGGCAGTAGTAGAGGGGCCAGGGGAGACGACTGGGGAGTCAGGGAACCATGAATCTTACTCTGACTCACAAAGAAATGTACAGCTAGCACTAGCAGAAATACATGAAAGAAATGTACAGCTAGGCCTAGAAGAAATACAAGATGAAAGAAATGCACAGGAAGAAGAAATACAACATATTGAACTGGAATCAGGTTGTGACATAAACCCTGAACCCAGTCAACCACCTTTCATGTATAATTTTTATGACCCAGCTACCTGGCCTGAAAGTTTTGCTACAGAATCAGAGTGCCTCAGGGTTGAAATTGTGCAGCATAAGCCCCTGCAGCTAAAGGAAACTGACACTGAGTTCCCTAAAACAGCTGGTCGCCGGTTTACTTCAGCAAACTATGAGCGTAAAGTGGGATCCTCAAAGATTCACAGGCCTTGGTTAATTTACTCCAAGTCTGCTGATGCTGTATTTTGTTTCTGCTGTAAGCTTTTTGGTGAGGATAGGGGTGTGTTTACACAAGGTTTCTCCAACTGGCAAAAGTTATCACAAAGGCTGAGTCAGCATGAAGCTTACCCATCACACATGGAGAATTACTACAAATGGAAACATTTAGAATTAGGGTTACAGAAACAGGCTACAATAGACAGGAGTTTGCAAGAAAAGCTGGACAAGGAAAAGGAACGATGGCATGCTGTGCTTTGTCGAATTTTGGACTGTGTTTTATATTTAGCAGGCCAAAATTTAGCCTTCCGGGGTTCAGTAGACCATCTGTATGTAGACAACAATGGTAATTTTTTGAAATTGTTGGAACTGTTGTCCAGGTATGACCGTATTATGGCTGATCACTTGGAACATGTTCAGCGAGGAACAAATGTTCATTATTTAAGCAAAGATAGCCAGAGACAATTTATGCAGATGTTAGCTGAAGCTGTGACTAGTAAGATTAGGGACAAGATACACAATGCTCACTACTATAGTGTGCTGATGGACTGCACTCAGATATTTCTCACAAGGAGCAGTTATCACTAATGATTCGTTATGTTGAAATCAATGGTGATCAAGTTGAAATGCAGGAGAGCTTCCTGGAGTTTCTCCATGTTGAAAATACAACAGGAGAGGCTTTGGCTGAATTATTGCTAAGTCGACTTACTAAACATGGCATTAAAATTGAGACTGCAGGGGCCAGTGTTACGATAATGGAGCTAACATGAGAGGTATCCATCGAGGAGTTCAAGCGAGAATCGACAGATGAATGAGCGTGCACTACTCGTGCCTTGCTGTCCTCATAATTGTAACCTTGTGTTAGAACATGCAGCGGAATCATCCTTGAAGCAAAGAATTTCTTTGGAGTTCTACAGCGAGTTTACAGAATCTTCTCTGGGTCCACCAAACGTTGGGACATCCTTGTCAAGCACATGAAACGATATACCCTCAAGCCACTTTCAGAGACCCGATGGAGTGCCCGTGCTGATGCTGCAAAGGCAGTCTGTGAACAACTGCCTGAATTGTTGGATTCTTTGCTGGAAGTATCAGAAACTGGAAACTGTGACAATGAAACCCTGTCTGACATCACAGGCCTTGTGAAAACACTGGAATCATTTCCATTTATTGTACCTTTACTTGTGTGGAATGAAGTGCTTAGTGCCATCAATCGGGTGACAGTGATTTTACAGTCATCTGCTTTAAATCTTTCAAATGCCATAGATGTGGTTTCAGTAATCAAGGAACAACTGTCTGACTATCGAAGACAAGGATTCAGGCGAGTATTAGAGGAAGCAAAGCTGCTAGCCCAAACCATGGACATCGAACCAACTTTTCCAGAAAACGTGCCAGACGTCGACAACATGCCAGGAGAGCTTGCATGAGATGAACCCTTGACTGGCCAAGAAAGTTTTGAAGTCAATTTTTCAATTGCCTATTGGATCAAGTGCTGATGGAAATTGATGAGCGATTCCAATTTCTCCATGACTTTCAGTCACTTTTTGGTTTCTTGTTCAACATAAAAACATGTGGACATGATGAAAACTTACAAGTAGCATGCAATGAGTTGGCCCGATTTCTTGGGGACGTAGATGGTTCAGACATGTATAGAGAAATTATCTTGCTGGCTCGTCTGTTACCTGATGATGTGAAATCTCCATTTGAAGTGTTGCAGTACCTGGTACAGAAAGACCTGAGCAGAGGATTTCCAAACACCCAAATTGGACTGCAAATACTGCTTACAATTCCAATTACAGTTGCCAGTGCTGAGCGTTCTTTCAGTAAACTGTCCCTGATAAAGAATTACCTCGCTCCACAATGTTACAGGAGAGATTGTCTGCATTGGTGTACTTTCCATTGAAAATAGACTTGCAAGACAAGTAAATTTTTCTGATGTGATAGAAACATTTGCTGCAGCAAAATCTACTTGAGTACACCTTTAAGTTCACAAAATGGAATAACAGCAGCGATATTTTTGGGTGACTTGGGAGAAAAGGGTGGGGGCACTTTGGGGGGGTGGCGCTGGGGCCCGTGGATGGGGGGGCCCACTACAAAGTCTTGCACCAGGGCCCAGTACATCCTAGAACCGGCCCTGGTATGAAGGACTCAAAAAGATGCTCCCTTAGCTTTGCAACAGAACCACAAAGCCATGGCATGCATTAAGGATCCTAAACAGACCTGTTAATCCCAGTAAATTAATCTCATGAAAATATGGAGGGCCTCTCAACCTTTGCTTAAAACCTGTGATTTCAAAGCCAGAGAGCTACATTTATATAAGTTGATATAGTGTGACCACTGGTTGGTCACACCACAAATCGATGTCTGTCACAACTAAAAAGACACATACTTAGGGCCAGGTTAAAGTAACCTGGGTCCCTAGGCCCAAGAGAAAACTGGGGCCCCCCTCACTGTAGCCATGCCCCTTCGCCATGACCGCACCACTTGGCCATTGTATATCAGTTACTGAAATATGAAAACACTGTTCTTACTGTCCCTAAAAAGTGGCACAAAATACTTCAAAATAAATAAAACTGGCAGCCCCAGTGGCACTGAGGGTTGAGGTCCTGGACGCCACACCTTGCAGCCATTGGCAGCCTGGGTTGGGTGATGGACTTAGGTTGCTGAGGGTTGGCTAGGGGTAGAAGGATTGAGCACACAATGGCTACTCTCCTTCTCCAGCGAGAAGTGGGATGCTGACCCTGCCACTATACCGCTGGTGCGGTTGGGAAAGCAGATAAACAGGGAGGGGCCAACATCACCCAAGGACTGGAGCAGAGGCACGTCTCTATGTGCCTCCGTCTCATTGATCCTCCTTCAGCACTAATGTCAGCAGGGGGTAGACCAGAATAAGGAAAAACACCCCACGGCTGATCTAGACAAAGGGCTTCTGCACCGCTGCGACCATGGAGGAACCGGGAAGGAGCTTCAGTTGTACGTTCCATTGAGGATAGGAGGAGGTAGCATGGACTCTTCTGCCCCACCCGGGGGGGGTCAAACCTGGTCTCTAGAGTTGCATAGGAGTGGGGCACCTATGGGAGCATCCTCCTAGTCCTCATGGTGCAGACTGGGTGCATTGGGATGCCTGGAGAGAGGGACCAGTCACAGTACAAGGGGGAGTATAAAGAGATAGTAAAAAAAAAAAAAATTATGAAACTAATACTGTTGGTATGGAAAAACAACAATAGCCTGAATTTTGATAATTTAGGGAAAATAATTAAGCATAGGCCCAGTAAAAACAATATTTTATTTGCAAAATGTCATGATTTGCACTTTTCCAAAGCCCCCCACCCCCAAACACACATGTGTGCACTTGCAGTCTTGGTGTTATCATACTGTCCTGTCAGGTAGTATGAACCAGGGGATGTGGAAGTTTTGTTGGGTTGGGTAGAGACCGATCTCTAAAACTGGCTAGGTCCTGGGTGGAGTAGGAGTTAAGTTTGTGGTTTACTGGGGTTATGAACTTTACAGATTATACTGCAAAGGGAGTGATTATTGGAAAAATTTGAAATCATTTCCAGGATCAAACATTTCTGTATTGATAACTAAGCCAGCCAGTCAGGATCCATAAATAGCAAGATTTACTGATGGGAATCTTGATATACATTCATTTGTTCACCCTGAAAACAGCTGTATCAAGGTCAGAACTTCAGTATGAGCAAGATGAGAGAATTAAAAAAAGGAGTATGATTTTTAATTGTACCACTGAAATTATTGCAAATTTCCTTAATTTTAGGAGTGAGATTAAATATTTATTTTTTTATTTATTGAGATATTGGAATTATACACCTTTGAGTCAGAGACTCCTTTGCAAAGGCTCCACATCAAGAAGTACAAAACAAGAGAACTGGACAATGCAATGAAAGGTATTACAAATGAATGCGGGGGGTAAAACAATCCAGAGTCAAGTATGGTACAAATGTAACGAGCAATACAGTGAAAGGTATTTCATCTGAATGTGGAGTGTAAAACAACCCAGAGTCAAACACGGTACAAAGGTTTTAAGCAAATTAAGCTGTTGCTTACATTCAACTTTCAAGGACGATACAAGGTTTCCTAAGCCAATAAAACAGATACTTAAGATACAATATAAAGCATACACACTGAATTGCACTGTTAATCTTTTATAGTTAAGAGTAAGATTCTAAACTGGGATTCTAAATGGGTGTGGGAGACAAAGCAAAGGAAATGGGCTTGTTCACACCATAAAGGTCATCCTGGGCGTGGCCCCTGAAGCTGTCAGCTGCACTTAACACCTAATCAGGGAGGCAAGAGTCACGTCACAGTTCAGCCCCTGACTTACTCAGTGACAGAGTCCTTTACAAAAAACATGCAGCTCAGGCAGAAAGAAAAGGATATATAGCAAATGTGTGTTGGTGATTGCTGGGGGCACCCTGGCAGGCAGGGGCAGGCATGTGTTTATGTTGCCTATGCCTTAATCCGGCCCTGCACACACAGTAGTTTTGGACAGTCATCCAGATATAGACTGACCAGAAGGCAGTGATGATGGGAGCATGAGGAGATGCCAAGTAGACGTGGGGGTGGGGGCGCGAGCGGGCAGAAAGTGACAGTAGGACAAGTCAAACTCCTATCCTTTGTTGGTCTGTGTTACCCTTTCAAGATACAACTGAACTCGCCTCCTGATTTGAGGCAGACTGGTTTACCCTCTCCCCCTAAAGAGAACTATTTACAGAGAGTAACTAGCTAATCACCATCAATAACAATATGGATTGATTCCTACCTTTTGTACACACATTATTATATATAACTCTGCATCCCATCACATCTAGATATCCCCCAATCTGTCTGCCCTGAAAGTGTCAGTCAGATGCACCCCATAATGAGAAGGTGTCCCCCTCCAGTTCAATGCCACTTCCTAGCCACTAACGTTATATAGACTCAAAATGTGTGCCATGGACCAGAAAGGTTTTGTGTGTGTGTGTGTGTGTAGGGGGGGGGTAATGAACATCTTTTCACTCTCACATACAATAACTGAAAAATCAACATGAGTCCATAGACAAAATGTTACAAATAAAATAAAAACAGCAGCGGTGGGAAAAAAATGCAACTTTAGTATGGTAAAGCTGATCCTAAGTTAATAATCGGCAGCCCATTTCCAGACAGCAGCGTTAAATCTATCTGGCAAAATGCGTGTGATCCAGATGGTTGGCATTTGGCCCAAATGTATTACACCGGCAGCTCAAATAAAAACAAGCTACTCCCCTCCTGTAGTACAACAATGAATGAAAATTGAGATGGACAAGGATTTTACATACATCATCAGGAGGTGAGTTTCAATAAAGCAAACAAAAAAGTCACTGAACTATTACTATACCCATATGTAGATTAACAAATATTCCAGACTACTGAGGAAGTCTGCAAATCTCAAGTGACCAGAAGTTAAATCAAAAACACACACTTTACATCTCGGTGATTAGCTTCTTAAAAGCTTAACCTCGCCAACAGAGAGCATCAGGCTGAGCGAGCAATGCTAAAAGCTGGTGCTTGGAGCCCAGACACACAGTATGCACTTGTCTGTCTTCATTATGCATTATATGTAGTAAAACCACAAATGTTAGTCTTTGGTAACCGGGTAAGGCCCACTAGGCACAAGTGCCTGTTTTCAGGGGAGACCTGGGAACACTGGGCGGTTAAGTCACTTGCTCAGAGTCACACAGTATGCAAGTGGAGGTTGTGAGAATCAGACTCAGGTCTGGTCTGCTGCATGTATCAAGCTCATTCACACCTAGTTCCTCTAACTTCTGGGCTATACTGCCAGCCCAGTTAGTTTCTGGGGCCTAAGATTGAGCCTTGTGGGACATCTGTGTGCACTTATCTGCTGTCTGAGATGATGCCATTAAAAAGCTGCTCAGTATTTTACTTAATTCCCTGTTTCAATGCATTTTCACATTGTGAAAATAATTTTCACTGTATTAAATTAGCTACAGATGCTCAATTCTTCTGGCTGTTGTTGGTGTTTCCTTTTGTTTGTAACATGATCATTACCGCTGAACCTGAACAGTGGCAAACAAGTATTTGGGTATTTTCGGAAAATGCCGAACTTCACTGCATCACTAGGGTAACACACCTGCTGACATGTCAGTTTCTGGTACTTTAAATTACCAAATCTGTCACTGTGGGCACCCCATCTTTACACTAGTGTTCAGTGTTTGAATGATCATCATTGAGTGATAACATTGTATTTAGGCTTTTTTGGTGACAAACATGTAGTTGATCTTGTTTCCGTAGTTTAGGAGAGTGATTTCAGCAGGTGAAATATTAGCACAATTTAACATTTGCATAGTTCATTCATCTATGAACCTTCCTGGTACCATCGGGGTAAGATATTCTTTTTTTCTTGTCAATGCTGAATGTTATCTGTGTCTGTTGCAGTTTTGTACTTCTCATAGTGTGAAAGGGTTGTTTTTTTTTAATGTGGGTCAGAAGTCAGTGCTACCATAGGTGTACTTTATATAAACCGAGTGCCTGAAGTCACTTATTTCTAAGAGCAGACTGGATTGTATTTGTTTATCATGACCTGCTCAGTAATCAAGTTTGTTTTTCTTGCTCTTTGATTTTGTGATGTGTTCTCTGACAGAACATCTCCTGCTATATTTGTGTGTAAGTTTGTGTTGTTGTGTGTTTTGCGAGAAGTTGTTATTATGGATTTTACATTTAGTCTTGATTTTTATTCTAATATCTCTGACTGAGGTTCAAGTCTGTCATTTTCTAGCACTCAGTCTGTGGTGTCATTTATTTTTTAAACAAAGTTAGTGCAGCATACTGGACAGAAATGCTCAAACAAGGGCTCACTCTCAGTGTTTCAGGAGAGCACTCGCTTTGGCGAGAAACTTGGTGGCACACCCTGTGGAAGCCTTATATTGGTTACAGAATAAAATATTCAAGTTTCAGAGATCAGTTTTAAAAAGTTTTACTAAAATAACATTAGAGTGCAGAGCAATGGAGTAAAAATATTAAAAAAAAAATGCAAAAAAGGAGTTTCAATACAAATAATTGCACAAGTTAGATCCTGTGCACAGGACATCTAGATACAATCCATGCATTCGATTGATTACACAAAATGCAGTTTCCACAATGCATTGAAGTCATAACACAAAAGGCTGTTTCCAAGTGCTTCAGAAAAGCATCGGCAAGACAGAATGAAGCAGCAGGCGACCAACACGTGATACACAGTGTACCTGCAGAACAGGATCCCATCCACACAGAGGTCCCACAGCAAACCTGGTCTTCCATTGCCAGTATCACCAATAGACCATAAAGTCCTACAGTAAGGAAACCAGTCTAGTCCCACCATTCATCCCTGCTGGCACTGTAGCTGCCATTCAAAAATCCCATAGGACTATCCACATACCAGGAGATCCTCTACAATGTCGTATCCTGTTACACACAGCAGTGAATTTGTATTAAATTATCAGTCTGCTTACGTGCTTTCATAGTGCGCTATATATTTTAAGATGAAGTATTCTCAACGATGTACCAAGGACACTGGTGGTATTTAAATTAGTTTCCTAGATCAAAATCTAATAAGCTAATGTATCCCAGATATTGTATGAACTAGATACGCTGCTACTGCTTTTTCCTGTCTTTTTGGTTTTTACATTGAGCTTTATATGGAATGATGTCACCTTATCACTATGGCATGTGGATTTTCAATATGGTTTCTATATGCTATCATGGAGTGTCCATATATTTGCATTGTCCACCATTTTTTTTCTTTCTTTCTTTTTTTTTTCATTTGTTTGTTTAGTCTCATTGATTGGTGCAGGCTGAGGTCATTGCTTTGCATGTTCTCATGCAGTGTACATACACATGAGTTGTGGTTGCAGTAAAGTAAAAGTATTCATTTTTATTTATGTCTAAATGTGAATAATCCTTTATAGTTCCATATCAATTTTGTCTTGTTTAGTTAAACTTGAGTTGAAAACAGTGATTTGTATTTGCCGGTTATCTAGAACATTTCCACCTATGAATTATGGTTTTGTGTTGTAGTCATACCAACAACATTTTTTTAGTTCCTATTTTCTCCTTTATTAGGGCTGCAGTGGGTAGAGACTACAGTCCTTCAACGATCACAGAGTGAGACTCTGCATTTTTTCCATCATTAAAAAAATGGATTCTCTCCACCCATCACAACCCCACCCCCTCTCTAGTGCCTGTGCTCTACTGCTATTCAAACAGCTCCTCCCCGCCCTTTCTTTGTCCATCACCAGTCTATCCCCTCCCCAGTGTCCCTTATCAACTGTGTTTTTAGTGCTGCAGTAGCTCCTACCCACCATGCTCCGCCCCACTCCTCTCTGCTCTGCTCTAAAAAGAAATCCTCCCATTACTGCCCACTGTAATATTACTGTTCCAAAACACAATATTCCTGAGAAATTAAAGTTAGGACAAAAAAAAAAGAGCTTCCCCAGTTTTCACTGTTGATCAGTCACAGCACTTTATGCTTGGCTTTTTCATTCCCTTCGGTTACCAACATTTCTTCAGGCAGCAGAAACAGCCATCACTGGTATCCTTTACAATTCAGATGCAAAAAAGAAAAAAGACTAATTTATTCCTCCCTAGTATCGCCTCCTTTCTTCTAAAGCTAATCTGCCAGTGCTTTTATTAAATGGGTAAATTAAGTTGTATGTTTGAGCTGTTCTTCCCCCTTAACTTATTGAAATGTTTTGCTAGCCATATTGGGCAGCCAGAGGGTGTGCCACACTTGCCTATGGCCATTGGGACTGTGCCTTGGGCCAGCAAATTAACATTTAAGATTGAATCCAGAGCTGAGGGCTGCTCCCTCCCTTCCCCCTTCAACTCTCCCCTCCTTTTTTTCAGTTCTTCATTCCCATTCTGACCCCCATCCGGCCTTGGGCTATGCTGCAGAGTGGAATTGGGTCCAGAGCTCCAGTATGCCAACAGGAATGGGCAAGAAGTTCAAACTTAGCAAGTACACCCCAATGTCAGTGGTTGCCACCTTCCTAGTGGGCTCTACAATGCTCATCTTTGTCTTTACATAAGTGGCACAACAGCTTTTGGTTTTAATCTCCTTCTTTCATTGTACAGGCAGAAATGGATTTTTTTTGTAATTTGTTTGGTTCCGATGACTTCCATGTAGTTCGACCACGGTAACAGTGCATTTTGCTGCCATCTGCCACTGTACTGTGTCTAGCCTGCCCTGCCCTAGCCAGTAGGAACTTTGGACAACACCGTCTGACCTTTTTACCTGCCACAGTGAATGAAGAAACTGTCATCATTTGCTCACCAGGTACTTTTTGGGGGTTAATGTGTGGCAGTGGAGGTGGGTGGACCATCTAGTATCTACACACCTCTCAACCTCCTGCCTTATAAATCATGGAGGGACAAGGGTTAACAAATTAGGGACAAAGGACCAGTATCAGGGACAAATCTTCAAAATTAGAGTTACCCACCCACCAAACTGGAAGAATATGAGGCTTAGTGCAAAATGCATTTTATAAAGAACAAGTCTAACTTTAATGCTTCACATTATTTTGTTCTTTCAGTCCCCACTGGTTAGCCACAGAAACAAAGTTTAGGAAGGACAGAGTAAAATTTTGAGGCAAAAATCTGAAAATCAGGGACAGTTGAGAGGTATGAGTATCCAGCAAGTAATGTGTGTGTGTGTGTGTGTGTGTGTGTGTGTGTGTGTGTGTGTGTGTGTGTAACTAAAAAGCAGCAGCATGGCAAACAACCTTGGGGCTCCATGAGCTGACCAGAGCTTCGGGGTGGTCATGATGTCATAGGGCTATAATTAATATGTCAATGGGCAATAATGTTTTAAATGAATTCAGCAGAAATGTGTGCTTTGGGAACTGCTTTTAGAGTTATAAGTATGTTCTTTCTGTGCTGTCTATTTTTTAGCTCCTAAGAGGGCTATAATTAATAGAAGTCATGGGTCAATAATGTTTATATGTGCTTTGGGAACTACTTTTAGAGTGAGAAGTGTTTTCTTTCTCTGCTGGTATTTTTTTAGTTCCTAATAATAAAGGTTTGATGTCAGTGGATGTATGGGGTCTTTTATTTAGCATGACTGTTTCTTGTTCCTAAACAATCACTTAATGCATAATAATAAAAGTAATACCTATGACTGAAGTAGCTGCTGCTGTTAATGCTGTCCATTAAAACCAGGTGATGTGTCTAAATGTGCTAAAGTATTACTTTTATTGTTATGAAAGAAGTGCTTGTTTATATGTAACCCCCACCAGCCCCTTATTTAACTAGTAGGCACACCTCCCTTGTCTAGGGGAAAAGAGAGGGGTGGGGGTGCAAAGCAGTTTGCCAAAGCAGGAGGGAAAAAAAACACAAGGTGTGTGTACTAGAGGCAAACAGACCTATGCCAAACCCCAGGTCCTGAAGAGTGAGCGTTTGCTAAGGGCTGTGCTAGGTTTGCACTTCTGGACAGGTGTTCCCAGTAAACCCACACAGGAAGCAGTAACTAGATGTCCATACCAGGTTGACATTCTAGAATGTGGCTTTATTAAAAAACACAGTTGGAACACAAACGCAAAGATGGACCCCCAGGGTTTACACTTCGTGGCACAAGGCACTGCAGAACACATCTGTAGAAACAGAATTAAAACCTCCCATATAGCATAGGATTAGACATCTGGAACTGCAGAATTTGCCAGTGAATACACACAATCATCTGGAAAGTGGCACTAAGCCATTACTTAGAACAGAGTTTCTCAAATGGTGAGGCCAGCCTCCCAGGGGAGGCCCCAACCTGTTCTAGGGGAGGCTCAAGCAAGCCTTAAAATGTACTATATTTAGATGTCAAGTTTTGGATGCTTTGTGTGAAAGGATGCAGCAAACTGAAAGTGAATAATGGCATGCGAATTTATGTACAAAATGGTTACCTGGAAAACACGCTCAGTAAACACCTGTTTCCTGGTATGACATGGGGGAAAGCTGAATGGAGGAAATACAATTCTTGGAAACTGTGCAAAACAAAATGCAAAATAATACAATGAATAGGAACAAGATAACAATTGACCCATTATACTGGCTGCAGAAAAGCACAAATACAAAGGCTAAGCAGAGCGATACTAGAAGCAAGGCCTGGAGGGAGCAAAATGGTCCCTGAGAAGGTGTTTAAGAGCAGGGTAAAACTGACAAAGAAAATAGTCTGACTCATGGAGGTATTGCAGCTAGGGGAAATAGGGCCAAAGCTCAGAAGTGTGGAGCTAGTAGGCTGACTCATGGAAGGGGTTATAGAAATGGAGAATAATAGCATCAATAAAATGAGAATAAACTCAACTACTCAAATGCATTTCATTGTATTCTTTCTGTAATGTGAAAAGTATGATAGTTGTTCTAACTATGGGGAGGCCCAAAATTATTTCTGTATTAGGGGGAGGCTCAAGATCTTTTCCAAGGCTTGGGGGAGGCTCACTATGACAAAGTGTGAGAACTCCTGACTTAGAACATTTCCCATATGGCATAGGATAGGATTGTGGCACACAGGCCATGATGGAGCACTCAATGCTCAAAACATAGCAAAAGATCCCACGTACAAGGGGTAAACTTCTTCAGGCATTGGCCACATGCACTGAAAGAAAACGGGCACCCTCACAGAACCTGAAGTGATGACCAGGTCACTCCAGATGGGGTGTCATGCACCTCTTGCTTCCACATCCATACTCAGCAATTCTTTCAGAATTACACCTCACAAATACTGAATACTGTAGACATTGATAACTTGAAATGTTTAGCACACTTATGACATCAGGAACACCACTAGGGTGTAAGGTTAAAGTTCTGAACACAGGGCAAGTCGCATATGGGATGTCCACTATTGTAATAACTTTAAAACGCAAACCTTCTTGAGGGAATTCCTACAGAAATGGAAGAATGGGACCCTTAATCAGAGTCACCCCACAGAAAAAGGCAGGTACATATCCTAGTAACTCGTAAACAGAAAAGTACTCACAGTTTGTACACCAAAGCAGCTTCACAAAAGTTCTCAATTGAATCAGGGGATTGCCCCTAAAAGCCTCTTCATGCACAGGTATTCACGGGGTTGACATTATAGCAGGTGAGTTTGCAGATCCCAAACAAGATCCTTCCCACAGTAAATGGCTGTTTGCTAATGCATAAAGACTGTTCTCTTATATTTTAGAGAACAATGCAATTGATGGTTAAACTGTTGCTACATGTACTGGTGTAGAAGTTTGGCTGATGCACATGGCTGTGATGTGTCTTATCGTGTCACAGCACTTCTATACACAGCAACGTAGCTTTGTGTTGATGGAAGTTACCCAGGGTCTATCTGGCCTCCTAACTAAGGGAATATTTATGTATTCTGTGTACTGTGTATTTCGATGCATATTGCAGTATAGCTAGCATCGAGTAGTCTAGACTCCTTCCTGTGCAGCAATAGGAACAGGGCAGATGTGCCAATGGCCCCTTTAGTCACCACAATGCTATGTTGCTATTTATATATTTATACGAAGTTTTATGACACTTAACCTTAATGTCATTGTACTGAACTAACAAATAGCTTACAGAATAATTTATTTAAAATGGCAAGATGTGGCAGATATGTAATCAAAATATAATGTAAATACCTCCATAAAAAAACTGAATTGTTTCCTTATGTTTCTGTAATGGCTATTTTTCTTTCTTTTTCTGTTATGTCTTCTGCTCAGGTAGAGTTGCTGTTTTTGCTGTGTGCTGTGTCCAGCGAGGGCTATAATTGTTGCTGTATTGCAGTTGCCCATGTATTTGGCACTGTTATATGAAGTCTAACCCCTCTGTCTAATACTGTGCACTAGTAGTAAAGCTCCGCAAAAAATGGTACTAAATTAAGTGAAAATAAATTTGTTACTTTTAACTATGTGCAAACATTCGTTTAGTGTTAAACTCCGCTGTGTTATGCAGTGTATGAATCACACAACTGGGGCATAAAATGCATGAAGTGCATACATCCTGCATTTGCCCCAAGAAGGGGTAGTGTGAAGCAATGATGTCTCAGGTATTTTATATATTGTATGGACTTCAAGCACACTGTTAAGTGATTTACAGTATGCACTAGTTGGATACTACAAGATAATATGTTTGCATTGCTTGAGTTGGTATTGCATGGTCTAGGCAAGAGGGGGCAAGTGGGGGTTTAAGTTACCAAAAATAAACATTTGTCAACTGCAACCAGGTCCCTGGGAGAGGGGAGGATGCTAGGAGTATTCTAGACCTAACCTGCTGAAGGGGACACCAGTGAACCACAAGCAAGCAAACATGGGAATGTCCACAACAACTGATAATGCATTTATTTATTGAACTTTTGGAATTATGAGTATCTGCCCTAATCCTGGGCTGGACAGGGAGGTTCTTGCATGACATCCCACCATTCTGATCCATTCTGACAGTGCTCATAATGCCCAGGAGAGAGCCAGCCACAATGATCCTGATAATCCCGGAATGGCCCAGGCAGACATGGTACTCGGTGCTCCTGATCCTGTCCAGCAGGGTTCTAATCAGCCTATCAGTGACGTGCAACCTATTCACTCTATCTTGTGACCAATCCCCAGAGTCATGATCAGGACGCTGCTGATTTTATTTCTAAATTATAGATATTCTCCCACCCAACCCTCCCTCTCTAACCCCACCCCACCCAAAATACATGCAGTCCTTTTGGCTCTGGTCAGAGGTTGTTTATAATTGCTGGTAACTGCTGTAATAAAACAACATGAATATGAACTTACTCACATGCTGGTCAGAGCTTCACTATGTTGGCGAGAGAGAGATAATGGCTAACTAGAAAACAAACTTATAACTATGACCAAATAACAAATAGTCCTTTAGAAATATTCATTTGCTGATAAACGATCATTCCAGTCAAGAAACTAAGAGCTGATCGAGGATCTGAATGGAGTTGTCATGGCAACACGGGTCAAGGGTTGCTATGGAGATTGGGGGTAAAAAGAATAGGCAAAGTTTAGGGACTGTGTGAAAACTCCATATTAGATACTGGTTTTCCTGCTGGTAAAACAACATTTTCTAACAAATTAGGATGATTTTTTTTACACAGTACAAGTGCAGGTGTGGTGTCAACGTTTGACTGCTGAGGTACTGGTGCGTCTGTGACAGGACTCAGAAAACAGCTGCCTGTTGAAAAAACTGTGAGTAGTGCTCGAGATGTGCCAAGTGTGAGCTACTTCTGAACTCTTTCCTCACTGAAAATGCAGTTCTGTAAAAATGCCATAATAACCTGAGTTCAGATTATTACAGCATTTTTTTTCCAATTGTTTAACCAAGAGAGACACACTAAGCTGTAAGCTGCCTGAGGTTCAAACCTGACCCACAGCTTGCCTTCTTAGGTTTACTCCATGTACATGGGATGACCTTTTGACCTCCCAAGACCTTCAGGAGCAACCACCCCATTCAGAAATTTTGCTTGAATGGGGAAGTCTAACTGGTTGTGTATGACAGCTTGCACTTGGCTGCATGTTCAGTTAAAACCACACTACCTCAATCATGGTCTAGTCTATTTGTCTGATTAAAATTACCTTATCCTAAACATTTATAGTTGTTTTTCTTTTAATACTCTGGTACAACTTATATATATATATACCAATAGTCACAAGTAAGCTTTACCCCTGTATTGTAAGTCAACAACTTTATAAGTAAAAATATTTAACCAAAAAGAAATACCAGGAAATGTCATATTATCTTAAAGGGGAAGTCTCCCATAGTTTCACACCCATATTTTCCCAACTCCTTATGTGTAACTGTTGTGTGCCTCCTCCAGTTGCCAGCAGTCCTATTGCTGTCCAAATCTAGATTATAAATAAAAATATACAGCCTCCAGAAGTTATCAGTGTGGTTGTCCTCCATTTTACCATCAATGCTGCTGGAGGATGATGTCATCAGAGCAACAGATAATGGTGTTGAACTAAATGCAGTTCCACCACTAAACCAAACCCATAATGTTTGGTTCCCCACTTGAGTAATGGAGGAACCCTTTCATTGTTGTGCACATCCTTAAGTGAAGGTCTAATAGGAACTAGGACCATATGAGTGTGATGCAGCACTGATTTGACATGTATATACAGTATTCATATAAGGAAGTGCCTGTATGTGTTGTGTTAATGTTTCTGTTACCAAAAACAGTTTACCAAATAAATGACTCGGGGTACAACAAGAGTTTTAAGTGGTATTATATAGCTGTTGTATTATGTTCTGTGTGTGTTAGCATTCTCTGTTTTGATTGACACCAGCAGTGAGACACAGTCTTGCAAAAATGCCCCTTTTCCTTTGTAACTAGGCAGTCAGTGATTGGATGGCTGCTGTAAGGCAATAACGAGTTCAGCTATAACAAGGAATAGGTTACCAGGACAACATCAGCTGCAGCATATGGAAGAAAGGTGATCTAGTGGTTAAAGTACAGGCACAAGAACTGGGAAACTCTGGTTCAAATCCTACTAAAGTCCCTTACTCTCTAACCCTTTAACAAGTTCCTCTAACCTCCTTGGGAACTGTGATAGCCCCTCTGGTCTATGACTTTAAAAGTGCCCCCATTCCCATTATAAATCATTAGCAGTGATGTGAGACATACAGCACTTCACTTTGAACGTACTGAAGACACGCTGTGGCCAACCCCCCCCTTGTAATGCCAGCATTTGAAGTAGGATGTCCCTCACAAATCAGATGCTATACTTCAGCTGTTGTAGGTAAAGAAACTAATCAGTCTCAGTGTTTGTAGTGCTCTGTATTTGCTTAGCTCATTCCTCCAATGTCATATGCATTCCGTGTCTTGGTATTTCCAGTCAGAAACTCAGATTTAAGGAGCATTTGAAATGTAAAACAATTTATAAAGTAACACTTTATAAAGTAAGTGATCTAGCTCTCCACTTTCAGGCTGCTGAAAGGGGGTGTATCATTTTGTGCAAAGGAGGAATTCAGTCTTGTGTGATCCTTTGGGAAACTGCTCAGGCCTACCCTGTAAATGAATCTTCTCAAGGGTGTTCACCTAGTTCGATACTGATTGACTCATTTACTGCTAGACTGACTGCTTGATTGTCTGACTGATTGATTCTTTCTACTGCTCTCTACATGTTGCAATTGTCTCACATAGAGAAATGAGCAGTACAAAGAAACAGATTCTGTTTCCTGTGAATGAAATACTATTAGATGTATTATGTGCTCTACACATACAGTATTAAGGCTACAAGTACTACTCCCTGTGTGAGCTGCATAACCGAACTGTCTTAAGCCATTGCAAACTTAAACTAAAATCAGGATAGACAGCATTGATACCCTTATGTGTTCTTTTGCACTGTTGCTGCAGGGTAGGAGGAAGTAAGCTGTTGATTAGCTAGAATCTGCAGCTTATCCATCAGGTAGGGAAATGGACAGACTAGGTGGGTCAAGCGGTCCTTATCTGCCATCAAATGCTATGTTTCTATGTTTCTATGACATCAGGGAATGGGAGGGGCTGTATTACAAGTGACCCCTTTGCATGTCAATGGAGGCTTGCTTGACATTTTACTACCTTGTGTCAGAGCCTCAGACTCTAGAGATGTGTTGCAACAGCAGAAATGATTGATCTCTTAGTGACATATGAACAGTAACTGATGTAATGTATAATAAATTCATCAGACATATCCAAATCAGAAATATACAATAGACTTCTCCTTTAATTCTTTACTTACAAAGTGGTATACATAATTAACATCATTTGGATCAGCAGTGCAAGCAAACAATCTATCTTTAATTAAAGAGGAAGTCTCTCCTACTTTTAGATACAATCATATAAACAAAGTAAAAATAAAATAAACATAAAATGCAAGTATCATCCCTCTCTGCTCATAATCAGAGATAATAGCAAATTATAAACACATAGTGCCATACCTTGAGGACTCAAATGAAGTCCTAGGCAGAAGGATGTGCTGTCACAGCTCCTTCCTCTTTTCTGCCCTCCTTTAGCTTAAATGAGTCTAAATTTATATGTTTTTTGGATGTACCTCATGTTATACTTCTGGCAGACGTATGCCCCATGACACACTTCTTGCAGAAGTATGCCCCATGACATACTTCTGGTAGAAGTATGCCCCATGTCCATGACACATTTCCTGTAGAAGTGTGTTAATCATGCAAGGTGGCAACAAAAATATCTTATTTTAAAAGTGGAATGTCATCTCAGATTCTTGCTTTACTAAAACATTGTTTTGTAAGCTCTGTTTTTTGCTACTGAGAAAACTGTGGTTTAGCTAGCATTCTGTCTAGCACTTCCTCAAATAAAATCTCCTCATTTTATAGTTAATTTCAAACAAGACATGCAGATATATTTTTTCTTTTCAAACTGTAAACTGTTAATATCACAAAAAAGCTATAATCATTCTTGTTTTAAGTGTATCTTCAAACTGTTTATCAGGCACACTCAATAATAATAATAAAACTTTACTGAAGTATGTTTTTTTTCACTTCCTCAAACACATTTTCCCCATTCTGCAGCTAGTTTTAAAACAAGACATTTTCTTTGACATGTAAAATGTTAATGTTACAACCCAAATGTTGCAAAGAAGCTATAATCATTTTCTGATTTAAATGTATCTTTTAACTGTTTTGCAGTAGGACTCACTCAATTTATTGGCTAAACAGAATTATGCTTGGTGATAAGGATGTATTTAATTCAATTTAGGAAAGAGCAGAAGTAAAGCATTTTTCAATTGTCATTATTTAATTTAGAGAAAAGTCAATAAGTCAGATCTATTTGTTGATTTGTCTCTCGGAAATAGCGGGTTCTTGCTCCATCATGTCCTCTAGTTCTAGGAAAGGCTGCTTCTTTGGAATATTTGGATCAGGCAGTCCAAATAGGGACTCAAGGGGATTGCAGGTTCTGCTTCTTTGAAATATTTGTATCAGGCAGTCCAAAGAGGGACTCGAGGGGATTGTGGGTTCTGCAGCTGAAAGCTTATTTACAGGTGTGATCTGGGAGCACAGGAAAGTTAAGTGACTTGCTCAGGGTCACACAGTATGCAAGTGGGGGCTGTGGGATTCAAACCCAGGTCTCCAGATTTGCAGCTGAGAGCCTTAAACCACTGTGCTATACTGCCTCCTAATCTACTGATATACTAAAATGAGTTATTAAAGGGGGTCACCAGTAATTAAAATGTTGTTGATCTCTCTGACACGCTCCAAAGAATCCCTCATCAATGGCACACAACGTGAGGAGTCTTGTAAGGCCAAGTTTAAACTGAGCACAGCAGTGGATTTACAATGCATTAGGGCAGAGTTTCTCAAATGGTGAGGCCAGCCTCCAAGGGGAGGCCCCAACCTGTTCTAGGGGAGGCTCAAGCAAGCCTTAAAATGTACTATATTTAGATGTCAAGTTTTGGATGCTTTGTGTGAAAGGATGCAGCAAACTGAAAGTGAATAATGGCATGCGAATTTATGTACAAAATGGTTACCTGGAAAACACGCTCAGTAAACACCTGTTTCCTGGTATGACATGGGGGAAAGCTGAATGGAGGAAATACAATTCTTGGAAACTGTGCAAAACAAAATGCAAAATAATACAATGAATAGGAACAAGATAACAATTGACCCATTATACTGGCTGCAGAAAAGCACAAATACAAAGGCTAAGCAGAGCGATACTAGAAGCAAGGCCTGGAGGGAGCAAAATGGTCCCTGAGAAGGTGTTTAAGAGCAGGGTAAAACTGACAAAGAAAATAGTCTGACTCATGGAGGTATTGCAGCGAGGGGTAAATAGGGCCAAAGCTCAGAAGTGTGGAGCGAGTAGGCTGACCTGCGGAAGGGGGTTATAGAAATGGAGAATAATAGCATCAATAAAATGAGAATAAACTCAACTACTCAAATGCATTTCATTGTATTCTTTCTGTAATGTGAAAAGTATGATAGTTGTTCTAACTATGGGGAGGCCCAAAATTATTTCTGTATTAGGGGGAGGCTCAAGATCTTTTCCAAGGCTTGGGGGAGGCTCACTATGACAAAGTGTGAGAACTCCTGCATTAGGGCACAGCTGACACATCTTTGCTTGCACACCATTAATTTCCCCAGCCATATTACTTGCCCCATTATAGCATTGACCCCTACAGTTTTTGATGTCAATATTCAGTCTTACCAAAACATCAAGAATTATGTTTTTAAATGTTTCAGCATCTGTTAATGATATATTGTAAAATCCTATGAACTCTTTATGTATTATGAGGGTTTCCTTATTGCAGTACTGCAAACATACAGATACCTGCTCTTTAGTAGAGGAGTCTGTGGTTTTGTCCACCATTATGGCAAACCATTTTCCTTGTTTTATTTCTCCCACAATGCCTTGTACAATTCTATGAGCCATTAGTTGCAGTATTTCATTTTGTATATCATGAGAAAGCCAGTTCTGCTTTCTTTTGATCCATCTTTCTAGCAGAGGCACATCCGAACTTCTAGCTTCAAGTAGTGTCATAAAGTTTCCTGAATCCTCTTCATGGCCCCTAATAGCTAGTCTTTGCTGACCCAAATACTGCAGCATTGTGAGGACTGCCATCAGAGTCTTTAGAGATTCTTCTTGTTCTTTTATTAAGTCCCTGTGAAGGTCAGTCTTTATGTTGGCCCCCCTTACATAATTGTTCCACTTTTCGACTGCCTCACGGGGAGCATTGGAGCCTTCATGCTTTTTACATTTTTCAGAGGTTTTTTCCAGTTGGAGAACCCTGTTGCTATGAATGCAGGATCGCAGTTTTTTTTTGAAAAGGACATTAGCTTTAGCTTACTTGTCATTGAGCAAGTGTGACACAGCACACTACTGTTGTCATCTTTGTCCCAGTGCAACCACTGCCATTTGTCCAACCAAATGGCCTTGAAGCTTTGATCAGTTTTTGAAATTTTTATTGTTGGAAACTCCATATCTTGAGGCTGGTAAGGTTTTTTAAGCACAACAGTAGAATGTTGAAGACCAGCAGTATTACACGAAACCTCTGTAGTCATCGGTGCCTCTGGGACTGCTGTGGGTTTTGCCACCTCAGACACCCTGGCTGTCTCAGATGTCCTAGCCACCTTAGACACATTGGCTGCTTCAGACATCCTGGCTGCATCAGACACCCTAGCCACCTCAGATGCTCCAGCAGCTTCAGATGCCCTAGCTATCTTAGATGCCCTAGTCATCTGTGATGCCTTTGTTGCATCCACTGCCTTTGCCACCTCCAATGATTTTGCCGTCTCTGATATTTTTACTGCCTCTGATGCCTTTGCCATCTCCAATGCCTGTGCTGCCTTTCATTGAAAGTAAACATAAAGATTTCCTGCTTTTCTTTTGTTCGCCATGATCTTTCTACTTTCAAAATTGGCTTCCAATTGCCTTAAAAAGGAACACACGTTTTAGTGACTCCAAAAGTCAAACCACATTTGTTTCAATAAAATAAATCACCATTGTTCAAAACAACCAAGTTCAGGATATTACTCCGGAAATATTTAATTAAACACAGAATGAAACAACTGCTACAAATTACCAGGCAGTGATGTGCAATTACTTAAGGACAAAAAAAAGACAATTTGAATCAGACAATATGGATTCACAGTGACATTTAAGAAGTTTAGGCAGAGCCACCACTACTGCAAGTAAGTTTTCAGAGATAGAGAAACAAAGATTCTTTTTCTGGGGAAAAACAATAGGTAGACTGCATAACTACTGGAATAAGATTATTAATTTACAAACACTCCATTTTAGAACAACATACTGTATATACATACAGTTCCCACCACACTACCAGACAAAATCAGAAACAACAAACAAGCAGGAACACAACTGCAGTGAATATTTAAACAATAAGGAACTGAACATGTACTCCCTGGAGGAGAGGAGGGAGAGAGGGGATATGATAGAGACATACAAGTATCTTACAGGGAGGAACAGGGTGCAGGAAAACACTGTTTTTAAGCGAAAAAGATGTTCCAGGACTAGAGGGCATGGGATGAAGTTGGAGGGAGGACGATTCAGAGGAAACATGAGAAAGAATTTCTTCACAGAACGGGTGGTGAACAAGTGGAACACCCTGCCAGAGGAAGTGGTGGGGCTGAAACAATCACGGATTTAAGAATGCATGGATAGACATAAAGGAATTCTGGAGGTCAGGGTATGGGGCAACAGACTTCTAGGAAAACAAACTGAACTTACAAGCTCAAATGGGCAGACTGGGTGGGCCACAGGCCCTTATCTGCCGACACTGTCTATGTATCTAACCACATCTAATAATGCCTGACAGGTTGTGTATACGTGCTGGGATAACGTCCGCCTCAGGTGATTGGGCACGAGGCCGCAGGTCAAGTGCGTCCAACAACTAAGGCATGACGTTATCCCAAATGACACACACCCTGGAGGGCATTATTGGTATTATACAATGGCTCGTTGTTATACAGAATAAAAAAATCATTTTAAAGATGTTTTTGTGTGGGAAAATATTTTTGTTTTTTAAGAGGAGAGGAAACAATCCAGGAGGTGCTCAAGCATATCAAGCTCATCTCCAGGTTCACAGTGAGGCTGAGACTAGACCCATGATGTTGTACTGGGATAACAGCATGGGTCCAGCCCAAGACTGACCAATCAGAGTCGAGGATTTTTTCTTGCCATTGTATAATAATTCACAGCTACTTCTTGTCATAGTAATAGTCACCACCCTTGAGTGTCAAGAAAATGCTACTCCCAATCATTCCCTCCAGGCATCAGGTAAAGTAGCAGAGAAGAAGGAGAGGTTGAGGAGGTGGGTATTGGGGATGGAAATGGCAGGTGCCTAAGTTTGGAGTAGAGGCAGTTAGGGCTTGCGCCTTTGTGGGTGTTAAGAGCAAGAAGGCCCTTGAGGGAAGCAGCTGGAGTGGTGGGCGAGAAAGAGAAAGAGAATGAGTGCATGGGTACAGGTTTGAATTTCACATCTTGCACTGTCACTATGCGATCCTCTCCTCAAAAAGCTTTGCAAAGCAGCATGTTGCGAAGCTCACTGTGGTGATAATTGTGATACTGTGCCTTCTTATTCTACTTTACTGTGCTCTTTTCCTCTTGTCATTCATGTCTTTACCTCACCTCTAAATTGTATTTTAGCATTTTGTTTTGGTTTAAAAATTAAAAGATGGTCACATCATTATTTAAACACCCAAAGCCCCATGAAATGAAGGAGTGGTGTTCCGCATACAGCGCATAATCTGGGAATTTAAAACTTGTAGTTTTGTTTTGGCAAATAACTACTGAAACTTTATAGTACAATTCCCAAGTCTGTGACCAAACCCAAACATTCAGTTTAGTTCAACATACACACAGTTGCCAAGCCCAGAAAACATAGCAAAATCCAGAAATGAATAGTAAAATGTGATTTGATAAGTGATGGCTTACAGAGGAACTGTTAGCAATCTACAAGTAAAAACACAGGACCCACAGGTCCTAATTAGCAAAACACACCAGCGGTACATTTTTCAAATACATTTAATTAATATGATGATAAATAACAATTATTCACACTGAAGTATTGGGATTAAATGTTCATGCAAATGTCCAAAATCTTTTTCTTTCTTGAATTTTAGCATGGAATCTTTATTGCATGGTAATCGTTATACTACAAAATGGCAGGAAGTGTTAATAATGTGTTGAGAAATACCATTGACATTACTATACTGTGATCAAAATTTCATGCAAATATCCAAAAGCTTTTTTTTCTATTTTTTGCACAGAATCATGATTGCAAAGTAATTTCCTTACTATGAAATGGCAGGAAATGTTAATAATATGCTGAGAAATGCCAGTTATTGTTACTACTGTTCTGGGATCAAATTTTCCAGAAAATGTCCAACATTTTTTGTTGGGGGTGATTTGTGCCAGCAGATAAAGGCTTTGCAGTCTATTTAGTCTGCTCAAATGTGCAGTTCCCGTTGCGTTTACAGAGGGAACTGGCCCTTCCCCATATTCCCTTTGACCCCTCTCAAATACTCCCTCTGACACCACCCCAAATTGCAACTTTCCCCCTCACTCTTTCCCAACCTCTCTTGAAGCTGTCCACCATTTTTAGGGATACCACCTCCTTCAGCAATTCATTCCACTTAGTTACTACCCTCTTGGTGAAAAAGTGCCTCCTCATCTGACTCCTGAACATTCACACCAACAGCTTTAGCCTGTTACTCCTAGTGATCTTGTTTCCACTAAGGCTGAAGAGGCCCTCGGTACTCACCCTGTTTACAACATTAGGTACTTGAAGGTCTCAATCGTGTCCCCCCCTCCAGTTCTGTTCTCAAGACAGTACATGTTAAGCCTGATCATCTTGGTTGCCCTTCTCTGGACTGTTCCCAGCAAGCTGATATCCTTCTTAAGATAAGGGCACCAATATTTCACACTGTACTCTAGGTGCAGTCTCACTACAGACCTGTACAGTGGCCTCTGCCTTCTTGCTAGTAATTCCCCAGGCTATGCAGTCCAGCATCCAATAGCTTTCTTGTAGTGTGCTGAATGTTTCAGGCCGCTCATGATAATTACATACAAGTCCAGTTCTTCCTCTGACCTAGTTACCTGCACACTACCCAACCAGTATTTGGTCCCTGGGTGTTTCACCCCCCAAGTGCATAACTATACTTTTAAGCATTGAACCCCAGTTGTCAAATGCCAGACCACTTCTCTAGCATAGTCAGGTCTTCCCTGAGTTCCTGCCCCCCCCCCCATGTCCACCATCCCACAGATTTTTGTGTCATTCATGAACAGGCAACCCCTACCCTCGATCCCATCTGCAATGTCACATATGAATATTTTAAACAACATTGGACCAAGCACAGAGCCCTGTGGGACCCCACTGATCACAGGCCTAGCTTCTAAGAATTCCCCCTGATTACCATCTTTTGACTTCTGTCCTGCAGCCATCTTCTGACCAATCCAACAAGCTTAGCCACCATCCCCAGTCTTCTAGCTTCCTGACCAATCTCCTGTGAGGTTCAGAGTTGAAATCCTTGCTGAAGTCCAGCTACAAGACATCAATCACTTGACCCTTTCCCCTGTCCTGGTGACCCAGCCTAACAAGTCAATTAGCATTGCCTGACAGGACCTCCCTGACACAAACCCATGCTGCCCCACCTCCTAGAGTCCATTATCCTACAGAAAGCTCACCAATCTGTCTTTCATGATGGCCTCCATTAGCTTGTCTACTATTGAGGTAAGGCTGTACTACTGGGTCCCTTGTTTAAAAACAAAAAAATACTGTGCATGCTACTGGCAGTGCATGAAAAAAAGGCTCATCACACTAATGATCTTTTTATGTGTTCATTTGCAATAAGCTTTTTTATTACAAACTACGCAATGATATCCTTATCATGCTAGCTAAGATTTAGTTAGACATTCTTTGTAGAGAGTGTGTAACTTGTCACAGTTGCTTATCTCGGTAATGACACAGAGCAGAACTAGTCGGAGACCATCTGAAAATTATATTAACATCAACCAAAATGCACAGTCAGCACTAATTTCAGAAGTGCACATAATGGAAAAAAGGTAAATCATTCAGTTTTTTTTTTGAAGGTAGTTAATTACCATTAGGAATGTTATATTTCTTGAGGAGGGTGAAGATTTAAAAGAAAATCAAGCGGGCGACATTGGCAAGTTCGCCTAGGGCAACACATACCCTAAGGCTGGCCCTGATTGCACTCCTGTGACTGAAAATTCTTTCAACACCATACACAGAAACACAGAATCTGACAGCAGATTAAGGGCCACTTGGCCCATCCAGTCTACATTTTAAGCTTATTATCTATTTCCTTCCTTGCTGCATGCCCAGCTCAGTTTAACAACCCCCATATTTTCAATACACTTTTAATATAGTATCAACTTCCTTTTTTAGCCTTAGCTTGGTAATTCCTTAACTCAACCCACAATATTTTAAAATATACTCCTTATTTTTCTCCCGATCCCAGACAGCTTCATTTTCCTAAACCCTCCCCTCCCCCGGCACACAGACTTTCACTGTGCTAATTCCATGTCCTTCCCCCATCCCAGACACAGAGATTCAGGTTACTTTATAGGTGAGAAATATTCCCATTTGTAACATATATTGTTCTGTTAATGAAAACACTAACCTTAACTTTGTTCGGTTAGAAACACTGGGCGCAAGTACCTGGTTGTTATTTCAAAGCTTGTGTGTCCCCTTTCTATGAAACTGTTAGAAAGAAACATGGGTCCTGCAGTATAAACAAGTTATGAACACCAAAAGAAATACTAGATAAAGCAAGGTACAAGAAGTACATGCTGAAACAAGATTATATACGAGAAAATATAACTGTTAAGAATAAAGTAACTAGAGAATATCTAGTTTAACACTGTGAATGAAAAATATTTAAGTAGATAATGTATGCACTTGGTGTAATTGACTGAATATCGGTGGTATATCTAGTTCCAGTGGG
This sequence comes from Neoceratodus forsteri, assembly GCA_016271365.2. NCBI lineage: Eukaryota > Metazoa > Chordata > Ceratodontiformes > Ceratodontidae > Neoceratodus > Neoceratodus forsteri. The sequence goes on along the minus strand of CM028129.1, from coordinate 519,461,591 downwards.
AACCTCCTACAGTATACCCCTTCTGGCACTGTTTAGAACTGTTAGATATATTGAACTTCTATAAGAAAACAGTACATGATAACTAATTGCTGGTATTATAGGAAGTACTCAGACTATACATTAATGAGATACTGAATGTATCATAAAGACCAGCACCATAAAATGCATTATGTGTAATTATATTAATAAGAATAAATATATTCTGTTTAAAAATATATGGGCCATATATTCAAAACTTTGCACTGGGCGCAAACTGTTTGCACAGGGTTAGCACCGGGTTAGTGTGGGTCTGCTATATTCAAAAGGTCAAATAGTGCATGCAAACTGCATTAACGCCAGGCAATATTATAATGCATGCAAGGGGCAAATTGAGGGTGTGTGTACACGAATACAGGCGCAATGCTATATTCAGTGAATAGCACTGCACAAAGTGTTATTGCGTGACTTAACGCATCAGTTTGCATGGTGCAAATTTCTGCCCAGGAAAAGGTAGTCTTAACTCTGGGCAAACCAGCTTTGCGTGACTTTGTGGCTTTGTGTGGCTTTACGTGACTTTTGTGTGGTTTTGCCTGACCCTAGCCAGTAAGTATGACACATAGAAATAAGCCAGACAGAGAGGAAACATGCGCTCACGGATGGCATCCCTATGATGCCATCATCTGCCACCAGTCCCAACCATGCCAGGTAGTAAGTGGTGACACAGCTACCAGTGGACGCCATGGCAGTGCTGCCATAAAGTACACACCTGCAGACCACCCTTTGGTGGACACCAACAGATGCCAGCACACACATGCAGCACTGTGGGCACGGAGGGTGTTGAGGGGAAGGTGTACAAGTGGCCAGACTGCACCACAGTGAGTGCGGCCACAAGGCTGGGAGAAGCCATGCATTGCAAATGGACCAGTGTTGGGAATACCCCAACACCAGTGTGCCTGTCTGATGGTATGTACCCCCCCAGACACATACCACACATCTGTACAGACACCACAGCACACACAGCCAGCCATGTATATGTCACTGTGAGCATCCCATGCCAGTGGTGCAGCATCTGTGGGTCACACAACAGCATAACAGTAATGTCCACTGTCAGTAAACACCTGCAAGCTGGGCCTGTCATTGTGTACAGTACAGTGGTCATCTCTGCCCTACACACCATAGGCATTGCTATGTCCCTCACACTACTGCCCCCCTTGCTACTGTAGTGTCAGCTGTGCAGTGTAGCATGAACTACAGTTTGACAATTGCATGCAGCACCACCACCTGTGCCTGTGCTGTGTAGTCCCCTGGGGCACAATATTCTATGCTGTACTGTACAAATGTAGCCTGCAGCTAGCACCATGCACTGCCAGACTGACCTACAGGTGGAGCTGTGGGCAGACCTAGCCAGCCCCTGTACTTCCACACTGACCTACAGGTGGAACTATGGGACCCTGCAATAGTGCTGAGCAAACTGCATGCAAATCAGGTCTTAATGAGATGCTAATCTGGATGTTTGCCCAATGACTACCTAAGTAGGCTCATTTGCATGTCACTTTTGAATATAGCAAAGTTTTGCCCAAGGAAAACGTGATTGTGCCGGGCAAATGGCTTAGCTCTGCACTAAACTTGCACAAATGTGTTCGTGCTGTGAAAACATTTCAGAAACATTGTACATTTCTGCACAATGTAATTTCACATATGCTGATGCTTGCAGTTTTACTGACTCCACTCCTTTGCTAACACACATATTGGCCACATAGTTTACCTTTATCTTCCTTCACATTGCTGTGAACTGGGATGCTGTTGTGGTTTGCACTTCCTGGTTGCTGTATTCAAAGCTGTCTTATTCCTGGGCTATTTTTGCACTGCACTCCCAGTCCAGTTTGCCCAGCTTCCTTAGCATGCTATATTCAGCAGGTTTAGCACCAGGGCTATCCTTTTTGAATATAGCGGGCTATTGGTTCCGGGCTAATTTAGCATGCCGGGCAGTGCTAATTTAGCCCCAGGGCAAAGTTTTGAATATCTGGCCCCTATATGTACTAAAAAACCTTTTTGACTGTTTATAATTTAGATCCTCCCCCAAAGAAGCTTGATGTACAGGTGAAATGTTGGGAATAAGGATCTTATGACTATTTGAAAAAATATATGAAAACAAAAAGAAAGTATTTTTGAAAAACTACTTGAGTGGCTGGAACTTTGACCATTTTGTATTGACATTTTCATCCTCCCAGCCCTCAAATTACAAAATTATTTATATTGGAAGGGAACCCACTTATCCAGTGAACTGACTAAGGCAGTTTAGGGCCTCACCATACCACTCCCAGACTAACAGTATGCTTGAGTGATTCATTGGGTCTCTTAAGACCATGTTAAAGTCATTCACTGACCAACATGTGAGAGAGTGGGAAAAGCACCTACCCTATCTCTTATTCACATATAGGAACATCCCCAGGAGTCCATAGGGTTCTTACCCTTTGAGTTCCTGTTTGGCCATTGGGTAAGGGGGCACCCTTGATTTGGTAAGGGATGAATTGGAGGGTGAGCATGCTCCCCAAGGGGAATCTGTTGTGGAGTACGTTCCAAATTTCAGGTCATGGCTCAAGGTGTTCATGGAGTTGGATTGTGGGTACAGAGCCCAGGAGTACAAAGTTGGCCAATGGCTGCTGGTGCTTGCCCATACCCAGCAGAACACATTACAGGTGGCTTGGTAGGGCCTTACCTGCTTGTCAGGAGGGTGAATGATGCTAATTATGTAGTGGAGCTATCAGACAGGAGGCACAAACAGTGATTTTACCACATACACATGATGAAACCCCGCCATGACAATCAATCAATCAATCAAGTTTATTTGTATGACTATCACATCAAATATCATAGTCATTACAAAGTACTACAATGGTAAGTAAAAAAAAGTCAATAATCATATCTTAATGCAATGGGTGAAAATTTTGCATCATAAAACCATTCATTAAGTTGTTTAAAAATGAGCATGTATGCTCTATTATACTAAGAGAGAAAAAACATTTTGTTCTTTCTATATATTTTTTCATCTATGTGCACTAGATGTTCCAGACTCTGCATTTCCAAGGGCATCTCAAGTCTCCATGCTCCATTTAGATATTTTGAGTGTCTCCAATCTTCTTTAATTTCTTCTTAGTTTTAATAACTGATTTTATAAAATTAGCTATAGTTTCAGCATCCCCTATAGTAGTAAGGTGAAGGAGGATGACTAGCACATCATAATTCAGGGTGGCATGTCGAGTTAATATTGTTTTGTAAGTATGTGTTTTTTGGTTTATTATATAGTGGTCATTGTATGATGGTGTGAGCTATTGTTTCTTTAAATCTGTGTTTGCATGCCCACTGATTTTCTACTAATTTTGATCCTGTTATGTTATTTTTATTTCAGAAAAAATATTTTGAATTTATTAATTCAAATCTTGTCCATGCGATTACTTTTCTCTGTTCTGGTTTAATAGGGAGTGTTAAGTATTATTCCATGGCATGTGATATTTTGTTTGTCCTAAACCATAATGCACATTTTTGGTTCTAACTACATCCATCTCCCTACTCTGTGCAATTTCAAATAATTTGTTTTTTACCAGTACCTTGTATTGACTTGAGATATTAATTCTCTTTTGTGAGTCATTCCATAAATGTAATAAATTTACGCTGCTTAAGATTTCTTTTAGTTTGTTGAGCCATTTTAAATTTAATTTACCATTCATCCATTTTATTTTTTCCAATAAGCACTGCCTAGGCATTTGAGTCTGATTATTAAGTATGTTTATCCAATAGTTAATCATTCTTAACTCAGTAAGGGTTTTAATAGGGATTTTTCCAATTTCTGTCCTAACCATAGCTATAGCTGTAGAGGATGGAACTTTAAGAAGGGTTTTGTAAGAATGATTCAAGGGAGATTCTAATACATTTGTGAAATCAGGCACCCAGATTTCTGCAGCATATAATAATAGAGAGTTAATTTGTGTTTCTTCTGCTTTTAAAGCTGCACTTATTGTGTTTCCACCATAGTTACAATTACATTTGAGTAAAGCTTTTGTCATTTGTTTTGCTTTTGCCATTTGATTCTTGAAGTGTTGTGTCTATTTGGTGTTAGGGGTTATTTTTATTCCCAGATACACATATGTTTTGTAATTTCTATTTTGTCTTTGTCAAGAAAGAATTTACCCTTGGGTTGATTGGTACCCAGTGTGACGTAGACAGCCAGTTCTGAGTGCTGTATAATCATTTTTATGTATAAAATATATTAACGACTATCTCTGCTGAAAAATCTATGCTCTAGGAGTGACCTCAACCCCCCACCTGAGTTTTCAGCTGACAGATGCAAGCTAAGAGAAATGCTGACAGCACGTATCTCACACACACTCAGTTTTTAGAGACAATGTGTTACATGGAAGACTTTAATCAATGATCCTGTTTCTCTGAGTTAATTACAGAGTTGTTTAAGTTAACTTTGTTAAGAGGGAAATCATAAAAAAGGTTTTTGACATTAGAAGGTGAAGCTAGGATGTTACATAGAGGTGTAAGGTTATAAATGACCATGTGAAGCCTGTGTGAGGGAGGGTACAGCATGAGATCAAAGAATTTGAAATTGAGTTATGCTAAGGTTGCAGAATTAATACTTTGAAATTACATCCTGTGGTTGTATAGAAATATATATTTTTTAGATATTTTGACAGGGAGGAGCTAGATGACCTCATGCAAAAGAGGTGGGCAAAACCAGCTTTTAAAGATTATTCTGTTTCACTACAGACACACTTTTATCTGACACTGACCACAAAAACATCTGAGCACTCAAAACAGATATTTAGAAAGCTAGACAGAATCTAAATATTGTTGTCGGAATTGCACTGTTTTAAACCTTGTTTTGTTTAAAGATATGTATGTCTTGTGATATAAGAGTTCTGTATTTTATGTTTCACATATTTTTAACTATTTTAGTAAAATTCTTTTCTTGGTCTGTCTTTGACTTCTTTTTATTTTGTAAGAAAAGTACATGGTTATAGCAGACAAGAGACATAAGCTTGAATGGTGGTATTAAACTGGAAAGAGAAGCATTTTAAATCTGAGGTCTTTATTAAAGTAATAAAGGGTTCATCTCTGTGCACCTGGTTAGGTGCCCATAGGCAAAGATATCTGGCCCCCTGAAAACAGATATATCTAAGCCTGTGCATTGGGTATGCTAGCAAGAGGTTAACAGTTTGAATCTCTCCAGAACTTGAGACCAAAGGTTGATCCGAACTCATACAAACAGACAAGAGGGTTACCTTGTCTGTTACACTGTTCACAAGACAGCGCTCAGAGGTTGGCACTTTGGGAGTAGAGGGCCTGACCTGCTGAGTAAATCTGTGACAGATTGGTTGGCAGCGGTGGCATAATTTTAGTATCACAAGCTTTATTGTTCTGTGTCAGTTAAGACCGTAAGCTCTCTTGCAAAGAAAGAAAAAGACAGAGTTTTTTTTCAAAAAGAAAACAGAACTATATATCACTTGGTATACAATCAAGTTCCTACCTATTTTTTTTTTTTTCTAAAGTGCAAAGTCAGAGTAGCCGTAGTCAGGGAAGAAGAAGATGGCTTCCGACTACAGCAGGCACACTGTAGATTACTTGAAGCAGTTGTGTGGGGACAGGGGAGTCCCATTCGAGGTGACAGCCAAAAAGCAGAACCTCATAGAGGCCCTAATGGTAGCAGATACCCAGAGCAGCGAGTCACTGACCGTGACTGAAAAGGACAGCAGTGCCACTGTCAGTGAAGGGCCACAGCAGCAGGGAATGGCCACCAGTATCCTGAATCCAGAGGTACTCAAACTGGAAATTGAGTTGTGCGGGATGGAGTTGGAGTCCCAGAAGAGGAGAAAGCGAGAGAAGCGAGAGGCGGACTGTGAGGCACAGCGAGAATGCAGAGAGGCAGAGCAACAACAGAGGGAAGCAGACCGTAAGGAGCACAAGCGAGTTGCAGAGGAGAAGAGAGAGGAACGCCAGATGCAACATGAGCTGGAGAAGATGCGACTCTGACCAGCGGCACCAGAGCAGGTAAGTGGCTTGGGTTTAACTGGGACTGCAGGACTGGGTTACAAATTGAACTCCAAATTAATAGCTGAGTTTAAGGAAGGGGAGGACATGGACGCCTTTTTAAATTCTTTTGAAAAAGTTTGTATTCATGCTAAAATTCCTAGAAAGTCCTGGAGCTTCCAGCTATCCCCGCTACTTACCAGGAAAGCTCGAGATGCATTGGGTCAAATGGACAATGAAGACAGCAATGATTACAGCAAGCTAAAAGCTGCACTGTTAAAAAAGTTTGAATTAACTGCTGAATCATACAGAGCTAAATTCTGTAAGCTCAGGAGAAGCCCTGATATGAGCTACGAGGAGCTAGCCACGAAACAGCGTCAGTTTTTAAAATGTTGGTGGGAAGGAATTGAGGCATATTCTGCTGATAAAATTGAAAATTTGATTTTATTAAAACAGTTTTATTGGTCATGCCAAGCAGAGCTAAAAACCTGGCTAGAGGACCAAGATCAAAAAAACAGTGCAAGAGGCTGCTGAACTCTCAGACCAATATGCCAAGAGCAGACCTGCTCTGAGAATTAATGGGGTGGGCGTGGCAGCACAGAAAGGGAAAAGCACACTTTCAGGGTGGCTAAAACCCTCACTGCCTCCACCAAAACCAGTTAGCACCAGGTTTCAAAGAAAAGATTTCTCTGAAGTAAGAAATGCCTGTTGGTTGTGTAAAGAAACTGGGCATATTGCCAGACAGTGCCCCAAAAAGGCAAGCCATAATACACAACAGTGTGCTAGAAAAGAAGTGGATTGTTTGTGTGTCCCTGGAAGCATGCCAGTGAACATAAGGGAACACATGCACCCAGTCATGGTGAATGGGGTACAGACACAGGGGTTAAGGGACACAGGGGCATTCCTGACATTGGCAAAGGGGAGTCTGGTACAGCCTGATCAGCTTATACCCAATAAATACGTAACCGTACAAGGGTTTATTGGTGAAGAGAAAACATTGCCACTAACTAGTGTTCTCCTGGACTGAGGTGAAACAGGGGAACTGTGCAGCAGGTGGCTGTAGCCAACACATTAGCAGTGGATGTGATCCTGGGTAACAGTCTCCAGCAGGGGGTGGTATGTGCAGTTACCCTTAGCCAAGGGAAAATAATAGTTCCCTGAACCCCACAGAAACCAGTGTGAAAACCACTGAGAGGCTGGTTCCCCAGCCTGTGTCTCCAGATGGGGAGACTGATAAAAAGGGGGTAGAAATTTCCCCAGTAGCAAGTAACCACACAGCTACAGAGGGTTACTCCGAAGAGGAAGGGGTGACCCCTTGTCAGAGGGTTAGGATTGACAGTGATCCTGACGGCCCTGATGCTAGTGCTAGGGACCCTAGTTTAACGACTGAAGGGGACCTGTCCCATGCCTTGGGAATGTGTGAAGGGTTTGCAGCTTGCTCAGAGAAGTTACCCTAGTTTAGAGAAGCTGAGGGCTTGGGCAGACTTGGAGGGCACACAGGGAGGTTACAGCAGACATAAGGTTTATTGGGAAAATGGACTTATGTATTCACAGACAGTACAGACAGAGGGAGGGATGCTAGGCAGGCAGCTTGTCATTCCCCAGGGGTATCATGAGCAGTTGCTCAAGAATGCACATGATATTCCCTTGTCTGGTCATCTGGGAATCATGCGCACAATGCAGCGGTTGGCCCAGAATTTCTACTGGCCTAACTTCACCCAGCAGGTGAAGGAGTATTGCAGGTCTTGTCACCGGTGCCAAGAAATAGGGAAGGCGGGCAAGAAAACCCAAGCCACCCTGATCCCCTTGCCTATAGTGGAGGAGCCATTCCAGAAGGTGGGAATGGATATTGTGGGGCCTTTAAATACTCCCAGCTCCTCAGGGAAGAGATTCATCCTGACTGTGGTGGATTATGCCCCCCAGTACCCAGAGGCAGTCGCCCTGTCCTCTCTGAGGACAGACAAAGTGGCAGATGCCTTACTTGGAATTTTCTCCCATGTTGGGTTTCCGCAGGAGATAATCACCAATCGAGGAGGTTCCTTCATGTCGGACCTGATGAAATGTTTATGGGAGAATTGTGGGGTGGTGTAGAGATGCACGACACCGTATCACTCACAAGCCAATGGGCTTGAGAAACGATTCAATGGTACCCTAAAGTCAATGCTCTGGGCATTTGCTGACCAGCATGGGAGGGACTGGGAGAAATATCTTTCCCACCTGTTGTTTGCATACAGGGAGGTGCCCCCAGAGTCAACAGGATTTTTCCCCTTTGAACCCTTATATGGATGCTGGGTACATGGGCCCCTAAACTTGATCCGGGAGGACTGAGAAGGCAAGCACGCCACCCAGGGAACTCCCATTGTGGATTATGTCCTTAGGTTTAGGGAAAGGCTGAAGGAGCTTATGGGAACAGCCCAGAGCAACCTGGCAGCTGCCCAACAGAAACAAAAGATGTGGTATGACCACAGAGCCAGAGCTCGCTCGTACATGGTGGGTCAGGAAGTCATGATCCTTATTCCGGTCTGGAAAGACAAGCTGCAAGCTGAGTGGGCAGGACCGTACAAAGTGATTAGGAAAGTAAATGATGTGAACTACATTGTGGACTTACCTGACCGTATACAGACAGAAAGGATGTACCATGTCAACATGATGAAGCCATATGCAAACAGGGCTGACATGGTGTTCGCAGTGTGTAGTTATGGGGGGGGACGGATGAAGGAGACCCCCTTCTGGATTTGCTGGAAGATAGTAAGCAGGAGTCCTCTGTGGAGGCAGTAAAATTGTCTCCCCAGCTGGCCCCGGACCAGGTCCAGAAAGTAAGGGAGGTTTTAGCAGACTTTGTCCCCTTCTTTAGTGCCAAGCCTGGACTAACCCCCTTAGCAACACACAATGTGGAGACAGAGACATAGACGCCCATATGGCAGACAGCATATCAGGTGTCAGAAGCTGTCCAAAAAGACATTAGGAGGGAAGTGGAGGAGATGCTGGATTTAGGGGTAATACAGAGATCCCACAGCCCCTGGTCCTCATCTGTAGTCCTTGTACCTAAGCCAGATGGCTCAACTCATTTCTGTGTGGACTATCGTGGATTGAATGCAGTCACAAAGTCCGACGCCCACCAAGATGCCCCGGACAGATGAACTCCTGGACAAGTTGGGAGGGGCAACCTGCCTTACGACTGTTGACCTGACCAAGGGGCATTGGCAGGTAGAATTGACAGACAGAGCTAGGGAGAGGTTGGCCTTCATCACTCCAATAGGCTTATTTGAGTTTAAAGTAATGCCTTTTGGAATGAAGAATGCCCCGGCCATTTTCCAAAGGTTGGTGAACCAGGGGTTGAATGATGCTGAGGAGTACGCTGTAGCATACCTGGATGACATTGCCATCTTCAGTACCGGCTGGGAGGAATACCTTTCACACCTTGGAGAAGTGCTGGGCAGGATACAGAGGGCCAGGCTTACTGTCAAAGCCGAGAAGTGCCAGGTGGCCATGGGGGAAGTGGCATACCTCGGGCATGTGGTAGGCCGGGGACAGCTCCGTCCTAACCAAATAAAGATAGAGGTGATCCAGGCATGGCCCCGACCAGAAACCTAGAAGCAGGTCGGGAACTTTCTAGGGACAGCAGGGTACTACAGAAAATTTGTACCCAATTACAGTGCCCTGGTTGCTCCCCTATCTGACCTGACAAAGAAAAAGATGCCAAAGAAAATTACCTGGGGCCCAGTCTGTGAGGAAGCCTTTACCAGACTGAAGGAGGCACTGTGCAGTGCACCTGTTTTGACAAGTCCAGACTATAGCAAAACCTTTATAGTTCAGATGGACGCCTCAGATGTGGGTATTGGGGCAGTACTTAGCCAGATGTCTAGCCAAGGGACAGATCACCTGGTAGTGTACCTGAGCCGTAAGCTGCTTCCCAGGGAGCAAGCGTACTCCATGGTGGAAAAGGAGTGTCTTGCTATAGTGTGGACCCTGAAGAAATTAGAGCCATACTTATATGGGCAGCATTTTGTGATGCAGACTGACCACAACCCCCTGGTTTGGCTGATGCAGATGGGGAGAAACAGTGGGAGACTACTAAGATGGAGTCTTGCTTTACAAGGGTATGATCTAAAATCGTACATAGGGCTGGAGTGAAGAACAAGAACTCATATGGGCTGTCTGGGGTCTATGAGGAGTGAACTGATTTGGGAAGCTCATCCCGTGTAGGGGATAGATCCCCCAAATTCAGTCTAGGTGAGGAGGAATGTGACGTAGACAGCCAGTTCTGAGTGCTCTATAATATGTTTTATATATAAAATGTATTAATGAATATCTCTGCTGAAAAATCTATGCTCTAGGAGTGACCTCAACCCCCCACCTGAGTTTTCAGCTGACAGATGCAAGCTAAGAGAAATGCTGACAGCATGTATCACACACATTCAGTTTTTAGAGACAATATGTTACATGGAAGACTTTAATCAAGGATCCTATTTCTCTGAGTTAATTACAGAGTTGTTTAAGTTAACTTTGTTAAGAGGGAAATCATAAAAAGAGTTTTTGATGTTAGAAGGTGAAGCTAGGATGTTACATAGGGGTGTAAGGTTGTAAATGACCATGTGAAGCCTGTGTGAGGGAGGGAGGGTACAGCATGAGATCAAAGAGGTGTCATTTAAAATTGAGTTATGCTAAGGTTGCAGAATTAATACTTTGAAATTACATCCTGTGGTTGTATAGAAATATATATTTTTTAGATATTTTGACAGGGAGGAGCTAGATGACCTCATGCAAAAGAGGTGGACAAAACCAGCTTTTAAAGATTATTCTGTTTCACTACAGACACACTTTCATCTGACACTGACCAAGAAAACATCTGAGCACTGAAAACGGGTATTTAGAAAGCTAGACAAAATCTAAATATTGTTGTAGGAATTGTACTGTTTTAAACCTTGTTTTGTTTAAAGATATGTATGTCTTGTGATATAAGAATTCTGTATTTTATGTTTCACATATTTTTAACTATTTTAGTAAAATTCTTTTTAGAACTTACCTGGTCTGTCTTTGACTTCTTTTTATTTTGTAAGAAAAGTACATGGTTATAGCAGACAAGAGACATAAGCTTGAATGGTGGTATCAAACTGGAAAAAGAAGCATTTTAAATCTGAGGTCTTTATTAAAGTTTTAAAGGGTTCATCTCTGTACACCTGGTTAGGTGCCCATAGGCAAAGATATCTGGCTATCTGGCCCCCTCCCCCCCCCGAAGGTAGATATATCTGAGCCTGTGCATTGAGTATGCTAGCAAGAGGTTAACAGTTTGAATCTCTCCAGAACTTGAGATCAAAGGTTGATCTGAACTCACAAAAACAGACAAGCGGGTTACCTTGTCTGTTACACTGTTCACAAGACTGCGCTCAGAGGTTGGCACTTTGGGAGTACAGGTCCTGACCTGCTGAGTAAATCTGTGACACCCAGAACCATGACTTTAGTTTTATTCAGGTTTATATTCAACTCCAATTTATCACACTTTTTTTTAAATATATTAATTTTATTCCTGTAACCCTTTTTGTGATAATGAAAAGAGCACAACATTGTCTGCATAGGCATGAGCATGACAAGGCATTTGGTTGTTAGGGACATCATGTTGTCCCTGGTCTTCAAATTGTAAAGGCTCATTTATGTAGCAGTTAAATAATATCGGGGTGAGCAGGCATCCCTGTTTGACACCTCAATTAGTATTGAATGGATCTGTTAAGGTCCCCTTTCTTATATCTCACTAATGTGCTTGTGTTTGTATATAACTGATGTACCCGGCCTGAAAGTGACTCCTCCATTCCCTTTAACTTTAAACTTTTCCATAATAGCTCTCTATTAATTGAATCAAATGCCATGCTAAAGTCTATAAACAGTACACATATTTTCATTTTTCTTAAGTGGATATATTTTTCCATTAGGTGTGATAAAGAGTATATGTTATCTATAGTAGAAAATCCAGGTCTAAAAGCTGCTTGAAAAGGGGATAGCAGATTGTTCTTGTCCACCCAGATCATAATTCTGTTTAGCAGGATTCTAGTAAATATTTTAGATATGATTACCAGTATCAGTGGCTCAGCAGGCAGCACACTCACCTCTGAGGCCAGGAGATCATAAGGCTGTGGGTTCTATCCCCACACCAGGCAGTAAAATCCCAATACTGACACTGTAGTGCAACATGAGAGGGATGTTGCACTCCTGAGGTGCTGTCTTTTGGATGAGATGTTAAATCAAGGTCCCATCTGCCTGTTCTGGTGGTAGTTCAGGAGGATGTTAGAGATTCCATGGCACTTCTCAAAAACAGTAGGGGCATTTTTTAATAGAATAACAACATAAAAACAATACAAAACAGTATTGCCTCACACAAAATAAAAGTAAAAATCATAATAAAAGCAAATAAGTATTACAGTCATACATATCCAAACAGGCTGTCTAATACAGAAGTAGAACTCAAATCTAATCCCAAGACAGAAAAGAACCCCCCCACACTAAAAGAGTAGGGGAATTTTGTTATTAACAAAATATAAAAGCATGATACAACTAAACAGTAAGATAACACATGAAAATATAAAAAAACAGGAAAGAAATGAAAATAAGTGTTACATCATACAGATAAACAAAACAAAGTATTTCTACCTAGAATCAGAGAAAAGAATAACATAAATAAATAATGAACATCGTACACCCAATAAAAAACAGTTGGTAAAGAGCTGCAAAACCAAAAAATTAAAGCACCCCCCACATCCCCTCATATGAAAAGATTAGGAGAAATGTTTAGTGAAATCATATCAAAACAAACATAAAGCAGCATTACGTAATGCAAATCCAGAAAAAAAGAAAAAATCAAGAACATAAAAAGTATCAGGTCACACAGTAGCCCCAACCCGAAAAAAAAAAAATAACCCAACCCCCTTCTCCTTCCCACTGACCGAGTAGGGGGAATCATAACAGAATAGCAGCAAAACCAAAAAAAAATACAAACGGTGTTAAGCCACACAAATCAACATACAAATCAGAGAATAAGAGAAATCCCAAAAAATGCAAAACAGTGTTAAGGCACACAAAAATACACAGATCAAAAGGAAAGCAAATGAGTAGAACATGAATACAGGTCCTAACAACCTAAAAAGGAAATCAAGAACAAAATATTGCAGACAAGATCAAGCAGCAGAAAGCTATTCACATGAAGCCTAGTAGAGCCGGTATGTATCATAGGGCAGAGAAGCACGCTCCCTATCTCAAATAGAGTGGAGATCTGTAAAAATCTGATCTATAATATGAGTGCCTGTGTAAGATTTATGTTTCAACAACTAAGCACAATGGGCCTGCCATAGAAAAAACCTATAGAGCGCAAAGACAAGACGGAGGGTACTAGGATTATAATGAGAAAGGGAGGCAGAAAACAGCCCATATACAAGAATGTCATATGAAATCGATGTAAGACACTTTTCCTTCCATTTATGGAGCCAACGGGTCCAAAATTCCTTACAAAAAGGACAATCCCCAAAAATTGACTCAAGGTTTCAAGTACATCTGGACAAGTATCCCTAAAACACATATGCTCCTCCAAAGACTTATGCAGGTGATTACCACGCACCCCCAACCTCCCATGACATGACAACCAAGTAACATCCCATAACTGTGCAGGAAGTCTAGGGTCAGTAAGTTGGTGAAAAATCACAGCAGTATCCAATTCAGTGCCAAGAGTGTTCAACAGCCTAGGGGTATCCAAAAAAGAGGAAAGCAAAACAATATGATACAATTGCTTCCTAGACTGAGATCGCAAAACCTGAGGGGTCAAGTGCCATTGCTGAATTTTAAGAAAAGTGGGAAACAAGAAAGAGGGAATACCAAAAGTCCTAAAGTTCTGGGGGACTTCCGAAGGAGAATCAAGCCATTTTGCACACAGAGGAGTCACCCAGGCAACCAATATAGAAACCCAAGGGGGGGGATTCTGCAACAGAAAAGGAAACAAAAACTTAAGAAACAGGCAATGAAAAAAAACCACAGGATTCAACATCTGAACACCTCCCTGACAATAATCATGATATAAAAAAAAAAAACACTGGACAGGATTTAAACGAGAACCCCAAAAACCTTGAAAGAAAACACTATTGACTTTGACTTCCGGAACAAAAGGAAGAGGGAAAACAGTAGCCACATGTAAAAATAAAGGGAAAACTAAAGTCTTCAAAAGCAAAACACATTTCTTCTTGGCAATAGGCCGACTCTTCCAAGAGGTAACAAGCTGGAGACCTTTATCAATAGCCAAATTCCAATTAAACAGAGAATCATCAGGACTGCCAAAATACAGACCCAAAATCTTAAGAGGACCAGAAACAACAGGAGTCCTAGCCACAGAAGTAGTAGTAGAGGAGGGCACAGAGCAGGGAAAGATCTTAGCCATACTCTTATGAAAATTCAATTGAGAATCAGAAAGAGAACTAAAGTCAGAAAATAGATGTGTGAGATCCAAAGCAGAAAGAGAGGACGTGGTACAAACACATAAATCATCAGCGTACGCAAAAACAGTTGGTACAGAGTGACCACCTGGAAGGAACAAAGGAGGGATAGCAGGATGGGAGCTTAACTTACATAACAAAGGGTCAATCTGGAACAAATACAAAAGGGGACTCAAAGGACAACCCTGCTGTACTCCCCGTTTACTCAGAAATGCAGCACCAGGAGAATAGTTGACATGAGGGGTGATCTAGGCAGTGTTATATAAAAGCTTAAGCCAAGAGAAAAAAACAGAAGGAATATGGTAGTTTGCCAAAACAGAAAACAAAAAGGAATCCCGATCAAAAGCCTTTTCTTGATCCAAAGAAAACACTACAGCCTTACTTACATTCGTACAAGAATACAACACATCCCTAAGATAAGACAAAGTATGTAGCATGGAACGACCCAGAATAGCACAAGTCTGAGCTATGGAAATAACGACGTCTGCTATAGGCAGGAGCTGCCCCAAAAGACTGACAGCCAGAATCTTATAATCCACATTAGGAAGGCTCAAAGGTCTCCAGTTCCATAAATCAGAATGGTCACCTTTTTTATAAATCAAAAGCAAAATAGCATCCGAAAAATGTCGAGGGACGGAAAATGAAGCCAAGACATCATTAAAAACAAAAGTCAGAGCAGGGGCAAAAAAATCAATAAAAGAGTGGTAGAGCACAGCCGTTAAACCATCCAACCCCGGAGAAGTACACTGGTTCTGTTTCTTAATAGCAGCCACCATTTCCGATACAGAAATGGGACGCACAAGAGCAAGAAGGAGGTCCTCATAAACTTCAGGAATGACCAAATCAGAAAGATACTCAGCCAGATTCAAGACAGACGAGACAGTACCAAACATCCCTTCCACATGAGATTGTACAGTGTGCTTCAAAAACGGAAGAGAAGTATGGTGCACCCCTGTAAGGGGATCAACCAGACCATCTATAATCATGGAAGAGATCCTATTAGAACAATTCCTATAAGGATCAGAAACCTGCGTGCCACACTGAGCTTCAACCTTCAAAGAGAGGGCATGATCATACTGATATCATTCCATAACAGACTTCAAAGTCTGAATTTGGGTGGAGGGATCAAGATGGAATTCAGAAGCCCTAGAATAAGTATCCAAAAGCTGCTGACGGAGTCAGGAATACCGAAAATAAGTAGAGTGGGACTGAGAGCGGGCAGATTTGATAAAAAACTGACAAAGGTCAGCTTTAGTATCCTCCCACCAGAGGATATAAGAAGAATAAGCTGCTAGCACAGGAACTCTAGCTCATAATAAATCCAGACAACCCTGAGAGATAAAAGAATCAGTCAACAAAGAACTATTCAACTTCCAACGTATACAAGAAGCAAATGGATAAGGCCCAGCACTAGGAGAGCAGAGTAAAACAACTGCAAAATGATCAGATGTCTCACAGGGAATTATAAATGCCTGGGAGACTGAAACATTCCTGGAAACAAAGAAAAAAATCAATCCATGTTGCAAGAACTCCCTTATAAAAAGTTTTTGCACCCTGCTGGTGAACAGAGGTATAAGCATCCACCAAGCGAGTCGAAAGAACGATTTTAGACAAGGTAGCAGCATCACTAAAAAGCTTGTTGGCATTACTAGGTCTATCAGAAACAGAAAGACCACAATTAAAATTGCTCCCAAAGTAAACTTGTCGAGTGGTAAATAAATAAGGTTGGATAGCAAGAAACAAAGCCGATTGTGCCGCAATACTCTGCGGTGCGTAAGTATTAATCAAACGAAAAGGAACAAAATCAAAAGAACCGTCAATAAGGAGAACCCTCCCTGGAAACACATCAAGAACCCTGAAAATCTTAAACCGATGGCCAAAAAATAAATTGCCCACCCCATCACAGAGATCCTCCCCATGTGACCAAAAGGAAGGCCCCAGAGTCCATCGATGTCTCACCTGTGCAACCTCAAACCTAGATTTAAGCCTGGTATCCTGAACAAAATAAACATCCTGTTTCAAGGAAAGCAAAAAACCGACAGTAGAAAGCTGCTTACGGAAAGATTTCATACTGCACACATTCAAAGTGCAGCACCGCAGAACAGGCTGCTGAGGCAGGGGCAATAAAGGTTAAAAGAGATGTAGAGAACTGCAATGGGCATCAGGGGCAGGAAAAAAGAAACAATCCGACCAAAAACAGAAAGCCCAGAAAAAAGGAACCCTCACAATCACCTATGAGGGAACTGCATTCTCTGCATCTTTTCCAGCCGAGGATTTGCTCTACTAGATTCAGAAGAAAGTTCCATATGAGAGGAAGAAGCATGAGAAGAATCAGTCCTCTTCCTCACCTTCAGTATCCCCCCATTGTCTTCTCTTAGCTCGCAACTGGAACTTATTTTGAGTAATAACAGTAGTAGCAGGGGCATGACACTCAGATTTACGCTTACTCTTCCCACATTTAGTAGAAGGGACAGTTACAAAGGGCAGATCAATTTGGGGGGGGAGGCATAACATCCATCAAGATTGGGGCTGGGGAATGTATAGCAGCAACCACAGGAGAAGCCAGGGCAGACTCCAGAACCGGAGTAGCAGTCTGAGAAAGAGGTGACTTCTGGGGGGGGGACCGAGGGACACACAAGGTCCAGACTGGTAGTAGGTACTGGGTCAGTAGGCACCAGGGAGAGCTCCTGCTGCCGCTTCTGGGCCTGTAACTGGGAAGCAGAGATAATAGTAGAATGGTCCCATGGGACCCTATCAACTCTATTATGTTCAGCATAGGGACATTGTGGGTAGTTATGACTGTGATCCTCACACAGATTACAAAACTGAGGATTAGGACGACCCAAGCTAACATGGCCATAAGCAAGGCACAAGGTGCATCTAGGCTGATCACAAGTGCAACTCAGGTGAGTCCGAGAGCCACACCTATGACAGGTGCAAGGCTGGCCAGGATAGAAACAGATACCCCCAGCCCGACCAATGTAAAAGCTACCAGGAATATGCATAACCCCCTGCTCAGTTTGCTTAAGCTGAACTTTAATCTTCCAGCCACCTGTCCACACTAAATCTTCATCAAAAATAGGGCGGGGAGAATCTAACAGATCACATCTCTGACGAAGCCAAAACTGCACATCATGGATATTTACTCCTTCACTATGAAATAATAAAGTAAGTACTTTCACCAAGGGTTTAGTAAGGGGTACGATTAAGAAAGAGGTCTAAATCGGAGTGTTCTTAACCAGTTTATACAGAGTCCCAAATTTTTCCAGAGTCTGAACAGTCTTGAAACTAATGTCATACACAGTTTCTCCCTTGATATGAATGAAGGCAAAGAATGCTGAAGGGCTAATTCCCAGACAGTCTCTGAGCATACCTTGGAGAATAGTACGGCGTGTGGGGGCCGCAGAAGAATCACCCAGGAACTTCAGTCGAGCTGCATTTTTTTACTGAGCAGGTTCCCCAACAGATTTAAACAGATCAGACATTTTGAAAGAAGGAGTCGAGTCCTCAGGGACAGGAGCAGAAGAAGAAGATTGGTGAACAGGAGAAGCACAGTGTTCTGTCGGTACCTGTGATTGGACCACGATGTCCAAAGAGTCAGCAGTGTTCTCAATAGTAAGTGGTGGAACAGAAAGATCCATCTCAGGTTCCACAGGGGAAGAAGATGGAGTAGAAACCAAAGCTGGAGCAGCAGGAAAAACATCCGTAGGCTTTCCAATAATAGCAGCAGCAGAAACAGGACTAGGTGAAGTCCAGGGCTTCCCATCTGAAGATCTCTGCCAGCCAGCAGCACGCAGAGCAGCGTCTGGAGACCAAGTAGCACTTGATTCAACAGCGGTCCTCGAGGTAGGTCTAAGGTGCAAATGGAAGGGCGGGGGAAAAGGCAAATCAGCAGGGAGGGCTTCAGAGGCCTGTTGAAGCGGTGTCTGAGGAGCAGAAGACACAGAATAATTGACGTCAGGCAGAGCATCTTATGTAGAAGCATCATCATGTATCAACTGTAAAATGAACTGTTTATGCTGTGAGAACATCTGTTGCAATATAGCATCAGGAATCACAGCAGCTACATGGCTGTCCTGTTTAGCAGAAGTCTCCATGTCAGACAAACCAGTAGGAACAGTAGAATCCTGTCAACAGCAGAAGCAGAAGGAAACACACCAGCAGTGTGAACTTGAGAAGCCTCAGAAGCAGGAACAAAAACAGGCTCAGACACCGAGATAGGATCCAAAGGCAGAGCAGAGCCTCCACCACCACCTCTACCTCCTACCTCCCACAGCAGGAGCGTCTGCCATCTTGGAATCATGGAGAAAAGGGTCCCCCCTGCTTACAGGAAGCAGAGTAGGGGAATTTCCCCGGTGCCCTGGCCAAATTTCCCCCCATTCACTAAAAATACCACCGACAGCTTAATCTGGTTCAAGGTCAGTTGGCATTCATCTGTATCCCCCTCCCCCGGGTCATGCCTGAAAATAGGCAGAATTTGTCTAGTGCACTTACCTGGTCAACAAAAATTAAATAAATAACAAAATATCTAAGAGACTAATAGGTAGATAATTAGCCTGCTCATAAACATAATCTTTTTATGTATTGGAATTATAATATTAGTTTTCCATGATTTAGAAATATGATTTTGTTTTAGACATGTGTTGTAGAAGTGGGTAAGTAGTGGAATCCAAATTTCAGTAAATTCTTTAAAGATTTCTCCTGGAACGGCATCTGGTCCTGGTGCCTTCATGTTTGCAAAATTTTGAATAGCCTGCTCTACTTCTTGTTGGGATATTATTTCAAGTACTGATGTGTTTTCTATAGATTTTATTTCAGTTATTTGTATTTGTTCTGTATTATCATTTTCTTTAAAAACATTTTTTTTATAGTGGGATACCCAGGTCTCTTTGGGAATACATGCTGTTAATGTGGGCTGCGTAACTGCTATGTCCTTTGTTACCATACTCCAGAATGATTTCTGGTTGTCATCTTGTAATATTTGATACATTTCCATCCATTGATTGTTCTGATATTCTAATCTTTTTAATTTTAAAAAATGCCTTGTATTGTTTTCTTATTTAAGTAATTAAAATTTAGCTTGGAGTTTTTTTTTTACCCATCTTACTGTAGCCATTAATCCCCTTTTTTCTCTGACACAGGCTTCATCAAACCATGATTTACTTCTATTCTTATTGTGATCATTTTTTTAGTGTAAATGCTGCTACATATTAAATTAAGCAGTTTGCATATGCCTGTCTAATTCTTCCTTTGCTGTTTCTTCACAAAATCATTCTATAAGAAGTTTTATTTCTGAATTGTGTAATATGCTATTAACCACTTTCATATTCTCTCTAGTTAAGATGATTTATGTTTCTCTGTTAATGTGGCTGTAGCTAGGTGATCAAGATAGTTACAAACTCCTTCACATATTTGTTGGGTTTTTATATTTAGGATCAATGGAGCATTGTCACTTTCGGCTCTCATTTTAATTTTTAGCTTTTCAAAAATATTAAAAGAATCTGGGTTACAGAGTAAAAAATCAATGGTACTTTGACCATTTGGACCAAAGTATTTCTTCCTTTCTCATCTCCCTTGATCTGCCATTTAAAATTATTAAAACATTCTCATTTAAAAGACCCTGTAATCTCTTTCCATCATCATATATTTTCTTGTCCTTACTTTTTCTTGTACTAATATATTCTATTTCCATGTAGGCTTCTAAAATGTCAATGTTGTCATAATCTACTAACTGAGCTAACCATTACAGCATCAAAAAAACTTTATGTTGGCTGTTGCTACAACCCCCTCCAGCCATGACTCAGGGACTGTCTAGCTTTCTCTCTGATCTAGCATGCACCACCCCATCCAGGAATGCTTTCCTGCTCTGGGATTTCAATCTCAACTGGGCAGTGAATCCAAACCTGGAGTACACAACCCTACTAAGGTCATATAACTTTGAGCAAGTAATCTATACCACAACCAGATACAACCAACGCACAACAAACCACTCTAGCCTTGATTGGATTATAACTAACCGGTCTGATCTACTCCTGTAAGGAGGCACCATGTCCGATGTGATTAGCGACCACACCCCCACCTACATCATCATGAACAACATGTCAGTTCGCCCCCCACCAAAACTGCTGTTCTTCAGAAACTTTAACATCCCAAAGCATGACCTCGTGACTAGAGATGCAGTGTCCCTAAACTGGTCCTCCCTATAGCTGACAGAAAACATCTCCCCTGCTGTCAATTTCTTCACCAGCACCCTTCGGAAACTACAGGACCACTATTTTCCTATCAAATCCAGAAGGGTTAGAAGCAGCTGCACATGCTGGATAACAAAAGAACTGTTACTGTAAATGAAAGTCAGGGACACTAGTTGGAAAGCAATCAAAGCGTCCCCATCCCCCCAGCGATGGAATGCCTACAGGCAGCTACGCAATGCCTGTAAGCAGATGACAAAGTCACTAAAAAAGAAATACTTCAACGACCTCCAAAAAATACCCTGGGGAATCCTTGTAGTTTCTGGGCATCAATTGGGTCCATACTAAATCCGAAGACCAACAAGCAAATAACACAACTTACATCCCCATCAGGTACTATTGATGACCCTGCAGACAAAGGAGATCTTTTCAGTGCTATGTTCACTGACCTGACCCCGTACCTTTGCAAGCTTCCTCCACACCTTCCCTCCAACCTAAATAGCAATGGTAGCCCCTCCACTCCTCTAAACCCTGATGCCTCTACCCCCTTTCTATTTCAGAGCTATTGGTACCGAAACAATCATAAAACTTCTGAAATCACTCCCTTCCAGTGGTAGCCCTGGAAGTGATGGGCTGTGCCCTGCTTTCATGAGGATCATCTCCCCAGCCCTTGTCAGACCACTAACACATATTTTTAACCTTGCACTGTCTACATCAACAGTGCCTGACACCTGGAAACATGCAAATGTGATCCCCATCTTCAAGGTGGTTGACCCCCTATCCCCAGAGAACTATAGACCCATTTCCCTGCTCCCTCATCTTAGCAAACTACTAGAGAAGGTTGTCCATTCCCAGCTGTCTGAACATCTCAATACGTAAAACTACTATGTCCCCTCCAGCGTGGTTTCCTTAAGCATCACAGCACCTCCTCTGCCCTGGCAGTTTTTTTTAAACCATGTCCTTAATAATATGGACATGGGTAAGGCCACGGGTGCAGTTTTTGTTGATTTGTCAAAGGCGTTTGACCTCGTTAAACATCATCTTCTTCTCTCCACACTTCAACAATTTGGCTGTGCCCCTGGACCTGCAACCTGGTTCCATAGATACCTCTCAAACAGGTCCCAATCCATGTTCATAGGCAAGGTTGCCTCAGCTTCCCTTCCCACAAGCACTGGAGTTCCCCAGGGATCAATTCTCAGTCCCTTTCTCTTCTCCATGTTTATCAATGATTTACTAGTGGATAGACTAAACTGCAATGCACTCCTTTATGTGGATGACCTAGTCCTGTACCACAGCGATAAGTCCTTGGAATCCATCTCCTCCACCCTTCCTGGCAACTATGTTGTGGCAGTAAGCTGTTTCACATCCAGAAAACTCCTAGTCAATGGGAAAAAGATGAAGGCTATGCTCTTTGGATCCAAGCCTTTCCCAAACAAGGCTGCAAAATCTAACTCTTCCCTCACCGTAGGCACACTCAAAGGCTCTCCACTTGAGCAGGTCAACTCTTTCAAATATCTCAGCGTTACTCTCAGTCCCTCCCTCACCTTCAATGATCACACAACCCTTACTGTAAGAAAGAGTAATCTGACTATGGGAAGAGTCCACCTGCAAAGGCTCACTGAGCTGCACAGGAACCCGAAAGCCACCAAAAACCTATCACAACTTTAGCCATCATGCCCCCCGCCTTTCTTTTCCCTGCCCATGCCCCCTACTCTCCTGAGCACAAACCTACACATGTGACTATCATGCTGTCTCACACAGCCCACCTGACAGGCTCTCTCAAACTCGGCCTGCTCCATCTATCTGCAAGGACAGGCATGTTCCCTAGACTAGCTGTCAGCGTCTGTTGGTTTCAAACTGCTCCTTCTTTAGTTTGTGCAAATGATTAACAACCTTCCTCGGTACTGCTACCTGTATTCTTTGTTACAGTTGTTTTTGCCATGTCTGTATACAATATGTAAACAATGTCTGTTTTCATTGTCCATAAGTGCTTGTATTGACAGTATACCATAATATAAATTGTGTCCAGTCCTGGTTTCCCTGCATCACCACCTTGTAGCCCAGGTCGTGACTGAAAATGGTCCTCTGGATCAGTGCACTTACCTGGTTACCAAAAACATAAATAAATAAACTGTACGTGTGTTAAAGTCTTCAACTTCTGGGAACTTAAATGTGATGGTTTCTAAATCAATATTTAAGTTTCCCTACATCTCCCTTAAATCATAAATTTTATTTTTGGGGTTATATAGACATGTACAATAATCACTAGGAGATTACCCCAGTTCACCAACACTATAATATGATTTTTCTGTATTGTGAACATTTCTATAATGTTAAGTTCTTTTTTCAATTTTATGTAAATACTGATTCCCCCCATCCCTCTACTATATTGTTTTCCTTGGTTGCAGGAGAATTTATTGCTAAATATCCATTTAGATCCACTGGGTCAACTGCTCAGGTTTCTTGAAGCAACATAATCTCAAATGTAGTCACAAACTCATTCCATTCTTTATCCATTTTTTTCCCATCAAGCGTGCCACATTCCATGATACAAAATTTGAATCCTGTTTTTGCTGTAATGAGTTATCAGTAGCCATTATATATTTTTCCAGCTGTTTCAAGAGTAATGCTTGTGACTGCTGTATCTCTAGGTCCCTCTGAATATTATTCATGTCTACAATTAAGACACTGTTGTGTTCAAGACTATTGGCTTTGTCAATAATTAATTGTGCTAACTCTGGGGAGTTAAGATGTACAATCTCTCTGAGCATTTTTAATTTCATAATGTACTCTGTGAATCTTATGGATATCCCTTTTATTGATCTTGATATCCAAAATCCTTGCCAAGAGTGGAATAATTAATGCAAAAAGCAGAAGATCATTTTCATTATCAAAGCTATCATCTACCATGACAAGGACAAGTTGGTCCTGGCTGTGTGTAGGCTATCCAGAGAAGGAGGCAGAAGCAGACCCACTGGTGGATCTCCTGGGAGAGGTTAAGGGAGAATCCTCAGTGGATGCTGTCACCCTCTTGGAGCAACTGACACCAGCCCAAGCTGCCAGAATGTGTGCTGCATACATTTGGTGAAATGTTCAGGGGGAAACTGAGGTATACCATGCTGGCAGAGCACCACTTGGATATAAGGTCCCAAGCCCTGCTGAGACAGCCACCCTTCAGAACTCCAGAAGGTGTAAGACATGCCATAGTGGGGGAAATCAAGGAGATGCTGACTCTCTGGGGTTTCCAGGAGTCCAGTAGTCCTTGGGCCTCTCCAGTGGTACTGATCACCAAAAAGAATGGGACCTTGAGGTTCTGCATTGATTACCAGCTGCACAGAGTTGGATGCATACCCCATGCCCAGGATGGATAAGGTTCTAGAGAGGTTGGGGGAGCCCTTTACCTGTCCATCATAGACCTGACTAAGGGCTATTGGCAGGTACCCTTGACCCCCAAAGCCAGAGAGAGAGGTCAGCCTTCATCACCCTCTTTGGATTATTCGAGTTCAGGGTAATGCCATGCAGGATGAACAATGCACAAGCCACCTTTCAACAGCTTGTAGACAGCATTTTGATTGGAACAGGAGACTTCACTCTGGCATACATGGATGACATCATTATCTATAGCCAGACTTGGGAGAATAACATCAGATACATGACCAAGGTGGTCCATCGACTGCAGGCCACTGGGCTGACAGTCAAAGTGGAGAAGTGCCATATAGGAATGGCAGAAGAGTCATACCTTGGGCACAGAGAACGGAGTGGGTACATCTGACCTGAGGCAGTGAAAATTGAAGTCATCCAGGGATGGGCCATGCCCATGACCAAGAGTAAAGTACAGGCCTTCCTAGGGATGGTAGGGTGCTAGTGTATGTTTGTGATGAATTTCAGAAGCATGGTCAAACCCCTGTCCTTTCTCATCAGGAAGAAAATGCTGGAAAAGGTTCAGTGGATGGATACCTGTGATACCGTATTCTGTCAGCTGAAGGAGGCACTGTGTCAGGCACCTGTGTTTGCCATCCTGGACTATTCTCTTAGGTTTATCAGGTACATAGATGCATCTGATCATGGGCTATGCACAGTTCTGAGTCAGGTTACACACTCGGGAGTGGAACACCTGGTATTGTACCTGAGCAGAAAGCTACTGTCCTAGGTATTGCCTGGGCTTTGCAGAAGCTGCATCCTTATCTGTATAGGAGCACATTCATCTTGGTTACTGATCACAACCCTCTTACATGATTGCATAGGACCAGTGAACAGAACCCAAAATTGTTAAGGTGGAGCCTGGTGCTGCTGTCATATAATATGGACATAAGGCACCGCTGTGGGTCACAGTGTGGCAGTTTGGATGGGCTGTACTGACAATACTTAGTGCCTTTGATTGTTTTTAAGGTTTTAGGGTAAGGGAGCTGCTAGGAGAAATGAATGTGGGGTTCACCCTGAGAGGGAACTGAGGGCATAGCAGTGAGAGTGGGAGCCAGCGGGCTCACCCCAAAAAACAGTATCATTTAGTGCTGCTAAAAGATTTGTATTTCCTTTGGGGGGGATGTAACAACTTTTGTGTATTTTTTTCATGTTTCTGTGTTTAATTTCTATTATCATCTAGACCTCTTCTAAGTATTTCAGCTAAGTTACAAACTGTCTGATAAAATAAACTGCCAAGAGGCATGTCAGAGGGCTCTGGTGAGTGGTAATAATCTCCCTGGCCAGTTAATGGGCGATCTGAAAGCATAAACAACCCTTTCATGTTTTGTGAAGTAGTCAGTCCTGCTGTGCGAGACAAAAAGAAAAAACACAAATTGATGGACCCTGCAATACATGAAGCCCAGGACTCCAGCTTGATCCAGTCTTTCCAGATGGGAGGCTTTCTGGACTCAAAATAATGTCAAACATATCATTTCAGAGTGACATACTGGATAACGTGCCCTGGGGGGGCGGCAGCTGGAGGGTCTTAAGGTCTGGCAGAGCCTAAAATGTCAATCAGATTTGGGACTGTGAACAGCTACCATCAAGTTCAAGTCTGCCCTAATTCACCAAGGTGTCTTGTATGGTAAGCTAGTCTACCTTGCTAAATAGAGAGGGAGAGGGGGAGAGAGAGAGAGTTGTTTCTGTGTGTAACCTATTGTTCTAAATAATTTCTTTTTCATTTCTGCAGAATTACTGTTCCCCATAGTCTTTCTGTAGTATCCTCCTACACTGCTTGCTCCACGCCGACAATTTCCAGACCTGCCCTGCTGGGCTGAAGCTCTCAGTCCGTGGTCCGTGACTGGGAAAACTGCCCGACTGCGCTGCTCTCTCCACGCTGGCCTTGGAGCACAATTTCCAGGTAAGCTGACTGAAGAGAGCTGGGACAACAATTTGGAAGCCCCATTGACTGCTTTCTCCTTGTCCTGGTGCCTGATTGGCTAAAGCGGACAGTGCTCCCTTTCCGATTGGAGCACCCTCCCGTTGGCTTCTTGGCTCAGGGAAAAATGACTCTTTACCCATAGCTGTGCTAATACTGCCACAAGAATTTTCTCCCACCTCCCCCACCCCGCCACTCTTTAAATGTGCCTTCCTTCCCATCCTTCTGACTCCTTGTCTATTGGATATAGCATCCTTTGGAACAGTTCAGATTCTAACTGCGCCCAGCTGCACCATAAATTGTATCCTGCCTATAAGAATTGCCTTTATGCTTGTCTCCTCACCCAATCCTGTCAAGTCTCTAGTACAATTTTTATTGCAGCATACATTTGCTTCCTCACCCAATCCTGTGAAGTCTCTACTACAGTTGCAGCATATACCCCACTTTCTACTCTAAGCATACCTACAATCCTTCTTGAACTTCCACTTATTTATTACCAATGCTCTAGCAGTTTGCTTAAACCTAGCCACACTATAAATAAGTCATACCCTCTGGGCATGAATTGCGCTCACTGCCATATTGTCCAACTTCGGTTAGCACATTCCTTCTCAGGGACCTCGGAACTCTGACCGACCCCCTTACCACATAATGCCAATTACATGCATTATGCAGTTGTTTCTCCTAGTGCTTGCATGCACCATAGGCATCCTTCCTCATCAGCTGGAACCTGATACCATCTTGGAATATACAGGCCCTTCCAACTACGCCCTGAGGAATTCATTCTGCCCATTGCCCTGCCTCCTTGTTTTTCGGCCATGTGTGCAACTTACTGTTGTACTGAATTACTCCTACCCATGTGGCACATTACCTATGTCCCTTCTACTCCTTCACCATGTGCTTTCTCTACAGCATGTGCATATAGACAACAACTTCTTTCGGTCAGGACATTAATATGTGCTCTCCTGGGCCCGAGTAAAGCAGATCATACGTATTCAACACCCATCTTCAACCCTGGTCACAACAGGGCCGTATACACCCCTTCAGGCTATTGCTAAATGCCCTAAAAAAATACTCTTGTTGCTCCCTCTTTGTGCCAGCAATATTGAGCTGAACCCCAGGCCTCTCCAATCTATTCCCTCACCATCGGATCTCCTGCTACTAAAAGGTATGACCTTCCTGCACGTCAATGCCTGCAGCCTTTTGAAAAATGTTGATGACATACAGGCCTGGATCTGCTATGCTAAACCAGATGTTTTGGTGGTTACAGAATCATGGTTGAGGGCATTTACCCAGGACCACACCATTAACAGTCCTGAATATAACATCTTCGGAGCTGATAGACCTTCTGGGGGGAGGAGTAGCTATGTATGTAAGGGACAAATATACTGTCTCTGTGGTGGACACTACTTCTGTTCACAAGGAATTTGAGTGCCAGACTCTAAAGATTCAGATCTCTAAATCTATGCCCCTGTCTATTATAGGCTGCTATAGACCTCCTTCAGCAGGGCTCTTGGTAATGGATTATTTGTATGACCTACTATCCCGGACTCCCTCAGAACACATCATACTAGAGTATCTTAACCTGGACTGGCTTGCTAGCTCCTAAGTCACTAAAAGACCTCTGTAATGCCTTCAGACTTGATCAACTTGTTACAAAATTCACACATCTGAACGCCACATATCCAGATCATAGCACTCTGCTGGATATAATACTTGTAAACAAACCTCACCTATATGATCATTCTGGTGTCTTCTTTAATGATCTTAGTGATCATTGCCTTATCGCCTGCGTCAGGTCACTTCCCAAATCTACCATGACCTCCAGGTATGTCTATAAAAGAAGCCACAGGAACTTTAATGCAGCCACCTTCCTTTCTGAATTACAGAACGCCAATTGGTAAAACTTTTATTTGGCCGCCACAGTTGAGGAGGCTTATGAGTTTTTTCATAGCATCCTGCTTAATACCAGTAACAGGCATGCTCCTCTGATTACAACCCACACAAAAAAGAGGTCTTGCCCATGGTTCACTTCTGAGCTAAAGGAGGCCTTACTTAATAGAGATGTCTTATGGAAAAAAGCAAGAAAAATCAAGAATCCAGGTGACTGGACCGCCTTCAGAACAGCGAGAAATCTTAGCACCAAACTAGTCAAAACTAAAAAGGCTAGCTATTTTCAGTGTCAATTAGAAGACTCTTTTAAATCCTCTTCCAAATTCTGGAGAACACTCAAAGACCTGGAGGGACATAGCCCTGCAAACTCACTAACATCCAAAATTTGTTCAGAGGGGGTTGACTTTACAGAAGAACATAACATACTCGACCTACTTAACAACCACTTCACCACAGCAGGGCTGGCCTTTGACACTTCACCAGCCAGTGCTCTTTGGGATCAGCTACATAATCTGAATCTACCTTGCTCCACCACGGCACCAGCCTTAAACCATGAAGCCCATTCCGTCTCTTTTTCCTTTAATCAGGTGTCCATAAAAACTGTGGAAGACTTCCTCCTGGAATTGGATGTAAGGAAAAGTGCAGGTGTGGATCTTCTAGAGCCTTACTTTTTAAAACTTAGCTATTTTGCACTATCCCCTCCAATTACTCATCTATTCAACTTATCCCTGTCCCAGGGTGCCCTACCTGCTAATTGGAAGATGGCTCATGTCATTTCTTTGTTTAAATCTGGTAGCAAGAGTGATTTAAATAATAATCTGCCTAGTTCACTGCTTTCCATCCTATCCAAACTACTGGAAAAAGTGGTTAACAACCAGATTAGGAGCTTCCTTGAAAGCAATAATCTCAATTCAATCCAATCTGGATTTAGGCCTAGACATAGTACTATCTCAGCACTGGCTAAAGTCTCTAATAATTGGTTAACATTCCTGGATACGAAAATGCATGCCTGCACTTCGTTCTTAGACCTGAGCAAAGCATTCAATACAGTTGACCATGATCTGCTCCTTACTGCTCTTGGGAACCTCGGTCTAGACCACCTGGTGATGTCCCAGTTTACAAGCTATTTTACTGATCAACAGCAGTGTGTCAAGGTGGGTGGGGACTTCTGTCCTCCAAAACTTCTATTAAGGGGTGTACCACAAGGGTCGATCCTAGGCCCCTTGCTATTCGTGATCTACATAAACAACATCGATGTGGGGATCAAATTGGCTAACATGCATCTCTTTGCTGATGAGATGGTCTTGTACCTAGAAATGCCCACCACTGAATTAGCATGCTCGGACTTGCAAGCTGACTTTAATAACTTACAGAATAACCTCCTGTCCCTAAAGTTATTACTGAATGCTAAGAAAACCAAAGCAATCCTATTTTCACCTCCATCCAGAATGCCAAAAGCGCTTACCCCTTCAATGGCCCTCCAGATCCTTACCCTACTAGGGGAATCTCTGGAGTTCATGACAAAGTTTAAGTACCTGGGTATGTGGTTCTACCACAAACTTTTCTTCAGGGATCACGAGGATGAACTGGTAAAGAAACTGAATATGAGACTTGGTCTATTTTTTAGAATAAAGAAACTACTTACATATGAAGCTAAGGTTAGGCTAGTCCTGACAATGTTTTTACCTCTATTGGATTATGCTGACCTTATCTATGGGCAGTGCTCTACTTCCACTCTATCCAAATTGGACACATTGTATCATTGGGTGATCAGATTCATCACGGGAGCACCATACTGCACTCACCACTGCACACTCTACACCATTATGGGGTGGCCTTCACTCAGTCTCAGACGACACAAGAATGCAGTGCTTTGGACACACAGAGCTATAACCAAAAAACTCCCTCAGTACATTTCCAACTGCTTGCCCGTCTCCCCAGTAAACTGCTATGCACTGAGGAGTCTCTCCTACATGTCCTTAGTAATCCCAAAGGTCAGGATACGCTTTGGGACCACAGCCATAAGTCATGCTCTTCCTGTAATTTGGAACAATATTCAAAAAGCCTAAAACTTGTATCACCTGTAAGCATGACCTTATTTAAGGCTTTGATCCAGCATAAACTCTCTGAATCATGTGATTGCCAAACTTAAGTGCGTTCCATCTCGAACCCTGAAAGCTCCACACAGAAGGGACATCCCGCACTGTAGCTCCCATCTTTTCTAAGAGTTCTTTTGGGGTTCCCCTCCCTTTTTCCCATCCCTGACCCCAGCTTTAGCCCCACCTCCCCTTCCTCTTCCTGCCAACCCTGGTCACTCCCCCCCTGCTCCCCTCTATCTCTTTAATTCCTAACCCTCCTTATTCCCTTTTTTTGCCACAGGTGAATATTATGTTATATTGTCCTGAACTACTGCCTTGTATACTCTTGTAAATTTATTATTTATTGTTAACTGTCCAGATCAGAAAGATGTTGATGACCACTGTACTTGCTTACTGTTTTTCAGCTGAGTCCCCCCCCCCCATTATGTATTAAGTATTTTATGCAGTGTCCTTGTTGACCATTCCAGGTCCACCTTGTAAATGAGCTTGTCTCTATGGTGCTTCACATGGTAAAATAAAGATGATTGATTGATTAAAACATTTTTTTTATATACTTCATGTTCTGTGACTGAGTTCTTTGTGGTACAGTTAACTCATTTATAAATTACAGAAAACTGTGTTTCCACCTCTGAAGAGAAGGCTTCAGTTACCATAATCTGTGTCTAAATCTCAGCTGGGACAGAGAGGGGTGAGTTGCATGCCCTTGAGCAAGGAGTGCTGTACTGTCTGAGCAGTGGCTCTGGAGGGATTTAAACCTAGAGATATACTCTAAGAGAGAGTGTCTATGCTGAGTGGTGGCAGCTACTGTAGAGTTGAGAAAGCTAGTAACACTGGCAGACTGAGACTGGGGTAGAATAGTTTGCCACAATTACTGTACATACAATAATTTCATTCATCTTACAAACAAGACAAAACAACAAAGAGTTCATTGCTAACATGCAGTCAACATGGCAAAACAAACAGATGGAGCAGAGCCACGAGTGAGGGAGAGGGGGTGGGGATCGTAAACCAAGTGGCATGGGAACGATTGTTAGAAGACATGCTTTACTGAGTTATGGGAATTGGTTACTATTCAAGCACAAGAGCTGGAATTCCAGGTTTCACATCAGGGGAGGGGTGCTGCAGATACTGGGAGAGGTCTTGCTAAAACCGGGAGAGGTCCAGAGAAGCCAGCAGAAGGGGGACGGATGCACAGAGGGAGGTGAATTTAATTTTTACTTCTTTTTTTTCTTTATTTTGATCCAATTTAAACTTTGCTTCTCTCTTTATTGTGCTCAGAGTTCAGAGAGGGGTGGGAAGGTGACTCTGTACATAAAGGAGGGATTAGTGGTTAGCAGGGAGGAAGGGGAGGAGGGGAAAGCAGAGATCTTGTGGTCAGTATTCAGAATGCTAAGGGGAGAAGGTTAGACTAGGGGCGGCATACCAACCTCCATTCCAGGAGGAAGACATCGACCAGGAGCTGGTGACAAATGTCATCAAGCACTGCCAGAAGGGAAGGGTGGTGGTGGTTGGTGACTTAATCTACTGGGGGTAGATTGAAACACAATGACCACAAACTAGCACAAGGGAACAGGTCTTATGAGATGGTTTCCAGGACGTCTTCTTCACCCAGCACATGACAGAACCTACTAGGGAAGAGAATATCTTGGTCCTTGTCCTAGCAGTTGGCGACCAGGTGCAAGTTGTTAGGGTTGAGGACCCCCTGGCTGGGAGTGACCACAACACAGTGTGCATCTTATTAGGAATGGGTAGGGAGGGAAGGGGAAGACTAGCAAAACCAAGGTCGTGGAGTTCAGGAGGGCTGATTTCGGCAAAATGGCAGCCATAGCTGGAGGGCATGTGGCCACCATCAGGCCAGAGATGGACAAAAGCCAAAAGTGAGCAATCAAGAATGGGCTGCTGGAGGTGACCAACTCTTGTACAAAGAGTGTAGTAAGAATTCAAAGTCCAGGAAGCCTAGTTGGTGGACAAAAGAGGTGTGAGAGTGAGGGGGAGAAAGGGCAGCTTTTAAAACTTTTAAAAGGACATGCAGGGAGGCAGACAAGGACGAGTACATCGTAAAGTCCAGAGAAGTGACCAGGGTAGTGAGGGCAGCCAAGGCCACAAAGGAGCTAAGGCTGGCACAGGGGTTAGGAAGGGGAGAAATAATTTTTTAAATATGTCAAATAAAAAAGGAAAAGTAAGGAACAGATTGCCAGAATTAAGAACAACAATGGAGGGCAGTAAAGAGGCAGATCAGGCAGTGGTACTAAATGAGTACTTCTGCTCGGTATTCACAAGGGAGCAGGACAGGCCCATCACTCCAGGGATGGATGGGGGGGTGGTCAGAGGGGATGGGATAAAAGATATTGAAATCCCAGAGAAGAGGGTATTGGATGACCTAAGATTCCTTAGAGTGGACAAGGCTTTAGGTCCAGATGGGGTACATCCTAGAGTGCTGATGGAACTAGCAGAGGTACTGGCAGCACCCCTAGTGGATGTATTCAACAAGTCTCTACAGATAGGATCTGTGCTACTTGACTGGAGAATGGTGCACGTGGTACCCATACATAAGAGTGTCCCCAGGGATGAGCCAGGAAATTACAGGCTAGTCAGCCTCACATCCTTAGTGGGGAAATTGATAGAGACCATCCTAAAGGAACAGTTGGTGAAATTCAAGCAAGAACACAGGCTGGGGGATGACCAAGAACACGGTTTTGTTAACGGGAGGTCCTGCCAAACAAACCTGGTTGAATTCTTCAACTGGGTGACCAGGTCGCTGGATGGGGGAAAGACGGTTGATGTCCTGTATCTGGATTTCAGTAAAGCTTTTGACTCAGTGCCACATGGCAGACTGATACGTAAACTCAAGGGCATGGGGGCAGGGTAAAAACTGTTGAGGTGGACTGAAAGTTGGTTGGGAAATAGGAAACAAAGGATGGTAATGGGGGGGGGACTCTCAACACCCCAGGCAGCCATCAGTGGTATCCCACAGGACTCAGTCCTAAGATATGTCCTATTCAACATATATATTGCAGATATTGTGGAAGGGGTGGAGAGCAAGATAAGCCTGTTCACCGGCAACACCAAAATTGGTACAGTGGTGGATTCTGAGGAGGGGAGAGTGCTTCACAAGGATTTGTGGAAACTGGAGAGCTGGTCAAGAACATGGCAGTAGGGCTGGCCCGGTGATGCAGGGGACTGAGGCGTCGAGCACCTTTCCTCACACCACGCCGGTACCCCGAGGTCGGGAGTGAGCTTGCGTTGCTGGGGGTTGGCTGGGGGAGAGAGGATTGAGCATCCAATGGACAGCTTTCCTTTCTCAGGGAGGGGTGGGTCATGGATCCCTTGCATCAGTGACACCATGAGGAGGCATGATGTGCAACAGCTTGGGCCACTACAGTATCTGGGGAGGTGATGGTGGACATCCGTGGGAGGAGTGCGGGAGCACACTTGTACCTGCGCAGGACGCCATTACACGTCTGCGCCTACAGGGGATCACCACAAGTACACAGGAAAAACCACCCTGCTGGCTAGGAGGAAGACACCACTCCAACCCTCCCACGTCTGTCTCTCAATCCTGCTTGCCTGACCCTGACTGCCTCCTTTCTTCACCTCCATTTGTGGTGGCCTAGATGTTGAGGACCGATTGCCGAGGCACTGAAGGCGACCCCGCCCCAAGAGGAAGGCTGAGGGATGCCACACACAAGTGAGTCATGGGTGGGCTGAAGAAACGGGGATCCAGTAGAGAGGAGCCAGGCAGGACAGGAGAATGGGTGGAGCTGGCCGATGGGGCCCCAGCAGGTGGCAACCGGAAAGAAAAAGACGTTAAAAAAAAAAGAACATGGCAGCTGAGGTGCAATGCTGAGAAGTGCAAGATCATGCACTCCTGGGCAAGGAACCCAAGGAATACCTACCACATTAGGGGAGAGAGGTTAAAGGTCACAGAGGAGGAAAGAGATCGGGGTGGTGGTCACAGGAAATATGAAGCACTCAGAGCAGTGCAGGTTGGCAGCTGCCAAGGCCAGCAAAATGCTAGGGTGTATTGCCAGAGGGATCACCTCAAGGAACGAGGAGGCGATCCTTGCACTGTACAGATCACCGGTGAAACCGCACCTGGAATACTGTGTACAGTTCTGGTGTCCCTACTTAAAGAGGGACATCAAGCTCTTGGAGGGGGTCCAGAGAAGGGTGACCAAACTGATAAGGGGCATGGGGGAGAAGTACTATGAGCAGAGGCTGAAAGAGCTAAATATGTACTCCCTGGAGTTTAGACGGGACAGGGGAGCTAGGATTGAGATCTTCAAGTACCTGAAGGGCATAAATAGGGTTAGCACTGAAGAGAGCGAGGATCATTAGGAGCCATAGTGTGAAGCTTGAGGGAGGAAGATTCAAGAGGGAACTGAGAAGGCACTACTTTAAAGAAAGAGTGGTGGCAGCATGGAACATAATGCCAGAGGAGCTGGTCTCACAGAGATCGGTGGAGAGTTTTAAAAGGGGGTGGGATAGAGTAAAGGAGAATAACCATTGGAGTCGACTGGACCCAACGGTTGAGCTCAGTAAGAAGAAGAAAGGTGATAATAGTGACAATGGGGGAGGGTCAGCAATGGTGTAAACCATGAGCTGCAAAATCGAGAAGAGGTGACAGACCTTTTTGGCCTTTATCTGCTGGCTTTTTTCATATGTTCGTATGTTCATAAAACAAATGCAGTAACAGCAATTTCTTCAGTTTTCAGTTTTATCAACACATGACAGTGATCTACCCAAGAGGAAGACAGTAGGATTAAAACCTACACACCTTCTCCATCCCCAAACAAAACCACAGATTATATGTTTGTGTTTCATTTCATAGTGTACTATCTTCTATGGTGGCTACTTCAAAATGCCACACTTAATAAGGGTTGCCTCCAGCACAGATAAGGAATTTAGAAAGGAGCACGCTGAGGCTTAAACACATCTATCCTGCCTTACACTGTAGCTCATAAGTTAACCATTCGGTGTGGGGGAAGGGGGGGGAGTCTTGATATGGAACTCTTCCTCATGGCCAGGGTTGGCATCTTGTGAGAGATCCATATACACCAAATATATTCCCTGGCTATTAGTAATGCAAATCTAAGTACCCTGAGGTACTGTATGATTGCCTGTCCTCATTGTTGGCATCCCCCCTAAGGAAGGAAATTTCAGAATTAAAATTAACTTTTCACTTACAGTTCCAGTCCTCAAAATAGTGTGTGCTTCAGGTGTTGGTAATGAATAGAGCTGGATCGCAATTTGATCCCAACTGGTCACAATCTGGCCCCATTAGGTGCACTGCTGCTTTGGAATACAAGCAGGGAAGGTGGCAGCAATATGTTATTGTACAATGGCTCAAGAAATGCTGGCTCCTGATTGGCTGAGTAGCATGATTTACAACTTGCAAATCGTACTATCACCCAACAGGAAAAAGTGCCAGCCACCCCATAACTATAATATTCCTGCAACCCTCCCAAAACACACAGCAAAATCACCATATTGCCCTCTCAATACAGTAGACCCTGACTCCAGCATCAAACATAAAAAACACCATATTCGGTCACAGCCAAACTCCCAACAGCAACACGGGAAATTACCAAAACAGTCCTGAAACTGAACCTAAAAATAAAACTTCCTAGTCAGTAAACTGTACTAGGCACTCCACACAATGGGCCAAAATAAGACCACGGCTGTCTCCCAAGTCCAACCTGCATATCAGCAACCCCCGCCAGGCCGCCCCAACTATACTGCATTCCTACTCACCCCAACACCAGCCTGATACTTCTCATCCAAACATTCCCCCAACGTAACATAAAAAAACACTTCTGCAACTAATCAGAAACCTCTCCAACATCTTAGCAGCTTATTATATCTTTCTGTTTCAAACTGAACAAATAATAATAATAAAAAAAAAACTGTAATCCTGAACTCGCAGCAGTGAGTGCACCTTTACAGTTATCCCCAGAAATCCACGATCAATTCACATGCTCACCAAGATATCGTGTTTCATGCAAAAAATTAAAAATAAGGTGTGTGTGTAAAACAGAAATGAAGCTTACCAACTCAGAACTATTTTTTTCCTAGGGCACTAATAAATTATGTAAAAATAATCCAAAATACAAACAAAAAAATGCATTGACCCAGATATTCAAACTGCACCAGGCTGTGGCGCAAGCTTGGGCGCAGCTCAACTTGTCTACGCAGGGGTGTGGACTAAGCAATATTCAAAGGAGCTGCGCCATGGCTCAGCAGCTTTGAATATCGCACCCTGGCCACCCCCAGTGCGCATGGCGAAGTGGCACTGCACCAGCCAAGTGGCCAGAGTAGAGCATGGAGATGCGCTAACGCAAGTACCATTGCGCCATGCACAGCAACCGTGATATTCAAAACTGAACATCCAAATGGGGCCATAATGTATGCAAGGCACACATGGGTCCATTTGCATGTCATTATGGCCCCATTTGCGTGCAGGTGAGCCGATTCCCAATAACTTGCGCCTGGCGCCCTGCCAGGCAACAGCCATAGGGGATCGATGCCCCCTGCAGCCCAATCGCGGGCATCTGTGTAAAAATAGAAAACCGTCCTATATCTCTGGTGGTCCAGTGGACCGCTATGTGCCCAATTGCGGGCATCTGTCCAAACAGGGAAACCTACCTATATCCCTGGTGGTCCAGTGGACCGCTATGTGCCCGATCGCAGAGATTTGTAAAGAAAATATTCCAATATCCCTGGTGGTCCAGGTGATCGCCTTCTCGCTCGATTGCTTGGGTCAGAGGATTGATTATCCTCTGGTGGTTCAGTTTCTCCCCACTAATATTCGCCATCATTTCAGCCCCCGGCAGCTTAGGGTGGCAGCATTCCCCACCTGCCTGGCCCCGCCATTTGCTGACTGACAGTTGTAGGTTGCACATGCTATTAACGTGAGTTACTGACGCAGAAGCCATACCGCATTACACGCTCCAGATATGTGAATGAACCACATATCTGGAATGTGTAGATAGGGTATGGTTGCACGCCCATTGGCTCACACTGTGAACCAATGGTGTGCAGCCTCTACAGCTGTCAGTCGGTGGGCGGGGCGGCAGGCGGGTGGGGTGCTGCCTGCTGACTGACCCGGGGAGCAGGGTGGTGAGACTCAGTGGGCGGGTGGGAGGGGAGTACCACAGATCACCAGGGATATTGGTCCTTTCTTTGTTTACAAATGCCTGTGATCGACAGAAAGTGGTCCACTGGACCACCAGGGATATTGGATCTTTTTAATAATACAGTTGCCCGCGATTGAGCAGAAAGCGGTCCACTGGACCACCAGGGATATTGGATCTTTTTAATAATACAGATGCCCGCGATCAGGCAGAAAGCGGTCCACTGGACCCCCAGGGATATAGGACAAAGTTGTTTTTTACAAATGCCTGCGATCGGGCATGGGGGGGGGCGCCACCAGGTGCAGCCAGAACTCGGGTGGCCACCCACAGGTGGCAGCTGCCGTGTTGCGCCCTGCAATGTGGCAGCTCACCTGTGGGTGGCCATCAGTTGTTCCTTTTTTTTTTGGCTTAACTTTGTGCGCTGGCACAGGTAGAGGTTGCGCATGCATGGCTCTGCACATCCTGGGCTGAATATCGGGCTGTGCAGGTTATGCATGGGCACACCCCCCCCCACCTGTGCCTGCATACATTACTGATGTGCTCCGGCGCATCGGGATTTGTGCCGTGCACTTTTCCCTTTTGAATATCACGCTGGGGCACATCAGTGGGTTGCGCATGGTGCAACCCTTTGGATTATCTGGGCCATCATCTTTATTTTTTCACACAAAAATAAAAAGGGACATTGCATAATCACACTATCCTACTCAAGAGTGTGGGTGATACCAGGATTTTCTCACTTACTATGTGTTGTTGGCTACTCGGCTGCACCTTTTGACCAAACAGCACTCTAGGTGTGAGTTAATCTTCATATCACCCACACAGTCTTATAATATATTGTTTATTTATACAATACCAAGAACATTTTTAGACACTGATTGGCCATTGCATGCTTGTTACAGTGCCAAACCCACAACTACAAATAACAACAAACCACCCTAAATAACAAACCACAATTTCTCCTAGCAAACAAATTTGAAGCTTTATAATTACAATACAGATCCAAAAGCTCAGTTTCATATAAAAACCTTATTTACTGATATTGCGGGGGGCAAAAGATTTTGTCATGACTAAAACATTTCATAGGCAGAGAACAAGTGTCAGAGCATCTCCTTTATAGTGTGGGAAAATCTCTTTTATAGTATCAGTTTAACAGTTTTATTTTTTATGAGGAAACACACCACATATGAATGCACTGCATCATGGGTATGCAAATACCCCATTGCCTGGTATTGCGTAGTACACTACAGTGATAAAAGACAATTGAATATTTGCATACCCGTGATGCAGTGCTTTCACATGGGGAGTGTTTCCTCAAAATACAAATGTAATTAAATTAAAAATTAAAAAAGTACAACTGATACTATAAAATAGATGCCCCTTCACATAAAAGGGATGTTCCAACACTTGTTCTCTGCCTAATAGCCATCTACATGTGTTCATTTGTGTCCCCACAATATTAATAAATAAGGGCCATTATATAATAGCAATAGTGCACCCTAAAATTGGGGTGTTACTGAAATAACATCATTTGTGGGGGTGTGAGGAACTGTGCATCATTGCTTAATTATATAATGAAGGTCTTAAAATCTTGATTAGCTGGCAGGGATAATTTAAATTGTGGCATCACCTAACAGGAAATAGTGCCAGGCAGCTAAATATGCTCAAAATTACTCTGACCCCAAAATCAAAACAAAAAGCTGCCATATTACTTACCTGCTAAAGAGCAATGCCAAACCGCAGAGAAAAAGCACATAAACCCCAATACCCCCCAACCCCACTTCACATGTTGACAAAAACTTCCAACCACAGACCCAGCAGTCACTGAAACTATTTGACAGAGCACAAAATCTTTTTTTTTTTTTTTTTACGGGGGGGGAGGCGTTCCTCCACATTACCTCTTCTCAACCTGTTCTGCCCAACATAAATGTAAACCCGGTATTCACCCGTGTCATCTCCCAGATCGTTTCCCAAAAATCCATTTAGTTTTTTATGCTGATTACGCGCATGCTCAAGAAACATATTGCAGCAGTTTTCTCCACAAGTAGGCTGTGGAGGCGCGACACTGTTGTGGCCAATGCCCCTACAGCCTGCAAAGGCTTGTCCAGCATCCCTCAATGCCGTGGCACGCTGCTGCTGACATTAGTTCATCCAGCGTGCCACCAACTTGTAAAAAAATAGACGCTGCAATCAGGGGCCACCTCGTCTTTGCAGCGCAAGCCATTTGCTGCAATGAAGGGGTGACCCTTCATTGCAGGGCGGGATCTTCACACCCTGATATTGTTTGTGAACACGGTGGCAGTTTGCCGCCGTGTTCACAAACAATATTAACCGCTCCCCACTTTGTTTGCTTGCCGACGGTGGCCCCAGTCCCTGTCGGCTTCATTGCCCCAGTGTTTCTGTTGCCAATGGGGGAGCCCACTCCCCATCGGCATTAGGTAAACCCCCTCCTCCGCATATACTGTCAGCCGACGAGGTGCCCAATCCCCGTCGGCATAATGTAACAACCCACCCCCCCTTCTTGTGTGCTGATGGGGGTGCCCAATGCCCTGCCAGCTACAGCGGCACCCCCAAAAGCTAAGATTTCATGGCATGCTGGGAGCCCCCCAGCATGCCACATGCCCCTGTAAAGAAAAATGGTCTCGCAATGTCTTTTTTTTTTAACCGTAAAGTAGGAAATGGTCCCTCGGCAGTCTCCCTGGCCCCCCACAACCCGCACTCACCCACTGCACACCCTGCCTCTCCACACACACACCCTCACCCCATACTTACCTCCGGAGCTCGGTGCGATGATCTCCAGTGGACCAGGAACATGTCTGCACTCTTCAAAGTCAACCGTGAACTGAGGAAATGCCAGTAAGCTGTATAACGGAATAAATGTTTTTTTCCCAACTTTAATGCATATCTCAGTCATTTTTTAGAATTTTTGCACAACATTTTCAACATGGGGTTTTTGGGACCACTCCTCATGAATTCTGGAACTGCCATGGCATTAATCTGCCCCGAAAGGTGATTTTGCGGTCGCTGCGTGGAATCACCTTTCAGGGCCAATTAATGAAACAGCAGTGCCAGTGTTCATGAGGAGGGCTCTCACAAAGCCTATGTTGCAAATTTGGTGGAAAAAATCCAAAAAATCATTGTTTTACGAGCATGTGTTGCGCAGTTGCTACGCACGCTCGTAACTTTGCAATATTTTCATGCCAGATTTTCAACATTGGCATTTTTTCACACCTCCTTGTGAACAGTACAGCTGTCATTGTCCACATCCTGGCCGAAATGTGTTTTCGTAGTTCCGGCGCAGAATAGTGCAGTTGCTGTGGAAAATTTGTGTTCAGGACAGATTAAGAAAATGACAGTGACACTGTTCATGAGTAGAGGTCCTAAAATACCTATATTGAAAATTTGGTGATGATACTCCATAAAATGACTGTGTTACGCTTGTGCATTGCGCAGTTTGCATGCACGCTCGTAACTACGCGAATTTGTAATATTTTCACTCCAGATTTTCAACATTGCCATTTTCCTCACCTACTTATGAGTAGTACAGCTGTCATTTTTCTATCCTGGCCAAAATGTGTTTTCGTATTCGCACAGAATAGGGCAGTCGCTGTGGGAAATCACTGTTCGACAGATTAAGAAAATGACAGTGATATTGTTCATGAGCAGAGGTCCTAAAATGCCTATGTTGAAAATTTGGTGATGAAATTCCATAACAGGACTGTGTTACAAGTGTGCGTTGAACTGTTTCCACGCACCCTTGTAATTTCTCAAATTTATAATATTTTCACGCCACATTTTCAACAGTGGCATTTTTTCACACCTCCTTATGAACAGTGCAGCTGTCATTTTCCACATCCTGACTAGAATATGTTTTTGCACTCCTGCCAGAGAATAGCATGGTCGCTGTGGGAAATCAGTGTTTGGGACAGATTAAGATCGAGTGAGTGAGGGAGGGGGAGTGACCGAGGTCAACTGAGCTCTGACG
This sequence comes from Neoceratodus forsteri, assembly GCA_016271365.2. Lineage (NCBI taxonomy): Eukaryota > Metazoa > Chordata > Ceratodontiformes > Ceratodontidae > Neoceratodus > Neoceratodus forsteri. Next base: position 519,420,478 of record CM028129.1, on the reverse strand, counting down.
GAACTGCTGCAGATTTGTTTGTGGGCAGAGAAAGGCCCCAGTGCAAGAGCCCAGTAGAAAAGGGCAGCCTGCAGCACTAGGAGAAACAGAATGAGAGAGCAAGTGAGGGAGGGGGAATGAGCGAACTCACCGGAGCGCTGTCAGGACTGCTGCGGATTTCTTTATGGGCAGAAAAAGGCATCAATGCAGGCAGGGGCCTAGTACAAAAGGGCAGCCTGCAGCGGTGGGAAAAAACAGTATGAGCTAGTGAGATAGGGAGACTGAGTGAGCTCAACGGAGCTCTATCAGGACTGCTGCGGATTTCTTTGTGGGCAGAAAAAGGCGCCAATGCAGGCAGGAGCCCTATACAAAAGGGCAGCTTGCAGCGCCAGAACAAACAGAATGAGCGCATGAGAAAGAGAGACTGAGTGACCTCAACAGAGCCCTGTCGGGACAGCTGCAGATTTCTTTGTGGACGGACAAAGATACCAACGCAGCCAGGAGCCCCGTACAAAAGCGTAGCCTGCAGCGCCAAGAGAAACAGAACGAGCGAGTGACAGAGCAGTAGTGAGCGAGCTCAACAGAGCTCTCTTGTGACTGCTGCAGATTTCTTTGTGGGCAGAAAAAGGTGGCAATGCAGGCAGGAGCCCAGTACAAAAGGCCAGCTTGCAGTGCTGGCAAAAACAGAATGAGTGAGTGAGAGAGGGGGAATGAGCGAACTCAATGGAGCTGTGTTAGGACTGCTTCAGATTTCTTTGTGGACAGAAAAAGCCACCAATGCAGGCAGGAGCCCAGTACAAAAGGGCAGCCTGCATCGGCGTAGACACAGAATGAGTGAGTGAGGGAGGGGGAGTGTGTGAGTTCAATGGAGCTCTTTTGGGACTGCTGCAGATTTGTTTGTGGGCAGAAAAGGGCAGTAATGCACACAGGGCCCCAGTACAAAAAGGCATCCTGCAGGGGCGGGAAAACCAGAATGAGTGAATGAGAGAGGGGGAGTGAGCAAGCTCAATGGAGCTCTATTGTAACTGCTGCAGATTTCTTTGTGGGCAGAAGAACGTGGCAACACAGGCAGGAGCCCAGTAGAAAAGGGCAGCCTGCAGCACTAGCAGAAATGGAATGAGCAAGTGAGAGAAGGGGAGTGAGCGAGCTCAATGGAACTTTATCAGGACTGCTGCAGATTTCTTTGCGGGCAGAAAAAGGCACCAACAGAGGCAGGAGCCCAGTACAAAAGGGCAGCCTGCAGCGCTGGGAGAAACACAATGAGTGAGTGAGATGGGGAGAGTGAGCGAGCTCAATGGAGCTCTATCGTGACTGCTGCGGATTTCTTTGTTGGCAGAAAAAGGCGGCAATGCAGGCAGCCCACTACAAAAGGCCAGCCTGCAGCACCGGCAGAAATGGAACAAGTGAGTAAGTGAGACAGGGGGAATGAGCAGGCTCAACAGACCTGTGTTGGAACTGCTGTAGAGTTCTTTGTAGGCAGAAAAAGCCACCAACAGAGACAGGAGCCCAGTACAAAAGGGCACTCTGCAGCGCCAGGAGAAACAGAATGAGCGAGTGAGAGAGAGGGAGTGAGCCACCTCAGTGGAGCTCTGTTGGGACAGCTGCAGATTTCTTAGTGGGCAAAAAAGCTGCCAAAGCAGGCAGGAGCCCAGTACAAAACAGCAGCCTGCAGCACCGGGGAGAAACAGACTGAGCGAGTGACAGAGGGCCAGTGAGCAAGCTCAACAGACCAACACAATCAACATTCGGCATTGACAAATGCTTGTTTCCTTTAGTTTTTTGTTTTCTTCTACTTGTCGCATTTTGTGAATGCTACACACCTAACGACGACCGTACCAATGCATAATGCGCATGCACACTTAAAAGCAGGATGCTGAACTCGCAACAGCAGTGGCACTTTGACACCCGCAAACTATCTCTCTCTCTCTCTCTGTGATAGGAACAAAGACCCTTCCCAGAAACATTAACTTAAAAAAAAAAAACTGTTGTCACGCTGTCTTTCTCTTGGCTTCTCCTCTTTTCATAAGCTCACAAACAAAGTTCAGCCTCAGTTTCCCAGCCCACCGATTCAAGGTGTCTTTACATAAACAACAACAACAACAAAAAAAAAAACGCAGCTCAGTCTTCATTTCCTAGCCCACTGAATAAAACGTTCTACAGGACAGTTACCTCAACTAACAGATAGTGGTAAAAAAACACACACACACACACACACACACACACACACACAAAACTTGCCTCAACTAACAGATACTGATAAAAAAAAAAAACACAGAAACTAGCAACAGCAGCCTTTGATATGCAACCTAGCAAGTGCAACCCCAGGACTATTTTTTTCTCTGCGGAAGAATATCTCATCTGTTTTATTAATAAAATATAAAATAAAAAGTTTAACAGCTACAATTTTAATCTTTTCTTTATTTTAGACATTATATAATCGCAATATACCATGAGAGGGTGTGGATGATGGCAGAATTTACTCACACCTGGTGTGTTTTGTTAACTCGGCCTACGGCCTCATGACCAAACAACACACCAGTCATGGGTAAATCCTGCCATCACCCACACCCTCTCGTAGCATATTGCTTAAGTAGAAGAGCGGGATGCTGATTAGGGCTCACTATGCAGTTAAAAGTAATGGCAATAGCTGCCTTTGATCTGCAGGTGGAACACCCTCCCTCAGTTATGTTTTCTAATTAGAAGACTGCTGTTGAAAACAGTCTGTTCAAGTTTTCAACAAGGAAAGGGAGAGATGTAGAGAATTGTGTGATATCATTCAACAAGAAAACAAATTATGGGCCAAATTCTCTGATAATGAGAAGAAAGAATCGTGTGATAGCATTCAGTGAGAAAACAAATTATGGGCCAAATTATTTGATAATGAGAAGAAAGATATAAGTAAACAGAAGTAATTACGCTACGTTTCCCAGCAGCAATTTATTTTGACCCTGGACCCTCCCCATCCTTCTCAAAAGTTGGACTATCTTGATTCTACACACACACACACACACACGCATACACATATGTGGCAACCACAGATCAGGTCCTCTGTGTATATGTAGTGTGTGTGTGACTTTTTTTTTAAAGGGGTCACAGAAAGTTGACAGTGGCAGTGCTTATGATGTTATTTATATAGAATCTTCAAAAAGCCTTTGGTAAAGATAACATGCAACTAATTAAGCTGAAAGAGGGATCCAGTGAAGAATGTGACAGTAAAAACAGAACAGAAAATGGAGTAATTCTAAGAGCGTAAATGACTTTAACAATAACATTGGTGGGGGGTGGGGGAGGTGGACTGCCAGGACCACAGCAGTGTTTTTAGTCTATATTGATGAGCTGGGTGCAGAGGACACTATTAAACTAGTTACACTTGCTGCTTACCCAAAGTTTGGGTGGGGGTAATAAAACATGCACTAATGTATTGTTTCAGTGTTTAATATTTACCCAAGATAGCCCAGCTGAGATGCAACATCTTATTATTAGTAGAAGCCCTGCTTTTTAGGTGGGAGGAACTAAAGCATGAGAAGGTCAAGAGACTTGCTCAAGGTTACATAGTGAATCTGTGGCTAAGTTGGGAGTCAAACCTATGACTTCCTGTCACAGTTCACTTCTGTAACCACTGTGCCACACTGCCTTCCTTCAGTGCATTTTTGGGGGGTTGTTGGGGGGGGGGGGTTACTGCCTGTCACCTGGGGACTTCTTTTGAATGACCAAGTGCAGAGTAGCAGTACTGGAAGAAACTGTAAAGGCATGCAGTTATTGTGCTGCACACTCTGCTGAATAGGAGGTGCATCGGCTGTCCTCCCCCAAGTAATGGGGAGGGGGTATAATGCAGGGAACGAAATAACAGAATCAGAAATCCAATGTAAAGTGTATTTTACTGTGTAAAATGCACACAATTGATTGACATTGAGCAAGGACAAATACCATACGCTGGGAAACTCTCAATCAGTTGTGTTAGTTTCATGCATATTACTGTATCTAACAATACATAGTCGACAACACAAAAATTACTGAAGCCACAGAGTTACATTGTCATAAGCACAGCTGCCACCATATTTGTCCTTGCTGGATGTCAGTGATCCATGTGTATTTTAAACAATAAAAGGCTTGCCTTTTTATTGGATCTCTGGATATTAATTTTTGAGCTACTAAAAGGCTGTTTCTTTGTTGCCTTATCAGAGTGCATAGATCTTTTTTTGAGGACTTGAGCAAGAAAGTGCACTGTGACATCAGGAGACATGCTGGAGCTGATATGATGGTATAAATACAATTCCACTTCTGCAGTTACTCCTGAGACACGTAACTCCACCCACTGAGTTTCACATCTGTCTGTTCAGCCATGCTATTAATAAAGATTTCAGGGTGCTGGCATTCCCTCCCACTCACTAAGCATACCAAAGACCAAGAAACTTGTTTTAGTTTATTTTTTTTTTCCGTTTTGTTAATAATAACATTTTTCCTTGGTTTTAAAATAGCAATAACATAAATAATATCCACAGTCAGCAAACATAGAAACATAGAAACATAGAATTTGACGGCAGATAAGGACCGCTTGGCCCACCCAGTCTGCCCATTTCCCTACCTAATAGATAAGCTGCAGATCCTAGTTAACCAGCAGCCTACTTCTTTCTACCCCAACCCCCTAGAATTGCCTTATGGCTGTCCCATGCATGCTTGAATTCAACCACTGTTTTTTACTCCACAACCTCCTCTGGAAGGCCGTTCCATGTATCCACAACCCTCTCTGTGAAAAAATACTTCCTTACATTACCTCTGAGCCGCCCCTCTCTATCTTCAAATTGTGCCCCCTTGTTCTTGCACACCTCTTTTTTTGAAAGATGCTACCCTCTTGGACTTTGTTGATTCCCTTGAGGTACCTGAAAGTTTCTATCATGTCCCCCCCCCCACCTCCTTTCCTCGAGGCTATACATATTAAGCTTCTTTAGTCTCTCTTCATCTTGTAACAAAACAGGGCGTGATAGATATTTATTTTTTATTTAGTTTTGGTTGACCGGGTAAGTGCACTAGACAAATTCTGCCTCTTTTCAGGCACTACCCAGGGAAGGGGGATACAGATGAATGCCAACTGACCTTGAACCAGATTAAGCTGTTGGTGGTATTTTTAGTGAATGAGGGAAATTTGACCAGGACACCAGGGAAATTCCCCAACTCGGTCGGTAGGGGGAACCTTGGATACCTGCATCGCGATGGCCAGTCCGCAGGAGCCGTCGGAGGAGATGGATGTGGAGGGTGCAGGAGAGAGGGCCTCCTCTCCTGTGCTTGCTACGCAAGAGGCCAGCGAGGAGGATTGTGTAGTGGCTGACGTGACTACTGTGAGTGTGGTGGAGGCCAACATGTCTGGTGTTCCTGCTCCTGTTTCACAGCAGGGGGTTTCGATTTTGACCTGTACTGTTTCAGAAAAGGGTAAGTTATTGATGGAACGCTCTTTTCTGCTACGGAAAATGGAAACGTTGGAGCGGGAGACTGCAGCTCTCCTGACGGTTTCCATTTCTGTTGCTTCTGTACCTGATTCCCGGATTTTCGAGGTCTCTGCTGTTGCAGAAGTTCCTGTGATGCCTGGACCACCTGAGGCTTTCCACGGTCCCCATTCTGCTTCTGCTTCAATGTGTTTAAGGGCTGGCAGTTCGCTGGGTAACAATCCAGAGTGCCTAAACCCCCTGCTGGAACTTCCGAAATTAAATGGTAAATGTCTCGGCAACAAAAAATGGAGTAGTGCACAGCGTGTTACTCGTCCCAAGGAGTCGGGATCTGACAGTCTTTCTACTGCTGTGTTTTTCTTTCCACCACAACAGACGCCGGGGTGGAGTAAATGGTCGGGTGAAACATCCCCGCTTTACAGTCTGCAGTGACTTTGCCTACATATTTGACTGCTACCTCTGCAGTAGTTTCAGAGGAGGTTGCTTAGTCCCCTGAAGCAGCACTGCAAAATGCGGGTTGGGAACTAGGGGAAGGAGGTACTTGGATGCCGGATTTGCAGGATCCCTCCTATCTTACAATGTTACAGAAGGCTGCAGCATCGGAGGCCACCAAATTGACTACTTTTCAGAGCTCCAACGAACCCCGGGGTAATATTTCTACTGTTTCCTCTACAGACTGTACTGTTCCTGTTGTTCAGGATGTCATAGCTAGTAATGGTTTAAGGGGTGTTACTGAGGTTGTGGGTAGTCCCTTACCAGCTAAAACAGTGCCTATATGTAGTGGTTCTCCTGGTCCTGCTACTGGTGTTGGCGACAACGCTGATTCTGAGGTTTCTCTCAGATTAGGGCCTGATCCTTTGCTGCTTGAAGCACCTGAGGAGAACCCTATGAGACCAGTGGGTTTTAAACTAGCAGATTTGCTTACCACTAAAGGTGACCTGCGCCACAGTGCAATGCTGTTCGGCTGTTATATAAAGGGGGCCTGGAGAACCCGCCAGACAGGGTTTATGTTGCTAAGACCTTACTTAAAGGTTCCATGAGGTTTTTCTCCTCTGAGAGTTTTGCCCTTATTGGGTTGGGGAATGGTAATTATGACATTAGTTTTAAACAAGTTTCTAGTTTAGATAGATTTTGAGCACAGTCCACTACTTGTAAAACTTCTCCCACTTGGTCCTCTTTCCATGCTATCCCATTGACTAAGCCTGCCGTTAGGAACATAACTATTATGTTTAAAAATAAAGGGGTTAATATTGAGGATATTTTGTTCTGGTTGAGACAAAGATGTAAAGTTCTTAATAAACCTGTCCCTACGTTAGACAGTGGAAAGATTTGGAATGACAGGTGGAGGGTTCGTGTAAAATTGTACTCCACTAATTCGGGGCCCAGTCATTTACCTAGTTTCGTTTTTCTGGGGAAAGATAAGGGGTTGATTTTTTATGCAGGGCAACCTAAGTCCTATTTCAAATGTGGATCTCAAGCGCACTTTAGTTCTGCTTGTGATACAGTTATATGTAATCATTGTTTTGAATTTGGGCACAGTTCTAGTGCCTGCTTGAATTTATTCAAGTGCAACTTGTGTGAACGCACGAGACATGCATATGGGCGCTGTCCTTGGGCCTCTCATAATAGGGAGGACTGTCCCTCTCATGAAGGCCTGATCACTCTTGTCCAGGAATCACAGGCCAAAATAGTTACAGAGCAGGATTTAAAAGCAGGTATGGGTTCCTCCCTGCTTGAGAGACAGAGGGATATCTCTGGGATGGGAGCACTCAAGGACGATAGTACACAAGCAGACCATGTTTCCCATTGGCAGGACTTAGTAACTAATCAGAACAACACTCCTGAGGAGGCAGTGGTAGAGGAAACTAGGGTTGAGGATATTAGTGTAATGCCACCCCCAACAGCTCAGCCTATTTCAGGTATGGATAAGACAGCTTTCGTTAAGGTGCAACATAAGAGGACTAGGAAAGGTTTGGCTGTTTCTGGACATTGTAAAGATGCTGGAGTTCGTTCTTGGAAGGCTGGGAATAAATTTGCCCTGCTGGCTTCTGAGTTGTCAGATAGAGACTCTGCAGATGAGGAAACTGATACTTCTTCTGTAGTTTCTAATACGGACACTAACGGTGGTGGGGCTGCAGATCCAATTGCTAAAAGAACTCGGCAGTGTCGAAGAAGTAAATCACCTTTAGGTACTTAGATGGCGTCTTTATCAGTCTGCTCATTGAACATTAATAGTACTAAGGGACACAGGAAGCTTGGGGGTGTTATGTTGACCATGCATGATATGCAATGTGATATTGCCTGTCTTGCGGATACCAGGTTGAAATCCAATCAGGAACTACAACAGGCTTCCAAGGCATGGCCTCATGGGCCTTCCTTTTGGTCCTCTGGGACCGACAAGTGTGATGGCATGGGGATTTTATTTTCTAACCCAGCCCTGCATGTCTCCAGACTTGTGGATATTCAGCCAGGAAGAGCATTATTACTAGATATCTTGTCCTCTTCAGACAGATTTCGGTTAAATGTAATTTATGCCCCCCAGACTAAAGCACAGAGGGTGTCCCTTTTTCATTTAGTACGTCCCTTCCTCCATACTTCTAGGCTGATTATTTGGGTGGGAGACTTTAAATGTGGGATACATCAGTCGGATAGAAGACTCCAGACCCCTAAGTTGTTTTGTGATTCTGTGGCCCTTAAGAATGTAATCTCCATGGCCCATCTCGTGGTTGCTTACAGATCCCAACATTCTACTGGTGGGTTTACGATTTTTAAAGGTGATTTTAGGACTTAGATTGATTTTATTTTTTTGTCTAGTGTCTTATATGTTCTATCTTGTAGAACTATTGGCATGGAATTTTCTGATCATGCAGCTGTAGGGGTTTCTTTCTCTTGGGAGAATGCTCCGCAGTGTAAAAAGAATAGCTGGAGACTTAATGACTCCATGTTACAGGATCCTAAGGTTCAGAAAATATGGAGGAAGGAATGGGCGGCCTAACTCTCAGTAGCAGATTTATATGATGATGCAACCGAGTGGTGGGAGGATTCTAAGGACCGATGGAGGCAAGTTCTGAAGGGGAAAGCTTCTGCTGATCGCAGTACCCAATATCTGAGTTATTTGGCATTGCGTCAGCAATTGCAGAATCTGATCTCTCTAGCAGATGCCTTCTCTCAGGACTATAGTAAGCAGATTGCAGTTATTTGTGGTCAGATGAAAAACTTGCAGCATGATCGAATTAGCTCTCTGGGGCAGGATGCTAGGTTTGGGACCCAGTTATACAAAGGGGGGTTGGACCCTTTTAAGGCTTGTCAGGGAAGAGTAGAGTCTAGATTTATTCAGGCCTTGAGGTCCCCCTCTGGAGAGCTTGTCAGTTCTCCTGAGCTTTTGGTGGATATTGTGGAGAAGCATGTGGTTAACATATTGGGTACTGTTCCCGATTGTGATTCGATGGACTCCTTTTTGAAATCCTTAAACTTGCCCCTCTTTCGCAGGCTGATGGTGATATGCTATCCGCTGAAATTTCAGCCGAGGAGGTGTCACAGGCTATCGTTAGTTTAAACCTGAACTCAGCTCCTGGGTCGGATGGCCTTACAGCAGGTTTTTATGGTACTTTTAAGGAAGATTTGGTTCCAGCCCTGACCCTTTTATTTAATGACATGTTGTCTAAAGCTACCTTTACAAAAACTATGAAGGAAGCCATTTTAGTACTTATTTTCAAGAAGGGCTCTTCGGCTGATCTTAATAATTGGAGACCTCTTAGTTTGCTAAATGTTGACTACAAAATTTTAGCAAAAATGTTGTTGGCTAGATTGATTCAAATTGTGCGATTGGTTTGCCCTGCTCAGACATGTGGTATACTGTACCTGGGAGATGTCAGCATGATAATCTAGTTCTGTTACGGGAACTGTTTTTATTGGGAGGTATGGGACATGTCAAAGGATGGGTGCTTGGCCTAGACCAAGAAAAGGCCTTTGATAAGGTCTCCCATTGTTTTTTTTTTTTTTTATTAAACCAGTTTTATTGTTTTCACCATAGTCACATCAAAACACAACCAAACAGGCAGAGTTAGAGGTATCTAATATTGTACCAGTTAGCAGATAAATTCTAACTTACAAGTTAAGTTAAACCCCCCTTCCCCCTCCCCTCCCAAGGCTACACACATAAGTTAGCCCTAAGTCGTCGTCCCCGAGGCAGTCTGTTTGTCAGGTTTCCACGCCATTAGGAGCGCTTCTAATAAACTCCAAGATGACATATATATCTTAACCCTACCTCGCATGTAGGCAATATACCTTTCTAGCTGTAATGCCAATATGCACTCTCTGTACCATTCCATCAAGGAAGGAGATTTGTCACTAGCCCAATGCCTCAAAATTAACAGTCTAGCAACCGCTGAAATAAGTGTCATTTGGGCTTTCTTTATCTTAGCGGTACCTGCTGGGAAAAGACTCATCAGACATACCTTCGGGGTGAACAGAGTTTCTAAGCCAAGGATAGGATCTAAGATATTATTAATGGACTGCCAGAGGGCTTGCGTACAGGGGCATACCCAGACCATATGGTATAAGGTGCCATCACCCTTTTTGCATTTGTAACAAAGGGGCGTATCCTTTGCCTCATACTTGCATAGCTGAGTTGGAGTTAGGTACATATTGTGCATTATATTGAAATGTACCATTCTCAGCCTGTCTTGCTTTATGAATTTATACATTGAAAGCCAGAGCTTCTTCCAAAGGCTAGGTACCTCCGGTATTCCCAACTCCCTCGTCCAGTAAAAACTCACCCCTGACGGTAGCCTAAAATCCCACTCCTGGAGTATTTTATACACCTTGGAGACTGAACGTGGTTGAGAAGCTGTACGTAAAAGTGTATTGAGATCTCTTTCCCCGTTATCAACGGGTGCGACCCGTGAAAAGAAGGAGGTTAGGGCCTTGCTGACTTGCAACAGTTTAAATAATCCCTGATGCTCAACTCCTAAAAACCTCTTCAGCTGATCAAAGGGAAGGAGCCTTCCATTCACCCAGAGATCCGAGACCCTAAGATGATTTACCTGAGGCCAGAAAGCAGGGGACAATGGCACGCCCCCAACCTTAATGTGCGGGTTACCAATAATGGGTTGGTCAACTGAGTGGTACCATTTTATTGCAAGGTATTTTTGTAACTGATGAAAGGCTTTTAATGACCATCCTATAGGATTGCTTTTAAGAGACTTAGGGATAGCCGACGGGGAGACATATAGAAGGCCCGTAGTGAACATTTCGCCCTCTCTGCCAGATGCTGCTCTATATCTACCCACAAAGGTAAGTAATTGAGTTGACCGTTCCCTCCACTCCAATGGCCCAATTTGCTTACGTGCTTCGCACTATAATATAGAAAGAGGGAGGGAGCGGCTAGTCCTCCTTTTAATTTCGGGGCTGTCAATTTAATGTAAGATCTACGAACCCTTTTCCTGTTCCATATAAATAAGTTAAATGCCCTTTGTAAATTAGAAAACCAACCTTTCAAAAGATATACACCCATCATACCCAAAGGATATAATAACCTTGGCAGTATATTCATTTTAAGTATGCTTAGCCTACCCCAGAGTGAAAAAGAGAGCAGCCGCCACCTCTCCATATCTCCCATTATTGTTTTAACTAAATTACCCAGGTTATCTTTAATCATGGAGTTCAATTCTTTACAAATATTGATTCCTAAGTATGTAAGTGACTTTGTTTCCCAACAAAGGCCAAGCGGCAGCAATTCAAACTTATTGACTTTATTATTTAAGGGAAGGATCTTCGTCTTCGCCCGATTTAACTTATAATAAGATATCCTAGAGAAAGAATCAATCTCCGCCAAAATAGCTGGGATTGAGACTTCAGGGTCTTCAATATGCAGTAATATATCATCAGCATATTCCGAATAGGCATACCTGGCGTCCCCCACTTGTATACCTTTAATGAAAGCATTCCCCGTCAGTCTATGCAATAACGGCTCTAAATATAAATGAAAAAGTAAAAGGGACAAAGGGCATCCTTGCCTTGTACCCCACTCCAATTTGATTGCTGGGGACAGTATCCCATTGCACTTGACCCTGGCAGAAGGAAAGGAATACAGAATTTGTACCCATCTCTGGAAATCATTAGGCAGACCGAAGGCGGACAGGGTAGCAAATAGGTAATCCCAAGACACCCTAGCGAACGCCTTCTCGGCATCCAATGCTACCAATACCGCTGGCGTATCAGAGTCCCTGGCAATTGTGATGAGATGTAATAATTTCCTCATGTGATCTTGGGGTGACTTCCCCATCATGAAACCCCACTTGTTCACGGCTGATAAGATTATCTATGATTTTGGATAGCCTATTTGCTAGGACCTTAGCTAGGATTTTAACATCTGTATTTAATAAAGAAATAGGGCAGTAACTGTCCATATTAAAAGGATCTTTTCCTTGTTTTAGGATTAAGGAAACCATCGTTTCTTGGAAGCTAGGATCCGATACTCCATTATCAAACCAATACTGAAAGACGTCTTTCAAAACTGGGGTTATTAATGAATGGCAAACTTTGTAAAAGTTACTGGGGAGTCCATCTGGCCCGGGAGACCTGTCTAGGGGCATTTGTTGAATGGCCTGCTGGATTTCCAAAACCGTTATTGGAGCACTCAAGTAGGCCACTTCTACATCTGTAACTTTTGGCAAATCCACCGAGCTAAGAAAGAAGTTGATGTTGTCCGCAGTGGGTTTTGTCTTTGGATCTACCGCATACAACGCCTGAAAATAGGATTCAAAAGCCTTCACCATTTCCTCTGGATCCGTACACACTTGCTCACCCTGACCCTTGTAAATTCCAGTAATGAACTGGGATGAGTCTAATTGACGACTACGCATGGTGAGTAGCTTACTCACTCTTTCCCCTGTTTCTAAGTAATTGAGCCTGGTCCTCAAGAGGGCCAGTTCTGCTTTCTGTGACACCAGGCCTGAATATTGTGCCTGTAACTGGTAGAGTCTGGCCTAGCTTACCACCGAAGAGGTACAGGATAGATTATGTTCTATACTCTTAATGGAATCAAGCAACGATTCTAATTGGGCCCTTTGTGCCCGCGTCCTTTTAGAGGCCATCTTTATCAATTCTCCCCTTAGGGAGCATTTTAAAGCAGCCCAAATTAGTTCCTTTTTAACCACCAAGCCTAGATTATCCTTAAGAAATTCCGTGATGAAATCTACTATGTGCCTCAGTGAAGATTCCTCTTTTAGCATCTGGCAATTTAATCTCCATTGTGGGGACCGTCTACACCCCACAGTTAACCAGAATTCCAGACTGACCGGTGCATGGTCGGATAACACCCTGGCGGATATATCTGCCTGCATTACCCCTGACATTGCAAATGAGCTAATTAAAACATAGTCAATTCGTGAATATGTATTGTGTGCTGCCGAGAAGAAAAAGGTATATTGCCGCGTGGTTGGATTAATAATGCGCCAAACATCAACCAGAGCGGCTTCACTAATGAGGTCTTTTAGTGCTCTTTGTGCTGGAGATAGTCCTCATCTCTCCCTACCCGATCTATCCAGGTCATTTTGGAGTACTAAATTCCAGTCCCCACCTAATATTGTAAGCTTCACGGGATTAGATACAACCATATTTAATATTCTTACAAAGAAGGCTGGGGAATCGCAGTTGGGGCCGTATATTGAGCCAAGTATAATCGGGTGCGATTCTAGTAAGCCATGCACTATGATGTATCGACCTTCCAGATCCCAGATTTCCTGATCCATTTTAAAGGGGACACTCCTTGCTATGAGAATGGCTACCCCTCCCCCCTATTCGTGGATATCCCTGCCTCGAAAACTTGCCCTACCCATGACCTTCTAAAGAAAAGGATATCACTTCTCTTTAGGTGCGTCTCTTGCAGAAAGGCAAATTGTACCCTCAGTTGTCGCAGATGTCTTAATATAATTTGCCTCTTGACCCTATCCTTGGCTCCTTTGACATTCCAGCTGACAAATTGATATCGATTGCTCATGTCTCACAACAATTAACCTTAGAATTGTACAGCCATTCTATTATAGTAGCTACATACCAGCTGACTTGAAAGATCCCTGAAAAACCCTGATGATGTGTAGCCTTGGTCCCCCACCTTACACCAAGATTCCAGACCCCCTCCCATCCCATGAAATTACTACCCCTGCCCTAATATAACAAAACTATAACCCCCCCGCCCCAATGCACCAAACATACCCCAGTTCAAGTAAACTGCACTCCTATCCAATTTATGCCACGTGATTAACATCTACACAGCCCAAACTAAACAATTCTCCTCCACGGAGCCCCCCTCCCTCACTATTAAACTATGCTATGTTATAACAATCCAAAAAAAAAAAAGGCGAGGAAAGCATCCTCTGTAACCCCTGCTTGTATGCGAGTCTGCTGCACCTTACAAGTCTCAAGCTATGGATTCTACTCGACCACCCGGGCAGTTCACCAAAAATCCCTATCCATCATCCACCATCTTGACTATTCGAATTCTCGTTGCCATCACCCTCCTGCCTCGCCATTGTCCAAACACCCATCCTCAGTGTGAAGCCATTACTCTCATATTCCACCACAGACAAAGGAAAGAAGTAAATATGCACTGTCTCATTCCCAGGAATGCCTCACTCCTCGTAGAACACATAAGTCCATGCCACCTATCAATGCGAATCTACTTACAATGTGCTCGCAGCTGCGAGTGAAACAGGACGGGAATCCTCTTCACATTGAGATCTCGAGTGCATGTAAATTTATTTATATGCAGAGGTTAGTTAATGTTGGTCCTGTCTGATCCCATCCAGATGTCACAGATACAGATAGCCCTGCTCGATTCTGTATTACCGGAGACCACCAGCAGGGATCTGTTACAATTCGACATCAAACCTCCTAGAGGAGCCAATATTTATATTCATTCGTTATCTTTAATTTGGAAGTTCGTCCACGTATAAGACATTACTAGCTGGATCCTTAATTCACATTACAATACCGCAACTTCCAGTGCTCTTGCTAAAGGTCATTCTTTCCACATTTTCACTTGTAAAGTTCTGGAAAGATATTTTTCAACTCCTGTACAGCTTGCGAAGGGGACTCAAATGTCAGCCATTTGTCCTCATGTTTCACCATCAGCACAGCGGGGTACCTGACCCTGAATGGTTTAGAAGCCGCCACCAGTTTAGAAACAATAGGGTGGAATTCTTGTCTCTGTACCCTCACCGAGTGTGGCAAGTCCTGGGTAATACGGATCTTCTTGCCCTCCCAGGTCAGCTCGCTAACATCTCTAGCCTTAGACAGCACATGTTGTTTATCTAAGTAATTCAATAATTTGAAAATTATTGGTCTAGGTGGCTGACTCTGGGTTGGCGGCGGACTCAGCGCCTCGGTGGGCTCTCTCAATTACATACTTCCTCCCTGAGGAGCCAGCTATTTTGCTGCAGAATCTCTGCAAAAAAGTTATTATGGCACTTCCCTCTTCCTTCTCTGGTAGCCCGATTATTAACAGATTATTCCTCCTACTGCGACCTTCCAAGTCCTCCAACTTATCTTCCAATTTCTTCATTCTACGTTTCACATTTATTAATTCTGTCTGGCTCCTCTTCTGCTTTCTCTCCAGCGATATTATCTTAGTCTCAGAGTCCCCGACCCTCCTAGTTAACGCGTCCACTGAGCCTTTAATCTCCTGCAAATCTTCTGAAATTGAGGCGATGGCGGTCTGGAGAGGTTGCATGATCTCCAGAAATCTACTTTCAGACAGGGCAGTTTCAAATGCGGAGATCTTGGGTGCTCCAGCGGCCTGTTGCTTAGGCCATTTTGTGGCCTTTTCTTTCTCTGGCGTTCATGGAGGAGAATGCCTCCGGGGCACCTTCTTCATATATACCTCCATAATCAGTCGAGTTCTAGCTTTGGAGGTAAGTCAGCAATAGTTCACACTTGTTGGAGTAGGCTTTATTAGTAATTGCCACTAAATAGAATGTAAATCAGGAAATTGAACACGGAGCTCCGGGAAGACACTGCCGTCGCTCAGGCTGCCATCACGTGACCCCCGTTTTTTATTTTCTGTTCTGGCAGCATTTGGGATCTCTGCCCAGTTTATACAGTGGATTAGAACCCTATATTCAGAAGCTGTTATTATTCCCAATGTCAGTGGTTGGCTGGGTAGGCAGGTTGCAGTTAAACGTGGGGTTCGGCAGGGCTGCCCCTTAAGCCCCATTTTATATAACTTCTGTATTGATGTCTTGATTAGAGCTATTCTTCTTTGCCCAGAGATAGTGGGGTTGCAAGGGGCCCAAAGTTTTGTACCCATTAAGATTTTGGTTTATGCAGATGATTTGGTCCTGACTATAGCCATGGATACAGAAGAAAGGGCTTTGGAGGGTGTCCTGCAAAACTACTCATCAATTGCAGGGTCTCACATCAATTTTGAAAAAAGTATGGGGTGCCCCTAGGGCACCTTACTGTCCCTATTTCTGGAACCTTTGCTGGTATCAAGCATTCTACTGCACCTTTTGAAAGTTTAGGCATCTTGTCTGGGACAGGGGATGTGCAATCCCTTAATTGGCAGGCGGCCTTGGGGAGAGCGAATCAACTTATTGCTGGGTGGAAACAACACCAAACAGGTAAAAGAAAATGAGTTTACTTGATCAAAACTTTGGTGGTTCCTATTTTTTTGTATCTTTGTTATGTTTTCCCCCCTGCCTGTTAAGTTATTTACTAGATTGTTTAGCATTTTCTTTCAAGGTTTTTGGGGGTCTCGCTTGAACCCAGTCAAGCGCAGTGTGACCAATAGGCCACTGGTAGAGGCAGGGGTTGGTATGGTAAACCCAGTTGCTTTCTTTTATAGTATTTTTTTCTATTATAATTTTGGTGCGGCATTGAAGCCTGGTGGTATGGGTTGGAAGCCATTTCTTTTGGTATGGCTGACTCCCTGTCTATCCCAATGGGAACTGGGAAAAAAGGGATTTTTGGCCAGGATACCAAATATTCCTACGTATGGTAAGGAAGCTATAAAGTGAGCCATGACTTGGGGTTTTAGACCCCAAGATTTTTGTGTCCGGAGTTGGAAATCTCTCTATGAAGAAGTTTGGAGGCAAGATGCTCGGGACGTGGTTACCTTCCCCTTTTGCCCTCCAGATCATTTTGACTGGATCGTAAAGCAACTTCGGAACCCACATTTACCTCCATACGTGTGGGATACTGTTTGGTTGGGTAATTATGGGAGACTGAGTGTTAAGGGTAATCATAAGCATAGATCCCTGGATAATAGATATTGCCCTAGGGATTCCTGTCATTGTATTATAGAATCTCAACAACATTTATTTCTTGAATGTCAGTTTGCACTTGATTTCTGGAAAATGTTAGCTAGTATTTGGTCTGAACCTTTATTTATGCGATTAATTTATGAAGACATTATGTTTGGGATTAATGTATCCTTGAATGATAAATATGAGGCTGAAACTATGTATGTTGTTCTGACACTGATGCATTATTATTTATGGCAGGCCAGGTGCCTGTTGGTGTTGCACCAGAAATGGATTTTGTTACAGGAAATTGTATGTAGTATAACATCTGCTGTACTTACTGTTAAACTGAATGATTTTAAAGTTAGAACTAGATCACAGTTTCTTCCGTTCTGGAATAACAGTGATGTTTGGCATCTCGATTAATTTTCTGTAGTCACTGTTATATTGTATAGTTTTTTTTTTAGATGCTTTTGTTTAACTCATATTCCTGTTCCTGCAGTTTTGCTTCTGTATTTGTGTGTTGCCTTTGTTTATTTTGTAATGAAGTCCACTTTCTTTTCAATAAAATTCCCCTACTCTTTTCAATAAGTGCCATGGGATCTTTAACATCCACCTGAACTACCACCAATCCAGGCAGATGGGACCTTGGTTTAACGTCTCATCCAAAAGATGGCACCTCAGAAGTGCAGCACCCCTTTCATGCTGCACTACAGTATCAGTACTGGGATATTAACCCAAGTGCCAGATGTGGGAACTGAACCCACAGCCTTCTATATAATATAATGAACAGCCACTGAAACCTCCACACATGACCCTGTGATGATTGTGTTAAGTTGCATAAAGTTGGGATGGGAAACACCTCCACCCCAGTTAACCGGCACAGAAAATGGCTTCCTGTAAGAAATGAAGTTTCTGATCTCATTTTATTTATAAACATCCATTTCGGTATCGAATAAAGTTCCTGAGCACATTTTATTTATAGACATTCATTTCAGTAGTCCAGACGGTGCAGCAAAATACAGCTTAAAGCACAAGTATGTCCTAAAATCCATGTGCATTACTCCCCAGGGGCTGTAAAGAGTCAAATACTGTTGAATGGTACTTCTGCTGACATTCTGGAGTCAGGTGACCCCTTCCTCAGAGCCTTTTTGAATGCTTTGAGTTGTACTCTGCATAGCAAACATGGTAACTGTAACATAAGGATAAAGATGTATATTGTGTAATACTATAAAACACATACACAAGGATACAAACAAGGGGAAAACATAACCAGAAATGCTTCACATTAAGTTTCTACCCCATACCAACAGGAAAAGAGAAGTGGCATTTTTAGTCTCTCCAGTAGGGGCATGCAGTGGGCCAGGCCAGAGTTTCAGGTAGGTCAGGTTTGTATGGTCTTATTGGGATGGACTGAATTGAAGCTTTCTTGATACGACCCAATCTCAGGTTGAAAGTGATACTACTGCCCCTCTGTATAGGGTAATCTAACATGCATTACCAACCACAGCCTCTGCCCTCCCTCTTTTCCAGTTCCCACTTGCCTAGCCACAGCCAATTAACAGGCTAGGCACTGTGGGGAGGGGGGGGGGCAAAGAGTGCGGAAATAAACTGCATGACACAATAGTTAGCACCGTTGCACCAGGCAGAGAGGTTGCTGCTGCTGCAGGCTCTGAAAAATATTCAGAAATTGCCTTATTAGGGGCTTAATTGTTAGGGGACAGACTTCATTAAGAAAAACTATTTTAAGGGTTGATTGCAATGGGACAACTGGATTGCTAAAACAAGCAAGTCCAGCAAAACAGCTCCAACTGTGCCAAGAAGTGTGCTCGGTATAAATATAAATGTATAAGAGCAGCAAACACCTGCACTGCTCGAGGGTACTTATAATATCAGCTCTTTAATGTTTAAAATACCACCATACAAAGCAACGGGCTGTGCAAACCTCTATCGGTTTTACACTACATGTGCATCATCGGGAGGTGCAGCAAGTTAGAAAAACAGGTCTTAAATACATCAGATTCTTAAAGTGACAATATGCTCAAATGTGCAAATAGACATATAATGTGCAATGTGTCAAGTAAACATGAATGTGTAACCCCTAGGCAGTGCTATCTCTAGGGTTATTACCCATGCCTGTACTCCAGACAACAGGTTGAAGGGCCTGGGTTCAAATTTAACAATTACCGGGGTTTCCCTGCCCTTAGTAACTACAATATTTTGGTGCCTCCACCCAGAGTAATGAAAGTGGGGGTATCTACCTAACCTGGTATAGCCCTTTGGGAAGCTTTAACCACCCAAAAGCCAGCCTCGTGACCATGTACCTTGTAATGGGGAACAGCCCTTTACAGCAGTTGACACACAGTTGGCAAACATTAACAATATGCACACACCCCTTGCACTTCCCACCAGAGTCTGGTCTTCGGCAAACACCCTGGAACCCCCTGTAAAACAGTATTCAAAACAGGCATGCACTTTTAAATATGTTTCCACCAAACACATTAACCTTAACCCAGGCAATGAAATATTTGTCAGACAATGTAACAGTGAAACAAGCTAATCAATTTATTAAGGGAGATTGGAACAAGGAAAGGGGCAGGCAGGTCTGGATAAGTGATGACTATACTGGATTTAAACCAGGGCACTTTGCATGCATGCATTCAGTCTCACTGTACAGTCTTGCAGCTGCTGGGTACCCAGACTGTTGGTGGTTAGCCTGAATGTTGCCCGGGGTTGCAGCTGTTGATGGCCCTTGATGGAAGAAAAGATGGTTAAACATACAATAACAAAGACCGTGGCTATTTGTATCCTTGGCCAGTTGGCCTAGTCCACTGTAACCTTGTAACACACTGAAGAAATCAGATGGTACCACAAAATGATTTAAAGAACTGTTGCAGGGAGCTACCCTGAATTTACTCACCACACCAGTGGGCAGAAGATGGCCTGATGAAATGGAGACTTGTTGCAGAGTACTGAAAAGCATGGGGAAGCTGGGCCTGCATGACTCACCTCCGCTTCACAACCTTTCCCTCCAGGTGGCTGCAACCTGCAATTCCTTGCTGCACAGGGTCTGGATCCTCAGACTGGTCTCTCACCGAAAAAACAGTAACTGGTGCGAGAATAGGTGGATTGGGCCAGGTTTGACATGAGCCCAAGGCTGGATAAATACTTCTGACAAAGTTAGGTTTATTCGCTGGTGACCCTTCCAGCTGGCAGCCAGTTTGGTCGTGGGTAAAAGTGGGCTCCTTGCTGGCAGTTAGGAGTCCCAGGAGAGTAGGCCTTAACCCATGATAAGCATTCAGCAAATTTAATGGAAACAACATTCACTTCTCTACCTCTCAGTTCAGTTTTAGGCCAGTTGCTATTACAGCCAATATGCTGTGCAAACCCTGCAATCTAGAAAAGACAGTCTCTGAACACAGATACCCAACTCAGGACTGCAGACAACTGCCAGAGGAAACTAGGCCTGTCCTGGGCCAGAACCCTGCTGACTTGAACGGCTTCTACCACAGAGTCTTGGGCCGAACACTCCGCACAAACTTCTCAGTCCAAGAGCTTGAGCTGCACTCCCCAGAGTCTCAGGGCTAACTGCCTCCAGTTTGAAATGGGTTCTCGGACTAGTCAGTTTTTTCCTGCAGTCCGATTGACTAGGGGGAGCTGTCACTCACAATCCTGTGCTCCCATTGATTCCTTTAGGTGCCAAACTGAAAACTGCAAGAAGCACAGCTTTCCCTATGAGGCACCTGAACTAAGGACTCCTCAAGGTCCCCTGTGTCCCAATTGGTTCAAATTCCTAGAAGTCCTAGACCAAACATGGTGGCTTCCATTTGGATGAATAAGCTGCAAGAAGGCAGGTTAAAATGAGCACTCTAATTTAAATAGAACAAATTAGAAGTAAATATCCACAGTACTAGTTAGAGCTCCCTCTGCTTTACTATCGACAGCAGAGTGGAGCAAATCAGAGACGTGCCTGGCCAGTCGCAAGCATTGAAACACTCGGATCCAGCCCAGGCAATTTACTGTATACACACTGACTATGGCCTTACAGGGACAGACACAGAGGCACATCATGGAACTCTCACACAAATCAACAGGATTACCAAATAACCATAGATTTACTATCCCTTCAGGACATCTGCCTGGCAGTGGGCATTGCTGGAGCCCAGGGAGACACTTATGGTAAGCCCCAAATTAGTAGGGGGGGGTAACAAATGCATGAATCAAACAATTACATCAATCCATTTAAAAACAAGGCAGGAAAGTCAGAATAGTTGCTGAGTAAATATACGCAACATTTCAGTTTTATAGCAGTAATGAGAATGTCTTAAACTTATCTGTGTGATGAGCATGACAGTTTTTTATGTTTGCTTGCACGCATGTGCAAGAAACATAGTGCCACCATATGAGTTTTCATAGGTGTGGCACCCCCACTTCCAATGCCCTGATCATTTTTGCAGGCACGGCAGCAGGGCACCAATGAATGTCATCGCTGCACCAGTGGTGGAACATGTAGGCAATTTGGTGAAGCCACCGTCGCGTCGCCAGCAGTATGCAAATTGCCTTCACGTCACCACCTTAGCAGTCATTCTCTCTCAGCTGTACGCCACTGTATCTCCCGACATGATGCGCCCTCACTTTTGTTGTGTGCAGAGGGGGCGCCCAATCCTCTCGGCACATGCACACTCCCCCCCCAAGCACACTGTATGTCTGACGGGGTGCCCAATCCCCTTCAGCTCCAGTGGCCTCCCCAAAAGCAAACTTCAAGCGCCACACTGGGAGCCCACCCCAGCATGTTAAAAGTCCCATCGTCATGTGCTCCCCTGAACACTGTATGGCCAATGGGGGTGCCCAATCCCTCGTTGGCTCCACTGCCCCCCAAACAAACTTCCAGATGCCTCACTGGGAGCCCACCCCAGCATGGCAAAAGTCCCATGTTGTCTTTTTTTTAGAAAAAAACCTGTAACAAAAGAAAATGGTCCCTCATTGACTCTCTTGGCCCCCCAACCTGCGCCCACCCTCTGTGCACCCACCTTTCCCACATCCTCCCCTCACCCCATACTTACCTCCGGAGCCCAGTGCAATGATCTTCGGTGGACCGGGAACACGTCTGCACTCTTCAAAGCCGACCGTGAACTGAAGAAATGCCGGTAAGCTGTATAATGACATAAATAGGGTTTTTTCAACTTTGGTTCATATCTCTGTCATTTTTTCACATTTTTGCACTGAATTTTCAACATGGGGTTCTTGGGACCCCATTTCATTAATTCAGTCACTGTCATCTGGTTATTCTGTCCTGAAAGGTGATTTTGAGTTCACTGCGTGGAACGACCTTTCGGCCCTGATTAACGGAAAGAGTGTCACAGTTCATGAGGTAGGCCCCAAAAACCCTATGTTGAAAATTTGGTAAAAAATTCCCAAAAATGACTGTTTTATGAGCGTGCATTGTGCAGTTTCTACGCACGCTCGTAACTTCGAGAATTTTTAATATTTTCACTCCAGATTTTCAAAATTGCCATTTTACCACACCTCCTTATGAACAGTACAGCTGTCATTGTTCACATCTCACCCAAAATGTGTTTTCGCACATGTAGCGCATGGTTGGTTTGTGAAATCAATGTTCAGGACAGATTAAGAAAATCACAGTGATACTGTTCATGAGCAGAGGTCTTAAAATGGCTATGTTGAAAATTTGGTGACAAAAGTAAATAAAATGACTGTATTATGAACGTGCTTTGCGCAGTTTCTACACACCCTCGTAAGTTCACGGATTTGTAATATTTACAGTCCAGATTTTCAACATTGGCATTTTTCCACAACTCCCTGGCCGAAATGTGTTTTCGCACTTCCAGCACAGAATAGCACAGTCGCTGTGGGAAATCAGTGTTCGGGACACATTAAGAAAATTACAGTGCCACTGCTAATGAGCGGAGGTCCCAAAATTCCTGTGTCGAAAATCTGCTGTAAAAAATCCCCAAACTAATTACATTAAAGGTGTGCACTGCGCATTTTCCTCGCATCCTCGTGCCTTCACCAGTTTTTTTATATTTTCACTCCAGATTTTCAACATTGCCATTGTTTACACCTCCTCATGAAAAGTACAGCTGTCATTTTTCACATGATGTTTGAAATGTCTTTTTGCACCTGTAGCTCCAAATGGCGCAGCCGCTGTGCAAAATCACCTTTCGGCTAACGAACTGATAGTGTCACTGTTCATGCAGTGGGGTCACAAAAAGCCCATGTTGAAAACATGGAGTAAAATTACCAAGAAATGCCCAGGGTGTTAGGATTTTCAACCATAACGCCCTACCCTGCAGGGACTGACAGGTGTCAGGGGTATGACTTGGGACTGTCGACAATAATGCTCATGCCATTCCACCCCAACCCCCACCCTGTAGCCAGTGACAGGCATCGAGGTGTGCCTTGGACCTTTTGGCCCCAGAGTTTACCCCATTCTCCTATACTGCACCCATTTCAGCATGTTTCCTTATGGAATGAGGTGAATGTAAAGCCCAAACACCCCAAGGCACACCTCGACACTAGTCAGTGTCTGCAGGGTACGATAAGGTGAAATGTCGTGACCGTCATGGGCGACGACCCAAAGCCACACCCCAATGCCTGTCCATATCTGCAGGTTGAGGGTTGAGTTGGCATCAGATCAGTACTTCACTGCCATTCTTATACTGCATCTGTCTAACTCCTGCACTTCCACTGCTAATGCCAGCAAGCAAACATTCGGCATTGACAAATGCTTGTCTATTTAGTGCTGGAGGTACTTTTAGTATTTAATCATCTGCACCCTATTTATTTAAATGAATCAGAATTACAAACCTTTGAGTCAGAGACTCTTTTGCAAAGGCTTCACATCAGGGAGGTACAATGCAGGACTACAGGAAATGACATTCATGTTTGGTACCAAAAAGACAAAACAATAATATGCCAGATAGAAAATTATCCAGGTCAGGTAATACATTATATAATATATAATTAATCAGAATAAGCAAAAGCAAAATTGAAATCCGGTAAGTAGTGTCAGTCTGAGCAGGGAACACGGAGAGAGTAGTAGGTAAGGAGAGAAAAATGAGGAGAGGGGGACATGTGAGAGGAAGAGGAGGGGAGGGAAGGGAGAGTAAGGCAGGAGAGAGCCACAGAGAGATGATTAATGACTAGTGAGGGGAATAGTGGTAGGCAGGGGGTGAGGTTAGAAGCAATCACAGGAGCTGGAGGAAATAATATGTTCCTGGAGGAGAGATCTGAAAGGGCCAAGTTTGGATACAGCTGAGGCAGCAGCCAGTAAAGAATTTAGCCAAAGGGGAGCCCTGTAATGGAAGGCTCACTGTCCAAGGGCGGTCCTACAGTGGGGAACCTGTATGGAGGCTTTAGAGAAGCTACAAGTGGATCTTTGCGAAAGGGTAGGTCGAAGCAGATTTAGGAACCCGTGGGGGGAAAGGTCTGTTGAGATTTTTTTGGCGAGCAGACAGGTTTGATATTTTAACTTACCATCAAAATTCAGCCAATTTGGTAGTCTGTAGTGGTCGCAAGTATGGGTGAGCCTAGCACAGGCTGTAACAAGATGACAGGCTTTATTCAGTGATACATCTATCCTACGAAGGGCAGTTTGGTCAGCGACTCCATAGATAGTAATCCCATAGTCCACTAGGGGGAGGATGAGACGGCAAGGTGAAGCACATCCGGGGGCAGACAGCATCTATGGTGGTACAGGAGGCCTAGTCTAGTGTTTATGGCAGAGCTAAGAAGATGTATATGTTCATGGAACGTAAGAGCTGAGTCGAGTGTGATTCCAAGACATTTAAAGGAGTTAACTTGATTCAGGTAGGAGTTATAGAGGTTACGGATATGCAGAGGGGCACCATGATATTTATTCCGGTGGTGGGAGAAAATCATGACCTTAGTTTTCTAGCAGTTAAGTACAAGTTTGTGGACAGAGAACCAGATTTCATCTTCTGAGAATAAATTGTGGAGGGCATGCTGGAGAGGAGTGTGGTCAGGGTGGCTGCTGAAGAGAACAGCATCATCTGCATGGAGTAGAGGTTTTCCAGAGCAGGCATTGGGAAGAGAGTTCAAGAACAAACTGAAAAGAAGAGGTCCAAGGACAGAGCCTTGGGGAACCCAAGACCTCACAGGGAGGCTGGAGGAGAAGGTATTGTTAATATGGACTTGCTGGGACCTGCTCCATAGGTAGTCAGTAAACTAGGAAGAGGCGTCATGCGATAATCCCAGAGAGAGGAGGGCAGCAACAATAAAAAGAAACAGCAACAATAAAGAGTTAATCATAATACCCAGCGATATAAACATCCAACGTTTGTTTAAGAATAATAAGCCCTTTTTAAGGTTAATTATTGGGGGGACCCGACTGAAAAATATATGTGTCTCCTGTAGTTGGACAGACAGTCCCTAAGGCAACAACTTCAATATTCAGCTAAATGGAAATTCTTGCTAGCTGGGATGGTAGTGAGATCCTTTGACTTTCATGCTTGCTGTCCCATGAACCACCACTAGATGGATGTATTGCTTTTGATAATTAGTCACAGGCTAACGTTCACTACTAGATGGCATTGTTTTGCAAATGCTGCCTTTTTCATGTTCAGCACGAATTCCCCTTTTCCAGGTCATAATATTGCATATCTTCATTGCCACTGTTATGTCTGTCCACTGTACTTGGGCAGGGGGATCTCCAGGCCTTGCTGGGAATGTGGAACACAGTCCAGCTGGCAGCAACTCCTGCCATTCAGCTAAAGGTAAGCTCACACTACCTGGAAGATTGGCTTTCATGCTTGCTGTCCAAAGGACCATCACTTCAAAACTGGATTGCCTTTGACTGTTATTAACTGCTTTCACTACTAGGTGGCACTGCTTTGTACAGACTACCTTTTCACTCATACACAACCAAAAAAAAGTCCTTATCAGGGCTCTATTTGTGGGAAACCAAATCAAATGTTGAATGTCCCTTTCAGAGTTAGTTGTTGTGGCAAACAGAACCAGATCCAGGATTCAATTATTCAACACAGCAGCCCTTTCAGAGCTAATGTTTGGGAGAAGGGCCTCAGCTTGCCACTTAGTTGCCACTGCAATTGCCTGCCAGTGGCTGGCTAGTTGTCCCAAGGGCAAGTTACTCTTAAAGCACATGTATGTTCCTTTTCATTATCATCACACATGTATGCAGACAGCTCAGTACATAGTATGGCTCCTCCTCCGCCTCCCAGGTAGGTTTTTGAAATAAATAGTTTATTAATTTTTTTTAAGTGTAAAGAGAGTCCTGGTTATAGAATAAAGCAATTGCAAGAAAAAAGTAAAACACATTAAGAACTAAAATGACAAAGCTAAAATAAGTAAGCAATACTATATGACATAGTGTGGGTTGTGCTAGGATGAAAAGGGTTATGGGTGTTGAAGGCTTGAGATGTAGCTGAGTGTTTTCAAGCACCTGTAGTCATAGCTTATTCCAGCACAAACCTGTAAGTATATAATTGCACTTATAAAATGGGACAAGATGTGCAGTACTGTATATAGAACCACCAACATTTGCTTGTACGTTCACATTGGAAATGACCCCGTCCCCACTGCTGAGAACCAGGTCAAGGATGGCCTCAAACCTAGTCCCAGGTTGGGCATGCTGCTAGAGAAAGCAGTCTGTAAAAGTGAACAGGAAGTCCATTTCAGTCATGCCATTAGTTATCTCAGATCACCAGTTTATGCTTAGAAGATTGGAGCCCCCGAGATCACCAATGTATCAGTCTGGCTGCTCTCTAAATGTCCCTAACCACCAGCTGGGCATCAAGCTGGGCTGTTTCAGGGCATGTAGCACACCTGCAAGGTGACACCTGTGCTCCTTTTTCCCCCAAGTGCAACCTAGAGAGACTCTGTGGCACTGTTTGACCCCCTGATATACACCTTGTCCTCTGCATCTACCTCTTCCCTTACCACTGGAGCCACCCCCACCCCCTTTCCTGTCAGGCATATCTCTTTGGAATGCACACGAGTCTTATGTGACATAAAAACAACAGTATAGATATGGCATATTACCAGGAGATGGACTAGGTCATAAGTCCCATTTTCAGCCACACTCGTGGTTGAGAAATATATAGCACAATATGTCTTTCCAGCAGGCAAAGGCCTACAGCCCCATCCAGTCTGCCCAGTAGATACAGAAACCTAAATGATATTTACCATTGTACATCCATACCACATCATTCAAAACAATTAAACAATGCAAGTAAAATTCAACTGCTTTCTTGGGGTACTAAAACGTTCATTTTTAAATTGTAGTTTGGACATTTTAAAACTCAGATTACTGGGTAGATTACTTACAACTGAGTTATGCATAGGAATGACAGTGTCAAACACACCCCACACTTGATTTGAGGAGCTGCAGAAGTCAAATAGTAATGTTTTTTTCAGTTGCTGCCTGCAGGGTGGTGGTGGTATGTTAGGTTTGGGAACCCTAACACCACATTTTCCTACTTTTGTCACTTTAACCCTAACTAATGCATTTATAAATGTTTTTGCAATTAATATATACATATATATATATATATATATATATATATATATATACAGTACATATATATATATATATATATACCTGCACGGTAGTGCAGGAGTATAGTTAGGTTGGCAGGCCACTTTAATGTTAAACCTCAAAGTTTGCACTTTAATAACTTTGCAACCATTTGTCCGATTTGCCTGATGTTTTGCATGTGTGGTGTCCAACCACAGATCTCTGGATCTAGGAAATTTTGTTTTGGTCGGATGTACATTTGCAGAACTGTAGAGTGTCACAAAAGTGAAAAATCATCAACTTTTATGCATTTTTCGGTCGGGCTTAAAGGACTGAAGAATGCATCTGGGTAGATTCAAATTTGCATGTGTATATGTGGCCTGGGTCAAACTGGTGCCTTTTAAAGATCTGGTGAAAAAATATTATTTCGTTCAAAAGTTATGCAAGTTTTTAATGTCCCATTTTAGCCTATGGGATATGGGACATAACTGAAGAGGACCGCCAGTGTTGAGTGTATTGAGGCACCCTTGACAAGCTGCACAAAATGCACAAGCTGGGTTCAAACAGCACCAATATGGCCCTGCAGGAGATACAGCAAAGGGAATGTGTTCTAGGCATGTCTATGAGGGACTTACCATCTTCAAGACTTTTGCAATGGTTCAAGACCTCAGTAGGAAGCGAACCAAGCACTTCGTGACTGGTGTGGACTAATTTGGAAAAGCAACCACCAAACTGTATCCTCATTATTATTATTCCAGGCCATAAAGTGACTGTTGTGGCCTAGGATTCTGTGCAGTGTCATTGCTTCATGGTTTCTACTATTTCCTCCCATTAGAGCTGCTGCATCTGTTTGATGCTAAAGGACTTGAACTGAGACGGACTGCCAACCTGAAATGGGTGAGATAAACCTTTTTCTTTATTTACAGTAACTTTTATTTTGGTTACATTAATTGCAACGACTTTTGGACAATTGGACATTAACATTTTGACAAGTGACTCTGCTCCTCAGTGCTGTAAGGGGGAGCGGGGTTCTGTAATCCAATACTGTTTAAGACTGCATAAATAATTGTTTTATATTTCTACTGTTCCGGTTTGCATACTGTTTTTGTCGTGTTTTCATTAGTGTAAATCGATATTTGTATATTATTGCTCTAGTATAAGGTTTGGGTATGGTTTGACAGCTAGTAGCATTTAGGCAGGTGGGCAGTGTTAGTAGGGCAGCTGTAGGATTAGTGAGTCTAGGGCTGGGACACTGCCCCTGTTGCCAGGCAATCTGTCCTGATCATCACAGGAGGTGGGTCACCAGACTAAAGGGTAGGGGTTGCCCATGTTTAGGCCCCAAAAGTTCTGTAGGCTGGGTGAGTCCACTATCTTGGTGGTGTGTGGTAGTGGTACTGAATGGTGGGAGTGATGAGGGAGTGCGCATACCTCTCCATTGCCCATCAGCAAGGTAGCTGGTATAAATACTCACCAAGGGTGGTAAGTGTTTAAGTAGGGGGAGAGATGTAACACCCCCTTCGGGATGTTCATATTAGTTGGGAAAAGTGCTAAGTTTGGGCCATCAGTTAAAGGGTTAAATGGCATTTGTTGTGCTGGTGGGATCTCCACAGGTTAGAGGTCACTGTTAGTGCACAAGGTTATGAATTGGGATTTTTGGCTCCTTATGTGAGAGAGGGACGGAGAGAGGTGATTGAGAATCACAGGGAGATGTGCGGGGAGGTGGTGAGGAGAGCAGGGATGATTTCCTGCTCTCAGGTCCTATAGTTCATGTGTGGAGCATCTGAAAGCCTGTTCAGTGGTGGACATGGTGGCAGCCATGGTTTTCGGCAAGTGGTTACCTGAGAAAAGCCACCAAGGAGAAGTCTGGTGTCGTGAGAGATAGAGCCGGAGTGCAGCACGGCTTCCGTGCTTGCTCAAAGGAATGGGGACCACAGAAAGAAAGAGACCAGATGGGAAGTCAGAGCCCAAGAAGAAAGACAGTGAGAGTCTTGGCCCTGGAGCATTTATGCCAACCTGTTATGGCAGCTCCGTTGGGGGAGTCAGAGAGAAGCCAGTGGGTCTCATGTAAGCTGGGGCTAAAAGAAACTGCAAGTGATTTTAAGGCATAGAGCTGAAGCGCAGGGGTCTGGACTTGTCATTTGGATTAAAATCACTTGCAGTATATTTTTCTGTGTCCTGGAGTGCTCATTACCTTGGCTTTTGTGTGAAGTATTGAGGTTTGCATCTCATGCTGTGAGCACCCACTCGTAGTGTTGTGCTGTTTTTCTGTTGGATTCGGCTAAAAGAAACTGCCTGGAGTCTGTCATGCCTTCTCAGAGGGTGCAGACCTGTGGGGACATCTGCCTGTGAGAAGGGTAGAGTCGCTCACGGGTGCCAATGTGTGCAGAGATCCTGCGGGGGAGTGAAAATAGCTGTGCCCCTTGGGAAAAGAGAGAGAGATCCATAGAGCCAACATGGGAGGGAGAAAGAAGTGGTGCCAAAGTCTAAAACACCCACCCAGTTGTGGCAGCCTTGGTGAGGATGTCTGCCCTATGTAAATGGGGGAGTCACTCACCATGGCCAAACTTTTGGAACTGCACAGTGTCAGAAATAGTGAAAGTGTGAGCCATGACCCATGAGAGAGAGGGAGAGTGAATTTCTGCTACCTGTGTGACTAAGGTCTTTCGTCCCCGAAGAACTGCTGCCTAATTTCACCAGTGGCCTTGTGGACCAGGAAAATGCTGCCCATGAATTAGTGGGGTCCTTCTCGGCCGCAAAATGCATCCACTAAATCCAATGTAAGGACCCCTGCGATCCCAAAGTTACAGTCAAGTTGTTAAATGGTGTCATGAAGTTGTTTATTAAATGGGATCCCCCTGTTGACTTTCAAGCTTGTGTGGACTTCAATTATTTTTACTGGGACTGTTGATACTTGTTAACATGAATTACCTTGCAGCCCAGCACCAGAAGATGACACCTCCAGCTATGAACCCTCCAACACCAGCCATCCCAGTAAGATATTGTTAATCTTGTTTCTGATGCTGTGAGTGCCACTTCCCCATTGGAACTCTACCACTTCATACCCCTAGGTGCCAGGGAGGGGAGCTTACATACTGTATATATAGTATATTCATTTTATAAGTGGACTAGGGTGCCAACCCCTAGTAGGGCCTGTCTTGAGCCCCCCTTCCTTTCAGGTCACCCTCTCCATTCCCATATTGTAGGTGGCAGCACCAAGGTGCCCACCCCCAGTGCCGCCAAACAGTAGCCCAACAGTAGGGTGCCCAATTCCCAGTGTCAGAAAGTCCATGTCATATCCCCTGTAAAGAAGAAAACCAACACTTGTTGTTTTTTTCCCCTGCAAAAAGGAAAACAGTTTGATGTAACCCTCCACCCCGACCTCCCATTCAGCACCCACCACCCTACACCGCCACCACATTCCCCACACACCCTCACTCACCTGAACATGTCCCGTGGTGAAGATCCTCTCTCCCATCGAAGACATGTCTTGCTGCTGGAATCAGTGACTGCTATATAAGAAACTAAAGTAAATGCGGTTCAATGTATTTCAATTGGGTTTTGAACTTTGATACACAACTTTGTCATTTTACATATTTTGACCCCAAATTTCCAATATAGCCTTTTTGGGACCCCACCTCATGACCAATGGAGGTAGAATTATGCAAATCAGGGCCAAAGGGCAATTTCGTGGTCACTTGGCAAAATCACCTTTTGGGCAGATTTGAAATTTTCACTGTCCTTGTTCATGAGATGGGGTCATAAGAAGGCTATGTTAATAATTTGGGGTCAAAATATCTAAAAATGGCAAAGTTACGCGCCTACATTGAAATGTTTCTATGCTCACTCATAACATTGTTAATTTTAAACATTTTGCCCCAAATCTTCAACATAACAATTTTTTTCACACCACCTCACAAATGTGACAGCTCAAATCCTGGTCAAAATGTATTTTTGCACCTGTGGCATAGAATGAGGTTTCGGTGCTACAGAATGATGTTTTGGTGGGGATTTGAACGTTTTACCTACTGTGTTCACGAGGTAGGGCAATAAGAAGACTATATTGGGCCGGCTCCATGGCACCGAGCGGAGGTGTTTGCTCAGCATGCTGGCGACCCAAATTCATGCCCTGAGCCCGGGTGTCAGGAGCTGACTTTGGCAGGGAGGAGTTTTGAGCTGCCTTGAATGCTTCCACTCTGGGGAGTGGGAGGGTGGTGGGCTCAGGACCACTGTATGTCCCTGTAGGTGGCTTGGGGTGATGATCTTGATGATGCGAAGCTTCAACATGCTGCTGTATGCCTCCGCCCAAGGATGCCACAGCAGCCGGCCCTTTGTGGAGGGGGATGGGTGGGTCAGGCGGAAAGTAGAAAATCACCCTCGGCTGATCAGGATGATGGCCACTGGTTCCCATTGCCACGGTAGCCCAGAGATGTCCATGCTGACCCCGCCATGCCCAGGATGCATATCAGATGCCTGTGGGCATTTCTTCTGTCCCAGTTGCCCCTCCCATGGGGGAGTGGCCCACCCAATGAAGGGTTACGTTGGGCTACCCGGGGATCACAGCAATGAAGGAGCAGTGGATGGTGACGGGGGTGTGATGGCACTGGGCCTTGGTGGCCCAAAGGAGGTGGCCGACCGGGGGCTTGGAGAAGAGCAAAAAAAAAAAAGAAGAAAGAAGACTACGCTGAAAATGTGGTATACAAATACAGTAAAATGCCCAGATTATAAGTGAATGTTGCATTATTTCAACGTTCACTCATAACTTCACTAGTTTTCAATATTTTGACTCCAAACTTCAACATAGCCATTTTTTCACACCACCACGTAACTGTGATATGTCATTTTTAAAATCCTGGATGAGACATGTTTTTGCACTTCTGGTGCAAAATGACATAGCTTAGAGGTTAGAGTAATGAGCTGTGAATGAGTTTGTACCTTCAGCAGACCAGACCTTGGTTTGATTCTCACAACCTCCACTTGCATACTGTGTGACTCTGAGGAAGTCACTTAACCGACCCAGGTCACCCCTGAAAACAGGCACTTGTGCCTAGTGGGCCTTACCCAGTTACCAAAGACTAAAATAAAAAAATATATATATTTTATGTATTTAAAAATGTGGTAACCAGGAAAGGCACACTGAGCCGAGGCTCATTTCCAGGTGCGACCTGGGGCAAGGGTACAACGTAGGGGTAAAAATTACAAATATAGCAAGAAAAAAAAATAACATCGACTAGATAACATATAACAGGATAATACATCATACAGACAGAAAAAATTGCATACTTAAATTGCATACAGACATAAAGCCTTGCCAAGTAGTCT
Organism: Neoceratodus forsteri; assembly: GCA_016271365.2. Lineage (NCBI taxonomy): Eukaryota > Metazoa > Chordata > Ceratodontiformes > Ceratodontidae > Neoceratodus > Neoceratodus forsteri. The sequence continues at coordinate 519,387,980 of CM028129.1, read as the reverse complement.
TTGGTGTGAATATAATTACATATGGTGCGGTACATACAGTATGGTACAATACAAAAGGACTAACAATGGGCAGGAAGAACAAATCAAAGTAGAAAATTAAATAATATGTATTTGACCCTGGAGTAGAAGCACATGAAACGGGGGTGGCAGGAGTTAATACTTTGGATGTGCTTTTCAGAGGTGAGAGAGGAGGGAGCTGAGGAAGGGAGTGTGCAAGAAGAGGAGAGATTCAGGAAGAAGATAAGCAAGTGCAAGAGGTAGGGAAGGACTGGGAAAAGGGTATCTTTTAGGGTTAGTAGTGAGGGAGATAGACCGAGGATGCTGGGAAGAGAGTTCCAGAAATTGGGGAGGCAGTAAGAAAACCCAGCATGCCCCAAGTTGGAGTGAGGAAGAGGAAGGGTGAAGTTGTGAGGGTTTCTGGAGCGAAGCTGGTAATAGGAGGGGGAAGAAGGGGAGAGGAGAGAGAAGAGGTAGGGATTGAGAGCTCCAAACCAATATTTAGAGATGAGAGTGGCGGTACGGAGCTGGTGGTGAAGGGAGAGGGAAGGAAGAGAGAGGGAGGAGTAAAGGGTACAGTGATGGATGCGAAGGGGTCTATTAGTTGCATAAATTGTAAATGTCATGTTTATAAGGTGAATCATAAAATGAGTATCTTGAAAATCAGGCTTCAGATTTAAAAAAAAATATAGTTAACAAACTTTGTGTGTAGTAGCAGTTTTTACCCCAGAGGGTATGTTTTGTGATCCCGAACTTCTGAATTGAGTTCAGTGGTGAACTCAGTTGCCCAGCTGGATGTGGTGATGGGGGAAGGGGGTTGTGCTATTGTGCAACACCCCTCAGTCAGGGAATGAAAGGTACGGGGTTGTTCACATGGGCCCAGGTACCATACAGTGAAAACAACTGCCCTCTTGGCATAGGGCCCTTCACATCTATTTATTTATTTATTTATTTGAACAAGTCAGATTTACAACCTTTGAGTCAGGGACTCATTTACAAAGGCACCTCATCACAGGGAGGGCAAGACAATAGAACATTGTGCAGATACAACATTGGATAACATTACAGGTGCAGACATTGAACAGAGAATACACTTAGTTACATGTTGGTATAAAATACAGATTTACAATTAAAGATGTACAATTTCTCTGGAGTTGCAGTGGAATACATCCTTGTATAAACCTAAGAGGGTAGGTGAAAAGGGGTAGGGGAAAGATGGATCAGCAGTCTAGGGCACCTTGTCAAGATTAGGGGAGCCAGGCAAGGAAAGGTCCTGCAGTAGGAATGGGGGGAGGGGCGGGGTTAGTTGCACCTATAGCAGCAGACATTAAAGAGATGGTTCCAGAGAGCGGTTTTGAAGGGACCAAGTTTGGCAGTGTTGGTGATGCAGGTAGGGAGGAAGGGAGTTGAACCAGGTGGGGGCTCGCTAAAAGAAGGACCTTTGGGCGAGGGAGGTCTTGGCTCTGGGCACTTTGAAGGTGGCTTTAACAGAGCTGTGGGTGGAAATGGATGAGGATGACCGTAGTAGGGAGGCAGAGACTCTGGTGGGGGGGAGAGTCCGAGTAGGGATTTCTTAGCAAGAAGGCAGGTCTGATACTGCAGATGTTCCTCGAAGTTGAGCAGGTTGGAGGAGGAATAGAGCAGGCAGGTGTGGGTGTGGCTGGAGGCTCTGGTCAGGAGCCTACAGGCCTTATTGATGGAGAGCTGGATTTTAGAGAGGGCAGTGTTATCAGCTGCAGCATAGATGGGCAAGCCATAGTCCACTAGGGACAGGATGGAGGAGGTGATGACCAGCCGGAGGGCAGTGAGGGGCAGGCAATCCCTATGGCGGTAAAGTAGGCCAATCCGAGAGTTTATGGCAGAGGAAAGAGTGTTAATGTGGGTGTGGAAGGTGAGGGCAGTATCGAAGGTGATGCCTAGGTATTTGTATGTGGGCACTTACTCTAATGGGAGCTGAGAGTTGGGGGTATTCAGGAGGGGGGCACTTCTAGCTTTATTTTGGTGGTGAGAGAAGAGCATTGATTTGGTTTTCTTAAGGTTTATGACTAGTCTGTGATCAAGAAATCACCTTTCCGTTTGGTTGTAGGCGAGTTGAAGGGATGATTGGAGAGTGAAGGGATCTGGGTGTGAGGCAAAGAGAACTGCATCGTCTGCATAGAGCAGCATCTTGCTATTGCAGGAGCCCCGAGCTGGGGAGTGTGCTCAAGTAGAGACTGAAGAGAATGAGACCCAGGATTGAGCCCTGTGGGACCCGGGAGCTAGTGGGTTGAATGTTGGAGAGGGAGCCATTGATTTTTACATGCTGAGATCTAGCAGAGAGGTAGCTGGAAAACCAGGCAAGTAGACCAGCAGAGAAACCGAGTTGGTGGAGAGAGTGGAGTAGAAGGGGATGACAGACAGTGTTAAAGGCCTTGGAGAGGTCAATGAACACTGCACCAGCCAGGCTGCCGGAGTCGAGAGCAGAGTGCAGGTATCGGGAGAACTCCAGGAGAGCAGTGGTTATACTGTGTCCTGGCCAGAAGCTGTGCTGCTTCAGGCACATAATGTCATACTTAGCCATGTACTCAGATAGTTGGATAGACACCATTTTTTCGAGGGCTTTGGAGAGTGGGGGAGGATGGAGATTGGCCGATAGTTACTACACCCATGGCTGGTGAGTGCCCTGTGCATTGGCTGACAGATGCACTGTTTGCCCTAAGCATCTCTATCTGTGGCCACATGGAAGTGTAGGGACCAAAGGGCCCTGTTCTCTTGCAGCCCACCAGAAGGTCCCATGAATTCTTCACATCCGTTGCTGTATGGAAGTGCAGGCCCCACAAGGGTCCTAGACTTCTGTTGGTGGATGGAGTCTTCCTTTGGTGCAGGCAAAGGGACCTGTGTGAATGAGAATATGATTTCACTATCTTGAAAGGAAATTCTTTGCAAAAACTTTGTTAATAATAATAAATTTTATTTTTAAGCACCTTTCAAATACCAAGGCGCTTTACAATAATAAACATAATACTGTAAAAACTATTACATAAATATATAATACAACAGTTACAAATACTAACAGTTTACTGGTAGGCCTAACCCCATAGAAAAGTTTTAAGTGCCTGCTTAAAACCCCCCATTGTCGCGCATTCCTGAAGCTGACGGGGTAGAGAATTCCAGATGGTAGGGGCCACAAACATAAATGTACAGGCCCCAGAAGATTTCAAGGTTACCCATGGAATCTCCAGCAACCCCTCATCAGCCGAATGGAGCTGTCACACACGGGTGTAGGGAATCAGAAGCTCTTTCAAGTAGTCAGGACCAAGTCCGTGTAGGGCTTTGTAAGTTAATAAACCTACTTTAAAGGTGATCCACCACTGAAATCAGCAGCCAGTGCAGATCGTGCAGCACAGGAGTGATATGCATCCTCCGAGACACCCTGCTCAACAGTCGAGCAGCAGCATTCTGCACTAGCTGCAAGTGGCAGATATCAAACCCAGGAAGCTCTAAGTAAAAGGAGTTGCAATAGTCAAGGTGCAAGGTCACAAAAGCGTGGACCAACACAGGCAAATCGGTGGACAGAACAAGGTGTTTGACCCAGGCAATGTTCCTAAGATGATAAAAGGCAGATTTGACGACTGCTGACACCTGATAACGAAGGGTCAGCCCATCATCAAGCACCACTTTCAGGTCATGCACCTGTTCTGAGGTAAGAATCTGGGAGCCCCCCAGAAATAATCCAGAGGGCAGTGGCGAAGGAAGAGAAAGATGGGCCCCAGTGCAGGTTGTAATTTGAACCCCCCACCCCCACCACAGCACATCAACTGCCTGCCCCCCCAGGTTGTTTTTTTTTACCTGTTTATTACACACTTTATACCCACTTCCTCCCTCACATATCAAGGAATATATGACAATACATAGCAGTGTAATATTTTCTACACATCTATTTGAATCGCCTTTTGCGCGCCTTTCATTCTGCAAACTCATCAATGATATGCTGTAGGTTAATTTTTCTTGCTCATTCATTTTCAATAGATAAGATTCCCAACCCACAAAGTCTCTCTTGTCCCATACTGCTCCTTAAGTAGTTCTTTATAAGTTTAAGTTTTGAAAGTGAGTGTTCAGCACTGGCTAGTGTTACTGGGATGGTGAGCAACAGTAGAAGTACAGTACAGACTTCTGGAAAACTGGATGCTAATACACTATTGTCAACAATGAACAGTTTTGTCAAATCTTTCACTGATGATTGTTTTGAGATTTCAGATTTCAAACAAGATCTGAATGCAAGCAGCTGTCCAGGAAAAGCAAGTGAAATGTCTTTGTTGAAATGATGGGCCAGTTTTTCAGCTCCTTTATGCAGATCATCATCACTTGCAGAAATCAACATACAGTACTTGGCTGGATTATGCTGAATCTATCATCGACTGCCTGCAAGCTTTGAAATTGATTTGAAAGCTGTGCAGTTATTATATCAAGGCACCTGTAAAACACATTCACTTTGAAAAATTGTTCTGAGTCAGCAAGTCTTTCATCTTCACATAGCTCATCAAAATGGCGTTTGACCCTTCTCATACGCTTTTCTTCAAACTTTGCTTGTACACCTCATTTTTCTGATAATGCAGTTGCTGAATTTTTGGCTTCATCAAACTCATTTCGAAATGTGAGTAGGCCTTCATTGGCTTTGTGAAGTAAGTTTGCTGCTTTGCAAAGGTCTGTGTCTTTAAACTGTAGCAGTTTTGACACAGCATTAACCGTTTCCAGAGTCTTTGTTTGGAGCACAACAAGAAAAACAAAAATAACATTTTCCAATAATTTCTTTAATGCCAATGCCTCATTGCACTCATCTCCATTTTTGCTCTGAAGAACTATTTTTGTGAGTGCCTTCATAACATCTGAATACCGAAACCTCAGAGCAAGGAGTGATTCATACCTGGATGACCATCAGGTAGGGCAAAGCCTTTTCAATGTAATATTGCTGTAAAGCTCTGAAGTGGAAGCGAATGACGATAACATGGCCCAGCGTTTTATACTGTGGCCAAAAAAAGTGTATAGTCTTACGATCACATCATAAAAATGTTTCAGTTCTGGTATTCCTCTAACGGAATCATTCAGTGTGGGATTTAAATTGTGAGCAGCACAGTGAACGTATGCAGCATTTAGTTCCTTCTGGGATATTCTTGCTTGCACACCAGAGTACACACCACTCATATTAGAGCCCCATCATACCCCTGACCGCGACATTTAGATAACTCTAAGCCTTTCTGTTCAATGCAACCGATTATTATCTTTTCAAGTCCACTAGCAGACTGATCACTAATTTCCTGAAAGCCAAGGAAAGATTCATTGATTTTCACCTCCGTTGCACTGTCCCTTTCATCCCTTTCTATTGTGACATAACGAAAAATTTAACTCAGTTGGTCAGTCTTCGCAATGTCTTGGGTGGTATCCATTATTACAGAGAAAAAAGGCACAGCTTTTATTTCATCAATAATATCTTGCTCAATACGCTTTGACAAAACTTCAATGAATTCGTCCTGTATAGTATGACTAAGATAGTGAATTGATCCACTGGGCATGGAAATGAGTTGCTTTAACATGGGATCATACTTGGCCAACAGTTCCATGACTGAAAGAAAATTCCCACTATTTACTTGCCGTAAAACCTCTCTGTGTCATTGCACATCGCTAATGTAAGAGTCACATTGATCAGATGCTCCAAAACTTGTCTCCCAAAGTTTTTCTCCTTTTGTATTTGAGTTTCAAAATCTTCACTGATTGTGCCATATAATCACCACTGCTCATACACTAAGCAAGATTCTAGATACATTGCTGATGTTTCATGATATTCAATTTTGCTGCTTAGGTGACGCCAGTCTCGAACTCCTTTAACCCATGCAACATTATATGCAGGTGCACTATGATCAGCAAACAGCCAACATGGCTCACAATATGCACAGTTTAATTTAGGGGAGTAACAAAGCCAAGTACGTGGTAATGTAACTCCTGCCTTTGTTGCAATATTAGAAACATAAAAACATAGAAACATAGAAGTTGACGGCAGATAAGGACCGCAAGGCCCATCCAGTCTGCCCATTTCTTTTTCTACCTTATAAATGTGCCATCGGCCTTTGCTCTTCAGTGGCCTATCTATTCATACTCATTTGTATTGCTCCCTTATGCCTATCCTATGCCTGTTTGAAGCCCTGCACTGTATTCATAGCCACCACTTCTTGAGGTAGGCCATTCCATGCATCCACCACCCTTACTGTGAAAAAGAATTTCCTACATTCCCCTTAATCGACCCCTCTAATCTCATGCTGTGTCCTCTTGTCCTGCTATTTTTCTTATATTTAAACATGTTAGACTCTTTCACCTTGTTAATGCCCTTAAGGTGTTTGAATGCCTCGATCATATCACCTCTCTCCTCCTTTGCTCAAGGGTATACATGTTGAGCTCTGTTAATCTGTCCTCATATGTCTTCTGATACAGTCCCTGCACTGTTTTGCTACCCTTCTCTGGACTGCCTCAATTTGGTTAATGTCCTTGTGAAGGTGTTGCCTCCAATACTGCACGCAGTACTCCAGATGGGGCCTAACCAGTGTCTTGTAAAGAGGGATTATTACCTCCCTCTTATGACTTGTGATACCCCTACTAATACACCCTAACACCCCCCTAGCCTTACCTACAGCTTTAGAGGTCTGCTTGGATGATTTCAGGTCATCAGTGATGATGATGCCCAAGTCTCTTTCTTCCTTTGTGACTGCTAGCAACTCCCCTCTCAGCCTATAGGTGGCTTCAGGGTTTCTCTTCCCTATGTGCATGATCTTGCACTTCTTTGCATTAAATCCCATTTGCCACACTTCTGACCATTTTGATAGTTTATCCAGATCTCTTCTCATTCTGCCCACCCCATCTGGATCATCTACTCTGTTGCAGATCTTGGTGTCATCTGCAAACAGACAAGCCTTACCCTCTAGTCCATCTGCAAGGTCACTAATGAAGATGTTGAAGAGGACTGGCCCCAGGACTGATCCCTGAGGTACCCCACTTGTGACTTGCATCTCTTCTAACTGTATACCATTTACCACCACTCTGTTTTCTGCCCATCAACCAGTTTACCACCCAGTTGACCAACTCTGACCCACCCCGAGCCTACCAGCTTATTTATCAATCTTCTATGTGGAACAGTGTCAAAAGCTTTGCTGAAGTCAAGGTAGGCGACATCAATTGCTCCCCTTGGTCTACCACTCTGGTTACCCAGTCAAAAAATCTATCAGATTAGTTTGACAGGACCTTCCTTTGTAAACCCAGTGCTGTCTTGGATCCTGTGCCTATGGATTCCAGGTGTTGCACTATCCTTTCCTTAAGGAGTGCCTCCATAATCTTGCCCACTACTGAAGTAAGACTGACTGGTCTGTAGTTCCTGCCTCCTCCCTGCTACCACTCTTGTGGAGCGGGATCACATGAGCCCTTCTCCAGTCTTCTGGGACCTCTCCTGTGCTCAGAGACTCACTAAACAGTTCTGCTAATGGCTCTGCTAGTTCCACCTTTAGCTCCTTAAGTACCCTGGGATGTATGCCATCAGGTCCCATTGCCTTGTCCACCTGAGCTTAGCAAGCTCTTCTAGGACCCTTTCTTTGTGAAGGAGTAGTGCTCACCTCCCTCCCCTGTGTCCATGGTGCTGAGCTGTGGGCCTGCCCACCTTCTCTTCAGTAAATACTGAGCAAAGTATCTATTTAGGATAGATGCTTTTACATAGTCCTCCTCCTCACATGCTCCCTTTTCTCCATTAAGCTTAGCAATACCCCCTCTGGACTTTCTCCTTTCACTAATGTATCTATAGAAAGTCTTGTCACCTTTTTTTACTGTTCGTGCTAGTGTTTCCTCAGTTTGGGACTTTGCCTGCCTTACTATCTTCCCTGCTTCCCTTAGGGTAGTTTGGTATGCCTCCCTATCTTCATCCCGCTGTGTTCCCTTATATTTCCTGAAGGCCAGCCTTTTGGATCTGACCTTTTCTGCTACTGTATTTGAGAACCAAAGTGGTTTCCTTCTTTTTGCACTTCCTTTTCTGTCTAACACAATGGGATGTTGCTTCAAGTATTGCATCCTTAATGCTTGCCCACTTTGCCTGTACCCCTCACCTGTGTTTCTTTTTGCCAGGGCTAGCTTAACTCTGTTGGCCATCTTATCAAAGTCAGCTCCTCTGAAATCCCATATTTTGCCTTGGAGTGGGATGATTTAGATGTAGTAGCCAAATTGAACCATACCATGTGATGGTCACTGGCCCCAGGTGACCTTCTACCTGAGATCTGTGATCCCTTCCTGTTAGTCAGTACTAGATCTAGGATAGCCCTGTCTCTTGTGGGTTGTTGTACCAGTTGTTTGAGGCCCTCCCCCTGCAGGGAATCCACTATGTGTCTGGTTCTGGCAGATGTTCCTGCTGGTATTGTCCAATCTGTACCTGGCATGTTGAAGTCTCCCATTATCAGAACCTCCTCTTTAGCTGTCATGTTTTGTATATCTTCTAACAGTAATGTGTCTATGCCTTCCCCCTGGTCTGGGGGCCTGTAGACAACCCCAGTTCTTATGGCTGTCCCATTTCCTGTTTCCAGGGTGACCCACATTTCTTCTGGCTCCTTATGTGTATTCTGAATTTCTGTAGCTTTGATATTTTCATTGACATACAGGGCCCCTCCTCCCCCCCTTTTTGCACCTCAGTCTCTTCTGAACAATACATAGCCAGGTACTGAAGTCTCCCAAGTCTGGTTACTGGTAAACAATGTCTCACTAATTGCTACTATGTCCAGTTTAGCCTCTGACATTATTGCCTGCAGGTCTGGGATCTTATTTCCCAGGCTGTGAGCATTTGTGTACATGATTTTCCATTGGCCAGATTTCGGTGTGTTAGTTGTTGGGTGAGGTTTGGCATTACCCCTGTGCGTTGTATGGGGAGACAAACCTTTTTTCTTACCTGGTGATGCAAATGAACTGCAAACATGCTGAATCCCTGTTTGACCACTAGCTGAGGGGGGGTGTTCTTCCCATTCGACGTATGGGGTACTGCACCCCTCTCCCTTTTGCTAGTTTAAATATTCTGCAAAGACGTCAAACTTCTGCCCCAATGCACTGACTCCCTCCTTAGTCAGATGCAGTCCATCAAATTTAAAGAACTTTCGCTCCCAGAACTGTTGCCAGTTCCCTACAAATCTGTGTCCTTTTTCCTGGCACCAGCCCTTGAGCCATGTGTTTAGCTCCCTATCTCCCTTCTCTGACCTTCCGTCCATCTGCCCCCTCTCCCAGACTGGCAGGATCTCAGAGAAGGAGCTGGATGAAATGGATGATAGTTTGTCACCCAGCCTGGTCAGGTGTTCCTTGGTCTCCACAACTGACTGGCTGGTGAGATCATTAGTCCCTATGTGTACTAGGACATCAATGTTTTCTCTTGCTTTGTGAACAATTTAGCATGCGTCAGTGTCTCTCCATGCTGATGTACCTGGGAGACATCTGACCATTACCCTGGCTAGAGATGGGTATCAACTCCCAAATCATGGAGTCTCCTATGATCAGAAGTTTTTGATTCCTTTTTTGCTTTTTTTGTTTTGGTTCCTGATTTGGGTGAGTTTTGTTGTGCTAGCTCCTGTGCAGAGTGTCCTGCTCTGCAGTGTCTGCTGCCTCTTTGTTTGATTTCAGAGATAGAGGCAGATACCTGTTTGTAGTGTTTATATGGTTTTTGGAGGTAATATGTTGGAGAGCAGAGAGTGATGGGGCACCCGATTTGCCCCTCTTAACCACCTGCCAACCTCCTGATCCAACTACCCTCTGCAATCGAGGTTTTTCAGTTGGATGCTGGGAAAATGGCGGGAGGTTCTTATAATGTACTTCCTCTTGAATATGAAATTTGAGGCATGCAATCTCTGCCCATGCTGCCCGGAGCTGAGCCCTAAGATCTCCAATGGCCCAGCATGTAGGACAGTGTCCTAAATCCTGTAAGACTGTCCTTCTGAAAATTGTTCCATAGTACCTGCAGTTAATGATATCCATTCCAGATAAGTTGCTGGGTTTATAACCTAGTCAGAGTAATTAGAAGGAAAAAAATGCAAGTAATGGTTTGATTGTGTTTTGTTTTTGTTTAACTTGTTATAACAAGTTAAATTACTAGTGCCCCTGTAAATGAGCTCACCTTGTGGATGCCCCACTGATCCACCCCTTTCTGCTCGGCCACAGGAAATGTCACAACAGTGGTACCCTACAAAAGGAGTGTAGTATGGGATGGTTGGGGATGGGGGTGGGTGGCTGGGCCCTTCCCCTGCCGAAAAAGAAGAACCACGGACAAAAGAACAAGGAGGTAAGAGCAGAAACAATCAGTCAACAACAAATGCAGTAACCCTGAAAGCTTATCCTAATGTTAGATAAAACTGTAAAACTGTAAAGCACCACCTGTAATAATTTCAGAGAAGATATATGCTTAAGAAACACTTTGCTACAGAGAAAAATAAAGCAATGAAATGTTAGCAACAAACAGTAGCAATCCCTGTGAGTAAAAAATAAAAACAACACCACACAGTAAATCTGCTTAGCCAAATTAAGTCTTAATCCTTTTCCCTTGCTCTGATAAGGTTCTCTACTCTGCCTTTCAAACAGTCTTGGAAGGAAAGAGCTCAGGTGAAGCTAGGTGCCTTGGCCAGCAAACCAAGTCTTCTTCTGGAGAAACAGTGCCCATCTTGATTTTTATCTTGTGGAAATGGTCCGTAGAGTTTACACGAACCTTGTGATATGATGTATCTTTTTATTTGGCTATCCTTAATATCTAAAGAAAAATGACCTCTGTCTGTAGGGTTTTTGTCATCACAGCAAGAAAACTTGGAAAAGCAGGATCTTCTCCTTCTTCTTCACTGTTTAAAGCACCACTGGCTGTTTCGTCAAGTTCTTTCTCCAGTACACTTTCAATGTCTGGTTCTCGTTCAGATTGTTTAGCAAAGTTAGTTTGAGGATCAGCACAGGCCATCTCCGCCAAAGCACTAGGTCCACTGTCTTTCTCTGTGTCTGTGTCATTTTCACAAGTTTCAGTTTCAGTCTTATCAGGTGTGTCAGAAATAGAATCAGTCACAGTTTGGAAAAAAGCACTGATTTTAGGAAGCTTTGCCGCCAACAGCAATCTTTCCTTCTTCTGTTTCCGCTTTTGTGCACCACTTTTGTATTTTGGAGGCATCTTTTGCAAGCAACAATAAACTGTATGTATAATTATAATATTATCTATAATATTGTATTTACAACATACAGTGCTGTAAATCACAAGATAAAATTATTCTCTACTCACCGAACTGCCGCCTTGTGCTGTGATGTGTATCTGAAGTTCTACCTCAGACTCTTTTAAACTGCAGCACAACTGAACCAGGGTACAGAACACACAAGATTCCCAGTGAAGTGCCCCACCAGTTGCCTTCTACAAGCTGTTGCTTTGAACTCACACACCACTAGCTTAGGAAAAAAAAACTTATATGTTTACTGAAATAGTTATTTTTGTTTGCTTCAATCTGGAGTAGCTAGGCAGCTAATGACAAGAGCAGAGCAATACAGGCTCAGTCAGGGCACACAAGACAGCAGAGCCAGAGCGCACAAGGCAAGATACAGACTGGCTGCCGCCTGGCAGGCTGGAGATGCACAGGAAAAAAAGTGACAGTCAGGCAACAGGCCTCCTCGCAGGAGTCTCACACATTGCTTCTGCTGCAAGGCAAACACAGTGAAACTACTACAGACTCACGTTCACTGTGAGTACATAACAGTACTACTGTAACTGTAGACTAAAGAAAGACGATCGTCACTGAGAGAGACTTTACTGGTTGGGCCAGCCAGCTGACTGGCAAGCAACAAGTACTAGTAGTACAATATTATTTGTATCACAGTATTATTATTTGTCTTCACTCACTTGAGAGACCTCACCCCACACCACAGACACAGTCCTGACTGACTCACTCCCAAACTCAGACAAACGGAAACAGCTCCAAGTACAGTGCTGTGCCACCCAAGAAGTTTTTTTATTTATAATGATAACATTTCCTTGTTTGCTGGGGGTTATGGTGGCTGCTGCTATGCTAAATGCTGCTATATGTAGCAGAGTCCAGTCCCTACGCACGCCCAAGCTCAGATAAACAGGAACAACAGCTAGCCTTCAACAGCGCTGTGCTGCCTTATAACTTTCATTTTTTATAATGATAATGTCCTTGTTGTTTACAAAACACAAAAACCCAACTCAGCCAGCTGGGGGCTAAAGTGGCCGCTGCTATGCTAAATGCTGCTATATGTTTATGTTATTTATTACAGTATCGGAATTACAACCCTTTGAGTCAGAGACTCATTTACAAAGGCTTATCATCATAACACAGGACAGGGTAGGAGAAACATACAGTGAGTGGCGAACAGACCAAACAGCTAGGGGCTAAGTGGCTGCTGCTATACCCTACTCCTTACGCTCTCCTGACAGCGCCCGGCTGTCTTATTGCCCAATAAGGTTTCCTTTTTTTTTCAAATTTCCTAAAGCATAAACCCTTTCCCTTCCTTACTACCCAGCTAGGGGCTAAGCTAAGATGAGGTGTATCCTGCTATGCTAAAAATGCATTCCCCAGCTCAGACAAACAGGATTGGAAGGATTGAAGAGCACTGGATGTGCTGCCTGCCCAGTTATTGTTTTTTTTTTTCCTTGTTTTTAGTAAAGACTACTTTTATTAGTAACAGTCAGTGCTGCTGCTAGCTACTACTAGCCTAGTGCTAGGCCCAGTCAGCCCCAGGCAGCAGGCAGTGCTATGCCCACTGCCAGCCCCAGCCCAGCCAGCAAGCAAGGTCCAAGGTCCAACGCCCAAGCCTTCTTTCTTTCAGTTAGAAAATCCTGTCCTCACAGAGCAGACAAAGTCGGCGATGCTGTGCTACTCCCTGGACCTCAGTAAAACACAGTCAGTCTGTCAGTCAGTCCCTGCCTAAACAGTCACATAACATTCAAGATTTAGAAGTAATGAAAATATTGTGTTTTTGTGTGTCCACGCCACACACAGACACTGCTGCGTGTCAGCAACTTGCTCCTCAGCTCAGCAACACCATGTGACCCTCTCTTCGTGCTGCGCCAATTGTATATAGCCCAACTTGGCCCTGCCTACCATTGACTGACTGACAGGGTCCCTATCCAGTGAGATGTGTTAAAGCTTGAGCCAGCAGCCAGTCATGTGGTACATGGTGCAGAGCTCTTGTCTGAGCTCGAGCTTGTAGGACCCATCATGCTGCCCTTTTGCATGCCTGGTGCCTGCCCACCCTGCCTGCAGCCTGAGATCATTTTTGAGTCGTGACTCATTCTTTCTGTCTTCCACTTACTCCCTTGGCGAGTCCCCTTGGCTTGGAGCCTAAGCCTCCCCTCCCTCCTAGTCCAATGGCATACAGCCCAAAGCCAACAAGCCACCCGTGTCCCACCTGTCCATCTCCATCTCTCTCCGAGTCCAAGTCCGTCCTGTCCATCCCACTTCCCCGAACCCACCGGGTGTCCTCTGGGTTATTGCTGCTGTGCTGCTCAGCCACTGCCAGCCTGCCAAAATGTGGCATTTAAGAAGAGAAGAGAAGAAAGAACAACATAAAAGACACGGCGGTCTGGTCGCAGTCTGGACTAACAGAAAGAGTAAGAGTGTCTGACTCTGAGAAAGAGAGAAGAAGAACTAGGACAAGCCGAGATCAGAGCAGCTCTCTGTCTGTGTCAGTCTGCTGAGCACTGGCACTGCAGAAAGTGTGTATGCCTGGTTGTTGAATGAATTTGAACTTGGAGCTGGCAGGGCTCAGGTTGAGTGGTCTGAGGATTGGGGAGGTCGATCGTGGACTGTGGGTGATGCGCTGCTGTTGAGCTGACACTGACCTGCTGTCATGCTGTGGCGGGGGGGGGGTCCGACCGGAGATCGGATTCAGAATGATTTGGGTCAGGAATGGACCACGGGTCAGGAAGGGAATCGGGAAAGGATTCAGGATAAGGCAACAACAAGCAGGCAGGTCACAGGACTTAAGGGATCATCATCGTATCGGGAGACAGCTGACAGGCAGCTTGGTCTGGTCACTGATTTCACCCACCCCAGCTCTCAGTTTACTCTTGTTGTCTTTCTGACTTCCGAGTTGCGAGTCTCTCTACTCTGCTGCCATCTACAGTACATCATCAGGCAGCGTACTCGGGGGCACGGCACACTGACAGCTCAGTCAGTGAGCTGTCTCTAGGTAGGAGGACAGGACTACTGCGTGACTGTGTCTGATTGCAAATGTAAAGTAAAACTAACTAATAAGTGAATATTTTATTAGTCCCGTAAGTATGTCGAGCCCCTGTGCCACTGCACCGGCTATTCCTCTGCCACTGCCAGAGGGCTGACCAGTCCTCAACCCCTCTATCCTGCAGCCTGAGTTCACAACCATAACCTCAGTCTTTCCCGTGTTCAACTTTAGCCAGCTCAAATTCATCCATTCCTGGATTTCAGTGAGGCAGTTATTAAATACTGAGACAGCACTAACCTGGTTGGGAGCAAAAGACAGGCAGAACTGGGTATCATCAAAATAACAGTGAAACCTCAGCCCATACCATCTTACAGTGTCTCCGAGGGGCAGCATATACACTGCAAACAACATGGGGGACATCACAGAGCCCTGAGGGACCCCACAGGACAGAAGGAGTGAGTCAGAAGAAAAAATCCCTGACACAACTCTCTGTTTTCTGCCCATTAGGAAAGATATAAACCACCTGAGGACCGTACCTGATAGGCCACAGATGAACCTCAGGCACTCAAGCAGCACCCCATGGTCTACAGTGTCAAAAGCTGAGGAGAGATCAAGGAGTACCAGAGTGGAACAGTTTCTCTAATCTCTCGCCATCAGATCATTGAGCACCTGAACCAGAGCAGTCTCAGAGCTATACCTTTTTCGGAAACCGGATTGGAGAGGTTTGTAGACATTATGGATGGTCAAATGGTTCTCCAGTTGAGTTGTCTCTACTTTCTCAATAACCTTCCCTATAAAGGGAAGGTTCAGGATAGGTCTGTAGTTAGTTAGAGCGTCCGGGTCCAACAAAGCTTTCTTCAGAAGAGGTGTCACCACCGCCTCCTTCAGGGAGCTTGGAAACTCACCTGATTCCAAGGAGCACTGGACTATCTGAGCCAGAACCGGGCCGATGATATTGCAACAACCCAAAATCAGAGAAGTTGGGCCGGGATCTAAACCACAGCACATAGGGCACATCCCTTGGACAATCCACATAATATCCCTGAGCTCCGACAGGTCAAAGGTACTCCAGGAAAGATGAGGTATAGTGACCAAGCACTGACCAACAGCATCCCCCATAGAACGAGTCAAGAGGATCTCTGACCTGATGTCAGTCACCTTATTTACAAAGAATCAAGCAAGCTCATCACACTCCATTTGTGAAAAGGCTTGACGGAGCTGCAGGCAGGCTGGGTTACACAACCTGTCCACAGTTTGGAAGAGCTGAGCTAGTCGATTCTGAGCAACAGCAATTTCCCTGAACAGGAACTCTGCCTTCTTATGGGAGATCACTGATTTGTAGGTCTGATGATGCTCCACCAAACTAAAATGGTCAACCTCCAGAATGGATTTCCACTAGTGCTGTTCTAACCTTCGTCCTACTCGCCACAGCGGCCTCAAACACCCATCAAACCAAGGAGCTCGAGGGCAAAGTGGGAGAGGACAAACCTGGATAGAAGCAAGCAGGTCAAGGGCAGAGGAGATGGCCTGATTATAAGCCAAGACCAATGGCTCTGAACCTGAGCTGGCATCAGGAAACTCCGAGAGATCAATCATTGCCACCAGGTCTTCAGGGCTCACATCCCGTAAAGGGCAGTAACTGACTATCTCCACTTGGGCAGACCTACAAAGGGGAGCACAAAAGTTGAACCTCATGGTATAATGATCAGACCAACTGACAGGCTCAACCCCCAAATCAGAGGCCTCAATCCCCAGGAGGAAAAACAGATCCAAAGAATGACCATGACCATGGGCAGCTGAGGCAACAATCTGCGCGAAGCCCAGTGACACCATCAACTGGAGGAAGCACCGCCCAAAAGGCGAGAGTTCATCATTGACCCATGCATTAAAGTCACCCAGAATCATCAGTCTGGGCGACTCCAATGCCAGGTTGACGGCAAAGTTCACCACTTCCTGCAGGAATCGCTTTTTGTCTCCGGGTGGATGGTAGACGAGAGCTATCCTGCAACCCACACCAGCTACCACAGTACATTCAAAGGATTCAGTTTCCTCTAGAGGTACACCAGCGAGGCCCAAATTGGTCTTGAAACTGACTGCTACCCCCCCTCCCCCGCAGTTCACTCTCAGGCGGTGTATCACCGAGAAACCAACTGGAGTTGCTGCTTCTAAAATAGGGCTGGCATTTTCATCCTGCCAGGTCTCGGTGATGCAAGCCAGAACAGCTGTTCCAACAAAATCTGCAATAATTGTGGTTTTGTTCTTAATAGATCTGGCACTGCATAACACTGCCCGAGTTGGACGGGGTTCACGAGCCGTCCCAGCTACTTGCCCATCAACAAAGTGGTGCCCTTGGGTATGGGGACTAGACATGAAACACCACGTTCCAGGCTTCATTCTGTCCCAGGGCATCTTCTAGGCCTAATCAACCCTATGCGAGAGATCTACTCATTCGTCCTCCAATGTCCGTGCCCCCACCACCACTCTTCCTATATACAACACCCAGCGCATGACAGTGCTGGTAAATAGGAAAAGACAAAGGGGAAGGGGAATGGGTGGAGGGTACGGAGAGAGGAGGATGAATAGTGCAAAACCGGGGTGACAAACAGACACATTCCACAGGCTAATTAACCACCAAACTAAAACTAAAGCTCCACAAAAGGAGAATTCTAACTTTCTTATATTATAAGATAACTCCCCTAAAGTAATCACATTCACCCAATAACTATCCAAACTACATACATAACCCCCAGCCCTACCCTAAATTTTAAAACTTAGAGCAGCAAAAACATAATAGTTTATATAAACTATATAAATTCTCCAATTAATGAGTTTTGAATTAATAAAAACTAAATAAAATAAATCTTGATGGGGGGCTATAAATCTTGACAGGGGGGGGGTCTCTCACCACCCCCTACAATGACTTAAACAAAAAATAAATATAGCTCAACTCCCAAATCGGAGGCCCCAATCCCCAAGAGGAAAAACAGATCCAAAGAATGACCATGACCATGGGCAGCTGAGGCAACAATCTGCGCGAAGCCCAGTGACATCATCAACTGGAGGAAGCGCCACCCAAAAGGCGAGAGTTCATCATTGACCCATGCATTGAAGTCACCCAGAATCATCAGTCTGGGCGACTCCAATGCCAAGCTGATGGCGAAGTTCACCACTTCCTGCAGGAATCGCTTTTGTCTCGGGTGGATGGTGAGACGAGAGCTATCCTGCAACCCACACCAGCTACCACAGTACATTCAAAGGATTCAGTTTCCTCTACTGGTACACCACGGAGGCCCAACTTGGTCTTGAAAACAGACACCCCTCCCACCCGCGGTCCAATCTCAGGCGGTGTGTATCACCAAGTAACCCGACTGGAGTTGCTGCTTCTAAAATAGGGCTGGCATTTTCATCCTGCCAGGTCTCGGTGATGCAAGCCAGAACAGCTGTTCCAACAAAATCTGCAATAATTGCGGTTTTGTTCTTAATAGATCTGGCACTGCATAACACCGCCTGAGTTGGACGGGGTTCACGAACCATCCCAGCTACTTGCCCATCAACAAAGGTGGTGCCCTTGGGTATGGGGACTAGACATGAAACACCACGTTCCAGGCTCCATTTTGTCCCAGGGCATCTTCTAGGCCTAATCAACCCTATCCGAGAGATCTACTCATTCATCCTCCAATGTCCGTGCCCCCACCACCACTCTTCCTACATACAACACCCAGCGCACAACAGTGCTGGTAAATAGGAAAAGACAAAGGTGGGGGGAATGGGTGGAGGGTACGGAGAGCGGAGGATGAATAGTGCAAAACCAGGGGGACAAACAGACACATTCCACAGGCTAATTAACCACCAAACTAAAACTAAAACTCCACAAAAGGAGAATTCTAACTTTCTTATATTATAAGATAACTCCCCTAAAGTAATCACATTCACCCAATAAATATCCAAACTACATACATAACCCCCAGCCCTACCCTAAATTTTAAAACTTACAGCAGCAAAAACATAATAGTTTATATAAACTATATAAATTCTCCAATCAATGAGTTTTGAATTAATAAAAACTAGATAAAATAAATCTTGATGGGGGGCTATAAATCTTGACGGGTAGGGTGGTCTCTCACCACCCCCTACAATGACTTAAACAGAAAATAAATATAGCTCTCTCACAGCCACATTTACACAAAATTATATGGTGTATGGTTTCTCAAAAAAATAGAAAGAAAAAAGGTTCCCTCACAGCCAGTCCCAAAAATAAATTAAAATAAAACTCCTTGATAGGAAAAACAGTCGTAGACCAAAAACATGGCCCTCTCACTGCCACATTTAAAACAGTACCTGTGATACGTATATCCTGTCCAAAATAAGTTCTCTCACTGTCTGTCCAGAAAAAGAAAGTGAATACTCCTTAATGTCCAGCTAGAAATCCACAACAGCACTGTTCCACTTTGAAGAGACTCTGGTGGTACTGGATGTTTCTTGTCACAGAGACCTCCAATGAATTATATTGCCAACCCTGAAGCCACTCCAAGGAGGGCCTCAGAGCACCACCAATTCTCTCCACTTAAGAAAGTGAGAGCAATCCGACCCCCATCAGTCAGCTTACCACCACTCCAGGAACTCAGGGTGTGCACACCCTCTGGTTAGCACCCCAGAGCCTTCCAGAGAGAATGGCTGCCCCTAATACCCGCCTCAGGGTCAATCAGTTCGGCTAACCCTTGTTAGGCCTCTGTGATTAGAACTTCCTCCCGAATATCTCAGAGAGGTCTCCAAAAATCAGTTCACAGCTTTCTTTCCCCTCCAGAACAGTCTCACCATACAAGAGCAGGCTCCACAAAACGCTATATCCAGCACTTCAAATTCACTCGATATCCTCCTGCTCACTTTGCACAGCAGACATTTAAATCCACTAGGCAGGCAATCCTCTTAAAACAGATTATTGCCCAAAAACTTCCTCGGAAACTCCAACAGTCCAGCATGCCACTCACCTGGGCAATGCGCCAAAACTGACGGCGGCTCCCGGAAAGAAATCAACACTCAGATCGTTACTGCATCTGGCAGAGAACCCCTACAACTGCACAAGCCCCAGGAAATGGAACAGTACCCGCCTCAGACTCCATTTGACACTCCACAGTTCTCGCACTGGAAGTTGATGCCGAAGTCGAGCACAAAAACAGTCTCGGTATCGGGGGACCAAGAAAGCCCCAGCAGAAACTGCTGCAGAAAACGCCAGTCAAAGTTAGCACACACACCTCGTGATCCACATCCACAAGTCACAATTCTTGCTACCGCTGAATAAAATAATATAAATTAAAAACCAACACATAGCAGAGCAAGTTAATGCACCATTAGGGTAACAACGCCACAAAAGTAGGGAGACCCAAAACCCTAAAGCTTTAAGTCAAGGCTCGGTACTGAGACTGCACTGGTCAGGGTGCATATTGACCATCTCAGGGCAAGGGATAGAGGAGAGTGGTCAGTTCTGGTTCTCCTCACTCTCTGTTCAGCCTTTGATATAACGGACCCTGGGTTGTTGTGGATCGTCTCAGGGAGCACTATCGTCTGCTGGTTTGAGTCCTTCCTCACAGATAGGATGCAGAGGGAGGTGATAGAGGATTTCTCCTCACTCCCAAAGCCCAAGCCCTCTGGTGTGCCCCAGGGATCAGTCTCTCCCATGTTGTTTGTGGTGCATATGCTGCCCTTAGGAGAGATCATGGTACAATCTGGCTTTTCATTGCTACACTAATGATACTCAGTTGTACTTGTCTCTTGCACCCAGGATATGGTCAAGGTCCTAAATGTGCGCTTGGCTGAGATTCAGGACTGGATATCAGCAAACTGGCTAAGACCTCTTGGTGGGCCTCCATGCTGCTCCCAGGGCTAGGCCGAAATCTTCAGATGATCAGGTATTTGCGCTCATGGGACCTGCCCTTTGGACAGGCTGCCTCTGTCTCTTCAGAAGACTCCCTCAGTGAAGACCTTTAAAAAGGGTCTGAAATCCCTTTTGTTTCAGGAGGCTTTTTGTTTCATGTAGTTAGTGCTTGAAGCAATGCTGCTATATTATGTCATTTATTTGAGCCATAACACTTGTTTTGTGCATATTTATTCTGATTGGTTTTAATAATGTGAGTAAACTTGTTTTGCATTTTTTCTGTTGCACAGTGCTCTGAGACCCAGGGAATGGGTGCTACACAAATACATTTTACTTACTACTACTTACTCTACTGTACTGGTACTAAACAAAGACAATTAAAGTGTCCCTCTTTGATGACAGGTAACTGTTGAACACCTGTTGCCCACCTGCAAGTAGATACTCAGAGAGAATTTTCAGTGTTGTAGGCAGTATTGTCGCCAACAGGAGAACATGTATTTCAACCAAAAATGTAAAGAGGCACACTTTAAAAAAGGAAAAATGAACCTGCCCTATTTTCCAAGTCCCTTTCTGACGTGGTTTATGAATGATGGATCTCTTACAATTCCAGCTAGGCTAACGACAGAGGATGATGGGGTGGATGGTGAGGGCTCCTGTGTCCATTAGTTTATTTTTTTCAACCAGTAGCCTACACACACACTGAGGGATGCTGCACTGTTGTCTCCACTCAGTCTTCTTCAGATTAATGTTTTGCGAATTTTTGGCAGGCTAAATACATAATTTGGGGGACAGTATTGCCCATAAAACCAGTCTGCACAACACTTACCCATGGCATAATAGGAAGAATTGATCATGTGTGGCACTGTCCCAATAGGCACACAATTTTTGGAAACAGTAGCCCACACTGTGGAATGCTGCACTGTTGCCTTCACTCAGTCTTCTTCAGATTAATGTTTTGTGAATTTTTGCCAGGTCTAGAAAGGCCAGATAAATAATTTTGGGGGCAATGTTGCTCATGAAACCAGTGTGTACAACACTTATCCAAACATACATGGCATAACAGGAAGCCTTGTCCATGTGAGGCACTGTCCCAATGGTCGCACAGTTTTGGAAGCAGTAGCCTATGCGGTGGGATTCTGTATGGATATTTTGTTGGCAGACCTTACAAACCATTTTATTTTGAACATTGTTAGCCATGTACTCTTGTTTATTAGTAGTGTCCATGTTTGGCACTGATTGAACGGACGCAGTTTTTGAAACCAGTAGCCCTCAGTGCAGGACACTGCATCAACCTGCTGCTTTGGTGCTTTATCAGCCCAGTGCACTACGTTATTTCATTTTAAGCCCATTTCATAATGCTTTTCAGTGCTTGAACCAGTGTGAACTTGTCCTCCAGTACGAGAACTTTGGTGAACTTTACCTGGTTCAACGGTCAAAGTTTGTGTGGTCGAATTGCCTCTAGCATGGGGAGGTTTAAACCTTCCCAATCTTCAACATCATCACCAAGTGGTGATGGCAAGTATAGTTATGTGCTGACTGAACCCTGACTATATGGCACCCTGGAAGCAGATTCAATTTGTCCTGAATGATCTTTTTGATATGGGGAGGGTGGTTTTTACTCCTTTGGGGTCATTACCTAATTTACATTATTTTTATTCTGGGGTGGTGCAAATTCTGCATATCTGGTACCGTTTAGTATTCAAAGTTTTAATATCTGTAATAACAAATCTACCCTCAGGGTCTGTCACAGTTCTACCAAATATCAATGGTCTGTTTGTCTTCAAAAAGATAGCCAGCCCTCCAGCTAGATTTGAAAATTTAAATGTCCTGCACTTACTCCATTTTTTGAATTTATTTATTTATTTAAATGTTTTACCAGGAAAGCACACTGAACAATAAAATTGCTTGTCTCCCGGTCTGACGGACGAGTACAATTGGTTGAAGAATTACACATAAAGTTTAACATTTAAAATATACAAGAAATGAAACATTCAATTACATTTGTAACAAGACATATGGTTAAAAAAAATATCATAAATAATCATACAGTAGCATTTGTAACATAACATACAATGAAATATATTATACCTGTGAAATATGCATTTAATTACAAGTGGCATATCTGAAGAACATAGTACACAGCGGTGAGATGCAGGCTGGGGGGTGGAAGGTTTAATAGGTGATGTGAGTCATGAAGAGGAGCAGAGGTGCAGAAGGACAGTTAAGGAGGGTTAAAGCAGGAGCAGTTAGATGAGAGAAAGTTATGTAAGGCAGAGGCAAGGGAGTGGGATGAGGAAGAGTGCCGTATTTGGAGGAGGAGAGTTCCAGATTTGCGGGAAACAATGGGTAAAGCCTGACTGACTGATGAGAGTGTGGTACAACAGGGGACCAACAAAGTGCGAGTGTCAGAGGATCTGAGGGAGTGGGAGGGGGGAGGTGGGGAAGAGAGTGAGCGTGAGAGGTAGGAAGGAAGTCCTCCTAACCAAAATTTAGAAGTGAGTTTGGCACAATGACTGAGGTGTCTGTTGGCAAGTGAGAGAAGGGAAATGGTGTGGTAGAGGTCACAGTGATGAGTGCGTGAAGGAGCATCACGGGCAAATCGACAGAAGGAGTTAAATAGAGTGTCCAATCTGGTTAGGGAGGATTTGGGAGCGGCACCATAGACTACATCACAGTAGTCGAAAATGGGATGGATTATCTTCTAGACTAGTTCACGCTGCACTGAAGGAGGGATGCAGCCAAGGTTCCTGAATAAGGCACCAATCATGGGATGCAATTTTTTCAGGATGGCATCAATGTGGCCTGAGAAGTTGAGGTGTTGGTCCAACCAAACCCCAAGGTATCTGAATGAGGAGGTGCCCTCTAATATTGTCCCATCAAGAGAATGGAAAGGTGGTAAACAGTGAAGCCTAGTGAGTCTCTGCCTAGTGCCAAAGGTCATGGAGACAGTCTTTCTGGCATTTAGGAATAGATGACGTGAGGCAAACCATAACTGAACCTGGTGGAAGTCAAGCTGAAGGGTGGTTGCAACATCAGCAGGGCATTTGTCAGACAAGAACAGGACAGTGCTGTCAGTATACACATGGATAGAGGCAGAGGGAGCGTATACTGAGACATGTTATTTAGGAAGATGGAAAAGAGAATGGGTCCAAGCACTAAGCCTCGTGGGACTCCAGTTGAAATAGAGAGTGGGGAGAGATTGTATCTTGGATCTTGACTGTCTGTGTTCTGTCTGATAGGTAAGCTCTAAACCAGTTTAGGGCAGAAGCAGACAACCCAGCAGCCATAAGGGAATCAAGAAGTAGGGCATGGGAGACTGTGTCAAATGCCTTGGCAAGGTCGACAAAGATGGCAGAGGTAATGAGGTCATTATCCATCCCAGTGAGGATAGTTAGCGAGCCTGAGTAGGGGAGTGGTAGTGGAATGGTTCTTCCGAAAACCAGATTGGAACGGGTTAAAAAAAGAAGAGTCATCAAGGAAGAAGGTTAGCTGAGAGGGGACCAGTTGTTCTTGGAGTTTAGCATGGGCAGGGAGTAGGGAGAGTGGATGAAAATTTGCAGGGCAGGAGGGGTCACCATGTTTCCAGCATGAAGGGACAGATGAGGATGAGTAGGAAAGATTTAAGAACAAGGAGAGAAGGTAAGCTATAGCAGAAGCTGAAAGGTAGAGATATTTAGGGTCAAGTTCATCCAGCGATGAGCCTTTTGAAGGATTAGGAGAGAGAAGGACCATTAGTGTTTCTTCTGGGGAGATTGTCGAAAAAGAGAAGGAAGGATGGGCATGTAGGGTTTGAGTACTGGGTGTGAGAGGATGAGGAGTGGGGAGGTTAGAGGAGAGTGACTTTAGAAGTGCGGTGGTGCAGGAGGTATAATAGGAGTTAAAGTATTGCGCCACTGCACATGGATATGAATGATATTCAATATCCTTATCCTTAATGTGCATGTCTTGTAGCAGCAAGACATCTGCATTATTACAATCTACATAAATATTTTCTCTGTTTTTGTCCTGTCCTTTAAATCTTTAATGTTCCAAGAATTTTAACTCCCATCATAATTTGTGAAAAAGATTTGAGAATGATTCCAACCTCTAGTACTATTAATATTATATAGTACTCTGTAGGTAAAGTAAACAGCGCACTCACCAATCGTGTTTTAACCCAGAAAGAAAGGAAATTCAAGAAGGTTTGGTGCCAGTCTTTTTATTCCATAGCCACAGAAAATGATTCCAACAGGATGTGGACTGCAGAGCTCTGTAGCACTGCAGGCTTTCATATCGCCCTCCTAACGGGGCTTCCTCAGAGCTAATTATCAACCGTAATACAGGATGCCTCTGTATAACCAAATAAATTCACATGTGCATATTAAACCAATCATGATCGACAAGCAGTTACCACCAGTGTTTGTGAAAGACAGCATCATTCCCTTGTGTGTGATAGCACGTTTATAAAGATAATCAACTTAAACATTTCCTAATACATTGCTTTTTTTAGGCTTAATACTCCACAAAATTTGTGAGTTAAAAAATAGCTTCTTAATATTATCTAAATTGAAATCCTCATTCGTCGTGGCTTCTGTGTCATGAGGAGTTCCTGAAATGCAAGAAAACAACGGTTTCCGATTCTGGACTCAAGTTAGTTACCTATTGAGCAAGTAAAAAGTCGCTCATACCTAGTGTAACTACTACATGACCAAGAGATCAGTGGGGTCGGGGGGTGGGGCTACTCCTTTTATTTCTTTCTGACCAAAAATGAGGAAAGTTTAAATTTCCAATTCAGACCAGGCAATTTTAATGCTCCCAGTCTCTAAATCCATTCCTACTCTTTGCGGTTCAGGAGATTATCCAAGCCCCCCCCCCCGTACATTCTCTTCTAATAGTTTCAGTCTCTGTTGTGGTGATTCTATGTGGGATGTTGGGCTTATTATGGACATGGACTACCTAGTTGTAATCAAAATTTTTGTTTTTAATGACTAGTAAATGCTCATTTAGCCGAAACCTAAGTTTGCGTTTTGTTCGCTCCACATAGAAACAGCCACATGAACATTCAAACAGGCAAGGGACCCTTTCAGTGTTGCAGCCTACTTTGCCTCTTATAGGTTCTGTTTTGCCAGTTTTACCAGTTTTCAGATGGTTAAAACTGGTTTGTTTCTTCATGTACTGACATGAGTGGCTGAAACCACAAGGCTTGTTGCCCCACTTTTCCTTATTTCGGGTTTGCTTTTTTTGCAGGTTGATAGCTATGCACTAGCTAATCTCTTAGGTTCCTACCCCGTCTATAATACACCTGTAAGGGCTTGTCTACAATTTCCTTCAATCCAGCCAGTGCCTCATCCCACTTACAACTGTGGCATTATATAGTACTTATTCTAAAAATTTCCCCTCTTCTTATTTTTATCCTTTTCTCTTACAACCGCTATATGTACAATAAAATATGAAGCCAAAAAACAAAGGAAAATGAATAGCCCTCCCTTCCCCCCGCGTCTTTATTTACCCTTTTCTTCCAAGTTACAGATATATATGTGTCTACTGCACATTTTTCTGAAACCATCCTAGCAGACTTCTTATTCCTCTGCATTAACACCTGAACTCCTCACCCACCCTTGTACACCAGCAAAAGACAGCAATTGACCACTTCCTGGAGAAGTTATTCAGGCTGAACTCCCGTAATAAAATAAAAAAATTGTAAAACGAGAAAAACGGAAATAATAGCCAGAACTACAGCCTATCTTAGATCTTCTGGTACACCTGATCAAGGGGCTCAGGTCAGCAGAGATAGACAGAAAGTGGATTTCTAGAATGATAGAGGAAAAAACTGAAGGTTTATTAAATCACAGAATACTTACATTTTCAAACACCTTGGTACAGCCGTGTATGATAATTCGATATCCATCATCGAGGTAGTAGTACTACCAACCATAACTCTCACGTGCAGGCAGTCAAACTAACTGTGTCACATATATTCCTTTTTTTGTTTACGTAATAAATCACCCCCACCCCCAAAACCCCTCATGTATCCCAGTAGCTTACAACCCATATATTGTTGGAACATTAAACAAATATTAGAGTCCTATTGTAGCTGTATAAAAGAAGCTGAAGATGTTAATTAAGTCCATTATTTCCAGCCTTATTCAGCCTAGCAAAATATGACTAGTCTCACCCTAGGTATAATGAGATAATGAGATATCCTATTTTCTTTATTCTCCTTATCTTAGCCCCCTGACTATTTACATTCCTACAAGGAGAGAAAAAAAACATCAGACATCAAACACCAGTTGTATACTCAGTCTGGAAATGAAGACCCATGAAAGGAAAAACATTTTTTTGGGGGGGTGAAGATCAAATTCTTTTCTTCCACAAATAGACAACAGGTATGTCAGTTTTGCTGACTGAGTCAGATGATTTCTTAGGACCAGTTGTAGGTAAAGATGGACAAATACAGTGCGAGATGTAGGGAGGAGTGAAGGTTGCGGTCACGCTCCCCATTGTAACTTGATTGCTGTTGCTTTGCTGGGAAATTCTAATACATTGATTGTAAGAAGATACAAATTCAGCCGGCCCACCAGTGCAGCAGTTAGATTTCCGCTTGCGGCACTGGTGACCTGGGTTCGGGAATGGACCTGGGTCGTTGGAGGGCTGGCAGGGGAAGAAGGATGGAGCATCCTATGAATGGCTCTTCTTCTCCAGGGAGTGAGTGGAGAAGTGCTCTGCGCGCAGAGGACTCCTGGCGGAGGCCAGGAGACACTCACACTACTGGCGCTCGCTCACAGGGAGGCGGGACAGATGCAAGCATCATTGCACGTCCCCACCTCCACAGAACAGGGAATAAAAAAAAGAAGCAGGTGAGCAGGGTCCACTGTCTAAGTGAAGCCCTCCTTGGGGCTTTGATCAGCTGCCACCCCCACAATCCCCCGACCAGTCACTAGTCCCACAGCATAGATAGGGGACCGTTGACGTGGCCCTGCCCTCTGAGGGGTAAGCCGGAGGTAACTGGGGATGGAAGTGGCTATAGGTGGCGGTGGAAGCCTCGGGGGCCGTGACCAGGGTGGATGGATGATGATGGACACACCAAGAAAATAAAGAAAAAAAAAAAAAGAAGATATAAATTCAAAAATATACATTACTTTTGTATTTTCTGTCAAAAATGTAATGAAAAAAATAATAGCAGACAATATAAAGGATTACAAAAATGTTAAAAATTGCATCTGAGGTGTGCACACCGCAACAGCACCCCTGTTGTAAAATCCTGGCTCTGCCACTGGACATACTGTATATAGAAACATAGCCAATGACAGCAGAAAAAGATCACTGATCCATCCAGTCTGCCCATAAACCCTGACAAGCCCAGGACCTATTATCCATAGAGGGTTCTAACATACACTATCCACCTCCATGCTCCCCACCCTACTGCTATCACCCTGAGCTAGACCCCGGAGTCGGTTGAAAAACCAGTTATGACTGACTTACCACACATTATGACTGGTTTGTTCAACTAGTTTGAAATTTCTGACTTCAACTAACTGAAGAAAATTCAACCAATTTTTTCAACTTTCACCATTGTTGAATTTTATTATGTAGTAGTTTGTCATACTTTTTTAACTTTGTATCTTTTTTAATTAAAATTTCGACTATAGAAGTTAATAACATGTATGGAAAAGTCCCCCCCTTGAAATCAATGGGGTGCACGCTCACACAGCCTTCCCCTTCTGACATAATAAAATGGGGCTGTATGTGCCTATGTGTTTGCGTGTTTATTTATTTAGTTTTTGTTGACCGGGTAAATGCACTCGACAAATCCTGCTTATTTTCAGGCATGACCAGGGGAGGGGGATACAGATGAATGCCAACTGATGCCAGCTGACCTTGAACCAGATTAAGCTGTTGGTGGTATTTTTTAGTGAATAAGGGAAATTTGGCCTGGACACTGGGGAAATTCCCCTACTCATCAGAGGGGGAACCTCTGTCCAAGATGGCAGATGCACCCTTGCCTTCTGAGGAGGGAGCTATGGAGGTGGGAGATTTAGTCTCTGCTCCTACCTCTGACTGAATGGAGACCATGATGCCAATAACTGATGTTTTGCCTGTTGATGTACCTACTACAACTTTAAGTTCTGCTTCTCATACTAAGGCTGCTATACCTAGCCCTTTGCTTGCTTCTTATGGAACTGACTTGCTGACTTGCGTGCCTACAATTGACTTGCTGGAGGATTTTACTTCATCTGATTCTGAAAATCACTGCTTGACAGCACAAGAGATCCGGGAGCGTTTTGCAATGGCTGAGCGCCGTTTTGCTAGTGCAAAACTGAAAATGCATAGAGATATGCAACGTCTGAGAACCGACAGCACAGATGCATCTTCCACTCGGGTGGAAGCTTTTGAAGATTTACCTGACTTGTCTCCTTTCCTGCCTGTTGCTATGACAGGCTCAGACCCAACCTGTGCATCGGTAGCTGAAGCCCTACTGCCTGCTCCCCTGCCACCTGCAGTACAAACGGATTTGGTTTCCTTCTCAGAACCTGCTTCCATTACATTACAGAGTTCCTAACATGGACAAGACTTCTCTACAGTAAATGCTCCCCTACCACCTGCAGTTCAAATGGATTCAGTTTCCTTTTCACTACCTGCTTCCATTACATCGCAGAGCTCCCTACATGTACAAGAATCTTCTACTGTCAATATTAATAAAGTGCCTACCTGGACTGTTGAATCGGCGCTGAGAGGTGCTGGCTGGGTTCAGGGTACTGTCCCAGGAAGTTGGAAGCCGGGTCCATCTCCAATTCGGTTCCCCCGCCCTGAAGATTTTCCGGAGCTACAGAGCACTTCAGGCACTTCAAAAGTCTCTACTGACCCCTTGTGTCTCCCTCGTGAACTGGAGCTTATACAGAACCCTGTGTTGGATTATCTGAAGGGTCCTCCACCCCAGGCTCATTTTTCTACTATTTCTATAGAGGCCCTGGCTCCCCTACCACCGCAGCCCCCCCCCCCCAAATATCGAGACCAAGCCATTCCATATTCTTCATTTTAAATTTCCAATCCAGGCTGCTAAGAGACACAATGCTGTTCACCTGGCATACCTGGAGGGGTTACCTGAGCCACATGATTGGGTCTGTGTGGCACGTACGCTTCTAAAGGATTCTTTAAAATTCTTTTCCCATGAAATATATACGTTAATTCATATCTCTGGTGAAACCACGTTTGACATTAGTTTCCAAACATCTAGAGGATTGGAGCGTTTTTTGTCAAAGTATACTTCTCTGTGGACTACTGCATTATGGACCCCATTTCAAGCTATTCCTCTTTCTAAACCTACTTTTAAGAAGATCACTGTTCTGTTTTGAAATGAGGGAGTGGAGGTGGAGGATGTTGTGTATTGGCTGAAACAGTGTTGTGACGTCCAGGGACAGCCTGAAGCCATTTTGGATACCGAAAACATTTGGACTGGGGGCTGGAAGTTTAAAGTCTTGTTACGATCTAATGATCCTGGGGTTGTACATCTGCCTAACTTTTTTTCATAGGCTGAGATGGGGGGGGGGTCTTGTTCTACCCGGGTCAGCCAAAGGCTTGCTCTCGGTGTGGTGACCCTGCACATCTTAGTAATGTATGTGATAAAATGAAATGCAACGTCTGTGGGGAATTGGGCCATGTAGGGGCACACTGTTTGAATGAATGTAGATGTAACCTATGTGACGAACAGGGGCACATCTTTCAGAATTGTAAATGGGCTGCACATAACCAGGAATTTCATGATGGTGGGGTGGACTAGTGCTTTATTATTACACAGGTGCAGAAGGCCCGTCTCCGGACCACCTTGGCTGTACCTCCCCCTAAGGTAGCCCAGCCCTCACTGCAGGCTTCAGTGTCTGTTGTATCTTCTGAGGTCATACCTCAGACAGTTTCCTTCATGGATGACCCCTTGCTTGAGATTTCTCCTGTCCCTGATCCTGCCCAGTCTAATTTTCCTGTTCAGGACCCGGTCCATGGTCCAAGTACTATGCCCCCCTCCCCGAGTGCTTACAAGTGTCATACGTAGAAGGTCACTGAGCAATAACCCTCGAGTTGCACCATCTCCTGTGAGTGGTCCGAACCCTCCCCAGTGCCCTTATCTAATTCTTTTGAACTTCTCCAACCCCTTTCTGATGGCGCTGGAGGTGATTGGACTCTTCCTCCATTGCTTCTTCTCTCCCTGATGGTACCACTGACTCTGAGTTGCAACTTGGTACTGTCCTTTCTCAGAGGCGAAAGCCCAGAGTAAAACTTAAAGGGAAGAAGGTGGTTGAGAAAAGGAAATTGTAAAATGTATTTTTTGTCTGTTTTCCTTTTTTTTGTTGCTGTGTTTCACTTTGTTTGCCGTACTATTAATGTAAATAGTATGAGGCGTGTGGCTAAAAGGAGATTAATTGTTTCCTTTCTACAGCTTTTGCCTTTGGGTTTAATTTAATTACAGGATACAAGACTTCATACTACACATGAGATCCGGCAAGCACAACAGGACTGGTTACTGGGTCCTTCTTTTTGGTTGATTGGTCAGGACTCTTGTTCGGGACTGGGAATATTAATTAATGTCCCAGACTTCCGTTTGCTAAAATTGTTTGATGTAGCCCCTGGTAGGGTGCTTATTATAGATTTTGTTATTGGGTCCTGTCCCTACCGGGTGATAAACATTTATGCCCCTCAAATCAAAACTGAACGCATAGCTTTATTTACTTTGCTTCGTCCTTATTTGCACACTTCCTTTCAGGTATTGTTTGCTGGTGACTTTAATTGTGGCCTAGGTCTTCATGATAAAGAGCTCCTTAGCTGCTACAAAAAGCTATTTTGTAATTCCACGAATAAAATGAAATTGGTTAGAGTAGCCCATAACGGACTCCTATCTCTCCTTTACTACACAACACACCCCTACCTTCCAAAAGGGTAAACTAGCCACACGTATTGATTATGTGTTTTCCTCTCCTACAGTACCAATTATTTCTATCAAAGTTCAAGCAGTTGAGTTTTCTGATCATAAGCTGCTTTCTGTTGGTTTTGGTTCTGTTGTCTCTTCCCGTAAAGGTCCAGGTATTTGGAAATTCAACACATCTTTGTTGCAGATTCCAATGTTTATGCAGTCCCTTCTGTCCATCATACAAGCCCGTAAATCTGTTTTTATTTGTTATGAAGATCCTGTTCAGTGGTGGTTAGACACAAAACATGATCTGGTCACTTTTTTAAAAACTTACAGTCGTTTAAAATGTAGAAGGGAATACCTAGACTATTTGCAGAAGAGGGTACATTTTCAGTCATTATTAACCATAGCGTACACAATGGGGCAAGACCTTACCCAACAAATAAAAGTCCTACAGAATGATATGTTGACTTTCCAATTACGGCAATCACAACTTTTTTACCAACAATAAATTATGTACTGTTGGAACACATGATGTTATTTGTCCTTTTGAATCTAATTCCCGTCAGACCGCCCGAAGAAATATGATGTATCTTCTAAATTCAGACGGGACCTTATGTTCCTCACAAACAGATTTGTCATATTGTAACAGAGTATACTACAGCCCTTTTTTCTCCCCTCCCTGCTGTGGCTGGTAACAGTGCGACTTTGTATAGTGGCCTTGATATCCCAGCTCCCTCGCAGCTATGTCAGGACCAGGCTTGTTCTCCTATCACGGAGCAGGATTTGACACTGGTTATTTCTTCATTACCTGTACAGAGAACTCCTGGTCCAGATGTGCTCCTGCTGGCTTATATAAGGTGCTGGGTGACCATTTACCTCAGAACTTACATCTGTGTTTAATTCTCTGTTAACATGTGAATCTCTCCCTTTGGAATTTACTAAGGGTACTTTAATTTACATTTATAAACAGAAAGGTGATATCCATTCTCTAGAGAATTGGCGACCTTTATGTATGTTGAACACCAACTTTAAGCTCTTAATGAAAATTATTGTGAAGCGTTTGGTGAGGATAACGGAGGTGACTTTGCATCCCGCCCAATCCTGTTCTGTGCCTCAAAGGAGAATTTCTGATCATTTGATCCTCTTATGAGAATTATTTTCTTATGGCTATGCAGGTCTGGCTTCGGGACTTGTCTCCGTAGATCAGAAGGCTGCTTTTGATTTGGTTAGGCATGATTTTTTATGGGAAGCACTTCGTTTTCTGCATGTACCTGATGTTATGGTATGCTGAATTTGTGCTTTCTATAGAACAGCTATGTTGTGCCTGTAGTGAATGGTTCGATAGGACCCATGATCCCCATAAAAAGGGGGGGTTCATCAGGGCTGTCCTTTAAGCCCGTTGTTATATGTATTTTTTCTTGATGTTTTGCTCCATCGGTTAAATTCTAGTTCTCAGATTCGGGCTATTTCTAGTTGTGTCTTATGCTTGCCTTATAAGGCGATCACATATGCAGATGACATTTGTTTTCTTGTAGCTGATGCAGCCTCAGTGGTTCATTCTCTCCATGAGTGCTCTATTTCTGGAAACTTCTCTGGTGCTGTTTTAAATTACACTAAAAGTCTGGTTATTCGGGTCAGTTCAGTAACCTCCCCCTCAGACCATATTGGCCCATTACGTTTAGTTAAGGGCCCTATTTGCATTTTGGGAATTTTTTTGGGGACACAGGACTCAGATTTTTTTAACTGGAATGTTAAACTGCAACAAGGTAAACTTCAGGTGGCCTCCTGGAACCAGGGACAGATAGGGAAAAAGAAACGTGTTTTCTTAATTAAAAACTATTTGATCTCAACTTTCCTTTTTCTGAGTTATGTATTCCCTATTCCACAACAGCTAGAAACTGCTGTCTTTAGCCTGTTTTTTCAGGCTCTTTGGGGTAGTAGGTTAAACTGGATAAAATGGAATATCACTTATTTACCTATCCCTGAGGGTGGCTTTTGTATGGTTAACCCTTTGTTATTTTTTTCTTGTATTTTTTTCACTGCAAACCTTAGGCCTTTGTTGATTCATGCCCAAAGGAGGTGGGAACCTTGGTTTTATGACTGTTGCAGAATTTGGTTTCATCAGTGGGAAACTAATTCCTTAACTGTGTTGAGACAAACTGTTGGTATACCAACTTACGTAAAACATATGTTTTTACATCTCAGACAATGGAAGCTGTCTGTTCAGATGTTATTAAACCATTCACATAAGTTTTATATAAGAAATTACTCCTGATGGATTGTGCTGTATCAGTACCCTTTGATAAGTGTCCTGGTCAACACCTCCCTTCCCTTTTGTTATTGTGGAGATGTAAGAGGGTTCCAGACAAAATGTGGGATTTTCATTGGCTTTCATGCCATGAAAAGATTAATGTAAAATCAAATCATAAACATAAGCAGTCCAAAGATAGAATGTGTTCTCGCTTATTATGTATTGCAGAACTTGAAACGATCCCTCATTTATTTTTTGACTGTTCCTTTATCAAAAATTGGTGGTCCTTTTTGGCACAGGCATGGGATACCCCCTTGCTTCGGTCGGTTACTTATTTGAATCTTGTATACATGTTTTTTTCTCCCCAGTGGTCAAAATGGCACCAGGACACTTTGAACCTTGTTTTTGTCAGCATTACATGGAATATTTGGCTGGTGCATTCCATGTTTTCTTTACAGCAAAAAGACTGCTCCTATTTGGAGCTGGAAAAAAAGATTGTACAAGATTTAAAAGAAATGTATGAGCATGAATGTACTCTATACTCAGATATGACTCTTTTGGAACTTTGGAAAGCTCTCCCTTATATCCTTGACTCTGATTTTGCAGTTACCCGAATGATTGTATAATACTTATCCTGTTTTTCCTTTTTATTGTATTATGCTTTGTGTACTATTGTATGATTTTTGTCTCAATAAAACTTTCTCCTACTCTTTTCTATAAATGCCATGGGATCTTTAACATCCACCTGAACTACCACCAATCCAGGCAGATGGGGCCTCGGTTTAACACCTCATCCAAAAGTCAGAAGTGCAGCATCCCTCTCATGCTGCACTACAGTGTCAGTACTGGGATATTAACCCAAGTGTCAGATGTGGGAACTGAACCCACAGCCCTCTGATCTCCTGGCCTCAGAGGTGAGTGTGCTACCTACTGAGCCACTGACACTGTGACACTGTGTTGGTGGGTTAAGGTCAGGAAGTAGCTCCATTTTTAGCATTTGGGATTTAGCAGCATTATAACTTCATAAATGGGCAGAAACAAAAGGAATTATTTATGCCCCTCTACTCTGGGGCAGTTGAGGTATTGCATATGTTGGAGGGAGCAGCAACTAGATAGCAGCAGCTGAGAAGTTGGCTACTCTTTAAAATGCAAATACAAAGTGCAGTGAAACAAATCTACACACAGTAGGGACCCACTAAAGCACAACAATCAGTCAAAACAACATGTACTAAGTCCCTGGAAGTAACAAGTTGAAGTAGGGAAGTAAAACAGTATACGGTATAGAAAAATAAGCAGCAGTAATACTAGTTACTTAGAAAAAGAACTGTGAGTCTAAAATACAGTACAGGTAGGCCTCTTAAACCTCCCACAGAAGCTAGAAGGTACCCTTTTGCATCAATATATGTTAGTTTACTAGTAGTTGTAGAATCTGTGAGTCTCAAGACAGTTTAAGGGAGGACCCCTAGAAATACATACTGTATGGTATACTAGAACTGAGATGTATCCGTAGTTTAAATTTAAAGCTAAAAGAAACTCATACATATTAAAAAAAACATTTTCTGACACAGTTTCTGAACTTGTTTTGGCTTTCAGCATGTACACTAATGTGTTATTTAAAATTTTATTCATCTTCCCGTGAGGGCTTTAATATTTAGTCTATCTGATTCCTACAGTGGCAAACAACAAATATTTTGTCCATTGGACCTGACTGACCACGGTCCTCGCTCTGACTCTATGGGTCTGGGAACTCACCAACCAACCACCTGCACCTGGCCTGCTCCACGATCTCATGGGGAGTCTGACTTACTCACAATGCCACCACAGTCAGAGAGAGAGCCCAGCCAGGCCACCAGCAGTAGATCAATGATGACTGATTGTCTTGGATTTTCAAGTTTACCCCCGCAGGCCCCACAACTCCCAAGCCCTCAACCAGTCAGACAAGCCAAACACACAGACAGACCGAGGAGTCTGTGAGAGACCATCCTCCTCCTTCCTGCTGCCCACTGCCCAGCCCTAGCGGGCCTTGCGTACACATCCCATACAGTACCTTGCTCACTGTAGTAGCCAGTTGCCAGTTTGGTCAGGTGGCTCCATGGCTCAGACTGCCGCTGCTGCTCTACTCAGTGGTGGTGCAAGTGTTTTTTGGTGCTGTGAGCTTCCTCCTCCCAACCCACACAGTTAGTCCCCATTTCAGACCCATGTCCCCACTCTAGTACTCCACACATTGGAACTAGTGCACCTACAACTCTTCCTCCTTGCCGACTCTGATGACCTGACCAAGACTGAGTGCGAGTCACCTGATGGGCCCTGCCAACATGGTCATGGGCTGATTCTGACCACAACCAGACCACTGACTTGCTGACTTCACATGATTGCTGCCTGGCTTTGCTGGATGACTGACTAGGACCTGCACAACCACACACTAGTCTCTCTGTCTAGGCACCAAACACTCCAGGACAGTGGACACAGTTAACTTTTTTTTAAATTAAAGGCCGAACTGCCAAACTTCATCCTTGCAGAAAAACACTGCTCACTTTGTTGCCCACACAACAACACAGATGCCTCCTCTCCTGACAGTCTCATCTTCTATGTAGGCATGCTGTCCCCGCCATTTCTCATGCAGCCAGTCAGACAGTGAAGCTCCTGGCTCCTCCTTCTAGCTCTCCCAATTGGTCGATGCTTCGTGTCCAGGAGCCAGGGGTGCATTTTAATGGCTCTAAGGCTCGGTGCTGGTGGTTGAGGACCGTTAGATATTCGTGGCCCCCCTTCTCCCTCCCCCCAGGAAAGAAAAAAAGAGAAAACAAACTGCAGTGCACCACAAAAACAAACCTGGATGGATCACAGAATCGTCAACTGCAGTGGATTTCAACTCCACTATTTTATGACTGCAATCCAATGCAATTGCAACTGATTGCAACTGCATTGAACTGCAACTGACTATTTCAACTGCCAACCACTGCTCCAGGGTTTACCCTGAGCAATCACTAAGCCCTTCACTCTGTCCCAGGCATGTTTGAAACCATTGCTAGATTTGTCACCCACAACATCAGCTGACAGATTGTTCCATGGCTCCACCACCCTTTCTGTAAAGTAAAACTCTCTTACTTCCCTCTTGAATCCCCCCATCAGTTCCCACTCATGCCCCTGCGCTCTAGATCCACTACTTATGCTAATTACATACATATGTAACTCCTAGGTGGCGCTATCCCAAGGGTTATTACCCCTGCCTGCTTGGCTAGTAGCAGGTTAAGGGGCCTGAGTTCTGAAACGGGTGCCTCCACCCGGAGATCAGGATTGGTAGTGGTCAAGCTAACCTGGGCACAGTCCTCCGGAACACTGTAACCCTCCTCTTTCCCCTCTAGTGGCCTGAACACTGTACAATAATCACTTTCACAATACCCCTGGTACACCACACAAGTACCCACACTGTTTGCACTTACCACCAGGGCTGGTTCCTTTGGCTCGACCCTGGGGACCCCCTGTAAAACAAGGTTATGCACAGCAAATAGCAACAGTACAGTACTTTGAGCACAAACTGGAACCAGAGGCAGATTACATGCAGAAAAAGTTAGATCTGATTTATTCAGGGGACTTGAACAAGGGAGGAGCAAAATCAGGTTAATTAGCTTGAAAGTTATATCAGTCAAGCAGTTATGCATGCGCTTTGAGTCCCCCCACACACTCCACCTCTGGGTACCCAGGTGGAGAAGAGATGGGCTAGCAGGCTGATGCCCGGGGTTGTAGCTGGTTGGGGCCCTGTGATGGAAAACACAACATGCACAGTACACAATATTTGTAATCTGGAGCCAGAGGGCTCAGTTCGTAAAGGAAACAAAAAAAGACAATCAGATGACACACTCAGATTAAACTGTTGTTACGGGGAGCTACTCTGGTATTTACTCACGATACCCAAGACTGGGTCCTTACACTCTACTAATGCCATGAAACTTTGGGCAAGCAGATTAGCCTGTCGACCCACCACCACAGGGTTTTTTAAACATTCAACCTTGGAAAGTACTCCCTCTACAGTGTCCTTATTGGTACCCAGTGGAATATCCAGGATAAGTATAGCATTTTGGGGGTTGATCTCCTGCCCAGTACACCACCCCACCAACTGGTGTACAGCCACTTCTGTTGGGGTAGCCATTTATTTTCAACAGCAATTTGCAAATTTGGCCACTGGAAAACACAAAATCCAAGCGGTGAGCCTCCAAGATGTAACCTCTAGGTGGCACTATCCCGAGGGCTTTTACCCCTGCCTGCTTGGCTAGTAGCAGGTTAAGGGGCCTGAGTTCTGAAACAGGTGCCTCCACCCGGAGATCAGGGTTGGTAGTGGTCAAGCTAACCTTGGAATAACCCTCTGGGACACTGTAACCACCTCTTTCCCCTCTAGTGGCCTGAACACTGTACAAAAATCACTTTCACAATACCCCTGGTATACCACATAAGTACCCACACTGTTTGCACTTACCACCAGGAGGGCTGGTTCCTCTGGCTTGACCCTGGGAACCCCCTGTAAAGCAAGGTTATGCACAGCAAATCGCAACAGTACATTACTTTGAGTACAAACTGGAACCAGAGGCGGATTACATGCAGAAAAAGTTAGATCTGATTTATTCAGGGGACTTGAACAAGGGAGGGGCAAAATAAGGTTAATTAGCTTAAAGGTTATATCAATCAAGCAGTTATGCATGGACTTTGAGTCCCCCCGCACACTCCACCTCTAGGTACCCAGGTGGAGAAGATATGGGCTAGCCAGGACCGATGCCCGGGGTTGTAGCTGGTTGAGGCCCTGTGATGGAAAACACAACATGTACAGTACACAATATTTGTAATCCAGAGGCAGAGGGCTCAGTTCATAAAGGAAACGAAACAAGACAAGTCAGATGACACACTCAGATTAAGCTGTTGTTGCAGGGAGCTACCCTGGTATTTACTCACGATACCCAAGACTGAACACAAGCTGGATAAAAATCGAGACTGCAGGTGGTTGATCTGGAATGCCAGGAGAAGCATGGCCCACATGAGTCACAGAGGCGTCATTCCTGTTCAAGCATGGAGCAGGGGCCTGATCCCCAGGCAGGTCTCTTGTCGATGGCTTCTCTGTGCAGTGGGTAGTCTGGCTGGGCCAGTCTGGCAGGGCCCAGACTGCATGGAGACAAATTCAGATGCAGTCCGTTTTGGGCTGGATACAGCTTCCAGCAAGCAGAACACAGTTCACACAGTGGGGGACTAACTCACGACCCACTAGCAGCTCATAGCACATTTACATGTACAGAAATTCTACTGTACTAGGCAAAGCTCTCCCCAGTCACAATCACAAAGTCTCTGCACACACCAGGAGCTTATGGATAGCTGGAACTCCTGACAGGCCGATCGCATTCAGCAAAATCTTCAGTCTTCCTCAGGTTGAGTCCGGCCCACTTCAGTAGTTTACTTTAGTCACACAAACTTGGATTTAGTCCAAAATAATTCTTTTCTCTCCCTCTCAGGACCAGCACACCGACATGCAGGACAAAAACTTAACCTTTTCAGAGTTCTCCTATTCGAATCCACTCAGGATTGCTGCTCAGAATCACTTCAGCTCCTTCTTGTTCAGCTTTCAGCTTAGATCTAACTGAAAACTGTAAGCAGCCCGGGACTTCCCCAAGATCCAAAAGATTTGGTTGGCTGATTTGGCTGTCAGTCAAAGCAAGCACTCCCCCTTCAGTTGCAAAAAAGGCGCAAAAAGTTCAAACTACAGTTCCTACAGATTTTGAATTCAGACAGCTCCTGTAGTCCGGCTACATTTTAAGTCCCACCAGTACTGATTGGTCCAATTTGCACTCCAGGACCAAGATAGTGGAGACAAACAAAACAGTCCTTGTTACAAAGAAAGCAGGTTAGATAAATTGCATTATCATTATCACTCTAAATGATTTTCAGTAAATAGTTACATCTTTCAACAGAGCTCCCTCTCAGATTGCTTAAGCTGCAATCAGGCAGCTCTTAAAGAGACAGTACACAGAGGCTATACAGGCTCTGGTAATCACATTTAAACTGCTAAAACGCAGGACACCAGCCTGGCAGTGAGCATTTAGGCAAGCTCAAGGAAGACTTTTTGGGAACCCCCATTTGTAGGGGAGTTACACATACAGTTAAAGTGAATGCGAACAGTTCTCCCAGGGTTCCCTTTTAAACCTTCTTAATAGGGGCAGTTCATCACAGGGCTGGTTTGCCTTAATACTACAAAATGGTGTTGCATTATGATCACTACCCTCAAAGAATTCAATGAAAAGACTTGATTGTATTTTAAAATATTTGTTCTTTAATTTTTCTTCTTTCAAATCAGAAAAACACTTGTGCTCCCATATTTTACATTCATATTTCTTATTTTTTAACGTGTCAGGACTAACTATCCCGTTATCAGAACTTTTGGGCTGAAAGACATAATATTTACAAACATACTTTTTTCAGTATAAATTAATATTTTCATATATCGTTTAAGTAACTTCATCTAAACATGCAATTAACTTCTTTTGCAGGTGGAACATACTTGCTATATTTCAGGTGAGTACCAGTGTCATAAAGAGCAGGTCAATTTTATTTTGGTTTGCATATAAACATGTTTTTCTTGTTTCTCTATTCTCTAAGACCTCTGTGCTTTAAACATGATTTATTTCTACACATACTTTTTATGTTGAAACATTATGGGGTAGAGGGTTCTTTGTATTTTTCTTGATTTAAAATATTTATTTTCTCGATGTTTAACTCAGCATGTATTTATGCATTAGCATTTGTGATTTACATACCTAGTAAATAAAGTTATTTAGCTTGAGTCTTAATTTCTTACCTTTGTAGTTTGATGTTTTCGCTGTCAAAAAAAATATAAGTGAAATTAAAATCAATTCTCTCCTCATTTAGCATTTAGCTATTTATTTACTGTGCTTCAGTTTCAGCCATAAATTCACTCACCAGCTTTAGCTGATCCAGAACTTAATGTCAACCTGGTAATGCCAATATTCAAGTCCGTAATTTTAAAATGGGAACTTTTACATATGTTTCAGCACCATTTCTCAGAACACCACTTGCATTTCTTTCGTGCTGCTTCACTATGCAGCAGAGAGGAGGCCGAGCTGCATATATCGTGCTATGTGACTAGCGTGATTACGTAACCATGGTGATGGTCTCCTGTGGCTCGGTCTGTTAAGAAACCACAAGTGCTTCAAAAGAACCTGTGTGGTCCCTCCTCTGTTGTTAAAGTTTTTACCAATGGGCAAACTTGTGCCAGTCGGCAAGGCCTGTCTTGAAGTCAAGTTTTATAGCTTTAAATTATATTAAGAACAAACAAAAAAAGTAAATGATGTTTCTGTTATTAAGGAAAGGAGTTCAGATGCAGAGATTTTTTTGGGGGGGAGGGGGTCAGACCAATAGACCAGTACTCTCTCTTTGCTTTTTATACACCATGTTGGTATAGTTAAAAGTCTCCCCCCTCTGGCAATTTGTCATTACTACTTACACAGACACCCACCTTGCCCTGTCCCATGCTCTTTTGAAAGAACACACTTTTCTACACGATACCACCTCCTCCATTTTTCCATTCCATTTCCAGTTCCATTCCATTTCGCCACCACTCATTCTGTGAAATAATGGCTCCTCCTCCTTCTCCTAAATCTGCCCCTCCAATCTTAGCCCATGACCTCTTGTGTCCCTTCCCCTCCTCCTCTTAAATAACCCATCTGTATCAGTTTTGTTGAACCCCTTCAGATACTTGAACATTTCAATCATATCCCCTCTCTCCTTCCTCTCTTCCAGGGTGTACAAACTCAGATGCCTTAGTCTGTCCTCGTATAGTTTGTCCTCCATCCCCTGTATCATTTTTGTCACCCTATGCTGCACTCCCTCTGGCAGCCTGATATCCTTCTTCAGATATGGCCGCCAGTACTGCACGCAGTACTCCAAGTGTGGCCTGACTAAAGATCTGTAGAGGGTCAGGATCACATCCTTATGTCTGGATGAACCTCCCCTTACAATACACCCCAGCATCTTGTTAGCCTTGGCTGCAGCCTTTCTGCACTGGGCAAAGTTGTTCATGCTCTCAAT
Organism: Neoceratodus forsteri; assembly: GCA_016271365.2. NCBI lineage: Eukaryota > Metazoa > Chordata > Ceratodontiformes > Ceratodontidae > Neoceratodus > Neoceratodus forsteri. The sequence continues at coordinate 519,346,697 of CM028129.1, read as the reverse complement.
GATCATCACTCCCAGATTCTTCTCTTCCTCAGTGACCCCTAGTCTCACTCCACCCAACCAGTATTCCCTCCTCTGGTTCTTCACCCCAAAGTGCATAACTTTACACTACTTCACATTGAAACCCAGTTGCCACTTCACCGACCACTTCTCCAACTTGGTTAGGTCTCCCTGTGTATCTTTCCACCACTCAACATCATCCAAAACTGCTCCTACCTTGGTATCATCAGGACTGATCCTGTTCTTAACTCCATGTGAGATATCCGATGTGAATAAATCAAACAATGCTGGACCCAGCACAGATCCTTGTGGCACCCCACTTGTCACAGGCCTAGGAGTTCAACGTTCCCCCCAACACCACCACCCATTGCTGCCTCTCCTTCAGCCAGTTCACAATCCAATTAGCCATCTTCACCCCCACCCTCACTGATCTCAGCCCCCCCCTCCAGCCGCCCATAAGGCACTGGATCAAAGGCCTTGCTGAAGTCCAAATACAGGACATCCACTGCATGGCTCCATCCAGCTCTCTTGTTACCCAGTCATAGTACTCTATTAGGTTGGTCTGGCAAGATCTCCCCGAGATGAACTATGCTAAATAGATCCTCGCAGTTTACCTTGTTAATTTCTTTCAAAAACTTGAAGGTCTCTGTCCTTTCTCCCCTCTCTCATCTGACCTCCAGCGAGTACATGTTCAGTGCCTTGGGCCAATCCTGTACGATGTGCCCTGCTGACCCTGAATGATTTTGGTCACCATGTGGCGTACTGTCTCCAACCTATCCTTATCTTTCCTTAGGTGAGGACTCCAGAACTGGGCACAGTACTCTAGGTGGGGCCTCACTAGTAATCTGTAGCGAGGTAGTAATACCTCCTGGTAAACAACTTATTGTTGTGCTCAGGTTTACGGATGGTGGGTGCCAAGAAAGATAGCCAGTCAAAATTCTTGTAAATAAATAACATCAGCACTCCAGAAGTCACTTAAGCCACTTGAAGTATAGAGTTTATTTCAAAATACAGTACCACTGTCAAGAGTTTAACAGAAGAAGAACAAACCCCTAGCGCCTCGACCATTAGGTCTTCCAAAGTGCTGATGTTATTTATTTGTAGTAATACCTCCTGCCTTCTGCTGTGGAGTACTGCAGGGTTCAGTGCTGGGTCCAGTCCTTTTTGTTGTCTTTATAAGTGACACTGCAGAGGGACTGGAAGGAAAAGTATACCTCTTTGCAGATGACACAAAGATCTGCAACAGGGTTGATACACAAGGAGGCATGGAAAGGATGAGAATGGACTTGGAAAGGTTGGAGGAATGGTCAGAAGTATGGCAGCTTGAATTCAATGCAAAGAAGTGCAAAATAATGCACCTGGGAAACAAAAATACAGGGGAAGAGTACACAATGGGGAGAGGTAGTAACAACGACAAAAATGGAAAGGAACCTGGGGGTAATCATATCAGACAATCTTAAGGTTGGCAATCAATGTGAGAAGGCAGTAGGGATAGCTGGGGGAATACTGGGATATATAGGAAGAGGCATCACCAGCAGAAAACAGGAAGTTGCTATCCCTCTGTACAGACAGTTGATGAGACCCCATCTGCAGTACTGCATCCAGTTCTGGAGACCCCATCTCCACAAGGACATAGACAGGATGGAGGCAGTCCAAAGGAGGGCAAATAAAATGGTGCAGGGTCTACAAGAGAAGCCATATGAGGAGAGACAAAAGGAGCTTAATATGTATACCCTTGAGGAAAGGAGAGAGAGGGGGGACATGACAGAAACTTTTCAGTACCTCAGTGGAATCAACAAAGTCCAAGAGGGTAGCATCTTTCAGAAAAAGAGATGTGCGAGAACAAGGGGACACAATTTGAAGATAGAGAGGGGATGGCTCAGGGGCAATGTGAGGACGTATTTTTTCACTCAGAGGGTGGTAGACACATGGAATAGCCTTCCTGAGGAGGTTGTGGGGTCTAAAACTGTGGGAGAATTCAAGAATGCAAGGGGCAGACATAAGGCAATTATTGTGGGGGGTAAGAAGAAATAGGCTGTTGGTTAACTAGGATCTGCAGCTTATCCTGTAGGTAGGGAAATGGGCAGACTAGGTGCGCCAAGCAGTCCTTATCTGCCATCAAGTTCTATGTTTCTATGTTTTCTATACACCCCAGCATCCTGTTTGCCTTACTGTAGGCCTTGTTACACTGGTTTAATTGTTTTAGAGAGTCACTGATGATGACCCCAGGTCTTTTTCCTTGGAGATTGTGCACAGCTTTACACCCCCATCCAGAAGTCATAGAAACATAGAAACATACATAGAAACATAGAATTTGATGGCAGATAAGGATCGCTTGGCCCACCCAGTCTGCCCATTTCCCTACCTAATGGATAAGCTGCAGATCCTAGTTAACCAGCAGCCTACTTCTTCCTACCCCCACCCCCTAGAATTGCCTTATGACTGTCCCATGCATGCTTGAATTCCACCACTGTTTTTGACTCCACAATCTCCTCCGGAAGGCCATTCCATGCATCCATAACTCTGTCTGTGAAAAATACTCCTTAAATTACTTCTGCAGCCTTCTCTATCTTCAAATTGTGCCCCTTGTTCTTGCACACCTTTTTTAAAGATGCTACCCTCCTGGACTTTGTTGATTCCTTGAGGTACTTGAACATTTCTATCATGCCCCCCTCTCCCTCCTTTCCTCGAGGCTATGCATATTAAGCTCCTTAAGTCTCTCTTCATATGTCTTCCGTGCAGACCCTGCAACATTTTAGTTGCCTCCTCTGACAGCTTCCATCCTGTCTATGTCTTTAGGAGATTGGGTCTCCAGAACTGCACACAGTACTCCAGATGGGGTCTCACCAGCTGTCTGTACAGAGGGATAACAACTTCCTGTTTTCTACTGGTGATGCCTCTCCCTATGCATCCCAGTATTCCCCCAGCCCTCCTTGCTGCCCTCTCACATTGCTTGCCCACCTTTAGGTCATCTGATATGACTACCCCAGGTCCCTTTCCATTTTTGTTGTTGTTAGTATCTCACCGCCCATTGTGTACTCTTCCCCTTGGTTTTTGTTTCCCCGGTGCATTACCTTGCACTTTTAAGCATTGAATCTAAGCTGCCATATATATGACCATTCCTCCAACCTTGCCAAGTCCCTTTTCATCCTTTCCACCCCACCTTGTGCATCAACTCTGTTGCAGATCTTTGTGTCATCTGCAAAGAGACATACTTTTCCTTCCAGTCCCTCTGCAATGTCACTTATAAAGACATTGAAGAGGACCGGTCCTAATACTGAACCCTGCAGTACCCCACTAGTAACCCCCCTTTCTTCAGAGTGTACTCCATTTACTATTACTCTCTGTGTCCTATTCTCCAGCCAATTCTTTACTCAGGCTGTCATCTTGGGACCCACTCCCAGGCTGGCTAACTTGTATATTAATCTTTTGTGTGGGACTGTGTCAAATGCCTTGCTAAAGTCTAGGTAGGCCATGTCCACAGTCCCTCCCTGACCTACTACTTTGGACACCCAGTCAAAGAAATCTATCAGATTCGTCTGGCATGATCTTCCTGCTGTGAATCCATGCTGTCTTGGGTCCTGTGCCCCTCTGGCCTCTAGATACTCTACAGTTCTTTCCTTCAGAAGTGATTCCATCATTTTCCCTATCACTGAGGTTAAACTAACAGGTCTGTAGTTTCCTGCTTCTGCCTTGCTCCCACTTTTGTGAAGGGGAATCACATCTGCCCTCCTCCAGTCCTTGGGTACCACCCCATCCTCCCATGATTTGTTAAAGAGGGTAGTCAGTGGTGTCACTAGTTCTACCCTTAGTTTTTTCAGAATTCTGGGATGAATCCCATCAGGCCCCATTGCTTTGTCCACCTTCAATTTTAAGAGTTCTTTCAGAACCCTTTCTTCTGTAAATGGACTGATATCAACTTCTGTTTCCAGAGTGTTTCTACTGTTTGTTTTAGGTACCGCCCCTCTTCATTTGTAAATACTGAGCAAAAATGTTTGTTTAGTATCTCTGCCTTTTCACAGTCACCATCTGCCCACTCTCTCTTCCCTTTATTAAGCCTCACTATCCTTCCCTTGGTCTTTCTGATGTACCTATAAAAGGTTTTATCCCCCTTCTTAACTGAGTTGGCTATCTTTTCCTGTGTCCTGGGGTTCTTGTTCCCTATGTACATCACCTTGCACTTTAGGGCATGGAATTTCAACTGCCAAACCACTGACCACCCCTCTAGCTTTTGCAAGTCTCTCTGCTTTTCCTTAACCTCCTTCTCACTGTCTACCCTGCCACAGAGCTTAGTGTTATCTACAAAGAGACACAGCTTGTCCTGGATTCCTTCTCCCTTGTCATTACTGAACATATTGCAAAGGACTGGACCCAAGACTGATCCTTCTGGCACCTCATTGATGACCTCCCTCTCTTCTGATTTGACTCTGATAACCACAACTGTTTACAGTCTCCCTTCCAACCAATTTCTCACCTGTGTCTTTCATGTACCAGATCCTCTAGATTCTTCTGCAACCTTGTCTGAGACAGCAAGTCAAAAGCCTTGCTGAAATCAAAGTAGAGTAAATCCACAACATGACCCTTATCCACTACCCTCATTACCTAGTCAATGAATACTATCAGATTGGTCTGACAAGACCTTCCTGCCATGAACCCATGCTGTTTACTGTCTTGGAGTCCATTGCTTTCCAGGTAGTTTACAAGGTCCTCTTGGACTAGAGTCTCCATCAGTTTACCTGTAATAGAGGTAAGACTGACAGGTCTGTAGTTAGCCCGTTGCTCCTTGTCCCCCTCCACCTTATGGAATGGGACTACTTCTGCTACCCTCCAGTCTTCTGGAACCACCCCTGTCTGAAATGAACTATAGAATAGCCCCACCAGGCATTCAGTTAGTTCCATGGCCAGTTCCTTGAGCGCCCTTGGATGCAACCCATCTGGCCCTGGGGCCTTATCAGTCTTTAGGGTTGCTAGCCTTTTCCAAACCCTTTCATTGTAAATGCTTTCTGCCTCATCTCAGAGATCCCCCTTACAGCTGCCTCAATGCCACTCTCTGGCAGAGGCCCTCTGTCTTCCTTTGTGAATACAGAGCAAAAGTTGTCATTAAGAATGACTGCTTTCTGCCCATTCCCCTCACTTACCCTGCAGCCATTTGTTAGCCTAACAACTCCTCCTCCCCTTCTTTCTCTTTTCCATAATATATCTAGAGAACTCTTTTTCCCCATCCTTGACCCCCTGCACAATAGGCAGCTCTGTGTCTGCCTTTGCTTTTCTGACCACCCTTTTTGTTTCCCTTGTTCTCAGTAGGTACTCTCTCTATTCTTCCTTCCCTTGTGTTTCCTTGTTCCCAGCGAAGGCCTTCTTTTGGCTCTCACTGCTTCCCTGACCTTTCCAGAGAACCATATTTGTCTCTTGTACCATTTTCTTTTGATTACCATTCTTGTACAAGACATTGTTGCCTTGAGAATAGATTTTGATGGCAGATAAGGACCGCTTGGCCCGCCCAGTCTGCCCATTTCCCTACCTAATGGATAAGCTGCAGATCCTAGTTAACCAGCAGCCTACTTCTTCGTACCTCCCTAGAATTGCCTTATGAGGATGAATGGCCCCCTTGATTGTCTCCCATCTTTCCTCCACATCCTTGATGCTGTCCACTCTGACTAACTTGTTCTGGACCAGCTTCCTCATCCGGTAGCTCCCTCATCCTGTTGAAGTCTGCCCTTCTGAAATCTAGGACTTCATCCTTTGATGAGGGCTTACATGTCCCAAGGACCAGTTCAAACCATATAGAGTTATGGTCATTGGACACTACTGCCCAATACCATATATATATATATATATATATATATAATTAATATATATAATGGAAAAAAATGTGGCAAAACAAATGCAGGCTTTTCTAACTAGGTATAATGTACTTAATAAGTACCAATCAGGTTTTAGGCCAATGCATGGAATCTCCACAGCCCTATTAAAGGTCACAGGAGATATTGTGAAGGGAATGGACGGGGAATGCCAGTGGGAGCAATATTTGTCGATCTTTCCAAGGCGTTTGACACCCTGGACCATGGCATCCTTCTGTCCAGACTAAGATCCTGTGGTATATCCAAGATGGCCATTAGATGGTTCAGGAATTATCTAGAAAACAGACAACAGCGAATGACCATAAAGGAATGGTCTTCTACCCTGAAAGGGACCGTCTCGGGTGTACCATAGGGATCCATACTTGGACCAATACTATACAATCTATACATGAATGAGTTAACTTTTTCTCAGCAGGGGGTGCAGTATCACCTCTATGCTGGTGATATAATTATTTATGTAAAAGGGGCATCTGTAGTATCTATTCACCCATTGTTGCAAAAAGCTCTTGATTATTTACAGAATTTCCTTATAAGCTCTAAACTTGTTTTAAATGAAAAAAAATCACAGGTTATGGTGTTCCAAAGAAGTGAAAAGGTTAATTCAGAAGAAAATAATCTACAAATTGTGATCTTTACATGGGTTATATTGGAACAAGTGGACAACTATAAATATTTAAGGGTCCTCTTGGATAAACACTTAAAAATGGGACATCCATATTGATGTAACCCTAGAAAAGGTAGGGAAATGCTTGGGGCCCCCTGTATAGAACCAGAAATTGCATGTTACTTGAGATTAGATGACTTATAGTAAATGTCATGGTATTATTAAGTTACTGAAGGGGGTGCAGCGCAGAGTGGCAAAGATGATCAAGGGGCTGGGGGACTTATCATACGAGAGGAGGTTGAAGGAGTTGAACATGTATTTACTGGAGAAGAGGAGAGACAGGGGTGACATGATTGAAACCTTTATATACATGAAAGGAATAAACAGGACGGGTACAGAGGGGCTGTTCAAAGTAAGGGAGGGGAGGGCCACCAGGGTCCATGATATGAGACTGGAGTGAGGAAGGTTCAGGAGGGAGATGAGGAGAGACTTTTTTTACAGAGAGGTTGGTGGCTGGGTGGAATGCGTTACCTGCTGAAGTGGTATGCAGTAGAACAGTGGACTGCTTCTAACGAAGATGGGACAGGACAAGGGGGAGGGTTAATGAAGGAGAAGGGTGGAAGGAAGGGGCAGCTGCAGAATAAGGGGTGCTAGCTGCACATTCGAGCAGACTTGATAGACCTCCAGGCCTTCATCTGCTGGCAAACTTTGTATGTTCATACCCATATTGGAATATGGAAACTTAGTATACATTGGTTTAGCAGAAGCACAGTTGTATAAACTGGATGTTATGTATAACAAATTAGCAAGATTTATTTTAGGTATGCCAAAAAGGACCCATAGAAAAGATATGTACAAGGAATTGAACTGGCTTTCTCTGTCTCAAAGGAGAGATTTAAGTATAATGATATTTATGTCAAGGTGAATTCTGGGGAAAGTTCCTGAGTATATTGTTGAAAGTATTTGCACTAAAACACCTATAAGTGGCATACATTAAGCTGAAGGTCTGGAATGTACATTGCCCAAACATAGAATGGAATCTGGAAGAAACCATTTTACATATATTGGGCCAGCTTTGTGGAACAAACTACCACAGCATCTGAGACCTTTGAACAGAGAAATCCTGATAAATGAAATAAAACAGTGGTATACTGAATATGTGAATAATGATGGAGAGTTAATATACTATAAGGGTCTAGGTTTGTCCTAAATTAAGATTTGAAAACATGGCACTTTATTGACACCGTGTATGTGTTATTATGTTTTATATATCAGTAATGTATGTATGTGTGTGGATATCCTGGTATGTTACCAAATTTTAATGTTCTTTTATATTGTGAAACGTTGTATTAAGTGTATACGTTAGTGTGTGATTAATGTATGAGTAACTGGAATCTGAACTTTGGACCTCACTGTAAATGAGCCTCAGCTCAGTGAAGCTATCCATATTCATTTTTGTATGAATAAAAATGTTACTTGCTTACTTACTAATATATATAATTATAGGGGTGCGGTCATGCCCCTATAGTTAGGGTTGAATAGCCTGTTTAATGTTAAACCTCATGTTTTGCACCTTAATAACTTTTGAGTTCTTTGTCGAAATAAGCCGAAATGTGGCATGTGTGGTCAGGCTGCCAGAGTCTCAAGATGTGATAAGTTTAATGACAGCATTGTGTTCCATGTTTGACATATGAAGCACCAAAAAATGAAAAAAAAAACACATTTGGTTTTCCTATACTTAAGATCGTGTATTTTTTGCTCTCACCTACATTCTAGATGGTGTAGAATTTTTTCATGAAATTTTCAGGGTTGAAGGGGCCCAAGCCAAGTGTGTGCCTTTGAAAGGTTTGGTGAAAAATATTATACAATTTTAAAGTTATAATGATTTTTGAGTTAATGTTCCAGTGTGACTGGTAAAAAAAAACTATCACGAAAGTTAAAAAAAATATGCAAGTGGTTAGTTGCATGATTTACCTGTTGTGGGGGAAAAAACAGTTGAGATGACCGCCATTTTCTTTTTACTGTTTAAACTTACAAACAGTAAAAGTACATACAAATTATGTATTTAAAAAAAAAAACATTTGAACCTAGCTAAACAGGACCCATTTAGCTAGATTATGTTGTTGTTGTTTTTTTTTTAAGTTGCCAGAAATACCTTTTCTGGGCACCCAAAATCCAGGGTGCCCAGTTTAGTGAGAGGAAGCATTCACCTGTGTTCTCTGTAGTAGTACTAGTAGTAGTAGTAGCAGTAATAGTAGTAGCAGTAGTAGCAGTAGTAGTAGCAGTAGTAGTAGTAGAAGCAGTAGCAGTAGTAGTAGTAGTAGTAGTAGTATAAGTAGCAGTAGCAGTAGTAGTAGCAGTAGTAGGAGTAGTAGCAGTGGTAGTAGACGTAGCAGTAGTAGTAGTACTAGTAGTAGTAGTAGTAGTAGCAGTAGTAGTTGCAGTAGCAGTAGTAGTAGGAGTAGTAGTAGATTGTATTTGTTTAAAGTGCCCTTCTCTAAAGGCTTAGGGCACCCTTACAACAGGAAACCATCATAAAGTCATAAAATCAGCAAATACATCTAACATCACTAACGTTATACATCTAATAAACAATCTCATCTACACCTACATTCCCTATAATCATTACCAAAACTAGTAATTTAACTCTGTTTATTCTGTTAATTTCCAAAGGCTTGCTGAAATAAGAATGTCTTCAGTCCTCTCTTAAAAGTCTCAACAGAAGGGACCTCCTTCAGGTACCCAGGTACCGAATTCCAGAGGATCGGTGCCGCTACTTCAAAAGACCGCTGTCCCGATGATTTCAGTCTTTCCCTGGGCACCTCAAGGAGGCCCTCCCCTGCTGATCGGAGAGATTGACTGGAGCAGTAGGGATGCAGCAACTCTGCCAGATGACCTGGACCCAGTCTATGTAAGACCTCATAGGTCTGTAGACCTATTTTAAGGGAGATGTACCATCATACCAGCAGCCAGTGCAGTTTGCGAAGCACCAGTGAAATATGACAAGATCTCAAAAGACCCATCAACAGCCGAGCCACCACATTCTGCAACAGCTGCAGGCATGGCGGTACACCCCCTTGATCCTGAGGTAGCGCGCACTGCAGCAATTGATCTTTGAGGTGACAAGTGCGTGCATCAGAGTAGCCAGATCTTCAGGAAGGACAAGGGATTTTATCTGGGCAACATTATGGAGATGGTAAAACCCATTTTGGACAACTGCTGACACCTGGGCATCCAGTGTCAGCTCACTGTCCAGAATGATGCCTAGGTTTTCACCTTGGTGGAGGCCTCCAGTTTGGACGACTTTAAATACAGTCCCAAATCCTCCTCAGAAGCCTCCGAAACCACTCTGTATGAGGGTGTCTGGTCAAAACTGTGACAGCAACTACGCAAAGTCAAAAACAGCATGGTCAGAACAGCGCATCATGGTTTTGGAGTTAGTATATCTAATCTAGTCTGGTTTTGGACCACGCAGTTTTGTACTCACCGTGTGGCGTGGTTATTGACAGTTCTGTTTTTGACCATGTGGTCTTGACATAGCATCCTGTATGAGAAGAGTGGGACTTTCTTGACTTCTGTAGCCACAGCTGGAATTTGTGCTGTGGGTTGCAATGAGAGCAGTGATATGCTGTCTCCCATGTGTCTAGTGGCACCTCACTTATTGTCGTCCTTTTCAGTATGTTACATTTCCCTGGTGTCCAGTGGCTTCCTTTACCCTCTGATCACTGTCCATGTAATGGATTTATCTCTCCCTAGTGTCTAGTGGCACCCCCACCCTCCTATCACTGTTCACAAAATGGATTTATCTCTCCCTGGTGTCTAGTGGCAACTTTCATGCTCCGATCACCATCCCCATAATGGATTTATCTTTGTCTGGTGACTACTGGCACCCCCCACCCTCCGATCACCATCCCCATACTGGATTTATCTTTCCCTGGTGTCTAGTGGCAACTTCACCCTCTGATCACCATCCTTGTAATGGATCTATATTTACCTGGTGTCTAGTAGCACCACTCACCCTCCAATCACTGTTCTTGTATTGGATTTATCTTTCTCTGGTATCTACTGGCTTTCCCACCCTCCAGTCACCATCTCCATAATGGATTTATCTTTCCGTGGTGTCTAGTGGTACCTCCCACCCTCTGATCACTGTTCTCATAATGGATTTCTCTCTCCCCCTGGTGTCCAGTGGCACCCCAACCCTCTAATTACCATCCCCAGAATGGATTTATCTTTCCCTGGTGTCTAGTGGCACCCCCACCTTCTGATCACTGTGTCCATAATGGAGTTATCTTTCCCTGGTGTCTAGTGGCATGCCGCACCCTTCAATCACCATCCCCATAATGGATTTATCTTTCCTTGGTGTCTAGTGGCATCCCCCACTTTCCTATCACTGTTCCCATAATGGATTTCTCTCTCCCTGGTATCTAGTGGCATCCCCCACCCTCTGATCACCATCGCCACAATGGATTTATCTTTCTCTGGTGTCTAGTGGCAACCCCACCTTCAGATCACTGTCTCCATAATGGAGTTATCTTTCTCTGGTATCTAGTGGCATATCCCACTCTCCGATCATCATCCCCATAATGGATTTATCTTTCCCTGGTGTCTAGTAGCTACCCCACCCTCTGATCACTGTCCCCGTAATGGAGTTATCTTTCCCTGGTGTCTAGTGGTTCTCCCCACCCTCTGATCACCGTCCCCATAATGGATTGATCTTTCCCTAGGGACTAGTGGCACCTCCACTCTCTGATCACTGTCCCCATAATGAATTTATCTTTCCCTGATGTCTAGTGGCACCCACCACCCTATGACCACCGTTTCTATAATGGATTTATCTTTCCTCGGTGTCTAGTGGCACCTTCATCCTCTGATCACCATCCCCATAATGGACTTATCTTTCCCAGGTGTCTAGTGGCACTTCCCACCCTCTGATCACTGTCCCCATAATGGATTTATCTTTTTCTGGAGTCTAGTGGCACTCCCCACCCGCCAATCACTGTCCCCGTAATGAAGTTATCTTTCCCTGGTGTGTAGTGGCTCCCCCACCCTCTGATCATCATCCCCATAATGGATTTATCTTTCCCTGGTGTCTAGTGGCACCCCCTACCCTCCTATCACTATCCTGATAATGGATTTATTTTTCCCTGGTGTCTAGTGGCTCCCCCCACCCTCTGATCACTATCCCGATAATAGATTTATTTTTCCCTGGTGTTTAGTGGCACCCCCACCCTCCAATCACCGTCCTTGTAATGGATACATCTTTCTCTGGTGTCTAGTGACACCCCCACCTTCAGATCACTGTCTTCATAATGGAGTTATCTTTCCCTGGAGTCTAGTGGCATACCCCACCCTCCAATCACTATCCCCATAATGGATTTATCTTTCCTTGGTGCCTAGCGGCACCCCCCCACCCTTTTATCACTGTTCCCATAATGGATTTCTCTCTCCCTGGTGTCTAGTGGCACCCCCCACCCTCTGATCACCATCCCCACAATGGATTTATCTTTCTCTGGTGTCTAGTGGCAACCCCACCTTCTGATCACTGTCTCCATAATGGAGCTATCTTTCCCTGGTGTCCAGTGGCATTTCCCACCCTCCGATCACTATCCCTATACTGGATTTATCTTTTTCTGGTGTCTATTAGCTCCCCCACCCTCTGATCACTGTCCTCATAATGGATTTATCTCTCCCTGGTGTCTAGTGGCACCCCCACCCTCTGATCACTGTCCCCGTAATGGAGTTATCTTTCCCTGGTGTCTAGTGGCTCTCCCCACCCTCTGATTACCATCCCAATAATGGATTTATCTTTTCCTTGTGACTAGTGGCACCTCCACCCTCTGATCACTGTCCCCATAATGGATTTATCTTTCCCTGATGTCTAGTGGCACCCACCACCCTATGACCACTGTCCTCATAATGGACTTACCTTCCCTGGTGTCTAGTGGCTCCTCTACCCTCCAATCACCATCCCCATAATGGATTTATCTTTCCCTGGTGCCTAGTGGCACCCTCTACCCTCCTATCACTGTTCTCATAATGGATTTATCTCTCCCTGGTGTCTAGTGGTACCCTCACCTTCTGATCACCATTCCCATAGAGGATTATCTTTCTCTGGTGTCTAGTGGCACTCTCCACCTTCCGACCACCATCCCTGCAATGGATTTAACTTTCCCTGTTGTCTAGTAGCACCCCCACCCTCTGATCACTGTCCCCACAATGAAGTTATCGTTCTCTGGTGTCTAGTGGCACCTCCTACCTGCTGATCATTGTCCCTATAATGGATTTATCTTTCCCTAGTGTCTAGTGGCACCCCAACCCTCCAATCACCATCCCTGTCTGAAATAAAGAAAACTATCCCTTGATGTTTTCTTTTTAAACCTGCAAAAAAGAAAGCGGTCCCTCCTTGATCTGACACCCCTACTTCCCACTCAGCATCCACTACTCCACACCCCCAATGCACCCCTACACACTGTCACTCACCTGAACAGGTTACATGGTGAAGACATGTCTTGCTGTTGGAACCACCAACTGCAATATGAAAAACTATGGTAAGTGTGGTTCAGTTTATTTCAATGGAATTTTGAACTTTGATGCATAACTTTGTCATTTTTGCATATTTTGACCCACAAATTTTCAAAATGGCCTTTTTGAAACACACCCCATGACCAATGGCAGTGGAATTAAGCAAATCAAGCTGAAAAGGCGATTTTTCTGGTCACTTGATGAAATCACCTTTCAGGCAAGATTTAAACATTTTCACTGCCCTTGTTCATGAGGTGGGCTCATAAGAAAGTTATTTTGAAAATTTGTGGTCACAATATATAAATATGGCAAAGTGATGCACCTACAGTGACATTTTACTATGCTTGCTCATAGCATTAGTAATTGTAAATGTTTTTGCCCCAAATTTGGAACATAGTCATTTTGTTTATACCACCTCATGAATGTGACAGCTGTCGTTTTTCAAATCCTGGCCAAAAAGTGTTTTCGCACCTGTGGCGCAGAATGACATTTTGATGTCACGGAATGACGTTTCAGTAGGGATCCAAAATTTTCACTACTGGGTTCGTGAGGTGAGTAATAAGAAGGTTATGCTGACAGTTTGGTGTACAAATGTGGTAAAATGCCAGGTTATGCACGAACATTGTAATATTTCAACGTTCACTAATAACTTCATTAATTTTTACTATTTTTACTTCAAACTTTCAACATAGCCATTTCTCAAACCTCCTCATAAATGTGACATGTCATTTTTTAAATCCTGGATGAGATGTGTTTTCATACTTCAGGTACAAAATGACATTTTGGACAGTGTATTATAAATGGTACATGTCGTGCTTATAAGGAGAATTATTAAACAAGTATCTTGCAAATTTGTGGTCAAAATTGAAAAAAACAACAATATATAATTAACAAACTTCGTGTTTAGTGCCACTCTTGACCCCAATGGGTATGCTTTGTGATCCCATGCTAATGACCTCAGTTCAGGAGTGAGCTGAGTGATGCAGCTGGAAGGGGTGAGGGTGGGGCAATGGTGCTGTTATGCAATCTCCCCCCAGCCAGGGAATAAAATATGCAGGGTTGTCCTCATGGGCCTGGGTACCATATAGTGAAGGGAACTGTCATCTTGGCTTAGGGCCCTGGACCGCTGTACCCCTGGGTGGCAGAGGGCCATGTGCATTTGTTGACAGATGCACTCTTTGCCCTGTTTATCTGTATCTGTGGCCACATGGAAGTGCAAGGACCACAGGGCCCTGCACTTCCACAGCCCACCGGACAGCCCCATTAATTCTTCACATATGTTGCTTCACCAAAGTGCAGTAGGCAGACGGAGTCTTCCCTTGGTGTTGGGCATCAGGTCCCAAAGGGACCTGGGTGAATGAGGTTATGATTCCACTATCTCAAAAAGAAAGGAAATTCCTTACAAAAAATGTTGTTAATGCACCAGTTAGAGCAACTTAGTGCCACAAAAGTAGAAATGTGGTGTTAGGATTTCCAACCCTAATGCCCTACCCCACCCACCCCAATCAGCAAAAGGAAAAAACATTAGGGTTTGGGTTTCTGGAGTCTCGGCAAACCAGTAGTGGGGTCTTCCTTGAGGGTTGTCAACCCTAATGCCCTCTCCATTCCATTAGCAAACAATGTCACACTTGATCTCTTTTCTTCTTGCAGGGCTCTGTTGAAAGGTACAACAAATTATGTTGGCAACCTGTGGAGAGACATACGTCTCTGCCTTTGAAGAGTGTATCATTATGAGGCAGTGGCTTGGAGCTATACCTTGTGCTTCGAAATTGGAGGCTACAGGATCAATCAATCAATCAATCAAAATCTTTATTTTACCAGGTGAACATCATTGAGCAATGCTCATTTTCAAAATGGACCTGGACAGAACATATAGTCACACTTACACTGAACAAAAGACAAGCGGTAAAATAGCATAGAATTACAGAGACTAAGTGATACCCTCAGCAGGACTAGACAAGTTACTGTATTTACAGTGTATACACATTTCATTGGTCAATAGGAGATTAAATGGTACAATCAGGAGGACTAGCAATAATATGTACATTACATAGATTTCCAGAGGTCTATGTTCTGGTTAAGATAACTGTGCTCAAGTAAAGATATACAAGCCAAAAGCTACCAGAGGAGGGAGGATGGCGGATAGTACACCAGATGTTGTGATGATGAGCGGTGGAAGAAAATAGGGCGGAAAGGGGTATGGAGAGGAAGTGCCAGTAATTGAGGAGATATAGAAGCCTATAAAGTGCTGGGCACTAGGGCAATTTTAGAGCATGAGCTAGGGAAGGGTACTGTGGGGAGAGGAAATTGAGAAACCTAGAGTGCTGGTTCAGAGAAGCATATTTTCAGAGCATATACCTAGTAGGTAACCGGGGTTGAGGGGTCAGATAGTACTATAGTTATGGAGTAAGCTTCAGTTCTAAGTCCATACTGTAAGCCAAGTTGAATGAAGATCAAAGCTGCAGAGATAGAGAATACTGGTAAGTGCTAGAGGTGTGGAAGGGGAAAATAGAGCGGCGAATAACCAGCATTTTGACCCCAGTTCTCCATATCAGGAACAAGGCTGGTTTAATGATAGCAGTTGCAGGATCCATTGAAGAAGAAGGCATAACTTGTTTTGAAAGCTGCTACTGACAAAGGGTGGACCAGTTTCAAGGATTTTTGTATCTGATTCCATAGCAGGGGAGCACATAACTTATTGAGGCCATACCGAATCGAGATCTCACCTTGGGTACAAGCAGCAAAATATAGGAGGAGCTTCTTAATGAGCACTTGCCAACTGTACAAGAAGGCAGGCAATCTGATATACATTGAGGCAGCCTACTGGAAATAGCTCTGAACGTCCAAATGGCTGCCTTTCTCTGCCATCTATACTTAAGAAATGACCATCTCACTGCTGTGTATAATGAACAATGATGGGTCGAGTAAGGGAGACCTGTGATAAATCTTAGAGCTCTGGTAAAGGGTATCAAGCTCAGAGAGTGCAGCGGTTAGGCCCTGACAGTACAAGAAGTCTGCGTAGTCAAGAAGGGAAATAAAGGTGGACTGAACCAGACTCATCTTGGCCTCTCTTGTCAGGAACTGGTTTATCCTGTAAAAAAGACCTAGTCTCTGCCTGAGCTTTTTTAGCAACTCTTCTATGTGGTCATTAAAGGATAACCTATGATCAATCCAGACACCCAGGTATTTGAACTTAGACACATATTCCAAGGGTTCTCCCAGTAGTGTAGTGATCTGAGGGGATGTTATAGATGTGGCATCATATGCATGAGGTGAAAAATAGTATTGTTTTGGTCTTTTTTGCATTTAGTAATAGTTTCTGATTCAACAGCTATAGTTGCAGCAGGTTAAAATCACACTGCAGAACATTGCAAGTGGTGGTAGGAGAGGGTCCTTCGGAGTAGAGCACCGTGTCATCAGCGAAGAGGCGAATGTTGGCAGTTTTGATGTTGTTGTTGATTCTATTAATATACTGTATATTGTGGATAGTACAGGACCCAAAATGGAACCCTGGGGGACTCCTCTCAATAGAGGTTTTAAAGGAGAAAATTCCCCTTCTACCTTGACCTGCTGGTACCGGCCTGTAAGGTAATTAGCGAACCACTTTTGGGAGTGATGGTCCAGGCCAATGTTCCTGAGTGATGTAAGAAGTAGATTGTGGTCTACAGTATCATAGGCCTTGCTTAGGTCCAAAAATACTGCGCATACAAAGTTTTTAGCATCCAGTCCATGTAGCCAGTCATTGGTCAATTTAGCGAGAGCAGTAACAGTGCTGTGTTATGCCCTAAAACCAGATTGCAAGGAGTTAATCAGATTTTCAGATCTAGTTATTTCTTGAGCTAGTTACTCACAACCTTTTCCAGGAGTTTGGACACCTAGGACCTGATAACCAATTTTCAGGTAGTAGGGGTCTAAAAAGTCAGCTCCAGTGCTTTTCTTGACATCCAGATGTAACAAGCAGTCTTTAGCCTCCTTCAGTGATACTGGTTGCAGGGAGAATGAGGAGTTAGATATCGGAATTCCTTGGTCCTGAACACCAAGTTGGGATCATAGATTATTGGCAGAAGAGGTGTCAAAGGCTAGTCCTGCAGTGGCAAAATTATTGTTGAGGTGTACCAGGATGGAGGGCTTATCAGAGACGGAGGTGCCAGCAACTAGGATTTTAGCGGGTAGTGTGTTTCCAGGAGTGTAACCATCTAATTGTTTTAGGGTTTTCCAGAATTTATTGGGGTTCTTCAAGGATGCATTGAGTTCTCTATGATAAAAAGTGGCTTTTGACTCTCTGACCAGCTTGGTGCAGAGATTCCTCTCCCTCCTAAACAAAGTCCAGTCAGTTGGGAGCTTAGATTTTCGTGCCATTTTCCAAAGTGCATCTCTTTTTTGTAAGACAGTCTTTAGCTCTCAATTAAACCAGCAGCAGGATTTCACCTTATTACGGACTTTACTCAGTGGAGCAAGGTTATCTAGAGTTCCTGTAATGATTTCATGAAAGGTCGTAAGCCATGTCCACCGATTTTGCAAGGTAAAAGTCCTGCCAGCGAAATGAATCTCTTAGTAAGGTAATAAATGTATAGGGGCTGAAGTTGCAGTTGCGACTGGGGAAGGGGTGAGCACTAGGGTTGACAACCCCCAAGGAAGGCTCCACCACTGATTCGCCATGACTCCACAGACCCCAAACCCTATTTTTTTTCCTTTTGCTGCTTGGCGGGTGGGGGTGGGGCATTAGGGTTGGAAACTCTAAGTCCACATTTCCCCTACTTTTGTAGTGTTAAGTTAGCCTAACTGTTACATTAACAAAGTTTTTTGCAAATAATTATATATATATATATATATATATATATATATACACACATACACACACACACACATACACACATATATATATATATATATATATTTTTTTTTTTTCAAAACTTTAGAGATGGGTTCCAAATTTGATTTTCAAAGAAACCAAAGATTCCATATTCCAGGATCTTGGCTGGTATTTTGTTGGAGAGCCCTGGATGTGGCTGGGCCAGTAGCTGCCATATCATTTATAAATGCTTCTTCGCTTAACACAGGAAAACATTTGCTTTAGTAATTCCATGGTTTATTGTGAAGGCAAGATAGGGTAGCTGCAGAGTTTGATGGTTCCTTGGATGGTTTATCAAAGAACATTTCTGATGTACTTGGATTGGTATTTTGATCCTCTTAAAGTAGCAGCTTCCATGGAGTCAATATACAGTAAATCTTATATTTCTGTTTTAGAAAAACTTTAACTTTGCAAAGGTGAGAAGTGTATATTTCAGCTCTCTCACTCTCAAAGTATCCGTAACAGGGTTGAATGCCTTCCTGTCATTCATTGACTCTGCACTGATGTCCAGGAATACCTGGAAATAATGTCTTTAGCTTGCAAGCCTTTTTCAATGTAAACTTTACAGAACAATAGCTCCTTGTCTTAAAATGTGTGTGGCTTTATGTATTCAAAGCATGGGTAGTTGGCATTAGGCATGTGTAAAGAGCAAGCACTTCCATGAACCCTGTCCCCAAAACTTTTTTCTTTCGGGTATTTCATACCAGCAGCGATTATGAGCCTTCCTTCAAAATATAGTCTGGGGTCACCCGTGCCTTCTACACACTCAGCAATATGACCCAGCTTCAGGTGGCCCCTTCATGCCAGATCCTGTTGATCTTGTATTTTTTTAGAAACTGTTCTAAGCAGGGTTGTGTGAATTGCAATGGTTTTAGTTATGGGACCAACAGTGTCTTCCAGATCACTGACTCTGTTTTCCACCTCAGTATTCCTTATTTTTACTGCTCCCAACTTTGAATTAATACTGGCTGTGATATTCTGCCACCTGCTTGTTACT
Organism: Neoceratodus forsteri; assembly: GCA_016271365.2. NCBI lineage: Eukaryota > Metazoa > Chordata > Ceratodontiformes > Ceratodontidae > Neoceratodus > Neoceratodus forsteri. Next base: position 519,327,861 of record CM028129.1, on the reverse strand, counting down.
ATACGTATAATATTTGTATTATACATAAATATGTATGCGATTGTCTACCTATGACACACCGGTCAGCAAGTAAAGAGGCTTGACCTTTGACCTCAAAGGTGTCAGTGTAACTGAAGCAGCAGGCTGTCATAATAAACTGGCCAGTGGGAACCACTAATTAAAGGTTTTCTGCCTTGTCTTACACACAGGGCTTCCTACCAGATGCCAGGTGATAAGACATTGTAAAATATGCCTTTAGAAAGCTAAAAGTTTGAATTTTATGATCCTGCGGGAAGAGACAACTTTTAGCAGACTCGTGTGAAAATGGAAAAACTGAAATCATTCTTGCAAAGCTGGAAACCAGCTGAGATAGATCAAAGGAGAGGCTTTGTTGAAAGAGGCTCGTATTTTAAAAATTACTAACTGTTGATTTCAACAGTAGAAATTAAGTTTATGGCAGGATCTAACAGTGACATGTATGCTGTAACATCACCAGGAGGTGGAGAAAACTGACTTTTGAATATTGCCTGCATCTGAGAAGTTAGTACAGAAGGACTCTCTGAAAATCTAAGACACACTTGAGCCTGTGGACTGGTAACTAGGCATTTTAGAAAGATATGTCAGCTGGAACTTTTAAGTATTTTGCAGGCATTTTGTTTGTTCTGTAGTTTCACAAGTATTTTGTTGACTGTAAGTATTCATGTTATATGTTCTGTGTTTGGCATTTTATCTATTTTAAATTTTTAGTAAACACTATTTTTCTTGAAATACTACCTATGGCTTTTCAGTTTCTCTTGCATGTGAATGCTGAACCAGTGTTTAATTCTGACAGCTGTTAAGGGCTTGAATGTGTTACTAATCTAGCTAAAGGTAAGAATATACCTAGGTCTCATATTGAGTCATCAGGGTACGTTTTGAGAACCTGGCTGGATGCCACTGGGTGAAGGATTGTACTGCATCCCCTGAAGAGGGTACACATCTGAGCCTGTTAACTGGGTATGCTAGCATAAGGTTCAGATTTGACCCCCAGGACTCGAGGCTGGTAGGTAATTTGGACCCAAAACAGACAGGAGGGTTACCCTGTTTGTCTCCTGTTCACACTATTGCACTTCGAGGTTGATGCTATGGGAGCAGAGGGCTTGGCCTGCAGAGTGTGTCACTGCAGTGGTGTAGCCAAGGATTTCAGATCTGCACACCAAGTGGACTCACTCCTACTCCACCACCCCCTTGTTAGGATGAGCTACCCCCCCCGGGGTAGCCAGACAATATACAAATGTATACCAGGACCATGTTTGTTGCCTCATTTGGCACAATAAATATAACTTTTGTATCTCATGACAAGGTTGTTGGCATGCATGGGCAAATAGAAATGCCATGCATTGTTCCCTAAGACACCCACATATCAGCCCAGAGCCTGTAACATTGTATTGTCCTTGGGATGCAAAGAGAATATTAGTGACCAGTCCTTCTAGTTTTGACTGCTATGAATAAAATTACAGAAAGGTTCAGTATTAGTTTTGTTAGTTTTCATGGAAAACGGAAGCAGTTCAGAGCATATTTACTACCCCCTTAAATAAAATTGCACACCATGGAGTGCTTGGAGTATACCTGCCTACACCCATGTGTCACTGCATCAGTTAATGAGCTTAAGGTTTTTTGAATGAAGGATAAGCCAGTAAGAACTTCTTGTTCAAAAGAACTGCATTGTTAGTTTTGCTGATTTTGTTCTTTATTCGGCAGTGTCCTCTGTTCTTTGTCTGTGTCCACTGCTGGGCCTCTTACATTATCCATATTACTCCCCAATTGCACATTAGGCCCAGAGTCTGCTGCTAGGTTTGTAGAGGAGCTATTAGCGTTCAGTTTTACAGAGCCTGTTAAGGGGTTTGGGGCTAGGGAAGCAGCTAATGGGAGCATGGGACAGGCAGGGGTAGAACTTTCTAAGGCAGTTGCTGCTGCCATGGCATTACCAGAGTCTTGTGCAGAATTGGCAGAGTTGGCATCCGCTTTGTTTCCTTTGCACTTGACATCTCCAGAGGCCTCCTTTGATGCACTATCACAGAAACTTGAAATGTTGGGTCTGGAAGTGCTGAAGCAAGCAATGAAGCAGGTAGTGTAGGAACCTCAAGAGACACAGTTTGGTGTGGGTGTATCTGTAACAGAGGCTGCAAGCCTCTCCTGCTCCTTCTTAATAGATGCTCCAAGAAAATGCCTACCTCTGAGAGTTCTATGGCTCTGCCAACTCTTCTAGACATACACTACTCACAGCTCTCAGTGCTTGCAGATCATGGTAAGACTTTAACAATAACTGAAACTAAAGCCATGCCTTCACATTCTGTCTGACCGATGAACATACATACATACGGGAGCAAACTGACCTCCTAAACCCCATCCTCCTAGGTGGCTATCTGGGATCTATCCTTGCTAACTCTGTTTGGAAGCTGTCACAAACTGGGTTAAAAACTTCTGCAGTAAAAATTTGACACCCACAAGTGAAAAAGTTGTGACCTTGAAGTTGAAAATGATTTTTTTCTGAAAGAAAAAGTATTTTATTAGTATTTCTTATTACCTTCCAAAAAAGTGCCTCTCTTAGAATATCAGCTTCTAAAATGTGGACCCATAGATGTTTTTATCTCCAGTCCCAAATAATTACCTCAACCCTGGATGCAGGTGGGGATTGTGGTGTGATAATGCAGAGCACGGCCTTGCTGGTAGCGCATCTGCTTCTGAGCCAGATATTCATGGGATCTAGTCCTACAACAGGACTTGGACTCATACTTCAAATGATGGCACTGCAGTATGGTGATGTGGGGAGAGGGGGGCAGTAATGAGTGTGTCATCCTTCACATGAGATATTAAACCAAGACCTTTCTGAACACTTCTGACCTAGTAGTTCCCAGGTGGAAGTCAAATAGAACTCATAGCATTGTTTACAAGAGCAAAGATATTCCTGTGTCTTGGCAAACATTCCCCATTCCAATAAAACCAGTTTAGACAGTTGTCCATGGTTGTGTGTGGGTGTGTGTGTGTGGATGAGTGGAATGGCTGACACTATATGTTTACAGACATTGCACCACCAGCCTCTTGATTTGATAAGCGATTTGGAAAACTGTGTATGAAAAGCATGGGAAATGCAAATTCTTCTTCTCCAGTTTGGTAATAAGTAATACAATTGGATATGCAGGGATGCTGGGTATGGAGTACTGGATAGACCACCTTCTAAGTATTCAGGGTCCGCTTTAGAAACTGTAGGAATATAGGCCTGTATTCTATTGGGTATATTGCTCCTAACTCTGGTTGAAAGAGTAGAGGGTCCTGCTCTGATGTAGTGATGATTCAAGTCCAGTCCCACCAGGAGCAAGTAGCTGAACACTGATGTATGGGATACCAAGGGAACACAACAGTGCATGTGGGGAAGGTGGGCAGAAAGAAAATCTGTAAACCCCGTCTTCCCATAGTGATTTTGTTGCTTGTACTCTGTGCCTCTGTCTCTGCTGGGTGCTAGACGGGACATGCTAGGCCGGGAGTCCTTCTGTGGCCAGAGGTAACGATGTTATGTTCGCTGAAGCATCACCCTACAACAATGCCCACAGTAAATACATATCCCTGGTCCCCAGCATGGGGTGAGTATGTTTCATACTTCTACTCTGACAGGAATAAATCACTCTCAGTGGAATAAGCCGTAGTCATGCTTCTCTGACAAGTCAGCAATTACATTTGGGAAAACGGCTCCCAGCCATTTTTCACATTGGCACTGTAGCAACAGATTTGATCTTGAACCTGGAAAAAGAGTCTGGACCCTTGGGGTCCCTTGTAAAAGGCTGTGCCCTGCACACACATGTAGAGCCATACAACCCCAATCCTTTTTACACTTGGATCCACACACACCAGTGGGTGAGGTTATACTTTGTGGTTAGGGCCAGATCATCTTTGTATAATTCATTAGTACTCCCACTATACTACAACTTTACTACTTTGACAGGTTACACTTAGTTTGGCATCTTGGTGAAGTCATCGAGTGATACAGGAGTCATCCACTGCTGGAGGGACAATTCAGTTGTACCTGTATGGCCTGGTGGCTCACTCAGCTTAGAATGATACTTGAAGGGTATGAAATCTGCGAAAAAAGGTACATGCCAACTCAAGCATGTAAGCAGTAAAAATACATGTCCAAGAAATTATTTATATGCAGCCCTATGTTTTCCATAATTTGAATTTCATTTTCAGTGGACCAAGCATTGGCATTTTATCATCATTAGCAGCAGCAATGTGCAGTTTTCTAGAACTGTAAGCTTTGTAGTGAGCCTTTTTTGTCATTTTTCCACCACAACGATATGAAACCTTCAGGACTGTAGTCACTCAGCTGAGGTCCATTAAGAAATATAAACATTAAGTTTTACTAACGGTTTTGCTGTCTTGTCAATAATAAACACACATATAAAAAATCGTCATCTTTATTTATGAGCGCTGTTCCAAAAGATCACAGTGCTGTATGATAAACAATAAAATCGCTCATACAATAAAACTAAAAGTAAAATCAAACAGTTATAAAATAATAAATCTACTCACTAAGGTTCTTTGTCTTTTAGCTTGTTTTTGGTTTTTATTGGACTCACCATAACATAATCCAGATAGACCATCTTATGGTAGATGGTTCATTCTACTGAGGTGTCATTCAGACGAGGCATACTGATGATTCCTGGTAGGACGAAACATGTGTTTGTGTCTTCTGTTGGTACCCTTGGCAGACTGTGTGAGAGGCCTTTCAGCACCATGCATTTCTGCTTAAAGTTGAACCTGCATAATATTCTGTGGTGATTTGCATATATAGCCCATGATGCTTTGCATTTTGGGGGTATGTGTGATTTTGTATTTCTTTGAAACTTGGCCTCCCAGCCAATGCCCTTTGGGGTAACCCTTGCCTCAGTGCTTGCGCACAAAGGTTTTTTGTCTTTTAGCTTGTTTTTTGTTTTTATTGGGCTCACCACAACATAACCCAGATAGACCAACTTGGGGTAGCTGGTTCATTCCAGTATGGTATTATACAGATGAAGCATGTCTGTGTTTTCTGTTAGTACCCTTTACGGACTGTGTGAGAGGCCTTTCGGCACCATGCATTTTTGCTTAAAGTTGAACCAGTATAATGTTCTGTGGTAATTTGCATATACAGCACATGATGCTTTGCATTATGGGGGTATGTGTGATTTTGGATTTCTAAGATAACAAAAGCTAACTAACACTAAAATCAGGAAAAGCTAGCTGAAACAAACAGGTTTTCAAGGAAGTTTTGAAACTATCGATGGTCAAGCACGCTCTGATTCGATGAGGTAGAGAATTCCATCGGGTAGGGGCTGCAAAAGCAAAAAAGTGGGCCCCATAGATCTTCAATTGAACCCTGGGAACCTCTAGCAATCCCTCATCTGAGGAACAGAGACAGCAGAGGGGGCAGAGAAGATTTTGAAAGTAGTGCGGACCCTGTCCATGTAGGGCTTTACAGCTCAGTAACCCGACCTTGTAGGTGATCTGCCACTGCACAGGCAGCCAGTGCAGGTCACGGAGCACAGGAGTGACATGGCAAGATCTCAATAAGCTAGTCAACAACCTGGCTGCTGCATTCCGCACTAGCTGTAATTGGTGAATATCAGCCTCCAGTAGCCCTAGGTATAGGGCATTGCTGTAATCAAGGTGTGAGGTTACAAAGGCTTGGATCAGTGCTGTAAGATCACCAAATGGGACCAAGCGCTTGATCCGGGCAATGTTCCTCAGATGGAAAAAAGAGGTCTTGACGACAGCAGACACTTGAGATTTTAATGTCAGGCCACTGTCGAGCACAATGCCCAGATTTTGTGCCCAGTCAGAGGTGAACAGCTGGGTATCCCAAAGCCAAAACCCAGATGGTTGGTCTGCTGACAGCCCCAAATCATGGTGACCTGGATCCACCACCAACACCTTGGTCTTGTTCAAGTTCAACCTCAGCCAGTTGGCACTCATCCAACCCTGGATCTCGGAGAGGCAGCTATTAAATACCGAGACCATTCCACACTGCTCAGGCATAAAGGACATGTAGAGCTGAGTGTCACCTGCATAGCAGTGAAGGCTCAGCCCATACTGCCTTATAATGTCTCCCAACAGCAGGACGTACACTGCAAACAACATGGTGGACAACACAGAGCCCTTTGGAACCCCACATGACAGTGGGAGGGGGGCCAAGAAATAAATTCCTGACACCACCCTCTGAGTTCTGCCAGTGAGGAAAGATCAAAACTGTCTGAGGACTGCACCATACAGTCAACAGGGAATCCACAGTCGCTCCAACAACACCCCATGGTCTACAGTGTCAAATGCTGCAGAGAGATCAAGAAGGACCAAGATGGAATGGCTCCCCAGATCTCTCGCTATCAGGAGATCATTTAGTACCCGAAAAAGGGCAGTCTTGATACTGTGCCTCTTCCTAAACCCAGATTGGAGAGGACTGTAGACAACATGGGATGTTAAATGTTTGTCCAACTGCACCACAACCACCTTCTCAATAACCTTGCCCACAAAGGGCAGGTTAGAGACTGGTCTGTAGTTTGCTAAACAGTCAGGGTTGAGGGAAGATTTCTTCAGGAAGGGTACCACTACTGCCTCCTTCAGGGAGTCTGGAAACACCTGTCTCCAATGAGCACCAGATTATCTCAGCAAGGATCGGGCCGATAACTTCAATACACTCCACTAGGAGGTGCATTGGGCCCAGATCCAAACTACAGTAGGTTGGGCACATATCCTGGACAAACTGCACAATGTCTTCAATCGCCAACCGGCCGAAGTCAGACCAGATAAACCAGGTGCTTGCTACCTCATGCTAATCACTGCAACACCCATTTGAGGGCACCGAACAGATGTCCGACTTGATGGCAGCAATCTTGTCAGCGAAGAACCGAGCAAACCCATCACACTTAACCTGTGAAAATGCTCCCCATGGCTGAAGAAAGGCTGGATTGCACAACCTGTCGACAGTCTGGAAGAGCTGAGCAAGTAGATTCCTCACCACGGCGATCTCCTTGGACAAGAATTCTGCCTTCTCATAGGAGATTGCCTATTGATAGTCTTTATAATGGACTATCAATCTAAGTTTGTTGACCATCAGGCCAGATTTTCACCAGCGTCACTCCAACCTTCGACTTCATCACCTCAGCTCCTTCAAGGTCCCATCAAACCAAGGATACTTTGGGCGAAGAGTGAGGGGGCGAACATGGACAGGAGCTGGAGAGTCGAGGGCGCCTGTCACTGCCTTATTATAAACAAGTACCAGTTCCCCCAGCAATCTGCATACACTTGACACACCTGATAGATCCAGCACTGCCAGAAGACCATCAGAGGTCAAACCCTTTAAAGGGCAATACCGGACAATCTCTGTAAAGGTCTTTTGGGGGGGTGCCTCGAATCTGAACCTTATAGTGTGATGGTCCGACCAGCCAACCGGTTTCATCACCAGGTCGGTGATCTTCAACACCACAGTGACTGTGATTACAATGTTCAATGCCCCAAGCCCTGAGAAGGGTTTTTTAAATGATTTATTTATTTTTCCCTAATTTGTTTATTCCCCCTATGTGCTCCAATACCCACCACTCCTTCAGGCCGCCATGGTCCCAACTTACCTCCTACTACCCTCACTTGAGTTCTCTGTCCTCACACTGCAGCCATTTCCGAGGTAATCCAGCATAACCCTTCGCCGGGTGGGTCCTTCTCTGAGGGGGATGGCACCAGTAAGGGTTGCCAGTACACTGTCTATTTGGCCCCAGGCTGCTGCTGAGCCGGACATGACTCCTTTGAGGGCTTCTGTGGCATAGGAGACTGGCAGCCATCATCCGGCGGATCCTGGGGCTGTTTTTCAGTTTTGGTGGTTTCCCAAGCGCCTCTCATGCAGTACCCCAGTCTCCACCAGGGGCTGCTGCCAAGCGATGCTTCCCACAACCTCCCAGGAGAGGAGAGGTCCTCAGATGCTCAATCCCCCATCCCCAAGCCACCCCCGTGCCCGAGTCTGTTCCCGAACCCGGCTCACCGGCGCAACTCAGGGTAAAGTGTCCAGTGCCTCAGCCCTCAGTGCCACCGGGCCGGTTCTACTTATTTTTTACGTCTGCAGTGGGCGGAACCTGCAGATGTTTTGCATCAGAAAAGGACCTACATCATGTTTTCCATCTGCACAACATTATTTCTTTTGCGGAGAGCCCAAATACTACGCTGACTGTATAAGGCGTAGTAGTTAAAGAGTCCTATTTTTCTTGCCCCTTCATGTCTCCAGAGGTGCCCTCCCCCACAGAGTATGTTTAACCCACCCCAACTCTGCCCCACATGGAGTTTCTTACTGTTGTAAACAAACCCTCTTGCGGTCTCCCACTGTGTGCTGTACGCCTCCACCTCCTCCCCACACCCATCACAGGCACAAAAAAAATGAAAGGATATGTTGAACACTGGAATTTTAACAAAGCACGCAGGCTCAGCTTGCAGACAATGAACTTTTGACTTTGCACAGCTCTGCCATTTTAATTCATTTGCACTGCTCTAATAAATCTGCCACTGGCACCACCAGCGCTTACTGTCAAATCAGATGCACACAAATTTCTCCTCTGTCGCCATCACCGACTCTCCAGTTCAATAAATCATTCCTCTCTCCCAGGTCCCCATTGAAAGGCCCATGGCCAACCCAAAACACATGCTGCTGTGGCGCTTTCAGGCCTGGGAAGGAACAAAGAGAGCCGAGGAGGAAAGTCATGTTGAGCTGCTGACCAATTGGGAGGGGAAGGTAGAGCCAGAGCAGAAGGGGCCACTCAACTGGCCAAGACAAAAGGTGAGTTGTGAGACTCGAGAGAACGTCACACCATGACCTGCGACGAGCCTGCAGGGGTGCTGCCTAGAGAGCCTGACTGACTGAGTGAACTGAAGCTGAGGTGAGATCCTGAAGTTCTTAATTTTGTTTTTCAAGTTAGTTCTGAGTCCAACTCCAAAGGCTGAACTGAGAAAAACAAAATCTTAAGTCAGTCAGTTTTGGGAATTCAGGAGGATTTGGGCTGAGCTGATGGTAAAACCTGGGGGTGGGGGCTGGTGCTCTTGCTTGGCCTGGGGCACTTATCATTTTGCATTTTACAGCCATTTGCCTGACCGGGTCAGTCAAAGCCAGGCTCAAAGCCATCATTACATTAGCCTTAAGCCCAGTACAGTCTTAACATAGAAACATAGATTTTGATGGCAGATAAGGACCACTTGGTCCACCTAGTCTGTCCATTACCCTACAAAATGGGTAAGCTGCAGCTGCAGATCCTAGTTAACCAACAGCCTACTTCCTCCTACCCCCCAGTACAATTGCCTTATGTCTGTCCCATGCATTCTTGAATTCCCCCACTGTTTTTTTGACACCTTAGCTTGCTCGGGAAGGCTGTTCCTTGCATTCACAGCCCTCTCTATGAAAAATACTTCCTCACATTACCTCTGACTCTGAGCCATCTTCCCTCTATCTTCAGATTGTGCCCCCTTGTTCTTGCACATATCTTTCTGAAAGATGCTACCCTCTTGGATTTTGTTGATTCCCTTGAAGTACTTGAAAGTTTCTATCATGTCCACCCTGTCCCTCTTTTCCTTGAGGGTATACATATTAAGCTCCATTAAGTCTCTCTTCGTATGTCTTCTGGTGCAGACCCTGCACCATTTTGTTTGCCCTCCTCTGGACAGCCTCCACCCTGTCTGTCTTTGAGGAGATGGGGCCTCCAGAACTGCATGCAGTACTCCAGATGGTGTCTCACCAACAGTCCGTACAGAGGGATAACAACTTCCAGTTTTCTGCTGGTGATGCCTCTCCCTATGCATCTCAGTATCCCCCCAGCCCTCCTTACTGCCTTCTCACGTTACTTGCCCACCTTTAGGTCATCTGTTATAACTACCCCCGGGTCCTTTTCCATTTTTGTTGTCAGTATCTCCCCATTGTACCTCTTCCCTTGGGTTTTGTTTCCCTGGTGCATTATTTTGCACTTCTTTGCACTGATTCTAAGCTGCCATACATTTGGCCATTCCTCCAACCTTGTCAAGTCACTTCTCATCCTTTCCACCCCACCTTGTGTATCAACCCTGTTGCAGATCTTTGTGTCATCTGCAAAGAGACCTCCTTTCCTTCCAGTCCCTCTGCAATGTCACTTATAAAAGACATTAAAAGGGCCAGACCCAGTATTGAACTTGTGGTTCCCCACCAGTAACCCCCCTTTCACTGTAGACTCACATTATTACCTTCAATCCTGCTGTCCGCAGACAATGTTTTTCCAGGCTAACACCCTGGGACCACTCTCAGGCTGGCTAATTTGTTTGTTAACCTTTTGTGTGGGACTATGTCAGCACCACAGCTGCAGCCCAGAGGGTATCACAGCCAGCAGCAGGTCTGAACACATCTAGTAGCATGGGTCATGCACACTAAATTTATTGCTTATCGGGTCAAATCCTGCAGACATTTTGGCTCTGACCAGAGTTTGTTTAATTTACAGTGGTTGTCCTCAGTCCTTAAGAGGACTGGGACTCACTAGCCCTGAATTGTAATGCCTACCTGGCCTGCATGCCCCAAGGCCATAGCCCCTAAGTCCTGAAAAGGGCTATTTAAATTTGTGTTTCTCTTATTCACTCTGGACTGCCCATGGTCCTTAAAAGGATATTCGGTTGTCCTCCCCCTGAGCCCTTAAATGGGCATTTTATGTTTTAATTTCTTCCTTTCTTCAAGGCTAAGCCCTCAGGGACTACAAGCCTAAAAGGAAAATCAATAGCCCCGCCCCCCATAGCCCTGAAAAGGGCTTTTTTTTATTTTTTGTTTTTATTTCCTCCTACCTAGCTTCAATCCCTCCCTGATCACAGTCACTGCCCTCAGACTAGTCCTTAGACAATTACTGCACTAGCCCTGAGCCCTGAAAAGGGCTTTTTTTATGATTTGTCTGCTTCTTCACAACCTCAGGATGGAAGGATTTATCCCTTATCCTTCAAGCCCTTAAAAGGGCTTTGTTAATGATTTGCCTGCTCCTTCACAGCCATAGGAAGGTTTTTCCTCTAAGCCTTTACAAGGGCTATTAGCTTTAAGTTTCTGCATAAGGACAGCCCTTAAAAGGACTGAAATCTATTACTGCTGCTGAGATGACGAGACCCACAACTGCTCCTGCTCCCATCCATGATGCATTCTGGCAGGCTAAACAACGCTCACCAGCAAAACTTTGTGGGGAAGGAGGGATCAGTCATTGCCAGCAACATCCAGTCTGTGTCTTGAGTCTCTAGTGAAAGACATGCTCATGATACCGATAGCTCCCACCTAACCTCATGTGGCTACGACTGAGAAAGGCTTTTTGCTCACATGAGGAGGCATCTCTGAGCTGACAAGCTGCTCCTGGGTCCTCGTTTGGCTAACTATACATAAGTATGATACTGTACCTACACATTAAGTTAGCATCAGGCATCATTCACACAGCACCGATGCCGCACGAGTGCAGAAGGCAGCACTCAGGAAGGGGTTGGGCCATGTGAGGACAGAAAAAAATGGCTGCTACACTCAGAAAGGGAGCAGGCTATGAGGATAATTTAAAGAAGAAGCATGTCCTTATACAGTTGATGCCCTAGTGGGCAGGCACGAAGGAGATATAGATGTCCTTAGATAAAAGTACCTGCCCTGGGGCACCTAAAGTATAGAAAAGTTTGCACCCTGGATACTTGGTTCATTGTTGTAGTTTTCATGGGTTCCCTGATTCTGAGGACAGCTGCTTTGTGCCTGATTGGGCTCCATTCTGGAGCTAGGAGGTCACCTCTGTGGTGGATGCCTTGCTTCACAGCTTTACTACTCACCAGATGGTGTGCTGGGCACAGCGCAGCAGTGTATACTCCTGCCTGCCCACTGACAGTGACTGACCTTCACCCCACCCCCGCTGCTTGCAGCAGCAGCTCCAGTACCCATCCCAGCTTGGTATCTCCTTTCACTTAATATAGGTGTGTACCCCCCCCCCCGGGCCACCATCTAGGGGCATATCATTTCACAGATTTTCCGGAGGCATTAGAGAGGGGGTCACCTCAAGCACTAAGCCACCAAGACAAATGCACTCCCTTACAAGGCAGGAAAAGATGTGGCCTACCTTATTGGCATCTTCAATCACTTGTGCACTCTCACTTTCACCCACTGAATCTGGATTCTCCCCGAATGCTGGCACACTGGACCACGAACACCACATTGCATATCTACTATCTCTTGAGCCCCCAGAGACCCTAGGTCCCGCCAAGGGCAGGATGGAAATTTCATCTGGTATCAAACTTATGAAAAATGAATTTAGTTGCAAGGAAAAAGGAAGCAGGTTTTCATTACATTAGCATCCTCCTTCAGTTTAAATAAGACACATCACTGCTATACTTCTCCCAACTAGCTTCTTTATTAAGCTCCTGCATAGCAAATGATTTCCAGCAATTCAGGGGTCACATACTTCATCCATATAAATAATGCAGCTCCATGAGGCTATCATACTTTTTACGGACATACTGGCTGTACATTTAGAGCAGCAGACACGATGGTTTTTAAGGCAGTATCAAGTAAGGATTCTTCTAATCTCTCTCTCTCTCTCTCTCTCTCTCTCTCGGATGCTTTACTTAAGGACCTCCCGAACACAGATCCCTACAATCTGCTAGCTTCTCTGGATCTGGTAAGTCAAACCCATTTTTTTCCCTCTCTACTGCCAAGTTACTCACTCTCACTATGGCACTGGTCGTCGCCCCAACTCCGGCGCGAGAAAACGGGCTGCTTCCCCCACCTGGACCCCTGGGTACTGACCCATGCCACAAGGGGTGCCAGGATTTTTCTTACAACCCAGGCCCCATAACCCACTACAAGCTTAGCTCTGTACTGGTGCTACTTCTCAGCACCTGCTCTCTCATCATACTCAGCCTCTCGTCTCCACGGCTCCACCTGTGCAGTGGCCCCAAAACCCAGCCCTGCTGTGGTACCCAGCCTCTGCTTCTGGCTGTCCTGCCACAGGGGAGACCCTGGGCCCTGCCACCACCCAGGTCCTTCTGAACAGCCTGCCTTCATAGAAATGGTGGCTCCAGTCTGCTCTGTTTCCAGCTGATACTTTTCCTTCTTTGAGGGGGGGGGATCACTGCCAGGCCCACATCCCCTCAGCACCTCCTGGGCTTGCATAAAGCTCCAGTCAAGGGCCACTCTCCAAGGCCAGGCTTTACAACCTGTGACCCACCTGGCTTTTATGTGCCAGCAGCCCAGAACCTGCCCTTCCAAGCAGGCCCCATATTTGGGTAAAAGGCTAACACCCCCCCCCCCGGCTCCCTCTGCACACCCAGGCCGCCCCGCCACTCCGGGTACGAGAGAAAGCCACTGCCACCAGCTTCCCTCCTGTGAGGACCTTGCCACTGCCCCCACAGCCCTGGTGGCCCAGGAGTCACACACTAAAATGGGGTCTCTAAGGGCACTTACCTTTCCTGGCCCCCTATGGCCAACTACCTTCCCTGCCCCCAATGACATAGGACCTGGCTAACTATACTATACATCCCCCACAGAGCTCCATTCCCCCAGCTCCTCATCACCATGCTGCTGTAATAGCTGTCCTGTCTACACTGGGGGTGTCTCCACACTGGCCCATCCTGACTGCCATGCTCCCTTACTTGCCCACCTAACTCTGATCCTCCAGCCACCACCTAATGTCCGGGCTGGAAAGGCCCCAAAACTTCCTGTCTGCTCTCTTATATACTCCCTGAACCTACTCTCTACTGTCACCTTCAAATGTTTGTTGGCTAGCTCGGGGGGGGGGGTAGGAAGGGGAAAGGGATGCCTAAACTGGCAGCATAAGCCCCTCCTTAAAGGGGGGTTTACACTCTTCACCCACCCAGGAAATCATTCCCTTCTGGGAATGATGGCAAGGACCCAGTGATGGTCTCCTCCCATCAGACTAGGTAAGCACACTCCCCAGCCTTCTGGGAACATACACACCATGCCTAGCCACTGGCACCACCCAACCTGCCTCTCTAGGCCAATAAACGTCTAAAAACCCTAAAACCTACCTGTGCCAGGGGATAATCTAAATGGTTAGGAACAACCTCCATTCTTTCTTTATCAAAAACACGATCTCAATCATTTTTCATAATGATTATACATCTGCAAACAACAGTTATAAGGTATTTTTCTAACAGGTTAGCTATGCCCCAAATAACTCCCACCAAGTTAAAAACAAGTTACACTGTGTACAGTCTCCAGCCATTTACTCACACATTCACTCACACATTCTCTCACCAGTCTCCCTTATCTTTCAGACCAAACATTTTTATAATGATTATTAAGTGGGTCATCAACAACAACATTATTAGTATTTTATTTTTCAATGGCTCTGGTGTTAAGAATAAGAACTATATACAGTCACCATAACTCTGCTCTGTACAGCAATTGTCCTGGTGTAGTTTGGAAGTCCAAAACTCCAAAAAGCCTAGGTTGCAGCCGGCCCGGTGGCGCTGAGGGCTGAGGTGCTGGATACCTTCCCTCGTATGCGGCGCCCATGTTCGAGGAACGAGCACGGGCCAGTGGGGGTCAGCAGGGGAAGAGAAGGCTCAAGCATCCAAGGGACTGCTCTCCTTCTCCTGGAAGGGGGGTCACCAGTTGTCAGTGTATGACTGGCTCCTAGCAGAGGCTGAGGAGCAGTGTGCCAATGCTGCAGAAGTGGGGTGGAGATGGGACGGATGCCTGGAGGAGCACATGTGCACTCCCTCCACTCGTGTCACTGCATGCCTCGTCCCCACAGGGAGAAAACTGGAGGAGGAAAACAAGTTGTTGACAGAGGGTGCCTTGCAGGACCCTCTCCTGACTAGCCATGGCGCTGACCACGTTGGATCTGGTCTGCGGTGAGGGTTGGGGAACCACACCAGTCCTGCCATGGGGGGTAAACCCTGAGGATAAGGGTCAGCGCTGGCTGGTGGATGCTGGGAACAGGGCTGGGAGCTCCCTCTAGAGGTAGGGGCTGCAGCAATAGGGAGCATGAATTAGTAACAAAAGGAAAAAAGAAGTCCTAGGTTGCAGGCCCCCACCCAGAGGAAATAATACTCTGGATCTGGCTTGGTGGTCATATTCCTGGAGGAATCCATTTCCAGAATGTAATATTTGGTCCAAGTCCCAGCCAAGCCCTGGACCAAGGTGAAATGTTTGAAAAGCTTTAGGCCAGACCAGGTTCCTGTACGACACATCGACCGTGCCTGCTGAATCAACTGCTGAGATGGGGCACCTCCTCCACTGGGACAATTCTGTAAGTGTTCCATCTGTTCCTTAAGGATACATGCCTCTCTCATCTCCTCAATGATGTCCCATATCCATTCCACCACATAGGGATAGTTCAGATGAGGATATTCTACCCGAAGCCTCCTGTGGACCCACCTTCCGGCCTGGCTCCACTCTGTCAGGTCTCTCACACTGGTCCTCCTGACTTGTCCCATCGGTAGCCATATCTCCCGTCAATACTTTAGGTTTAATGGGTCACTAAGATTCAACCCAGTCATCCGGGTCTGGAGAGTCTCAGCCTGAATTGGAAGCTGTGAGGTGTTGTCTGCTACACTTGACCCAGCACTAACCTCCTCAAACCACATCAACACTGTGGTCAGCAGGGTCAATCAAAAACTAGGGTTCTCCTACCATCTATGCCACTTACTAACCACGGAGGCTCATATAGCTATAGTTCAGGGTAACCTGCTTCTTATCATCGACTACTGCTCCCCCCATCTATTCTCGTGCATTCTCCACACTCAGAACCAGGCTTGTGTCCATCTATAGTAGCACTTGCCACTTTGCTCTCATGGTTCCAGGCTCCATTCTCAACCCATCACTGCGACCTCTATAGAGCCCTAGGCTGACTACCCCTTCAAGGTTGCCTTGACTTTGCACTTGGCTGCATAGTAGATAGTACCATCAGGGGTGGTAACGTGTCCCCTCTCTCTTCCTTACTCAAGAACAGAACCCCAGCCAGGAAACTACATTCATCCACTACCCCTCCTCTAGAGGTACCGAGGGTCACTACCAACATGGGAGGGAAAGCCTTATCAGTTGCAGCCCCTACACTGTGGAATGGGATCCTTGTTCCTCTCCGCTCATCTAACGCCCATTCTGCTTTCAGATCTCTTTTCAAAACCTGGCTTATGGCTATGATCCACTGCTCTTGTCGACCATGGTAGCCCCTCCCCTCACAAACAGCAACCTAATCACCACATTAACTTGACTTCTAGTTATTAATCACTTGTGTCGTGTCTCTCCTCCCTCTCCCTGTGACTCTCTAAGGTGTGTTGACTAATGGGGGGAGAAGGGGGACTATTGTACCCTACTATGTCTTGAACAGTAAACCACTGGTAATCTAGCTTCTCCTGTACCCTGCATACCGATATTCTTGTGTGCAAGTAAGTTGACTTCTTTGTTTTTATCAATATTTTGCCTATGATTGTACTGTTGTCTACCTTTGCCATCCGGAATGTAAATAGGTTGGCTTCTGTGTTTTTATCAATATTGCACCTTATGAGTGTACTGTTTTTTACCATTGCCATCTTTTATGGCCTGGGTCATGCCTGAAAATGGTCCCTCGGATCAGTGCATTTACCCGGTTGCCAAAGACATAAATAAATAAATTAAATACATGAGTGGTGATCACAGGGCAATGGTAGGGCGTGGGAATTCCCCAGCCACCTGACAGTCCTGGAACTGAAAAGTACTGCCAATGTATTTTTCCTCATTCAGCTCCTCCATCTCCTTCTGGTCACCAGTGCCCTCTCTTGCTGGTGTAGGACCAGATACAGAGCCACTCCCAGTAGGCTTTATTCTAAACTTGGCTCCCAAGGTAGGTTCAGACTTTGTCAGCAGGGCTTGTGGGCTACTGCCAGACAGAGACCATGTCGAAGATTCCCCAGGCCCTGGAGGATCTTAACTGGTTGTTGAGGGTTCTGCCACTGAGATAGCCAGTAGCCAGCGGTGCGGAGCTGGGCAGATGGCTGTGCTCCCTGTTGCCTTTCTCTTTAACTTGGGCTCCTGCACCTTCCTCCTCTACAGCCTCCACAATCGCATCTGGGGATTCACTTCTGGTCTCATCCACCTGGGCATGAGTGCTTTCTCCCAGGGACAGTCTCTTGAACCTTCCTGAATACCACTGGCTGGTGACCATGGCACAAAAGAGCTGATGGTGGAACTGGGAGGGAACATCCCCAAATCTGGAACTGGCAGCATGCCTGTGCAGTATGGGCATACAGGCAACCTGGCAACTCCTTCCCCCCTAAACCCACACCTCACACAACATTCATTTTCTCTTCCTTTTCCCCCAGCTTTCCAGAGCTAGGAGAGTAGTGAGGCAGGAACTGTGACCAGGGGTTCCTCCTGGGGGGTTACTTTGGGTCCTTTTTCATTCTCACCAGACACAATACACAGCCAATCCATGGTGGATACCTGCTTTAACTCATTACCACATTGAGTGCTTTTTGAAGTCCAAGTTTTCCATTGCTTAACCTTGATATAAAATGGCCACTGAGGTAAAATTAAGTTAAGTCTCTCCAACCCTCCCAGTAGAGCTTCTTAATCAATTGGTTCACTTGTCTGTTTGCTTTATTTGGCAGCCCAGTTCACTTGCTGACTGTGGATGCACACAGGAAAAATATTTTCTCTTTCCTTTTCCTCTCCCTGGCTTTGTACTCCTGTTCCTGGTCATCTTACTCCCTCAACTCGACTCTGTCCAATTCACCTAAGATGGCACTTCTTGTTGCAGCTGCTGTAGCTCCTTCTTGGCCATCCTCCAATTGGAACCCTGCCTGAGGGTCACGTTACCAGCGCGTCACTTGTGCACATCACACCATCAGGCTGAGGCCTATGCCTGCTCCAGACCTACTCCCACAGCTATTTTTTGCTGTGCATCAAGGCCCAACCACACCAGGAAGCCTGGCAACACACTGGACCACAAGGCTTGGGGTCTGATGGTGTTTCAGGGTTCAAGGAACATCTTGGATGAGCCCCCACAGTGTAACCCCTGGGCCCCTCATCTAGGGGTGTATCATCTCACAGATTTTCTGGGGGCATTAGAGAGATGGATCACCTCAAGCGCTAAGCCATAGAGACAAAAGCACTCCCATACAAGGCAGAAAAAGATATGGCCTACCTTACTGGCATCTTCAGTCACCTGTGCACTCTCACTTTCACTCATTTATTTATTTTTTGGTAGATCGGGTAAGGGCACTAGACAAATTCTGCCTATTTTCAGACATGACCTGGGGAAGGGGGATACAGATGAATGCCAACTGACCTTATAGATTTACCGATGCTTTGATGACCTATTGCTTTCCTGACAAATTCAGTTGGGGGGAGGGGTGTGCAACAATCATTTATGTATGCCAAGATCCCATTTTTGGTCCAGGGTGGGAGCTTTAATTACAGACATGTTTGGAAAGTTAGTAAGTTGCTTAGTATATCCAACCAGCAAGTCCAGCTAAGCATGCCAGGGTGTACAACTAGTGACAACTCACTAAATCTGGATTCTCCGAATGCTCGTACACTGGACCAGGAACTCCACACGGCATTTCTGCCATCTCTTGTGCCCCCAGAGACCCTCGGTCCCACCAAGGGTGGGATGAAAATTTCATCTGGAATCAAACTTATGAAAAATGAATTTAGCTGCAAGGAAAAAGGAAGAAGGTTTTCATTTCATTAGCATCCCCCTTCAGTTTAAATAAGGCACGTCAGTGCTATACTTCTCCCAACTAGCTTCTTTATTAAGCACCTGCACAGCAAATGATTTCCAACAATTCAGGGGTCACATACTTCATCCAAATAAATAATGCAGCTCCATGAGGCTATCAAACTTTTTACAGACATACTGGCTGGACATTTACAGCAGCAGACAGGATGATTTTTAAGGCAGTATCAAGCAAGAATTCTTCTAATCTGTCTCTCTTGGATGCTTTACCTAAGGTCCTCCCGAACACAGATCCTTACATTCTTCTGGCTTCTCTGGATCTGGTAAGCCAAGCCCTTTTTCTTTTCCTCTCTCTCTCTCTCTCTCTACAGCTGGGTTACCCACTCTCTCAGTGGCACTGGTTGTCGTCGCTCCAACTCCGGCGTGGGAAGACGGGCTTGCTTCCCCCACCTGGACCCCTGGGCACTGGCCCATGCCTCAAGGGGTGCCAGGATTTTTCCTTTAAGACCCAGGCCCTGTAACCCACTACAAGTTTGGCTCTATACTGGTGCTACCTCTCAGCACCTGCTCTCTCATCACGCTCAGCCTCTTGTCTCCATGGCTCCACTGGTGCAGTGGCCCCAAAACCTGGCCCTGCTCCTGCACCCAGCCTCTCCTTCTGGCTGTCCAGCCACTGGGGAGACTCTGGGCCCTGGCACCACCCAGGTTTCTCTGAACAGCCTGCTGTCACTGAAATGGTGGCCCCAGTCTGCTCCGTTTCTAGCTGTTACTTTTCCTTCTTTAGGGGGGGTCACTGCCATGCCCACATCTCCTCAGCACCTCCTTGGCTTGCATTAAACTCCAGCCAAGGGCCACCCTCCAAAGCCTGTCTTTACAACCTGTGACCCACCTGGCCTTTATGTGCCAGTGCCTTAGAACCTGCCCCTCCAACCAGGCCCCATATTTGGGTGAAAGGCCCCCCAGCTCCCTCTGCACACCCAGACAACCCTGCCACATTGGGTATGAGGGAAAGCCACTGCCACTGGCTTCCCTCCTGTGGGAACCCTGCCACTGCCCCACAGCCCTGGTGGCCCAGGAGCCACACACTAAAATGGAGTTTCTAAGGGCTGCTACCTTTCCTGGCCCCTATGGCCAACTACCTTCCCTGCCCCCAATGATGCAGGGCCTGGCTAACTATACATCCCCCACAGAGCTCCATTCCCCCAGCTCCTTATGCCACGATGCTGTGAAAGCCATCCTGTCTACACTTGGGGGTGGTCCCCCACTGGCCCACCCAGACCGCTGAGCTCCCCTACTTGCCCACCTAACTCTACTCCTTCAGCACCCCCCTCCAGCTCCTGGCCTAATGCCCAGGCTGGAAAAGCCCCCAAACCTTCTGTCTGCCCCTTTATATACTCCCTGAACCTCCTCTCTGCTGCCACCTTGAGGAATCCTGCAGCCAATATCCCCCAGAGCACTAAAACATTCCCTAGGTCAGGGGGGGAGGTTTATGAGGGGCAAAGGGAAGCCTAAAATGGGAGCATAAGCCTCTCATTTAAGGGGAGCTTACATAGGTATAGCTCCTTCCATAGGTAACAGTCATGTACCTATCGTGGAGTCTCTGAATTTTATCAGCAACTCAGCTGGCAAAATTGCTCGGGTACAGGACCACAAATGACCTCCAAAGATGATGCCCTCTCTTCTGAGAGACCCATCTTGTGCTTCAAGGTGGCTAGGAGGTTGAGGGGAAGTCCCAAAAGGTCACCACACCCTCCCAGTGTGTCCTGTCACATAGCCGCTCAAATTATGAGCAATTTACATTAAATGCCCCCAGATCCCTACCCTGAATCTGCCCTGCTGTCATGAACCTGTTCCAGGACATTCCCAGGTAACTAGGCATCAAATTTATCTGGTCTCACAAGTCTGGATCCAGTGACAGCTGTTATGTGCAAGGTCCTTGCCACCTCGGGGCAAAAGCTCCTTGGTTGCACTCTAGCGCTATCCATTCCGTTACTAAACCCCTCCAACTGGGCTGTCTTAGTCAGAGTTACTACTAGACAATAGGCTCTGGGTCTGGCAGTCTGATAACCAACCCCAACCCCCTAGTGGTAGGAGGGGGGTGTTACAGAAAGCATTACCTTTTCTTATTATTATTTTCATTCCCTCAGTTTTTAATGTGTACTCCTGTCCCCCACTGCAAATGTACTTTGGAGTTGTCACAGTTGCATTTAGATTGGGTGAACAACTCCCTTCACAGCCAGTGTCAATGCTACTTCTTTATTAATGTGCATGAGATGCATAAAAGCTTAGTGGTCCACACCCTTCCTCCATCCTGGAGAGCCCAGTTGCCCACCTCCCCAGTGTACCCTTCCCCCCCAACTGGCTCCGTTATGGATTTCGGGGGCTTGAATGAGGTCTTGAGTATCTCAGGTGACAGCCACCTCATCAAAAGTGGAGACCCTGTGTAAAACTGTGATGGGACTGACATACAAAAAACTTATAACTCTGAATCAGAACACATCTATTCAGACCCAGTTTGGGCTTGAAGAATGTCCGCTGCCCATCTGTTCCTCCAGTTCAATGAGTCAGTCTAGGCAGGCCTGTGCAGACATCTGATACCAGTAATCCACACAATGCTGGGATGGGACACAGGATGATGAAACACCAGCTAAATCATTTCATCTGTTATATTTTTGTATTGTTTGCTATGGATACAGGCATGCAGAGCTGCAAGACTCAGACAGTGTCCTGTCTGAGACAGCTTTGTGTTCTTTTCCATCTTCCCATTTGAAATCATTCCAAGATTTTGTTAAAAAACAGGCTTGCACAAAAGTTTACATTTCACCCATTTTCTGCAGGTCAACTGTGTCACACAGACTTCCTGCCAAATGTGAAAACCAGTGAACTGAACAGGGTGAGGGAAATGTGATTTTTTTGTCCTTTTGGATGCTACTGCAAAAAAATTAAAACGGTGAAGCAAACCTTTTCAGTGGTACTTTGGGTGTCCCATTAAAGATCATATGCAATGGTTTTTACATATTTTTAATAAAAGCTTGAAAAGCTGAAATTCAAGTCCCTGTGTCATGATTAGTGTTTCCTGAAAATGTTATGCTGTTCGATATTGTGGTTTTCTTTAAATCACCATTTGTCAACTTGCTCTACAGTGGCTGAAAACAGTGGAGTTATTTCTGTCCTCTCAGGCAAGCTTGGAGAGCGATGACATCATTTTGGAGTAGCTTGCTGTTTCAGATTCCCAATCAGAGCAGCACTCTGTAGAGGTAATGGTCTGCTGAGCTCTCCAGGTTTCTTAAAAACCCAGTCTCTGGTTTGTGTTTAGATAGATCAGCTTAAAATCTATCAGTCTGTTTCCTTTTAAAAAGCTAATCATTTCTCTATGCTGAATTGAAGTAGTGGAACTCTTTCTCTGTGAGAAATCAGCTTGTACACTTCACAGCTTTCAGTTCTTTCTAATCAACTCTGATTGTTTTCTAACTATATAATCCAGGGCTGTCTGATGAATATAAAATACATTTTAATTTTGTTTATTCGCAGAAACAGTTTGTCTTTGATGTAACTTTCAAAAATACATTCATGTAAGAAATGTTTTTTCTAGCTTTAAGGAGATGCTCACACACACACACACTTCCAAGGATTCTGGATGCAACTACAATGAAATAAACCTTTCACCATCCCCAGGATAAGGTAACTAGAAGTAAAAATAAAGTATGTGACTAAGACCAGAGGTCTTACAGACCTACATTTCCACAAATCACTACAACAGCAGCCTAATGTACAAAGATCTGTCCAGGACCCCCCATGCAAATGAGATCTCACACCCCACTATGTACAGAGTTAAAAAAATATATGTCACTGTCTATGATAACACTCCTGTCTGTACAGTAACAGGCTAGGTAATCTGAGTATGGTGTAATCTAATCCACCTCACTCCCAGGCAGAGATAAAAAGTAAAGAGGAATTAATATTCATTATGTGTGAAGTAAGAGTGGTAACACACTGTAGCTCCATGTATCTGTAACCCCTAGGTGGCACTATCCCAAGAGCTACTACCCCTGCTTGTTTGACTACGGATAGGTTGAGGGGCCTAGGTCCTATGGCAGGTGCCCTCACCCAGAGGTCAGGGTTTGTAGTGGTTAGACTAGCTTGGTAACAGCCCTCTGGGACACTGAGACCCCCTTTTCTTCCCTCTAGTGGCTCACACAGTACACCAGCGTTACAGCCCCAATACCCCAAGTATACACGCTGTTCACTCATATAGATAGTAGTTACCCTCGAGACTGATTCTGCAGCATGTCTCTGAGGACCCCCCTGTAAAATAAGGTTAAACTACATACACAGCAAAACACAATACTGTTTCCATAAGTACTAACACCACATACAGTATATAGTATAACAACAACAAATCTGATTCATTTAGGGGCAGTAACACGAGAGGGGGAAATCAGGTAAATTGGTGGCATTAAATCACAATACTGTGCACACATACAGGGACTGAAAAGTCACACTCTGGGTACCCAGGTGGGGGGCGGGGTTAGCCAGGTCCATTGCCTGGGGTTGGCCGGTAGGTGCAGATAGATAGGGCCCTGTAGAAGAAAATATATGCACAACACCCAATTGTAATCCGGGGCCGGAGGGATCAGTCCATGAAACAGTAAAACAACAAGAATTAGATGACACACTTGTTATTGAAAAACAAGCTGCAGGGGAATACCCTGATTTGTACTCACAAAACCCAAGCTGAGGATCAGATGGAGAATGTCCCTCTGGATTGCCAGAAGAGCAGGGTATGAGGACAAGGTCCTTGTGACTGGACCCTACTGCAGTTGATAGCAAACAGATGTAGTCCGAATTAAGCTGGGGTTTACTTCCAGCTTCAGCACACAATTCACGGTACAGGGGATTTGAAATAGCAATTCCCCACAAGCACTATGCACATTCGTATGTAAAAGGAAAGCACTATACCAGGCAGGCTGCTCCTCAATCCTGATCGCACTTACTGCAAAATACCCGGGAGCACACACAGCAGCTTCAGTTCCTGACAGACCGAGCGCGATTTTGCAATTTCTCCAGTCTTCTACAGGGTGAGCCTGGTTTCCACACTTCTAGTGCTTCTTTCTCCTCAAAACTCGGATTCAGTCCAAACTGGCACTCACACAGGCTGCAGACTGAAACTCAGGGCATCACATGCGCTTCCCACGTGAAACTATACACCGCAGAAGCACACAACTCCTTCTCTCTTCACTGCCACAACTGATCTGATCTTTCCAGTCACACAGCAGGGCATTTCCTTTAGCTCCACACTATTCTGTTGGCTGATTCAGCTGTCACTCATAATAAGACTCCCTCTGTTAGTAGAAAAAGGCGCCAAGGTGAAAACTACATTTCCCAGAGTCACTGCCCATACAGTCCCCTTGTGGCTGTCTCAAATTAAGAGTCCAAGTTTTGATTTGTCCACAGGCTCCAATTTAGGGCTGTCTTAACCCAATTGGCCCAGCACAGCAGTTTAGGTCCAAAATGGAGAGGTAACACACACAGAGTACCAGATGCAATAAAGGCAGGTTAGACAAACTACAATTTTGCTAATGCTTTAAATGATTACAGGCAAACAGTTACAGCTTTCAGATGGGCTCCCTTTGCACCTTCAGCGACCTCAAAATGGAGTGATTACTCTGCAGCTCAGGCGAGATTCGAGCATTAAATACACAGCCCCCCATACAAACTAATTAAGTCTGCAAGCAGACAGTTCTTAAAGAGACAGTACGTGGAGGCTCAGATAGCACTCACTTGCAACCACAGTTAAGCAGCTCAGATGCCGAACACCACCCAGGCTTGGAGCATTCAGGCAAGCTCCTGGAAGACTTTTGGGAACCCCCATTTACAGGGGGTTACATATCTAAATAGAGGCCTAACTCAATGTGACAGCAAGCCCCACACCTGTTATATCACGTACCTCACAAAACATACCCACACATATACATACACACACGTACCCACATCCCACACAAGCTGAAATCTTTTAATATGCCAGTCTGAAGAAGAAGAGGTCTGTGGATGTCAGTTTCTGTAATGTCCCATGAAACCCAGATCAAGATTAATCTCATCTGCTACCATATTGAGATGTAAAATAAGTGTAATCTCAAAAGCTTGTCTCTGTTGTGTGTTTTTGAGATTTCCTTTTAAGACCATTATTGACATATCTGAAATTGAGTGGTCAGGCTGGGAGAAGTGGTGTCCCACTGTTTTTTCAGTCATCTCTCCTCTAATAGTATGTCTGTGCAAGTTCATCCTAGTGCGGAGCTGTTGGCTTGTCTCTCCAACATAACCTGTTTGTGGACATCTCTTGCACTGAATGAAGTAACATGTTGTGATGTGCATGTATAACTCCCATGCACCTTGAATTGTTTGTTTTGTGATGTAACCACACAGTCTGAGGTGGAAATAAGCTCACAAGTCTTACAGATGCTTTGATTGCAGGGTCGTGTGCCATTGTGTGACATGGTATTCTGTTCTGGTGAAAGTTTGCTCCTAATAAATAGGCTGGCTAAATTTGGTGGTTGTTTAAAAGGTAGTAGTGTGAATTCCTTAAAATTACAATGAAGGGTTTTATCCTCACTAAATATTGGGTGGAGGTCTTTAATAATCTTATGCAGAAGTTCAAGGCCAAGGTTATTTTACATCTCAATATGGTAGCAGATGGGATGAATCTTGATCTGGGTTTCATGAGACATTACAGAAACTGACATCCACAGACCTTTTCTTCTTCAGACTGGCATATTATAGGACTTCAGCTTGTGTGGGTTGTGGGTGCGTGTGTGTATGAAAGTGTGTGGGTATGTGCTGTGAGATATGTGATATAACAGGTGTGGGGCTTGCTGTCACATTGAGGCAGGCCTCTATTTAGATACATGGAGCTACAGTGTGTTACTACTCTTACTTCACACACATAATGACTATTAATCCCTACTTATTTTTACGTTTGCTTGCACGCATGTGCAAGAAACATAGTGCCATCATCGGAGATTTCGGAGGTGTGTCACCTCCTCCTCCAGTTCAGTCAGTGTGTTGGCAGGCGTGGCCCCTGTAAGCCAATACATGCTGGAGCTGTCTATGACAAGCTCCAAAATGCAGTGGAATACAGTTCAAAGGGGGAGCTACGCTTGAGTGAGCAGTGATAAGATATCGCCTGCTCATGCGCAGCTCCCCCCCCACACACACACACACACACCACGCAGGCGTGCGCCCCCTGCCCCTCACACACACACACTGAATAGCCGACAGGCGCCCAATCCCTGTTGGCTGTGCCGTCCCCCGCCTCCCCCAAAGCCTTTGAAGGCCATGCTGGGTGCCCACCCCAGCGTGGCAAATAATATGTCGCCGAGGGGTGCCCAATCCCCATCAGCTCCACTGTCCTAAATCCCCAGTACTAAGTGCCACGCTGGAGTCCACCCCAGCATGGCAATCCATACTTTGGCCGACGGGTGCCCAATCCCGTCGGCTGAACGCCCCCAACCATCCTTGCCTACGCTGGGAGCCCACCCCAGGGTGGCAAGCGTCCCCTCATCGTTCTTTTTTTTTGCCCTGTAAAGAAAAATGGTCCTGGCGCATCTCCCAGCCCCCACAACCCACACCCACCACTGTGCCCCAGCCTCCCACACCCCCTCACCCCACACTTACCTCCGGACTCCGGCGCAATGATCTTCGGTGGACCGGGAACACGTCTGCACTCTTCAAAGCCGACCACGAACTGAGGAAATGCCGGTAAGTTGTATAATGGGCTAGATAGGGGTTTCAACTTTGTTGCATATCTCAGGCATTTTGGGAATTTTGCACCAAATCTTTAACATGGGGTTTTGGGACCCTTCTCATGAATGATGTCACTGTCATGGCGTTATTCAGGCCCGAAGGTGATTCGCAGTGACTGTGAATCGCCGAGCAGGCTCTTTCCATGACAGTGAATCATTCATGAGAAGGTCCCAAAACTCCATGTTGAAAATTTGGTGCCAAAATTCCAAAAAATGACTGTTTTACGAGCATGCATTGTGCAGTTCCTATACAGGCTCGTAAGTTCACGAATTTTCAATATTTTCACTCCAAATTTTCAACACTGCCATTTTACCACACCTTCTTATGAGTAGTATAGCTGCTATTTTTCACATCTCACCCAAAACGTGTTTCTGCCCATGTAGCGCACAATGGCACAGTTGGTGTGTGAGATCAATGTACGGAGCAAATTAAGAAAATCACAGTGACACTGTTCATCAGCTGAGGTGTTAAAATGGGTATGTTGAAAGTCTGGTGAAAAAATTCCAAAAAATGACTGTTTTACGAGCGTGCGTTGTACAGTTCCTATGTACTCTCGTAAGTTTGCGAATTTTCAATATTTTCACTCCAGATTTCCAACACTGCCATTTTGCCACACCTTCTTATGAGTAGTACAGCTGTCATTTTTCACATCTCACCCAAAACGTGTTTCCGCCCATGTAGCGCACAATGGCGCAGTCGGTGTGTGAGATCAATGTACGGGACAAATTAAGAAAATCACAGTGACACTGTTCATGAGCAGAGGTCTAGAAATGGCTATGTTGAAAATTTGGTGAAAAAATTCCTAAAAATGACTGTGTTACGAGCGTGCGTTGCACAGTTCCTATGCATGCTCGTAAGTTTGCAAATTTAATATTTTCACTCCAGATTTTCAACATTGCCATTTTATTACACTTCCTTATGAACAGTTCAGCTGCAGTTTTTCATATGTCACCCAAAATGTGTTTTCGCATATGTAGCGCACAATGGTGCTGTTGGTGTGCGAAAACAATGTTTAGGATACATTAAGAAAATCACAGTTACGCTGTTCATGAGCAGAGATCTTAAAATGGCTATTTTGAAAATTTGGTGACAAAAGTCCATAAAATGACTGTGTTACAAGTGAGCATTGTCCAGTTTCCACGCACCCTTGCTAGTTCATGACTTTGTAATATTTTCAGTCCAGATTTTCACCAGTGCCATTTTTCCACATTTCCTTATGAACAGTACAGCTGTCATTTTTCACAACATGGCTGAAGTGTGTTTCCACAGTTTCAGTGCAGAGATGCGTGGTCGCTGTGGGAAATCATTGTTTGGCACAGATAAAGAAAATCACAGTGACACTGTTCATGATTGGAGGCACCAAAATGCCTGAGTTGACAATCTGCTGTAAAAAAATCCCCAACCTAATTAAATTACGGGTGTGCGTTGCACAGTTTCTATGTACGCTCGTGACTTCACCATTTTTTTAAATATTTTTACTACAGATTTGCAACATTGCCATTTTTTACACCTCCCCATGAATAGTACAGCTGTCATTTTTTACATCCTGTTCGGAATGTTTTTACACCTGTGGTGCTAAATGCCGTAGTCACTGTGCATAAGCAGCTTTCAGTAACAAACTGATATTCCCCTTGTTCATGAGGTGGGGTCACAAAAAAAACATGTTGAAAATTTGGAGTGAAAATACCAACGAATGCCTGAGGTATTAGGGTTTCCAACCATAACACCCAACCCTGTAGAGAATGAAAGGCATCAGGGGTGTGACTTGGGATTCTTGCCTGTGATGCTCATACCATTCCACACCCTGCAGTCAGTGAGAGGCATCAAGGTATGCCATGGACTCTTTGGCTCCAAACTTCACCCCATTCTCCTATATTGCACCCATCTCACCATATTTCCTAATGAAATGGGGTGCGCATAAGGGCCAAAGACCCCAAGGAACACCATGACACTTGTCAGTGTCTGCAGGGTGGGGTGTGGTGAAATGGCGTGGCCGTTATGCCTGACAACCCAAATGCACACCCTAATGCCTGTCACTCTCTGCAGTGTGATGGTGGGGTTGGCTTCAGTTCAATACTTCACTGCCATTCCTGTTACACAGCTCTGTAACTTCTACACTACCACTGCCAATGCCAGCAAGCAAACATTCGGCATTGACAAATGCTTGTTAATCTCTGCCTGGGAGTGAAGTGGATTCTGTTACACCATACTCGGATTACCTAGCCTATTACTGTACAGACAGGAGTGTTATCATAGACTGTGACATATATT
Source organism: Neoceratodus forsteri (assembly GCA_016271365.2). Taxonomy (NCBI): domain Eukaryota; kingdom Metazoa; phylum Chordata; order Ceratodontiformes; family Ceratodontidae; genus Neoceratodus; species Neoceratodus forsteri. The sequence goes on along the minus strand of CM028129.1, from coordinate 519,299,125 downwards.
TTTTTAACTCTGTACATAGTGGGGTGTGAGATCTCATTTGCATGGCGGTCCTGGACAGATCTTTGTACATTAGGCTACTGTTGTAGTGATTTGTGGAAATGTAGGTATGTTAGATCTCTGGTCTTACTCACATACTTTACATTTACTTCTAGTTACCTTATCCTGGGGAGGGTAGCAGGTTTATTTCATTATAGTTGCATCCAGAATCCTTGGAAATTTGTGTGTGTGTGTGTGTGTGTGTGTGTGTGTGTGTGACAGTGAGCATCTTCTTAAAGCTAGTTATTCCCCTTCCCCCCAGACACAATATTGGGATGAGGGTGGGGTAGGGTTTATTGTTTGTGTGAAGAGGAGTAGGAGAGAAATTACATTTTTATCTCTTTTTCAGATTCCTTAGACACTTCTGGTACATCAAGTTGTTACATGCTCAGTGTAGATTGACATCAGTACATATCAGGCTACATGGACTTAATTCCTTGGAGGTCCACGACTAGAGTTTTTTTGTTTGTCACTAATACTGTCAATTGATATTTAAATTATCATTTATAAAGTCTTGTCACTACACTAGAGGTTTTTTGAAATTTGTGGGGCATGATAGCTAGCTGGAGAGTACAGCAGGTTGACAGGTCCAGCTAAGTTTTACACATCATACAGTGTGCACTGATGTTTTTAAGACAACTCTACTGGTAATTCCTTGTCTATAATGCATGCACTGAAACTTCTTGAGAGTCCTAAGACAATCTTAATGTCTTTAATCTGGGCGGAGGCTGCTTTTCAGTAATCACATCCTTATACACACATTGTGACACTCATAGCTTGATTTAGGAGTCATCTGCTTCAGCAGTGTTATCTCATGTCAATGACATTTATATGCAGTAGGATTCTTTGTATGTGTGTTCCACCAAGCACCTTTAACCCTGGGACACTCCTGGCTGAAGGTATTATGGTGCTGTTAAACTTCTCTGATATCATTTTCTGTATTTTTCAAATGAGTTTTTTAAACCAATGGAGATTTTTTCGTTTTTTTGCTGCATGATCTAGCTGTTAAAAGTATTGTTTTTTTTCTAAACAACTGCCATTAGGCTTCTGACAAAGGACTGGTTTATTCAAAAGCTAAAGCACTTTGTTCTTGTTGTTACATCTATGTTGGACCAATAAAAGGTATCAAATCATTTGCTTCTGGATCTGTTCTTGCAAGGACCAATACGGCAACTACTAAAGCTGGATCTGACTATGGCATTTGACCTAGTCGACCACCCTCTCCTACACTCTACCCTCTACCACCTTGTCTGCTCCTTGGAGATTTCCTCATGGTTTCAGGGCTAACTTGAGGGCAGGTCCCAGTCAGTTACCATTGGGTCTGCATCCTCCCCTGCCCTGCCTGTCTCTACTGGGGTCCCCCAAGGCTCCATCCTTGGCCCTTTGCTGTTTTCCATATTTATCAATGCACTCCCAGCAGAGAGTTTCTCCTGTGAGGCACTTTTCTATGCAGATGGTCTTGTCTTATACCATACTGACAAGTCACTTGCAAACATCTCCTCCATCCTTACTCTTAATTACGGTCCTGCCGACAATTGGTTTACTTAAAAAAACTCCTGGTAAATGAAAAGAAGATGAAATCAGTGTTATTTGGCTCAAAAACATTCCTCACCAAGTTCTCCAAAGCGGAGTACTCTCTACTTGTACTCACATCTGTTGCCCCCCCCAGCACTTGAAAATGTCTCTAGTATCAAATACTTGGGCATCACCCTGGAAACCTCCCTTATATTCACAGATCATTTTAATATTTCCATGCATAAAGCTAACTAGAAATTAGGAGCCGCCTACCGGCTAAGACAGTTCCTGTCCCATGAGGCATTCCTCGCAATTGCGCAAGGCAACCTTCTACCTCTTATTGATTACTGCTCCCCCATGTATTTCCCCATGTCATTAGCCCTGCACTCCAGGCTGATATCAGTTTACAACAGCATCTGCCGCTTCATCCTCCTCGCACCCTTTTCTACCCATCATTGTGACTTATACAATATGCTTGGTTAGCTCCCACTTCAAGGACGCTTCAACTACGCCTTGGGCTGCCTAATAGACACTGCACTCGTAGATGGTCCCCTGTCCCCTTAATCATCCCTACTCATGGGCAAAGTGGCTACTAGATGCCTCTGTGAATCATCCATCCTCCCCCTGGTAGTTCCCAGAATCTCTACTACCATGGGCAGCAAAGCCTTTTCCTTCTCTGTCCCCTGCTTATGGAACAAGCTTCTTATATCGCTCCACTCATCCTCCTCCTCCTCCCACTTATCCTTCAAAAGCCATTTTAAAGATTGGCTACTACTGGAAGCCAAATGTTGCTGTCCATCTGTGTAAACTGGGATGATTCCACCCCACCTTTTGTGGGGTCTCCTCACCTTTGCGACACCCCTTTCTCTTCAACTTCTTTCCCACCCCTACCTGGCCATCTCTCTCCTCCCTATAGTCTACTCCACTGCACTTTGCTTATTGTGATCTGTTCCACTGAACTTCGACTATCCTCCTGGTTGTTACCTGATTTCGTTATTGGTGTGCCTTTTAGAAATTGTACTTTATATGGTTTACCTGGTAATTTGTCACCTTTACTGTACTGTTCTCCATGTTCTTGTGATGATGTATATGGACTTGTTGATAGCCTACAACTTTACCTTGTACCTTATTGTATTCTCATTTTTGTTAATTCCCTCTGTGCTGTAATTCTGTGCACCTCATTGTTAATGGCCTGCATTGTGGCCATGTTACTTCTCCTGTATTCTGTTTTGCTAAATGTGCCATTGTTTATGGCCCGGGTCATGCCTAAAAACAGTCCCTTGGATCAACGCACCTACCCGATCACCAAAGACATAAATAAATATAAATTCAGAAAGCCCATTCATTTGGCAAACTGCAATTAGCAAATACAGTACCACATCCCAGTATCAACTATCCACAGACAGAGGCTAAAGAATTTATACCTGTATATTGTAAGTAGACTGCTCTCACTTATTGTTGCTTTTGTGCACCTTATCATTTGTAACCCCCCCTCTGGGCACATCTGGAATCGAGCAGTACTCTGCTCAGTATGCTTTCCTGGTAAAACTCTTAAATAAATAAATAAGGCAGTCCAACTGCCACATACCATAGTTGCTCTCCTCCTCCAAGGTGTGTGTGAAGTGGCTCCTGCTGCAAGACTGCCACCTGGTGACACTGAATGGTAGTGCCCCTATGGAGTGCTCATGGATGGGGAGGACATGTGTAGGATGCATCGGCAGATCGCTACACAACTATATCTTTATGACCTCAGGTGTTCTCCAGGAGAGTTGATAATAATAAAGGGGGGCTAGAAATTGGTGTGGCCATGGGCTGTACAGAGCCATCTGTAGATCCCAAACACACAGAAGAGTCAAAGACTTAAGTGCCTTAGCTGGGATTTGAGTCCAGACTGCCTGAAATGCTATCCCATTAGGCTACCAGCTGCACCACCAAGGGAAATGGAAACCTGAGACTCCCAGAAGCACCTAACCCTTTCACTAGTGTCCAACCTGGTGCTGCACAGATAATTACATTTTTATTCACAAAGATGCAGCGTGGGTATACAGTCTATGGAACCCAAACAAAACAAAGAGAGAAATAAGTGCCATAACTGGGATTTGCACCCAGGCCACCACATTACTGTTCAGTTGTAATACTAGCTGTGCCACCATGACAACTGGAAACTTGGGACTCCCAGAAGTACATTAATCTTGAGCTATTTTTACACTGCCACCTTTGCCATGGGTTGATGCGCTGCAAAGTTAGCAGTGTGGACAGTCACTGGAACATGTTAGGAGTGCTTCAAATTCATTCTCTGCAGTGGCGCCGGAATAGGTATGTTTGTTGGAGTGAGCATATTATGTGGCAGTGTAAATGCGCTGCAAAATGCACTCTGATAAAAGCAGCCACTTCCAGACTCCTTCACTGCTCCCAACCCGGCTCCATGGCCCCTCTCCGGCACAACCTGCATTAGCATGACGGCGGGCTGTGTAAGAGCAGAACTGAGCCAAAACAGTGATCGTGCCAGGAATGGAGCAGCACAATGCTCAGAGTGATGGCTTTTATCTCATGCACACCCTGGTGTTGCACAATACAGGACCACCCTGGCCTGAAGTTCTTAACCCCTAGTTTGAAGGAGCTCATCCAGAAGCTTAGGATGTGATCCCCTTGGAGAGGCAAAGCAAAATTATTTATACAGTGCCTAAGCTGATTGAGTTCTATGCACAATACAATTACACAAAAAGCATACAAACAACATATACAAGGAAACAAAATCCAGCAAACTAACATTAAATATTCAAATAGGTGTTTATAGGCAATACAATCCTATTTTGTAAATTAACAAACAAGCTAAAAGTATTTCTCCCTCCTGGGGCTAAAACCTAGATATCGTTAAATACCTGGTTAAGTAGATAAACCTTGAGCCCCTTTTCTATTTTTTTTTATTACTGTTTCTCCCCCGGTTCCCGACGGCCATCTCTGACATCCTCCCTCACTATCCTCGAGCATCAGACCCTCTCCCCTATTGCCCCATAACTTACCCTTCGTGACAGGGGTTGGGAAGCTACTTAACCCTCTGGCATGGATCCAGCTTGAGAGGTATTTTATTTATTATGTCTGATTGGATATTAGTGCTGATTTTAATTGCATTTTTGTATACTTATAAAATTGTTGTGTTGTACTGATTGTGAAGCACTCCGAGTCCTTGGAAAGGAGCGCTATACAAATAAAGTATCTATCTATCTATCCTGCTGCAGCAGGAATCATTTTCTGATTTTCTTGTTGCAGCTGTGAGCATGCAATGCCACCAATGATGCCCAGAGCACGTGTCTGCATGCTGTATGTCGGGCAGCTGCTCCACCTCCACCCCCACTTTATGGGACCTGGCATGCCAGCCCCCCAAGCCGCCGCTAGGGGTCAGGCAAGTGCCAGTCTGTGTCCCCACCCTCCCCTGGGTGGGGAGAGCTGTCCTCTGGATGCTCAATCTTCTCCCTCGCTGGCTGACCCCCAACAACCCACTCGCACCGTGAACATGGGTCACTGGTGTGGCAGGAGGTAAGGCAGTGATGCCTCAGTCCTCCACGCCACTGGGCCGGCTCTGTGAGCCCTTTTCCGAATATCTCCACTGAAGAAGAATTCCGTAAGGTAAAAGGCAATGCATTCCATATACTTGGTGCTGCAACAGAAAAAGCTGTGTACCAGTGTGAGCCACCCCTGTCAGGGCGGGCTTACTGTGCCATCCTTTTTTCCCCTTTAGCCTTGTTCATTTTTGGGCATTCCCTTGTTCTGGCCCTGGGGCGGTGTTCCCTGCCCATATATAAGGAGAGGGTTGCTGGTAGGAAAGAGAGAGAGCTCTGGCAAGTGGTGAGGGCAAGTGTGGCTGGGGCCTCAACCACACCACCACCCCCCGCCCGGTAGGTGCTGGCCTGGGCAGTGTCGGGGCAACATTTGTATCTCCATTGGGAAGGGTGGCAGGAGTTGGTGACTGTTGGGGTCAGTGTCTTGTTTGCTGAATGTTTAAGGGAGAGCAGGAGGAGAAAGGAAACCTGGTGACATCTGAAAGCTTGGGAGTTCCTGGCACCAAATTTTGTGGGAAGATATGGCAGTGGAGGTTGTCATGGTGGTGGCAGGGCCCCTTGGAGGTGGCAGCTCTAAGGAGGTCATTTTCCCAGTGTGGCACACTGCTGGGATAGGATGGGTGGTCTGCATTCTGAGATTCATTTTATTGGGCCTGCCATTCCCGTGTATGGGGCAGATCCCGTGTTAGGCCCTAAAGGAATGCAGGGAAAGATGTAACTGAAGGAGGGAGCCATTCTCTAGTTCCAATTGTAGAATCGCTGCTCAGCCCCAGAATGGAGTAGAGGATCCGTATTTGTTGGGTTTTTGGAAAGGTGCACAGGGCAGCCATGGTGTGGAAATTAGGCCGCATATTCCCCGGTTGCTTTGTTGGGTTCCAGGGTGGGGGGAGTAAGGCACTCCCGGGTATGACTGGATCCCTTTCAGTACTTTATTGGGTAGGGGCGAGCCTAGTTTCTGGCTTGTAAACCATGCGTGGAGCCTGTTCTGGTCTATAACTCCTAGGTCTGCTTGGTATTCTGTCTGCTCAGTGGTACCTTTGTGTGCCCTCTTGCTCACATCTCTCAGCCCGATGGAGCTGCTCCATTTATTTATTTATGTATTTTAAATTCTATCTAATTAAATGTTTACATATCTTTGTCTTTACACTGCGTGTGCTGGATTATTTGAATGAACTAACTTGATTGCTCCCTTTGAAGAAGGCTTCCATCTCCTCCTTCCTCCCAAGCTTAGGCAAAGAGTGCAGTGGAAGTCCGGTTGGCATCTACCCAGTAAAAGAAGGCCTATTGTGCTTGAGAGTCTACCCGGCAAGTAACGCCTGCATTCTCCTTAAGCGCCAAGCAATGTTCTGGAAGGTCTCTGTTCTGTACCCGCCCCCTTGTATTTTAACACTGGGACCACTAGACAAAAGAAGGGAAGAGGGGGTTGACAGACATGGGGGCTCATCCAGGATTTTATATATTTTCTGAGATCAAGCTCTTTGAATGGATTGGAGGGAGTGTGGGGGTCCCATGGCTGCAGCAGGCCCGGCTGTTTACATGAGGTGACATCATAGGCCACCATTAAAGGTGTTTGGCACCCTTTCCATTGCCCGCTATCAACAGAAGGTATCCGGGGAAGGGGGGGGTGCTGTGAAGTCCAAGCTTGAATGTCACCCGATACTTCGGCTCTGCTGATAACTATTGTTAAACTCCAAATTTCTTCCACTTTTGGATTTATATTTGGGAATAAGTTACCTGCTCATGGAGCTGACACTATGGGGGAAGAAATGGGAAAATCCAACAAAAATCTGCTGCCCGGAGAAGGCCAAAAAGAGACTGGAAAGGCCCTGATGGCAGGCCATAGCACCCGGTCTGTACAAAGTGGTGCAGCAGAGGTAGAGGACTCGGAGGAAACCCTTCAGTCCCTAGGGATAAAAAGGAAGCAGCTCCTGGCATCCTCAATGTCTGTGAGTCAGAAACTTGATCTTCTAACTGGCCGCATAACTACAGTTCAGAAAACCATAGACTTGGTGCAAGGGGAGATGGAGGAGATGATGCAGCACTCAGAAGCATGCAAAAGTGCTATGGCACTACGGACAAAAGAGCAGCAACATTCGGACACTCACTTGAAAATTCTTGAAAATGGAGTGCAGAGCGAAAATCTATGGCTGATAGGCCTACCAGAGGGTTCGGAAGTGGATTCTTCCTGGCTCTTCATCAAGGAATGGCTCCAGGAACAGTTCCAGTCGCATGTTGCAGATCTGGACTTCTCAGTCATTGAATCTTACCATATACCACAGAGGGGTAAGCTGCCAGTGGAGCTTCCATGGGTTCTAATGGTGATTCTTGACAGTATGGGCACTTGAGACACATTACTGAATCTGGCAAAGAGATATGGGCTGCTCAGTGTGGAAGGTGAGACCGTGCACATATTTCTGGATCTTTCATATGCTACCCATCTCAGAAGGAAGAAATTTGATAGGGTCTGTGCTGTTTTGAGAAACTAACCTACCTCACAGCATTCAGTTTCCCTCAAAGCTGCGGATTGTCTACGAGAGTAAAGTATATCTGTTTACAGATCCAGTTGATGTGGGCAAATGGGCTGCAAAGATGGCTGACACAAATAAGGATACCAACTCACATGCCGAGGAAGCAGAAAATGTAACAGGAAGGATTGGTCATCTGTACTAATCATGGTAACAGTACTATCCCCTAACAAGTATTATACAATGGCAAGAAAGAATGTGGACTCTGGTCAGTCTGGCACTGGACCCTTGATGTTTTCCTGGCATAACATCATGGGTCTAGTCTCAGCACACACATGACTGCATCACACATACAAACATTGAAAGGAATCCCTGCCCACTGCCCAGTACCTGCACTGTCCTGTCTACTCATAAAGCCACCAGTTATACCTCTGGCAGAGCTTCAGTTGATCCTTCACAGTTTATTCACTCCACACATACCCCAACAAGTTCACAACTGAATCACAATTAAACAAAACAAGTACAAGGAAAATGAACCTTAAATCCACCACTTCTCTGCTACAGTTCTACAAGCATCTCTTAAGTTGAAAAATGCTGTGCTTGCTCCTGAAACAACAGCCACTTTTGCATGAATATTTAGGAAGAGAATTCCCACACCACCAAAATGCATATACTGTACATATAACTTTATCCCTAGTATTTCTACTGATTTATTAACTGCAACTAATTGAACTAAACTGAAGAAAAAAATGCTCCGTGCGAGCGTCTTCACTATGAATGAGTGAGCATGTCTTCAAGCAGGCATCACATGGCTCTGACTCGCACGCTCTCTCTTCAATTCACTTTGTTCATTTTTTTTTATTTAAACCCTACCAAGTAAAACAAATTTACAAATATTCTCCCTACCACCTCCCTGCATGCTTTCCTCATTTTCCAGACATCTCCACAGTAGCAGGCAAGCTGTCGGAAAGGGGGGGGGGCAGGGGGACAGTCTCCAATTCAGAATAGCAGCAGTGTCAAAAGCGAGTCAGGGAAACGCAGATATATAGAAAAACAAATCAAAACCACTGAAAAGAAAACCACGTGCTAAAACCGAACATAAACAGACAGGAAAAAGAGGAAACGTTGAACAAAGACAAGCAGCAGCACCACTGACAAAACGTTGCTGTAGGGTGTAAAAATACACAAGAAAACACAGCAGCTCCACTGATTGAGTGAAACAAGAAATCAGCACTATTTTTTTATAATGTAACCTTACCCATTAAAAATATAGCAACAAATCTATTTTAAATGGAGTTTTTTAATTTTTTTTCCTTTGTTTTACAAATGAGCCATTGTATAATAGGAACAATGCACTCCAGGGTGTGTATTGTGCTAGGATAATGTCACTTCTGGGGTGCTGGATGCACTCAGCCTGCAGTCTCTTGTTCAACCATCCCAGGCATGATGTTATCCCAGCACGACGCACACCCAGTTGTGCATTTATTCCTTTAGTGTCTCCTTCCCTGAGAGGTTTCTTGACCTCAGGTTTTCAGTCCTTAAGCATGAAGTTACATGTCTCTGTAAGTTTAATAATTACTAGCATATGCACTGGAAGGGTGAGTACTCCTCAGGATCATTATATATCTAGGATTCTCACTTAGAGCCTACCTCTCCAGTTATAGTAGGAAATGACATAATTTACTCCGTTTGAATATGGGCGTAACCCAGGTGTAACTGTGCCTGTTTACATTTAAGTAATGTTGTTCTCTCCTATGTAGCCAAAGTTTTACTGTTGTGACTGTTTTTTCATATCTAGATTGTCTAACAAATGTAATTCTATACATGGCACTGAACGCCTGCTTGGGCGCTGTACTGTTGTATCAACATTATTGGACTACCATTTTTTTAATATTTGCTATGTGCTCTTGGGCTACAGTTCCACATCAATATCTTCTATTTTTTTACTATAATGTGAAGTTGAAATTTTAGGTTGCCTCTTCAATTGTGATATAAGTAAGGGATACTGCTAAACTGTATCTGTGTGGAATTATCTTTTAATTGCTGCTATGTCCCTCTGTTATTGTTCCTTACATGGTATGCCTGTATTTTGTGCAACTTTTACAAAAAAGGAATAAAATACAAATAAAAAAAAAAAGAGACGGCATCCTGCTGTTTGGAAGGGTAGTCAGGTGGGGTGAGGCGGTGCCCCTGATTGGCTCTTGGCTAGTTGTGTTGGAAAATGTGTAGAGGAGGTGACATTTTCCCCTCGAGCTTGTGCTGGAGAGATGCAACCAGTGAGAAGAAAGTATTTAAGTTTGACAAATATGGCTGAAAAATGCCTCCCCCCCCCGAGGAGCCCCATACCACCATCCCAACCTTGCACTTGTCCTGGCTGTAGAAGTCATCAGGAGGAGCAGCGGCAGAGGAGAACTGTGCATGTTTTGGTTATCGAGGTGAGGGAGTGGAACAGCTGCCATTGTGCTCTGTCTGCTCCATAGGGACATCTGGGAGTCTGGGAAGGCATTCCCTACACTTGTGCTTGGCCCTATCCAGTTGGGGCATCTGTGGGCACAGCTTCTTTAATGTCTCAGCAGAGCCTGAATTTAGGTGAGAAGGCTATGGGATACAGCCATCTGCCCAGTCCCATGATACCTGCCACTGTTGACTATCTTGTTGGCAGAGGGAGAGGTAGAGGATGGGGAGTAGTATCTGGTGACCCCCCAGGGCCTAGGGGATTGGCTGTGGGTTCTCTACCTGGCAACGGTGGCTCTTCAGGTGCCCAGTGTAAGGAGGTTTCATATTTGAGTACACCCAAGCAGTTGAAGGAGGAAGAAGGAGAAGATGGAGTTGTGTAGGAGGTGCCAGCTGTCTTGCTCCCTGGATAAGACTTTAAGCCTTATCAGTTTGCTCACTAGGAGGTATACTGTGCCATCCCTCATCCTTATGTGCAGCCTGCTATAAAGTTGCCTGATACCAGCCCGCACCTTCCGGCGTTGTGCAAGGCCACTCATATTAGGATGGATGGCTTATTAAGTAGTGATCCAGTGAATGTACCATACCAAACCAAAGTGTAGTTGGAGCCTGGCACCCCCCAGTACACCTGCATTCAAAACCTGCCCCAGTGTTTGCAAGCAGACAGATGGGTGTGACAGAGGATCCATACAGAGTACTCAAGTGATGAGTATCCTTATGTCTTGGAAAGGCTGTGGGACACTATTGAGGAAAAGTGTCCAGATTGGGTGTTTTGGGGCATGGTGCAAAACATCCAACAGCGATCGGAGGCATCTGGTCAACCCTTTCAGGTCATCATCCAAAAGGCAAGATCTCTGTGTTTCTCAACACCTTGGGCAGGACTTACATCGTGTAGCCCAGGTGCCATGTGCCGATGGGCTACTACCCCTGCCCGTTGCTTGCCACACAGGTTAAGGGGCCTGGGTCCTGCTACGGTGGTATTCATGGGTTCTATCCCAAATTGGTAAGAAACTAGTGTGGTGCCTCCACCCAGAGTAGAAAAACAGTGGGCCAGGTGTTTGCTTGGTAAAACCCCCTGGGATGCCGTACCTACCCACCTCCCCTTCCAACCAACCCACACACTAAATACCACATTGTACACCAGTACTATAAAATATATAAACTTGATAGCTGTTACCAACAACTTGATCACAAAACAGGGCTAGCAACAAACAAACCGCAGCTTTATTTTTAAAAGGGGAAGGGCTAGGGAAAAAAGGATACCAGGAACAGAGTAGCTTTGAAGAGAAAAGAGTTTGTTATTTTTGAATTAACAGAGACCTTGGGCTCAAACTCTTAGAAAAACTCACCCCCACTGGTATATGTGAAACTTCCTATGTCCTGACTGGGTACCCAGGTTTGTGCAGGCCTGCTAGGTGCTGCAGGTTGGCTGGTGTTAGGGCCCTTGAAACAATACTCTCTAGAGCGCTGATGTAACCCCTAGGTGGTGCTATCCCAAGGGCTACAACCCCTACCTGCTTGGCTAGTAGCAGGTTAAGGGGCCTGAGTTCTGAAACAGGTGCCTCCACCCGGAGGTCAGGGTTGGTAGTGGTCAAGCTAACCTGGGCACAGCCCTCTGGGAAACTGTAACCCCCCTCTTTCCCCTCTAGTGGCTTGAACACTGTACAATAATCACTTTCACAATACCTCTGGTGCACCACATAAGTACCCACACTGTTTGCACTTACTACCAGGGCTGGTTCCTCTGGCTCAACCCTGGGGACCCCCTATAAAACAAGGTTATGCACAGCAAATAGCAACAGTACAGTACTTTGAGCACAAACTGGAACCACAGTCAGATTACATGCAGAAAAAGTTAGATCTGATTTATTCAGGGGACTTGAATAAGGGAGGGGCAAAATCAGGTTAATTAGCTTAAAGGTTATATCAATCAAGCAATTATGCATGTGCTTTGAGTCCCCCCATATAGTCACACCTCTGGGTACCCAGGTGAAGAAGAGATGGGCTAGCCAGGACTGTTGCCCAGGGTTGGCCGGCGTCGCAGCTGGTTGGGGCCCTGTGATGGAAAACACAACATGCACAGTACATAATATTTGTAATCCGGAGCCAGATGGCTCAGTTCATAAAGGAAACGAAACAACAAGACAATCAGATGACACACTCAGATTAAGCTGTTGTTGCAGGGAGTTACTCTGGTATTTACTCACGATACCCAAGACTGGACACAAGCCGGATGAAAATCGAGACTGCAGGTGGTTGATCTGGAATGCCAGGAGAAGCAGGGACCACACGAGTCGCAGAGGCATCATTCCTGTTCAAGCGTGGAGCAGGGGGCTGATCCTCAGGCAGGTCTCTTGTCGATGGCTTCTCTGTGCAGTGGGTAGTCTGGCTGGGCCAGTCTGGCAAGGCCCAGACCGCATGGAGACAAATTCAGATGCAGTTCATTTTGGGCTGAATACAGCTTCCAGCAAGCAGAACACAATTCACACAGTGGGGAACTAACTCACGACGCACTAGCAGCTCATAGCACATTTACATGTAAGGGAATTCTACTATACCGGGCAAAGCACTCCCCAGTCACAATCACAAAGTCTCTGCAGACACCGGGAGCTTAGGGGTAGCTGGAACTCCTGACAGGCCGATTGCATTCAGCAAAATCTTCGGTCTTCTTCAGGTTGAGCCTGGCCCACTTCAGTAGCTTACCTTAGTTTCACAAACTTGGATTTAGTCCAAAATAATTCTCTTCTCTCCCTCTCAGGAGCAGCAGACAGAAATGCAAGCCAAAAACTCAGCCTTTTCACAGTTCTCCCATGTGAATCCACTCAGGATTGCTCTCAAAAAACACTTGAGCTCTTCTCATTTCACTTCCCAGCTCAGAACTAACTGAAAATCGCAAGCAGTGTGGGACTTCCCCAAGATCCAAAAGGTTTGGTTGGCTGATTTGACTGTCAGTCAAAGCAAGAGCTCCCCTTTCAGTTGCAAAAAAGGCGCAAAAAAATCAAACTATAGTTTCTACAGATTTTGAAATCAGACAGCTCCTGTAGTCCGGCTACATTTTAGGTCCCACCAGAACTCATTGGTCCAATTTGCAGTCCAGGACCAAGATAGTGGAGACAAAAAAAAAACAGTCCTTGCTACAAAGAAAGCAGGTTAGACAAACTACATTATCATTATCACTCTAAATGATTTTCAGCAAATAGTTACATCTTTCAACAGGGCTCCCTCTCAGATTACTCATGCTGCAATCAGGCAGCTCTTAAAGAGACAACACACAGAGGCCATACAGGCTCTGGCAATCACATTTAAACTGCTAAAACGCAGGACACCAGCCTGGCAGTGAGCATTTAGGCAAGCTGAAGGAAGACTTTTTGAGAACCCCCATTTGTAGGGGGGTTACACTAGCAATTTTTAAACCTTTGCTCCCCTTTGTTGGTCAGGGCAAGCCTTGGTTTGGGACCGTTACTCACGGTCCCAAAGCTGAGGTCTCAGTCACTGGCATGGTGGGCTCTGGCAGTTCGAGTTCCGCCAGTTACTCTCAGTGGGCAGCAAGCAGATGGGCAGAAAGGATTTGTTGGAACAGCTTTGGACTTGCTTGAAGATCTAGCTGCTTGTCCTCTTCCAACTTGCTTGGAGGGCTAGCCACTTGTCCCCTTCAGCCTGTTTCCAGGCCCGCTGCAGAGCCCTAAGTGCAGGACCTACCAGGCCACAAGGAGCCCAGACCCTGGAGTGACTCCACAGCCTGGCTCCCTGAATGGGTCGACAGAGCCCTAGCACTCGGGCACATGCCCGTGGCCCCTTGTAGTCCAGTCTGCCCTACTTAGTATGGCGTAGCAGGTTCTGTACCTGGCTCTGAGTTGCAGCTGTGAATAGCCTCAGATTACACCTCTCTTGAGCAAAGCAAACAGCTCCGGTGTGTAGCAAACAGATTCTCAGGGCTTTCCACCCTTCCAGTGGCTTTTGGCTAGTGGCTTTCAGTCTTTGATACAAAATTCCTCTTTTTCACAGTTGGCTTTTAGCAGACCACAGGTTCCTAAAACACTGGACACCTGCAAACCTTTTCCTTTTAATATCCTATGTTTCAAACAGCAGTGCCCTTTTTGGCTCTGGCATTCACAGCTCCAAAGTACCCCTTTCCTTGCCTCAGGGGTTTTTCCCCACACCGGTGCAGGCTCACTGCTAAATCCTGGGTCTTTCACACTGCCAGGAGCTTTTCACCAAAAAATCTGTTATTCACATGCAATATCACCACTCTCTGTCTGCTAGATTAAAGTCCTTTTCAGATCCTCCAAACACTTGAACGATTTACCAAACTAAGGCCTGGAAAAGGCCTTCTCCCTTGACACACACACAGCCTGAGCCATTCTTGACTCGAGAGGAGCCCAGCAAAGACTGCCTAAACTGCCCCAAATCCCAAGGTTTTCTCCCAAAAGTCCTGACTTCTGATTGGCTGAATCCTGTTGTCAGTCACAAATATTAATAATCATTAGCCTACTTTGATTACTGATTGGCAAAGGTCTTTGGCACCTGAAAATAGTTTACACCTCTTCCCATAAACCATCACAACCAGCTTTTGGGAGCCTAACACACTGATTGGCTGTCCAGAGGGGTCAAATGCTGCTAACATGGCTGTTGGTAAACAGTTTTTATGCAGTCCCATATAATGTCCCAACTTTAGTGTGCAGGTGCAGCCAAGATAAACATATTTATTTAATAATTTTCCCCCAGTTTCAGTGTAGTCCCTGTGCCATTTCAAATCGCTGCCAGGTTTAGCATTTTTATTTAGACCCCGGCAGCAGGCAGGCTCTCTCATTTATATTACTTCCCCCTTCATCAATATTCTTGAGCCTCCCCCACTTCTTGTAGCACTCATTGGTGCTCTTTACCAAAATAACTCAGAGGCTCCTCAAAGGCCTACTTCAGGTCTCCAGTCCCATTATGCTAAAATTCAGGACCAGAACCATCCAAATGCCCTCCAATTTGCCGCAGTAATGGCAGAGGACACAGCTGCACTACCCTGTATGCACGGGCCACCTAATTGCACCAAAGTGCAGGAACAGGCCGGTGGCTCTGCGGTCCAGCTCCTCTGGCCATGTTTGGATGAAAACACAATGCAGGAGCCATACAGGGACTTAAAAGGCAAGTGGGGACTCAGGAAAATGGGGGAAAACTGGGAGACTGGGGAAACCAGAGGCATCAAAGGTAAGCCCCTGCGGGGGGTTACAATTGTTTAAGCATTATGCCCTTGTCCAAGATGTGGCTGGTTGTCGGATGAAGTATTATTTGATCTCTATGAATTCCTTTGCAGAAGAAACCACTAAACCAGACTCAGCTTATTATTATTCCCATGGTGGTGGGCCCGCCATCTAAAGGTAACTTCTAGCAAATTGTGATCAGCCAGGACTGTCTACTTTAGTCATTTGATGTTCTATAGTTTGAGAGGTGACTAAGTTAAAAAGACAATGTGCCCAGCAGTGGTCGCTGCAGGACTACCTCACTTTTGGGGCCGGGAACGTTGTACTGGATCCCTGAGACTATTTTTTTTTCTTTTCGTGCCCCATGCCCCCAGCCTTGCCACTCCTTCAGGCCACATAGCTCCCTGTACCTGCCATCTCACCTCTGCTGCCTCCCTTCTGGCTGGTCACGGTCCAATGAGTCCCTGCACCCGGGGGGGGGAGTCTGGCACTAACCCTACTGGAAGGGCCCCTCTCCAGGGGGAAGAGAGGAGCATGCAGAGGGGCAGGTCCACATGGGAGACAAAGGAAGAGGTGCGCTCTGGGGAACAATGTGTTGGGAGTAGGAGCGCTCATCATCCGGCCAGGCTGGGGCCATTTTTCCCATTTTCTCCCTGAGAGCTTGATATGCCACATCATGTCAAGGCCATAGTCGACATCCATCACTCTCTCTCTACAGTGGAGCCCGACCTAGTGCTGTGCCTCCAGCCTCCGCCAGAGGCCAACAAATGCTGCGGCTCAAACCCCCCCCTCCCTCTCTGGAGAAGCAAGCAGTCGTGGGATGCTCGAGCCTTCTCCCCCTGGCCGGCCCTCTGATTCCAGGGTCCATTCCTGAACCCGGGTTGTCAACGTCACAAGCGGAAATCCAACCGCTGCGCCGGTGGGCCGGGCCTGAGACTGTTATTAATGTTTTGTGAGAAAGTTATCCCTAAATGGTTGTTCCCTGTTGGAACAATCTCTAAAACAAATTTCTAGCTATACTATTTCTACTTCAGATGCTGTGAGTGTGAATGGACTGCATGAGAGGGTGAATGGGTAATGAGAGAGTGCTTCCCTTTTCTAAGGCATTAACTTTTAAATGTCAAAGTATTTCAAATGTTCTGGTTTGAAGCAGCCTGGCTTTAGAGTTTTACTTTTCATTAATCTTCTGCTCTGGTTATAACTGTGTGGGAAGGACTAGCTCCATGGGGTAGTATAGGAAGTGGACCCTTGGGAGCATACCTCTCAACCTCTCAGCATTAAAAATCATAGCAGTGGCCTTCAAAAATCATAGCAAATGGGCAGAACGTGTAGCACTTTCTTATTTTAAACAATAATATGTCTACAAATAGTGGGCCCCATCCAGTTAGAGATAAGGAATGTTTCTGTCAATTTAGTTCAATGATTTAATAGTTTCTGTGTGCAGAAATAGCGCTAACAATATTAAGCATGTCAGTAAACCTATGTGGAGAAGGGTACATTTGAGTGTGAAATTCATATGGCTACGTGCAGTTCATAGCAGTTGAGAGGTATGCTTGGGAGAGTGGTTTCCAGTGCATCGGTGGGGGGGGGGGAGTGGGGGGTTTGGCCGGCTAGGGAGTGCCCATTCCGAGCTGGGCCATTCTCAGTTGAATCCAACAGCATGAAGTAAAGAGCACCATCTGCTGACAACAGATCCAAGTGTGTATCGTTGATTGCCTTTTGTTAGCAAAATAAAAATGGTACACAAATGAGTGGCACAGGTGTTCACTCCCTCTCCTACAAGGCCTGACCGGCTTCATGCACTCGCACTTCCTTAGGGACAGCCCCTTGCCTCCAGTGCAATTCATTTATACAATTTGGTGCTTTAAAATGACAGTGTAAATTAAACAACAACATACAAAATAAAAGGCGAAAGGACGAAAAATGGTGCTTGTAATAATTTTATTGCCATTATTGATATATGTTGTACTTTTTGAGATACATTTACATATTTTACAGCATATAAAGAAAAAAGCACCTAGGCGGCCAATTAATTTTCACTGGCACAGGTTTATACTATGGCAATAAAATGACTTTAACCATATAAAAAATGTCTAATATAATAGCTCATATCCAGTACTGTAAGCAGGATTGTCATATGTTGCCATAAGTATAATTATCACAGAGAGCACAACATTATTTCAAAGCATCTGGTGTTCTTCCTATTTTTTACATTAGTATCAAAATTGTAATCCAAAATATATAAGGTAACCTGCGATAGCAAAGGAGAAACAATGGAAGCATTGTTATTAGAGCAACAATCATAAGTGCATGTAGGAATAGTTAATTTTATAATTAAAAACAAGACAACAAAAAAACAAAACAAAGTTACTGGTCTAAACTGATACTGTTCACTTAAGATGAAATACCTGCACTATTAAGATTATTAGACTGTTACAGCAGGAAATACAAGAATCATAGAAGCAGATTTCATACTCATCGATTATTTTTTATATCCTTTTTATGTTCGCTTGCGTGCATGCGCAAGGAATGTCTTGCAACAGTACAACTTTTGGAGGTGTGTGACTCTTCTCGCAAATCCAGTGCTCAGTGTAACAGGCGCGACCCTACCGGACCAATACATGCTGAGCTGTGTATGACAGCAGTTCAGCTGCGTTGGTCTTCACTTCTAAGGAAAGATCCGCTGCAATCAGCGGTGATAGCGTGTATGCAATTTGCATACTGATCAGCCGAAATGCTGTCATGCACAGCTCGGCATGAAACTCCTCCCACTTCCTTCCTCTGCTAATGTCCTCCCCCTCCCTTGTTAGTGCCCCACCCCAATGTTGTGTGCCGAGGGGGGTGCCCAATCCCTCTCGGCTCGTGCGCCCCCTGCACACTTTATGGCCGATGGGGGGTGCCCCATCCTCTGTCGGCTGCAGCCTGCCCCAACAAACAACCATTTGGCATGCTAGGAGCCCATCCCAGCATGCTCATGTCTCCCCCCCATGCACACTGCATGGCCAGGGGGTGCCTAATCCCCGCCGGCTCCAGTCCCCCCCAACAAACACGCAGCTACCCCGCACACTTTGTGGCTGACGGGGGTGCCCAATCCCCTATCAGCTGCAGCCTGCCTCCAACAAACAACCAGTTGGCACACTGGAAGCCCACCCCAGCATGCTCATGCCTTCCCCCTAAGCACACTGTATGGCCAGAGGGGGTGCCCTATCCCCACCGGCTACAGTCCCCCCCCCCACAAACACATAGGTGGCATGCTGGGAGCCCACCCCAGCATACCAAAAGCATCTGTTTTTTGTTTTAAAACCTGTGAAAGAAGAAAACGGTCCCTCGGTGACTCCTTGGCCCCCTCATCGACCCGCGCCCACCATCTGTGCACTCACCTCCCCACACACCCCCCTCACCCCATACTTACCTCCAGAACCCGGTGTGACAATCTTCAGTGGACCGGGAACACGTCTGTACTCTTCCTTGAAGTCAAACATTTTTATATTTACTTGCATGCATGCACAAGAAACATTACGTGACAGCTTAGGAGAGAAGTGGGTTAGGGAGGCAAGGCAGTGTAGCAGCCAAGGGAAGCACAGCATTTTGGGGCTTGGCCATGGTGCACCAATGCAGGCACAGTGTGCTATTGACACTGGCTTCCAGAAGGTGCACCAAGTTGTAACGTTTTCACTGCAGCAATCACAGGCCACCTCGTCATTGCAGCGTCAGCAATTTGCTGCAATGAAGGAGCGACCCGTCATTGCTGAGCGGAACTTTACTACTGTAATATTGTTTATGAACATGGCGGCGTGTTGCCGCCCTGTTTACAAACAATATTAATGTGACTCGCAGTGCCGAGGAGCGCCCCAACCCTTGGCAGCATGTGCCCCTCCCCACACAGCTGTTTTTGCTGAGGGGGCCCCAATCCCCTTCGACTTGCATCCATCGGTGCGATTTGAGTTGCCAAGGGGGGAGCCCACTCCCCATCGGCATTATCTCCCCCCTCCCAGGTTGATGTGCTGACGAGGGAGTCCACACCCCATTGGCATAATCTCCCCCCCCAAAGAGTAGCACCAGTATTGCTGAGGGTGTGCCCAATCCCCCTTGGCTGTTGCGCCCCCATGCTTTTTGTGCCGATGGGGGTGCCCAATCCCCCATCAGCTACACTGTTCCCCCTCAACAGTCAGTTGGCACACACTGAGCCCACGCCAGTGTTAATTTCCCCTGTTAGAAAAAACTGTCCCATGATGTCTTTTTTTTTGCACCTGTAAACAAGAAACAAAGTTCCCGAGGTCTCCTGCCCACCCCTACAACCCACACCCACCCTCTGTGCACCCTGCCTCTACACCCTCCCGCCCATACTTACCTCCGGAGCTTGATGCGATGATCTTCGGAGGACCGGAACACGTCTGCACTCTTCAAAGCCAACACGAACTGAGGAAATGCCGTAAGCTGTATAATGGATAGATAGGGTGTTTTCAACTTTGATGCACATCTCAGACATTTTGGAATTTTGGCACAAATTTTCAACATGGGGTTTTGGGACCCCTCTCATGAATTCTGTCACTGTCATGTGGTTAATCGGCCTCAAAGGTGATTTCTCGGTCTACGTGCAGAATCACCTTCGGGACGATATCGAACGACAGTGCCAGTGTTCATGAGATGGGCTCTCAAAAAGCCTATGTTGCAAATTTGGTGGAAAAAATCCAAAAAATGACTGTTGTATGAGCGTGCTACGTTGTATGAACTGTTGCTATGCACGCTGGCGAATTTGCAATATTTTCATGCCAGATTTTCAACATTGGCATTTTTTCACACCTCCTTGTGAATAGTACAGCTGACATTTTTCACACCCTGGCTGAAACATAGAAACCTAGAATTTGACGGCAGATAAGGACCGCTTGGCCCACCCAGTCTGCCATTTCTCTGCCTACTGGATAAGCTGCAGATCCTAGTTAACCAGCAGCCTACTTCTTTCTACCCCAACCCCCTAGAATTGCCTTATGACTGTCCCATGCATGCTTGAATTCCACCACTGTTTTTGACTCACGACCTCCTCCAGAAGGCGTTCATGCATCCACAACCCTCTCTGTGAAAAATACTTCCTTAAATTACCTCTGAGCCGCCCCTCTATCTTCAAATTGTGCCCCTTGTTCTTGCACCTCTTTTGAAAGATGCTACCCTCTTGGACTTTGTTGATTCCTTGAGGTACTTGAAAGTTTCTATCATGTCCCCTCTCTCCCTCCTTTCCTCGAGGCTATACATATTAAGCTCCTTAAGTCTCTCTTCATATGTCTTCCGGTGCAGACCCTGCACCATTTTAGTTGCTCTCCTCTGGACAGCTTCCATCCTGTCTATGTCTTTGCGAAGACTGGGTCTCCAGAACTGCACACAGTACTCCAGATGGGGTCTGACCAGCTGTCTGTACAGCGGGATAATAACTTCCTGTTTTCTACTGGTGATGCCTCTCCCTATGCATCCCAGTATCCCCCAAGCCCTCCTTGCTGCCCTCTCACATTGCTTGCCCACCTTTAGGTCATCTGATATGACTACCCCCAGGTCCCTTTCCATTTTTGTTGTTGTTAGTATCTCACTCCCCCATTGTGTACTCTTCCCCTGGGTTTTTGTTTCCCAGGTGCATTACCTTGCACTTCTTAGCATTGAATCTAAGCTGCCATACATTTGACCATTCCTCTAACCTTGCCAAGTCCCTTTTCATCCTTTCCACCCCACCTTGTGCATCAACTCTGTTCCAGATCTTTGTGTCATCTGCAAAGAGACATACTTTTCCTTCCAGTCCCTCTGCAATGTCGCTTATAAAGACATTGAAGAGGACCGGTCCTAATACTGAACCCTGTGGTACCCCACTAGTAACCCCCTTTCTTCAGAGTGGACTCCATTTACTATTACTCTCTGTGTCCTATTCTCCAGCCAATTTTTACCCAGGCTGTCATCTTGGGACCCACTCCCAGGCTAGCTAACTTGTATATTAATTTTTGTGTGGGACTGTGTCAAATGCCTTGCTAAAGTCTAGGTAGGCCATGTCCACAGCCCTCCCTGATCTACTACTTTGGTCACTCAGTCAAAGAAATCTATCAGATTTGTCTGGCATGACCTTCCCACTGTGAATCCATGCTGCCTTGGGTCCTCTGCCCCTCTGGCCTCTAGATACTCGACAATTCTTTTCTTCAGAAGTGATTCCATCATTTTCCCTACCACTGAGGTTAAACTAACAGGTCTGTAGTTTCCTGCTTCTGCCTTGCTCCCACTTTTGTGAAGGGGAATCACATCTGCCCTCCTCCAGTCCTCGGGTATCACCCCATCCTCCCATGATTTGTTAAACAGGGTAGTCAGTGGTGTCACTGATTCTACCGTTAGTTCTTTTAGAATTCTGGGATGAATCCCATCAGGCCCCATTGCTTTGTCCACCTTCAGTTTTAAGAGTTCTTTCAGAACCCTTTCTTCTGTAAATTGGCTGGTATCAACTTCTGTATCCAGAGTGTTTCTACTGTTTGTTTTAGGTACCTCCTCCTCTTCCTTTGTAAATGTGTTTTCGCACTTCCGGCGCAGAATAGCACAGTTGCTATGGGAAATCTGTGTTCTGGACAAATTATGAAAATGACAGTGACAGTGTTTGTTAGCAGAAGTCGTAAAATGCCTATGTTGAAAATTTGGTGCCGAAAGTCAATAAAATGACTGTGTTACGAGGGTGCATTGTGCCGTTGCCAAGCACGCTTGTAACTTCGCACATTTACAATATTTTCACTCTAGATTTTCAACATTTACATTTTTTTGCACCTCCTTATAAACAGAACTGCTGTCATTTTTCACATCCTGGCCGAAATGTGTTTTTGTACTTCCGGCGCAGAATAGCGCGGTCTCTGTGGGAAATCCATGTTCAGGACACATTACAAAAACCACAGTGACACTGTTCATTATCAGAGTTCCTAAAATGCCTATGCTGCAAATTTGGTGAGAAAAGTCCATAAAATTACTGTGTTATGAGCATGCATTACGCAGTTTCCACGCACGCTTGTAACTCCACACATTTGCTATATTTTCACCCCAGATTGTCAACATTGCCATTTTTCTGCACCTCCTTATGAACAGTACAGCTGTCATTTTCTACATCCTGGCTAAAATGTATTTTCGCACTTCTGGTGCAGAATAGCGCAGTCGCTGTGGGAAATCCATGTTTGGGACACATTATGAAAATGACAGTGACACTGTTTATTAGCAAAAATGCTAAAATACCTATGTTTAAAATGTGGTAACAGAAGTCCATAAAATGACTGCGTTATGAGTCTGCATTGCGCAGTTTCCACGCACACTCGTAACTTCACACATTTGCAATATTTTTCACTCCAGATTTTCAACAGTGCCATTTTTTCACACCTCCTTATGAATGGAACAGCTGTCATTTTTTTCACATCCTGGCTGAAATGTGTTTTCGTACTTCTGGCGCAGAATAGTGCGGTCGCTGTGGGAAATCCATGTTCAGGACACATTACGACAATCACAGTGACACTGTTCATTAGCAGAGGTGCTAAAATGCCTATGTGAAAATTTGATGAGAAATGTCCATGAAATGACTGTGTTACGAGCGTTCATTGTGCAGTTTCCACGCATGCTCGTAACTTCGCACATTTGCAATATTTTCACTCCACGTGGTCAACATTGCCATTTTTCCACACCTCCTTCTGAACAGTATAGCTGCCATTTTTCACATCCTGGCCAAAATGTATTTTCGTACTTCTGGCACAGAATAGCGCGGTCGCTGTGGGAAATCTGTGTTCGGTTCACATTATGAAAATGACAGTGACACTGTTCATTAGCAGAGTGCTAAAATGCCTATGTTGACAATTTGGTGAGTAAAGTCCATAAAATGACAGTGTTACCAGCATGTGTTGCACAGTTTCCACGCATGCTTGTAACTTTGCACATTTGCAATATTTTTCTTCCAGATTTTCAACATTGCCATTTTTACGGACCTCCTTATGAACAGTACAGCTGTCATTTCTCACATCCTGAACGAAATGTGTTTGTGCACTTCTGCTGCACATTAGCACAGTCATTGCAGGAAATCCATGTTTGGGACACATTATGAAAATGACAGAGACACTGGTCATTAGCAAATGTGCTAAAATGCCTATCTTGAAAAGTTGGTCACAAAAGTCCAAAAGATGACTGTGTTACGAGCGTGTGCTATGCAGTTTCCACGCACACTCATAACTTCACACGTTTGCAATATTTTCACTCCACATTTTCAGTATTGCCATTTTTTCACACCTCTTTATGAACAGAACAGCTGTCATTTATCACATCCTGGCCAAAATGTGTTTTTACACTTCCAGCGCAGAATACTGTGGTTGCTGTGGGAAATCAATGTTCTGGACACATTAACAAAATCACAGTGACACTTTTCATGAACACAGGTCATAAAATGCCTGTGTTGAAAATCTGGTGATGACAGTCCATAAAATAACTGTGTTACGTGCATGCGTTGCGCACTTTCCACATATGCTCGGAACTGCGCGCATTTTTAATATTCCCACTGCAGATTTTCAACATTACCATCCCTTCACTCCTCCCTATGGGTGGCACAGCTGCCATTCTTCACATTCTGCCCACTCTTTTTTTTCGTACATGTGGCACAGAATGGCACTGTCACTGTTGGAAGTCAATGTTTGGGACACATTGACAAAATCACACTGCCACTCTTCATGAGAAGAGGTCCCAAATGCTTTCATGAGGTGGGGTCACAAAAAGACCATGTTGAACATTTGTACTGCAAATAATAACAAACGCCCGAGGTGTTAGGGTTTCTGACCATCACGTCTTACCCTGTATAGATGGACAGGCATTAGGCTGTGCCTTTGGATTGCCGACTCTACTAGGCATGCCATCCCACCCCAACCCCCCAGCCACTGACAGCCATCAAGGTGTACCTTGGACTCTTCAGCCCCGCACTTACCCCCATTCTCCTATGCTGCACCCATTTCAGCATATGTCCATGTGGAATGGGGTCACTGTACAGCCAAACACCCTAAGGCACACCTCAACACGTGTCACTGTCTGCAGAATAAGGTGAGATGATGTGGCATGACCGTCATGGGTGACAACCCACACACTTACCCCAATGCCTCTCCATCTCTACAAGATGGAGGTGAGGTTGGCGTGAACTTCCATACTTCACTGCCATTCCTATTCTGCATTGGTCTACCTCCTGCATTTCAAATGCTAATACCAGCAAGCAAACATTCGGCATTGACAAATGCTTGTTTTATTATCTAGTTAAAAGACAGTGCGAACAAGCATATTTACATCATATATCACCTTGGTTTACAGCAAGATGTCATACATGTTGAGTTGCATAAGTTACAAGGCATAAATTATATGAAAACCCATCCTAAAGTTGGACGGAGACAGCCAACATGCTGTTATGTTTATTACAGTGATATTTTTATTATTTCAGTAGATAATCTTACTCTTAACACTGCAGATGGTTATATAATTTTTTTATACTTATATGATGTGTTATGACTTAGAAAACATTTATTTCCATACATATATTTCATTTTATGTAATTATTAATCTTCTGATAGAGCTGTATAATAAAAAGTATTCTGACAACTTAACCGTTTGCCCTTATCTTTGTTTGTGGCTGTTTTCTTTAAGGTTTAAAGTATGAAATGTTTATTTAATATTATGTCATTAGGGTCAGGTCTAAATACCCCGTTTATAGATATCATGTATCTTATACCCACCTCTGGTATGAGTATATGGCATATACATTTGCACTTTATGGGCAGTCACGGTATCTGCTTTGGTGCAAGTGGTTAAATGTGATGCCAACTGCCTCATTTAATATTTTTTTTCAAAGTCTGTTGTGAAACCTGTTGAGCTTTTCTTCTCTGGTTGAGGTATGTGGGGGGGCAGGCGAGCTTCTAGAAACCGTATACCCTAAGTTCTGCCAGTGGTGGAGAGAGTCTCGTGCACCTAGTATTTATCCTATGCCTTTTCTGGGGTCATTAATAGAGCAATCATCTGGAATAGGATTGGGGGAGAGGTAGACTGTATATATTGGAGGAAAGCTGCCCAAGTCTTGTCATATTTTTTTGCACTAGTGTGTTGGAGGAGAGGTGGGACAGTTGCTCATATTTTGCTAGCATTGTAATGTTGTCCAGTAGTTCTTTAAGAATGGGGATTGACGTAGATTTCCATTTACAGACAATAAGACATTTGAGTTGTACACTAACAAGGATCAGGAAATCCGATTGCCCTTTTGAGAGAGGAATATCAGCTATAGATGCCTTTGAACCTAGTAAATATAAGTCTGCTGCTAGCGGCAGATTTGTGTTTAATATGTGCTGTATTAAGTTGTGGGTTATCTTCCACGTATCTATAATCTTAGGGCAAGTCCATAATATGTGGAAGAGACCACCGTTTGTATTATCACATCTCCAGCAATCATCCGAATTTATAAGGTTTGCTGAAAATAACACTGATGGTGTTCTATACCACTAGTGTAGAACTTTATTTTGGATGAGTCTGCTTCGGGTGTCCCTTACAGGTTTATGTGCAGCTGCCCAGCATGAGTCCCATTCCTCCTCTGGTATCTCCCTACCTAATGCTTGTTCCCATTTTTCTGTTGCCTTTTTGGTTTAGTCTGGGATATTATCCTGTATTATTGAATATATTACGCTAGTTCTGCCTTTGGCTTTAGTTAATAGGCTGTGAAGTGGATGTGGGTTAGATGACATGTTACAGTTTATTTGTGATTAAAAAGGAAAACACTTTGTGCAAGTGGTCAAGAGATGTCTGTGAATCTAAAACAGTGTTTACTGTTATGGGATGGTGGCGGTATGTGTGGCCAGAAACAAGACCTACATTTCATTCATTACAATTCATATACTCTCGGGTACTAACCTAAAATAACAAAATGAACAATCTGAAATTTCATTGTTGGAACGTCAGGGGACTGAACTCACCAATAAAGCATAACCAGGTACTAGTCAATCTCAAAAAACTATGTACTCAAGTTGCACTACTACCAGAGACAAAATTGTCTCATGAGGAGTCCATTAAGTAAGCTTGAGAATGGGTGGGACTAGAAGTGCACAGCACATCACAAAATAAAGGAGGAAGGTGTCAATTCTCATCCATAAATCGCTACCATGGACTCTAACAAAATCAAAACATGATGAGAAAGGTTGATGGGTGCTTGCACTATTCCAGACCCCTCAGGGCCCACTTATGATTGGGAATCTTTGTGCCCTAAATACTGACTCACCTCAGTTCTTTCACAATCTGGACCCTCAGACTGCCTCATTTAATGACAAAAATGACCGAGTGCTGCTAGGGGGGAAATTTCAGACTGGTACTTGAGAATAACATAGACCGGAGCAGAGGTACTACAGAACCCCATACAAGGGCCGCCAGGGCAGTCAAACTTTGGATGGCAGACACAGCACTTACAGACGCCTGGAGAGCAATGAACCCAAGCGTGAGGGACTACACATACCATTCGATCAGACACAGAACATATAGCAGCATTGATATGTGGTTTACTTCACCCAAAATCACTACCATGATAACGGCAGCATCTATTAAAGCTCTCATCATTTCGGACCATGCTCCACTCCAATTGGATATCTTATATGGTCCAGTAAGCTACAAATCAACTAACTGGAGGTTTGACCCCTTGCTAATGTTAGACCTTGAGTTCATTACATGGCTCAATGGTACAACAAAGGATTTTTTCAACCTAAACGATAATGGAGAGGTCGCTGTGGCCACCTTGTGGGAGGCATTTAAAGCCACCATGAGGGGGAACATCATTTCCTATGCATTGTTCAGGTGTAAGAAAAGAGAACAAGAACTAACAAGCATGGAAGATAAGTTGGTGGCTTTAGAACTACAATTTAAATCAAACCACATAGCATCATCCAGTTCTCCATTATATAAGGAAATACTAAAGATAAGGAATGGGATTAACACCTTAACTGCTAGGAAAGCAGAACTGGCAAATCATGCCGCTAAAACACAAATATTGGGAAGCGAGGAGAGAAATGTGGGAAACTTCTGGCTTACAGACTTAAAAAACAGCAGGCCAAGAGACATATAAATATGCTCAAAGATGTCAAAGGCAAAACACACACTGCAGAAAACAAAATTAATGACATAATGAAAGACTTCTATTGTCAGTTTTACACCTCTACCACAAATAATAACCCTGAGGCCCTTACAGCATTCCTAGAAAAGCTAAGACTCCCAAAAATAACCCCGGCCCAAGCCAAGGTACTGGAACAGAATTTCACAACAGATAAAATAAAAAAGGCCATCATTTCACTAGAAAAAGAAAACCCCCGGGGGGGGGGGATGGACTTACGATGGAGTTTTATCAAGTTCTAGCTCCAGTTTTATCACCAGTCATGCAAAGACTTTTTTTCAGAAATACAAGAAATGGGCATTTTCCCTCCCACAATCTGTGAAACTATCATAACAACTCTACCTAAACCTGGGAAAGACAGAGAAATGCCTGCCAGTTATAGGCCAATCTCATTTATAACTGTGGACAGCAAAATTTATGCTAAAATACTGGCAGCCAGACTAGAAGAACTTATTCCGACCCTAATACACCCATCCCAGGTGGGCTTCATCAGGGGTAGATATAGCTTTGACCATATGAGAACCCTAATAGATGTGATGCAAATCTCAACATCCTCTCTCACCCCAACCGCTACACTGACCATTGACTTTGAAAAAGCCTTCAACTCAGTAGAATGGCATTACTTATACAGAGTACTGCAACACTTGAGCTTCAAGACAAATTTTATTAACATGATTAGAGCTATATACGCTTACCCAAAGACTCGAATCCTGACAAACAACACTATATCATCACCTTTCACCCTAGAAAGAGGGACAAGCCAAGGTTGCCCACTATCACCTCTCTTTTTCATTCTGCAAATCAGAGATGCTACTGCACCCCTGATTAAGAAGGTTATTAAGAAGGTTAAATGTCTGCACTCTTCAAAGCTGACCACAAACTGAGGAAATGCCGATAAGCTGTATAATGGCAGAAATAGGATTTAACATAGAAACATAGAAACATAGATTTTGACGGCAGATAAGGACCGCTTGGCCCACCCAGTCTGCTCATTTCCCTACCTAATGGATAAGCTGCAGATCCTAGTTAACCAGCAGCCTACTTCTTCCTACCCCAACCCCCTAGAATTGCCTTATGACTGTCCCATGCATGCTTGAATTCCACCACTGTTTTTGACTCCACGACCTCCTCCGGAAGGCCGTTCCATGCATCCACAACCCTCTCTGTGTAAAAATACTTCCTTAAATTACCTCTGAGCTGCCCCCCTTCTATCTTCAAATTGTGCTCCCTTGTTCTTGCACACCTCTTTTTTTGAAAGATGCTACCCTCTTGGACTTTGTTGATTCCCTTGAGGTACTTGAAAGTTTCTATCACGTCCCCCCTCTCCCTTCTTTTCTCGAGGCTATACATATTCAGCTCCTTAAGTCTCTCTTCATATGTCTTCCGGTGCAGACCCTGCCCATTTTAGTTGCCCTCCTCTGGACAGCCTCCATCCTGTCTATGTCTTTGCAGAGATTGGGTCTCCAGAACTGCACGCAGTACTCCAGATGGGGTCTCACCTACTGTCTGTACAGAGGGATAATAACTTCCTGTTTTCTACTGGTGATGCCTCTCCTTATGCATCCCAGTATCCCCCCAGCCCTCCTTGCTGCCCTCTCAAATTGCTTGCCCACCTTTAGGTCATCTGATATGACTACCCCTAGGTCCCTTTCCATTTTTGTTGTTGTTAGTATCTCACCCCCCATTGTGTACTCTTCCCCTGGGTTTTTGTTTCCGAGGTGCATTACCTTGCACTTCTTAGCATTGAATCTAAGCTGCCATACGGCTAAGCTGCCATACATATGACCATTCCTCTTACCCTGCCAAGTCCCTTCTCATCCTTTCCACCCCACCTTGTGCATCAACTCTTGCAGATCTTTGTGTCATCTGCAAAGAGACATACTTTTCCTTCCAGTCCCTCTGCAATGTCGCTTATAAAGACATTGAAGAGGACCGGTCCTAATACTGAACCCTGCGGTACCCCACTAGTAATCCCCCTTTCTTCAGAGTGGACTCCATTTACTAGTACTTTCTGTGTCCTGTTCTCCAGCCAATTCTTTACCCAGGTTTTTCCAACTTAGGTGGATATCTCGGCCATTTTTTTGACTTTTGGCACCATATTTTCAACATGGGGTCCTTGACACCCCTTCTCATGAATTCAGTCACTGTCATGGCGTTATTAGGTCCCGAAAGATCACTGTGCGGAATCACCTTTCAGGACTGATTAATGAAATGACAGTGTTGGTGTTCATGAGGTGGGCTCTCAAAAAGCCTATGTTGCAAATTCAGTAAAACAATTCCAAAAAATAACTGTTTTATGAGCGTGCGTTGCACAGTTTCCACACACACTTGTACGTTCACGAATTTTTAATACTTTCACTCCATATTTTTAACATAGGCATATTTCCACACCTCCTTATGAACAGTGAAGTTGTCATATTTTACATCCTAGCCAAAATGTGTTTTCGCGTTTCCGGTGCAAAATAATGCAGTCGCTGTTGGAAATTAATGTTTGCTACACAGTAAGACAATCACAGTGATACTGTTAATGAGCAGAGGTCCTAAAATGCCTATGTTGAAAATTTGGGTGGCAAAAGTCCATAAAATGCCTGTGTTACGAGCGTACGTTGTGCAGTTTCAATGCACACTCGTAAGTCCGTGAATTTGTCATATTTCCACTCCAGATTTTCAACATTGCCATTTCCCAAAACTTCTTATGACCAGTACAGCTATCATCTTTCACATCCTGGCCGAAATGTGTTTCCACACTTCCGGCGTACAATAGCGCGGCAGCTGTGGGAAATCATGTTCGGTACAGACTAAGAAAATCACAATTACACTGTTCATGAGCAGATGTCCTAAAATGCCTATATTGAAACTTCGGTGCAAAAATTCCCAAAAATTACTGTTTTACGAGTGTGCGTTGCACAGTTTCCACGCGCACTCGTAACTTCGCAAATTTTGTCATATTTTCACTCCAGATTTTCAACATTTGCATTTTACCACACCTCCTTATGAACAGTACAACTGTCATTTTTCACATCCTGGCCAAAATGTGTTTCCACACTTCTGGCGCAGAATAGCGCGGTCGCTGTGGGAAATCACTGTTCGCTACACAGTAAGAAAATCCTAGTGATAGTGTTCATGACCAGAGGCCTATGTTGAAAATGTGGTGAAATAATTCCACCGAATGACTGTGTTATAAGTGCGGGTTGTGCAGTTTCCACACAGGCTCATACCCTTGAGCACGCCTAGGGCGTTAGGGTTCCTAAGACAGACACTTAAGAAGTATGAGGGTGAAATGTTGATCAGATGCAAAAGGAGTTGTAGAGAGGTACTCTTTTGGGATATGGATGCTAAAGGGACATGAATACTACTGGGAAGGGGCCTGCATTAAAGCAAAACACCAATGCAAATACCTGCAAGCGAACGTTCGGCATTGACAAATGCTTGTTTGTTTCATTTTTTATATGGAGCAATGTCAAAGTGGTCATTGAATTCAGGAAGGAATAGTGCCCCCAATTGGAAAATCCAATAAGCTTCCCTACATAGGAGCTTATTTTCCAAATCTCCTCCTCTTATGCTAAGGGTAACCTTTTTTATACCACTGACAGTAAAGAGATGTATACCTATACTAATCATTTCATGTTTAGCTAGGGCATTGGTGAGATCCTTGGGCCTAATGTCACTAAAGTGTTCACAGACTCATTGTTTTAATGGCTGTGAAGTTTTGCCTATATAAAAGGCATTGAAAGAACATGTTGCTAAATAGACTACACAGCATGTGGAGCAGTTAATAAACTCTCTAATATGGAAAACACTACCAGTATTTACTGAGATAAAATGCTTAGTTTTAGTTAGAACCTCACAAAACTTGTACCATCCACATGTAAAACATTCCTTGGGGGTTGGGAGTAGCCATGTATGTATTTTATGCTCTGGTTGTTGCAAAGAGTGTACCAGTATATCAGATAGATTTTTTCATCTCTGGTACAGGTGATAGGTTTACATGCTTCATTGGCAAGCATTTAAACTAGGCAAGGGGGGAGGCACTGAAAAGGAGCAGGGAAATCCTAGCCCCCCCCCAAAAAAATCAGGGTAGTTAGTGAGGTAAACACCAAGATAGAGAAGTCGATAGGGAGAAGGGCAGGGGTAAATGGAGAAAAGGCAATTGCAGTAAGGATAGAGATGGGACAAAAAGGGGTAAGGCCATCAAAAAATGGAGGGTAATGAGTACCAATGCCCATAGCCTAGGTAACAAGCTCCCTGAACTGGTGGCCTTGATGGAAGAGGGATGCCTGGATATAGTGGCAGTCACAGAAACATGGTACACAGAGAACCATGTCTGAGATGTCAGCATACCAAGGTACACAATCTACAGGAGGGACATGGAAGGTAGAAGAGGAGGGGGAGTAGCTGTCTATGTAAGGAAAGGGATCAAAGCAACAGAACAAAAGGGTAGACAAGGAGGAGAGGAGGCACTGTGGATCACCCTGGAGACTGGAAATGGCACCACAATCCACACAGGGGTTGTATACAGACCCCCATCTCAGGGGGAGGAATTGGACAAGGAAATGATAGAAGGCATCCTTAGCATGGCAGAGAAAGGGAGTTATTGTTGATGGGGGGCCTGAATATGCCAGATGTTAACCAGAGCACCTTTGCTGCAGTCACATCCATGAACAGGGTCACTCTCAATGCCCTACAGGGGGCATGCCTCAGACAGCTAGTGTTTTAACCCACTCAGGAGGGAGCAATCCTAAACCTGGTACTCTCAAATGGGGATGGAGAGAGGATGTCAGATCTAGAAGTGGGTAGCCATCTGGGAACAAGTGACCACCAAACAATGTGGTTCACGATAAACTCAGCCGCGGAGTCAAGCCATACAAAAGTGAGGGTATTGGACTTTAGGAGGGCTGACTTTGTCAAAATGGGAGAGTGCCTCAGAAAAGCACTAGCAAACAGGCAAGAAGGAGGGGTGGAGCAACAATGGGGAAACATATAAAAACTAACATCGCAGAGGCAACAAGCCTTTGTGTGAAGCAAATAAACCAAAATGAAAGAAAAAAACACTATGGTTCTCAAAAGAGGTGGCGGGGAAGATTAGCGAAAAAAGGCAGCATTCAGGAAGTATAAGGAAACACAAAAGGAGCAGGACAGAGAACTATACCAGTTAAAGCAGAAGGAAGCGGGGAAGGCAGTCAGAATAGCAAAGGCTCAAACTGAAGAAAAGATAGCCAACTCAGTTAAGAAGGGGGATAAAACCTTTTATAGGTACATTAGGGAGTGAAGAAAGACAAAGGGAGGGATAGTGAGGCTTAATAAAGGGGAGGGTGGGAGGGAAGAGAGGACAGTGAAAAGCAGGGATGCTGAATGAATACTTCTGCTCAGTATTCACAGAAGAAGAGGAGGGGAGGTTCCTAATCCAATCACTAGAAAGAACTCCTAAAACTGAAGGTGGACAAAGCAATGGAGCCGGACGGGATTCACCCTAGAATTCTAAAAGAACCAAGGGGAGAACTAGTGACACCACTGACTACTCTCTTTAACAAATCATGGGAGGATGGTGTGGTACCTGAGGACTGGAGGAGGGTTTATGTGATTCCTCTTCACAAAAGTGGGAGCAAGACAGAGACAGGAAACTACAGAC
Source organism: Neoceratodus forsteri (assembly GCA_016271365.2). Taxonomy (NCBI): domain Eukaryota; kingdom Metazoa; phylum Chordata; order Ceratodontiformes; family Ceratodontidae; genus Neoceratodus; species Neoceratodus forsteri. Next base: position 519,266,117 of record CM028129.1, on the reverse strand, counting down.
CTGTCAGTTTAATCGCAGTGGTAGGGAAAATGATGGGATCACTTTTGAAGGAAAGAATTGTTGAGTACCTAGAGGCCAGTGGGCCCCAGAACCCAAGGCAGCATGGATTCGCAGTGGGAAGGTCATATCAGATGAATCTAATCAATTTCTTTGGCTGGGTGACCAAAGTAGTAGACCAGGGAGGGGCTGTGGACATGGCCTACCTACACTTTAGCAAGGCATTTGACACAGTCCCACACAAAAGATTAATAAACAAATTAGCCAGCCTGGGAGTGGATCCCAGGCTGGTAGCCTGGGTAAAACACTGGCTGGACAACAGGACACAGAGGGTAATAGTAAACGGAGTCCACTGTGAAGAAAGGGGGGTTACTAGTGGGGTACCGTAGGGTTCAGTACTGGGTCCAGTCCTTGCTAATGTCTTTATAAGTGACATTGCAGAGCGATAGGAAGGAAAAGTATGCCTCTTTGCAGATGACACAAAGATCTGCAACAGGATTGATGCACAAGGGGGGGTGGAAAGGATGAGAAGGGACTTGGAAAGGGTGGAGGAATGGTCAGAAGTATGGCAGCTTAGATTCAATGCTAAAAAGTGCAAAGTAATGCACCTGGGAAACAAAAATCCAGGGGAAGAGTACACAATAGGGGGAAGGTAGTAACAACAAGAAAAATGGAAAGGGATCCGGGGTAGTCATATCAGATAACCTAAAGGTTAGCAAACAATGTTAGAAGGCAGTAGGGATGGCTGGGGGATACTGGGATGTACAGGGAGAGGCATCACCAATAGAGAACAGGAAGTTGCTATCCCTCTGTGCAGACAGTTGGTGAGACCCCATCTGGAGTACTGCATGCAGTTCTGAAGACCCCATCTCCGCAAGGACATAGACAAGATGAGGCAGTCCAGAGGAGGGCAACTAAAATGGTGCAGGGTCTGCACAGAAGCCATATGAAGAGAGACTAAAGGAGCAATATATATATATATATATATATCCTTGAGGACATGATAGAAACTTTTAAGTACCTCAAGGGAATCAGCAAAGTCCAAGAGGGTAGCATCTTTCAGAAAAAGAGATGTGCAAGAACAAGGGGACACAATTTGAAGATAGAGAGGGGACAGCTCAGGGGCAATGTGAGGAAGTATTTTTTCACAAAGAGGGTGGTGGACGCATGGAATGGCCTTCCTGAAGAGGTCATGGGGTCAAAAACAGTGGGGTAATTCAAGAATGCATGGGACAGACACAAGGCAATTCTTGTGGGGGTAGGAAGAAGTGGGCTGTTGGTTAACTAGGATCTGCCGCTTATCCAGTAGGTTGGGAAATGGGCAGACTAGGTGGGCCAAGCAGTTCTTATCTGCCATCAAAGTCTATGTTTCTATTTTTCTATGGTATACTGTACGGGTAAAAGTAGAAACTATATCACTCAGAGCTGGATCTGTAGAAAGAATGAACCAAAGTTTACGTATTATGGCCTGAATCCCACCCGTATTGGTGCCATATGTGGTTATGAAATTTATTTGATCAAGGTTAGATTGAGGTCTGCTCCTGTACTCCAGAAGTGAGGCATGTGGTGTATCTAAGGCATTGCTCTTAGCCCTGTTAATATCCTCATGGCTGTAACCCCTAGTGTCAAACCTTTCTGACATCTCAGTGAGCCTAACCTCAAAGTCAGACACAGAAGAACAGTTCCTCTTGATACGTAGGAACTGAGAGCGTGGGATGTTCCTAATGGTGTGACACAGATGGCAGCTGGAAGCTAATAGCACAGTATTGCTATCAGTTGGTTTTCTGTGATAATTCGTAGAGATAGTGCCATCTTGATTTTTGACAATTAATAGATCCAAGAAATTAATTTGTTTGGAATCTTGTTGTACAGAAAATCTCGGGTTGATATTTGAGTTATGCAAGTATGCTATAAATTCTTCCAGTTCCATCACTGTACCGCGCCACACCATCAGAACTTCATCGATATAGTGGCTCCAGTTTTTCTCCTAATATCCCAGGTAAAGGTTTACATAATTTCTTCTTGTTGACTATACAGAATATTAATGTCATTCAGGTAAGCTTGTTCAAATGTGTAGGTAGCTGGGGGGGTGAAAGTAGAAACTGGTTTGCAGCTGTGCAGTGTTTTAAAACTTGTATACATTGCATGTTTCTCAGTCTCTTCACCCTGCAAGACCATGTCATCTGGATTCATTTCATAAGTGCTCAGATCCAGCAAATTACTTGTAGTGTCAAGTTCTGTTGAGGAATCATGTTCGAAAACTGACGTTTCAGGAGTCACACCCAGTTTCTTTCTGTTATAAAATGATTTCAAACTTAACTTCTTAGTTAGTTTTTTAATGTCCAGGTAGATATCAAATTTACTAACTGAACAGGTAGGAACAACATTCAGGCCTTTGCTGAGGATAGATTCTTGCTCAGGGGTTAAAGCAATGTCCAAGAGGTTAATTATATTGAATTGCTTTTCCCCTTGCCCCACTGTTTGATGTCTGAACCTGTTTTCTGTTTAGCTGCACAGTTATACTGGTTTCTTTTTCTACCACCCCTTCTCATTCTATGGTGGGCCCGAAATGAACAAGTCACTCTGAGTGTCTGGGATGCTCCAGCCCCGCCGCTTGTCACCCCACCTTCTCCTCCAAAAAAGGCTCCTCAGGAGATTTGATGTCTAATTCTGAGGTCGAATAGAAGCTGGTATTGCTTTTCTTCAGTATATGTTTGGGGCCCTTCTTCTTAGTTTTTCTATTGCCACGATTTGAATTAGTGGTGTATTCAGACCCCTTCCAGGTGAACACACGATTGTGCAGATAGGCTAATCTGTCTCTTTCAAACTTCCTGAGTTTGACCGCACAAATGCGCTTGTCCTGTTTGCTGATTGCAAGTTTCAGTTTATTTTCCAAATTAGTGAACTCTAGGTCCTGACTGAACTCAAGGAAGACCCTTTCTTTGTCTTTTAGTAAAGGTTGCACCTCAGTCTGCTGATTTCTATAATCTCTTATAATACACTGCTGAAACAGTTCAGATGCAGCTTGCATCTGTGTCTCCCAATCACTTTTAAATTCAACCCGGTCCAAGCCGTATCCTGGCCATTTTAAAACTCTGAGACCACATGGAACACAACCTACATTCTGGTAGGCATCAAGATATGCTAAATTTCAATAAATCCTGGCTACACCTGGAAACAAACTCTGCTCATGGTGTCATTCCCGGTTATCAACTTTTAAATAAATAAATAAATCCTGCGTGCCGGTAATATAATTTTTTCAAACTCAAAATAAGCAGTGCGAATGCTAATGGGCACCTCAATATTAGCAGCAGCACTTGTTGCGTCTTGAATTGTTGCTCCAGATGCTAGGTCAGATTTGGGTGTGACATTCAAAAATGGATTTGTTTCTCCAATACCAGTAAAAATAGCTGCACTAAAGGAGAGGGACCCTGGAGCACCTATATGCAGGTCCTCAAGTTTTGAGGACATAACAGTAACAGTTACACACCAAAAAACAATCTAGAGGTAAAAACTGTACGACTTACTGTGCACGGTCAGTGTTTTTCGGTGAGCCACGTCAAACGTAATAACAGGAGAATGAGGAGGTTGGCTCCACTCGCTGATGTGCCACAAATAGATGATGAATCCAACAACATGAAGTAAAGAGCACCATTCACTAACAACAGATCCAAGTTCTCAGCTGGCCACTTGCCTTGTTTCCAGGAGGAAATGGATTTAAGGCAGGAGAGTGTAAGTCACCCGTCTCAGGGCGGGCTTACTATCCTGTCCTTTTTTTCCCCTTTAGCCTAGTTCATTTTGGGGTATTCCCTTGTTCTGTCCCTGGGGGAGAGCGGTGTTCCCTGCCCGTATATAAGGAGAGGGTTGCTGGGAGGAAAGAGAGAGATCTGATGGGAGGTGAGGGCAAGTGTGGCCAGGGCCTTAAACCCCCTGGCCCAGTAGGGCCGGCCTGGGCAGTGTCAGAGCTACATGTGTATCTCCATTGGGGAGGGAGGCAGGAGTTAGTGATCATTGGTTGCAGAGTCCTGTTTGCTGAATGTTTAAAGGAGAGCACCAGGAGAGAGGAAACCTGGTGACATCTGGAAGCTCTAGAGTTCTTGGTACCAAATTTTTTGGGAAGGTATGGCAGTGGGGGCTGTCGTGGTGGTGGTAGGGCCCCTTGGAGGTGGCAGCACTGAGGAGGTAATTTTCCCAGTGTGGTGCACTGACAGGATAGGATGGGTGGTCTGCATTCTGAGATTCGTATTATTGGGCCCGCTGTGCCCGTGTCTGGGGCAGGTCCCATGTTAGGCTCTAAAAGAATGCAGGGGAAAAATGTAACTGAAGGCGGGAGTCATTCGCTATTTCCATTTGTAGAATCATTGCTCAACCCCAGAATGGAGTAGGGGATCTGTATTTGTTGGGCTTTTGGAAAGGTGTACAGGGCAGTCACAGTGGAGAAATTAGGTTGCATATTCCCTGTTTGCTTTGCTAGGTTCCAGGGTGAGGGAGTAAGGCACTACCTGGGTACAGCTGGATCCCTTTCAGTACCTTTTTGGGTAGGGGCGAGCCTAGTTTCCAGCTTGTAAACCATGCGTGGAGCCTATTCTGGTCTATAAGTCCGAGGCCTGCTTGGTATTCTGGCTGCCCAGTGTTTCGGTACCTTTGTGTGCCCTCTCGCCTGTATTTTTTAGCCCCATGGAGCTGCTCCATTTATTATGCATTTTAAATTCTATCCAATTAAATGTTTATATATTTTTCACTTTTGCATTGTGTGTGCTAGATTATTTGAATGAACTAACTTGATTGCTCCCTTTTTTTTTGTAGTTAATCTTTTTGTTAAGGTTATCATAAATGTACAGATAATCCTCTTACAGTGCAATACACTTTGAGATTTTATGGAGAGAAGAAAAATTTTAAAGCAGCATATATCTGGAATACTATTCGATAATAGCATACATAGTTTATAGACGTGGTTATACAATATAATATTACATAACCTCTTAGGATGCTGCAAAAACATGTGTAAGAGGATTGAGAATAGTGAAGGGAAATCTGAAAGAAAGAACAATAAAAGGGAAGTGAATAGAAGAAGTGGATGAGAGAAAAAGGAAGCTATAGAAAGAAAACAAGAAAATGAGACTACAATAGAAGATCAGTGGGGAGTCTCAATGGAAGGAAGAGGTGCATTATATATTGAATCCATAGATTAGGTGTCAGAAGATTTAGATGATTCCAGAAAATTAAAATAGCCCTGCCAACATTCATTATATATCATGAGTCGGTCAGAAGAAATATGTGTCATATGGTCAAGGGAGGCATATTCAGATAGTAGTTTAAGAATATCAGGAAGGGTGAGGATTATGTTAGATCTCCAATGCATAAATATTATACGTTTAACTTGAAGGAAAAGTATGTTTAACCACCTGTTCTGTGAATGGGAGATTTTATAGGAGCAGTAATTAAAAATACCAAGTATACAATGTTTAGGGTCTAGTGGCAAGGATTGACCAAGCACTTTCATTGCAAAGTTGTGAGTGTGGTGCCAAAGCCTTTGTATAGTAGTAAGCAGTAGTAAATCATTTTTTATCCATATATGAATAAATGGTATGGGGGAACAATATCATAAAATGTGTAATAAATCACCATTGGGGGAGTTACAGCGCCCGCAGTTACTAATATTCATTAAACCTATTTTTCGTAGTACAGCAGGGGTTCTGTACCACAAATGTAGGATTTTAGTCTGTATAAAAGAGGTACATTTATCAATAAAAGATTTGTGGCAGGAAAGCCAACATTTGTACCATTGTGCATTGGCTATATAATAATGTAGCAAGATACTCCATTTGTTTTTTGCATTAATGGATTGGTCAGGAAGTGTATCTCTAATATCTTTATAAATAGTGCTGTTCAAATTGGTCATTGTTTTAATCCATTTAGAAATGTGTTTATCATATAAAGATTTATTAGAGAAAAGTGTGAAGTAGGAGTTTCAAGCTGTACGAAGCTGTAGATATTTCCAAAAATCCTGACAGAAGAGATTCCATAAAATGCAGAGATTGGAATATGATTTTAATTGTAACACCTGAGGGTTGAGTATATCTTGCAAAAAGAAAATACCCCTGTTTTTCCAGGTACGACAGAAAATTGGATGATTATCAAGTGATATATGGTGGTTTTTCCAAAGGGGGGGGGGTATAAGCTAAAGGATATGGGTTCGACTTAAGGTGCTTGTGAATTATTTTCCAGTAGAACACAGATGCAGCTATGGTGGGGTGAGACTTTAAATTAGTGGGAAGGGGATTAAAAATGAAGGCAGTAGCCAGATTACCAGGACATGAGGATACTTCCATAATGACCCATAAAGGTGATTGGGTATTGGGTTTATTAAACCATTTGATGGTTTGAGCTGTATGAAACACCCATAAGTAGTCTTGAAACCAAGGGAGACCAAAACTGCCTTTTGACCAATCAGATTGGAGTTTGTTATGGCCAGACCTATGGATTTTGCCTTTCCAAATAAAATTGCCAATTATTTTATCTATTTTAATGAGGAGACTGGAGGGAAGTATCAAAGGAATATTAGAAAAAAGGTATAATATTGTAGGAGCTATTGACATTTTAATATCAAAAATTTTCCCAATAAAGGAAAAGTTAAGTAATTACCATCTGTCAAGTGTTGATTTGATACTAGTTAACAAAGGGGAAAGGTTAGCATCCCATATTTTATCTAATGTAGGGGTAATCTGGATACCTAGATAAGAAATATCTTGGGGAGCTCATCGAAATCCCAGTGGGTTGTTAATAAAGGGTTTACAGAGAGTACTCAATGGTAACGTTTCAGATTTGTTAAGACTGAGAGCTAGCCCAGAGAGTGAGGTAAATTCATTCAATAGTTTAATTAAAGGTTGCCCAGAGTTTTCGAGATTTTCTAATAAAATGAGGAGATCATCTGCATATGAAAGTGAGGTGTAACAAGAGTTGCCAATAGGGATGCCTTTGATTATACATGATTGACGTAGAGGTGCAGAGAGAGGTTCCATGGCCAGAATAAACAAGGAAGGTGACAAGGAGCATCCTTGTCTGGTGTCTTTCACTAAATGAAAGGGGGGGGGATAGAGCGGAATTGGTGAGAACTCAAGTAGAGGGGGATGTATACAGTAATTGAATCCATGCACATCCATTGACTCCATGGTATAAATAGTTCCAATTGAGAGAGTCAAATGCTTTCTCAAAATCAATGATGATTGCTGCAGCCAGAGATTTAAGGGTTTTGCTTTATGAATTAAATTAAATAGTAAGCGAAGATGATCAGAAAAATTTCTATTTTTAATAAAATCACATTGAGAGGTGTGGACTAGTTTTGGTATTAAAGATTCTAAATGAAGAGTTAATATTTTGGTGAAGATTTTGCCATCTGTGTTAAGTAGCGATGTCGGTCTGTAATTTGAAGTGAGGGAGGGGTCTTTATCTTTTTTTGGTAAAACTGTTATAACGGCTTCAGTCATAGTATGGGGAAGTTTACTTTTAGAGATTGCTTCTAAGAAAACCTTAAATAGTATAGGGCAGAGAGTATCAGAGAGAATTTTGTAGAAATCAAAAGGGAAACCATCACTCCCAGGTGCTTTACCATTTTTTAAAGAAGATAATGCAACCTGAATCTCTTGTAGAGTGAATGGTTTATCCAGCATAGCCATATCATGATGTGAAAGATGGGGTAGCTGTAATTTTTCCAGGAATTGCTGTATTTGATTGGGTTTCATGGAGTTTGGATGAGAATATAGTTTATGGTGGAAGGAGTGCATGATGCGGTTGATTGAAGGGTTATTTGTGTGGGTTAGACCTGGGGAGTCTTTTAGGCTTGCAATATCTCTCTGCATCTGTTGAGCTTTGAGCTGATATGAGAGTAACTTCCCACATTTATTCCCTTGTTCCCAGTAATGGTGTTAGAGTCTAAAAAGGGCAAGTTCAGCTTTTCAGGATATCAATTCGTTAATTTTAATTCGTAACTGAAGAATCTCCAGATGGAGTTGTGAGTTATGATTGGGTTTTTTGATTTATAGTATTGGGTTTCCTTGTCTTTAAGGGATTTTTCTAGATTGGCTAACTGTTGTTCTCTTAATTTCTTTCTATGAGCTGCATAACTAATGATTTTGCCTCTGATTGAGGCTTTTAATGCTTCCCAGATAGTACCTTGAGATCCATCAGGAGTGTCATTAAATGAAAGGAAATCTTGAATCTGGGTTTTAATCCAAGGAGTGAATTCTGGGTCTCTCAGTAACAGTGGGTCTAAAAGCCAAGATGGGGATTTAGAAGGGTGTGGGCCCCAGAGTAGATGTAACCTTATAGGAAAATGATCTGATATAATAATCAGAAGGATTGCTGTGTCAATAGTTTTTTCAGTGATGAGGGGTGAAGAAAACCAATCATCAATTTGACTATAAGATTTGTGTAAAGAGTAATAAAAAGTATAGTCTCGTTGTCTGGGATGGTGTAGTCTCCAAATGTCGGAGAAACCCAAATTCTTCATCAGTATTGATAAAGCATTAATACTATGGGGATTGGCATCATGTGAAGAGTTGCTTCTGTCCAAGAGTGCCTCTAGTGCTAAATTAAAGTCTTCCCCTACAAGAATAGGTGTGTTTTTGTTATTATTCATAATTTGCTGAGACAGGTTGTGGAAGAAATCAGGGGAGTCAGAGTTAGGAGCATAGACATTCACTAACATAAATGGGCCTGCAGTGGAATTTAACAGGGTTATAACCCATTTACTGTCCGAATCTGTGATAATTTTTATGGGGAACCAGTTGAGAGATTTATGTATTAAGATAGCGACCCAACATTTTTTTGATGGGGAGGAAGACGCATATACTTGACCGACCCAATCTTTTTTAAGTCTATCAACATCCTGTAATAAAAGTTTAGTTTCTTGTAAGAAAGCAATATGTGTTTTTGGTTTTTTGAGGTAGATGAGTATTTACACTTACAAGGCGAATTGAGTCCCTTAACATTCCATGAATGTAGGATTAGGTCACTGATAAAAATGAGAAATAAAGTATTTAGTTACAAAAAGGAATGAGGGACTCAAAATATATAGATTAGAGGATGTCGCAGGCTCAAAAGGGAGGTATATAATGTAAGCGAATGCATACAGGGCTATTAAATTGCACAGATACAGATGGCTTTGATATGTATATCCATTGTGTCTCACAGAGAAAGAGTATAGAGAAAGATTTGTCAAGTAGGTAAACATTAGAGCCAACAGACAGTATTATAATCCAATAAAAAAAGATTAATTAGAAAAACTTTTATGAAGTGTAGAGAGATAAGAGTTGGTGTGTACACCACAGACTCTCATGCTACACTACTCGGCATGTAGAGAAGTAAGTAAATCTTAAGAAAAAAGCAACACACTGTAATCTTAAGATACAAGCCATGTGCAACAAGAAACAGTAAATTGTAGTTGAGGTTAGTACTAAGGTAATTAGAACATTGCCCTGGGAAAAACCAGAACACCATCATACCAAACCGTAGAAATAATTACAAAATAGTAATAAACTCCAGACAAAGTAATTTAGCTTGAACTACAATATATAAGTTCAATAATAAAAAAGTAAGCCAACATAATGCAACATACTGCTAAAAATAGTGTAAGCCAGAATGGGGGTTGCCCGCTATATATTGTCCACATAAACCATGTTTGCAAAGAAATATTTAAATTATGTGTGAAGGCGGATTGAACAAACATAAGGAGATCAAAAGAAAGTGGAAAATACTGAATGCAATATGGATTTATAAGGCATCAGCGTACCATAGGACCAACTTGGCATATACAAATAAAATGAAGGATGGGAGGATTAATGTTTAGAGCTGTATAAATTGACATTCTAGCATTTATTGTAGATGTGATAGGAATATTTCAGGCTTCAAGGTTCTATATATGTTATACATGAGCAATTAAAGCACTGATGATAGCACATATCTCGAACATTGCCTAAAAAGAAGAAGAGAGTGATTTTTATAATGGGGTGACCAGGTCTGGAAAAAAAAACTGGTAAGCCCCAACCATGAGGTTATACAGTATACTTAAGGAAAGAAGGCTTCGAGCATATCTGTGCTATGAATATTGATTGGGATAGTCTAATTAAGATAATGAAGTACATTAGCCTTGAATATTGCCTGCAACAAAAAGGTACTGTAGGGAAAATAGAAGAGGCCACTTAATGCGTAAATCGGTGAATTTGAGGCACTAGTATATCTGAAAAGGAGGAAAAGAAGGGGAATATAATAAGGAGGAGAATAGTGTGGGAAGTAAACACTCACTTTACATAGTCATAAATTGGGGTGTTAAAAAATGCAAAGTGCTAATGTATGAGATATAACAAGAATACCACTGATGCCTCATATAACTTCAATGATATAAATGATAAATAGCGGATAAATAAGTGATTAATGATAAAATGTTTGTTTAAACATCCTCCACACGTAGATACTGGTGTTTATGTGGCAAAACATATTAATAGTTAGGGCAAAGGGCACTCTAAATATCATATGAAGAAAAAAGTGTATAGTTGTATATACAACTCCTTACCACACTGTGGCACTAGGGCTGTAAAAAGAATTGTATATGTACACCGTTGACAGATAGTATCTGGCAATACACATAATTACCTGAGGTGAGACCTTCAAAGATTGATATTTAGTTACTGCATGTGAATATCATTACACAAAGAAATAGTAAGTGCAGTAAGGTCTAAAACACCTTGTCCAGCCGCTAGCAAAACAGATCCACAATAATAATCGCGGTGTACCGCTTTGAATATTCCAAACTGGTTGGGTGCAATAGTGATACATGACTAGGAATTACACTGTGCGATCAAAATGGAGAAGGGTCCTAGTAATCTGTTAGACTGAAAGAGGGTCGAAGTTAAAGCCATAATGTACATAGAAACATAGAATTTGATGGCAGATAAGGACCGCTTGGCCCACCCAGTCTGCCCATTTCCCTACCTAATGGATAAGCTGCAGATCCTAGTTAACCAGCAGCCTACTTCTTCCTACCCCAACCCCTTAGAATTGCCTTATGACTGTACCATGCATGCTTGAATTCCACCACTGTTTTTGTCTCCACAACCTGCTCCGGAAGGCCGTTCCATGCATCCACAACCCTCACTGTGAAAAAATACTTTGTAAATTACCTCTGAGCTGACCCCCTCTATCTTCAAACTGTCCCCTTGTTCTTGCACTCTTTTCTTGAAAGATGCTACCCTCTTGGACTTTGTTGATTCCCTTGAGAGTGCCAGTTTCTATCATGTCCCCTCTCCCTCCTTTCCTCAAGGCTATACTTATTAAGCTCATAAGTCTCTCTTCATATGTCTTCTGGTGCAGACCCTGCACCATTTTGATTGCCCTCCTCTGGACAGCTTCCATTCTGTCTATGTCTTTCTGGAGATTGGGTCTCCAGAACTGCACGCAGTACTCCAGATGGGGTCTCACCAGCTGTCTGTACAGAGGGATAATAACTTCCTGTTTTCTACTGGTGATGCCTCTCCCTACACATCCCGGTATCCCCCAGCCCTCCTTGCTGCCCTCTCACATTGCTTGCCCACCTTTAGGTCATCTGATATGACTACCTCCAGGTCCCTTTCCATTTTTGTTGTTGTTAGTATCTCACTCCCCATAGTGTACTCTTTCCCTAGGTTTTTGTTTCCCAGGTGCATTACCTTGCACTTCTTAGCATTGAATCCAAGCTGCCATACATTTGACCATTCCTCTAACCTTGCCAAGACCCTTCTCATCCTTTCCACCCCTCCTTGCGCATCAACTCTGTTGCAGATCTTTGTGTCATCTGCAAAGAGACATACTTTTCCTTCCAGTCCCTCTGCAATGTCGCTTATAAAGACATTGAAGGACCGATCTAATACTGAACCCTGCGGTACCCACTAGTAACCCCCTTTCTTCGAGTGGACTCCATTTACTATTACTCTGTGTCCTATTCTCCAGCCAATTCTTTACCCAGGCTGTCATCTTTGGACCCACTCCCAGGCTGGCTAACTTGTATATTAATCTTTGTGTGGGACTGTGTCAAATGCCTTGCTAAAGTCTAGGTAGACCATGTCACAGCCCCTCCTGGTCTACTACTTGGCCACCCAGTCAGAAATCTATCAGATTTGTCTGGCATGAGCTTCCGCTGTGAATCCATGCTGCATTGGGTCCTGTGCCCCTCTGGCCTCTAGATACTCGACAGTTCTTTCCTTCAGAAGTGATTCCATCATTTTCCCTACCACTGAGGTTAAACTAACAGGTCTGTAGTTTCTGCTTCTGCCTTGCTCCCACTTTTGTGAGGGAATCACATCTGCCCTCCTTCAGTCCTCGGGTATCACCCCATCCTCTCATGATTTGTTAAAGAGGGTAGTCAGTGGTGTCACTAGTTCTACCCTTAGTTCTTTTAGAATTCTGGGATGAATCCCATCAGGCCCCATTGCTTTGTACACCTTCAGTTTTAAGAGTTCTTTCAGAACCCTTTCTTCTGTAAATGGGCGGTACCAACTTCTGTATCCAGAGTGTTTCTACTGTTTGTTTTAGGTACCTCCCCCTCTTCCTTTGTAAATACTGAGCAAAAATATTTGTTTAGTATCTCTGCCTTTTCACAGTCACCCTCTGCCCACCGTCCCTCCCCTTTATTAAGCCTCCCTATCCCTCCCTTGGTCTTCCTTCACTCCCTGATGTACCTATAAAAGGTTTTATCCCCCTTCTTAACTGAGTTGGCTATCTTTTTCTCGGTTTGGGCCTTTGCTGTTCTGATTGCCTTCCCAGCTTTCTTTTGCTTTAACTGATACGGTTCTCTGTCCTGCTCCTTCTGTGATTCCTTGTACTTCCTGAATGCTTTCTTTTTCTCTTGAACCTTCACTGCCACTTCCTTTGAGAACCACAGTAGTTTCTTATATCATTTCATTTTATTTATTTGCTTCACACAAAGGCTTGTTACCTCTGTCATGGCAGTTTTTATTATTCCCCATTGTTCTTCCACCCCTCCTTCCTGCCTATTTGCTAGTGCATTCCTTAGGCACTCACCCATTTGGCAAAGTCAGCCTCCTAAAGTCCAGTACTTTGCCTTTGTATGGCTTGACTCTATTGCTGTGTTTATTGTGAACCATACTCTTGATGGTCACTGGTTCCCAGATGGCTACCACTTCTACATCTGTGATCCTCTCTTCATCTCCATTTGAGAGAACCAGGTCTAAGACTGCTCCCTCTCGAGTGGGCTCCAATACTAGTTGTCTAAGGCATGCCCCTGTAGAGTATCTAGAATAACCCCACTCTTCAAGTGGCTGCTGAACTTGCCTCAGTTAACATCTGGCATATTCAGATCACCCATCAGCAATATCTCCTCTTTTCTGCCATTCTAAGTATACTTTCTATCATTTTCTTGTCCATTTCCTCCCTTGAGAATGGGGTCTATATACAACCCCTGTGCGGATTGTGGTGCCATTGCCTGTCTCCAAATCTACGCACAGTGCTTCTTCTCCTCCCTGTTTTCCCTTTTGTTCTGTTGCTTTGATTCCTTCCCTTATGTAAAGAGCTACTCCTCCTCCTCTTTTACCCTCCCTGTCCGTCCTGTAGATAGTGTATCCTGGTATGTTTATGTCCCAGTCATGGTTTTGTGTGTACCATGTTTCTGTGACTACCACGATATTCAGATGTTCCTCCTCCATCAAGGCCACTAATTCAGGAAGCTTGTTACTCAGACTACGGGCATTGGTACTCATTGCCCTCCATTTTTTGATGGCTTTACCTTCTGTTGCAGCATCTCCCACTGACCTTTCTACCTCGGTCTTTTTCTCATTTAGTACCCTGTTTTGTAGGGAGAGGCTGGGATTTTCCTGCTGCTTATTAGTGCCTCCCCCCTTGACTAGTTTAAAGGCTTGCCAAAGAAGCATTTAAACCGATTGTCAACAGACTTGTTCCCTTCCTGGACAGATGCAGACCATCCTGCCAGTATAGGATGGTGTCCTCAGGTGGAACCCAGTCCCCAGTGAAGCCAAACCCTGTGCTCACACCATTTTTCAACCATTCATTAAACTGCATGGTGCAAAGTACCCTCACCTCACTCATGCCATTGACAGGCAGCACCTCTGAGAAGGATACTGTGTGTGCTACTTGTCTTAGGCCCCTCCCAGTTCTACAAAAGTCCTTCTGCACTGCTCTAATCTCATGTTGAGCCAAGTCATTTGTCCCTAGGTGGACAATGGCATCCAGCTCAGACTCCCATGCAGCTGTTCTCGTGATCTTGAGGATGCGCTTCCTGTCCTTCCAAGTCATGGCACCAGGCAGGCACCTTACTTCAGTTTTCCCTGCTCCCCCAGTTCTATCCCCCTAATAATTGAGTCCCTCACCAGGAGCTGCTTCCTTTCTTTGTGGTGTCCTCTGCCTCTTTCCTGTGGGCCTCCCTTGTGACAGTTGCCCTCAGCCTCCTTAGTTTCCTCTGTGGTTGCATCCATAGGGGAGCTATGCTCCCCCAGAATGGTGTATGGATTGTGGAGTGGAACAACTGACTAGGTGTGCCTCTGTTCCACCATCCTCACCCTCCCTGAACCCACTGTGGTCCAACTGCTGTGCTTTCTTCACAACCTCTGAGGTAGTGGTGGTGGCTCTGGTGCTCCCTGGATGGGGGAGATTCCCTTCCTACTGTCCAGTGTGGCCTGGGGGAAGGTTCCCTTACTACTGTCCAGTGTGGCCTGAAGATGGGCAACTTCCTCCCTCAGGGCAGAGAGTTGTCTGCAAATAGGGCAGCATCTCAGCCTCCAGAAAGACTCCCAGAAGACTGTTGCCCCACAGCCATTACATTGCACTACTCCCCACATGTTTATCTACTTTTTGTGTGTGTGTGTGAGTGTGTGTGTGATTGGTTTGTTATATAGAAATATATATATTATACAATGTGTATGCTTATATTGTCAGTGCAGTGTGCTAGAGAGGATATGACAGTGATATGCACCTTGTACTCTTGAGGAAATGATGTCAGAACCCCAGGTATAAAGGAACTGTTTCCAGGGGTGGGTGGGGTTAAGGGTGGGAAGGGTTGGGCCTAAACTGTGCCCTCACAAAACAATGCCATATTGCTTATGAGATAGTCAGTGGTTGTGGTGATTATGGGCTTTGGAAGCAGCATCAGCTGTTTTGTTTTTCAGTTTCCCTTTCCTTTTCTTTTTGGGGGGCTCAGCAGATTTAAAAGGAGAGCTGGTAACTAGTTCGGCCCAAGAAGAGTTGGGGGAGTTGCAACCGGGTTGGACACGCTTGGGGTCCTTAGCTTGAGGATCCAGTTCAGCCTCACATATCTCTTCCAGAGAGGAGTGCAGATCTTTCTGAAGCATAGAGAATTTATTTGAAAAGGTAAGAGGAGCGGAGAAGCTGATATGGCCTTCCGTTTGTGAAGAGGGTGTAGAAGAAGTGTCGCTAGAACAGCACATATTTTAGCATGTAGAGAATTGGAAGACTTTTTCTCCTGTAGACATGCCAAAAGTCGGGCAGGAGCCACAGTGATAGGCATGGTAGTTGTAGACTTTTCTGTGACTCCGAAAGCAATCTCAGCAGATGCAGTATGTTTCTCTGGTTGTGAATTATTTAAACAAATGCAGGAACGATCTACAACACCATCACTTATCAATGTAAGTGTAGGCTGAGATGCATCAAGAAACTCTGCTAGGGCTTCTGGGGTACAGAAATCTCTGATTGAGTCGCCCAAGAATAGGTGCATTATTGCTGGGTAATGTAGTGTAAACTTAATGCCACGCTGATGAAGGATGTTTTTAATTGGGTTATAGGCTCTTCGTTTACTGGATAATTCTTTAGAAAAGTCTCTGAAAATTGAGATTCTGTGCTCTTGCCACGCAAGTGTACCCAGTTGTCTTGCTTTTGGAAGTATCAATTCAGTGTGTGCATGATTTAGAAATCTGGCGATGATGGGCCTGGGTTTCTGGTCTGGTCTGGGCCTTGGACTCAGAGTGCAATGCAATCTCTCAATAGTGAGGTCTTGGCCGGATGGGATTTTAAGCAGGGATGGAAGTACATGTGTTAGCAGAGCACTGGTGTCTCCGGGATCAGAACCTTCAGGAAAACCCAGAAATCTAAGGCTGTTACATCTATTTCTGTTTTCCATATTGTCTATTTTGTTCTGAAGGCTTCTGATAAATCTGTCCTGTTCCCTAATTATAGCTTGCAGTATGTTGATGGAGTTTTCATTTTGAACGGCTTTAACATCTCTAGTATTGATTTTTTGATCAAGTACTTGCATATTGGTGATGTTTTGTTGTGAGGTTATTTTTAAATCATTTATCTCATTGATTAGCTGCTGGAACATAGACTCCACTCTGTTAAGAGAGCCATTAGCCGGGGATTGGTTTGCCATGTTTACAGGCCTTGATAGTGGAGCTGTATGTTTGCTGATAACAAGTTCTATAGTTGTAGAGCAGAACAAATACTGTACCCGAGCTGATCAGTGATGTATGTAGAATAAGATCTCAAATGCTGGCAAAAGCAAATGGTCTAGGAGCTGTTCGATGGATGATGACAGGAGGTAAACCCAGGGAGGTATAGAATTAGGCAGCCATCTTCAGCACAGCCAGGCCACACCCCTCCTCTTGATTGCTCCCTTTTAAGAAGGCTTCCATCTCCTCCTTCCACCCGAGCTTGGGCAAACAGTACAGTGGCAGTTCGGTTGGCATCTACCCGGTACAAGAAGGCCTGTTGCGCTTGAGAGTCTACCCGGTAGGTAAGGCCTTGCATTTTCCTTAAGTGCTGAGCAATGTTTTGGAAGGTCTCTGTTCTGTGCCTTCCCCCTTGCATTTTAACACCAGAACCCCTAGACAAAAGAAGGGAGGAGGGGGTGACACCAGATTGCTTCAGCCGTGACCTGGAAACAGTAGATTGACCTTGGTGGATCAGAGCAGTTGACCAGGAAAACATAAGTCACAAGATTTTTGGGGTTGCTGGGACTCAATGAGAGAAGCTCACCTGGCTGGGACAAGGTCTAGGAGGGTGAGTAAATCTCCATTGAACCTGGAGCTGATCTAGCACTCACTTGACTACTAAGCAGAGGAAGGCTAAGAGATTGAGTAACATGGCGGCCCCAGATGGTTGAATGAGAGGTGTGGGAGTTAGCCAAACTGGGACTTGGGAGTGAAGCACTTGGACAGGATTGTCTACTAGAACAGCAGTCAGCCTAGCAGAGATAAAAAGGCAAGTGAGCTTTCTTTTTGCAAGGATGAGATGCTGCTCAGTATCCTCATGGCACCATCGGCAAACTGATTTTCAAAAAAACAATAACCACAACTGCACACACAGAGGACACATAACAAGGGCACTTACCCAGTTAGAGGCTTATGTTCAGAAGGATTTATTTATTACAAATTGCAGTTAAAATAACAAAATATCATAGGTCTATAAATATACACTTATGTAACTCAGCATTAAGAAAATTTCAAATAAATAACAAAACACTGAAACTGTTTGGCTTCAGTATAGCAAGTCTAGGAAGGCTAGAGCGAACAGATGGGTTATCAGCTTTTTCTTAAAAGCTCTGCTGAAAGGACTTATATGAATCTGGGTTGATAATGAATTCCATAGTCCTGTCTCCCAATGTGCTTAAATGAAAATTGTGGATGGATAGCACATTTGCTTCAGGGGAGCGTAGGGGCAGGAGAGGCATAAGGCATCAGGTGATTGTTTAGGTAGCAAGGGCACAATTTGAGTAAAGGCTACCTAAATTTTCCACAAGAGGGACATGGAAAGGCTTGTGTTTTTTGCAGATAGCCTAGGTAGGGTAAGTTGTGGTGAAACTTGTTTGAATTGATATATTTATTGTTGCATGAAGGGTAAACTCTGAGACCAGCCATAGTAGCCCACATTTAGGGGCCATATTATAAGAACTGTGTCTAGCCCTGTAGTTTGGGAAGGGGTAATAATTGTCTGGCCTGGGGCCTGAGCTAGTTGATAACTTGAGGTGGGACTGAGTCAGATTTCTGATAGCAGGTTGGTTGTGGCAGGGGGACGTTGCAGCCAGGGGACCAGTGAAGGACTCTGTAGTCCAACAGGTAGTACCACCTTGAGGGGTCTACACAGGAATGATAAAAGGCAGCCACCCCTAACACGTTCCCACACATGCTCGTGTCCCAGCACCTGAGTGGAACAGCACAGGAGTGGAACTAGGGCCCCTGCTCTTCAATATTTTCATATTGGACATAGCTAAAGGACTACAGGGAAAAGTATGTCTGTTCGCAGATGATACCAAAATATTCAACAGGGTCGACACCCAGCAGGGAGTGGACAAGATGGAAGTTGACCTCAAGAAACTGGAAGAATGGTCTGGAGCATGGCAGTTGAGAGTCAATGCCAAAAAGTGCAAAGTCATGCACATAGGAAAAATAAATCCAAATAAGGCATGTTACCTTGGAGGGGAAAGACTAGCTGCCTCCACGGAAGAGTGCGATTTGGGAATCATTATCTCAGACAACTTGAAGGTAGGTAAACAGTGTGAGATGGCAGCATTAAAGGCCAGCGGTATGCTGGGATGCATTGGGAGGGGAATCACAAGCAGGAAGACAGCAATGATCCTGCCACTGTACAGATCACTGGTTAGGCCTCACCTGGAATACAGCATCTAGTTCTGGAGAACCCACCTCAAAAAGGACATTGACTGAGTGGAGACGTGCAGAGAAGGGCAAAAAAATGATTCAGTGACTGCATAAGATGTCCTATGGGGATATATTGAAATAACTGAACATGTATTCCCTGGAACAGAGAAGAGAAAGGAGTGACATGATCGAAACATTCAAGTACATAAAATACATAAACCAGGTGCAAATAGATGATCTCTTCCAATTTAAGAAGGGCAGCAGAACCAGGGGACATGATCTAAGGCTGCAAGGAGGGCAGTTCTCCACCAACACCAAGAAGTTTTTCTTCACAGAAAGAGTAGTGGATGCCTGGAGCACCAGCCTGCCTGCAGAGGTGGTGGGGGCAAGCACAGTGATAGGTTTCAGGAATGCTTGGGACAGATACAAGGGAGCCACCAAACCCAAGGGCAGTTAGAAGGCTAGGCTAAAAGACAATGGGCAGATTAGATGGACCTGATGATCTCCTTCTGCTGTCAAACTTCTATGTAACAGATGTAAGACTGGCATCTTAGGCATCGACTGGCATTAGCAGAAGGAAGTAGGAAAGCGAGGGACTCTGCCAGTCAACTAAGATAAGGTACCTGTTCACTGCTGTGTAACATTCATTTCTGGGCAGGGTGGAAGGTTAAAGGTAGACCAAAACTGGGACTAGGAGCAACACTCTATCTAGGGTAGGAGTATAAAGGTATTTAATCAGGGTACAGGGGAACACTACTAGCAATCTATCGAGGTTCAGGTAGAAAAGGGTTAGGGAAAGGTGAAGGTGCTGCTACTATAATAGGAAAAAGCAGAGAAAGGTAAGGGTGTAAAAGAAGGAGGAAAACACTTTAGACCAGAGGGAACTATTTGTTGAGAGGGGTAGATGGGAAAACTCCTATCTATAATAAAGGTACAAAGGGGCATTGCAAACAAAAAAGGGGAAAGTACAAACACCCTATAAGGGCTACGGGTACAAAAGTATTTCCAGGTAACAGGGAGAGAATAGAAGTTGAGAATACTGGGAGTGGTGCAGTGCAGTGGCTGTGGGATGGCAGTTTTCAAAGAGACCTTCTGGAGACTATGGGGTTGCCTCATCTGCACACACCTCTCTGGGTTGAGGGAGGAGGTCCCTAGACTACAGGCCGATTTGGCATAAGATTCAGAGGACATCTTTCCCTTCCACCACTCAGGGGCCACTTGTCTACCACTGTTACCTCAGAGGATGCCATGGAGGAGGGACAGATGGACTATAGTGGGCACTGGAAGGGTGGGTGTGGGGGGTCAGGGCACATTCCTCAACTGCTACCACTACATAATTCTTATGCCACTCTGGTGGAACAGGACTGCCGGGAGCAGACACATATGGTAGTGACCAGGAAGAATGTGGGAGTCTTCCATAGTGCAAATTCCAAGGAGGGTGGTAGAGGACCACAGAGGAGGAGGAAGCAACTGCTGGCAGGGGACTCGATTGTTGGGGGGTAGGTTTGGGAAGAGGAAGGAGAGAAGAGGTTAGGTGCCTACACAGCGCCACAGCCCAGAGGAATGGCAAGCTGATGATGAGGATTGCTAGGGCAGCAGAGCAGGAGGGATAGCTGGATGCCATCATCCATCTGTGAACTAGTGACCTGGCTAGGGATGCAGCTTGAATAGTGCAGGGGGAGATTAGAGAGCTGGGAAGAAGTCTTAGACAGATAATGTGTTCAGTGGCTTTCACTGAGTTGCTGTCTGTCTGTAACAGGGGAAGATAGGGATCTCCGCACCAGGAGCTTCAACTCATGGTTGAAGGAATGGTGTAGAGAAGAGTGGTTCAGCTACATTGGGGACTGGGGACCCACCTGGTGGGATAACAGCCTATACAGGGGGAAATACTGCATCCATCCAGGAAGGGGACCACAGTCAGAAGTCCTCAGGTGATGGGAAAGTTAATGGAATCACTGCTGAAAGAAATGATTGTGGAATATCTTGAATCCAAAGGGTTACAAGACCTGAGGCAGCATATATTCATGTGGGGATGGATGTCATGATGATTCAGTCTGATAGATTTTTTTTACTGGGTGACCAAGGAATTAGATCAGGGTGGAGTATTGGATGTGGTCTGCCTGGATTTCAGCAAGGCATTTGACACCATTCCAAATAGGAGAATAGTAAGCAAGCTGGGTAGCTTTGGAGTGGCTCCAAAGGTGGTAAGCTGGATAGGAAACTGGTTAGCGGATAGGCAGCAGAGGATGATGATAAACAGAGTTCGCTCTGAGAAAGGGATGGTGACCAGCGGGGTGCCCCAGGGATCAGTGCTGGGACTGATCCTCTTTAATGTTTTTATAAGAGACACTGCAGAGGAGCTGGAAAGGAAGGTCTGCCTCTTTGCAGGTGACACTGAAATCTGCAATAAGGTGGATGCCCATGGAGGGTGTGTGTGGAAAGGATGAGCATAGACTTGAGAAAGCTTGAGGAGTGGTGGAGGGTATGGCAGCTGGGTTTCAATGTGAAAAAATGCAAAATAATGCACTTAGGACACAGAAAGCCAGGATTGGAGTACAAAATGGGTGGAATGGTATTGACAAGCACCAAGTAGGAAAGAGACCTGAGGGTAATCATATCTGACAACTTAAAGGTGGCCAGGCAGTGCAACAGGCAGTTGGGTCTGGAGGCTAGTGGGATGCTGAGGTGCATAGGGAGGGGTATCACCAGCAGAAAGAGGGAGGCGCTGTTGCCTCTATATAGATCACTGGTAAGACCCCTCCTAGAGTACTGTGTCTAGTTCTGGAGCCCATATCTCCAGAAGGACATAGACAGGAGTGGAGGCGGTCCAGAGGAGGGCAATTAAAATGGTGCAGGGTCTGAATCAAAAGCCTTACAAGGAGAGACTAAAGGACCTCAATATGTACACCCTGGAACATGGAAGAGAGAGGGGGGATATGATAGGGACCTTTAAATACCTCACGGGGGGTAAATAAGGTATAGGAGGGAAGTATTTTTCATAAACAGAGGCGCTCAAGAACAAGGGAATATGTTATGAAGTTGGGGGGGGAGTAGATTCAGGAGAGATGTGAGGAAGTGCTTCTTCTCAAAAAGAGTGGTGGATTTCTGGAACAGCCTTCCAGTGGAGTGGTGGGGTCAAAAACAATGGTGAGTGTTCAAGAATGGATGGGATAGGCAATAAGGGAATCTTAGTGGAAAGAAAGGGGGGGGGGGCGAAAGCCAAACATCAAGTAGAGTCTGCTGTGATACTGCACGTAGAGAAAAATGGGAAGGCTGGATGCGTCAAGTGGTCCTTATCTGCCATCAAATTCTATGTTTCTACGCCAAGGGGCAGGGTGAGGACGAGCACAAGGCCCTGTGCTGAAATCGAGCCGTCTTGAACTCAAGCGGCTCCATTTCAGCAAGTCCTGAGCTGAACACTGCCAGGTTGACATGGATTTCCTTTTTCCTTTATTCCTCCCACCCCCGACCTCCCAGCCTCACCAATAGGGTTGTGTGAGTCTAAAAATTTGCCCCAACGGACCAATTTCTAGCCAGGTTGAGCAAAACCTGAACTGACCTGATGTGGCCCAAAATTAAATGCAGGGTTTTGTGGGTCAAGCCTGCCCCCTCCCCTGCTACCTCATCCATCTGCTGCTATGCACTGTTTTTTTTTTTTTGCTGTCTCTCTCACTTGATTCCAAGAGCCAGATATATTTTATATTGCTCTGCACAGTCTGTGAATTTATCTGCTGTTTTATGCTATTTTTTTCCAATCCTATTTCTTCCTGCCTATCAGAAATAATCTCTCCATCCTAGTAGTATCCAATTCACAGCTGTGACTCTCACTATGAGGATTATTTATGCTCAGACACATAACACCTGCTGTCTGCTCTGCTCATTCTGACACTGCTGTGCTGATGTGAGGGGTGCCTGGTGCAGTGATGGTGCAGCTAACAGCAGCAGGATCAGTGCAGGCAGAGAGACAGATTCTCTGACTGAAATGCCACTAGGGCAGTCACATGATTGCTGTTGTCCATGCTTGCAGTTGCTAAGCATGAGTCACAGAACCAGGAGCAACAGACTGCCCAGTGAGCACTCGCACTGGAGGAAGAGGACAGACCCTCCTTCGGAGAGATTCAGTAGGTACTACTACTACTGCTGCTGTCAGTCTCATAGCCCCCCACCACCACTGCTGCACTGCTGTGCTTGTGATCCTGGTGGTTAACTGACTCATTTGTCAGTTATATTGTCTCCCCCACAGCAAACTGAATTGTTGCCGGCATAATGCTTTATGTAGTGCTACTGCAGCACACATTCTTAGTACGTCTCTCAAATAATTTCAGGCATTCGGGCTTTTTGTGTTTTGACAGTGAAACCTGATTCAGAGGTTTCTTTCTGAGTACTGCCAACCCCGAATGGCCAGAATGCTTGGCCCAAACTGATTAACATCCCTACTTGCCAGTGCATTTGAGGCTGAGGGGAGAGGTAAAAGGGCACCCCTGCAGCCAATTCCAATACCCCCGTTTGACATGCGCAAAGTGGGTTATAAAAGGCAGCCTGCACTGCAGCTCGGTGCCATTCCACAACATGCAGAACCAGAAAGCAGACGTACTGGGACTGGGAGAAAGGCCTATGGTCCTGTTCTGGTAGCACTAGCAACAGTGTGGGTGGTGTGGGGGTGGGGAAAGCAGACAAAACTAAAAAATGAAATGAAATGTTACATTGTTCAAACAGAAAAAAGTTAATTTTACAAAAAAAAAGCTTTACTAGAAAAAATAAAAGCCAAACCAACACCAGAGGGGACCGAGGGAAAGTGAAAGTGAGAGCTGGGGGGACTCAAGACAAAGGTATGGATAATGTAGGGGTGGGGGTGTATTAGTAGGGGTGGGGGAAGTGGACAGAACAAAAACAACAAGCATGAAAAAATGATAAGAAAAGTTACATTTTGCAAAGAAAAAAGTAAACTTTACAAAAAAATAACCTACAGTTTAGAAAAAGAAGCCAAGCTGATGCCAGAGGGTATTGAGGGAAAGTGAAAGTGGGAGTTGGGGGAACTTGAGGCCAGGGTACTGATAACGTGGGGCTGGAGGTGGAAAGACTTTTGAGAGGGATTGGATTGGGACTGGAAGATTAGCTGAGAAAATCAAGATAAAGAACTAAACGGAAAAAAGAAAAATTACTAGAGGGGACAGAAACAGAAAGTGAATGTGGGGGCTGGTGTCCACGGACTTTGAGGAGGGTAACCGTCAGGGGGCTGTTGAAATACACTACAAGGCGGTCAGGACAAGAAAATTAAGATAACAAAGACAATTCTGGGACAGATATTGAAAGCTTTGCGCCTGGTGCAAATCCGTTGCACTGGAATAGTTCCCAATTTGTGCCGGGCTGCAATATTCAAAAGCTCAGTTAGCGATGGTTTTGTGTGATAGCGTCGATGCTAAAAGTTAATGTTTGCAGGGGAGGAAGTGAGGGGAGGGGTCATGAATGCCAGCGCACAGGCATATTCAAAAGAATAGCGCCGCGCCATAGGTTGTTGCGCCACCTGCTGCACCGCCAGCAAAAAAGCATGCAGTAATTCAGCACAGGGTGTGGTGGCTCTCCCATTTCCCCCGCCTGCTCCTTCACACTGTCTCCCCATTAAGATCCCTGACTCCCATTGTAAACTAATACCAACATTTCCCTGGTAGTCTAGTGGCCCCTCCACATATGTACATGCTCATTCATAACTCATTCGGGTGCGCAGTCATTCTTCACTCAGTCAGTGGCCGGCCTCGGAGGTGAGTGGTGGGCTGAGCCAGTCACTGGCTCCATTCCGGGATGGTTGGGGGGATTGGAGGGGTACTAGACTACCAGAGAAATGTTGGAATTATTTTACAACGGGAGTCAGGGATCATGATGGGGGGGAGAGCACTAGACTACCAGAAAAATGTTGGAATTATTTTACAACGGGAGTTGGGGATCGTGATGGGGGGGCACTAGACTACCAGTGAAATGTTGGAATTATTTTACAACAGGAATCAGGGATCATGATGGGGGGCCCACTAGACTACCAGGAATGGGACCCCATACACAGTCTTGTGATGGGGAATGTGTGTGTGTGTGTGGAGGGTGGGCACTAGGTTATACAGAGGAGACTGCCTGCAATGCACTCCAGTTGTGTGTGTGTGTGTGTATATATATATATATATATATATATATATATATATTAGAGGCAAAAAACTCCATTTAATGCATCAGTTAGGGTTGTTCCACAGCGACAAAAGCGAGGAAATTTGGTGTGAGGGTTGAAAGTCCCGCTTGGGCCCCCACAGTCCACCCCGCCAACCGACATCGGGGTGCACATTGGGGTCGTTGGCCCTAATTCTCACCCCATCACATGTGTAAAGAAGCAGAGGTATAGGAGCAAAAGGAATGTGAAAGGGAACAGAAACGGAAACGCAAACGCAAACGCACACGTTAACGCAAACCGTAACGTGCACAGGCATGGTACCGCAATTGTAAGTGCAAATGGTAAAGTTAACATGAAGAATAATGCCAAAGGAAAGAGAAATGGAAATGGGAACAGAACCATGTATGGAAACGCAAACCGAAACATGCAGAGGCACAGTACCGCAATTGTTAGCGCAAATGGTAATGGTAACAGCAACAATAATGCAAAAGGAAAGAGAAAAAGAAACAGGAACAGAAGCGAGTACAGAAATGCAAACCATTATGTGCACGGTCATGGTACCGCATTGTAAATGCAAATGGTAACAGTAACAGCAAAAATAACACCAAAGGAAACAGAAATGAAACAGAAACGCAGGCACGTACGGAAACGCAAACCATAACGCACATGCACGGTACCACAATTGCAAATGAAACAGGTAATGGTAACAGCAACAATAACGCCAAATGACATAGAAATGCAAGCTCAAACAAAAACGCAAACCGTATGTCACTCAGTGGCGTAGATGGTAACGGTGGCACAAACGGTAATGGAAACACAACTGGAAACGCTAACTGGCACAGTAAAGAAAGGGCACACCCTTTTTCCCAAAAAAATGCATTGGAAAACATGGTGAAAACAAAGAATGTATACATAACAATGGGCCTTGGAGCAGAAAATGAGGACTT
Source organism: Neoceratodus forsteri (assembly GCA_016271365.2). NCBI lineage: Eukaryota > Metazoa > Chordata > Ceratodontiformes > Ceratodontidae > Neoceratodus > Neoceratodus forsteri. Next base: position 519,240,411 of record CM028129.1, on the reverse strand, counting down.
GGAATATTAAATTGCTTATATCTCAGGAATCGTACGACGTAGAAAAAAAAAGTTTAATTTCATATGAATTATGATTTTCCTGGCTAATTTTGTCCATTTTACTTGAAGCTAAGCATTTAGCGAGAAGTCCTATCTCGCACCGTTTCTGAGATACTGAACCCAAAGGTGCGACAGGCGCTGTAATGTTATCCAATGGGAAAGAGCGTCAACTTCGGAGTGCCATCACTGTGCTGCCCTGTAATATTTTTCACCAAACCGCCAAAAGGCACATCAGTGGGATGTTGGCTTTCTTCCCTCAAAATTTCATCCTAAAAGAATAAACCGTTATTTTGGAGCAGGGCGGCAAAGGATTCCTGTAATGCGGCGGACACCATAATGTTATCCTACGGGAAAAAGTGTACAGTTTGGAGTGCCGTAACTTTGCCGCCCTGTAATATTTTTTCACCAAAATAGTGAAACGCACATCTGTGAGATGTTGGCTGCGTTCCTTCCAAATTTCAGCCCAAAAGACCAAAACGGTCTTTTGCAGCAGGGTGGCAAAGAATTGCTGTCATGTTGCCACAGCCTGGAAAAGGGATCTAGTATGACTTCCCGACTCGATTCTTACCGACGTTCAATCTCCTGACTCTGATATCCCATCTAGCAGTTTCCCGCATAGCTTATTTTACAGACAAGATTATTCCCCGGCAAACCATTTACCCATTTAGCATCATCCCGTCATTTACATTCGAACCCAATTGCATGATGCGTTCATTGAGCGTTCCGTACCAGGCCTCTTATAATTTTTTTTGTTGTGTCAGTTAACACTCATCTTGTGGCTGAGTCTGCCTGATCATGTCGGCCAACCCAGAAGTAAAAGAAAATGTCTGCCCTGTGGTGACAAGGCGACAGAAATTAGACTGTGCCGACTGAAATGTGAAAATGTATAAGCTCAAGTTGGAAGAATAAAGTATCCCCTTTGGACACTTGCGTTAAGTTCTGCAAACCTATTCCCTCTGCAGCTCGTGAACTTCCACTGTATACATGAGCCCCCCCCCTGCCAAAAAAAAAACATAAATACTGGTTGGAATGGCTATATCCCCCGAAGTTAATGGAAATAATTCTCCTCCACTTTCTCACTCCTAAAGATTCCCATCTGTGACCCATTAAGCGCCATATAATCAGAGTCTGCGACGATCCGGACCGAACCCCTCATCCATGGAGCAGTAACACAGCGCTGCCCAGCTCTGAGCTCGTGAACGAAAACACACACACCTCCAGGGTCCTGCGAGCAACCAGCAGGTGCCTGAGGAGCCACATCATGGAGTTCTCCTCGTGGGACAGTTTGCAGCCGCAGTCCCCTTCCTCGATGTAAACCAACAGATAGAGGCAGGTGACCGGCGCTGGGAAGAAGAGAACTTCCTGCAACTTCAGGCTCCTCCGCTGGTAGTAGCACAGCAGCTCAACGATGCACTTCACCCATGGCTCACGGATAATAATAGTAGTCTGATCATGTCGGGGATTTAGCAGTACCGGTAAAATAAATGTCGGCATTAGTAATGACGGGATGTGTGATCAGTCGGGAAGTTGGTTGCGGGAAATTTGTAGTCGGGATATTAGGAGTCCGGAAATAAATGCGGATCTCATGTGAAAAGTACTGTCGAACTGCGAAAGCTTTTCGCAAATTCATTTGAAAGTGTCGAGCGTGCGACACTACTTTGTTGAAGTACTTTTTCCAGAAATTTGAAAAACAAATTTCTAGGGTGTTTCACCCCAAAATAAAGACATGGCTAGCATCCTCAGGCTCCGACTAGGTGAATACAAAAAAATTAGGTTACTAGAGGGTCCCAAATTTAAATGGCAAGCATATTTCTGATGGCTAACTGAAAACAAAATGGCAGATTTGCGAAAGTAAAAGGGCCATTTGCGAAAGCAAAAAGTGCATTTGCGAAAGTTTTGAACTTTTTGTTAACTTTTCCCATTGACTTATAATGGGAACTTGTATTTTAATAACTTTTGAACCATTTAATATTTTTCATAGCGTTTCGGACCAGTCGGCATAAACCGTCGCGACCTGTAAGCGAGAAACAAAGAAACTGCAAAAAGCGTAATTGCACAATTCGTTGTTGTGTCTTCACACCGTCGTCGACGGTACAAAAGTTGGCAGATCCCAAGATTACCATGCCCAACTGTGCATACCCAATTTCAGGCAAATCCGGCTAAGCGGTGGCAAAGTTATTAAGGTGCAAAGTTTGACCCTTTAACCTTAAAGTGCTACTTAACCTAACTATGGTAGCACTACTGCTACCATAATATTTATATATATATATATATATACTGTATATATGTATATATATATATATATTATATACACACACACACACATATGTAACACCATAGCTAGATGGCAATACATAGGGTCTCTCTCCCTACACATACACACACACACACACACAGATAAATATATCTCACTGTGTGTGTGTGTGTGTGTGTGTGTGTGTGTGTGTGTGTGCAGGAGGAAACCAATATGCACTGCTATATAGCTATGGTGTTACAAAACACACACACACACACACACACACACATATATATATATATCCACCACAGGTGTCCCTAGATTTCCCTAGATGTCCCTAGATTTCTTTGGCTGGGTGACCAAAGTAGTAGATCAGGGAGGGGCTGTGGACATGGCCTACCTAGACTTTAGCAAGGCATTTGACACAGTCCCACACAAAAGATTAATATACAAGTTAGCCAGCCTGGGAGTGGGTCCCAAGATGACAGCCTGGGTAAAGAATTGACTGGAGAATAGGACAGAGAGTAATAGTAAATGGAGTCCAATCTGAAGAAAGGGGAGTTACTAGTGGGGGACCTCAGGGTTCAGTATTAAGATCGGTCCTCTTCAATGTATTTACATAGAAACATAGAAACATAGAATTTGACGGCAGATAAGGACCGCTTGGCCCATCCAGTCTGCCCATTTCCCTACCTGATGGATAAGCTGCAGATCCTAGTTAACCAGCAGTCTACTTCTTCCTACCCCAACCCCCTAGAATTGCCTTATGACTGTCCCATGCATGCTTGAATTCCACCACTGTTTTTGACTCCACAACCTCCTCGGAAGGCAGTTCCATACATCCACAACCCTCTCTGTGAAAAATACTTCCTACAAATTACACCTCTAGACACTTCCCCTTCTATTTTCAAATTGTGCCCCCTTGTTCTTGCACACCTCTTTTTTTTTGAAAGATGCTACCCTCTTGGACTTTGTTGATTCCCTTGAGGTACTTGAAAGTTTCTATCATGTCCCCCCTCTCCCTCCTTTCCTCGAGGCTATACATATTAAGCTCCTTAAGTCTCTCTTCATATGTCTCCCGGTGCAGACCCTGCACCATTTGGTGCCCTCCTCTGGACAGCTTCCATCCTGTCTATATCTTTGCGAGATTGGGTCTCCAGAACTGCATGATACTCAGATGTGGTCTCACCAGCTGTCTGTACAGAGGATAATAACTTCTTGTTTTCTACTGGTGATGCCTCTCCCTGTCATCAGTATTCCCCAGACCCTCCTTGCTGCCCTCTCACATTGCTTGCCCTTTTAGGTCATCTGATATGACTACCCCAGGTCCCTTTCCATTTTGTTGTTGTTAGTATCTCACCCCCATTGTGTACTCTTCCCTGGGTTTTGTTTCCCAGGTGCATTACCTTGCACTTCTTAGCATTGAATCTAAGCTGCCATACATTTGACCATTCCTCTAACCTTGCCAAGTCCCTTCTCATCCTTTCCACCCACCTTGTGCATCAGCTCTGTTGCAGATCTTTGTGTCATCTGCAAAGAAGACATACTTTCCTTCAGTCCTCTGTGTCACTTATAAAGACATTGAAGAGTCCGATCTAATACTGAACCCAGCGGTACCCACTACTAACCCCCTTTTTTCAGAGTGGACTCCATTTACTATTACCTCTGTGTCCTATTCTCCAGCCAATTCTTTACCCAGGCTGTCATCTTGGGACCCACTCCCAGGCTGGCTAACTTGTATATTAATCTTTTGTGTGGGACTGTGTCAAATGCCTTGCTAAAGTCTAGGTAGGCCATGTCACAGCCCTCCTGATCAACTACTTTGGTCACCCAGTCAAAGAAATCTATCAGATTTGTCTGGCATGACCTTCCCACTGTGAATCCATGCTGCCTTGGGTCCTGTGCACCTCTGGCCTCTAGATACTCAACAATTCTTTCCTTCAGAAGTGATTCCATCATTTTCCCTACCACTGAGGTTAAACTAACAGGACTGGAAGGAAAAGTATGTCTCTTTGCAGATGACACAAAGATCTGCAACAGAGTTTATGCACAAGGTGGGGTGGAAAGGATGAGAAGGGACTTGGCAAGGTTAGAGGAATGGTCAAATGTATGACAGCTTAGATTCAATGCTAAAGTGCAAGGTAATGCACCGGGAAACAAAACCAAGGGAAGAGTACACAATGGGGGTGAGACACTAACAACAACAAAATGGAAAGAGACCTGGGGTAGTCATATCAGATAACCTAAAGGTGGGCAAGCAATGTGAGAGGGCAGCAAGGAGGCTGGGGGATACTGGGATGTATAGGGAGAGGCATCACCAGTAGAAAACAGGAAGTTATTATCCTCTGTACAGACAGCTGGGAGACCCCATCTGGAGTACTGTGTGCAGTTCTGGAGACCTAATCTCCATAAAGAACATGAGACAGGATGGAAGCTGTCAGAGGAGAAACTAAAATGGTGCAGGGGTCTGCACTGGAAGACATGAAGAAGAAGTTTAAGGAGCTTAATATGTATATCCTCGGGAAAAGAGGGAGAGGGGGACATGATAGAAACTTTCAAGTACCTCATAGGAATCAACAAAGTCAAAGAGGTAGCAACTCAAAAAGAGGTGTGCAAGAACAAGGGCACAATTTGAAGATGGAGGGCAGCTCAGAGGTAATTTAAGGAAGTATTTTTCACAGAGAGGTTGCGAATGCATGGAGCGACCTTCAGAGCAGGTTGCGAGTCAAAAACAGTGGTGGAATTCAAGCATGCATGGGACAGTCATAAGGCAATTCTAGGGGATGGGGGTAGGAAGAAGTAGGCTGCTGGTTAACTAGGATCTGCAGTTTATCCATTAGGTAGGGAAATGGGCAGACTGGGTGGGCCAAGTGGTCCTTATCAGCCGTCAAATTCTGTTTCTATTGTGGGGCCAGCCCTCAATGCACCCCTCTCCTTCGCACTGTCCCTCAACTGTCCCTCAATCGTCCCACGTGAATACAGTGCTGCACACTCAGTGTGTGTGTGTACTGTACAACCTGTCATGTATGCAGGGATGTATCCGATCCTGTGTTGCACCCTAACTGTTGCCCTCTGTACATGCACAGGTAATGGCAACCTTTGTGTTCCGAATGTGTTCCTCCATGTTTGCGGATGTTCCCCTCATTATGGGGTTCACTGCTCCCCAGTGTCCCACGCTCTGAGCGTCTGTGTCCCTCATGTCAGTGCTGCATGGGTGAGGGGTCTGCACTGAGTAAGCCTACTGACATCCATTGCCTGCAGCTTCCAACCTGTAATTCTCGTTCGACATACAGGTGGAGCTGTGTGCAGACCCATCCTGCTCCTGTACTTCCAGGCTAATCTACAGGTGGAGCTGCGAACATCATGGAATAGCACCAGGCAAACTACATGGAAATGTATGCTAAGCAGCCCATAATGAGACGCAAATGTGGCTCTTTGCACATGGATTGCCTAAGCAGGCTCATTTATATATGAGCTTTGAATATTGTGTAGCCCAGGTGCTGTGTGCCAATGGGCTAATACCCCTGCCTGTTGTCCCTCTAACAGGTTAAGGGGCCTGGGTCCTGTTACGGTGGTGTTTGGGGTTCCTATCCCAAAGGTAATAAAAAATAGCATGGTGCCTCCACCCAGAGAGAGAATTAGAAGTGGGTCAGGTGACTGCCTGGTACAGCCCCCTAGGATGCTGCACCTGCCCACCTCCCCAGCCAACCACCCCACACACTGGATATCCAACAGTTCAGTACCACCATAAACCATGAACAGTAATGCTTTAACAGACTCAGAGTATTCCTGCACACACAATTTCAAACAGTAAACCGCAGCTTTATTGGGGGTATAGGACTAGGGAATGGGGTACTGGGACTGAGCATGACTGTGGATAGATAAAAATGGTTAATGATATAGCAACACACCAAACATTGAGGCCCACATGCCAAACCCACTCCCACTGGTACCAGTGTTTCCCAGATGTCCTTAGGATTACCCACTAGGTACAGGCCTAGTGTGGTGCTATGGGTTGGCCGGCTGTCGGGCCCCTGAAATATTTTAGAAACTTGAAAATGATCAACAAGCAATTCCCCTTTTTCCCTCCCTGGAACCAGGTCCTGGGTACTCATGGTTTGAAGCTCTCCCCCAGGGGAAAATGAAGCTCCTTGGAGTTGTGCAGCAAATTGAGAAGCAGGCCAGCCAGGATTCCTCCGACTGGATGGAACTTGCTTGAGGATCTTGCAGCTGGTCACCTTGATTGCAGTTCTGGCCGCTTGTCACCTTCATCTGCGTCTGGCATGCTGCAGAGCACTGTGGCCGGACAACACCAGCCCCAGAAGGCCCTGACCTGGGACTGGCCCCACAGCACAGCCCCCATGATCGGAGCAACCTAGCACTCGGGTGCAAGACCTGTGACCTCCTGAGACAGTGAGTCCCACTTGGGAGAGGTTAGCAAGTTCCCTCCCTGACTCTGGGTGAGGATTCCCTAATAGTGGAAGTCCTCCTGCAGTCCCTGAACTGAGTTCTCAACAAGAAGGACTTTCAAGCAGTCGCTCCAATGAAGTCCAGTGTTAATTTTAGTGGGTGCTAGCCTCTTTCTCGAGCAGTGCAAGTGCAATTCAGCAGGGGAAACTTCAGCAGCAATAACCCCTCCACACAAGTCCACACTTTCAGTTTAACAGTGTCCAAAACCTTTCCTCGGCTGCAGCAAGACCTCAGCTCTCAGCCACTTTAACCAGTTCACTCAGAACACACACAGTTCCTGGCAAGCACTCTCACAACCAGAGACGCTCTGCCTCTTCAAGAAAAATGCAATTGTAGTCCACACAAGCAAACAACCTTTCAGCAGCAACTGTAGTACTCAGATAATCTGCTCAGGCCCTTCGTCTAGCTCAATTTCCCAGTGCAGGGTGTCTGCAACATTTAGTCTCTCCCATGAATAGCAAGCAACTCTTCCATACCTGGGGAATCAGCAGCAAAATTCAGTCTCTTTCTCTCTATCCCTTCTCACTCTGTTTCTGCTACACAGCAGTCTCCAATTTCAGCAATCTCCAATTCAGCAGTACAGCAATCTCCACTCAGGGCCTGGGTAAGCCCATCACGTCCAAAGTCCACTCTCGCAAGGGACTCCTGACTTGTACAAAGCCCAGGAACAGACTGAAGAAATCCCAGAAGCTCCACACTGTATCACTCGAAAACCCAGCATCCCGATTGACTGTTGAAGCCTTTCAATAACCAATTTCCATAGTGATCAATATTTTCTGCTTGTTTATTGGGGCACGTTCTAGGCACCAGAATTAGTCCCCTCCTTCTCACAGGAGTCCTTTGGTGTCCAGTTTGGGCACCTAGATCACTGATTGGCTGTAGTCCAGGGGTTAAATGTCACCAACATGTCAGCTCCCATTCAGTTTAACACAGTCTCTCCCATTTTTAGTTCTGATGCAGCCCAACACAGTGCTTTATTTTTACAAATCACCCACCGGGTTGTAGCCTAAAATGTTCCCTGTCAAACAAATCCACTTTTATTCCATCTTCCTCAGCAGTTTCATTGTTACTGCTGCTGTAACTCTGTCCCCCTAGATGGCTGGTGGCGACCTCATTAATATTCATGAGAGCTCATGACTAATTCACGAGCCCTCACTCATGTCCCAATTTAAAACTTTTTTAATTCTCTCCACAACGGCTTCTTGGCTGCCTTGCTGAGGTCACTGGTCCCCATTTCGTATAACAGGGGCACCGGGACCACCAGACACCCTACAGAACGACCGCAAAAATGGCAGTCAGTGAATCAAATGCACCCTTGGCACATGCCCCATCGCCCGCTGCTAAGAAGTACTGCAGAACGCAGCGGGCAGACAGCTATTGAGTTTTAACCTCGAACTGGGCTAAAACAACACACGTGGCTGCTTGGGGGAATAAGGGCGCCTGAGGACTTAGCCAGGCAACTGGAAGAAAACAGAAGAAAATCACCTGGCACGGGAAATGGGACAAATGGGAGAAACGTGGGGCAACAAAGGTAAGCCCCCAAAGGGGGGGTTACACTCCCCCTTAAATGCTTAGCTTCCATACCAAACCTAAAAGTAAAGGGCCATAAAATTGCATTCAAGTAAGTTTTAGCATTAACACACATTAATATTTCTAACTGCACCCCAGGTTCCTAACTATTATAACATCAACCATTTATAAACAGGAAAACAGCATATACAATGCAGTAAAGACTTTCCCTTTTAGGTAACTCACTAGCCACATAAGAAATGGCACCCGTATGTTTAATCTTTAGAACCATAGGAACTTGAGTACCTCATGCTATACTTGAACCACCCTTTCCCTTGGTACTCCTTCACCTCCCTCTCTTCCTTTTGGCCACCTTCCCTTCAGGCCTGGGGGGGTCTAGCACTAACAGGGCACATAAACATGCTTTCTAGGGATCTGGGTGTGATATATATCCCCTTGTATACTACACATAAGGGCAGGTCAGTGGGCACCCCAGTGCATCGTAAGCCCCTCACGTCCAAAGTCCAATCTCACAAGGTTCTTCTGACTTGTACAGAACCTGGGAACAGACTGAAGAAATCCCAGAAGCTCTATACCAGGGGTTCTCAAATGGTGAGGCCAGCCTCCTTGGGGAGGCCCCAACCTGTTCAAGGGGAGGCTCCATCAAGTCTGAAAAAGTATTATATTTAAATTTTGAGTTTTATGTATTTTGTGTGAAGAGATGAAGCAAACTGGAAGAGGATAATAGTAGGTGAATTTTATGTATTTATTTACTGATAGGTGACAAGGGAAGGTGAATGAGCCAAGGCACATTTCAGGTGTAACCGGGAGGTAGGTAGTGAATACATTTCAAAAGGTAACTGCAAACCAATCAAGAAATACACAATGAACAATAGTGCAAACAAATATGAACAATAAACTAATAATGAGTGCTGGTAATTGATCAATTTGTAGACTGATGGCAGAACAGCCCAAATACAAGGGTTGAGTATAGAAGTGCTAAGAGCAATAGCAGGAAGAAGCAAAGTAATCCTAGAGAAGTTGCTTAGGAGCAGGGAAGGAGGGGGAGAGGCAAAGAATGTAGGAAGGTTATTTCATATAGAGAGGGAACAGAGAAAGTAGTCTGACCCATGAAGGTACTGAAACAAGGGGTAACAATTGTTCAAGAATGAAAATAGCAGACAAGTAGGCTGGTCTGTTGGAAGTTGGTTACCATAAGATGAATAATAATATTTGTTTATTTTATTTATTTGTTATTCAGACAGCACCTTTGAGCACAGGAGCTCTCTTTCAAAGTTCCACCTCAGGATAAGACAAAGAACTGAATGAAAGAACTGAATGTGAGCCAAGTACTCAGAGGGGTTTCAATTTATTCATGGTGTACTGTGCAAAGTATAGTATGTTATTTTTCTTCGGGGAGGCCCAAGATTATTTCAGTTTTTGGGGGAGGCTCAAAATCTTTTCCATGGATTTGGGGAGGCTCACTGTGACAAAGTCTAAGAACTATTGCTCTATACTGTAGCACTTGAAAATGCAGTGTTCTGATTGGCTGCTGAAGCCTTTCAATAACCAATTACCACAGTGATCAATATTTCCTACTCGTTTATTGGAGCATGATCTAGGGACCAGAATTAGTCCCCTCCTTCTCCCAGGAGTCCCTTGGTGTCCAGTTTAAGCACCTAGATCCCTGATTGGCTGCAATCCTGGGGTTAAATGTCACCAACCTGTCGACTCCCATTCAGCTTATCACAGTCTCGCCCCTTTTTAGTTCTTATCCAGCCCAACACAGTACTTTATTTTTACAAACCACCCACCGGGTTGTAGCCCAAAATGTTCCCTGTCAAACAAATCCACTATTATTCCATCTTCCTCAGCAGTTTCATTGTTGCTGTCGTCACAGCTCTGTCTCCCCAGGAGGCAGTCAGCAACCTCATTAATATTCATGAGGGCTCATAAATAATTCATGAGCCCTTGCTCATGCCCCGATTTAAAACTTTTTTTCTCTCCCCAGCGGCTTCTCGGCCACCTTGCTGAGGTCACCAGTCCCCAGTTAGAGCAACAGGGGCACCGGGACCACCAGACACCCTCCGGAATGACCGCATAAATGGTGGTCAGTGAATCAAATGCACCCTTGGTGCATGCCCTGTTGCCCGCTGCTAAGAGGTACAGCAGAACGCAGCTGGCAGACAGCGATTGAGTTTTAAGCCTGAACTGGGCTAAAACAACACATGGGGCTGCTTGTGGGAATAGTGGCGCCTGAGGACTTAGTCTGGCGGCAGGAAGAAAACAGAGGGAAAGCAACTGGCATAGGAAACAGGACAAACAGGAGAAACATGGGGTAATGAAGGTAAGCCCCCAAAGGGGGGTTACAATTACAAACTTTAGCCCCAGGCCAACGTGTTAGCCTGGGCAAAGTGCTAGCACCAGGCTGATGTGTTTGCTCCAGGCTAACCTGTCACTTGCGCTGCACAGTTCTGCTGTGTGTGGCCTGCACTGACTATTGCTGTTATTGTGCAACACTCCATTACTATCCCTCATGTTGGCCTGCTACTGCAGCTCTGCCTTTCTCCGCCTCTGTGTCCACTGAGCTGCTGTTGCATTTTGGCCTCCCTGTTGCTATATTCAGAGCTGTCATATTTCCCAGGCTATTTTTGTACTGCACTCCCAGCCCTGTTTGTACTTCTTCCTTTATACGCTATATTTAATGGGTTTAGCCCCGGAGTTATTCCTTTGAATATAGCGTGATAATGGTTCTAGGCTAATTTAGCATGCCGTGCAGTGCTAATTTTGCCCCAGGGCTAAGTTTTGAATATCTGGCTCAGAATATATATAAAAAATAATAATAAAGACAGACAAGGGAAAGAATTAAAACAAGTTAAGAGAGAAACTGAAATTGGGGGTTTGGGGAGGTGTGCTGAAACTTTAATAGGGAGGGCTGGGTTACAGAAAAAATGTAAGGATGGGTGTGTGCTAACAAAAGGAAGACAAAGGAAGAAAAAGGGGAGAATTACAACAAAAGATAAGAAAAACTAAAGAGAGAGAGAGAGAGAGAGAGAGAGACAGGAAATAAAGCAAGTTAAGAAGCTAAAATTGGGGTTTGCAGAGGTGGACTGAAAGGAGTGAGGGTGTGACTCCCTGGAAATTAAAGACCATGGGTGTGGCAGTGTGAGCTAAAAGTGAAAAAAAAAAGAACAAAGTAAGGGAGAAATGATAAGACAACAAACAAACTGTTTATTACAAACAACAGAATATAATGTATTTTACTTTACTGTTTTCCAAATCATCCTGCTGTTATAAAAAAAAAATAGTTCTCAGCTCTGACCAGCCCACAAAGCCAAAGCCTCTTAGGTAGCATGACAAAAGCCTACGAGGCTAACCACCCAATTTCTTTAATCATCCTACTGTTATAAAAAAACAGAAAAAATGCTCTCAGCCCTGACCATCCTGCAAAGCCGAAGCCACTTGGCTAGCATGATATAAGCCTACTGGGCTAGCCACCCAGTTTCTTCAATCAACCTGCTATTGTAAAATAATTTGTTCTCGACCCTGATCATCCTGCAGAACTGAAGCTTTTTGGCTAGTATGACATAAGCCTACTGGGCTAGCTGCCCAATTTCTTCAATCATCCTGTTGTTACAAAACAAAAATTGGTTTGTGACTCTGACCATCTTGACAGGCTGAAGCCCCTTAGCTAGCATGACATAAGCCTACTGGGCATAATCCCGTTCCCTACATGTGAGCCACACCCTGGCACATCAAGCAAATGAGAGGCTCTGGTGGTGCTGTGCCTTGTAAGAGGAAGAAGGAACAAGGTAGTAAAGGCAGTGTTTGTGGAGGGGTTGTGGGATAACAGATGGACCAGACACAGAATTTTAAGTTCCACACACAATCTCCGTGTGATGTTTATTCAAAATACAGTGAATAACCTTAAGCAATAGCATATCTCTTCTTCAGTTCAGCAGTTTGCAGCAAGACTATGTATGTCCCTTCTCTGCACTTAGCCAGCACTTACTGACACTGATCTCTGATCTAACAATTTTTCACTGAAAACCCTTCATCCCTATGTTGGCTGTGACAGGGTGTTCCTGTCATGGGTGAGGTGCCCTGGTAAAGCAATGAGGGTCTCAGCTTGCCCACCCTTTTTGGGAATAAAGGCTTAAAAACCTTCAAATGTGCTGGACTGCTGGCTAAATAAGACAGTGCTAACAAAGATGCACCTGTAGGACTTTGTGCAGTTAACATTAATGTTACCTGTGTATTGGGGGATAATTATATCCCACTTCTACCACCAGTTGTAGCAGGGTAGGGATTTCAGGATAATGAAGTGAGGCAGACCACAGCTCAAGTGCATAAAAAAGGCCAGGTGGTGTAACCCTTAGGTGGCGCTGCCCCAAGGGCTACTACCCCTGCCTGCTAGGCTAATAGCAGGTTAAGGGGCCTGAGTTCTGAAACGGGTGCCTCCACCCGGAGGTCAGGATTGGTAGTGGTCAAGCTAACCTGGGCACAGCCCTCCGGGACACTGTAACCCCTCTCTTTCCCCTCTAGTGGCCAGACACTGTACAATAATCACTTTCACAATACCCGGTACACCACAAGTACTTACATTGTTTGCACTTACCACCAGGGCTGGTTCTCTCTGCTAGACCCTGGGGACCCGCTGTAAAACAAGGTTATGCACAGCAAATAGCAACAGTACAGCACTTTGAGCACAAACTGGAACCACAGTCAGATTAAATGCAGAAAAAGTTAGATCTGATTTATTCAGGGGACTTGAACAAGGGAGGGGCAAAATCAGGTTAATTAGCTTAAAGAATATATCAATCAAGCAGTTATGCATGCGCTTTAAGTCCCCCCACACAGTCACACCTCTGGGTACCCAGGTGGACAAGAGATGGGCTAGCCAGGACCGTTGCCCGAGGTAGGCTGGCATCGCAGCTGGTTGGGGCCCTGTGAAGGAAAACACAACATGCACTGCACATGCTATTTGTAATCCGGAGCCAGAGGGCTCAGTTTGTAAAGGAAAAGAAACACCAAGACAATTAGATGACACACTCAGATTAAGTTGTTATTACAGGGAGCTACCCTGGTATTTACTCATTTATTTATTTATTTTTGATAACCAGCTAGGTGCACTAGACACAGGCGTGACTATTTTCAGGCATGACCCAGGAGATCACAACACTGAGAGATACAGGTACATGGCAAACAGTATCAAGAAATATACAATGTACCACATATCAAAAGTGAAACGAGATTTAGACAATAGTGGGACCAAGGCACATAGTGTGTATTATACAGATAGAAGTCAAGTGCCTATGGGTAACACTTGTGGTAATATCACATTTAATATCACATTTAAAGTGCAGAAATGTCACAGGGTATCATAATGGTGTAATAGTATTATACAATCAGCTGACAGAAAAAGAAAGTTTTATTTTAGGAGGGTTAGGGAGAAAGGTAGAGAGGGGAGGAGAGGAAGGGAATGGGAAGAAGGGGTAGGATAGAAGGTGTGGGGAAAAGCAGAGAAGGCAGGGTGCCAGCTCACATCACAGAAGACAGAGGGTAAGTTATGAGGCAGCACAGCAGAGGAGTCAAGATCTACGAGGAAGGTTGGAACAGGTGCACAGAGCACGTGCAGCAAGGAGGGCATGGTGCCTCTTCTTAAATGAAGCATGACTCGGGGCCAGGCGTACATCAAGGGGGAGGGAATTCCAGTATGTGGGAGCAATGTGAGAGAAACCTGATTTCCCTTTGATAGTTGTACTTCTAGGAATGCTAAGCAAGGAAAGGTTTGAAGATCGGAGGCCGTATGAGATGGGCTGATGGGTCAGCATGGAGGCGAGGTAGGTAGGCATACGGGACCGCAGTATACCCAAGACTGAACACAGGCTGGATGAAAATCGAGGCTGCAGGTGGTTGATCTGGAATGCCAGAAGAAGCAGGCCCCACACGAGTCACCGAGGCATCATTCCTGTTCAAGCGTGGAGCAGGTGGCTGATCCCCAAGTAAGTCTCTTGTCGATGGCTTTCTCTCTGCAGCGGGTAGTCTGGCTGGGCCAGTCTGGCAAGACCTAGACAGCATGGAGACAAATTCGGATGCAGTCTGTTTTGGGCTGGATACAGCTTCCAGCAAGCAGAACACAGTTCACACAGTGGGGCACCAACTCACGACCCACTAGCAGTTCACAGCACATTTACGTGTAAGGGAATTCTTTTTTTTTTGTGATTTTCTTTTTTACAATAAACAATTGCTCATTGTACAATCATCTGCCAGGTATCAAATATTGGTTATAGCATATACATCCAGTGTACATTAGGATACAAAGAGCATTGACAGCATGGAATCAGGATAGGGTGGGAATAAGAAAAAAGGTTATGTATTCAATTATTGTATCTAAATAGGCTACAGCAAGCTAAGGCTTTGGGGTCAAGTCCAAAATGTTCCAAATCCAGAGAATTAACTCAACATCCAGTGCTGATATGAACCCCAGTCCTATTATAAAAAGGTATCCCAACAATCAAAGCACTACATTTGCAACTCCAAACATCTAAATAAAACTATTTAATCTTACTGTTGGTGAGGAAAACAGAGGCTCAACTTTACATATTTTAAAGATAGGGAGAATTAGCATTAGAGCTCAAAGCTCATATACAAATATTATTCTTGGAAAGAATAAGTTTGTTTAAGTTGGTATAGTCAAGTTTCCTGATGAGAGTCCAGATCACTAGGAATGCCTCCCTCCAATGACAAACTCCCAAGCGATTAAGTCCACTTTCTTTCCCACTTCCAATGGGTCATAAAATTGAAAAGTCTTATCGCCATAGTGAATTCGGAGTCTGGCTGGCATCAGGAGTGAGTGTAAAACCCCCAGACCACTGAGACGGACTCTTACTGTGTCATATTTCTTTCTTCTAGTGCGAGTGGCAAAAAGGACCCAGGAACAGATGAACAGTCGCACCGTTAAAGGATAACCCCCCCCCCCCACACACAATGATCGTGCTACTTGAAGTTGATCTCGGATGTTTGCACTAGTAGATACCATAAGATTCACTCTTAGGGCCTCACTACATGGGCCTGCAGAACGAGGAGTAAGCTGAAAAGCCTTTAGGATCTGACCCACTATGGATTCCGCTGGGAGCTTAAGAACTTCAGGCAACCAAGAAAGCTAAAAAGTAGGTAGGTCATCCTCTTCACAGCCTTCCAGAAGACCAATAATACGAATGTGTGAAGCCCTATTGGAATTCTCCAACGCCTCTAATGGGTACCAGAGCTTAGCATTTTCCTGTACTAGTTTTGTAGAGGCAGAAATGGCTTGTATTGCTGTTTTCTCAGCTTTTGCTGCAGTTTGAGTAGCAGACTCCAATGTGATGTCCCGCTCAGTGAATCGTTGGATGATCGATTCAATTTTGGTATCAATCGCTTGCATGGAGGCTTGCAGTGCTCTACACGGGGCTCTCCGCCAGTCATAGTCGATGGGGATGATGCGGCCTGTTTGGTTGTTGTTGATGCCTGCTTAGGTCCGCTGCTCACATTCTTTTGTGTACGACCCATGGCAATTTAGATATCCCTCGACACCGGGTGATCTAAAGAATTCACTAATCAGGTCAGTTTTATATTTTCTCCACTGCAGATCTAAATATTCAGGAAATTAGGCAATAGATGTGCAGAGCTACATCTAGGTGCATCTTGCCAGTTTGCTGCTCAACAGTGCCCCCATGTAAGGGAATTCTACTGTACCAGGCAAAGCTTCCAATGAGCAGAACACAGTTTGCACAGTGGGGAACCAAATCACGACCCACTAGCAGCTCACAGCACATTTACATGTAAGGGAATTCTACTGTACCTGGCAAAGTGCTCCTCAGTCACAATCGCAAAGTCTCTACACACACCGGGAGTTTAGGGGCAGCTGGAACTCCTGACAGGCCGATTGCATTCAGCAAAATCTTTGGTCTTCTTCAGGTTGAGCCTTTTTCCACTTCAGATGCTTACTTTAGTCACACAACTCAGATTCAGTCTGAAAACAATTATCTTTCCCCTCTCAGGGCAGCAGGCAGACATACAGGCCAAAGCTCAGGCCTTTCAACAGTTTTCCCGTGCAAAACTACGCAGATGGCTACTCGAACTATCTCGAGCTGTTGCTTCTTCAGTTTTCAACTTAGATCTGACTCTCACAGCAGGCAGCTTGGGAATTTCCCTCTAATCCAAAAGGTTCAGTTGGCTGATTCTTCTGTCAGTCAAAGCAAGGACTTCCCCTTCAGTTGCAAAAAGGCATCAACAGCCCAAAACTACAATTCCTACAGATTTTGACTCTAAACAGCTCCTGTAGTCTGGCTCCATTTTAGGTTCTGCTAGTACTGATTGGTCCAATTCGGCAGTCCCGGGCCAAAATGGTGGGGATAAACAAAACAGTCCTTGCTACAAAGAAGGCAGGTTAGACAAACTACATTTTCTTTCCCACTCTAATAAATATTCAGCAAACAGTTACATCTTCTAACTGAGCTCCCTCTGCACAATTAGTGATGGCAGAAATGGAGCAATTATCTGGCAGCCCGGGTGGGACTCAAGCATGACAACACTCAGCATCCCTCCAGATTAATTATTACTGCAAACTATGTAGCTCTTTAAGTGACAGTAGATACAGGCTACACAGGCACTCTTTGACAATAACATTTAAAGGACAAAATGCAGGCCCCAGCCTGGCAGTGAGCATTTAGGCAAGCTCTAGGAAGACTTTTTGGGAACCCCCATTTGTAGGGGGGTTACACTGGCATTTATCATTTTATTTTCCTTTCATAAAATGATCAGTAGTTAAACAGAATTAAAGAAAATTAGTTCATCAGTTTTCAAATCAGAAGTCACTGTTGTGCCCAATGGCACACATACAGCTCCATTAAGTGCAAACACACGCTCTTGCATCAGAGGTCTTACACCTCGCACAGTCAGCTCTCCACTGACACCCTAAAGTCATCTGACCACAGGGGGTGGGTATAAAAGGTCTCCTGTGCTTCCAGATTCAGATAGGGTGTCAGTGGAAGCAACGCTGCTGAGTAAGACACTCTGATCTAAGCGTGTGTTTACTGTGAGCTGCTGTCTTCTGCCACTAATTACAACAGTATTCATTTAACAATCTGAATAACATGTTGCGAATTGTTCATTACTGATCATTTTTATGAAAATAAATAATCATCTCCTATCATTATACATGAGCTGTGGTCTGCACGACTTCATTATCCTGAAATCGCTCTCCCGCTACATGGGCCTTGTTTGCTTGGGTAGTGGGGGCTCAAAAGGAAAAAAACAAAACAAGCTATAAACAAAGAACCTCAATGCAGAATCACTGAAAAAAGGGGTTACAACAAAGGGTATTGGCAACAAATCAAGTTTCAAAGAAATACAACGTCTTACATACTTCCATAATGCAAAGCATCATGGGATGTATGCAAATCACCATGACATTTCAGACTTGTTCAGTTTACAGCAATTTACATGCATTTTAAATAGCACAACTAGCTTAATTTCTATAATTGTCACCTAGTACTTTTTACCATTATCAAAAACACCTTGTGCCATGGTATTTTCAACATTTACAGGTTTCATAAACGTAAGGTATGTACATCAACGTATTTTATGACATAGTGCTATTACTTACTAAATCCAACAACAATAAACACAACCTGTTTTACATACATTTGGAGGTCACCACAATAACCTCCCTGTATGAGGACCTGAGAGGGAAAAGGAAAATTAAAGAGGACAGTATAGCATAGTCAAGAAAGGGAAGGGAATGCACAAAGGTGGCCAACCTTATGGACTAGAAATTGTAAAGGATAGATTAGGCTAAGAAATAGAAGAACGGTCACAGCAGATTTAAGAAAAGGTTGGTCCTCAAGAGTGGTAGGAGCTCCCTGTCACACTGTTATAGAAAAACATAGATCAATGGGGGCATCACTCACAGAGGCACTGAAAGGTTGGCTACATATGCTTTTAATGTTCCTCTGTTCCAATTATCCTCTCATGATTCAGACTCCAACTCAGACAATAACAGCAGTGGTAGCAACCTTGTGCCCAGTGTGCTAGAGTCTGAGTCATCTGATTGTTCTTGTGATGCTGATGTGGTGTGGGATAAAAGTCCTATCAAAAACGCTGGAGATGGGCCATCAGAGCAGGCCAACACAAATGGAGGTGTCAATGATGGCAACAAGGATGATATTACTGTCTCCCCTGCTGACACAATTATTTTGTATGAGGAGGAGAATGAGGTCCATGATGATAATGACGACATAATGAATGAAAGCACTATTATTACTGCTAGCCATTGGGCACCTAGGCCAGGAGGTAAAACGAAGAAAGTCACTTCTTGACTATGGAACTACACCCAATTGCATGCAACAGAAAAGATCAGGCATTGATGTATTGGTGAAACAGAGGATGAAGCAGGTGACGGTGTACTAGAAGATGTTTCTTCATTATCAAAAAGTGGTGGCATAGGTAGCTATTTTTCAGCTCTACTTAACCAAAAAAGCAAACAATATGATCTTTCATCTCCATCACCATCTGGTACCCTTGTATCTGACCATTCCCCCTTGATTACCTACTGTCCATTCCTCTCGCAACAGACCATGCCCCAGACTAGAATGGTTAACCATACAAGAGTCATTTCAAAGACATGCAAATATGATCACGCCCAGCCGGTTGCCCAGAAATTAAATAAAGCAATAGCAGAAATGATAGCTCTTGGCCAGTGTCCCTTCTCTTTTGTTAGATCTGTTGGCCTTAAACAAGTAATGCAGACTGCAGTTCCATGATATCAAATATCATCCAGAAAAAAATTGCCTCTAGGGCAGTACCACATGTCAGTTGTGAATTGCATAAAAAGTGATGCAGGCCTTGAAGCTCACAGCAGTACCACAAATACATATTACAACTGATTTGTGGACCAGCGGACAAGCTGTAGACTTCATGACAGTTACTGGTCACTGGGCATCCTTCACGTTTCCTCCACTCCATCCTCTGTCTCAATCACGTTTGCCACAACATGTAAGAAGCAGGCTGCTTTGTGTATTATAAATTTTGAGTCAAAAGATCACACTGCAGTGAACCTCTTGCAAGAATTAAGAGGACAATTTGCTGAATGACTTACTCTTCATGGCCTGTCTCCAGGGTTTTTGGTATCTGATAATGGGGCTAACATTGTATGTGCTATGAAGGATGGAGGGTATATGTGCATACCTTGCTTTGCTCATACCTGCAATCTTGTAGTATGTGATTTTTTTAAAGATGCCACAACCATTCAGGCTGCATTACCCAGTTATCAAAGACTGAAATAAATAAAATAAAATAAATTAAATAAATGTTGGAGACAAAATAAATGAACATTTTAGTATATTCTGCTAAAGTGTGCAAAATATTGCATCAGCTACTAAAGAACAGTAATCTTCCACAATTAAAGCAGGAGGCTGTCACCACAGGTCAAATTCTAACTTCTACATGGTACAGTGGCTTCTTGAGCAGTGTTAAGCGGTACATCAATACACCATGGATCACTCAATAGGGAACTATGACATGTCACTCATTTTAAACCAGTGGACCCTGATTGCATAATTATGCCACATTTTTCAGCCATTTGAGGAAGCCACTCAGGAAATGAGTGCCAACAATGCCAGTCTGGGTCAATTAATACCCCTGATATTCCTTCTTAGGAACAAACTCGAAAAGCAGAAAGTGACATTTCTTGAGGAAGGTTGTGCTGTTTCTCTTGTTGAAAAGCTAACTATATCCCTGGAAATGGACCCCAGAATATCAATGATGTTAGAATCATAACATTATATTTGTGCCACAATTTAATAATCTCAGTTTAAAGCTAGCCTAGCATCCTCTCTCACCTCTGGCCTCACAGACATCAGCAGGTATAAAGACCTACTCATTGAAAGTGTCACATGAAATGATGGATGCTAATTTGATTTCACTAGTTGAGTGTGCACCCTCTCAGACCTCACTGTCAGTGGGCAGAGCATCCATTGGAAAAGATGAAGATGGTGACATTTGGTACCGGCTACGTGACATTGATAAAGATACTGATTCGTCCTTTTCTGGCCATAGTCATACTGCTACCACTAAGGTTGAAGATGAAGATGAAAACTATCTAAAAGACCCTCAGAAACTCCACAAACTCAGCATATGGGATGGTCCTTTGAAGTATTGTTAAAGTAAGAGAACAATCTGGCCTGCATTGTGCAGAGTTATCATTTTATATTTAAGTTGCCTGCTGATTGGCTCAGTGGCGCTGAGAGCTGAGGCATCTGTCTAACCTCGTGCCACACCGGCGACCCAGGTTCGGGAGCGAACTCTGTCTGCCAGGGGTCAGATGGGGAGGAGAGAACTGAGCATTCGTAGGACTGCTCCCCACTCCTGGGGAGGGTGGGCTGTGGACTCCATGATGCTAGCAGCCCCCAGTGAAGACTGGGTGCACTGCAGCTAGTGGGGAAACTAAGGACAGGATTAGAGACGTCAGCGGATGTTCTGCAGGTGGATGCAGGTGTGCACCCGCCATGCTGGACATCACTGAACATTCTCACCTCTGGGGTGAACCAGGAAAACAAGGAAAAACCCTGGCCCCCAGGAAGACGATGTTGGGCCCAGCCTTCGGCCCCCATGTCCACTGCCAGACCCTGCTCAATCAGCCTCTCAGTTCCTCCTCCTCGCTCCACCCACTGTCTAGATTCTGAGAAAGAACACCAGGTAAGGAGGTGGTGACCCCACCTCAGGGGGTAACGCAGCCGGGGGGGGGTCGGCAGGGTGGGAGCATGGGAGGGGGCTCTGGAGGAGAGGACCATCATGAGAGGATCTCAGGCTGGGCAGGAGATAGCCAGAGGTCCTGGGCTACATCTGAGGGATGTCCTATGGGGCCAGTGACCAGAGGGAAAAAAAGGGTTAAAAAGTTGCCCACTGACCAGTGTCTACTCTGGAAGACTTTTCAGCACCGTTGGTAGTGTTGCTTCGGATCTGCACAACCATTTGTTGCCTGGAAATGTGGAATGTTTGACATTTATTAAAGTCAACATTGGTCTCTTTGTTTGCTCCTCTGGTTCTCAACAAAGTCATTTTGATATCAGTGATGATGATGATGAGACAATACTTACTAAGTTTAATTCACGATTGTGTCTGCGTGATTGTTTATCCTACTGATTGATGCAAGGTCAGAGGGGAAAAACAAATCTAATAAGAAAAATGCAAAACAAAAAAAGAAAGCATGGGTCTGATTTTAAATGACATGCGAATGCCGCATATCTCTTATGCACCAACCATACGGCGCAGGGGGTTTGCAGCACTCATTTGGTGCTGATCAGGATTTTCATTCCCTGCATCATATGCTGCAGGTTAGACCAGCTCCCCTCTGGTCTAACTTGCGCTATGTGGGGCACCCATTTTATGAGGTTGCACCAAATATTTGGCGCAAGCTGACATCAAGTGTGGAAACTGTTGCAGTTGCTCCAGATTTACTAGAACTTGACACAGTTGCATCAAAGGAGTTTGGCGCAGTTGTGTCAAACATGAGGGTTGACACAGGCAAGCCCTGTATCAACCTTTGAAAACTGGGCCCCATGTCTCCTGTTAAATGGTGACTAAGAAGAACAAACTAGACTGTTAATTGTGTCAGTATGAAAAAATAAATAAATGAAAAAAGAAACAAAAAAAGTTTGGGGGTGAGGGGGTTAATTGGCCTCTAGCCGAAACGTAGATTATGGAATGAAACATCATGGGGGAATCCAATGCTGGCCAAAAGAAACATCAGAGACAGCTTTAATTCAGTGTCAGCTAAACATTTAGCCTCATAGAAAAGAAAGCAAAGCGGAGAAATGCCCAGTGCCCACTGCTTCATGCTCATTAGGTTCTACATACAGTATTACTTAGTTTGCAACCTTTGCTACATTTTTCTTTTGGCCCTAATTTTCATCTGACCACATCAGGGTGGATGGGGGGTTCTGTAAGCCATGTTTCATTTCGCACCCTACTTTTTAGTTTTCTGCTTTGCAGGTTGGTCACGGTCAGGTCAAAAACAAAGAATTTTTATACAGCAGGATGCAGTGTCTCACACATAGAATACTCTGTACCCTTTTGCCACTGTCCCTTTATATTTTATGACATTTTTCTCCTGAAAAATGTCTTTTTCCCACCCCACAGTCCCAAACCAGGCAAATCCAAATCCATATCCTTTGTAAAAACAAATCCAAACTTGTCCTGGATTTGGCAAATTCAAAACCAAATCCAAATCCACCCTGGCTTTGCCCATCCCTAAACTTGCTCAAAATAAATTGGGCACTCACCACCCAAAAGGTGGATGCTCCTAGGTTTTACATTGCTGTTGCTATTGCAAATTTATTTAGAGAGAGAAAGAGTCTTATGTAATAGGTGTGGGTGGCACGGGGTCATAATGTCATGGAAAAAACAGCACGCCAAACAATTCCGCAGTCAAAATGACGTGTGCAAAAAACAGAGATGGTAAAAACACCAACTGGAACAAAAATAACACACACCTTACAAATCAATGGCAGAACTTGAGATTTGTTTGGTCTTGTTGGGGGCTCTGCCCCACACACTCCCTGATGTGGGGGGCTTTGCCTCCCCCATACCATCCAGAACCAAAATAACTAACTCCAAGGTGGTGTGGACCGAGGGGATGAGGGGAAACTCATGAGGGGGGAAACTTATTCTCTGGCAGCACATAAAAAAGAAAAAAATACTATCGGGGGATGGGGAATCAAACCTCAGTCCCCAGGTCCACACTGCCTCAAGTGCCTATGCCTTAGCCACTACACCATGGGAGAGGCTTGACCAGGTACAGCACCTGAGGTTTTTCAGCCCTTCCTCTAGTCGACAGTCAGTGACAGAGGTAGCGGTAGTTCCCTACCACTATTATACCCCTGCCGCTCTAAATGTTTCCATGCTTTACACTATGCAGTTATTGCTGTGATGTTTAAGCAGCGCTATACTGACCTGGTACCAGCGTGGACACAGAAACCATTGTATAAATCCTGATATATGAACTACTGCATGTATAAATTGTATGAAATGTATACATATAGTAAACACCTCATTAAGATTAATACATATACAGTAGTAGACACATCATACCACAGCCATGCCTCTCCCTACCTGCAGCCCGCTGGCACTACTTCTACCTGTTTCATTTCTGTTAAGAAGCCATGCAGTACGTTTCTTGCACCAACTCATGCCGCTTCCTACAGCACTCAATCAACACTTTTACCTTATGTAAGCACTCTCTGGGAGCTTACTAGTTAACTTGTGTAGCTAGGCAGTGGTAGTAATGGTGCCAGTAGGTCTGGAATGTGGGACATGCCTGCTGCTGGCAGGGGGACACACCATGAAGGTATAAGGGGGGGACTAGAAGAGGGGAGGCGGGAGAGAGTGACTTGGAGTTGGCACCCATTAGTTCAGGCAGAGGGCCACGGCAGGGCTGGGGTGGGTCACTTGCCACCCCAGCCTCTCTCCATCAAAGACCCGAGTATAAAAATGTGATGGTTTGGGCCATGAATGAGTTGAAAGGGAGCAGTGGAGCACAAGTGAGGGTCCTGTCTGTGCGGTTTTGGAAGCCGGAGCCCAAAGAAGCTGAAGTATGGAAGCCCGCCAAGTGATTTCTAGGACCTTGGTAGGGAAAGCACCAATGGGGGCCCTGTTCCTAAGAACCTTCACCTGTGGGCAAGTGCAGCCTGAGAGCCGGTAGAGTTTCTGTGGTCGGGCCTGCTCTAGCAGATGGGGCCTGGGCACAGTCTAGAGGAGGCAGCCTACTCCATTTCCCCAGCTGGTGGCTGCTACAGTGTTTTGTGCTCTCAGGGGATGCAACCTGTGGAGGCAGGAAAAAATTCATGTGGGGAATGGTTGATTGGGACCCTGGTGGGGTGGCGGCCATCAGGGGTGATCCGTGTGGCACAGCAAGCAGTCCCCTGGGTAAAGGCCATCCAGAAATTGTTATTGCTGTAGGACAGTGCCTTGGGTCTTTGGGATCACCACAGACAAAGTAATTCCTTGGGATGCTTGGAGCAGGCACATGGCATCAGCGATTGGGTATAAGGAATGCCTTTGGTGGCTCTGATCATTTATTTATTTAGTTTTTGTTTACTGGGTAGGTGCGCTAGCCAAACAGGTGACTATTTTCAGGCACGACCCGGGAGGTACAGTAACAATACAGAGTTCATTTACATAATACAGGGAAGCAGTAACAGTACAGAGAACAGTTTTCAGTAAAAGGCAATAAAGGAGTACAGCTTCAGTGACAATCAACAGGTCAAGAGAAAAACAGCAGATTTACAGTGTACAGGTAGCATTTAGTGAGGCTAAAGGTATACAGGGCAGATCCAAAGGACAGGTGGGTCAGGGAGGGGAGAGAACAGGGGAGGGGAACTGGGTGAGCAGGTAAAAGGGGATGGGAAGGCAACCTTAAGTGCTAAGTGGTTAAGGTGGCAGCAGGGATGAAGGAGGCAGGACAAGGGGTCTGGGAAGGAGGCGTGAATGGATGGTGAAGGACATATCGAGGTGGAGGAGAGAGAGTAGGTCAGGCAGAGCTGGAGGCAGGAGACTCCACCTGCAGTGCCGCTATAGAGGGTAAAGGCGCAAAACAGGGCAGGACAGGACATGATAGGCATCGGTGGCCAGAGGAGGAGTGAAGTGGGGGAACATTTGGACGGGGCAGGGGGCTTACGGTATACGTCTGGGGAGGGGGATATGGTGGCATAAGCAGTAGGCGGCTACGGGAAGAGACCGAGTCCATGGAACTGTGCAGCGGCTAGAGAGAGCTTCAGGGGAGGGAATCGGAGGTGAAGACGGCCATGGGGCAGCTTCAGCAGCAGAACCACTCAAGAGGAGCCCAGGTTCATGGAACCAAAGTCAGCAGGGGAGAGTTAGGATGGCAGGGGTTCGGGGTGAGGTACGGCGGGGGAGCGGCATCAGCATCTGGAAGGTGCGGCAAGTACCCGAGGTTGTGGTACTGTTCCCGGGCAGGGGAGTCGGTGCTCAGTCGGGGTAGTCAGAGGGGCTGCGAAGGTTAAGAGCAAATGGGTCCAACTGGGGAGTGTAGAAGTGAAAAGTCAGTGTTAGGGGGATATGACGGGAATGGCGGCAGGGGGCTAAGGGATGAGACCGTGTCCATGGAAACCGTATGCAGGATGGACAGATTGATGAGTGTGAGTATACAGGGGTGAAAGTGGCGGGTGAGCGGTTTTAGCAGCAGGAGCCTACTAGAGGAGCCCAGTATCGTGGAGCCATAGGCCGGCGGGGGAGGCTAAAGATAGCGGGGGTTCAGGGTAAAGTACGGCGGGTGAGCAGTTTCAGCGGCTGATGGTGCGGCTAATGTCTGGGGTTGTGAAACTGTATCCGGGCAGGGGAAACGGTGTTCAGGTGGGGTGGGGGGGGCTGTGGAGGTCCGGGGTAATAGGAGTAGAGGAATGGGTCCGTTGGGGGGCGCTTAGGCATTGGCTGTGCCAGTACCAGGTACCTCTAGATCATCAGTACAAACATTCCAGTAAGCAGCAGTAACACGAAGAGAAGTGCAGACAGCAATAACAGGTTAACAATACAGTGGTCAAGGTGCAGTAACTTACAACAAAATTTCACACTCTAGACAAGTGCAAGTAGAGAGAAGTAGCCTGAAATGGGTCCGTTGGGGGGCGCTTAGGCATTGTCTACGCCAGTACCTGGTATCCATAGATCGTCAGTACAAACATTTCAGTAAGCAGCATGCTAAAATGAACACCAAGTTGGAGTTTAAGACCCCTCAGTAAGAAGATAGCCCCAGGTGTTTTAAAGTAACCCCCTGTTTTGTAACGAGGCAAAGTCAGAAAGGGATTGAGAGTGAGACAGTAGAAATGTATCATGCTGTCACAACTGCTACCTCGGTTTAAGTATTGATGAAACTCAGAGAAGAAAAAGTAAGCCAGTGGTTGTGTTAAGGGAGAGTTTGAAGGGAAGGAATTGGAAGTGAAAGACTGCAAGTTGAAATACCTCTAAGTGTGGTCTGTTTTGGCCTACTGTCTAGTGCTGCTGTCAGGAATGTAGCCTTTTTTGCTCAAAGAATGTCTGCAAGGCCATAAATCTATCTGTTGAAGAAAGATTGTTGCAGAAGTGACTGCCAGGTTTATACCTGTGAAGTGCCCTCACCGTACTTGTTACCCCCACACTCCATGGTGTGGTTTATTCAATTGCTCATTTCATAGTAAATCAGTTTTGCAATTTTGGTTATGGAGTGAACTTTGTATTTAACCATTTCAAACTGTGCATGTGTGCCCATTTAATGAATACTGCACCCTGCAGCTAGCCCTTGGAAGTGAAGAAATGTACCTGCTCCTCTGCAATGCGAAGCCATCTTGCAACATCAGAAGAATCAGGTAATAGCACATTCTATTTCTGGGACTGAGTTTTCTGGATTGTACAGTGCCCCCTCCCAACAAGTTACCACTGGGAGGATGGGGTGGTACCTGAGGACTGGAGGAGGGCAGATGTGATTCCCCTTCACAAAAGTGGGAGCAAGGCAGAAGCAGGAAACTACAGACCTGTTAGTTTAACCTCAGTGGTAGGGAAAATGATGGAATCACTTCTGAAGGAAAGAAATGTCGAGTATCTAGAGGCCAGAGGGGCCAAGGCAGCATGGATTCACAGCAGGAAGGTCATGCCAGACGAATCTGATAGATTTCTTTAACTGGGTGACCAAAGTAGTAGATCAGGGAGGGGCTGTGGACATGGCCTACCTAGACTTTAGCAAGGCATTTGACACAGTCCCACACAAAAGATTAATATACAAGCTAGCTAGCCTGGGAGTGGGTCCCAAGATGACAGCCTGGGTAAAAAATTGGCTGGAGAATAGGACACAGAGAGTAATAGTACATGGAGTCCACTCTGAAGAAAGGGGGGTTACTAGTGGGGTACCACAGGGTTCAGTATTAGGACCGGTCCTCTTCAATGTCTTTATAAGTGACATTGCAGAGGGACTAGAAGGAAAAGTATGTCTCTTTGCAGATGACACAAAGATCTGCAACAGAGTTGATGCACAAGGTGGGTGGAAAGGATGAAAAGGACTTGGCAAGTTAGAGGAATGTTCAAATGTATGGCAGCTTAGATTCAATGCTAAGAGGTGCAAGGTAATGCACCTGGAAATAAAACCCAGGGTAAGAGTACACAATGGGGTGAGATACTACCAACAACAAAATGGAAAGGGACCTGGGGTAGTCATATCAGATGACCTAAAGGTGGGCAAGCAATGTGAGAGGGCAGCAAGGAGGGCTGGGGGATACTGGGATGCATAGGGAGAGGCATCACCAGTAGAAAACAGGAAGTTATTATCCCTCTGTACAGACAGCTAGTCAGACCTCATCTGGAGTACTGCGTGCAGTTCTGGAGACCCAGTCTTCGTAAAGACATAGACAGGATGGAAGCTGTCCAATGGAGGGCAACTAAAATGGTGCAGGGTCTGCACCGGAAGGCATATGAAGAGAGACTTAAAGAGCTTAACATGTATAGCCTCGAGGAAAGGAGGGAGAGGGGGGACATGATAGAAACTTTCAAGTACCTCAAGGGAATCAACAAAGTCCAAGAGGGTAGCATCTTTCAAAAAAAGAGGTGTGCAAGAACAAGGGGGCACAATTTGAAGATAGAGGGGGGGTGGCTCAGAGGTAATTTAAGAAAGTATTTTTTCACAGAGAGGGTTGTGGATGCATGGAACGGCCTACTGGAGGAGGTTGTAAAGTCAAAAACAGTGGTGGAATTCAAGCATGCATGGAACAGTCATAAGGCAATTCTAGGGGTTGGGGGTAGGAAGAAGTAGGCTGCTGGTTAACTAGGATCTGC
Source organism: Neoceratodus forsteri (assembly GCA_016271365.2). Classification (NCBI taxonomy): domain Eukaryota; kingdom Metazoa; phylum Chordata; order Ceratodontiformes; family Ceratodontidae; genus Neoceratodus; species Neoceratodus forsteri. The sequence goes on along the minus strand of CM028129.1, from coordinate 519,212,303 downwards.
AGCTTATCCAGTAGGCAAGGAAATGGGCAGACTGGGTGGGCCAAGCGGTCCTTATCTACCATCAAATTCTATGTTTCTATGTTACCCCTAGACATTGGAAGTGGGGGGTTTACAATGTGGGGGCTCATCCAGGATTTTTTGAAAGTGTTTGGGGAGCATGTTTTGTGTCTTGGACTAAAGTTGGGCACTGCAATAAGGAATATTAAATTCAATTACAGGCTAACAGCACCAAAAAAAACATTATTATAGGGAAGCACTCACTAACACCTGGTGCGATGGCAGGAAGTTCTGGAATAACATTAAGGATGTAACAGGGAAAGACCCCAAATTGGCCCCTTCCACGCTCAGTAATAATGGTATCCCAATACTCGACCCAAAGACCATCACCAACATATTTAATAATGCATTTACAGACCTCAGTAGCGTACTCCTCCCTGATTTCTTTGATGTTGCTACTAACACTGATAGCACAGTTATAGTGGACCAGTACCCTGTACACACCCCATTCTACTTCAAAGAAGTTTCTGAAAGTGAGGCCAAAAAGTATGTCTAAAAGGTACTTGGGAAATCCAGATTTAGTGGAGATATGCTAGATCTTAAGCTTGTAGCCCTTACCGTGGATGAAATTCTATCACCTGTAACTAAGATAATGAATCTATCTTTAAGGTTACCTCAATTCCCACTCATTTGGAAATCCACCTTGGTAACCAACCCTGGTACATTAAAGTGGTGATAGGGCACATGTGAACTATCGACTAATCTCCATTCTCCCCCCTCTCGCTAAAGCACTTGAGTGCATAGTGGCTGACCAATTGGTTGAGTATTTTGAAAAATATCAGACACAAAGCCCCCAACAACACGGGTTCAGAAAAGGGCACAGTACCACCACGGCACTACTTGAACTCACAGGCTTCATTCACAACTCTCTTGATCAAGGTCAGTTACTTGGAGCAGCGTTTATAGATCTTACAAAAGCCTTTGATACGGTAAATCATAACTTACTACTTGAGCAACTCTCCAGCACAGGGCTCTCAAAGGAAACTACTGATTGGTTCAAAAGCTACCCAACAAATCATTAACAACAAGTGGAGATTGCTAACATCCTATCTGACAGCCAGGTGGTCCGGTCAGGTGTCCCGCAAGGGTCCATACTGAGTCCACTTCTGTGCAGCGTCTTCCTAAGCAGGTTCCCTAGATCTTGCCAAGATGAGATCCTGCTGTTCGCGAATGACGCTGTAAAGTTTACATGTAACCCAGATCCAAAGATTCTTGAGAACCAACTACAGTACAGCTTTGCTAACATGGAGGATTGGTTTAGTTGGCGCAAACTCATGCTAAATTACAACAAGCATTTGTCAATGCCAGACGTTCGCTTGCAGGAATTTGCAGTGGTGTTTGGCACTTATGGTGCTTTACCCTAATGCCCTGTGTGATTGCTGGTATTTGCACTACAAATTTTCAGCATGACCTTTTTGTTACCCCCACCTCATAAAAGCATTTGAGACCTCTGCTTATGAACAGTACCACTGTTATTTTGTTAATCTGTCCTGAACGTTGATTTCCCACAGCAACCACACCATTCTGCTCCACATGTGCAAAATCACAGTTCGGGCAGGATGTGAAAAATGACAGCTGTAGCATTCATAGGGAGGTGTGAAGGGATTGCAATGTTGAACATCTAGAGTGAAAATACAACAATTTCTCGAACTTACAAGCGTACATGGAAACTGCGCAATGAATGCTCATGACACAGTCATTTTGTGGACTTTTGTCACCAAATTTTCAACATAGGCATTTGGGGACCTCTGCTCATGAACAGTGTCATGTGATTTTCATAATCTGTCCTGAGCATTGATTTCTCACTGTGACCACACCATTGTGCGCTGGATGTTCAAAAACACATTTCAGCCAGGATGTGAAAAATGTCAGCTGTACTGTACAAAAGGAGGTGTGAAAAAATGCGAATGTTGAAAATCTGGAGTGAAAATATTTCAAATTCTCGAAGTTATGAGTGTGCGTGGAAACAGCACAACGCATGCTCGTAACAGTCATTTTTTTACATTTTCTCACCAAATTTGCAACATAGGCTTTTGGGAGCCCACCTCATTAACAGTGACACTGTTGTTTAGTTAATCAATTCCAAAAGGTGATTTTGTGCAGTGACCATGAAATCACCTTTGGGGACCAAATAACTCACATAACAGTATGAATTAATGAGGTGGGGTCCCAAGAACCCCCTGTTGAAAATGTGGTGCCAAAAAAATGCCATTATACAGCTTACCGTCATTTCTTCAGTTTGTGTTCAGCTTTCAAGAGTGCAGACGTATTCCCACTCCACTGAAGATCATTGTGTCAGGCTCCGGAGGTAAGTATGGGGGGAGGGGGAGGTGGGGTATGCAGAGGGTGGGTGTGGGTTCAGGGAGGGGGCACAAGACACAGCGAGGGACGGTTTTCTGTTTTCACAGGTTTTAAAAAAACAAAAGATGTTGCGGGACAGTTTTCCCATTTACAGGGACAATGGGCATGCTGGGGTGGGCTCCCAGCATACCACCTGGGTGTTTGTTGGGGGGACCTGGAGACAATGGGGACTGGGCACTCCGTCTGCACATACAATGTGTTTGGTGGGGGCAATAACAAGGGAGCAGGGTAGACGGAAGCAGAGGGAGGAAGTGGGAGGGATTTTATTAGCAGCCAGAGGGAAAAGGGTGACGTCAATATGTTAAATACACACACTGCTGATTGCAGTGGTGCTTTCCTTTTAATTGAAGACCACTGCAGCCAAACTGCTGTCATAGACAGCTCATGCATCCATTTGTGCAGTAGGGTTGCACATGTTACACTGAAGACTGCATTGGACAGGAGGGTCACACACCTTCAAAAAGTCGTACTGTCCCAAAATGTTCCTTGCACATGCATGCAAGCGAATGCAAAAATAAACAAGCATTTGTCAATGCCAAATGTTGCTTGCTTTTATGTGCTGTTTAGGTATTTAGAAGTCATTGGAGTGCAAGTATTGAAAATTCGCGAACTTACGAGTGTGCGTAGGAACTGCGCAACGCACGCTCGTAAAACAGTCATTTTTAGGTATTTTTTTACCAAATTTTCAACATAGCCATTTTAAGACCTCTGCTCATGAAGAGTGTCACTGTGATTTTCTTAATGTGTCCCATACATTGAGTTCGCACACCGACTGCGCCATTGTGCGCTACATGGGCAGAAACATATTTTGGGCAGGATGTGAAAAATGACAGCTGTACTGCTCATAAGGAGGTGTGGTAAAATGGCAATGTTGAAAATCTGGAGTGAAAATATTGAAAATTCGCAAACTTGCGAGCGTGCGTAGGAACTGCGCACCGCACACTCATAAAACAGTCATTTTAAGGAATTTTTTCACCAAATTTTCAACACAGCCATTTTAAGACCTCTGCTCATGAACAGTGTCACTGTGATTTTCTTAATGTGTCCCATACATTGAGTTCGCACACTGTACTGTGCCATTGTGCTCTACATGGGCGGAAATACTGTTTAGACAGGATGTGAAAAAATGACAGCTGTACTGCTGATGAGGTGGTGTGGTAAAATGGCAATGTTGAAAATCTTGGAGTGAAAATATTGAAAATTCGTGAACTTCTGACCTTATGTAGAAACTGCATAGCATGCGCTAAGTAAAATGGCATTTTAGGAATTTTCCACAAATTTTCAAAATAGGCTTTTGAGAGCCCACCTTATGAACGCTGGCAGTGTTGTTTCATTAATCAGGTCCGAGAAGGTGATTTCGGCGCAGTGACTGTGAAATCACCCTTTGAGCCTGAATAATGCCATGACAGTGACATCATTCATGAGAAGGGGTCCCAAAAACCCATATTGAAAATTTGTGCAAAAATTCCAAAAATGCCTGTGATATAATAAAGCTGAAACCCCCTATCTGGCCCATTATACAGATTACCAGCATTTCTCAGTTCACGGTCGGCTTTGAAGAGTGCAGACGTGTTTTGGTCCAGGCTGAAGATCGGCCGCCACGAGTCTGGAGGTAAGTATGGGGTGGGGGGGTGGGGAGGCAGGGTGCAGGGTAGAGCGGATTGTGGAGGGGGTTGGGAGGCGGCAATGGAACGTTTTCTTATTTACAGGTTTTTTTTTAATTCAGGCGGCGTGGGATGTTTGCCATGCTGGGGTGGGCTCCCAGCGTGGCAGCAGGGAAAGCTGTTTGGGGGGACGTGGAGCTGACGGGGGATTGGTCACCCTCATCAGCCAAAACAAGATTTGCCATGCTGAGGTGGGCTCCCAGCGTGGCACCAAAGCTTGGGGGGTGTGAGGCACTGCCAGCACACAGCGGTGGTTTTCTTTGAAGTGAAGACCACCGCTGTCCTACACAGCACCCGCATCCATTGGTGCAGGACTGCCATGCCTGCTCAATGGAGCAGTGGATTGCACAGGACAGTCACACCTCAAAAGTGTCCTATTCTCCCAAGACGTTCCAAGCGAATTTAAAAAGACCAAAGTGATGCTCTTCAATACCTCCCATAACAAACATAAATCCCACCAACATACAATCAAAAACAGTGTTGCACTTCCCTTGAGCAGATTCAACATTTCAAACACCTTGGGGTCACCATAGAAAGCACCTTATTCTATGCTCACTACATAGAAAATATTGCCAAAGCAGTCAACGTTCAATTAGGACTGCTTCATAGGCACAAGCGTAGCCTGACTACTGAAGCACTCAGTTTGCAATTCACAGCTCTGTCATCTATATCATAGATTATGGGCTGTTCGTTTATGATTCTGCCACTGATGCATCCCTTCAACGTATTTCCCCAGCTCTTAACAAAGCCTGTAGGCTTCTCACCGGGGCAGAACACCTCATAAATACGTATGATCTCTATGCCCAGGCAAGCTGGCTACAGTTAAAAGATAGAATCAAAGCCGGCCCGGTGCCGTTGAGGGTTGAGGCGCTGGACACCACACCTCATGCCATGTCAGCAATTCGGATTTGGGAACGAGTCTGGGCCACTGGAGATCAAAGGGGGGGAGAGCAGATTGAGCTTCAAGAGGATTGCTCTCCTCTCTCTGGGGAAAGGGGTCTAGTCATCCTGCCCACTGACTGCCCTCTAGCGGTGGCTGGAGGGCAGTATGGGTTGGGAGGCTCAGAAGCCAATGTAGTTACATCACAGGGGAGGGGGAGAAAAATAGAAAATGGCTGGGGCTCCACGGACCCGTGATGGCCTGACCGTTCTGGTGAAGTCTGCCCCCCCCACTAGATTTGCTATACTGGGTGGCTGGGGACTGCTGGTGCCCCTACACCTGGCCCTACCACAGAGGGGGAATCTGCAGGAGAACCTCAGGGGACAGATGGGCTGGGGGTCGGGCCGGGGGATGAACCCCCTCTGGGGGGGGGGGGTCATAGTCCTAGAGCCCGCCATGATGAAGCAACAAAAATAAATAAAAAAAAAGATAGACTCAAGTATCAAACTTACTTGTTTACAAAAACAATTAGTCTAGGACTCACACCCCCTGGGGTTCAGAAGATTCTAAGCTCTTTCTGTAACCTCTGTCAAACACGAGGCTCAGATAACGAGCTCTTCATTGTCCCACATTGCAGCACAACTCAAGGACAACAGTGGTACACCTACAGAGCCCCGCTATGGCTTAACTCGCTATACAGCAATGTCTCTTCTGTAATTAAGCTGGGCCTATTCAAATATAAACTCCGATAATACCTCATGGCAAACAACAGCTGTGATTGCATCCACTAATTTGGCCCAGATTATTTTCCTACTTTGTTGCCTTAACGTTTGCCTCTGCTACCTTTGTCAGCACTATTGTAGCTGCCCCAGTCTGGGAACTCGAACCTCCCCTCCCTCTTACTTGACCTAAACTCTCCTCTCCCTCTCCCTACCTAATCCTCGCCCTTACTCCCCTTGTCCCCCTCTTCCCACTTACATTCCTATTATCCCCATTGTCATTCTCTTGTACACCCCACTCACCACCAAACTCCCCACTCACTTATCTGCCAGCGTTTGCCAATGCCTCTGAGGCAGCTACATATCTATATCCTAAGTTTATGATTTATTTTATACAATATAAACATATACCTCCCACTCCATCCCCTTGCTCACAGGGGTGTAGCCAGAAATTTCCATTTTGTACATACTCTTTTCAGCTGCTGCTCCCCCCATTTAACAAATATACAGATCCTCTCTAGATGCTGCCCCATTACAAAACACATGAGATCATTGTTAGATGATGATTCATCCCATCTCTAAACAGGTTGTTCACATATCTATGTCATAAACAGCAGAAGTTCAATCAGATACAGACACTACTTAGTGGCCTGCACTAATTCTAATACTCCAGATTAGAATGATAACGGTGACAAAAAGGCATATACTTTGGGACAGGTACTCGGCAAAACTGTAGACAAATGTTTACAGTGAGTATGCCTGCCTACACCCGTGCTTGCTCACTCCTTTGCACTCCCATTTCCCTCTCTAACTTCACACTCACTTATCTGATAGTGCTTGACAATGCCTTCCTGGCTGCTTCACATTGTCTATCACTAAGTATATGTTCTATTATATTCATTGTAAAGTTATAGCTTGGCATACATTGTACAATGCTTTCCACCTGTTGTTTGCCAGTTCCTGTTTTCTCTAATACAGAGTTTATTTCTTTGTTCTTCTTTTATAACTTATGTTTGATATGTTGATGTGGAACCTACGTAAAAGAGCTTGTAGCTCACATACCCTCGCATCCCCTCCTTTCTTTCTCTCTCTCTCCCCCTCTCACTGTATCTCCCTCGCCACTCTCTCCCCCCCCTCGCCATTACACCACCTCATACATTTTCTCTCTCTTCTCCCTAGTGCCCTTCCATCACTGGTCTCATCTCCCCTCAACACTCTCTCCCCCTTCCCCTTATTACCCTCTATATCCTTCTACCCTCTCCCTCACTATAACCCTGTCTTCTTCCCTTCTCCCCCTCACTGCTCTTACCTGTGCCTCTCCCCCCACCCCATCAGACTCTGTCTCTTGTCCTTCCCCTCCTCCTCTTGACTAATATTGTACCTGAGCTTTATATAACTCTGCATCTCCACTTCCTGTATCTTTGAACCCTCCACACCTCACATCTTTGCTCCATTCCAACCTTACTTAGCACTGACCATTCCTCTTAGATTAATATATCAGACAACGCTCCCCTGGGGCTGCACTTAGTTTCTCATGCAGTAGTTGTATTCATGTTACTTTATTCCTCTGCTTGTGGCATCTGACATCCATTCTATAGTCTCTGTTTTACGTCTAACACGTGCCTGTATCATATTTATTGTAATGAAATTCTTGTCTGTGTTGTTTGCTCTATGTCCATGATGTGGGACCTTTGTAAAAGAGTTATTACTCAAAGGTTGTTTCTGAACATTCAAATAAATAAATATTCAAATAAAATAAAGGTGTTAATCTGAGATCAAAATAAATAAATACATTTTTAAAAAAATTGCCAGAGAAGTGTCACCATTTTGTGAACTGCTGTCTCGCTCTGTGGGGTGGCAGCATGTGGACACGCAGGAGACTGAAAGCCCCTGGTGTATTTTGCCGTGTGTGCTCCTAGACTCTGGAACTCCCTTCCTGAGTCCGTTCACTTGGCCTCCTCACATCAGTGCTTCCTTAAATCCCTGTGGGGTGTCCTGAAACTTGCCTCGGCGTGTGATTGCCCCAGGCTCCCCTGGTGCAGTGGTATCCGTCCACTGGATCCTAGGTTGCTCTCATTGGGACCGCCTGCCATAACCTGCTTGTCCCCGCACTATGTTACGTACCCCATGCACTGACTGAGTTTTACCTCATATTAATTGGCATGACCATCTACTCTAATGTAATTCGTGCTAAACTGAACTGCAGTTTTATGTGACCTGTTTTCTCTTTGATGATGTTTCCCAATGTATTCTCATGTGTTCTTGTACTGTAATGATGAACTGTGTGTTTTTCTGTACCTGTTTCCCATTGTTGTAATCTCCCAGGTCGTTCCTGAAAATAGGCATATTACTTGTCTAGTATACTTACCCGGTTACCAAAAGCTAAAATAAAATAAAATTAAAAAAAATATATGCCCTGCTCTGATTGGCTGATGGCAACTGGAGTGCTGGTGCACGAGATTTTCTAGCAAGGAGCAGGCACCATTTTGAGAAGGGGTCCTTGGAGGAGTATTCGAAGTGTGTGTTTCAGCCACTAAAAAGATCTGTACCATGGCGGAGGCACTAAAAGGTCATAGGGTAACTATCCCTATGTCCCTGCTAACCTGGACTTGGGATATGATGGAAAAGAGCACGTCCCTGGACTACTGTGTGGTGTGCCACACTATTGAAGAGAGGCTAATTCAGCTGCCAGTTTGCACTGGGTGTTCCAATGGAGCGGTGCCTTGCCCAAGTGAACTCCTTTTGCCCTATGTGGAGGGATGGGGCTGGCGTGGGGCCGTCACTCTTGTGGGCAGCAACGAGGCATTACCCAGTGCCGAGACCTGGGTGGAAATGGAACAAGCTCTAGGGGAGACTGCTGGTAAACCTGTGGGGAAGGGCACTAGACATCTTCCCAGCCTTTCCCTGCCATCTGGATACTCCTAGACATCGGGGGCTTACATTTCTTTTTCCCACTGTCCACAGAACTGTACTCAATACTTAACACATGTTAAAACTTCCTTGCAGTCATTTTTTAAACAGCAGTTGCTACTTCACTTAAAATGTACACTACAGAGGTTACCCACATCGCCCCACCCACCCCAAGACTTGTACAGTTGTAATCTTTGCTCAGGTCCCTTCTCATCACATCAGTCTCCCAGGACATCACAACAGAAAGTCAGCACCTTTCTGTAAATTTGAAGAACTTCCTCTCTGTGCTGCTTTTCACTTATCTTCTTCTTCCAGCCAGTCATACCAAATGCACCAAATACTACCTCTCACTTTTCTCTCCTCTGCCCTCACTACTGCCGCTCACTTTCTCTGCTCCACCCCAATTACAACTGCTCCCATTCTTTTCTCCTTCCCCAGACAACAAATTAAAAACACTGTAAAGAGAAACAAAAATACTCAGGAAAAAAAAAATCTCTCCATTGAAGCGGCACTGGCTTAGCAGGTCCGCTGATTTTCTTTAATCTTTTTCAAACCCCACTTGCTCAACCAATCACGGAAGATGCAGTGACATTAACACAATGTCAAAATACTGCATCCTTAACTATGGCCACAACAACTTGGCCAGGAAAACATTGGAAAGTAACTATCACAAAAATAAATAAATAAATAAATAAACCTTATGCAAACACTACAAAAAATAGCCTATTACACAAGCTCCTAGCCTGTTGCATAAATGGAACATGCAGGAGGGAGCTTGTGTGACATGTGATTTATCTATACTTGTGTTGTTTGACCTTGGCCACCTCACTCATGGCTTATGCTACTCATGAGGTTACTCGAGGTTAAACAGCAAATAAAAATCACATGTCTCACAGCTTCCTCTTGCATATCCCTTTTATGTGACTCAAAATGTGTCAGCTGATATCCATCAGCGGGGTCATTTTTATGTTGATTGCATGCAGCGTAAGAAACATATTGCGGCAGCTTTCTCAGAAGCAGGCTGTGAAGGCACGGCAGTGTTGTGTCCAATGCCCCCACAGCCTGCAAAGGCTTGCCCCGCATCCCCCAATCCCCTTGCACACTGCTGCTGACACAAGTTTGGAACCTTGGCACCAACTTATGACAATTTCGCCGCTGCAATCAGGGTCCACCTTGTCATTGCAGCGTCAGCTATCCGCCGCAATGAGGAAGTGACCCGTATTGCAGGGCAGGATCTAGAAACCCTAATATTGTTTGTGGACATGGCAGCGGGTTCACAAACAATATAACCCCCCCACCATGTTTATTTGCTGACGGGGACCCCAATCCCTGTTGGCCTCGGTTCCCCCATGTTTCTGTTGCCAATGGGGGAGCCCACTCCCTGTCGGCATTCTGTAACCCCCCCCTGCTTTTATTCCTGCTGACGGGGTGCCCATTCCCCATTGGCATAATGATCCCTCCCATGTGCCGACGGGGGTGCCCAATCCCCTGTCGGCTACTGCTGGCCCCCAAAGAAAGCTTCTGCGGCATGCTGTGAGCCCACCCAGCATGCCACATGCCCCTGTAAAGGGAAAACAGTCCCACGACGCTTTTTTTTTTTCTGCAAAAAGGAAACAGTCCTCGAAGTCTCCTGGCCCCTGCACCAACCCGCACCCACCCACTGCGCACCCTGCCTCCCCACACACCCTCACCCCATACTTACCTCCAGAGCGGCACAATGATCTTCGTGGACTGGAAACATGTCTGAATTTTCAAACCAACTGCTAACCGTGGAAATGCCGTAAGCTGTATAATGTAATAAAAGGTTTTTCAACTTTAGTGCATATCTCAGGCATTTTGGGAATTTTTCACCAAATTTTCAACGTGAGTTTTTGGGATCCCTCCTCATGAATTCTTGAACTGTCATGGTGTTAATGTTAAAGGTGATTTCACGATCACTCAGAGAATCACCTTTTTGGGGCGATTCTGAAACAACAGTGCCAGTTTTCATGAGGTGGGCTCTCAAAAAGCCTATGTTGCAAGTCTGGTGGAAAAAATCCAAAACAATGACTGTTTAACGAGCGTGCTCTGCACAGTTGCTAAGCATGCTCGAAACTTCGTGAATTTGCAATATTTTCACGCCAGATTTTCACACTGGCATTTTTTCACACCTTGTTGTGAACAGTACATCTGTCATTGTTCACATCCTGGTGGAAATGTGTTTTCACACTTCCGGTACAAAATAGCATGGTCGCTGTGGGAAATCTGTGTTCTGGACAGATTAAGAGAATGACAGTGACACTGTTCATGAGTAGAGGTCCAGAAATGGCTACGTTGAAAATTTGGTAATGATACTCCATAAAATGGCTGTGTTACAAGCATGCATTGCGCAGTTTGCACACACACTCGTAACTTCGTGAATGTATATTTTCACTCCAGATTTTCAACTTTGCCATTTTCCCACACCTACTTACGAACAGTGCAGCTCTCATTTTTCCCATCCTAGGACGAAATGTGTTTTCTCACTTCTGGCGCAGAATAGAGTGGTCGCTGTGGGAAATCACTGTCTGGGACAGATTAAGAAAATGACAGTGACACTGTTCATGAGCAGAGGTCCTAAAATGCCTATGTTGAAAATATGGTGATGATAGCTCATCAAATGACTGTGTTACAAGTGTGTGTTGTACCCTTTCCACACACCCTTGTAACTTCGCAGATTTGTAATATTGTCATGCCAGATTTTCAACAGTGGCAATTTTTCACGCCTCCTTATGAGCAGTACAGCTGTCATTTTTCAAATCCTGACTGAAATGCAGTTTCACAGTTGCAGCACAGAACTACGTGGTTGCTGTGGGAAGTCAGTGTTCAGGACAGATTAAGAAAATGACAGCAGCACTGTTCATGAGCAAAGGTCCTAAAAGCCCTATGTTGAAAATTTGGTGAGGAAACTCCATAACCTGACTGTGTTACAAGCGTGCGTTGAACTGTTTCCATGCACCCTTGTAACTTTGCAAATTTGTAATATTTTCATGCCACATTTTCAACAGTGGCAGTTTTTCATACCTCCTTATGAAAAGTACAGCTGTCATTTTTCACATCCTGGCTAAAATATGTTTTTGTGCTCCTGCCGGAGAATAGCACAGTCACTGTAGGAAATTAGTGTTTGGGACAGATTAAGATCAGACGACTGGGGGGAGGGACTGAGCTCAACTGAGTTCTGTCGGGACTTCTGCGGATTTGTTTGTGGGTAGAAAAAGGCCCAAACGCAAGAGCACAGTACAAAAGGGCAGCCTGCAGCACTGGGAGAAACAGAACGTGAGAGCGAGTGGGGGAGGGGAAGTGAGCGAACTCACCAGAGCGCAGTCAGGACTACTGCAGATTTCTTTGTGTGCAGAAAAAGGCATCAAAGAAGGCAGGGGCCCAGTAGAAAAGGCCAGCCTGCAGCACTGGGAGAAACAGTACGAGTGAGTGAGATGGGGACTGAGTGAGCTCAATGGAGCTCTATCAGGACTGCTGCGGATTTCTTTGTGGGCAGAAAAAGGCGCCAATGCAGGCAGGAGCCCCGTACAAAAGGGCTGCTTGCAGTGCCAGGACAAACAGAATGAGCTCGTGACAGAGGGAGACTGAGTGATCTCAATGGAGCTCTGTAGGGACAGCTGTGGATTTCTCTGTGGACAGAAAAAGGTGCCAATGCAGCCAGGAGCTCCGTGCACAAGCGCAACCTGCAGCACCAAGAGAAACATAATGACTGAGTGACAGCGTGGTAGTGATCAAACTCAACGGAGCTGTATTGTGACTGCTGTGGATTTCTTTGTGGGCAGAAAATGTGACAACACAGGCAAGAGCCCAGTACAAAAGGCCAGTTTGCCGTGAATGAGTGAGTGAGAGAGAGGGAGTGAGCGAGCTCAATGGAGCTGTGTCGGGACTGCTTCAGATTTTGTTCTGGCCAGAACAAGCCGCCAATGCAGGCAGGAGCCCAGTACAAAAGGGCAGCCTGCAGTGGCAGGAAAACCAGAATGAGCAAGTGAGAAAGGGGGGGAGTGAGTGAGCTCAACGGAGCTCTATTGTAACTGCTACAAATTTCTTTGTGGGCAGACGAAAGCGGCAATGCAGGCAGGAGCCCAATAGAAAAGGGCAGCTTGCAGCACCAGCGGAAACGGAATGAGTGAGTGAGAGAGGAGGAGTAAGCCAGCTTAATGGAGCTGTGTCGGGACTGCTTCAGATTTCATTCTGGCCAGAACAAGCCGCCAATGCAGACAGGAGCCCAGTACAAAATGGCAGCCTGCAGCAGCAGGGGGACACAAAATGAGTGACTGAGGGAGGGGGAGTGAGTGAGCTCAATGAAGCTCTGTTGAGACTGCTGCAGATTTGTTTCTGGGCAGAAAAAGGCAGCATTGCATGGAGGACCCCAGTACAAAAAGGCAGCCTGCTGTGGCAGGAAAACCAGAATGAGTGAGTAAAAGAGGGGGAGTGAGCAAGCTCAACGGAGCTCTATTGTAACTGCTGCAAATTTCTTTGTGGGCAGACGAAAGTGGCAACGCAGGCAGTAGCCCAATAGAAAAGGGCAGCTTGCAGCACCGGCAGAAATGGAATGAGCGAGTGAGAGAGGGGGAGTCAGCAGGCTCAACAGGCCTGTGTTGGGACTGCTGCAGATTTCTTTGTGGGCAGAAAAAGCCACCAACAGAGGCAGGAGCCCAGTACAAAAGGGCAGCCTGCAGCACCAGGAGAACCAGAATGAGCGAGTGGGAGGGGGGGAGTGAGCCACCTCAACGGAGTCTGTCAGGACAGCTGCGGATTTCTTAGTGGGCAGAGCAAGGTACCAATACAGGCAGGAGCCCAGTACAAAAGAGCAGCCGGCAGCACGGGGAGACACAGACTGAGCAACTGACAGAGGGGCAGTGAGCTAGCTCAACACACCAACGGAATTAACATTTGGCATTGACAATTGCTTATGTTTGTGTGGTTACTTTTTGTGGTTACTTAATAAATCTGCAGTAGCAATAGCAACAGCAATTTAAAGCCTATGAGAGTCTGTCTTTTGGGTGGTGAATTCCCAATTTATTTTGTGCAAGTTCTGTTCTGTTTAATCCTCTGCACTTGGTTCCCAGTTTTTCTTCAGCATGGTGAGGAGGGGAAATGGTGGCCAGGCTCCACTAGGGCATGCTCTGTGTGTGCAAGTAGGGAGCCCCTAAATCACAGATATTCCATGGGTGGGGACCTTAGAAAGCAGAAATGTGCCAGCCCTGTGGCATTGAGGGCTGGGGCGCTGGGTGCCTTACCTCCCACCATGCCAGCAACCTGGATTCAGAAATGGATCTGGGACGCTCATATGCTCATCGGGGAGGGAGGACTGAATGTCTGTAGGACAGCTCTAGTTCCTAGGGGAGGGGTGGGGACTGCACATCCTGTCACTTGCTTGCTACCTAGAGGAATCTAGGTGGCAGCACCATGGGACAGCACAGGAGGGGACCCCATGCCTGGACCATGGGAGCATCTCCATAGAGGCGGAGTAAGCACATGCACCATTTTGTGTGCATGGGACCAATTGGAGAGAAAAAAAGGAGAAAAAAAATCCTCTGACTGTAGCACAGTGATGGCCCATTCTCTCGTAGACCCTGCACTGATGACTGGATGCCTCCAATACAGGGTCCTGTTGCAGGACCATCAGAGGAGGTAAGTGCCAGAGAATCTGGGTGACAGGGTTGGGGATACCAGTCCAAATGCTGAAGGAGAAAAACAGCTTTGCGGAAAAAAAGAAAGCGGAAATGCCTGATCCACACAGGATGATGCCAGGCATGCTCTGGCCCCGACCTCGACCCCGACCACTGTTCACTCAAGCTGTACCCTGAAAACTCCTTCCTCAATTTGCTGTAGGAGGCAGGAGTTTGGATCCAGCATAGCTGGGCCTGCACCTGGGAAGGGGGGCCAGGTCAGGAAGAAGCATGAACAAAGACTTTAAAAAAACAAACTGGATAACAAGCATTTGTCAATGCCGAATGTTTGTTTGCTGGCATTGACATTTTGGTAGTGTAGGAGTTACAGAGCTGCATAATAGAAATGGCAGTGAACTATTTAACTGAAGCCAACCCTGCCACCACCCTGCAGAGACTGACAGGCATTGGGGTGTGTCTTTAGGTCGTCAGGCATAACGGTCACACCATTTCACCACACCCTACCCTGCAGACACCAAGTGTCACAGTGTGCCTTGGGGTCTTTGGCCCTTATGCTCACCCCATTCCATCAGAAAATATGGTGAGATGGGTCCTGTATAGGAGAATGGGGTGAACTTTGGGGCCGAAGAGTCCAAGGCACATCTCGATGCCTCTCACTGGCTGCAGGGTGTGGAATGGTATGAGCATTACAAGCGTGAATCCCAAGTCACACCCCTGTCATTTTCTACAGGGTGGGGCGTTATGGTCGGAAACCCTAACGCCTCAGGCATTCATTGGTATTTTCACTCCAAATTTTCAACATGTTTTTTTTGTGACCCCCACCTCATGAACAGTGGCAATATCAGTTTGTTAGCCAAAGCTGCTTTTGCACAGCGACTATGGCATTTAGCACCACAGGTGCAAAAACACATTTGAACAGGATGTGAAAAATGACAGCTGTACTGTTCATGGGGAGGTGTAAAAAATGGCAATGTTGAAAATCTGCAGTGAAAATATTAAAAAAACTGGTGAAGTCACGAGCGTGCGTAGAAACTGTGCAACGCACACCCGTAATGTAATTAGTTTGGGGATTTTTTATAGCAGATTGTCAACACAGGCATTTTGGGACCTCCGATCATGAACAAGGTCACTGTGATTTTCTTTATCTGTCCCAAACACTGATTTCCCACAGCGACCATGCATTTCTGCGCTGAAAGTGTGAAAACACAATTCGGCCATGTTGTGAAAAATGACAGCTGTACTGTTCATGAGGAAGTGTGAAAAAATGCCACTGTTGAAAATCTGGACTGAAAATATTACAAATTCATGAACTTACGAAGGTGTGTGGAAACTGCGCAATGCTCACTCATAACACAGTCATTTTATGGACTTTTGTCACCAAATTTCAACATAACCATTTTAAGAGCTCTGCTCATGAACAGTGTCACTGTGATTTCTTAATCTGTCCCAAACATTGGTTTGCTTTCGACGCACCTTGTTATGCGCTACATGAAGCTGAAGCACATTTTAGGCGAGATGTGAAAATGGCAGCTGTACTGCTCATAAGGAAGTGTAATAAAATGGCAATGTTGAAAATCTGGCGTGCAAATATAAAAAATTCGCAAACTTGCGAGCGTGCATAGGAACTGCGCAACATGCGCTCCTAAAACAGTAATTTTTGGGAATTTTTTCACCAAATTTTAAATATAGTCATTTTAAGACCTCTGCTCATGAACAGTGTCACTGTGATTTTTTTTAATGTGTCCCATACATTGATTTCGTACACCGACTGCGCCATTGTGCGCTACATGCGCGGAAACACATTTTGGGCAAGATGTAAAAAATGACAGCTACACTGCTCATAAGGAAGTGTGGTAAAATGGCAATGTTCAAAATCTGGAGTGCAATTATTAAAAATTCGTGAACTTATGAGTGTGCGTAGGAACTGCCCAACGCACGCTCGTAAAACAGTCATTTTAAGGAATTTTTTCACCAAATTTGCAACATAGGCTTCTTGAGAGCCCACATTATGAACACAGGCACTGTTGTTTTGTTAATTGGTCCCGAAAGATAATTTTGCGCAGTGACAGCGAAATCACCCTTCGGGCCCAATTAACGCCATTACAGTTCCAGAATTCATGAGGAGAGGTCCCAAAAACCCCACATTGAAAATTTGGTGCCAAAATTCCAAAAAATGCCTGAGATATGCATTGAAGTTGAAAAAACCCTATTGATTGCATTATACAGCTTACCGGCATTTCCTCAGTTCGCGGTCAGCTTTGAAGAGTGCAGATGTGTTCCCGGTCCACGGAAGATCGCTCGTGCAGGACTCCGAGTAAGTTTGGGGTGGGGGTGTGGGAGGTAGGGTTGTGCGGTGGCAGGTGGGCAGGGGACCGCCGAGGTAGATGTTTTTGTTTACAGGCTTTTTTCTTTTAAGGAAGACGACGAAGATGTTTGCCACGCTGGGTGGGCTCCCAGCGTGGCAGCTGAAAACTGTTTGGGGGCCTGGAGTCAGCAGGGGGATTGAGCACCCCTGTCGGTATAATTTTGCCACTGGGGTGGGCTCTGGCGGGCACCTGGAAGCTTTTTGGGTGGGATGTGGAGCCAACGGGGGATTGGGCACCCCGTCAGCCATACAGTGTGTGCATGGGGGGGAGCGCATGAGCACGCAATATGCCTGCGTGCGTGTGGAGGGGGAGCGCTGCTCACTGAAGCGAATCTCTCCCTTTCAACTGTACTGCACTACATTTTCAACTGCTGTCATAGACAGCTGCAGTGTTCATTGGAGAACCACGGCCGCACCTGCAAACACACTACCTGCATTGGAAGACGGGTACCACACCTCTGAAAACTTGAATGAGGGCACTATCTTTCTTGCACATGCATGCAAGCAAACATAAAAATTGGCATACCAGAGGTTCCTTTACCCTGGCTTCTCCCTTTATCTTTCACCTCCCATTGAGGCTTCACAATCAGAAACTGGGGGGGGGGATTCTCACTGACATACAACTTCTTCTGTGGGGTGGTGGTGGGTGAACCTTCCAGGGCCTCACAACATGGGACTCTGTTGAGACTTTTTAAAATTGTGGCTGTGGTAGCCCATAATAACTACAACCCACTCCTCTACTCAATGGTTGAGCTTTGTGGTAACTACAGTATGTACTACTGGGGCCTAGAGAGAAATGCTATGCCAGAGTTGCCTTGAGCCTGAGATCAGGATCCCAGGAGAGTGAGATGCTGACCTGTGAGGTACATCACTATTGGCCAGGGTAGCCATGCAGCAGGTATGGATCCTGGGGGAATAGAATGGTGCCCGCAGGGTAAATCACCATTGTGTAATATCTGCTCCTCAAGAAGAGATATGGTTAAGGCGACTGAAGGTTTGAGTCCCGATACTGAGATGAAGTGACAGATAAGGGCCCCAAAGCACCAAGTGTGGGAACTGGAAAGGAAAGGCAATGCATTTAGTTTTATGTAGTGACCCATCCAGCTGAGGCTCAGAGTGCTTTACAAAATTAGATATAGCAAAGACAAACTATATCAGAACTTCAATAAAATACATAATAACAATAAATAAATAAATTAAATAAACAAGCTAGGGACTTACCTCGAATCGACTGATCTGCCCCTCATTTGTGTTTGGCAAGTCTGACAATCAGAGCTATTAACATCCAGTTTTTATGTGCCTTAGTTTAAAATGGTGGCATATTGTGTTCATGTTTTGAGTCATTTACAGGGTACCATTTACCTAACGCTTTAGAAATTTTGACAGCATTTTTATTTTTTTATTTTAGTCTTTGGTAACCAGGTATATGCAGTGGTTATAGCTATGCTGTTAACACAATCTGGGACTGTAGTGTTTTGAGCCTACCCCAAGGGCTGCGGTGGTCCCTGGACATTAATGGGTTATTACCTTTGTGTTTACACTAACAGTTATACATATATCCTTGGCGGTGGTGGTTGGCGGGGGGGGGTTACAAGAGTGAAGCCTAACTGATCCTTTCAAAGATGTATTTTCTTCCTAGATTGTGGGCATCGTAACTTACCAGGTTACTTCAAGTTCTTCCTTTTTTCCTGATGTTGTATTTGTCCCACATCTCTCGCGAGGCTCAGCACATGAGTATAAAATTTTATGTTTTAAGCATGTAAAATATTTGTATATCCCCAAATGTTGTACCATCTCTGTGAATCAACTACTGTCCTTCCTGATGCTAACACGAGTGATGGCTTATACCGTACAATGTGTTATATTTACAGACAAACTTGGCTGTATGGCGTGTTTTATTATAAATGTAATAAAGTTTTAAAAATATACAAGCTAAGAGAATTAAATACTGAGACTGTGCCTTAGCTATAGGTTGTAAGCTACAGTAAATAAATAAACATGTTTTCTGCCCCTTTTTAAACATCTCCACCAAGGGGGATCACTTAAGGTGAAAAGGGAAGGATTTCTTAATACTAGAGGCCATCACTGAGATTACTGTATCACCTGACAGTTTGAGATGTGACTTCAGGATGGCCAGAAAAGACCCTCGGTGAAGCAAAGCATTCTATTCGGAGCATGCCAGGCTAAAAGACTTTTAAGGTAGCACAGCCCCAATCCATGAAGGGCTTTGTAAGCTAAAGCAATCTAAAAAGTAGTGCATCTCCTGATAAGAAGCCAGTGCAGCACATGCTTGACATGCTCCCTATATGATAATCCAATAATCAGCCTGGCCACAGCATTCTGCACCAGCTGCTGGTGGGGTACAAATCTCCCTGACAGCCTTAGGAAGAGGGCATTGCAGTGGTCCATTCTTGAGGTCATATATGCATAAACCAGGGTTACCAGATACTCTTGCATCAGATAGGATTTAATCTAGGAAGTATTCTTAAATTGGAAAAATCCACTGCAGACCATGGCCAACACATGATATGCAAGTTTCAGCCCGGAGTCCACAGTAATGCCCGTATGTTTTACACCATCTACAGCCACTAGAGGCATGCCACTCAGAGATGGCCATATGATAGCCTTCTATTTGGTCACCGATCTGTGAGAACCTGGTTCCACCAGTAACAGCTGTGTCTTGGTTGGCTTTAAGCTTAGTCAACTAGAGGCCATCAGGTTTGCAGTCTCCACAAGACATTGCTCGAGCACTGAGACAGCTGCCTGCTTGTCCAGTGTAAATGACAAGTACAGGTGAGTGTTATCTGCACAGCAGAGTAATAGGCACACCACGTTGTCTAATGATTAATCCCAATGGTGGCATGTATACTTTGAATGTCGTGACTGATAGAACAGACTCTTGCAGACCCCCACAGCTATTCACTGCCTTCCATGACCAGAAAGTTTCCATTGCAACCTTCTGTGATCTATCAGTCAGGAAATACTTAAACCACTTCAAGGCTGTCCCAGTGAGTCCCCCATATTCTGCAAGGCATTCCTTTAATACTTCATGATCCGCAGTGTCAAATACTAATGAGAGATCAAGGAGAACGAGAATAGATTGCTCACCCCTATCCCTTACCAGGAGCAGGTTATTAAAGACCTTGACGAGCACTTTCTCTGTGCCGTGTTAAGGTCGGAAACTCAACTGTAATGGCTCGTAGATGTCAGATTTCCCCGGGTGAGTCTCTAGTTGCATTGTCACAACCTGCTTGATCACTTTTTTTTTTTTTTGTTATTTAACCAGATGAGACACACTAAGCTGAAAGCTTTTTTACAGGCGCAACCTGGGAGCACAGGGAAGTTAAGAGACTTGCTCAGGGTCACACAATATGCAAGTGGAGGCTGTGGGATTCAAACTCAGGTCTGGTCTGCTGGATGTCACCAAATTTGCAGCTCAGGGCCTTAAACCACTGTGCTATACTTTCCCAAAAAGGGGAAGATTCCAGACAGGTCCATAATTTGCTAACACCTCTGGATCTAGTGATGGCTTCTTTGAAAGGGGTCTCACTGAGGTCTTCTTAAGAGCCTTGTGAAAGGGGGTTCTGGATGCAATTAGTGCATCATAAAGGTACTCCTATGGTAGAGATAGATTCATGTAGTTAAATTTATTATGGGTGCCTAGGATTTGCTTAATAGTATTTGGACTGCAAGACAAAAGATGCCTTGAATTCTAGAAGACAAGATCTATATGTGTACTCCAGTCTCCTGAATAAAGAAAAGTATATGTTACGATATATCATAAAACAGGTGCAAAATAGCCTGATGCAAGTATCAGGAATCAAGTCCTGCTAAGGACGTCTGGTTTTGCCATAGAAACGTCAAGCTGTAGCCCCTAACAGAAGTAGTGATTCTTAGCTTCCCCATCTAGATGCACAGATAGGGTATGGATTCTATGTTCCCCTGAGCCACAGTTAAAGGTTCAGAAGGGATGTCTGTCCCCACTACTGAAGCTGAAAGTGTAACCTCTTACAGGAGTGGTGACTGTAAGGTCCGAGGCTAGCTAAGCTCCTCATGGAGAGAGCATTCCCCAAATGTCATCAACTATGTCAACTGTATAACATCTGAACAGTGATCACATCTAACTGCCCGTATATGTACAGTAGCTTGAAAATAAATTTAGTTTGTGTGCCCTGTTTCCTTAAGTCTAATGCTGTAGAGATTCAGTGATGCTGAGGATTGCTCTGAAGATTTGAAGATAAACTGGGAACTGTTAACTAAAGTTTAAAACCAGTCATCATAAGCGAGAGCTAAGCCAGCCATGTTAAAACATCTTGTAGGTGGCCAGCTTCATGGCATGAAGGGCTGAGACACCAGGCACCTTACCTTTTGCCTCGCTGACGACCGAAGTTTGGGAACAGATGCAGGTTGCTTGGGGGCTGTCTGGGGGATGGAGGACTGAGCATCCTAAGCACAGTTCTCCCTCGGGGGATGGGGTTCACACTTCCTGCTAGGCAGCTGCCAGCAGGAGGATCTGGATGTCAGTGCAGCGGGATGTAAGGGAAGAAGTCACGCCCACTTGACGCTGGGGGGCATCCCTGCAGAGGCAGAACTTGCACAGTGCATCACTGCACATGCTGTGGGCCCAGGTCAAAAATGATGGAAAATCCCCAACTGGCTGGATGAAGGCCCAGTCCCCTCCAGGCCCCATACTGGTGACTGGGCATCTCATGGTCCTGTGGTAGAAGACAAATGGAGCATGAGTGGTAGGTCCCGGGGAAGCTGGGTGATGGGGTTGGGGGAAGCAGTCTGGATGGGGGTAGGTTGGCAGATAAGGCAATGAAGTACTGATAAAAAAATAAGCTTGTAGTTGCCGATGTGTGCAACAGGGGCTAGATTTGCTCAGAACTGTTCAATCCAGATCCAGGTGAACTGTTTAGGAAATTATAAATTTAGGAATCTGATCTTGACTCATATCCTATTCTGAAAAGGAACTCAAAACCAGATTCAGAATCAGATTTTGAATCTTTAATCCTAGATTCACATGTAAGCCTTCAGTTTTGGAATTAGGATTTTTGGTCTGCAGTTCTGAAAATCCTAACTCTGAAAATCGTGTCAGAATCCAATGAATCTGATTCTATAACTCTGACTCCGAGCAACCCTAACAGGGCTCCCACATCCTAAAGGGTACAGTGCCAAGCACAACTTTACTGACAGTACATTTGCTAAGGAGCAGCACCTCAAGGTCAGTTTAGTGAAAGGAGGTGCCTCAGTTGGTGGCACCATGTATGATTTAAACCCAAGAACTAGTACACTCAGGTAACCAGTGCATTCTGCTCAAAGTCCAGAAAACTTGAGCTCTTTTTAGTGACTAGTGTGCCGGGGCTTAATGCCAGCCCAGCAGGCAGAGGAGTTGCTACATTTGTATGTCATTCTTTCTCTGGGAGTTCCACTGCCCAGTAGGTCCCAGCCATCAAGAAGTAATCAGAGTGAGCATAAAATAAGTGGTGAAGGCAACCCCAGTTTGACTAAAACTGCAGTATGAGTACAGGCTGGCGACCACCTGTGAGACACTGCTGTGCCAGTATACCAGGCTCAGGAGTGGACTCGGGTCATGCAGGGCAGGTGACCAGGCTGGGAGACAGTGCTGTGCTGCCATCCAGTAAAAAGGCAGGCCCAGCATGTGGGTGGAAGGGGGGAGGAGAAGGAAAAATGGGGAGAAAAAACGGGCCACCATTTGCATGACAGACCCAGTACACTCAGGCCACACTGCATGGAGCCTGCCATCACGTCCAGATCCTAGGATGTCACACGGAGGATGGTCCTTCCCCCAGAGGCCCTCCACAGGGGTTGAACCATGGAGAACTCACAGGTGCATGGTTAGTGGCTGATAGGGCTTGGTGGTTGCTCATGGCTGGAAGGGGTCGATGTGTGCCTGGCCAGGGGGAAAAAAAGTTAGATTTTTTATTTGTATTTAGTTTTTGTTGACCAGGTAAGTGCACTAGACAAATTCTGCCTATTTTCAGGCACGACCTGGGGAAGGGGGACACAGATGAATGCCAACTTTCTTTGAACCAGATTAAGCTGTTGGATGGGAAATAAAGGTATAGGGAGCCCAGGAAGGGAGAAGCTGGAGGGAGGAGAGTGGGACCTGGGAAGGAAAACGTAGAAAAACAATTTAGAAAACACTGGATTAGGAGAGACATCCTTTCATTTTTTTCTGTTTCTACAGCTACTTGGAGGAAGCCCAAAAAGCACTTTCTAGGTTGTTTCCATAGTGACCTGAAAGGGATAACAAAACTCCAGATCATATTATTGCACAGCACGGTCAGTCACCCAGTGGCTGCACTGCTGCTGGGAGGTGGGTAGGGGCGGAGCTCTGCTGATATTAGAAAAGGAGAGTGAAAAATCTACAGCTAAGAGTTACAAGCAACTACTGGACAGCAGAGGCACAAAAAGAGAAGCCAGCACCCACAGCCCCTTGGTTAGCTGCTAGACATCAGCACTATTGGTGAGTATCTTTCAAAACCAACTGATTTCTTTTTGTTTTGCTGCAGTTCTTGAAGTTTATTTAAACATTGTTTTGATAGCTTCTTGTTTCCCTGGGATTGCATTTTTTTATTGTGAAACTGGTTATACAGTTAGGGTGTTATAAAACACACAGCTGGATGGTGGTAACTGGTGGCAGATTTAGAGTACAGACTTCAGAACCAGAAGACACAGGTTCAAATCCCATCATAGCCACCAGCTCACTGCATGACCCTAAGCAAGTGTTTTCTTGACCTCCCTCTGTTTTAGTCATCCTAGCTGTAAAACAGGGTAGAGGCAGGACCTCATCGTAAATGAGATGTGGCCTCTCAGTTGGGCCACCCTGGGTGAAAAAAAACTGCAAACTGAAAAAAAAAACCTGCTGTTGGGTGTAATGTCCCACTTTTTCACTATAGCATAAGGTAAATGCTTTTCCCTTCCTTAGCCTACCGGAGTACATCTAATATCTTTCTGCTCACTACAGCCACCTGAGTAGCTATTGATGTCCTGTTAAGAGTTTAAGACAAAGCATGACTGGAGACTCAGGAGTGCAGTGAGACAAGCCCTTGTGAAATGTATTGATTGCACAAGTTGTGGGTTTGCTATCTCGATTGTAATACTCCATGGAATATTCTTATCTAGTGAGTGTGATGTAGTAATTGTTCTGTCCTGTTTGCTGCCTGTTAACTCTTTCCCTAGGACAATCTATTTCTCTTGGTTGTCAGTAAAACTAAATAAAACAATAATGGGCCAGCAGCACAGTGGCAAGGCGTTAGTTTGGTTAAACTACCACTAGTGCTAGCCAAACTTAGAAAAAGTGCATTTTATATATTTATTTACTTGTACATATCGGAATTACAATCCTTTGAGTCAGAGACTCACTTTTCGTGAAATTGTGCCAATTTCACAAACTAGAACAGTGTGTTTAAAATGGCAATTTTGCCTGAAATGGATCCTTTTAAAAACGGTGTTATTTTCTGAAATTGTGCATTTTTAAGAACTCTTATTTTTAAAAAGCACAATTTGGGGAGCAACAGCACTGGTGCAGCCCAGTGGCATGGCGAGTTGAGGCACCACCTGCAACATTGGTGACCTGGGCTCAGGAATGGATGCAGGTCATTCTGGGGTTGGCCAGAGGAGGGAGGATTGAGCCTCCCAAGGACAGCTCTCCTCCCTTGGGGAGGGGGGTACATATGTCCCACTCGGCAGCTGCCTCTCTCCATTCCAGTCTGGTTTTTCATAAAAATTACTCCGTTTCTTCACTCCTACATGTCAGTGACTCTAACCTTAAGGGGGTGGGCCAGCAGCACATCACTGCTGCCATCGTCATTCAGCTTGCAAAGACCTTTGAAATGGTAGTCCACTCCCTCTTTCTGGAGAAGCTGAGAGGTGTAGGTCTTTCTGCTCCAGCCAGCAACTGGTACAGATCCTACCTCTCTAGCCACCTCCAGTCAGACCAGGTTGACGATGCTTTGTCCCCCCCTTTCCAGTACAGTGTAGGGTTCCCCAGTGCTCTGTCCTGAGGCCCATTTTATTCTTGATCTTCCTTAATGAACTCCCCTCAGTTTGTGTCAGCTTGCATATCCGTATGTATGCAGATGATGCTGTACTTTTTGCCTCAAATACCTCAGTCTGTGCCTTAGAAAGATTGCTTCAGCGAGACTTTAGTAATGTCCAATGCTGGCTCCAATCCCACCAACTTCAGGCCAGTGCCAAGAAGATGGTGTCCATGACCTTTGGCACAAGCTGTAAGTTTGCAAGCCTCCCCTCCTCTAAGTTTTTTTGCCTTGGATGGCACCTCCCGTGAAGTCATTCCCCACGTCAAGTATCTAGGTGTGTGGCTAGATGGAAGACTCAATTTCTCCACCCATATTTGTAACATCCACAGGGAGGTCTGCCCTAAACATGGCATCTCAGTGAGGATAGCCAAACCCCTTCCAGTCTGTAAGAAAATTGTTACTAAGTTGGTGCTTCGAGGGTTGGAGTATATGGATGTGATCTATGGCACTGCCCCATCTCTTCCGTTGCCAAAGTGAATACTCTCTGTAAGGCCTTCTGCTGTTATGCCTCTAATTCTCCCTCTTGCACTCATCACTTCTCCCTTTACACTAACCCCTTGACTCTGCCTCTTACCTCCTGCTGCCTCATTCACTGCACTTCTTCTCTTTCTAAATACTGGTTCACATCTCTCCACTCTCATCTCTCATCTGTCTTGTCCCTTCCACCTCCTACGTGCTTTACTTTAGGGACTCCTGCATCTTCTTCATTCCCTTCTCCAAATGTGCTACTGGGCAATTCACTTTCTTCTCCCATCTCTGCCACCATCTGGAACAACCTCTCCCCCACACTTCGTCTGTCCTCCTCCTATCATGCGCTTAAGCATCAACTCAAACTCCTCTTCACTCCCTCTTGCCCTGGCTAGTCTGTCCCGTGTCTTCTCCATTCTCTTGGGTTGTTTGTGACCTCCGTGCACCTTCACCTGATTTATGCTTGTGACCAGAAAGCCTACCCTGGTTCAGGTAATTCCTAAATATCCTATCTTCCCTCTCTCATGCCTGTACCACATTTGTTACATGTTTTTCTTGTTTTTGTTGCCGGTACAACCTCACTTCACATATCGTCTGCTAATCTCCTACTGTTTATATTGCCATGAATTACTCATTTTACCTGCTCCTTTTTAACTGTATGTTTTGCCTGTATATGTCCATTTATTTTGATTTTTGGTTGTTCATATTGGGCCTTATTCACTATGGGGCGGGTAACATGTGCCGGAGGCACATAACCCCTCCTGTGGAGGTTCACACTCACAAACAGGTGTGCACCGGCGGCATTCACCACCAGCTGCCACCTGTCCATGGCCCCGCCCCCACCCCGGCATGCAGGACTCCACAGGGTGGCGGAGGTGGAGTCCCGGACCCTGCCAGGCATCCAGT
Source organism: Neoceratodus forsteri (assembly GCA_016271365.2). Classification (NCBI taxonomy): domain Eukaryota; kingdom Metazoa; phylum Chordata; order Ceratodontiformes; family Ceratodontidae; genus Neoceratodus; species Neoceratodus forsteri. The sequence goes on along the minus strand of CM028129.1, from coordinate 519,186,256 downwards.
CAGATGCCTGGACTGGGACACACAATGGATCCCATACGCAGCTGGGTGTGTGTTGGCAGCATGCCCCGTGGATGTCCGAGGGCCAGCGTCTGCATTGATGTGAGCAGGGCAATGCCTCTGGCCCTCTAATGGCACTGGAGAGGTGCAAATGGACATGGTGGGGGAATACCTGACAGTGGTGGGAGGGGAGGCACTGTACCCCACCGTTAGCAGGGGCTGGGCAGGTGGTGCCATTCGGGGGGTGGGGCAAGCATCTGTGACCTGTGTCCCTGTGGAGAATGTACTGGGAGGGGGCACCGATGTGTGCTGAGTTGGGTGGAAGGCACCGGGCGGCCATATGCAGTGGCTCTGGAGTGTGGATGGGCTACTCAACCTGTTGTCGGGTGCCTCCCAATGTGTTAACGGGGCATGTAGGGGGCTTATGGCAGGGTTCTCCCTGGCATACCCTTTACCCCCTGTGCACCCCGGCAGCTAGCTCTACATGCCTTGGTGCGTGGCACATAGTGTTGGCAAGTCCCCTCCCACTCCCGGCATGTTGTGGTGTGCATGACTGGAGGAACGGGTGCATTGTGGCTGGGCACCCCCCCCTTGGTGGATCCCTCATGGGGGGTGCAATGGGTGCAGAGTGGCTACGCACCCCAGATATGCGTACATAGCCACTCCGCTCCATTCATGCATAGGGCCCATTGCTAGTACACTGTTTTGTTACTGTTGACAACCCTTTTCCACTGAATGTATTTGTCTTCCCCTACCCCTCCCCTTGAATCCCACCTAGAAACAAGCCTTGGTTCAGCATGCCTTTCCTGGTTACCAGTTTTGAAGAAATGTATTCATATGTATGTATGATTAGAATGTTTATAATCTATCATATGGTAAAACAGCCAGTCACTCATGTTTTTTTCTATGGCGTCTGAAACAATACTTCAGAATTCTCCTTTTTCTTGGCAGCAAATTTTTTAGATTTATCAGTGAACATTGCAATTTTACCTTAAATAAATTAGATGAAAATGGGAACACTGAAAATCTGAGTGTAAGGAACTAATTCATAGCCTTCACATTCTGGGGTGTAAACTATATGCCAACCCAAGCAAGCAAATTAATTTTGAGTGAGAACGTGTCCAGCAGTGATAGTGCAATGCTTAGAATATTTAGTTATTTTTCACAAAATTCCAAGCTGAGGCCAGCTCAGGACAGGTAATGTCACAGTGATGAGGTGCTCAGCTTCCAAGAAGGGAGGGTGCATACTGCCCAGCACTGGCACACTACCTGCAGGCCGAACATGGAAAACTCCCCAGGACCAGTAGAACAGACCTCTGTTCAGTATCTCATCCTAAGAACAGCATCTCCAACAAAGCATGCCAAACAGATGTTGCAGGTGAGCACAAGTGAAGTATTCTTCCAACATGACCCTGTTTCCTGGTCATCCTTGGTGTCTGTGTTGTGGCACATGTCATGCTCCATTCTCTAGAGGCATTCATGTGTCCCCCTAGGGGCCACATTCTACCACCTGCTGGTCTAACTAGGATCTCACATGTCCCCTGGGGACTGCATTCTACAGCCTGTTGGCCCAACTAGGATCCCAGATTTCCGCTGGGGACTGCATTCCACAGCCTGCTGGCCCAACTAGGATCTCACATGTCCCCTGGGGACTGCATTCTACAGCCTGCTGGCCCAACTACGATCCCACATTTGCCTAGGACCCCACCTATTCCTTAGGGACTGCATTCCACAGCCTGGAAGTGCAACTGGGACCTCAGGATGAAAAATCAAATCTGAACCCTCCCCCCTCCCCATGGCAGGCAGTTACACTAACAATATGGCATGGATTTTGACATCCAGAGGGTGTGTATGTGAGACTGAGGTTGCTGAATTCATCTTTAGGGGAGTCCATGACAAACAGGGAGCATTTTTCATAGAGATGGCATCACCTTCAGAAAATATGTTGATTATTTTTTTAATCACTTCTTCCCTTTGCATTCTCTTCAGGACACTTACCCCTTGTGGCCCTCACTCTTCAGTCTAGTCACCAGTTAGCCTTCATACATCTAAGATTTTCCCCACAGCAGGTTGCCCAGAAAATGCTATGAAATGAAAACAAGTATGTAGGTACTGTAGTTATAGTAATAATTTTAGTTTCTCTATGCACTGCATCACCATGACAAAAACACAAAAAAGATTTTTTTTTTTTACATTGAACTTTTTATTAATGTAAACCCTGGTGCCGTTATACCAAGGGCTACTACCCCTGCATGCATTTACAGCAGTGGCCTGAGTGGCTTGTGCAGCGAAGTGTGGCCAAGTGTACTCGGGAGTCTGAGGGAGTGTGGCAGGCTCCCTCGACCCCTGTTATTCCATCTGCATCTATTGAGAGCAGCACTGGAGTCCTGGAAAAGCAACCTGTGGTGCAATACGCTATAGCATCTGAGCACCTGAGTTAGCCATAAACGCCTGAAGGGTCATGAGTGTACAAGTGAAAGGCTGATTGCAATTTGAAATGTGTTGCCGCGGCTGTGTGTTATTTGCTGCCTGTTAATTTCTGCTGCTATAAAATGTGAGCTGCAAGACTATTTATTTCCTTTTCTGCTGCTGGAACTTTGAGTGTTTAAATTGCTTGCTGCTGCTGAAAGTGACTTTTTAATTCCTGACGGAACTTACATTGAAATTGCTTGCTGTTTTAGCCCTCGTTTGCTGGCCCCTTAAATTGCACTCTTCACCCCTTGTGTGTTGCTGTGGCAACAGTACACAGTTTATTACAAAATGTGTAGGAGGAATTCTCACTTCTGATTGGCCAATGCCACCAGTTAGCTGGTCCGGTATCAGGCAACAGAGACCGGGAATTAATGAGTCCCAGTCTCTGGCTGCCTGATTACCTTCTGAAATGACTATGCCTTTGGAATGTTCACTTTTTTAGAGCCACCGTTTTCTTTCTTTCGCTTAGCAAGAGATAATCTCCTCCCCCCCTTACTAGTTGAGTGCCCTGTTCAAATGGAAAAGTACTGTCGCTGATATCAGTTATCGTTTTTTTTTTTTTTTTTGAGTACCTTCATGTAATATATATGCATGCTGCCAAAGGACCCCTAACATGACATGCTAAGATCGGGCTCTGTTCCCTAACTCCAAAGACCGACCAAGACCCATTACAAGCACACAGACATGCAGGCACAGCTGACTGTCATATACAACCCCCCCCCATGGTCATTTTTTTTTTTTTTAATTTAGTTGCACCATTCTACCTTATCCAAAGGCTTCAGGGTGCTCCCTCCTGCAAAAAGCCTCCTGCTCCGTTACGGTTGTTCTCAAGCTTTGCACTTCCTTTTCACAGTCTCTCCTTGTAATTTCAAATTACAAACAAGTATTTGTCAATGCCGAATGTTTGCTTGCTGGCATTAGCAGTGGAAGTGCAGGAGTTAAACAGATGCAGTATAGGAATGGCATTGAAGTATTGAACTGATGCCAACTCTACCCTTACTCTGCAGAGATGGACAGGCATTGGGGTGTGCCTTTGGGTCATCGCCCATTATGGTCATGATATTTCACCTCACCCTACCCTTCAGACACTGACAAGTGTCGAGGTGTGCCTTGGGGTGTTTCGCCATTGCATTCACCTCATTCCATAAGAAAATGCACTGAAATGGGTGCAGTATTGGAGAATGGGGTCAACTCTGGGGGCAAAGAGTCCAAGGCGCACCTTGATGCCTGTCACTGGTTGCAGGGTGGGGGTGAAATGGCATGAGCATTACTGTCGACAGTGCTAAGTCACACCCCTGATGCCTGCCAGTCCCTATGAGGTATGGAATTATGGTTGAAAACCCTAGTGCTCTGGGAGTTTCTTGGTATTTTTACTCCAGGTTTTCCACATGGGTTTTTTTGTGACCCCACTGCATGAACAGTGACACTATTAGTTTGTTATGTGAAAGGTGATTTTGCAGAGCAACTGCGCCATTTGGTGCCACAGGTGCAAAAACACATTTCGAACAGGATGTGAAAAGTGACAGGTGTACTGTTCATGAGAAGTTGTAAAAAATGGTCTGGGTTGGGGAAGGAGGGTGAGACAGTCAATGAGGGACCTTTTTTTTTTTTTTTTTTTTTTTTTTTAACAGGTGTTTCTGTTTCTTTGGACTGCGTGGGACTTTTGCCAGGCTGGGGTGGACTCCCAACGTGGCAGCTGGAAGTTGTTTTTTTGGGGGGGAGCCAGAAGTCGACTAGGGATTGGGCACCCCGTCAACCATACGGACATCTGCCACGCTGGGGTGGGCTCCCAGTGTGACACATGGAACTCTGTTTTTTTGGGGGGTACAAACGGTACAGTGGAGCCAACAGGGGATTGGGTACCCCCAGTCAGCCATATAGACTTTTGCCACACTGGGGAGGGCTCCCAGCATGGCACCAGAAGTCTGTTGGGGGGCAGTGAAGCCAGCGGGGGATTGGGCACCCCCAGTCGGCGTTATGGTGTGTGGGGGAGTGCATGAGCACGCTGGGGTGGGCTCCCAGCGTGCTGCCAGGAGAGTGAACAAAAATGGAGCTGTCTGTGGCAGCTATACAGATGCAGTGCAAGTGTAGACACTTTACATACTGCTGACAGCAGTATGTAAATTACCTGCCAACGGCAGTATGCAAATTGCCTACACGTTACCACTGCTGATTGCAGCGTTTTTTTGCTTTCAACTGTACACCACTGCATCTTTTCTTTCTTTTAGTTGTTTAACCAGGAGTAGCACACTAAGCTGAAAGCTTTTTTACAGGAGCAACCTGGGAGCACAGGAAAGTTAAGTGACTTGCTCAGGGTCACACAGTATGCAAGTGGAAGCCGTGGGATTCAAACCCAGGTCTGGTCTGGTCGATGTCACCAAATTTGCAGCTCAGAGCCTTAAACCACTGCGCTATGCTGCATCTGAATGGCTGTCATAGACAGCTCCGACATTCATTGGTGTGGTGCAGCCGTGCCTGCAAAAGGGAGCAGGGCATTGGAAGCAGGGGAGGCACATCTACGAAAACTCGTATGGTGGCACTATGTTTCTTGCACATGTGTGCAAGCAAACATAAAAAAGGAAACATTTGTTCGGTATAGTGCTACCCGCTTATCTTCATGTCTGCTTCCTCGGTCGGTTCAGCAGCCCACCTACTCAGCAGACAGCTGCCGGCTCTGGCACTGGTTCCCTGTTTCATGTCAACCCTTATTTCAACACATTTAAAGTGCGGTTAAACGTACATCGCTGTCAGTCAGTCATCAGCAGTTTTAAATCAGAGCGAGAGACAGACTGAGGGCTTGGGAGTGGACAGCGCTTCTTTTGACACTCACCTCAGCAACTGACTCTGCTATCTTTGGGATCATTTCTTGCGCTTCAGTTTCTGAGTCCACAGTGATAAATAACATGTTTTATTGTCTGTAATTGTAGCTCTCTGTTTCTGTCCACTTCAATTAAACAACACAGCAGCTGTACTTACTTCATTTTGTGTACCACAGATGGATGTCTATCTGCAGTATGGAAAATGAAGAAAATACTGCTCCTCTGACATGCAGAACCAGTACCAGAGTTAGCGCTCTCTCCACCGCCCACTACCACCACTCCAGATTTAAATTTCTTCCACCCTGATACAGTAATTACACCTTAGCCCCTATCTGGACATCTTGTAAAAATAAAGTACTGAATCCATTTGTACATTTCCTGAAAAAATTAAAAATGATTTCACACCAGAATGATGTAAACACATTCCACAAGTGGGGAACCTTCACTGTGTGTATATGCTCCCTCCACTGCTCTCTGGCCCTGCAGCTGTCAACTTTTCAAAGATTTTATCTGATACACCTTTTAGTCACTCTGCTCTTGTCCTCCAAGCTCTATCAAGTTCCTCCAAACTCCATAGTGCCGCCGTCCACCCACAACCGAGTCAAGCTCAAACACATAAACTACATTTCCAGACAATAAAACTAAAGCCTTTAATGTATAAAATAAATACTACTGTAATAATAATAAAAAGAAAATATTTTAAAAGTTTTAAGAGTGTGTGTGTGTGTGTGTGTGTGTGTGTGTGTGTAAGGTAACCATGGCAACCACCTTTAAGGTGTCATGTTGTAATGTAGGCGGAGGAACTATTTTATTACAAAACTTACTTTAAACTCCTTTTTCCATGAACTTTTTTTATAAACGTATTCTTTTTTTACAGTGCACATTTTCTAAGTGCAATAATACCCTCCAGGGTGGGTGGCATTGTGCTATACCAGACCTTCCAGGGGCTATAAGGCCCTCCACCTGCAGCGTTTGGCCTCATTACGCCCCTGAGTGGTCCAGTGTAGCACAATACTGCCCACCCTGTTAGGTATTATTGCTTATGTGCTGCCTACCTCCTGCAGCCTTGCCGCATCCCTCCCCCGATTGGTGGTGGCAGCCTAGTCAGTGGGGTTGAGGAATTTAAATCTGGAAGCCCACTAAACATGGCGGCATTTACAGCGGTGGCCTGAGAGGCTTATGAGGCAAAGTACACTTGGGAGTCCAAGGGAGCTGTGGGACCTGGAGTAGAATTTTATGTTTAATAGGTGTTTAATTTTAATACAGAGGTACTGGGTTAGATTTGGCTATGATGTTAAACTGGATTTGGTTATTCTTGCTGCTTAGCTGCCTGATTATGCTCAACTCAGGTTGTTCAAATATTCCTGTTATGGAACACTCAAGTTTGCTTGACCAGGATAATTCTGCCATGTCTAAACTATTGCTTAATCACCACCATCTAGTATCTAATCATAAGCTGTTGGCTCTTGAGAGAAATATTGCTTATAAATGTGGGTTCTATCTGTGTTACATTTCGATGTCAGTGTTTGGAGGGGTTAGGTTTGGTGAGCTGTGGAGTTAGTTTTGTAGTAGTGGTTCATTTACTTTTACTGTTGGGATGTGGAGGTTAATCCTGGTCCATCTGCTTCTGTCCTTCAGGGGCAATGGCTGTGCACCTAATTTGTGGTTTAAATCTCATGGGGTAAAATTGATGCATTTGAATGTGAGAAGCTTAATTCCCAAACTTGGTGAAACTGAAGTCATAATCCATAATTATCAGCCTGATATATTGGCTGTTTCTGAAACATGGCTTAAGCACTTTGTCCCAGATTCGTTGTGCAAGGTCTCTGGTAATAAGATATTAAGAGCAGATTGGGGAGATAAAAAAAAGGGAGGGGGATTGCACTATATTGTCAAGAGCATCTGGAAGTTTCATTATTGAGCATTAGTGCTTCTCTAGACTCTTTGTCTGATTGGCTACTTCTTCGTTTAATTTTGGGGTGTAAAAAATGTGTCACTGTTGGATGTCTTTATAACCCTCCACAACTTGGAGTTAAAGATTTAAAGGATTTTTTGACTGCTACTACCTCATACTTATTTGATTTTGATCTTATATTATTGAATGATATTAATTTAAATTGATATTTGGCTGCTGGGCAGGGTTTCGAATCTCTGTTACAGTCTTTTAACTTACATCAGCTCATTAGAGATCCTACCAGGCTGAATATTCAGACAGGGAATCACACCCTTCTGGATTAGGTTATAGTTAACAGGCCAAATGCTGTTTCACTAGTAGGGGTACTATCTGATTCCATGTCTGATCATCAGGACATTTTTTCCGTACTTAATTTTAACAGGGTAAAGGTTTCACCCCGCTTTGTCCAGCTTTGCAATTTCTAAAAAAATCAACCATCACACTTTGCAAACTAGTCAACTTTCTATAGATTGTTCACTTATTCATTCAATACCGTACCCTGACGATGCAGTTGATTTTTTTTTGTCAGCAGTTATTGCAGATTCAAAATAAGTTTTTTCCACTGCGTTCTTTTAGAGTTGGTGGCACTCATAATAGATGGTTTACATGTGAACTGCAGGACTGGATAAGGTGGTGTGATCAAGCTTGGTCAGACTGTAAGAGCACCCCCTCTGCGCAGTATTGAATACCTATTGTTCATTGCGTAACAAGGTTAGCAGGATGGGCAAATCTACAAAGCAAGCCTTTTGGAACAACCATTTGAAACTCAGTTGGTTGGATCCACAAACATTTTGGCAATCAGTCAATGGTTTGTTCTCGGGTAATGAGAAGGCTTTGGTTAAAAAGCTTATAACTAGTGAGGGAGACATTACTAATCTTCCTGATATAGTCAACTTTCTTAATAATAAGTGTAACCCCCTTGCAAATGGGGGTTCCCAAAAGACTTCCAGGAGCTTGCTTGAATGCTCCAAGCCTGAATGGTGTTTGGCGTTTAAGCCATTTATCAGTGAGTGTTTTTAGAACCTCTGGTACTGTCTCTTTAAGAGCTGTCTGCTTGCAGACATAATTAGTTTGTATGGGGGACTGTGTGCTTCTCTGTTTGAGTACCACTCGAGCTGCTGCCAATTCACTCCATTTTGCAGTCACTAGGAGTGCAAAGGAACCTATCTGAAAGATGTAACTGTTTGCCAGAAATCATTTACAGTAATAATGAAATTACAGTTTGTCTAACCTGCTTTCTTTGCAGTCAGAACTGTGTCTGCCTAGTTCCCCATTCTGGTTTTGAACTGCTGAACTGGACCAATCAGTGTGGGGTAAGCTAGCTCTAAAATGGTGCCTCGGACGAATCAGAACTTGGACTCATAATCTGAGCCAGCCACAAGAGGATTGTATGGGCAGTGACTCTGGGAGATGTAGTTTAGACTTGACGCCTTTTGGACCAACAGCAGCAGTCTATTGTGAGTGACAGCCAATCCAGTCAAGAACTGGGAGGAACTCAAAGGAAGTACCGGTTTGTCTGTTGGGAGTTTCAGTTGAGCTTTGGCAGTGAAGGGAAAGGAACCCTGTGCTCCTTCAGTGCACAGTTTTAGTCAAAAACATGTGTAAGGTCCAGAGTTCGGTCTGCAGCTTGTTAGGACTGAATCCGTCCTGTGAAGAGAATCAAAGGATATCTGAAGAGTAGAAACCAGGCTCACCCTGTAGAAGACTGGAGGAATTGCTGAAAATTGCACTCGGTCTGTCAGGAACTGAATCTGCTGTGTGTTCTCCGGTATTGTGCAGTAATTGCGATCGGGATACAGATGCAGCCTGCCTGGTATAGTGCTTTCTTTTTACCATATAAATGTGTGAAGAGGTTTGTGTACCTCAGTGAATCCTGCTGCCATTAAGTGACTTTTGCCTGTGACTGTTTACCATATAAATGTGTGAGGAGTCTCTTGGAGCTCAAGAGTAGCCCTGCTGACATTGAAGGACCCTATCTTATTTGGAGGTCGTGAGTACTAATTCAGGGTCGCTCCCTGTTGAATTGCCACATTAAATCCAAATGGAATTACTGTACTGCTGACTGTTTAATTCTCCTTTTCTCTGTGTGAAAGGGCCCCTACCAGCTGCCACGGTTTGGACTAGTCACTAGGGCTTGGGTACCCAGGGACAGTAACTGATAGGGATAGGCCTGTGCACAGAGCCATAGGTAGATGAGTAGAGTGATAAGCTAATTAACCTGATTTCCCCCTGTCCTTGTTATATCCCCCTAAATAAATCAGAGCTGCTTGTTTCAGCAAAGTTATACTGCCTGAGGTATTTGTCTATGTTAAAGTACTGTACTGTGATTGTTGCACTGTATCTTATTTCACAGGAGGTCCCAGTGCCGGAACCAGTCCTGGGGGTAAGTGTATACTGTAAAGGTAATTCTGATGTATTGTGTGGGCCACTAGTGGGAAGAAGGGGTTGCAGTGTCCCAGAGGGCTGTGACCAAGTTAGTTTAACTATTGTAAACCCTGACCTCTGGGTGGAGGCACCCGCCATTGGATCCAGGCCCTCCAACCTGTTAGTGGCAAATCAGGCAGGGGTAGTAGCCCTGGGATAGCGCTCATCTAGGGTTACATCTTGGAGGCTCACCGCTGGGATTGTGTGTCCTCTAGTGGCCATATTCTACAACCACTGTTAAGAAAAAATGGGTACCCGACAGAAGTGGCTGTGCACGGCTGGTGGATGGTGTACTGGGGAGGAGATCAACCCCCAAATGCTATGCTTATCCTGGACATCCCCTGGGTATCAATACGGACACTGTGCAGGGAGTACTTTCCAAGGTGAAAGGTTTACAAAACCCTATGGTGGTGGGTCGGCATGCTAATCTGCTCACCCACACTTTCCTGGCCTAGTAGGTTTAAGAATCCCATAGATAGCTCCAAAGTGCCACAGACCATTACCCCAGAGGAGCCCTCACTGCTTGGAGAGTGATAACTAAGGACAGTAAGACCGGGGAATGAGCCCCACCACTATCTGAAACTTTTGAGGAGAAATTTGCTAAATGGTTTGCTGGGAAGGAAACTGTGGAGGACTTGAAGAAACTATTCTTGCCACCTGGGGTGTTCTCCCCAACACCTTCTCCCGCTCCAGTGCCCGTAATGGTGGCTGAACCAATGCAGACTCCAATTTCTGCACCTGCCATTAGTCACGACTCTTACCAAGGTTGAGGATCTTCTCTGGCACCCTCCTCACCCCCAAGGGAGGATGACTGGGAGACCTGGATAGACTATGTTGCCCCCAAGTGCTAGAATGGCAATGCTCGGAAGCCAGCCGAAAGAGGTTAGTGAGAGCCTCCGAGTCCTGCCCTGGCTACCATTCGTGCTAAACGGGCCAGTAACCCTGAAGTGACTGCACAGGCCTATCTTGAGGCCCTGGAGAATGTGTGTATGGGGCCAGATTCTGATGAGGACCTATGGTGGAGAGTAAGAGATGCACAACAGTACCAAGGAGTTGTTGTCTGTGTATGTATCTCAGCTGGAAAAATTGTTGCAAGAATGCCTCAGAAAAGGTAGTTTGCCAGCGATTGAACTGGACCGAACCAGGCTGGACAGGATCCTAAGTCTGCCCCTTCTCAGAACTGCTGTTGCTTCAGTTCGCCTGGCAGATCGACTGGAATCCCACCCTCCTATGATGAGTTAATGAGAGAAATTCGAGGAGTTGAGAAAAGACAACCTCGGAGGGACCTGCACCAATAGCTGCTGCTGACCGGAGGACTGAGGGTGACCCATCAAGTGAAGTTCAGGGGCAGAGGTTGGCAGTAAATGAGTGCTCTGGCAAGGAAAAGATATGCCACAATGGGGCGAACTGTTGAGAGAGATCCGGAATTGAAAAAAGTCCTTTATGAAGGCCACGCCTGCAAGTACGGGTCCCTGACCTATATCCGACTGCATCTGCTATGGGGGTGGGGTACCCACCATGTATCTCCTGCTGATAACAGCTCCAAACTCAATTCCTTGACCATGGAAGTGGAGAAACTGACGAGATGTCTCCAAATGCTTATCATGCCAAGACAGAGATGGCACCCAGGTTTCCAGTTAGTAATACCCCACCCTGGCTCCCAGTGTGGCGCCTCAGCCAGCTCAAACTCCAGAAAGTATGTTTTGCTATAATTGTGGGAAAGATGGGCACATGAAAGGGAATGCCAGTCCCAAAAGACACTGACAAAGTTGCATATAGGCTACAAGGAGAGCTTGGAGAACAAATCAGTGGTTAAGAGGTGCACGACATGATCCCAGTGAGGGCACCAAAATGCTAATTCATGTCCTTTTGTGGCAAGGTCAGTTGCCCAGGCCCCCACTACCGCCTCTCCAGACTGGTCCAGAATAGTGGGTCCCTCCATGGAGACCACTGTAAAGGTGAATGGAGTGTCTACAAGAGCTGTATTAGACAGTGGCTCCCAAGTGACAATTATGTTCCAAGATTGGTATCAGAAGCATTTGTCAGATGTACCCTTACAACCATTAGAAGGACTGCATGTATGGGGGTTAAGTAAGAAGGCCTACCCCTATTTCGGGTATATCCGTATTTGGCTGTCTTTCCCCACCTCCGTAGCTGGAGTGGCCAAACAAGTAGAGACCCTAGCCTTAGTGTGTCCCCCCACTGGACTGTATGATGGTGTCCCTTTGTTGATTGGAACAAATGCTCATATGTTCAGAAGGCTGGCACAGTTGTGTTATGAAAAACAGGGTCAAAGACTAGTAGAGCTTTAAGAGTTCCGCTTTAATTAAGAAGGCCTATGAGGCACAGAGATGCTGAAAAAATAGAACCAGAGGAACGGTTCGGAACTGTATGGAAGAAGGATCCTGAGTCTCTGATCCTGCGCCAAATGCCCAGTGTACCTTACGAGGAGAGGTCCGTATCAGAAAGGATGTTAAGAATAAAATATTAATGTTGATGGCAGGCATGGGGAAAATTGCCAGAGGGACTGCTGGTCAAGCCTAGTATTTTGCCCGCTAGAGCCCATGCTTATGCCAGAAGGGTAATGGTCCAAGTTCATAATGTGTCTGAAAGAGACATTCGAGTAAATAGAGGTTGCATCCTGGCTATGTGCATTGTGCAGACACTGCAGTGCTACCCAGCAGCAAGAGTTCAAGGAAGAATGACAGAGTAACGCCTGACTTGTTTGATTTGCGACTCCCCGCTGCCAGCTGAATGGAAAGTGAGGATCAGTGAGAAGCTTGCCCAGAGAGACCAGGTGTTTTCTTTAAAGGAATGGGATGTAGGATGCGTGCAAGGAGCTGAGCACAATATCCGCTGCATGACGAAAGACCATTTCGTGAGAGGTCTCGACGCCTGGCACCTGCTGACATAGATGATGTGAGGACGGCATCTGCAAGAGATGTTAGCTGCTGGTGTAATACAAGAATCCAGAAGCTCTTATGCTTCCCCATTGTGGTAGTGAGGAAAAAGAATGGAACAGTAAGGATGTGTGTGGATTATCGCACATTAAACCGTGGACTATCCCTGATCAGTACACAATGCCCGCATTCAGGATGCTTTGGACTGCCTAAGCGGGAGCAAGTGGTTCTCTGTGCTGGATCTCCGTAGTGGGTACTACCAGATCCCGATGGCCCCAGAGGACCGTGAAAAGACAGCCTTTATCTGTCCGCTTGGCTTCTATGAATTCATGAGGATGCCTCAAGGATTTCAGTGCCCCAGCCACTTTTCAACGATTGATGGAGCGTGCAGTGGGGACATGAACTTACTAGAGTGCCTGGTATACCTAGATGATGTTATTGTGTTTGGCAGCTCACTGGAGGAACATGAGAGCAGATTATTTAAGGTACTGGACCGACTGGAGGACTTTGGCCTTAAACTGTCCATTGATAAGTGTCAATTCTTTCAAACATCAGTAAAGTATGTGGGACACATAGTATCCACCGAGGAATAGAGACCGACCAAGTAAAGTTGAGGGCCTTGACCACCTGGCGCAGCCAAAAATCTAAAAGAACTGCAAAGATTCCTGGGATTCTGTGGTTATTATCGGCTTTCATCAAGGACTATTCAAGAGTGATCGCCTTTACTTAACCTTACTCAAGGGTATCCCCAACCCACAAAAATACCAAAAGTCAACGTCCTCAAGACTGAAGAGTGTATTTTCATCCGAGTGAAGTATTTGGGGCCGCTGGACTCCTGATTGTGAGACTGCTTTTCATGAGATCATTTATCAACTACCCATGCTCCAGTGCTGGCTATGCCGATCCAAGAAAACCTTATGTCCTGCACACTGATGCTAGCTTGCAAGGGTTGGGGGCTGTGTTGTACCAAGAGCACGAGAATGGCCTGAGACCAGTGGCCTTTGCCAGTAGAAGTCTGACCCCATCCGAAAAGAACTATCCTGTACATAAGTTAGAGTTTCTAGCTTTGAAGTGGGCTATTGTTGACCAATTCCATGAGTACTTGTATGGGGCTAAAATACTAGTAAAAACTGACAATAATCCTTTAACCTATGTGCAGACCTCAGCTAAGTTGGATGCCACTGGCCATAGGTGGCTTTCTGCATTATCTACATACGACTATGCTCTCGAATACCAAGCAGGTCTGAACCACATAGATGCTGATGCTCTCTCTCCAGGAGGCCTGTTCCCCACAATGATTGGGTCCGATTGGCAGAACCTGACATTCGGGCACTCTGCCGGAAGTTTGACAGGGAGGAACAAATGTCCACGGACACAGTGGACTGCATGGTGGATTGCTTGGAACCCTCTGAGAATTGCATACCTGCTGCTTATTGCCACTTTTCTGCAATAGACATTGGTCACTGCCTCAGCTGGACAATGACAGTATTCGGCGGCTCAATCCCGCGATCCCATGATCAAAGCAGCTTTAGAAGCCCTCTATGCAGGAAAAGATGTGTCCAAATTACGCTCCACTGATTTGAGAACTGCACTGTTATACAAAGAAGGTCCTAAATTGAAACTGATCAATAAACTGTTATACAGAGAAACAGTAGACAGAGGGGACAAGTAGACAAACAACAACTAGTGCTGCCCACTGCCTTCGAGACTCAGAATTGAGGTCCTTGCACAACCACATGGGGCCCCTTGGTATAGACAGAACACTTGACTTGGTGAGATCCAGATTCTATTGGCCTAAGATGGGGCTGATGTGGAGCAACACATTCGAACTTGTAGTCGCTGCTTACAGAGGAAAGCTTTACCCAGAGGGCTGCCCCTTGTTAACATAACCACCAGTGCACCCATGGAGCTGGTCTGTATTGATTTTCTAAGTTTGGAGTCAGATCAAAGAAATATCAGTAATGTGCTGGTGGTCACTGACCATTTACGAGATATGCCAAGCTTTCCCACCAAGACAGAAAGCATCCACTGTAGCCAAAGTACTTGTAGAAAATTTTTGTTCACTGTGGGGCTCCACAAAGAATCCATTCTGATCAAGGGAGAGACTTTGAGAGTCGTCTGATCAAAGAGATGCTTTCTCTGTGGGAGTGAAAGTCCAGAACCACTTCCCACTACCCCAGGGGACCCACAGCCTGAACGTTTCAACCGCACTTTGCTAGATATGCTTAGGCACCCTGCACCCAAAGGACAAGCCTAGATGGAGCCAACAAATTAGCACCCTGGTACATGCTTATAACTGCACCAAAGTGATGCCACTGGGTTCTCCCCTACCGCCTGATGTTTGGAAGAGAAGCTCGACTACCAGTAGATGTGTGTTTGGGGTCTCTCTGATGGGGTTCAAGCTGACAACTATTTACAGTATGTGCAAAAGTTAAAGACCCAGCTAACTCATGCGTACCAACTGGCTCAAACCATGGCTGCCAAAAGAAATCTGGCCAACAAAGAAAGGTATGATAAAAGGTGAAAGCAAGGAACTCCAGGAGGAGATCGGGTATTGCTAAGAAATCTGGGACTGCATGGCAAGCACAAGATTGCTGACAGATGGCACCATCTCCCTCACATTGTAGTGGGCAAACTAGATGATCTGCCAGTGTACAAGTAAGGCCTGAGAATAATTCAAAAGATGTAAAAACAATGCATAGAAATCATTTACTGCCCATTGGACAAATCTTCATTGAGTCTGAGCCCCTAGAAGATGCCCCCTCTGGACCAGTGACTAGAGCTGCTGCTAAGAAAAGATCAAGAAAGTCTGCACCTACAGAAGCAAAGTTAAAGTGTTCTCCTCCACAAGTCCCAGTTGAGCATGACTGTCAGTCCATATCAGAAGAAAGTGAGAGTGACTTTGAATACTATCCTTCTTACGAACTGAGTCAATTGTTTCGGGGCAATCCCTAGTCAATACTGGAGATGAAGCTGGGCCTTCTGGACTCGTCCAAGCCCCCAGCTTCGTCCCTGAGCCAATGCTCCCAGAAAGTGAAGTGCAAAGCATCAGATCAGATGAAATGGAATCATTGTGCATGGTTGAACTGTTTGAGCTTTCAGGAGGAAAATGATAGATTGGGGCAGACTGGTGATACACCAGAACAAGAAGAGTATTTTGAGTGCCCTGACAGTCCACTGCCAGTGTCCGAAAGCTCTCCATGCGAGCCAAATGTTGTGGACTCAGAACTGCAACTCCTGGAGCTGAAAGTGCCCCAGTTCTAGCCTCTCTACCCCATGGAGACTCCCCTGACAAGTGAGGACAATGCTGAAAATGAGGCTCAGAGTGCAGAGACTGTAACAGTTCCCCTAGAAAGACTTGGTCAAGCCTGTGGTGCACCTCAGTTATGATCTCTTGGGAGGCCTGTGGATTGCCTCTCAATGTTGTCCATAAAGGAGTGTATGTGTCCCGAGCTCATTGCCCAGCTGGCGTAGTGCTAACTCAAGTTACTTGTGTTGCCCCTCTAAGTATGGTGCCTTGCCGCCGTCCACCCCAAGGTAACTGATAGGGAAGGGCCCCTCTCTTCAGGTTTCATGTACAAGAGGTAATAACTTGAGTTATGGTACAAATGTGTGTAATGCTGTGTAAAGAGTGACATACTGCAATGTTTCAGAAATGTGTTCTGGTAAACTGATATATTGACTGATGATTACATGTGTGAGCCTAATGCAAATGTATATGGTTGCAGTTGAAACTTATGGGTACTTGCTTGTGCGACTCAAGTTTTCCCAAACCAGGAAGGGTGTAACCCCTGCAAATGGGAGTTCCCAAAAGACTTCCAGGAGCTTGCTTGAATGCTCCAAGCCTGAATGGTGTTTGGCGCTAAGCCATTTATCAGTGAGTGTTTTTAGAACCTCTGGTACTGTTCTCTTTAAGAGCTGTTCTGTTTGCAGACATAATTAGTTTGTATGGGGACTGTGTGCTTCTCTGTTTGAGTACCACTCGAGCTGCTGCTAATTCACTCCATTTTTGCAGTCACTAGGAGTGCAAAGGAACCTATCTGAAAGATGTAACTGTTTGCCAGAAATCATTTACAGTAATAATGAAATTACAGTTTGTCTAACCTGCTTTTGCAGTCAGAACTGTGTCTGCCTAGTTCCCCATTCTGGTTTTGAACTGCTGAACTGGACCAATCTGTGTGGGGTAAGCTAGCTCTAAAATGGTGCCTCGGACGAATCAGAACTTGGACTCATAATCTGAGCCAGCCACAAGAGGATTGTATGGGCAGTGACTCTGGGAGATGTAGTTTAGACTTCAGCGCCTGTTTGGACCAACAGCAGCAGTCTATTGTGAGTGACAGCCAATCCAGTCAAGAACTGGGAGGAACTCAAAGGAAGTGCCCGGTTTTGTCTGTTGGGAGTTTCAGTTGAGCTTTGGCAGTGAAGGGAAAGGAACCTGTGCTCCTTCAGTGCACAGTTTTAGTCAAAAAACATGTGTAAGGTCCAGAGTTCGGTCTGCAGCTTGTTAGGACTGAATCCGTCCTGTGAAGAGAATCAAAGGATATCTGAAGAGTAGAAACCAGGCTCACCCTGTAGAAGACTGGAGGAATTGTTGAAATTGCACCTCGGTCTGTCAGGAACTGAATCTGCTGTGTTCTCCCGGTATTGTGCAGTAATCTGATCGGGATACAGATGCAGCCTGCCTGGTATAGTGCTTTCTTTTACCATATAAATGTGTGAAGAGGTTGTGTACCTCAAATGAATCCTGCTGCCATTAAGTGACTTTTGCCTGTGACTGTTTACTATATAAATGTGTGAGGAGTCTCTGGAGCTCAAGAGTAGCCCTGCTGACATTGAAGGACCCTATCTTATTTGGAGGTCGGAGTACTAATTCAGGTCGCCCTGTTGAATTGCCACATTAAATCCAAATGGAATTACTGTACTGTTGACTGTTTAATTCTCCTTTTCTCTGTGTGAAAGGCCCCTACCAGCTGCCACGGGTTTGGACTAGTCACTAGGGCTTGGGTGCCCAGGGACAGTAACTGATAGGGATGAGCCTGTGCACAGAGCCATAGGTAGATGAGTAGAGTGATAAGCTAATTAACCTGATTTCTCTGTCCTTGTTATATCCCCCAAATAAATCAGAGCTGCTTGTTTCAGCAAAGTTATACTGCCTGAGGTATTTGTCTATGTTAAAGTACTGTACTGTGATTGTTGCACTGTATCTTATTTCACAGGAGGTCCCAGTGCCGAACCAGTCCTGGGGTAAGTGTATACTGTAAAGGTAATTTGATGTATTGTGTGGGCCACTAGTGGGAAGAAAGGGGGGTTGCAGTGTCCCAGAGGGCTGTGACCAAGTTAGTTTAACTATTGTAAACCCTGACCTCTGGGTGGAGGCACCCGCCATTGGATCCAGGCCCCTCAACCTGTTAGTGGCAAATCAGGCAGGGGTAGTAGCCCCTGGGATAGCGCCATCTAGGGGTTACATCTTGAGGCTCACCGCTGGGATTGTGTGTCCTCTAGTGGCCATATTTACTTAACCACTGTTAAGAAAAATTGGGCACCGGCAGAAGTGGCTGGTGGAGTGGTGTACTGGGAGGAGATCGACCCCAAAATGCTATGCTTATCCTGGACATCCCCTGGTATCAATATGGACACTGTGCAGGAGTACTTTCCAAGGTGAAAGGTTTACAAAACCCTGTGGTGGTGGGTCAGCATGCTAATCTGCTCACCCACACTTTCCTGGCCCTAGTAGAGTTTAAGGATCCCATAGATAGCTCCAAAGTGCCACAGACCATTACCCCAGGGAGCCCTCACTGCTTGGAGAGTGATAACTAAGGACAGTAAAGACCGGGGAATGAGCCCCACCACTATCTGAAACTTTTGAGGAGAAATTTGCTAATGGTTGCTGGGGAAGGGAAACTGTGAGGACTTAAGAAACTATTCTTGCCACCTGGGGTGTTCCTCCCAACACCTTCTCCCGCCCAGTGCCCGTAATGGTGGCTGAACCAATGCAGACTCCAATTTCTGCACCTGCCATTAGTCACGACTCTTACCGAGGTTGAGGATCTTCTCTGGCACTCCTCCTCACCTCCCAAGGGGAGGATGACTGGGAGACCTGGATAGACTATGTTGCCCCCAGGGTTAGAATGGCAATGCTCCGAAGCTGAAAAGCGAAGAGGGTTAGTGAGAGCTTCCGAGGTCCCGCCCTGGCTACCATTCGTGCTAACGGGCCAGTAACCCTGAAGTGACTGCACAGGCCTCATCTTGAGGCCCTGAGAATGTATGGAGCTCAGATTCTGATGAGGACCTATGGTGGAGAGTAAGAGATGCACAACAGTACCAAGGGAGTTGTTGTCTGTGTATGTATCTCAGCTGGAAAATTGTTGCAAGAATGCCTCAGAAAGGTAGTTTGCCAGCGATTGAACTGGACCGAACCAGGCTGGACAGGATCCTTAAGTCTGCCCCTTCTCAGAACTGCTGTTGCTTCAGTTACTGGCAGATCGACTGAATCCCCACCCTCCATGATGAGTTAATGAGAGAATTGAGGAGTTGAGAAAAGACAACCCCGGGAGGGACCTGCACCAATAGCTGCGGCCACGA
The DNA here is from genome assembly GCA_016271365.2 of Neoceratodus forsteri. Lineage (NCBI taxonomy): Eukaryota > Metazoa > Chordata > Ceratodontiformes > Ceratodontidae > Neoceratodus > Neoceratodus forsteri. The sequence continues at coordinate 519,167,108 of CM028129.1, read as the reverse complement.
CCAGTGACTGAGGGTGACCCATCAGTGAAGTTCAGGGCAGAGGTTGGCAGTAAATGAGTGCCTGGCAAGGAAAAAGATATGCCACAATGGGGCGAACTGTTGAGAGAGATCCGGGAATTCAAAAACAGTCCCTTTATGAAGGCCACGCCTGCAAGTACGGGCCCTGACCTATATCCGACTGCATCTGCTATGGGGGTGGGGGTACCCACCCATGTATCTCCTGCTGATAACAGCTCCAAACTCAATTCCTTGACCATGGAAGTGGAGAAACTGACGAGATGTCTCCAAATGCTTATCACGCCACAGACAGAGATGGCACCCAGGTTTCCAGTTAGTAATACCCCCACCCTGGCTCCCAGTGTGGCGCCTGGCCAGCTCAAACTCCAGAAAGTATGTTTTGCTATAATTGTGGGAAAGATGGGCACATGAAAGGAATGCAGTCCCCAAAAGACACTGACAAAGTTGCATATAGGCTACAAGGAGAGCTTGGAGAACAAATCAGTGGTTAAGAGGTGCACGACATGATCCCAGTGAGGCACCAAAATGCTAATTCATGTCCTTTGTGGCAAGGTCAGTTGCCCAGGCCCCACTACCGCCTCTCAGACTGGTCCAGAATAGTGGGTCCCTCCATGGAGACCACTGTAAAGGTGAATGGAGTGTCTACAAGAGCTGTATTAGACAGTGGCTCCCAAGTGACAATTATGTTCCAAGATTGGTATCAGAAGCATTTGTCAGACGCACTTACAACCATTAGAAGGATTGCATGTATGGGGGTTAAGTGAGAAGGCCTACCCTATTCCGGTATATCCGAATTGGCTGTCTTTCCCCACTCCGTGGCTGGAGTGGCTGAACAAGTAGAGACCCTAGCCTTAGTGTGTCCCCCACTGGACTGTATGATGGTGTCCCTTTGTTGATTGGAACAAATGCTCATATGTTCGGAAGGCTGGCACAGTTGTGTTATGAAAACAGGGTCAAAGACTAGTAGAGCTTTAAGAGTTCCGGCTTTTAATTAAGAAGGCCTATGAGGCACAGAGATGCTGGAAAAATAGAACCAGAGGAACCGTCGGAACTGTATGGAAGAAGGATCCTGAGTCTCTGATCCCGGCGCCAAATGCCTGTGTACCTTACAGGAGAGGTCCGATCAGAAAGGATGTTAAGAATAAAATATTAATGTTGGATGCACCAGGGCGATGGAAAATTGCCAGAGGGACCTGCTGGTCAAGCTTAAGTATTTTGCCCACAGAGCCCATGCTTATGCCAGAAGGGTAATGGTCCAAGTTCATAATGTGTCTGAAAAGAGACATTCGAGTAAATAGAGGTTGCATCCTGGCTAATGTGCATTGTGAAGACACTGCAGTGCTACCCAGCAGCAAGAGTTCAAGGAAGAATGACAGAGTAACGCCTGACTTGTTTGATTTTCGGCGACCCCGCTGCCAGCTGAATGGAAAGTGAGGATCAGTGAGAAGCTTGCCCAGAGAGACCAGGTGTTTTCTTTAAAGGAATGGGACGAGGATGCGTGCAAGGAGCTGAGCACAATATCCGGCTGCATGACGAAAGACCATTTCGTGAGAGGTCTCGACGCCTGGCACCTGCTGACATAGATGATGTGAGACGCATCTGCAAGAGATGTTAGCTGCTGGTGTAATACAAGAATCCAGAAGCCCTTATGCTTCCTCCATTGTGGTAGTGAGGAAAAGAATGGAACAGTAAGGATGTGTGTGGATTATCGCACCTTAAACCGCGCGGACTATCCCTGATCAGTACACAATGCCCGCATTCAGGATGCTTTGGACTGCCTAAATGGGAGCAAGTGGTTCTCTGTGCTGGATCTCCGCAGTGGGTACTACCAGATCCGGATGGCCCCAGAGGACCGTGAAAAGACAGCCTTTATCTGTCCGCTTGGCTTCTATGAATTCATGAGGATGCCTCAGGGATTTCAGGTGCCCCAGCCACTTTTCAACGATTGATGGAGCGGCAGGGGACATGAACTTACTAGAGTGCCTGGTATACCTAGATGATGTTATTGTGTTTGGCAGCTCACTGGAGGAACATGAGAGCAGATTATTTAAGGTATTGGACCGACTGGAGGACTTTGGCCTTAAACTGTCCATTGATAAGTGTCAATTCTTTCAAACATCAGTAAAGTATGTGGGACACATGGTATCCACCGAGGAATAGAGACCACCTAAGTAAAGTTGAGGCCTTGACCACCTGGCGCAGCCCAAAAATCTAAAAGAACTGCAAAGATTCCTGGGATTCTGTGGTTATTATCGGCTTCATCAAGGACTATTCAAGAGTGATCCGCCCTTTACTTAACCTTACTCAAGGGTATCCCCAACCCACAAAAATACCAAAAGTCAGGCCCTCAAGACTGAAAGAGTGTATTTTCATCCGGTGAAGTATTTGGGGCCCGCTGGACTCCTGATTGTGAGACTGCTTTTCATGAGATCATTTATCAACTTACCCATGCTCCAGTGCTGGCCTATGCCGATCCAAGAAAACCTTATGTCCTGCACACTGATGCTAGCTTGCAAGGGTTGGGGCCTGTGTTGTACCAAGAGCACAGAATGGCTCTGAGACCAGTGGCCTTTGCCAGTAGAAGTCTGACCCCATCCGAAAAGAACTATCCTGTACATAAGTTAGAGTTTCTAGCTTTGAAGTGGGCTATTGTTGACCAATTCCATGAGTACTTGTATGGGGCTAAAATACTAGTAAAACTGACAATAATCCTTTAACCTATGTGCAGACCTCAGCTAAGTTGGATGCCACTGGCCATAGGTGGCTTTCTGCATTATCTACATACGACTATGCTCTCGAATACCAAGCAGGTCTGAACCACATAGATGCTGATGCTCTCTCCAGGAGGCCTGTTCCCCACAATGATTGGGTCCGATTGCAGAACCTGACATTCGGCACTCTGCCGGAAGTTTGACAGGAGGAACAAATGTCCACGGACACAGTGGACTGCATGGTGGATTGCTTGGGACCCTCTGAGAATTGCATACCTGCTGCTTATTGCCACTTTTCTGCAATAGACATTGGTGCACTGCCTCAGCTGGACAATGACAGTATTCAGCGGCTCAATCCCGCCATCCCATGATCAAAGCAGCTTTAGAAGCCCTCTATGCAGGAAAAGATGTGTCCAAATTACGCCCACTGATTTGAGAACTGCACTGTTATACAAAGAAGGTCCTAAATTGAAACTGATCAATAAACGTTATACAGAGAAACAGTAGACAGAGGGGACAAGTAGACAAACAACAACTAGTGCTGCCCACTGCCTTTTGAGACTCAGTATTGAGGTCCTTGCACAACCACATGGGGCACCTTGGTATAGACAGAACACTTGACTTGGTGAGATCCAGATTCTATTGGCCTAAGATGGGGGCTGATGTGGAGCAACACATTCAAACTTGTAGTCGCTGCTTACAGAGGAAAGCTTTGTTCCAGAGGGCTGCCCCTTGTTAACATAACCACCAGTGCACCCATGGAGCTGGTCTGTTTGATTTTCTAAGTTTGAGTCAGATCAAAGAAATATCAGTAATGTGCTGGTGGTCACTGACCATTTCACGAGATATGCCCAAGCTTTCCCACCAAAGACCAGAAAGCATCCACTGTAGCCAAAGTACTTATGAAAACTTTTGTTCACTGTGGGGCTCCACAAAGAATCCATTCTGATCAAGGAGAGACTTTGAGAGTCGTCTGATCAAAGAGATGCTTTCTCTGTGGGAGTGCAAAGTCCAGAACCACTCTTACCACCCCCAGAGGGGACCCACAGCCTGAACGCTTCAACCGCACTTTGCTAGATATGCTAGGCACCCTGCACCCAAAGGACAAGCCTAGATGGAGCCAACAAATTAGCACCCTGGTACATGCTTATAACTGCACCAAAAGTGATGCCACTGGGTTCTCCCCTACCGCCTGATGTTTGGAAGAGAAGCTCGACTACCAGTAGATGTGTGTTTGGGGTCTCTCCTGATGGGGTTCAAGCTGACAACTATTTACAGTATGTGCAAAAGTTAAAGGCCCAGCTAACTCATGCGTACTAACTGGCTCAAACCATGGCTGCCAAAAGAAATCTGGCCAACAAAGAAAGGTATGATAAAAGGTGAAAGCACAGGAACTCCAGGAGGGAGATCGGTATTGCTAAGAAATCTGGGACTGCATGGCAAGCACAAGATTGCTGACAGATGGCACCATCTCCCTCACATTGTAGTGGGCAAACTAGATGATCTGCCAGTGTACAAAGTAAGGCCTGAGAATAATTCAAAAGATGTAAAACAATGCATAGAAATCATTTACTGCCCATTGGACAAATCTTAATTGAGTCTGAGCCCCTAGAAGATGCCCCTCTGGACCAGTGACTAGAGCTGCTGCTAGAAAAGATCAAGAAAGTCTGCACCTACAGAAGCAAAGTTAAAGTGTTCCCTCCACAAGTCCCAGTTGAGTATGACTGTCAGTCCATATCGGAAGAAAGTGAGAGTGACTTTGAATACTATCCTTCTTATGAACTGAGTCAATTGTTTTGGGGCAATCCCTAGTCAATACTGGAGATGAAGCTGGGCCTTCTGGACTGTCCAAGCCCCCAGCTTCGTCCCTGGAGCCAATGCTCCCAGAAGTGAAGTGCAAAGCATCAGATCAGATGAAATGGAATCATTGTGCATGGTTGAACTGTTTGAGCTTTAAGGGGAAGAAAATGATAGATTGGGGCAGACTGGTGATACACCAGAACAAGAAGAGTATTTTGAGTGCCCTGACAGTCCACTGCCAGTGTCCGAAAGCTCTCCATGCGAGCCAAATGTTGTGGACTCAGAAACTGCAACTCCTGGAGCTGAAAGTGCCCCAAGTTCTAGCCTCTCTACCCCCATGGAGACTCTCCTGACAAATGAGGACAATGCTGAAAATGAGGCTCAGAGTGCAGAGACTGTAACAGTTCCTCCTAGAAAGACTGGTCGAGCTGTAAAGCCTGTGGTGCACCTCAGTTATGATTCCCTTGGGAGGCCTGTGGATTTGCCTCTCAATGTTGTCCATAAAAGGTGTATGTGTCCACAGCTCATTGCCCAAACTGGCGTCGTGCTAACTCCAAGTTACTTGTGTTACCCTCTATATGGTGCCCTTGCCCGTCCAGCCCCAAGGTAACTGATAGGAAGGGCCCCCTTCAGGTTTCATGTACAAGAGGTAATAACTTGAGTTATGGTACAATGTGTATGTAATACTGTGTAAGAGTGACGACTGCAATGTTTCAGAAATGTGTTCTTGGTAAAATGATATATTGATTGATGATTACATGTGTGAGCCTAATGCAAATGTATATGGTTGCAGTTGAAACTTATGGGTACTTGCTTGACACGGACGTCAAGCTTTCCCAGGCCAGGAAGGTGTAACCCCCTGCAAATGGGAGTTCCCAAAAGACTTCAGGAGCTTGCTTGAATGCTCCAAGCCTGAATGGTGTTTTGCTTAAGCCATTTATCAGTGAGTGTTTTAGAACCTCTGGTACTGTCTTTAAGAGCTGTCTGCTTGCAGACATAATTAGTTTGTACTGGGACTGTGTGCTTCTCTGTTTGAGTACCACTCGAGCTGCTGCCAATTCACCCATTTTGCAGTCACTAGGAGTGCAAAGGAACCTATCTGAAAGATGTAACTGTTTGCCAGAAATCATTTACAGTAATAATGAAATTACAGTTTGTCTAACCTGCTTTCTTTGCAGTCAGAACTGTGTCTGCCTTGTTCCCCATTCTGGTTTTGAACTGCTGAACTGGACCAATCAGTGTGGTAAGCTAGCTCTAAAATGGTGCCTCGGACGAATCAGAACTTGACTCATAATCTGAGTCAGCCACAAGAGGATTGTATGGGCAGTGACTCTGGGAGATGTAGTTTAGACTTCGGCGCCTTTTTGGACCAACAGCAGCAGTCTATTGTGAGTGACAGCCAATCCAGTCAAGAACTGGGAGGAACTCATAGGAAGTGCCCGGTTTTGTCTGTTGGGAGTTTCAGTTGAGCTTTGGCAGTGAAGGGGAAAGGAACCCTGTGCTCCTTCAGTGCACAGTTTTAGTCAAAAAACATGTGTAAGGTCCAGAGTTCCGTCTGCAGCTTGTTAGACTGAATCCGTCCTGTGAAGAGAATCAAAGGATATCTGAAGAGTAGAAACCAGGCTCACCCTGTAGAAGACTGGAGGAATTGCTGAAAATTGCACTCGGTCTGTCAGGAACTGAATCTGCTGTGTGTTCTCCCGGTATTGTGCAGTAATTGCGATCGGGATACAGATGCAGCCTGCCTGGTATAGTGCTTTTACCATATAAATGTGTGAAGAGGTTTGTGTACCTCAAGTGAATCCTGCTGCCATTAAGTGACTTTTGCCTGTGACTGTTTACATATAAATGTGTGAGGAGTCTCTTGAGCTCAAGAGTAGCCCTGCTGACATTGAAGGACCCTATCTTATTTGGAGGTCGTGAGTACTAATTCAGGGTCGCTCCTGTTGAATTGCCACATTAAATCCAAATGGAATTACTGTACTGCTGACTGTTTAATTCTCCTTTTCTCTGTGTGAAAGGGCCCCTACCAGCTGCCACGGTTTGGACTAGCCACTAGGGCTTGGGTACCCAGGGACAGTAACTGATAGGGATAGGCCTGTGCACAGAGCCATAGGTAGATGAGTAGAGTGATATGCTAATTAACCTGATTTCCCCCTGTCCTTGTTATATCCCCCTAAATAAATCAGAGCTGCTTGTTTCAGCAAAGTTATAATGCCTGAGGTATTTGTCTATGTTAAAGTACTGTACTGTGATTGTTGCACTGTATCTTATTTCACAGGAGGTCCCAGTGCTGGAACCAGTCCTGGGGGTAAGTGTATACTGTAAAGGTAATTCTGATGTATTGTGTGGGCCACTAGTGGGAAGAAAGGGGGGTTGCAGTGTCCCAGAGGGCTGTGACCAAGTTAGTTTAACTATTGTAAACCCTGACCTCTGGGTGGAGGCACCCACCATTGGATCCAGGCCCCTCAACCTGTTAGTGGCAAATCAGGCAGGGGTAGTAGCCCCTGGGATAGCGCCATCTAGGGGTTACATAAGTTTTCTGATTTTTCATGCTACAAGAAGGCTGGTAGCCCCCCCCCCCCAATAAGAGTGTCTGAACCAATTTCAACTAACAGGCCAACATTTTATTTTTGTAGAGTGACAAGCAAAGAGGTTGAAAAGTTATTAATGCGAATTCCGAATAAGTTCAGTGATTGTGGGAATGGGCTTGATGGTAGAGTTTTATGACTTGTAGGTCCTTTTGTTGCCAGGCCACTGAGTTCAATTTTTAATTTGTGTTTAATATCTGGTCAGTTTCCTTCCAGTTGAAAGTGTGCTAGAGTGGTTCCTGTCCCCAAAAAATGATTACCACGTCACCTGATGATTTTTGGCCCATTTCTATTTTAAATCCTATTAGTAAGATCTTCAAGAAAATTGTGGATAAACAATTTACTGAATATTTGGAGACATATGAGGTGTTGGCCACACAGCAACATGGATTTCATAAATTTAATGGAACTCAGACTGCCTTGGTCAGGTTCACAAACTCCACCCTTTTGGGCTTTGAAAAAGGTCTAATGACTGTGGTGGTGTTTGTGGACCTGACCAAGGCATTTGATCTCATTGAGCACAATTTGTTAGTAGAGAAATTGTTGATTATTGGTTTTTCAGAACCTGTTGTTAATTGGCTTATTGATTACCATGCTAGATGTTCTCAATTTGTGTCCATTGGATCGATAGTCTCCCCTACCTCAGCGGTGAACTTTGGGGTGCCCCAGGGTTCGATTCTGGGACCACTGATGTTTAGTTTATTTATTAACCAGTTGGCCTCCATTTGCTAACTCTGAGATAGTCTTCTTTACACTGATGACCTGGTATTGTTTTACCAATCAAATTCACTTCCTGAACGTTTGGCTATTGTAGAGTATGAGTTTGCAAGGGTTTGCAACTGGTTTGTGGATAATGGACTAATTTTGAATAAAAAAAAAAAATCCATGTTGTTTGGCACTCCTAACATGCTTCGACCCAACCCCTCTTTTTAAATTCATGATAATACAGGTGTTTTATTAGACCAAGTTTACGAGTTCAAATATTTGGGTGTTCTACTTGACCCCGTTTGACCTTTTCTTCGCAAGTTTTGGCCATTAGTCATTAATTGGAAGTTGGGGCTATTTTACAAGGTCACGTGTTTTTTTTTACCTGACATTCGAAGATCAGTTGCCCAAGGTTCCCTTATGCCTCATTTCGATTATTGTGCAAGCTTGTATCACAATATTGGTGTTAAGGAAACCAACATTTTAACAGTTGCTTATAATAGCATCTGTCGGTTTGTATTAGACTCCTCATTTCGAACTCATCATTGCTTGCTCTATTCACAGTTATCCTGGTTACCCCCATGTCTAAAATGTCATACTATTTCGGATGCCAAATACTTAAATCTATTTTTCTATCCTCAAAGTTTCCCTTAACTGACCTGGTATCCATTTGCAACTCCCCTGTTTTTTTGTGATCTTTTCAAGGTACTGTTTTACAATCTGCTTTGTATAAGGTGAAGGCAGGGCCACAATCTGTTTCCATATCAGCACTGGTGTTTTGGAATCATTTACCAGATAATCTTCATACCTCGTCTTCATTTTACATTTTTAAAGTTAATTTTAAGCAATATTTAATGTCTGTTGACAGTTGTGGTTGTTTTTTGTAATCTTGTTCATATTTTGCCTTGTGCTGTACTGTTTGTGGTGTTTGTATTTTTGTTCGGGACGGGCCTGTAAATGGACTTGTTCCGGTGCCCTATCCCAGTTAACAAAATGAAAATGAAATTAAATGAAAATGAAAAATACTTACCTGACTGCAAGTTGAGGGGCTTGGGTTTGGAATTAATGAGTACTGTGGTCTCCCTACCAGCAGTACATCCACAGTAATGGTGCCTCCACCCAGCATAGTAGTTAAGTGGGTAATAATCTAATCTAATACAGCCCTCTGGGAAGCTATATTCAACCACAATCCTTGCTAGTGGCTTTTCATACAAGGTTTTACAATCACAGTATATTATTGTGATGCTTGGCCAGCTGGTTATGATTGTTCTATGATATTTGTAATATAAAAATATAGTGTGTGATTGTCAGTGCTTCCATGAGTACCCCCCCCCCCCGGTTTCAGTGCAGCAGGAACCATTTAATTAACTGACTTACTTCAGAGTGACATTTTATTGCCTTTTTATGATATGCCTAGGCTTTTTGAAATGAAAATCAAATGGGACTGTATGAATCTGCCAGAGGATAGAGATCACAAACTTTTATGACGTCTTAGAGAAAAAATATTTTTATCTCATCATGGTGCTAAAAGGTTATAAAACCTTTGATGCCTTGGGAACAGGAAACCACACAAGATCAAAGAAAATGTTAATTAAAGACTGACATAATTTGGGAAGTTAGTTTTTGCTGAAGTCACGGTATTTAAAATATATCCTGACAGGAAGATCATTGTTTGTATAATTTTTATATTCTAAAAGGAGGAGCTAGATGACATCAAAGAAGGGGTGGAAACACTGAGTTTAAACTGTATTCTGTGTTTCAACTGAGTGACATTTTTCTTTGGACTCTTAAGAAACAAGGCCTAACTAAGGCACTTATAGAGGTAATACATTAGATAGAAAAAGTCTAACTGTATGTTGGTAGGAGTTTGTCTGTAGTTTTCCTTGTTTTTCTTTAAGTGATTGTATGCTTTGTGATATAGTGTTCTGTGTTTACATTTTACATATTTTTAACCATTTTTAAGTAAACCCTTTATTCCAAAGACTGCCTGGGTGTGTCTTCAAAGTTCTTTTTGCATGTGACGTATTGAGGGTTAAGACTGACAAAAACTGTTCAGAGCCTGATGGTGTTACCAAACTGGAAAATATATGTAAGGTCTTTTATAGCGTTTTAAGGGTTCATTTTGGATACCTGGTTAGGTGCCCTTAGGCAAAAGATATATGCATCCCCTCAAAGAGCAGATTATCTGAGCCTGTACATTTGGGGTACGCTACCATAAGGTTCACAGTTTGAATTCCCCCAGAACTTGAGACCAAAGGTGATTTGGACCCACAAGCAGACAGGAGGGTTACTCTGTCTGTTACCTGTTCACAATACTGCAATCAGAGGTTTACACTGTGGGAGCAGAGGGCCTGACCTGCTGAGTGCATTTGTGACAGATTGGCTGGCAATGGTGGGATAAAATTGGTAACACAAGCTTTAACTGTTCAGTGTGTCAGCTTAATACTGTAGAGCTCACTTGCAAAATAAGGCAGTGATTTATTTTTAAAAAGGAAACAGAACTATATAATGTTGCTTACAGTTGAGTTCCTACCTGTTTTATTTTTGTTTCTAAAGTGCAAGTTAGAGAAGCCATAGTTAGGGAAGAAGATGGCTTCCAACTACAGCGGGTGCACTGTAGACTACTTGAGGCAGTTGTGCCAGGACAGAGGAGACCTGTATGAGGGGAGAGCCACCAAGCAGAACCTCATGGATGCCCCGATGGCAGCAGATGCCCAGAGCATCGAGTCACAGAATGTGACTGTAAAAGACCAAACCTTGAGCATGGAGGGGCTAGCAGCCAGTGCAGTGTCCAGATCCAATGAGGATGACAGCAGGGCCAGTGCCAGCAATGGGCCACAGCAGCAGCAGGGGAAGGTCACCAGCATTCTGATCCAGAAGCACTCAGGCTGCAGATTGAGTTGCACAGAATGGAGCTGGAGTTCTAGAGAGACACCAAGAGAGAGAAATGAGCCACAGAGTAGAAGAGGGAGCGAGAACAGCGAGAAACTGAACATGAGGCATATGAGTGCCAGACATGACATGAACTGGAGAAGTTATGACTCCAACTACCAGCACCAGAGCAAGTAAGTGGCTTGGGTTTAACTGGAACTACAGGACTGGGTTACAAATTGAATTCCAAATTAATAGCTGAATTTAAAGAGGGGGAGGATATGGATGCTTTTTTAAATTCCTTTGAAAAGGTCTGTGTTCAGGCTAAAATTTCTAGAAAGTCCTGGAGCTTCCAACTATCCCCGCTACTTACCGGGAAAGCTTGGGATGCATTGGGTCAAATGGACAATGAGGACAGTAATAATTATAGCAAACTTAAAGCTACACTTTTAAAAAAGTTTGATTTAACTGCAGAAGCATACAGAGCTAAATTCTGTAAGCTCAGGAGAAGCCCTGATATATTGCTATGAGGAACTAGCCATGAAATTCTGTCAGTTTATAAAACGTTGGTGGAAAGGAATTGAAGCAAACTCTGTAGATAAAATTGAAAATGCTATTTTATTAGAACAGTTTTTTTGGGCATGCCCAGCAGAGCTGAAAACCTGACTGGAAGACCGAGATCCCAAAGCAGTGCAAGAGGCTGCTGAACTCTCGGACCACTATGCCAAGAGCAGACCTGCTGTCAGAGCAAATAGAGCGAGTGTGGCAGCACAGAAGGGGAAAAGCGCACTTTCAGGGCAGCTAAAACCCTCACTGCCTTCACCTCCAGTTAGCCTCAGGTTTCAGAGAAAAGATTTCTCTGAGAAAAGAAATTAATGTTGGATTTGTAAAGAAACTGGGCATATTGCCAGACCGTGTCCCAAAAGGGTGAGCAATATGCAACATGGAGCTAGGAAAGAAGTGGGTTGTTTGTGTGTCCCTGGAAGCATGCCTGTGAACATGGGGTAACACATGCACCCAGTCACGGTGAATGGTGTACAGACACAAGAGTTAAGGGATACAGGGGCATCCCTGACATTGGTAAAAGGGGATCTGGTAGAGCCTGGTCAGCTTATACCCAATGAATTTGTAACTGTACAAGACTTTGCTGGTGAGGAGAAAACATTATCCCTCGCTAGTGTTCTTCTAAACTGGGATGAAACAGGGGTAACTGCAACAGGTGGCTGTAGCCAAAACATTAGCAGTTGACGTAATCCTTGGCAACAATCTCAAACAGGTGATGGTGTGTGCAGTTACCCATAGCAAGCAGGAAGGAGAAATTGTAGTTCCCTGGACCACACAGAAGCCAGTGTGGAAATCCCTGGGAGGCCGATTCCCCAGCCTGTGTCTCCTGATACGGAGACTAATGAAAAGGGGGTAGAGAGGTAGCAGAGAGTAAGCATAAAGGGTTACTTGTCAGATTGGGGGGAAGTTAGCAGCGGAGTGCTGCAGGACTCTGTTTTGGGCCCCTTACTATTTAATTATTAATAACTGGTATGCAAGCAAATAATGGTATTTGGTAACATAAATATGCTGACGACTGTAAATTAGGATGTGTTGTTAATAATTTGTAATCAGCAAAAAATCTGCAGTCAAACCTGGATAAGCTTGTCGAATGGTCAGTAAGGAATAAAATTACCTTTAATACAGCAAAGTGCAAAGTAATGCACTTAGGTAGGAATAACAGGCAAGTTATTTATAGTATGAATAACAACATTTCAGATAACATTAAAATTGAAAAAGATCTGGGTATTACCATCACTAATGACTTAAAGTTTACAACCCATATTAATAACATAACCAGGAAATGTAATGGCATGCTGTCTTGCATATTAAAACATATTAAGAGTAGGGAGCCAGACGTCTTAATCCCCCTATACACAAGTTTAGTTAGGTCCCATACTGATTATTGTGCTTCCTTTTGTGCACCTACTTCTTTGGGGTGTAAAACTTCCATAGTACAAAAAAGATTTACAAAGAAGATTGTTGGCTTGAAAAATATAGACTATAGTAATAGGTTACAAACTCTAGGATTGTTTTCATTAGAATACAGATCTTTAAGGGGTGACCTATGTCTAGTGTATAAAGCATTGAAAGATCCTAACCTATGTGAGGCTATTTGTCTTTTAAAACATGCTGTTGTTTTAGAAACAAGAGCACATAAACTAAGGTTAAAAATAAATACAAATAAAACATCCAAAAGGAATAATTATTTTACTCAGTGTATTCCTGCAATATGGAACTCCTTACCATCAGAGGTGGTATCTTGTAATAATCTGGAAGACTTTAAAAGTAAACTGACTGAATATATGGGAAGGAAAAAAAGAAATACACCTTTTGCCAGTAGGCAAACAAGTTCTATAAGGGCTTGTCCCTTGAACCCGTACCACACCTATGAACCTATAATTCCTAAGTAGCAGTTAACCACACAGTACGGAGAGTTACTCCAAAGAGGAAGGGGTGACCCATTGTCAGAGGGTTAGGGAGGACCATGATCCTGAGTGCCCTGACACTAGTGCTAGGGGCCCTAGTTTAGAAACTGAAGGGGACCTGTCCCATGCCTTGGGAATGTGTCAGAAAAGTGACCCTAGTCTAGAGAAGCTGAGGGTTTGGGAAGACTCTGATGGAGCACAGGGGAGGTGACAGTAAACATAAAGTTTATTGGTAATGGACTGATGCATACTCAGGATGTGAAGACAGAGGGAGGGGTGATAGGCAAGCAGCTTGTCATTCCCCATGGGTATCGTGAGCAGTTGCTCAAGATTGCTCACGATATTTTCTTGTCTGGTCATCTGGGAATTGCGCGCACTATGCAGTGATTGGCCTAGAATTTCTATTGGCCCAACTTTACCCAGAAGGTAAAGGAGTATTTCAGGTCTTGTCACCAGTGCCAAGAAATAGGGAAGGCAGGTAAGAAAACCCAAGCCACCCTAATTCCATTGCCCATAGTGGAGGAGCCATTCCAGAGGGTGGGAATGGATATTGTGGGGCCTTTATATACCCCCAGCTCCTCCGGGAAGAGGTTCATCCTTACTGTGGTGGATTATGCCACCCGGTATCCACAGGCAGTTGCCCTATTCTCACTGAGGACAGACAAAGTGGCAGATGCCTTACTTGGGATTTTCTCCCGTGTTGGGTTTCCACAGGAGGTTATCATTGATTGAGGGGGTTCCTTCATGTTGGACCTGATGAAATTTTTGTGGGAGAAGTGTAGGGTGGTGCAGAGATGCACGACACCTTATAACCCACAAGCCAATGGGCTTGTGGAAAGATTTAACAGTACCCCGAAGTCCATGTTCTAAGCGTTTGCTGAACTACATGGGAGGGACTGGGAGAAATACCTTCCCTACCTGTTGTTTGCATACAGGAAGGTGCCCCAAGAGTCAACAGGATTTCTCCCTTCGAACTCTTATATGGACGCCGGGTACATAGGCCCCTAGACTTGATCTGGGAGGACTGGGAAAGCAAGCACACCACCCAGGGAACTCCCATAGTGGATTATGTCCTTAGGTTTAGGGAAAGGCTGAAGGAGCTTATGGGGACAGTCCAGAGCAAACTGGCAGCTGCCCAACAGAAACAAAAAGTGTGATATGACTGCAGAGCCAAAGCTTGCTCATACATGGTGGGTCAGGAAGTCATGGTCCTTATTCTGGTCCAGAAAGACAAGCTGCAGGCTGAGTTGGCAGGACTGTACAAAGTAGGTAGGAAGGTAAATGACATGAACTATATCATAGAGTTACCTGGCGGAAGACAGACAGAAAGAATATACCATGTCAACATGATGAAGCCATATGCTAATAGGGCTGACATGGAGCTTGCAGTATGTAGTCCTGGGGAGGGGACAGATGAAGGAGACCCCCTTCTGGACTTGCTGGAAGAAAGCAAGCAGGAGTCCTCTGTGGAGGTGGTTAAATTGTCTCCCCAGCTGGCCTCGGACAAGATCCAGGAAGTAAGGGAGGTTTTAGCAGGTTTTGCCCCATTGTTTAGCACCAAGTCTGGACTAACCCCCTTAGTGATGCACGATGTAGAGACATGGGCACAGATGCCCATATGGCAGACAGCATATCGGGTGCCAGAGGCTGTCCAAAAGGACATTAGGAGTGAGGTGGAGGAAATGCTGGATTTAGGGGTAATCCAGAGATCCCACAGCCCCTGGGCCTCACCCATAGTTCTTTTGCCCAAGCCAGATGGCTCTACTCATTTTCTGTGTGGACTGTCATGGACTGAATGCAGTCACAAAGTCAGACGCCCATCCAATGCCCCAGACGGAGGAACTCCTGGACATGTTGGGAGGGGTGACATACCTTACGACTATTGACCTGACTAAGGGGTATTGGCAGGTCGAGTTAACTGATAGAGCTAAGGAGAGGTTGGCCTTCATCACTCTGATAGGCTTATTTGAATTTAAAGTAATGCCTTTCAGAATGAAGAATGCCCCAGCCACTTTCCAAAGGCTGGTGAACCAGGTGTTAAATGGTGCTGAGGAGTAGGCCATGGCATACCTGGATGACACTGCCATCTTTAATGCCAGCTGGGAGGAACACCTGTTCCCACCTTAGGGAAATACTGGGCAGAATACAGAGGTCCGGACTCAGTGTCAAAGCTGAGAAGTGCCAGGTGGCCATGGCTGAAGTGGCATACCTCAGGCATGTTGCAGGCTGGGGACAGCTCCATTCTAACCAAGTAAAAGTAGAGTTGATGAAGGCGTGGCCCAGACCAGAAATGCAGAAGCAGGTTAGGAGTTTTCTTGGGACAGCAGGATGCTATAGGAAATTTGTACCCAATTACAGTGCCCTGGCTGCTCCCCTATCTGACCTGGTAAAGAAAAGGATGCCTAAGAAGATTACCTGGGAACCAGCCTGTGAAAAAGCCTTTACCAGACTGAAGGAGGCACTGTGTAGTGCCCTTGTGTTGACAAGTCCTGACTATAGCAGACCCTTTATAGTTCAGACTGACACCTCAGATGTGGGTATTGGGACAGTACTGAGTCAGACATCCAACCATGGGAAAGATCACCCTGTAGTGTACCTGAGTAAAAAGTTACTTCCCAGGGAGCAGGCTTACTCTACTGTGGTAAAAGAGTGTCTTACCATAGTGTGGGCCCTAAAGAAATTAAAGCTATACTTATACGGGCAGCATTTTGAGGTACAAATGGGCCACAACCCCCTGGTTTAGCTGACCCAAATGGGAAAAACTAATGGTAGACTGTTAAGATGGAGTCTTGCCTTGCAAGGGTATGAGCGACCAATCAGAACGCCGATGGCCTTTCGCATCTGTATGAGGAGTGAACTGATTTGGGAAACTCTTCCCATGCAGGGGATAGAGCTCCCAGATTCAGTCTAGGTGGGCAGGATTGTGACGCTTGCCCAGCTGGTTATGACTGTTCTATGATATTTGTAATATAAAAATATAGTGTGTAATTGTCAGTGCTTCCATGAGTGCCCCCCCTCCCTGGTTTTAGTGAAGCAGGAACCATTTAATTAACTGACTTACTTCAGAGTGGCATTTTATTATCTTTTTATGATATCCCTAGGCTCTTTGAAGTGGAAATGAAATGGGGCTTTATGAGTCTGCCAGAGGACAGAGATCATAAACTTTTATGATGTCTTAGAAGAAAAACATCTTTATCTCACCATGGTGCTACAAGGTTATAAAACCTTTGATGCCTTGGGAATAGGAAACCACAAAAGATCAAAGAAAATGTTGACTAAAGACTGTCATAATTTGGGAAATTATTTTTTTGCTGAAGTCACAGTTTTTAAAATATCTCCTGATAAGAAGATCATTGTTTGTATACTAGGATTCATACTAGGAAAGGTAGATACACTAAAGGCCGAGGCCCATAAGTGTGTATCTCCAGCCATGCTGGCACATCATCTGTTATTTAATAGGTATTGATCTAATTTATTTTTGAAATCTGTATAGTTTAGAGAATACGCTACTGTACTGGGTAGAGAATTCCATAATGGGATTATTCTTTGAGTATAAAATAAATGCCTTTTATTATTTTGGGGTATGTCAGTGACAATTCATACTTATGACTTCTAAGGTTTTGTTCCCATTGACCATAGCTCATTCCCAACTGTGACATTAGTATGTTATCAGTAGACAGTTTGTACATTAGGAGGAGGTCTCCTCTCATTCTTCGCTGTTCCAGGGAGTACGAATTTAGTTCATCAAGCCTTTCTTCTTTTGTAATCATCTTAGTTGCTCTCCTCTGGACCCTCTCCAACCTATCTATATCCCTCCTCAGATAGGGGCTCCAGAAGGGGGAACAATAGTTCAAGTGTGGTCATATGTATGCCTTATATAATGGCAATATACACCCCCTATCTCTTGCGTTGAAACTCCTTTTTATGCACCCCAATACTCTATTTGCTTTGCTAGCAGCAAGATTACAATGGTCATGGAAGGATAAATCATGGGAGATTAAAATACCTAAGTTGTTATGTTCTGTAACTGATGTGAGGGCTTGTTTGTTTAGTGAGAATTGATATTGATTATTTGTTGGGCCTAAGTGCATTTGAACACATTTGCTGATGTTAAAAGACATTTGTTTTTGTTTTGCCCAGTTCTCTAATGTTATGAGATCATTTGTAAGTATAGATCTATCCTTGTCTGTTTTTACCTGGGCTGCTAATTTTGTATCATCAGCAGATTTAATGATGTAACTATTAATGTTCTCTGTCAAGTCAGAGATAAAAATTGAAAACAATGTTGGGCCCAATACTGACCCCTGTGGCACTCCACTACTTACTAGACATAAGTCAGATGAATTCCCCCTGATAGACACACTCTGGGTACGATTATGTAACCATTCGTCCACCCAATTGACAATTGTATTATTTATTGTTTGTCTCCTCATTTTAGTTACTAAAGTATCATGTGGAACTTTGTCAAGGGTTTTACAGAAGTCCAAAAAGATCACATCCACAGGGTTATCATTTTCCATCATCCTGCTAATATGTTCATTAAAAAACAGATTTCCAGATAAACAGGACCTATTTTTTATAAAGCCATGTTGCGTATGATCTGTTAGTCCCTTTTTTTCTAAATCTGATTCTAATTTAATTTTACGCAGAGATTCGAAGATGTTTCCCAGGACGCTAGTCAGGCTAATGGGCCAGTAGTTTGCAATTTCATCATGTTTACCTTTTTATATATTGGCGTCTCAACCGCAGTTTTCCAATCATTTGGTTCGATACTGTATTGTAGAGATTTAGTGAAAATCAGAAATAGTGGCTCTACTAGCCAGTCTTTCGGTTCCTTCAATAGTCTAGGATATAGCCTATCAGGACCTGGAGATTTATTGACATCTAGTGAGCTTAATTTATCTAGTGTCTCATCCTTAGAAAATTCAAGGAAGTCTTCTATGTTATTGTTGGGTGAGGAATTACTGATGTTGGTCTTTGGATAGAAAACAGTACCAAAATATTTATTGAATTCTAGTACCATGCCCGTGAAACATAGAAACATAGAATTTGACGGCAGATAAGGACCGCTTGGCCCACCCAGTCTGCCCATTTTCCTACCTAATAGATAAGCTGCAGATCCTAGTTAACCAGCAGCCTACTTCTTTCTACCCCCCCCCCCCAGAATTGCCTTATGGCTGTCCCATGCATGCTTGAATTCCACCACTGTTTTTGACTCCACAACCTTCTCCGGAAGGCTGTTCCATGTATCCACACCCCTCTCTGTGAAAAATACTTCCTACATTACCTCTGAGCCACCCTCTATTCTTCAAATTGTGCCACCTTGTTCTTGCACACCTCTTTTTTTTTTGAAAGATGCTACCCTCTTGGACTTTGTTGATTCCCTTGAGGTACTTGAAAGTTTCTATCATGCCCCTTCCTCGAGGCAATACATAATAAGCTTCTTTAGCTCTCTTCATATGTCTTCCGGTGCAGACCCGCACCATTTTAGTTGCCCTCTCTGGACAGCTTCCATCTTGTCTATGTCCTTGCAGAGACTGGGTCTCCAGAACTGCACACAGTACTCCAGATGGGGTCTCACCAGCTGTCTGTACAGAGGGATAACAACTTCCTATTTTCTACTGGTGATGCCTCTACCATGCATCCCAGTATCCCCCAACCCTCCTTACTGCTCTCTCACATTCTTGCCCACCTTTAAGTCATCTGATATGACTACCCCCAGGTCCCTTTCCATTTTTGTTGTTGTTAGTATCTCACCCCCCATTGTGTACTCTTCCCCTGGGTTTTTGTTTCCCAGGTGCATTACCTTACACTTCTTAGCATTAAATCTAAGCTGCCATACATTTGACCATTACTCTAACCTTGCCAAGTCCTTCTCATCCTTTCCACCCTACCTTGTGCATCAACTCTGTTGCAGAAGGTGGGGTATAGTTATTTACTCATTATTAACTTTAAGAGGTCCAATTGTCTTTGGTGATGTTTTTTTTTACTGTTGACATAAGAATAAAAGCTTTTACCTCCATCTTTCATGTATACCAGCCGATGTTCAAATCTGTTTTTCTCCATTTTAATTTTATTTTTACATTCTCTTTGGATTTTTTAAATCTCCTTTTTTTGAAATCAGTACTGTCCTTCATTATTCTATATGCCCTATTCTTATGTCTAATCAGTTTCTGTATTTTCGTAGTTAGCCAGGGTGGTATCCTTTCCTTTTTATTGTATATTTTATTTGGTACAAAAGTTTCTTCCAACTCTAAAAGTTTGTCTTTTATCCTGTCCCAGAGCGCCAATGGAGACAGGGACCCATAATCCCAATTCCACTTATATAATTCTTGCTTAAGTACAATAAAGTTTGCTCTATTATAATTTTTAAATACTGTTTTGCCCAAGTCTTGTTTTATACAAATATTGGTATCAAAAGTTATGACCATGTGGTCACTATTTTGAACGGGTGTTGTAACATTAATGTTAGTAATTTTTTCAGGAATGTCTGCCAAGAGTAAATCCAAAATGTTCATATTTCTTGTCAGTTTATTTATTAACTGATACAAACCATTTTGGAAGCATGTGTCTAGAAAGGAATTTTCTTGGTTATTAGTTCCAACAGCCTCATTCCAATTAATACCAGGAAGATTGAAATCACCCAAAAGTATAGTTTCTTTATAGTTGGATTTATTGTCAATAGAGTTCAAGATATCCTGGTGTTGAAATAAATTGGAATCATGGGGTTTATAACAAAGTCCGATCAATATTTTGGTTTGATTTTCCCTTAGAACTTCAATCCAGATTCAGGGGGCCTATAACAAAGTCTGATCAATATTTTGGTTTGATTTTCCCTTAGAACTTCAATCCAGATTAATTCAGTGGCTGTGTTTTCAGTCGAATCAGTAATTATTTTATATTTTATACTATTTTTTATGAAGAAAGCTACCCCACCTCCTCTCCTTCCTATTCTGTTTTTATAGTAAGCTGTGTAGCCTGGTATATTAGTGTTCCAAGCTGATGATTCAGTCCACCAGGTTTCAGTTATGGCAGCTATATCTATTTTATCCTTATTTAATAATATTTGCAATTCATCTAGTTTGGCATGGTGTAAGCTCTCGGCATTTGTTGTAAGAAAGGATAATCCATATTTATTTGTATTTATTTTATTGTTTATGATAAAATTATTTGTATTCTTTTGGTTGTGTTTTGCTAGGATTTCCTTATTGTCCCCTTTTTTCCATGCAGCTAGATGTTTCCTTTTGCCCCTCACTCATCAGTTTTTTGTTTGCTTTTGATTTAAAGTATTATAAAAAATATAGCCGAGATGCCTTGATCCCTGTCTACTCAGATGCAGTCCATCGTGACCTAAAAATGTAGGGTTATTATCAAAAATCTCCCACGTCTTTATACATTTTACTTTGTTTATCAGACTCCATCTGCGTAACCAGTTAAAGTTTCTAATGTTTTTTGTTCTTGTAAAGCTTGCCCTTGGTACAGGTAGAATTTCAGAAATTACAGGGGTTGCATTCAGCTCCAGTATTGTTTTTATTGCAGTTTTCATATCTTTTATTATACCTCCCACCTCCTGTTTTCCAAAATCATTTGTACCCACATGCAATAGAACGGTTTTGGGTTTTGGAATATTTTGTAATATACCTGGCAGTAATTGAGTAATATCCTTGATTGTTGCTCCTCTATGGCTGCAACTTGTAATATTTTCTTTATTACCCTTTGAAGAGTATATACCAGTGTATTTTGTAATAGAATCCACTAATATAAAGATTTGTTCGTGTTCTTTTGTTGTCAAGGTTGAATGAGCTAAGGGACTGTCTGTAGGACTATTATTTAGGTCTGGCTCTTCTGTAATCATTTGGTTATTTATTGGCTTTTGGTAACTGGGTAAGTGCATTAGGCAAAAATTCTGCCTATTTTCAAGCACAACCCAGGAGGGTACAGTTTACAAAGCAGTGAACACATTACAAAAAACAGCTACATACAGTTTCCAATTATGGGCAAGCAAAATACAGGGTAAATACAATTGTACATGAAATCAGAGTAG
This sequence comes from Neoceratodus forsteri, assembly GCA_016271365.2. Lineage (NCBI taxonomy): Eukaryota > Metazoa > Chordata > Ceratodontiformes > Ceratodontidae > Neoceratodus > Neoceratodus forsteri. Next base: position 519,145,897 of record CM028129.1, on the reverse strand, counting down.
TAGTTTAAGTTCAAGTTTATTGCAGGAAAACTCCATTGAGCAAGCTCATTCGCAAGGAGGTCCTGTGACATAAACACTTGAAGTACAAACACAGATAGGTAATAACAGTATATACATGAAATGCACGTTACACGATACAGGCTGGATATACATACAAGGGTACCACATAGGGTGACCGCAGGTGGTAAACATTGATATGAGACAGGGAAGCGACTTACAGGTTGCATAAAGATAAATGAAACATGATGACTGGTGTGTGCAATACATATACAGTATTTTGGCAGCTAAAACAAACAACAGTCTACAACTGATATGGGGGGGGGGTACTGATTTGATAGAGTAGCAGTGGAGCGTAAGCAAAGATAAAGCCAGGAGTAGAAGGGGAAGGGAAAGCAGTTAATATGACAAATCAATTATACCTTACCAGTGGATAAATATGGCACACATGGGGAAGGAAGAGACTTAATGACAGTTACAGGTGTCTTTTATTTTGGCTGAACTTAGCGATTTGTAGAAGTTTATCAAACTGTGCTAGTTAGTTTCAGTACAGTTTGTAATTGGTTCCAAATGGAGGAAGGGCATATGCAACATACGTTTACCAAAGGAAGTCCACGTCCTTGGTATGTCAAGCATAATAAAGTCAGATTTTCTTAACAGTATGCACTATGTGAGATACTAATAAAGGAAGAGAGATAGCTTGGCAATTTCTGCAGGAGCAGTTTAAGAGTCCATAGCCCAGCATGGAACAGGCGTCTAGTAGTAAGGGATGTCCAACCAACAGCTGCATATAAGTCACAGTGGTGCGAGCAGTGAGGAGTTGGTAATGAACCGTGGCATACGGTGATAAAGGATGTCCAGTTTACTTAGATTTGCAAGAGTGGTGGAGGAATAGATTACATCGCCATAGTCGAGTGGGGAGAAAAGTGGCCTGTACAAGCTTGTTTCAGGTTTCAAGGGGGAAAAGGGCCTGTTTCTGTAGAAGAAACCTAACCTTGCTTTTAACCTTCTAGAGGCGTCTTCGATGTGGTCACTGAAAGATAATTTATTGTTGATCCAGATACCTAGATATTTAAATTTGGTTACAACTTCCAGAGGCTCGTTTAGCGTGGTGACAATGAAGTCTTGGGCAAGGGTATTGGGGGGGGGGCCTGAGATAGCACTGTGGGAGAATATCATCGCTTTAGTCTTCTTAGCATTGAGCAGAAGCTTTGCCTTTATTAGATTATGCTCAAGTTGTGCGAAGTCCGCTTGAAGCACTCCCTTGACTTCAGATAAGCGATGAGCAGAAGTATACAACACAGTATCATCTGCAAAAAGTGCAGATTGGATGTAGATATGTTAGCATCTAAGTCATTAATGTATAGAAAACAAGATAGGGCCTAAGATGGATCCTTGGGGACTCCTCTTGCAACTGGCAAGGCAGCAGAAAAATAGCCTTCCGCCTTTACTTTTGGAATCTTCCAGTTAGGTAGCTAGAGAACCACTGGGTGGTATGGTATGTGGCACCCAACTTTGCAAGGCAATTGATAATAGTTTGTGATCAACAGTATCAAAAGCTTTGCTGAGGTCCAAAAAGACTGCACCAGTTACCTTCTTGGCATCTATAGCAGAGATCCAATCATTGGTTACTTTTGCTAGTGCAGTGATTGTGCTATGATTAGCCCGGAAGCCAGATTGAGCTGGGTTTATGAGAGAGAAGGTTTCCAAGTGAGATTTTAACTGAATATGGATCAGTTTTTTGAGAACTTTAGAAAGGATAGGCAATATGGAGATAGGCTTATAGTTGTTTACATTGCATGGGTCACCATATTTAAACAGAGGGAGGATATGTGCTGATTTCCAGCAGGACGGCACAGTAGCAGATGTAATGGAAAGATTGAAGATGTGGAGAATTGGGGCACTGAGATGGGCATAGCCTGACCTTAGGAAAAAGGGTTCCAAGCCATCGTCCCCTGCACTTTTTTTGGTGTCTAAGTTAAGAAGAGAATCTTCTACTTCTTTATAAGTTATCTCGTGCAGTTGGAAGGGGCTGGGTGCAGGACTAGATGTGGCGGGAGGGTATGCTGGCTCACCGCAGCACCGGCATAAGGTGACAGTCAAAAGCTAATCCAGCTGTGGCAAAGTGGGAGTTAAGTTCCTCCAGGATTGGGACTTGTTTTCCACAATCTTGCCACTTGCAACTATCTTTGTTGGGACAGAGGGGCCAAGGCTGTCCTTCTATAGCTTTGATAGTCTTCCATATTTTATGAGGGTTACCTTTAGCTTGTTGAGAGTAGAAATATAATAGTTAGCTTTAGCAGAGCAAAGTTTTTCACACAGTTATTCCTGGCTGTTCTAAAGGCCTGCCAATCCGAAGATTCTTTGGAATGTCTAGCTTTAGCCCGAGCTTATCTTGAGCTATAAGGGCTGCCTTGAGATCCAGGTGAATCAGGGATTGGAATTGTTATACACTTACTTTGATGAAAGGGCATGCTTATTTATTATTGTAGAGAGTTTGTCATTAAGGATGCAAGCTGCCTTGTTGACATCTTTGGCTTGGTAAAGATCATGCCATCTGATCATGCTCAGGTCAGATAGGAAGTTTACTGCACTGAATTTGCGAAATGATCTTTTTGTTATAAAGATGGGTTGTGGACGGGCCTTAATTTGAGATCTTATGCAAGCAACAATTCCATGATCGCTCATGTCGTTGTGAAACACTGCCAAATGAGTAGTAGTTTAAACATAGACTTAACAGAGATGACCCCTGGAGAGAGTGTCATTTGCAGCAACGATGCTAGAGCCAGGAGGCACAGACAGCAAGCAGAGAGAAATCCATGTAGAGCAAGGGTAAAGATAAGCAGGACACAAGTTAGAGAAGAATTAGGTACAGACGCAGAAATCAAGTGCATTGAGGTGGAAGAAAAGTGCAGATTTAAAAGCTGAGTGAGATGTGGAGCCCCGCAAGTTGGTAGGTAGGGAGTTCCAGAATTTAGGGGCAAATGTGGAAAGCAAGCTGCCCAATTTTAGTCGAGCAGAGAGGGACAGCGAGCAGGGGCAACAGAGGACCTCAAGTCTCGGGAATGGGTCATGGGGGTGAGCATGGCCGCAATACTCTCAGGGTGTAGGGCCCGATTCATGGAGTCAATAAAGCACCCCAGAGAGGAGTGCATTGATATGGGGGACAGCCAGTGTAGGGTGGAGTATAGAAGACAGTGGTGGGTAAGGCAAGGGGCAGAGATGATGAATCTATAGATGTTATTATAAGAGGTGTCCCACTTATGAAGGATGCCTGCATTGGCATGCAAGAGAGTGGGAGAGCATATAGGAGCCTAGGAATCAGTATGCTATGTGCTACAGAGATTCTGGCAGCAGGGGTAAGGGCATGACACACATGGTGGGCAGCACTTAACTTGGCATTAACAGACCTGCATACCTCATTTATATGCGCAGAGAAATCGAGTACAGGATCAAGGGTCACACCAAGATATTTGAAGGTGTCAGTGGGCGTGACTATCGATCTATCAGTGCTAATCACACAAAGCTGAGTTGACTCTGCACAGACTTTCCTGGCAGATCCAAACAACATGGCCTGAGTCTTAGACAAGTTGAGAATGAGTGAGTTAGAGGTGAGCCAGTGCTGGATCTTATTGAATGCAGAGGAGAGATGGGTGTTAATCTCCAGGACCGAGCATGAGGTGGCATAGAGCACCAGGTCATCAGCATACAGTACATGATAGAGTGACAGTGTGGCAGAGAGGAGGGAGTGTCATTGGTAAAGATTGAGAAGAGAAGAGGTCCTAGGATGGAGCCCTTGGGGATGCTACAAGAGATTGGTACAGATGAAGAGAGAACTTTGCCAAAGGAGGTGGATTGGGATTGGTTGGAGATCATATTTATAGGTTCTCCTTGTTCCTCTATGTAATTCTCAGTATGCTTTGTACTATAAAGTTCTGGAGAGGAGTGAGACTGTTCTGTTACCTCTGATACTAAACACTCAGTATTTTTATCTTGTAACATGGGAAATATTTCTTGATCAACAGGGGGCGCTATTGATGGTAAAAGGGGGGAGCTTGATGTACTTGCTACCAATAACCCTTCATCATCTGTTAGTTTGACAAGTAGATTGAAACTATTGTGCAGGGCTAGGGAAAAGGCCTCTGCTTTTCTCCCCTTTTTAATTTTCTTAGTTGATCTATTAAATTGAACTTCAAACCAATCATTGTTTTCACAATCATGGGCTTCTTCCCCCTTGTTCTCTTTTTATTAAAGGAAAGCTCAACAATTGGATCTATATTTGGGCTAGGACTTCTGTGTATAGAGGTAAAAGGCTTGTTTGCACATATAGTTTGACTTATTCCAGATTGTACTTCTGGTGTTATAAGGCTACCTGTTGTTAATTTACCAGTGCTTTCATGTTCTGACACCATTTTCTCCAATAGGCCTTGTTGGCTAATTTCAAGTACTTCTGAGCCTCATGTTAAACAAAGAGATTTCAATCTGCTTCTCGTTATTTTGTTTACATTTTAAACAGATAAATGAGGTATCGAGTACTGGCACCTCTGAAAATAAGTATGTATTACATGACAAACATTGCACACCAGTTCTCCCCTTTACCAGATCTGCAAATTCCATTTTATATTTTAATGGGATTAAATACAATCAGCTTACACACTTGTAAGGTACTACAGTGGATGACTCACAGTTTCAGTTTTGGTTCCTTACTGCTTTGCCCTCTTTCCCTTGCACAACATGCATAACACACGCTGATGTGCATTTCTCTGTGGTGTCACTGCACGCAGGCAATGCGCGCCCGCCAGCACTCACTCTGCTTGCAGCAGGGCTCTGTTTAAATATCAGAAGTGACCCAGAAGTAGTGCTGGGGGTCAGAGCACCCTCACAGAAACAAACTGCTCATTTTGTGAGTAAATATTAAAAGTAAGTGCCTACAGGACACTTGTACACTTAAAAACCATTGCAAGGTCCCAGAAACAAAATAAAAGTGCTCCCCTACAATTGTGTAGTTCGCTAGTTAGGTTTTAGAACTACACAGTGTGATGCTTGGACAGCTGGTTCTGATTACTCTGATTTTTATGATATAAAAATGTGTTATTAAGCATCTCTCATGAGACATGCTGAGACAGCTTGTGGGCTGACCCCCCCCCCCAAGGTTTCAACTACAAGCTGTTAACCTAAAAGCTAGGAGATAATTACAGGCTAGAAGAGACACAAATTAAGGATATCCTGTTTATCTGGCTTAATTGTAGCTGCCAGCTGCTAGGATGGAAATCATAAACTTTTATGACATTTGGAGCAAGAATACAGGTTATGTCACTTAGGTGCTAAGTCATAAATGTCCTTTTGATGTATGTGAAGCAGGAAACTGCTCATGGATGAAAGAAGATACTGGAAAATCACAGACTTGATTGGGAAGTCATATGGGGAAATTAGTTTTTGCTCATGTCACCTTAGTTAATTTACCTTCTGAATGATAAGACACCCTGTGTTGTATAATTTTTATATTCTGACAGGGAGGAGCTAGGTGACTTCATGCAAAGAGGTCGGCAAAGCCAGTTTTAAACAGTATTCTGTTTTCCACTTGGTGATATACATGTTTGGACTCTGAAAAAAGCAACATCAGGCACTGTTAGAAGGTATACATTAGACAGACAAGTCTAAATGTACTGTGGTAGGAGATTTTGTTTGTATTTATAACCTTGTTTTTTTAAGTGATTGTATGGTTTTGTGATATATTGTTCTGTATTTACATTTTTTACATTTTTATTTATTTTAAAATAAACCTCTATTTTAAGAGACTACTTGTGTGCCTTTGAAATTCTTTCTTTGACAAGTGAAGCATATGTGGTTAAAGTGATACTGTGCAATAGCTTAATGGTAATACCAAACTGGGAAAAAGGTAAGAGAGTTTATCTGAGGTATTTCATAGAGTGCTTAAGGGTTCATTTTGTACACCTGGTTAGGTGCCCGTAGGCGGAAGATATCTGGCATTTCCCCAAAGAGCAGAATTATCTGAGCCTGTATATTTGGTATGCTAGCAAGAGGTTCACAGTTTGAATCCCTCCAGAATTTGAGACCAAAGGTTGATTCGAACACACAAAACAGACAGGAGGGTTGCCCTGTTCTGTTTCTGTTCACAATACTGTGCTCGGAGGTTGGCACTGTGGGAGCAGAGGGCCTGACCTGCTGAGTGGGGTTGTGACACACAGCTTTCTACCTACTTCCTGGAAAGTAGGGCTCAATATCAGGTGCACAAGGTACAGAAACAATACGGCAGTACTACACAATTCTACTTTATCAATGTTTCATTTACTGTAGCTGCTGGCATAAGAGCATTCAGTGCTTTGAAGATGCAAACAAGCACCTATTCTAATTTTTATATTCTAAAAGGAGGAGCTAATGACATCATAGAAGGGGTGGAAACACAGAGTTTAAACTGTATTCTGTGTTTCAACTGAGTGACATTTTTTTTTGGACTCTTAAGAAACAAGACCTAACTAAGACACTTATAGAGGTAATACATTAGATAGAAAAAGTCTAACTGTATGTTGATAGGAGTTTGTAGTTTTCCTTGTTTTTCTTTAAGTGATTGTATGCTTTGTGATATATAGTTTTCTGTGTTTACATTTTACATATTTTTATCCATTTTTAAGTAAACCCTTTATTCCAAAGACTGCCTGGGTGTGTCTTTGAAGTTCTTTTTGCATGTGACGTATTGAGGGTTAAGACTGACAAAAACTGTTCAGAGCTTGATGGTTTTACCAAACTGGAAAAAGGGAAGAATATACCTAAGGTCTTTTATAGAGTTTTAAGGGTTCATTTTGGATACCTGGTTAGGTGCCCTTGGGTGAAAGATATCTGGCATCCCCTTGAAGAGCAGATTATCCGAGCCTGTACATTTGGGGTACGCTAGCATAAGGTTCACAGTTTGAATTCCCCCAGAACTTGAGACCAAAGGTGATTCAGACCCACAAGCAGACAGGAGGGTTATACTCTCTGTTACCTGTTCACAATACTGTGCTCAGAGGTTGGCACTGTGGGAGCAGAGGGCCATTTCTGCTGAGTGCATTTGTGACAACCTCCAGTGCACAATTGCTCAAAAGCTTTAATGATATGCTCAGGCATACCACACTTACCAACATGGTCTGGTTTCCTGACGTATACCCTGTGCCTCTTGTAATGAAACAGTTTCAGTGATGACCAGATACTTTTACAGTTACTTTCAAATAGTTCAGTAAAGGCAGACCAGGTAATGATATGCTCATGGGTCAGATTAACCTTAAACAACAAATCAGATTTGTTAAAGGAACTTGAACAATGGAGGGGCGAACATTTAGGCAAACAATTATTGTGCTGAAGTCAAACAGATTGCAATTACTGTTTGTCAGTTTAGTCTCTGACTTAATCAGTTTGTCACACAGCTGGGTACCCAGGGTGGAAGTGAGAGCAAGCCTGAAGCATTGCCATGGGTTATGCTGATGTTGCAGCTGGTTGGGGCCCTTGAAGGAAGAAAAGGCGTTATTACACAGATGAAACAACTTTGCGTTTAGCACACACTTGTAATCCCTGACTGGATGGCCTATAGTCACAGTTAACTCTAACCCAAACTTAAACAGCAAATCAGCTGACACAAACATTTATTGCAGTGTTGCAGTGGGCTTCCCTGATAGTACTCACTGCACTCATATAGGCAGAAGACCAATGGAGTTGCTGGCTTTCCAGAATGCTGATATGGACAGGGGTCAACATGACTCACCTCCACTTCACAGTCTTTCCCTGTAGGTGGCCGCAACCTGTGATTTCATTCTCCACAGAGGCTGACTCCCCAAGGCTGATCTCTCTCCAGGAAGATAATTGGGCTGGTGCAGTAATAGTCTCTTTGGGCTGAGTGGCATAGGCCCAACACTGGAAAAGTAAAGTGATGCACAGTTTTAAACTTGCTCTTTTGGTTGCTTGCAGTCTCCACTGCAGTTGCTGAGGAAAACCCACAGTGGTCTCTCCTCTTGGTGCTTGGCAAGAGACAATTTTCATAGAAGCAGGCTCCACATTCATCAGGAGACCCTGGAGCAATCACTTACAGCAGTTGATCCCACTTTGAGACAGTTCAGAAACAAATATTTTCTCTCCGGTGTAAAACAAGCTTTCCAGATCAGCATGCATGGCTAAGAAACCCACATTCTGCTTTTAGGCAGTCCTTGGTGAGATCACCTCCCCCTCCAGGAGTCAAAATCTACTAAAAGGAGGCAAGTCAGGCCTTTTCTCTGTCTTTCCCTCAGCCGACACGTTGGTTGCTTCCTTCTCGGTGCCTCGAGCTGAACTCCCAGCCTAATTGCTGCAACAGTCTTTTTTCTCTCTGTTTTTAGGCAGTCTGAGTTCTCCAAGTCCTGCAGGAAGGCAAAACAGGCCTTTTCCCTGCAAACTGCAGTTACAACACACTTTGCTCTCTTCAGCTCGAGAGCTCAAGTAGAACTGACTTGTTCATACACAGTTCCAACTGAAGGACTGGGATCTCTGTATTGTGGTTGACTGCCTGCACTGCCAATCACAGTCCGAGAGCTCTCATTGGTTAATTTAGGCACTAACAAGGAAAGTTCACAATTTCACTCACAAGGCACTGTAATGAGGACCCCTTGGTTCTGAATGGCCCAAACACAGAATTCAAGACCAAAGATGGTGGCTTCCATAGTGGAGGAGTAGATAGGCAATATAAACAACTAATTTATTTAGTAACAGTAAGACTTAAAGAGTAAATATTTACAGTACATGAATGGGCTCCTTCTGCTCTGTAATCAATGGCAGAATGGAGTACATTAGGGCTTTGTCTGTCTGGTTGCAAGCTTCGTTGTACTCAGATCCAGTCCAGGCTATGGACGCTATACATACCGGATGGATCTTAAAGGGATAGTGCAGTGGCATGGCTCTGCACACTCATGCAGGACAACATCAGAACATCACTGTACACCGATTTGCTTTCTCTTTCTGGACATCTGCCAGGCAGTGGGCATCAAAGGAGCCCAAGGAGATACTCAAGGTAAGCCCCCCAAATTTGTGGGGGCTTACACTCTCCCCAGCCCAGGTAACTTGGTGTCTGTGTCAAGTCTATATTACAAGTAACAGTTGCTATTAATACCTTCTGTTACATACAGGTCTAGACCACACGTTATTATATACGGTACATTGTTCAAAATAATTGCATTTTATCCCAACATTCTAAATTTACCATTCCCATGTTGTTTTAGACAGTTATTTATATGTAAAGATATTTGCTCCCTTTAAACCTTTATACACTGACCCATGTGGACAATTGACCTGCAGATTTTCAGCTAACCCTTGGAACTGTACAAGGGCAACACCTGAGATACTGAATGGAGGGTTTGACTGTTTTCTAGGATGCTGCAGTGAATATTAGGCAGGGATTTTGCAGTAATGTACACCCCTTTATGAACTATATTCATGGGCAAGTCTACAGGCTTTCCTGGTGAGTCATAAGTGAGCCGAACAACAGGTTTTACAACTCTTCCTGAATGTCTAGGCGTAGGGGGCATTGGCACTGACACTTCAACAGTAACATTCAGGTTCATGATTCCTGGCTCATTGTCTAGCAACAAGACAGCATCTGAAGAAAGGGGTACCACTGCATTCTCTTGAGGATCAAAATAGATTGTGAGATTGGTACTTGGTATACCACTTGAGCTCGCTGGTGCTTGAGGCTCATTTTCATCAGAAAGAGGTATTTCAACAAAATTGGAATCGTCCAACACACAGTTAGCACTTTCAGGAACAGTAATACTTTCTTGGACATTGAATAGTTCATTTGGCCCACTTAGACTGTCATCACATTGAGATTCACTGGCTGATTCACTATTTTCTCTGTCAGAGTCAAGCACTTCAATATCCAATAATTCCACTAAGTAAAGGGAGTCTGCTATGTCAGAGGCCACACTGTGTACATCACTCTCCGGAGGTATTGGAGCAGTTGAAAAAGCAGGATTGTCTGAATCTACTGGGCGGGCAGGGCTATTACCGGACACGACAATATTGGTGCCTTGGAACAGCTGGGCTAGTTTGAGAGATGGATAATAAGCAACACCAATGTCACTGGCATTATCTTCAGAATCAGGATCATTATCAACTAGGGCATTGCCGGTTGAAGGCTTTGGCTGTTGGGCAGCAAGAGACTGATTCTTTTTTAGTTACAAGTGGCAGACCTAGTCACCGGCCCAGTTGAAGCAATATCTTGAGGTGTGGTATCTAGAACTATTTGCCCAATTGGCAGAAGTTGATTTCTGTGTATGGTCTTTACAGCATGAGGATCTCCTTCTGTGCATACCTTGTATACTGGCAGGTCACTCAACTTGCAGATTACTATGTATGGCGTATGACTCCAGTGATCAGCTATTTTATCTTTCCCCTGAAAATCAAGATTTTGCATTAGCACACAATCTCCAGCCTTCGACTCTTGAGACTTAAATCTCTTATCATGCTGAACTTTGTCAGCCAGATTCTTCTTTGCAGTCATGGTGTGGATAAACTGGTAGGCATGACTGAGTTATGCTTTTTTTTTTTGAATTTGTAATTTATTGAGCAATAATTCCACAGTTTGACATATACTTTTTCAAGTTTTACAATGGTTCATCCTTACAGAGAAGCATATTACATAAATTTTTTACCATTCTAACATTTCATATTATGATTTTTGTTAGTTCTATAGAAACCCCTCTGCTTAGGCATTTAATGTAAGTTTCAAACTGAATTAATCTTCAGTCCAAATTATACCCCATATTATCTAATAGTTTCATCAGTTATCAGTCTCCCTCTGTTTTCTTTTCACAGGTTAACCATGTTCCTCATTCCTGAGACTTCCTTATCCCCATTGTTTCCTTTTTCACATAACGTCTTTAGATAAAATCATATCAGTTCCTTTTACTTCAGATCCCTCTTATTCAAATAATACATATGACATTGCTTATTTTAACCCCCCCACCCCTTAATAAACTTTTTTTTAAATAACTATATACAAGTTTCTTTATTGTTGCACTTCAGTTAGTTGCTTATGGAGATGTACAATTTCTAAAATGTTACCATATCTTCTCATACAGAAGGATGTCTTTCTTGGTTCTGTTCTATATCAAAATGTTTGAATTTGACAACTCCCAATAAAATCTATTATTTAGTACCTCAACCGTCTTCTCCCCCCTCCCCTATCCCAACAATTGTTCAATTACACCTATTCCCTCTATCTCTTCTATGTATATAAAAAAGGGCAGCCATCGTGAATTAAATTTGTCTACCTGTAATCTAATTTTTGACGTAATAGCATCTAAGGTCTTTATTTTTTTTATGTTTGCATTCCATTGCTTAATAGTCAGGTTGTTATTTGTCATCCAATTTTGAGTTATTACTTTAAGTGCCACCACTATTAAGACACAGAATAGGTATCTGGAGTTTGCTCCCTTCAATTCCCTAGGAGGTCTTCTCAGGACGAAATGTACAAAAGTTAGTGGGACTACCAGATTCAATATTCTCCTGACCGCACTCTCAATCTGTACCCAGTAAGAGACTGCAGTCTGGCAACTCCAGAAGATATGGTAAAATGTTCCCTTCTCTCCACATCCTCTCCAGCAGGAATCGGTATAAGACTTCTTATAGTGTTTTGACATTAAAGGTGTTATAAAAAATCTCCCACAAACTTTCCACCTGAACTCTCTCCATGATGCCATTGCAGTGGTTTTGTGCACCCCACACCAAATCCACTCCCAATCCTCCTCTTCTATTGTTAATTCGCCTTCTGCTTCCCATCTGTTCTGGATATACTGGATTGCTAATGTACCCTTCTCTTCTTGTAAGGATCTATATACCTGTGAAATTAAGTTTCTAATTTCTGACTGCGTACCTCTTCTGTGGATCAATTGGGCCACTAACGCTGGATCTGCCTTAATGGTAGTTAGTCCCAGACCTCTTGATGTAAAGTCCCTACATTGCAGATACCTCCAAAAAATCCTGTTTAGTATTCATAAATTCCTGTTGTGTAGTTCTGAATGTTTTAACTCCTGTCTCTTCCAATAATTGGTCTAAATATCTCAACCCCTTCAGCTTCCACCTTCCCAGACATCTACATACCATACCCCTTGAGAGCTCTGAAATATATCTAAGAGGGATGAACTTCCATATTTTAGTAGGTATTTCCCATGCCTGCCTGGCTTGCAACCAAACACTTAATGTATGCTTTGTCCAGTTGTTCTGAATTTCAGTCAACTCTCCTTTCAGGATCGTCCAAGGCAATACATGCAGGGGGATCCAAGAGTGGGCCTTTTTTCTAGCATCTGCCACCCTCCTCTCTGTCTAGGGTTAGTCATTTTAGCTATCATTTGTATTTGTGCTGCTATATAATAATTTTTAAAATCCAGTAACCCCCAACCCCCCTTTTCTTTTACCTCTTGAAGTACTACCCATTTAATTCTGGGTTTTTGCCCAGCCCACACAAAATGAGAAAGCTTCCTCTTCAGACTTCTCCATTCCAAAGATGGTATACTCAAGGGAAGTGTCGAGAAAAGGAATAAGCATCTTGTCAGAATGTTCATTTTTATTGTGTCTATTCTGTTGGAAAAGGTGAGGGGACAGTCATTCCACCTATTCAGATCTATGGCCAAATACTTGAACAAGGGGGTGTAATTTTCCTTAAATAGCTCTTTCATATTTTTTGGAACCCTAATGCCTAAGTATCTAACCTTATTCAGTACCTATCTGAATGGAATTAAGTCCCGAATCTTGTGGTTCACTTTTCCCTTTATATCCAATACCTCACTTTTGTCTTTATTTACTTTAAAACATGATATATTTTCATATTGTTCCAATAATTTTAGGAGAGGAGGTATAGAATTCTCTGGGTCTTCCAAATAAATCAGGGTATCATCCGCATACAATGATGTTGTACTAGTATTTGTCCTTATTGTTATGCCTTTTATATCCGATGCTGTTCTGATGGCAGGGCCGGCGTCAGAGGGGGGTGCAAGGGATGCCACTGCACCAGGGCCCGGACCACAGGAGGGGCCCATGGTCCCTAAGTGAAAATTAGCATTTTTAATTTTTTTAAATATTTTATTTAGTCTACCTGCAGGTACAGAGCTCCCGGAGTCAGCAGAAATGCTACTGCCCAGCTCCAAGACCTGCCCTGCATGCCAGCGATCGGGTCGTTCTCCTGTTTGAGTTTGACCGATCCTGTCACTGTGAGCCATTTAAATCCCCCTACCCGAGTCCGATCTCCCAGCCATTTAAAACAAGTGCTTGCGCACTCCAACTCCACCACTCCCCCTCCTCGTACCTTGGCTTCAGACAGTGTGTGTTGAGCAGCTGCTTGCTGCTAGCCTGCTCCTCCTCCTTGGCTCCACTCCTCCTTGACTCCTCCTCCGCTGACATCCTCTTGTACTGGACTGGTGCTGCTGCAATTGTGTTTGTTCCGTCTCGGCAGCAGGCAGCTCCTCCTCCATGCTGGCTGGATTTCTGGCATGATTGCTCCCCCTCCTCCGCACGCATGCACGCATTTCTCGTTGCTCCTCCTTCCTGGCATAGTCAGCGGCTGCTCACTGCTGCCACTAATCACCATACCAGCTGGCTCCTCCCAGAATTGTTGCCCACTCAGACTGCCACAGCTACCGATCACTTTGTATAAAATTATAATTAATATTAAATATTTGTTGTGGGTGGGTGGCGAGCAGCAAGGCGAAACCATGCTTGCGCAGCCTTACCCTGTCCAACACCCTCGTGAAAGTCAGCTGCAGACTGAACGAGCGCGGAGGTAGGTCGGATGTGGTGGCGGCTTCTTCAGCCCTAAACTGCACAGGTAGCAGCAGTATCTGATTTGTGCTGTGTGAACTGCGGGCCTTAAAGTTATTAAAACAATTCACACACCCTCACCAACAACAAAGTGCACTGCTGAGTTGGTAGGGTTCGGCAGGCAGCTGAGCTGGCATTCCTGGCAAAGTGGCAAACTTGGAGCAGGGAGGAAACCAAGAAGGAGGAGCAGAGTTGGAGCCTAGGCTCTGGCAGGGGGGTGAGGGAGAAGAGATCCCGGGTTGGTGTTGGGCCAGTGGCAGCCTCCTGCTACTAGTTTTAGTTTAGGCAGGGGGGGGGCTTAACTAAGGGAGGGAGAACTTAGGGAATGAACAATTTCTTGTTAAGCAGCACATTTAAGTTCACAAAATCAAAATGGAATAACAGCAGCAATATTTTTTTGGTGGGAGGCCGGGGGGGGCAGGGATTTGGGGGGCCCACTGCAAAGTCTTGCACTAGGGCCCAGTACATCCTAGAACCGGCCCTGTCTGATGGCTTCCACCAGTGGCTCTAAGCTCAGAGTGAATAAAAGTGGGGACAAAGGACACCCCTGCCTTGATCCCCTTTCTATATTAAAAGACCCAGAGATTGTGCCATTCACTCTAATTCTAGCCTTCGATTGTTTATAACATAGCTGAATCCACTTCAGAAATTCTCCTCCAATTCCCATTTTTTCCTAGCACCATTATTAGGTATGTCCAATTTAAGTGGTTGAATGCTTTTTCAGTATCAAGGAATATTGCCAACTGAGCCAAGTCTGTGGGATTACTATACCTCATTATGTTTAATAATTTCCTAACATTGTCTGCTAAATGACTATTGGGAATGAAACCCGTTTGGTCTATATGCACTAAGTATTCCATATAATTTTGTAATCTGAGGGCTAATATTTTAGTTAAAATTTTTAAATCTTGATTTAGTAATGATATGGGCCTGTAATTTTCACATTTGTCCCTTTGTTTTCCTGGTTTGGGCAGAACTGTGATTAGTGCTTCAGCCCAAGTCCCTGTTCTATTTTCTTCTGTTAAGCAGTCATTAAACACCTGAGCTAGAATGGGTGATATGGTCCCTTTAAGTTGTTTGTAAAATTCAGAACTATACCCATCTGAACCAGGAGATTTTCCAGTGGGTAAAGACTCAATTACTTTTTTTACTTCTAGGGCTGTGATCGGTGCATTTAGGGTATCCTTCATTTCAGTAATTAATTTAGATAATTTTAATTTTAGTTCCCTTTTTCACCTCCTCATCATTTTTTTCCTCTGAATATAATTTTTTATAAAAATTTAGAAATTGTTGAGCTATCTCTTTGGGACTAGTCCAGGGGCTATTAGAATTTTCTTTATTCACAATATGGGTTATTATCCTTTCCACTTTTTTTTTTAATCTATATGCCAATAATTTTGATGCCTTCCTGCTACTTCCTGGTATTTATGATTTAAGAACCTTAATTTGCCCTCTATTCCTTCATTTTCCATGTCATGCAGCTCCTCTCTGATTTTTAATAATTCTTTATATATTTTAGAATCTTCTGGCTTCCCTTTGTGTACTTTCTCCAATTCTCTTATTTTCTCCATTAACCCTGAGTCATGCTTTTAACTTCTTAACATACAGCAGATGATTATCTGACTGAACCCCATCGGGTGAGAATCCAAAACAGACATCAACAGGGAGGCTTGCCTATCAACCGAACACGAGGCGTTACGGTAAAAAACCTGTGGCATCATTCTTGGTGCAATTATAAGCGTGCACTAGAGTGCTTATATGTTGATGTCACCTTGGTTTGTCTTTTGGATGCAAAGTGCCAAGCATATTGAGCAAAGTTCTATTAAATATCTCCATCTTCGGATCTCCTTATGGATGATAGGGAATGGTCCTGGACGTTCTCACTCCCCAGATGGATAATAGCTGTTTAATGAGATGACTTTCGAAGTCCCAGCCCTGGTCCAAATGGATCTTCCGAGGACCACTGTAGTGAACAAAGAACTTTTCCACAGGAACTTTGGCGACAGTAGCAGCCTTTTGGTCTTTGGTTGGATAGGCCTGAGCATACCTTGTAAAGTGATCCATCACTAAGAGTACATTATCAATGTTTTTTGAATCGGGATCCAGGCTAAGAAAACCAATGCAAACAAGTTCCTTTGGAGCACAAGTGGTTATATTGACCAAGGGGGAGGCCCTCTGGGGTTAAGCTTTTCTCTGGAAACACCGGCTGCAAGTTTTGATATACTGATCAACATCTATTCCCATCCTGGGCCAGAAAATTATGCACGGGCTAAGTCCAGAGTCCTTTCACTACCTAAATGCCCCATGTAGTAATATAGAGCTTTTAAAACAACATATTTGAATTTTGTGGGCAATAACAACTTTTTTTCACAACTTCCCCTTGCTTGTCAGCTGTCTGTACAGCAATTGTTCTCTTAGCTTGAGTGTAGGTCCTTCTCAAAACAATAAAGCATTTTTGGGGTAATTGGACTGCAATTTTGAGAAATCTTCCACTCTTCTTAAGGCATTTATCACTGGTTTGATCATTGGAAAATGATACTGCTCTCTCTGGATGTCAGCTGGAGTAAGCTGGGGTAAAGCTATTAGATCTAGGGCTGCAAAATTACAGTATGCCACTGGGAGACACGTGTCAGGAGGCCCCAAGCAATCTGTCAAACAATTTACAGTTCCTGCAGATGGAGTTTCATCGCTGTCAAACTTATAACACAACACTTTTACGGAATGCTCTGACATGCATACCCACTCTTGTTTTGAAGCAGGTCTTCTTGACAAGGCATCAGTGTCAATGTGGTTTAAGCCATATCCACCACATAATCATAAGTAGATAAGGCCGAGAGCCATCGGTGTCCTGTAGCATCCAGTTTAGCAGATGTCTGGGCATAGGTTAATGGATTGTTGTCGGTCTTAGCCAGAATTTTTGCACCATACAAATATTTGTGGAATAGTTCCACGATGGCCCACTTGATAGTGAGGAACTCCAATATATGTATTGGGTAGTTGTTGTCTGAATGAGTCAGGTTTCTGCTAGCATACACCACTGGGCACAGTCCCAATGTATACTCTTAGTAGAGCACAGCCCCGAGGCCACTCAGGCTAGCGTCCATGTGCAGCACATATGGTTTAGTCGGATCAGCATAGGCAAGCACTGGTGCGTGAGTGAGCTGATAAATGATCTCATGAAAAGCTGCATCACAATCTGGAGTCCATCTCTGACAAAAAAGCTCAGGAGGCTTGAAATAAGTTTATTCAGTCTCTTTTGCAGTACCTTTCTTGAACTTTTTATGAGTGGGAGGGTACCCTTGCATTAAGTTCGGCAGTGGACGTACCACCTTGGTGTCGTCTCTGACAAAATGGCGATAGTAGCTGAAAAAGCCCAGAAATCATTGTAACTCTTTTAAGTAGTTTAGCTTTGGCCAGTCAGTTAGTGCTTCTTCTTCACTTGGATTGGTTTGAATACCCTCCGCAGACACAATATAGCCTACATACTTCACTGAACTCTGGAAAAACTGACATTTGTCAATTGTTAATTTCAGATCAAACTCTTCAAGTCTGTCCAATACCTTAAATAAGCAGGTCTCATCATGTTCTTCAAGGGTTTTTCCAAAAGCAATGACATTGTCAAGGTAGACTAAGCATTCAAGAAGGTTCATGTCTCCCACAACACACTCCGTTAATCATTGAAAAGTCACTGGCACACCTAATATGCCCTTGGGCATGTGGAGGAACTCATAGAAACCTAAGGTAGTTTAGTTTAGTTTATTGTTCTAGGAATTAATGCCTTTAAGCCAAAGGCTCTTTTATGAAGGTTCCACATCAATTGAGTACAAAACAAGTGTAGTTACAAAGAAAGGCAAATAAGTTAAGTTATGACAAAATTGCCAGAAGTGACACATAACCTTAAAATTGACAAACTTAGTATAAGACAAGAGAAACACTTTAACTCTCATGTCTCTCCCCCCGGCTACACTCTCCACCGGTTGGACCGTGCCGGAGGGAGAGGTGGGGGTTGTGTCTTCTATTTGAAGGAGTCTCTAATGGGGCTACCACTCCCCCCGCCTGACCTCGACCATAAGGCCCAGGCACTTACTCTAAAGCTGTCCCCTGACCCAGCTAGAGGCCCATTATTCTAACATGTCTACATACCCCAAGG
This sequence comes from Neoceratodus forsteri, assembly GCA_016271365.2. Classification (NCBI taxonomy): domain Eukaryota; kingdom Metazoa; phylum Chordata; order Ceratodontiformes; family Ceratodontidae; genus Neoceratodus; species Neoceratodus forsteri. Next base: position 519,127,917 of record CM028129.1, on the reverse strand, counting down.
AGCCAATCCCAGGCCCTGGGCCCACTAATTGACTACCTCTCCTACCCAACTCGTGGGACCAAATCTTGGTGGGCGACTTGAATATAAACTGGCTCTGCCCTCATCCTCCTCCCACCGTGAGGCTTCGATTCAATTGACCTAACTCAACTGGTCTCACAGCCTACTAGAAAAAAACCTAGGGGGACAAGCACCCTCCTGGATGTGGTCTCACCAACAGGCCAATCCGCATCCACAACATCCAAATCCTCCTGACTGCCTCAGTGACCACTCCCTGTGCTTTTCAACTGGGAAACCCCTCGGCTCTCATCCCGGTCAAAACCACCTCTCGCGGCTTAGGCCTGGGGACTCCATAGGCCTTAAGCGTTTCCTTGCCCACACTGATTGGTCCCCTGACGAGGGCAACCAACATTGACTTGGCCCTGGCCTTCTTTGTAAGCACTTTCAACTTTGCCTGTGATATCTTTGCTCCCATAACTGCTAGGAGGTCCAAGTGAAACATGCCCTTGGATCACCCTGCCCTACTGTGGCAACTTAACAGCAGCGACAATCTTTGGCACCTTGCTGTTGCTACTGGCCGTCCTATGCTGCCGCCCGCAACCAGTGCACCTGGGCCATCCGCAAAGCAAAGGCGGAATACTACCAAGCCTCTCTTACCTCCTCCTGGGGGAACCCCAGGTGCTTCTGGGACAACATCAAGCAACTGAATGGTCACTCCCAGTCCCCCTCTCCTTCTCTTCTCAACATCAATGGTACCATCTCCTCTGATGCTTCCCTCATTGCCACCCACCTCAATAACTCCTTTACCGACCTTAGCTCAGTACTTCCTGGTAGCTTCAGTCCACCTCCTCCATCATACCACCACCCATTGCCACGCCCTCTTTCCACCTGCGTCGTGTCACCATGCAGAAGCTAGCCTTACTTGATAAAAGCCCTAAAGGTAACACCATCGGTAATGACTCACTTGATTCTCGCCTTTACGCCAGGTCCTGGATCACAGGTCCTCTCACCTAATATGCATTTTCAACAAATCACTCTGTCTCGGACAATTCCTCTGCCTGGAAGATTGCCACAGTTACCCTTGTCCATAAAGGTGGTGACAGGACTCTTCCGGGTACCTTCGACCCATCTCAATCCTCTCCCCTCTCTAAGGCGTTAGAAAATCGTGGCGTCCCAAGTCTCCTGACCTCTGTAAGTACAATGTTCTCTGCCCTGAACAACACGGGTTCAGAGCAGGTCATAGTACCAATACAGCACTCTAGAATTTTCAACTTCCTCCATGCCTCCTTGGACTCTGGTGCCCTGGCTGGTGCTATATTCATTGACCTGTCTAAAGCATTCGATACTGTTCGCATCCTCTTTTGCTCTCCACCCTCGACCTAATAGGCTTTGCCTCAGGACCTTTTCCTGGTGCACCAGCTATCTCTCCGCCCACTCCCAATGTGTGAAAGTCAATGGTACTCTCTCGAAACATGCCCCATTCACTCTTGGGGTGCCGCAGGGCTCAATTCTTGGACCCCTACTGTTCTCACTCTTTCTTCCTACCCAGCAGTTGTACGGGTAAGATGCTTCTCTATGCTGATGATGCTGTTCTCGTTGCCTCCCACAATGACCCCATGCTACAGAACTCCCTCCAACTAGTCTTTGACTCTGCATCTACCTGGTTCACTGAGCACCGACTTGTTATCAACCTTAAGAAAACAAAAGCGATGCTCTTCTCCACCCCCAAAATAAGTACAGCAAATTTCCCTTAGCTGTCCACTCCACACCAATCTCGTCATTGACCAGGTGCAGTCCTATAAATATCTTCGTATAACCTTTGACCCTGCACTTTCATTCCATGGACATATATCTGCCCTAAATTCTGTCGCCAACTCACGGCTAGGCATTCTTACCGGCACAGAAATGCCTCCTCCTGATGCCCCTCCGCCTGGCTGTCACCTCCTCTGTCATGTCTCTCATTGACTATGGCCTTCGGTCTATGGCTCAGCAGATCAGACTGCCCTCAACAAGGTTCGCCTCCCACAGTTACTAAGGCCTGCAGACTTATCACTGGTGCTCCCAGACTCACTCACACATGTGAGCTGTACACCCAGGCTACCCTACTCAACCTGGAAGAGCGACTCATTTATCAGACATGCCAGCTCACCTTTAAAGCCCTGCGTGGCCTATCCCCCATAGACCTATCCAACTCCATTCGCCGTACTGCACCGACCCTGATCACGCACAGCTCGTCAAGAGCTACCCTAGTTATTCCGAGAGCCAGGACCTCTCAAGGTCAGAGGGCATTCCCCTACCGTGCACCCCACTGGTATAACTCCCTCCCTGCCAGTGTCTCAAACTCACTAACCTTAGCTTGCTTTAAGCCCAGGCTCAGAAACTTCCTGCTTAGCTCTCGCAAATGCAACTGCCGCTAGCCTAGTGTAAAAAAAAAAAAAATATATATATATATATATATATATATATATATACTCTGACAATGCTCACTGAGCGGCTCCCCCCTCCTTTCCTACTAATTCCTCCTCCCTATCTCCTCCTTCTACCCACCAGCTCTCCCCCGACCATAAGTTTTGTACCTTTTGTTATCTTTTGCTTCGTTGGAGATTGTATTCTATTGTAACAAAATTGTAATTGAACTGTAACTTTTTTGTTTGTAAGTACTGTGTCCCTTGTACTACTGTTCTGATGTCCTCTTTGTGACGAGGTACCTTTGTAAATGAGCCTCTGGCTCAAAGGTTTCTAAACTGATGTTTAACTAAATAAATAAATAAATAAATAAACAAAATACTTTTTCATATACAAAAACAAAATAGATTATGGGGAAAAGACTCAAGACAAAATGTACTATTGGGAGAGCAAGAGGAGGTAAGGGAAGCAGTCAATAGTGAGAAAAGAGCCTCACATATGCCTTTGTCAAGAAATGTAGTAAAGAAAGAGAAAGAGGGAAAAAAAAAGAAAGAAGTAATTTAATCAAGGCAGTCACAGGAGCTGGAGGCAGCGAGGTGAGAGTGGAGCTGAGATTTGAAGACTCCTAAGGGTGTGGAGGGGGAGATAAGAGTATTGATGGCATTTAGCCAGCTGGGTGCACGGTAAGCAAATGATCGTTGGCCCTGAGTAGTCCGGCATCGGGGAACCTGGAGAGGTTGATGATTCAATCCTCTGGTGAGATGGATGCAGGGATTCGGGTGTAGCAGGTCTTAGATACATGGAGGGGTAAGGCCCATGGTTGTTTTATTCGCCATCAAGCAGGTTAGGTACTTTAAGCGGTTTGATAGTTGCAACCAACCAGTTTCAGTGTACAGCTCACATGTGTGAGTGTGTCTATGAGCACCAGTGAGCAGTCGACAGGCCTTGCTGAGGGAGGTTGTAATGCGCTTAAGAGAGGTGGTTGAGGCAGACCCATATATAATTAAGCCATAGTCAATGATTGAGATGACAGAGCTTTGAATAGCAATCCTTAATGCAGGTTGGGTGAGGAACTGCCAATTCTGGAACAAGATACCAATATGCTGGTTTGCCACTTTCGCTGTCTTATCGATGTGGGTTGCAAAGGTTAGGCCTTGATCAAAGTTGATTCCCAGATATTTAAAGGTAGTCACTTGTTCGAGAGTACTTCCCAGATATGTATTGATAGTGAGTGGTAGTTGCCCTTTTTTGTTTTGCGGGCTAGAGAAAAGCATGGATTTTGTTTTTTTGTGGTTTAGGACCAGTTTGTGATCAAGGAACCAATTCTCAACTTTGGTAAAAGCAAATTGAAGGCTGTGGAGTAAGGGTTTCGGGTCTTTGTGAGAGGATAGAATTACGGCATCATCAGCATATAAGATTATTTGTTCAGGGCATGAATTGGGAAGTGAGTTTAGAAAATATCGAAAGAAGAGGGCCCAAAATGGATCCCTGGGAACACCTGAGAGAACTGGGTTTGGTCGGAGACAGCTCCTGTGATTTTTACAGCTTGGGTACGTTGTGAGAGATAACTTTTGACCCAGGCGCCAGAGCTTTGAGAGAGGCCAAGGGATTGTGGTTGTTTGTCAAGTAAGCCATGGTGAACAGTATCAAACGCCTTTGTTAAGTCAATGAAAACAGCTCCGGTTTGGTAACCTTTGTCCAAGGCATTGTGGATTGCTCCTGAGAACTCCAATAGGGCAGTCGATGTGCTGTGCCCTTTCCTGAATCCGTGTTGCTGAGTGCAGAAGATGTTATACTTTTGAAGGTAGTCAGTGAGTTGGTCCACCACTATACGTTCGAGGGCCTTTGAGAAGGGTGTGAGTATAGATATGGGTTGATAGTTACCAGGTAGGGACTTGTCACCATTTTTGAATACAGGGGTGACAAGTGCTGATTTTCATTTGCTGGGAAATTGACTGAGGCAGAGGAAGAGATTGAAAATTTTTGTAAGTGGGAGCAGCACCTCATCCAGAATAAGCGACAGAAGTTTGAGGTCAATAGTCTCACTACTTACTTGGGACTTGAGATAGCCTTCTTAATATATTTGTGAGACATCATGAGCCTTGACTAATTTGAAGTGGAAAAGGGGTTGTTTGGAGAGGTAGTAGGAGATGTTTGTTTTGATGAGACAGGGTCAGAGAAGAAATCCGTAGGGAGAACCCCACTGAGGTCTGTGAAGGTTTCATTGAGGGTCTTTGCCATGACCATTGGGTCTAGGGTAGTGACTCCATCAACAGTCATTATAGTGGGAGAGGACTTAGTCTGTTTACCAGTGACATTTCTATTGTTGTCCCAGAAGGATTTCCTGTCACCCCAGGAGTTGGAGAGGGCATTCATTTAGTAGGAACTCTTCACAATCGGATTTGCTTAGTGCAGTGATTGCGAGCCTGTTTATAGTTTGAAGTCCATTGGAAGCCTGTGGCTCTTGCAATAGCCCAGAGATGGTCCCGACCCTTGAGTTGAGCCAAGAGCTTGGCCATGACCCAGGGTTTGAGAGGCTTGATTTTGCGCTTATTAACAGGAGCATAGATGTCACAGGTGGCATTGAAAGAAGTGATAAAGTAGTCAAGGGCTGAGTCAACATCTTGAGTATTGTAAATTAGGGACCTGTCTTGCTGCCTGAGACATGCCTTGAGATGAGTAAGGTTACCATATGGTAGTGCTCTGCTAAATATGGTTTTTGGAGTCGGCTTTTGGAACTTATTTGACCATTTACAGATGGCAGGGGAGTGGTCACTGAGAGAGTATGGGAGAACAGCAGCATTTCTTATGTGGGCAGGGTAGCTTGTTAGGATCCAGTCTATGAGGGTGCTTGTCCCTGATTTGTAGTTTTTCCTGGTGGGAAAGCTTACCATCTGCGTGAGGTTTGCGGCTAGGATAGCATCCTTGTAGGACCCTACATCAGAGGCGAGCCAGTTAATATTAAAGTCACCAAGGAGAAGGAGCTCAGTGTCAGGAGGTTGCACTCTAACGAATTCGAGGACAATCTGAAGGCCGGGTCTAGGGTCTTTAGGTGGGATATAGACAGCAACAACAGTGAGAACTTAGTTTTGGGCACCTAGGAGTAATTTGATAGGAAGGAGTTGCACTGAGGTGTTTGTGGAGGATAACTGACAAGGTGACTGGTGAGGTAGTCCTTTATGTAGATTACTGCCGCCACCCCTTTTAGATCCTATCCAATCTGAGAATATCATAGCCTTGCAGAGAGATTGCATGGTCAGGAGTGTTTGGTGTCAGCCAGGTTTCAGTAATGGCTAGAATGTCGGGGTTGTGTTGGCTGGCAAAGATTTGAAGGGAGGCCAGTTTTGGAAGAAGACTGCAGATATTTAGAGTGGTGATGGTGAGACCCCCCTCAGATTTGGCAATATTAGTAGAACTGGATGAGACAGGGCCAGGATTAGGATGGACGCTTCCAGACATCAGGAGGAGGAGGAGCATAAGTTTGAGAGACATCCGTCGTAATTCATAGTGTGAAGAATAACACCTCCGTTGTTTATCAGGGTAAGTAAAGTGCAGTCGTCTAGGGTCCCAGTGCGAGGTGGTGGCAAGAAGCAGAGGATGAAATTCCCACAAATTATTGGTGTAACTTGTCATCGTTAGCCAGTCCTTTACAGTAGGGTGCAACAGGTGGTGATGATAAGGGGAATTTGCCATAGTACCAGATAGGAGGTAGTGTGTGTGGATAGTCAGAGTGTAGGCTGGAGAGGGGTAGGAGGAAATTGGAAGATGGCATAGAGGAGGAAGGAAGAAGAGGGTTAGAAAAGACAGGAAAAGGTGACAGGAGAGAGGCATATCTGAGAAGGGAAGCAGGGATGAGAAAATAGGAGATGGCAGAGTGCAGAGCAGGAGAACAAATAAGGAGGGAAACAAAGAGGGTAAGGTGGTTTGAGAACTGGTTTATTTTATAACAGAGCAAACTAGAAGGGAACGTGCAGGTGTAGGAGGAGTGGAAATAGCTGTGGGAACAGGAGATGAGGAAAGATCAGGGGAGGGTCCTTAGCACAGGAGGCGGAGCAAAGAGACTATTAAATAAAGGTGGGGGGCGGGTGTAAAATTTCTGCACTGAGCAGTGCAAGTGAATGGGCACCAAGCCCAGAAAAGCAACAGTTCTGAATCACCAATCAGTAGGCAGGGTCTGGAACTGGAGGCCAATCAGAGTTTGGTTCGGAGCGTGGCCAGCCAATAGCAGCTGATCACAGCTTCCCCGGCCCAGAGAATGTCCTTACCCAGCTCAAGGGAGTAGATCAGCGGCAGGAGGAGGCGTCTGGGGTGGCGTGGAGTTCCAGGGCCCAGAAACCGTGCCAAGGAGGCACACGGCTGGCCCTACCAGGGCTCGAGTTCTGGAGATTAGGAACAAAGAGAAGGAGAACGAGGTGAGTAGGCACTTACAACATTTGGAGAAAACAAAAGGCGGTGGTGACGTGGGTGCAGTATCTGGGCCGGGGGAAAGACGCCAAAAGACGGCAACGGGATTTGGAAGATAAAGGAAAATCAAAAGGTGCAAAAGTGTAAATTAGGGGATACATGAATACAGTTTTTTCCCTGTCTTCTGGAGCCATCAGGATCTGATAATATCTGCTGCACAAATCGAGGATGGAGAACCACTTACTCCCATTCAGACAATACAGTGCATCTTGTATGTGAGGCATGGTATATTGGACAGGCACAGTTCTTTTGTTAAGGATTTTGTAGTCCATGCACCTGCAAATGGAGCAGTTCTTTTTCCGCACCACTACAACTGGAGAGGCATAAGGGCTACATGATTCCTGAATTATACCAGCTGCTAGCATCTCCTGCAGGTGGTGTCTGATGTCATTGATGTCAGCAGGAGCTAGGGGCCTAGACCATTCCCTGAAAGGCCTTTCATCATGCAGACGGATATGATGCTTGGCCCCAGTGACACAACTGACATCCCACTCCTTAAGAGAGAGAACCTTGTTCTGCTGTGCCAGCTTTTGGCTGATTTTATTTTTCCAGCTACTTGGAATGGGCAGTTCCCAAAGTCAAACATATCCGGTGACATCGCATCATCTTCTCCATCTTGGCACTTTGACGGCAGAACAGCGGTATCAGCAGAGTAGACTTTGGCCAAGGTCCATTCTCGGTTAACTCTGATGTCACGGTCGGTGACATTATGAATTTGAACTACTATTCTCCTAGCATATGCATGAGCAGGTACAGGAAGCAAAATGGGTTTACCCATAAGTCTCTCGGGCAGTTTTGCCTCTTCCAGGGCATTCAGCATTTATATTTTGTTGGTCGCATCTTTGCAGAACTGTACCTCCCCACTGACACTACACTGGGTGTTTGGAGGGAGAACAATAGCTGAAGAGTCCTTCTTCCATTCAAATCCTACTGGTTTATTTTTGTCACCCTCTTCTGGGTGCATCTGCACCTCACACACCTTGCACCATGGCACGTATGTGTAGAGTTCTCCCGGTCTTTTGTGTTTGTCTTTCTTGACACATTTGAGCAAGATGGCTGAACATGTGTGCATTAGTGCCAATCAGGACAGGAATTCCATCATGCAAGCCAGAGGGAGGACACACTAGGGCTAAGGTCTCAACCGGATCTCCTACACCTGCCAGAGAGGAGGGGAAAGATTGCCACACTCATAGAAAACCAAGATAGAGATATGATTTACCACTTAATGCCCACACATGCAGTCTGTCTGGGGGCTGTAAGGGATGGTCAGAGAGATGCTGGTCATACCAACCCTTAAATATTATCATAACTTGGGATCCACTGTCCAACATGGGTCTGGGCAGAATGCCAGCTGCATATATGGTAGTCTCCATGGAAGGACCCACCATTTCTGCTAAATCAGGAGGAGCATTGTTCTTTGGCTGAGAGACCACAGACTTGGCCACAAAAGGCTTGTACAGAGGTTTGGGCTGAGGTTTGATATTGCTTTGTCTAACCTGATTGAGCAGCATTCCTGTTACTCTCTGCAAGTCTTCAAGGGCTGAATATATCCTCTTGGTGTGCCCATCCTCTCCACAATGGTAACAGAAGACATTCTGGGGTTAGAAGGTTGAGCAGGTTCTTCCATCTGTTTGCAGTTATCATAAAAGGCAGACTTGTATTCATCTTTGGACCTGGGCTCAGAATCAGTCACACTGGACCTTCTCCAGGTTGAAGGCTGGTGAGACGACTGGGCAAGGTCCCTTACCAAGGCTCTCAGTTCCCTCATCTCTTTCAGCATGTCACCATTTGTCTCTCCATCAGGAACCTGAACATTGACGCCTTTCACAGGGGTCTGCATTTCACTAACAACCTCCGCAGCCCGAGTGCAAACAGTTTGACCCTTAACCATATCCTTAGCAGTTTGCGCACTAGCTTTTAGTTCCCTCAGTTCCTTCAATTAATCTGTAAGCTGCTGTGCATCAAGAGCAGTTTCTTTGTCAGCAGGCTTTTCTGGGGCTGGGGCCACTCAGGCAGCACCCGCATAAGGGTCCCAAAATGTGTCTTCATTCTCAGCCTCCCAGATTTATATCATAAGCCAGCAATACACAGGAGGATCATCTTTACGGTCCTAACTAAGCATTAACACACTTGGGAACCTGGCTGATTTGAGGATATGTTCTAGTCTTACCCTGTTTAAGTCATTGGCTGGTACTCCACATTTCCGGTGTGCTCTCTGTAGGGCCCTTTCCAGCCAGGTCACATAGACGGACAAGCATTCATTCTTCCACTGTTTGGTGGATTTGAGCTTCCATATCAGGTCTTCCCCAGATTCATTACTCCAAAAAAACACCTTCTAATGTTGACAAATACTCATTGGTTAAAGCATCAGGATTGGTGGACCTCAGAAATCTTATTGCTTCCAGTGCAGGACTCCTTAAACTCTCCATGAGCCTTTTCATAAGTAGGGTTACGAGTCTGTAGCTTTCGCCATTATGGACTCAGTATAGTTTCATTCATAAATCCCCCAGATATTCATCCAATCTATTTTTAAATATATTGAAGTTTTCGCTGCTTATTATATCAACCGGAACTACTGTACATTCCAGACCGATACCACTCTCTGATTGAACCATGATCCTCTTTTTTTGCTCCTATAATGGTCACCTTTCAGCTGTAATGAATGTGCTCTAGTTGTTATTTTAATCTCTCTCCTTGCTAATCTGACGTATTCCCACAGATCCCAGTTTTCAAATGCTGGAAATACCATACACCGGTCACCTCGTAACCTTCTATATTCTAGACTGAACAATCCCAGTTGGTTTCTCCTTTCATTATATGTGAGATTATGGAGTCCTTTAACTTTTTTTGTTATTTTCCTTTGTACACTCTCTAGTTTCTTAATATCCCTAGCATGAAAGGGGTTCCAAAACTGTACTCTGTATTCCAACAAAGGTCTGACTAAGGAAATGTACATTGGCATAGGTACAGTTTTATCCCTACTCTTAATGTTTCTTAATATACAATTTGTAATTTTGCTAGCTTTTTTGACAATGTTGGTACTATGTCCTGAGAATGTCAGATCATTTGAGACCAAAACACCTAAATCTCGTTCTGAAGTTGAATTTCTTAATTCAGTTCTATTTAATTCATAAGTGGCTTGTGTGTTGTTTATCCCAAAGTGTAAGACACATTTTTCAACGTCAAAAGCACATCTTATGAATAACTACCCAGTTGTTAACATTATCCAGTTCTTTTTTTTTTGTGTCCACTATGTTTATCCTCCTGCAGCCACAGCCCTGCCTACCTCCAGCCGCCGCTCCTCCTCACCGCCGACCCCGGAGTTGTGTGTGCCCAGCTAGCATGCGCATCTGTGCTATCGAGAGAGACTCCCTCCTATGCCCCCACGCCCTGGCCAGGATCCAATACCGGCACATGCCTCTATCCAGGCATTCGCTGGCTGGTGAAGTTGCGGCCATCAAGCTGCCGCGGGCTTGTGCTGCCATATTTTCCTCCTGTGTTGTCCCCTGGAGTTCAAGCATGCAATGATGTCAGAGCGTGCCGACATCTGCCTTGCTGCACCACTCTAGTAGTGCCCCCGGTCATCACCAGGGGCCGATACAGAGCGGTGGTTCCCTGGATCCCTCCCTGGGATGGTAGAGCAGTACTCTGGACGCTCGATCCCATCCATCCCCTGTCAACCCCTGGTGACCCGGGCTCGTGTCCGAACCCGGGTCGCCAGCATGGCTTGAGGTGTGGTGTCCAGCGCCTCAACCCTCGGCACCACTGGGCCAGCCTAGCCAGTTCTTTTTCGAAGTTGGCTATGTCTTTAGTAGTACTCACAATGGATCCTATTTTACTGTCATCTGCAAACTTGGCAATCCAACAGTGTTGTGATGTTTTTAAAGATGATACATATATATTAAATAGTGCTGGCCCCAAAACGGAGACCTGGGGAACTCCGCTAGGCACTAAACCACAGTCTGACATATGGCTTCTAATGTGTACATGATGTTTCCTGTCTGAAAGCCAGGATTTTAGCCATCTAATAATATACTGGTTAATATTCAAATATTCTAGACTCCTGATTAATTCTTCATGAGGGACACTATCAAAAGCTTTGGATAAGCCGAGATACACAACAACTGAGAGTCCGTCATCAAGAGCGCAGCTGACTTGTTCAAAGAAGCATAGTAAGTTGGTTAGGCAGGATCTCTTTGGTGTGAACCCGTGTTGTGTGTGATCCAGTTGTCCTATTTTCTGCGTACGGTCCTCTAAACCTTCTTTTATGTATTCTTCCATAATCTTACTCAATATACAAGTGAGACTGATCAGACTGTAGTTTTCCACACAAGTTTTAATTCCTTTTTTTATGAATGGGTGTCACATTAGCTGTGACCCAATCCTCAGCTACCTCTCCTGTCCTCAATGATTCTGTGATAGTGAAAAAAAGATGTGACAGTGGGGCTGCAAGTTCATCCTCTAACTCGTACAGGATACAGAGATGGATCCCGTCCGGACCTGGGGATTTGTTCCTATTTAGCTTTTTAAGTTTGCTTAATATATTAGTTTTCTTTATTGTAATCAAGTTGTCCTGAAGCTCTTCTATGATTGGCTTAGAGATCTGGAAATTGTTTTTTTCTTGGAAGACACTAGTGAAGTCATTTATTCCAGTTTGTATTTCATTATGTTCGGCTGTGTCACCTTTAATTACGCTGTCCCCCTCTAGTGGCACATTTTCATCAGCCATTGAAATGAGATCTCCCTTCTGCTGCTCAGCTTGGATTCTAGTGATACTGTTTCCCTCACTCTCCCCTTGCATTGTCACCTGTGTTTCTGCTAGTGTGAGTAAATCATTGGTCTGCCCTTCAGTCTGGTCCATTAGGCTAATTAATGATGAAAATGAGTTGTATAAAACTAGTGTAATTTCTTGATCTCTTCTATTTTTCCTCTTTTTATGTTGATTGTGAGCATGTGCAAGAAACATATTGCAGCAGATTGCCAGAAGCAGGTTGTGAAGGCACGGCACTGTTGTTGCCAATGTCCCCACAGCCTTTAAAGGCTTGGCCAGCTTTCCCCAATGCCGTGGAATGCTGCTGCTTGCACTAGTTCAGCCAGCGTTGCACCACCTTGAAATGTTTCAGCTGCTGCAATCAGGGGCCGCCTCATCATTGCAGCATAAGCCATTCGTTGCAATGAGGGAGAGACCCGTCATTGCAGGGCGGAACGTTGGTACAGTAATATTGTTTGTGAACATGGTGGCGGCTTGCTGCCGTGTTCACAAACAATATTAAGCCCGTGCCCAATCTCCCTCAGCATCATGTGCCCCCCCCCACTGTGTTTGTTTGCCAATGGGGGCCCCAATCCAACATAGAATTTGACAGCAGATAAGGACCACTTGGCCCACCTAGTCTGCACATTTCCCTACCTAATGGATAAGCTGCAGATCCTGATTAACCAATAGCCTACTTCCTCCTACCCCCCACTAGAATTGCTTTATGTCTGTCCCATGCATTCTTGAATTCCCCCACTGTTTTTGACTCTATGAACTCCTCAGGAAGGCTGTTCCATGTATCCACAACCCTCTCTGTAAAGAAATACTTCCTCATGTTACCTCTGAGCTGTACCCTCTCTATCTTCAAATTGTGCCCCCTTGTTTTTGCCCATCTCTTTTTCTGAAAGATGCTACCCTCTTGGACTTTGTTGATTACCTTGAGGTATTCGAAAGTTTCTATCATGTCCCCCCTCTCCCTCCTTTCCTCGAGGCTATACATCTTTAATTCCTTTAGCCTTTCTTCATATGTCTTCTGATGCAGACCCTGCATCATTTTGGTTGCCCTCCTCTGGACAGCCTCCACCCTGTCTATGTCTTTGCAAAGATGAGGTCTCCAGAACTGTACACAGTATTCCAGATGTGGTCTTACCAACTGTCTGTACAGAGGGCCAACAACTTCCTGTTTTCTACTGGTGATGCCTCTCTCTATGCATCCAGTATCCTCCCAGCCTCCTTACTACCTTCACATTGCTGGCCCACCTTTAGGTCTTCTGATATGACTACCCCCAGGTCCCTTTCCATTTTTGTTGTTGTCAGTATCTCACCCCCCATTGTGTACTCTTCCCCTGGGTTTTTGTTTCCTAGGTGCATTACTTTGCACTTCTTTGCATTGAATCTAAGCTGCCATACATTTGACCATTCCTCCAACCTTGCCAAGTTCCTTTTCATCCTTTCCACCCCACCTTGTGTATCAACCCTGTTGCAGATATTTGTGTTTCATCTGCAAAGAGACATACTTTCCCTTCCAGTCCCTCTGCAATGTCACTTATAAAGAGATTAAAAGGGACCGGCCCCAGTACTGAACCCTGTGGTACCCCACTAGTAACCCTCCTTTCTTCACTGTGGACTCCATTTACTATTACCCGCTATGTCCTGATGTCCAACCAGTGTTTTCCCCAGGCTACCACCCTAGGACCCACTCCCAGGCTGGCTAATTTGTTTATTAATCTTTGTGTGGGACTGTGTCAAATGCCTTGCTAAAGTCTAGGTAGGTCATATCCACAGCCCCTCCCTGGTCTACTGCTTTGGTCACCCAGTCAAAGAAATCAATTAGATGTGTCTGACATGACCTTCCCATTGTGAATCCATGCTGCCTTGGGTCCTGTGCCCCACTGGCCTCTAGGTACTCAACAATTTTTCCTTCAGAAGTGATTCCATCATTTTCCCTACCACTGAGGTCAAACTGACAGATCTGTAGTTTCCTGCCTCTGTCTTGCTCCCACTTTTGTGAAGGGGAATCACATCCACCCCCCTCCAGTCTTCATGTACCACCCCATCCTCCTATGATTTATTAAAAAGGGTAGTCAGTGGTGTTACTAGTTCTTCCCTTAGTTCTTTTAAAATTCTGGGGTGAATCCCATCAGGCCCCATTGCTTTATCCGCCTTCAGTTTTAAGAGTTCTTTCAGAACCCTTTCTTCTGTGAAAGGACTAATATCAACCTCCCTATCCAGAGTGCTTCTATTGACTGGATAAGGTATTTCCCCCTGCTTTTCCATTGTGAATACTGAGCAGAAGTATTCATTCAGTATCCCTGCTTTTTCACTGTTGCTCTCTGCCCAACCACCTTCCTCTTTGTTCAGCCTCAGTATCCCTGCCTTAGTCTTTCTTTGCTCCCTAATGTACCTATAAAAGGTTTTATCCCCCTTCTTAACCGAGTTGGCTATCTTTTCCTCAGTTTAAGCCTTTGCTATTCTGACTGCCTTACCCACTTCCTTCTGCTTTAACTGGTACAGTTCTCTGTCCTGCTCCTTCTGTGTTTCCTTATACTTCCTGATGCTATCTTTTTTTCCCTTACCTTCCCCGCTACTTCTTTTGAGAACCATAGTGTTTTTTTCTTTCATTTTGATTTGTTTATTTGCTTCACAAAAAGACCTATTGCCTCTGTGATGGTGGTTTTGATGTTTCCCCATTGTTGCTACACCCCACCTTCTTACCTGTTTGCTAGTGCTTTTCTGAGGCACTCTCCCATTTTGACAAAATCAGCCCTCTTGAAGTCCAGTACCTTCACTTTTGTGTGGCTTGACTCTACTGCTAAGTTTATCGTGAACCACACTGTTTGGTGGTTGCTTGCTCCCAGATGGCTACCCACTTCAAGATCAGAGATCCTCTCTCCATCCCCATTTGAGAGTACCAGGTCTAAGATTGCTCTCTCCCGAGTGGATTCCAAAACTAGCTGTCTGAGGCATGCCCTCTGTAGGGCATCAAGAATGGCCCTGCTCTTGGATGTGGCTGCAGCAAAGGTGCTCCAGTCAACATCTGGCATATTCAGGTCCCACATCAGCAATATCTCCCCATTCTCTGCCATCTCAAGGATGCCTTCTATCATTTCCTTGTTCATTTCCTCCACTTGAGACGGGGGTCTGTATACAACCCCTAGGCGGATTGTGGAGCCATTTCCAGTCTCCAGGGTGACCCACAGTACCTCCTCTCCTCCCTGTTTACCCTTTAGCTCTGTTGCTTTTATCCCTTCCCTTACATGGAGAGCTACTCCTCCTCCTCCTCTTCTTCCCTCCCTGTCCCTCCTGTAGATTGTGTACCCTGGTATGTTGACATCCCAGTCATGGTTCTTGTACCATGTTTCTGTGACTGCTACAATATCCAGGCATCCCTCTTCCATCAAGGCCACCATTTCAGGGAGCTTTTTACCTAGACTACGGGCATTGGTACTCATTACCTTCCATTTTTTATGGCTTTATTTCTTTTTGACCCATCCCTGTCCCTACTGCTTTTGTCTTTTTTTCCATTTACCCCTGCCCTTCTCCCTATCGGCTGCTCTATTTTGTTGTTTACCTCATTAATTACCCTTATTTTGGGGGGGGGCTATTATTTCCTTTCTACTCTTCAGTGCCTCCCCCTTGGCTAGTTCAAATGCTTGCCACTGAAGCATTTAAACCTGTCACCTAGGATCCTGGTTCCCCTCCAGGATAGATGCAGACCATCGCACCTGTATAGGCCTGCATCCCTCCAGGTGGAGCCCCAGTTCCCAATGAAGCCAAATCCCTTAGCTCTGCACCAGCTTTTGAACCAGTCATTGAATCCCATGGTACGGAGTGCCCTAGCCTCATCCATGCCATAGACAGGTAGCACTTCCGAGAAATTTACTGTGTGTGCTACTTGTCTAAGGCCCTTCCCCAACTCCACAAACTCCTGCTGCACTGCTCTGCTCCCATTCTCAGCCAGGTCATTCATCCCTAAGTGGATAATGACATCCAGCGCTCCCCCCCTTGCTGCTGCTCTCACGATCCTGAGGATTCATTTCCTGTCCCTCCAAGCCTTGGCACCAGGCAGGCACCTTACCTCCCTTTCCCTTCCCACCCCCAGTTCTACCTCTCTGACAATTGAGTCCCCCACCAGGAGTTGTTTCCTTCCCCTGTGGGGTCCTGGACCACCCTCCTGTGGGTCTCCATTGTGGAGGTTCCCAGCATCCTCCTTGGTCTCCACTGCAGGTGCCTCCATAGAGGAACCATGCTGCACCAGAATGAATTGTGACTGCAAATATCTTCCAGCTACAGTTCCTCCCAGGCAAATTAAAGTTCAAACTAAGAAAAGTCCACCCCAAAAACAGAATCAATACTAGTCACTTACACAGGTCCAAAAAGTGATAATTCAGTTCACTGTAGTCTAGAAAATAACCTCCTTGATTCAAGGAAGCTGTGGCTGCTTTCTCACTGTCTTCAATGTGAGAAGGAGACTGCAACACCTCTGAGACAAAAAAATACTTTTCAGCAAAAAATAAATAAATAAAATAGGGGCAAACAGTAATTTTGCTTAGCCTAATGATAAAAAGTCACAAAAATTTACACACCACCTGTAATAATTTCACAGAAGATATACCCTGTAAGAAACACTTTGCTACAGTGAAAAATAAAGCAGTAACAGAAGATATACCTTGCAAAAGGCAAATTGAATCAGAAGATTACAGCAGTAATCTGTTAGCACACACCTGTAAGCACACCTTGTAATAATGCAGCAGAAGGTATACCCAGCCACAGAAAAATGAATCAGAGAAAAATAAAACAATACAATGTTAGCAACAAACATTAACAATCCCTGTGAGTACAAAATAAAAACAACAACACACAGTGAATCTGCCTAGCCAAAAGTCTTAATCCTTTCCCTTACTCTGGTAAGGTTCTTAGTTCTGTCCTTTCAAGCAAGCTAGAAGGAAAGAGCTCAGGTGAAGCTAGGTGCCTTGGCCAGCAAACCTAGCCTTCCCCATCGGCTTCAGTGCCTGAGTGATGTTGCTGAAGGGAAGCCCACTCACCATCGGCATACTGTTACCCCCCCCACTTTTGTTGTGTGCCGATGGGGGTGCCCAATCCCAGTCGGCATAATATAACCCCCTCTTTTGTTTTGTGTGGTGACGGGGTGCCCACTCCCCCGCTAGCTACAGCTGCCCCCAAAAAGAGTCTGTTGGCATGCTGGGATCCCACCCCAGCCTGCCACATGCCCCTGTTAAAAAAAAAACGGTCCCTGTTGCCTTTTACCCGGTCAAAAAGAAATGGTCCTCGCAGTCTCCCTGCCTCCCTCCCACAACCTGCGCCCACCCACTGTGCATCCTGCTCCTCTCCCACACCCCTCACTCCCATACTCTACCTCCGGAGT
The DNA here is from genome assembly GCA_016271365.2 of Neoceratodus forsteri. Taxonomy (NCBI): domain Eukaryota; kingdom Metazoa; phylum Chordata; order Ceratodontiformes; family Ceratodontidae; genus Neoceratodus; species Neoceratodus forsteri. Next base: position 519,110,911 of record CM028129.1, on the reverse strand, counting down.
CCAGCACGATGATCTTCGGGGATTGGGGAATACATCTGTACTCTTCAAAGCCGACTGTGAACTGAGGAAATGCCGTAAGCTGTATAATGGAATAGTTTTTTTCCAACTTTGATGATATCTCTAGGCATTTTTTAGGCTTTTGAACCAATTTCAACATGGGATTTTGTAACCCTCCTCATGAATTCTGGCACTGTCATGGTGTTAATTGGCTCGGAAGGTGATTTCGCAGTCACTGTGCAGAATCACCTTTTGGGACTGATTAACGAAATGACAGTGCCAGTGTTCATGAAGTGGGCTCTAAAATAGCCTATGTTGTAAATTTGTTGGAAAAAATCCAAAAAATGACTGTTTTACGAGCGTGTGTTGCGCAGTTTGCACGCATGCTCGTAAGTTCACAAAGTTATAATATTTTCACTCCAGATTTTCAACATTGCCATTGTTCTGCACCTCCTTATGAACAGTACAGCTGTCATTTTTCACATCCTGGCCGAAACATGTTTTTGCTCTTCTGGCACAGAATAGCGCGGTTGCTGTGGGAAATCCATGTTCGGGACACATTATGAAAATGACAGGGGCACTGTTCATTAGCAGAGGTCCTAAAATGCTTATGTTGAAAATTTGGTGACGAAAGTCCATAAAATGAGTGCGCTACGAGCATGCGTTGTGCAGTTTCCACGCAGGTTCGTACCTTCGCAACTTTGAAATATTTTCACTCTAGATTTTCAACATTGACATTTTTCCACACCTCCTTATGAACAGTGCAGCTGTCATTTTTCACATCCTGGCCAAAATGTGTTTTCGCTCTTCCTGCGCACAATAGCGTGGTCGCTGTGGAAAATCAGTGTTCGGGACACATTAAGAAAATCACATTGACACTGTACATGAGCAGAGGTCATAAAATGCCTATGTTGAAAATTTTGTTATGAAGCTCCATATAATGACTGTGTTATGAGTGTGCGTTGTGCAGTTTCCATGCACCCTTGTAACTTCGCAAATTAGTAATTATTTCACGCCACAGTTTCAACACTGGCATTCTTCCACACCTCCTTATGAACAGTACAGCTGTCATTCTTCACATCTAGGACAAAATGTTTTTTCGTGCTTCTGGTGCAGAATACCGCAGTCGCTGTCGGAAATCAGTGTTTGGGACAGATTAGGATCGAGCGAGTGGGGGGGGAGTGACCGAGTTCAACTGAGCTCTGTCGGGACTGCTGCGGATTTCTTTGTGGGTAGGAAAAGGTGCCAATGCAGGCAGCAGCCCGGTACAAAAGGGCAGCCTGCAGCGCTGGGAGACACAGAATGAGCGAGTGAGGGAGGGGAAGTGAGTGAGCGCAATGGAGCTCTGTTGGGACTGCTATGGATTTCTTTGTGGGCAGAAAAAGGCAGCAATGCATGCAGGGGCCCAGTACAAAAGGGCAGCCTGCAGCGGTGGGATAAACAGAACGAGTGACTGAGAGAGGGGGAGTGAGCAAGCTCAACAGAGCTCTATCATGACTGCTGCACATTTCTTTGTGGGCAGAAAAGAGTGGCACTGCAGGCAGGAGCCCAGTACAAAAGGGCAGCCTGCAGCGCCGGCAGAAATGGAATGAGTGAGTGAGAGAGAACCCAGTACAAAAGGCCAGCCTGGAGCACCGGCAGAAATGGAATGAGCGAGTGAGAGAGGGGGAGTGAGCGAGCTCAACGGAGCGGTGTTGGGACTGCTACAGATTTCTTTGTGGGCAGAAAAAGGCAGCAATGCATGCAGAGGCCCAGTACAAAAGGGCAGCCTGCAGCAGCGGGAGAAACAGAATGACCGAGTGAGAGAAGGGGAGTGAGCAGACTCAGAGGAGTCTGCTATCATGACTGCTGCAGATTTCTTTGTGGTCACAAGAAGGCGGCAACACAGGCAGGGGCCCAGTACAAAAGGGCAGCCTAGAGCAGTGGCAGAACTGGAATGGCTGAGTGAAAGAGGGGGAGTGAGCAAGCTCAACGGAGCTCTATCGTGACTGCTGCTGATTTCTTTGTGGGCAGAAAAGGGCAGCAATGCAGGCAGGAGCCCTGTACAAAAGGGCAGCCTGCAGCGCCGGCAGAAGTGGGATGAGCGAGTGAGTGAGAGAGGGAGAGTGAGTGAAGTCAACGGAGCTCTGTCTGGACTGCTGCAGATTTTTTTGTGGGCAGAAAAAGGTGACAACAGAGGCAGGAGCCCAGTTCAAAAGGGCAGCCTGCAGTGCCAGGAGAAACAGAATGAGCGTGTGAGACAGTGGGAGTGAGCGGCTCAACAGAGCTCTGTCAGGATGGCTGCGATTTCTTTGTGGGCAGGAAAAGGTGGCAATGCAAGCAGGAACCCAGTACAAAAGGCCAGCCTGAAGCGCCGGCAGAAATGGAATGAATGAGTGGGGGGGGGGGTGAGCGAGCTCAACAGAGCTGTGTTGGGACTGCTGCAGATTTCTTTGTGGGCAGAAAAAGGCAGCAGTGCACGCAGGGGCCCAGTACAAAAGGGCAGCCTGCAGCAGCGGGAGAAACAGAATGACCGAGTGAGACAAGGGGAGTGAGCGAGCTCAATGGAGCTCTATCATAACTGCAGCAGATTTCTTTGTGGGCAGAAAAAGGCAGGAAATGCAGGCAGGAGCTCAGTACAAAAGGCCTGCCTGCAGCGCTGGCAGAAACAGTATGAGCGAGTGAGAGAGGGGGGAGTGAGCGAGCATAAAGGGAGCTGTGTCGGGACTGCTGTAGATTTCTTTGTGGGCTGAAAAAATCACAAACGCAGGCAGGAGCCCAGTACAAAAGGGCAGCCTGCAGCAGCAGGAGATACAGAACAAGCGAGTGAGCAAGGGAGAGTGAGTGAGCTCAATGGAGCTCTGTTGGGACTGCTGTAGATTTCTTTGTGGGCAGAAAAAGTCACCAACACAGACAGGAGCCCAGTACAAAAGGGCAACCTGCAGCAGTGGGAGACACATAATGAGCGAGTGAGCGAGGGGGAGTGAGTGAGCTCAACGGAGCTCTGTTGGGACTGCTGCAGATTTCTTTGTGGGCAGAAAAAGGTGCCAACAGAGGCAGGAGCCCAGTACAAAAGGGCAGCCTGGAGCAGCGGCAGAACTAGAATGAGTGAGTGAAAGAGGGGGAGTGAGTGAGCTCAACGGAGCTCTATTGTGACTGCTGCTGATTTCTTTGTGGGCAGAAAAGGGCGGCAGTGCAGGCAGGAGCCCTGTACAAAAGGGCAGCCTGCAGTGCCGGCAGAAACGGAACGAGCGAGTGAGAGAGGGGGAGTAGTGAGGTCAACGGAGCTCTGTCTGGACTGCTGCAGATTTCTTTGTGGGCAGAAAAAGGTGCCAACAGATGCAGGAGCCCAGTACAAAAGGGCAGCCTGCAGTGCCAGGAGAAACAGAATGAGCGTGTGAGACAGTGGGAGTGAGCGGCTTCAATGGAGCTCTGTCAGGACGGCTGCGGATTACTTTGTGGGCAGAAAAAGGCGGTAATACAGGCAGGAACCCAGTACGAAAGGCCAGCCTGAAGCGCCGACAGAAACGGAATGAATGAGTGAGAGAGGGGGAGTGAGTGAGCTGAACAGAGCTGTGTTGGGACTGCTGCAGATTTCTTTGTGGGCAGAAAAAGGCAGTAATGCACGCAGGGGCCCAGTACAAAAAGGCAGCCTGCAGCAGCGGGAGAAACAGAACGACCGAGTGAGAGTAGGGGAGTGAGCGAACTCAACGGAGCTCTATTGTAACTGCAGCAGATTTCTTTGTGGGCACAAGAAGGTGGCAACATAGGCAGGGGGCCAGTACAAAAGGGCAGCCTGGAGCAGTGGCAAAAATGGAATGAGCGAGTGAAAGAGAGGGAGTGAGCAACCTCAGCGGAGCTCTGTTGGGACTCCTGCAGATTTCTTTGTGGGCAGAAAAAGGTACCAAAAAAGGCAGGAGCCCAGTACAAAAGGGCAGCCTGCAGCACCAGGAGAAATAGAATGAGTGAGTGAAACAGGGGGAGTGAGCGACTTCAATGGAGCTCTATCGTGACTGCTGCAGATTTCTTTCTGGGCAGGAAATGCAGACAGGAGCTCAGTACAAAAGGCCAGCCTGCAGTGCTGGCAGAAACGGTATGAGTGAGTGAGAGAGGGGGAGTGAACGAGCACAAAGGGAGCTGTGTCGGGACTGCTGTAGATTTCTTTGTGGGCAGAAAAAGCCACCAACACAGGCAGGAGCCCAGTACAAAAGGGCAGCCTGCAGCAGCGGGAGACACAGAACGAGTGAGTGAGCGAGGGGGAGTGAGTGAGCTCAACGGAGCTCTGTTGGGACTGCTGCTGATTTCTTTGTGGGCAGAAAAAGGCAGCAATGCATGCAGGTGCCCAGTACAAAACGGAAGTCTGCAGCGGCGGGAGAAACAGAACAAGCGAGTGAGGGCGGGGAGTGAGCGAGCTCAACGGAGCTCTATCATGGCTGCTGCAGATTTCTTTGTGGGCAGAAGAAGGCTGCAATGCAGGCAGGAGCCCAGTACAAAAGGGTAGCCTGCAGTGCCAGGAGAAACAGAATGAGCAAATGAGACAGGGGGAGTGAGCGACTTCAATGGAGCTCTGTCAGAACAGCTGCGGATTTCTATGTGGGCAGAAAAAGGTGCCAACGCAGGCAGGAGCCCAGTACAAAAGGGCAGCCTTCAGAGCTGGGAGAAACACAGTGAGCGAGTGAGAGGCGGGAGTGAGCGAGCTCAACGGAGCTCTGTTGGGACTGCTGTAGATTTCTTTGTGAGCAGAAAAGGGCAGCAATAAATGCAGGGGCCCAGTACAAAAGTGTAGCCTGCTGCAGTGGGAGAAAAAGAGAATGAACGAGTGAGAGAGGGGGAGTGAGCGAGCTCAGCGGAGCTCTATCGTGACTGCTGCAGATTTCTTTGTGGGCAGAAGAAGGCGACAATGTAGGCAGGAGCCCAGTACAAAAGGGCAGCCTGCAGCACCGGCAGAAATGGAACGAGGGAGTGAAAGAGAGGGAGTGAGCAAGCTCAACTAAGCTCTTTCGGGACTGCTGCAGATTTCTTTGTGGGCAGAAAAAAGGCACCAATGCAGGCAGGAGCTCAGTACTAAAGGGCAGCTTGAAGTAGTGGGAGACACAGAACGAGCAAGTGAGGGAGGGTGGAGTGAGTGAGCTCAACGGAGCTCTGTTGGGACTGCTGCGGATTGCTTTGTGGGCAGAAAAAGGTAGCAATGCACCCAGGGGCCCAGTACAAAAGGGCAGCCTGCAGGGGCGGGAGAAACAGAATGAGTGAGAGAGGGGGAGTGAGCGAGCTCAACGGAGCTCTATCATGACTGCTGCGGATTTCTTTGTGGGCAGAAAAAGCCACCAACGCAGGCAGAAGCCCAGTACAAAAGGGCAGCCTGCAGCAGTGGGAGAAACGGAACGAGTGAGTGACAGAGGGGGAGTGAGCAAGCTCAACGGACCTGTGTCAGGACTACTGTAGATTTCTTTGTGGGCAGAAAAAGTCACCAACAGAGGCAGGAGCCCATACAAAAGGGAAGCCTACAGCACTAGGAGAAACTGAATGAGCAAGTGAGAGCAGGGGAGTGAGTCACCTCAACAGAGCTCTGTCGGGACAGCTGCGGATTTCTTTGTGGACAGAAAAGGGTGCCAATGCAGGCAGGAGCCCAGTACAAAACAGTGGTTTGCAGCACTGGGAGAAAGTGAACGAGCAAGTGACAGAAGGGCAGTGAGCGAGTTCAACGGACCAATGCAATCAATATTTGGCATTGACAAATGCTTGTTCTTATATGGCTTATTACCTTCTTCTATACACCAATTGTCTAATTCATCTTCCATTGTTTGTTTACTAGTATCACTCTTGTCATCTGCCTCGGGTATCCTTATCTAGGGTAACATTAATATCTACAGATTGCTTAAGGCTTTTTAGCTCTAATTCCAGACCAAATATTTTGGCTTTTAACTCCTTTATTTCCTTGCATTGCTGACAAGTGTAGGAGCATAGTTGCTCACTAACTTCAATGCTGTATTTGCTACAACGTATACATTTTATTCCCTTTACTTCTTTAACTGATGTTTCTGTTATAGATTTCTTCTCACAATATTTTTTCCTCCTGCCCCGCCAGACACACACTGAATGCATATGTCTCAAAGCGTGGCGACAAGCATGACCCACGTGGCTCACCCAACTCTCAGAGGGGCTCTGTTTTAAACTACAGGCAACCCGGAACTGCTCCCAGGGTCACAGACCTTCCAGATACACTCGCTGCAAGTAAATTTCAGATTTCAGCTAAATCCTCCTCCTAACCCCTGCATGAAGTTAGAAGTCAGCCTCAGAGTGTGGAATGCCCTGTAAGTTTAAAAATAATCATCTCCTCTAGAGAGTCGTAGTTCATGGGACTGCTCTCCACGAACTACCAATGTTCCTCCCCTTCCTGTGTCCTGCCAGTGCGCAGTAGCAGGATCATAACCCTAATTAAAATCACAGTACAATATTTCATGAACTAAGGCTTCTTGCTGGTGCCTGTCTCACAGAATAGACCTGTCTCACAGGTTAGCAAGCAATGAAAGAATGCCCCGCTCACAGAGGGGCTGTGTTTTAAACTATAGGCGACACGGAACTGCTCCCGGGGTGTCGCAGCCCTTCCAGATACACTCACTGCAAGTAAATTTCACATTTCAGCTAAATTCTCCTCCTAACCCCTGTGTGAGGTTAAAAGTTAACCCCAGAGTGTGGAATAGAAACATAGAAACATAGAAGCTGATGACAGATAAGGACCGCAAGGCCCATCCAGTCTGCCCATTTTTTCTACCTTATGAATGTGCCATAGGCCTTTACTCTGCCAATGGCTTATCTCTTCATACTCCTCTGTATTGTTCCCTTATGCCTATCCCATGCCTGTTTGAAGCCCTGCACTGTATTCATATCCACCACTTCCTGAAGTAGGCCAATCCATGCATCCAGCACCCTTTCTGTGAAAAAGAACTTCCTCACATTACCCCTTAATCCGCCTCCCTCTAATCTCATGCTGTGTCCTCTTGTCCTGCTGTTTTTCTTATATTGAAACATGTTAGACTTTTTCGCCTTGTTAATGTCCTGAAGATGTTTGAATGTTTCGATCATATCACCTCTCTCCCTCCTTTGCTCTAGGGTATATATATTGAGCTCCGTTAATCTGTCCTCATATGTTTTCTGACACAGTCCCTGCACCATTTTGGTTACCATTCTCTGGACTGCCTCCATTTTGTTAATGTCCTTGCGCAGGTGTGGCCTCCAGTACTGCAAGCAGTATTCCAGATGGGGCTTAACCAGTGTCTTGTAAAGAGGGTTTATTACCTCCCTCTTACAACTTGTGATACCCCTACTAATACACCCCAACATCCCTCTAGCCTTACCTACTGCTTTAGTGGTCTACTTGGATGATTTCAGGCCATCTGTGATGATGATACCCAAGTCTCTTTCTTCCCTTGTTATTGCCAGCAACTCCCCTCCTAACCTATAGGTAGCTTCAGGGTTTAACTTCCCTATGTGCATGATCTTGTACTTTTGCGTTAAACCCCAGTTGCCACTCTTCCAACCATTGTGCTAGTTTTTCCAGATCTCTTCTCATTCTTCCCATCCCATCTGGATCATCTACTCTGTTGCAGATCTTGGTGTCATCTGTAAACAGGCAAACCTTACCCTCCAGTCCATCTGCAATGTCACTGATGAAGATATTGAAGAGGACTGGCCCCATGACTGATCCCTGAGGTACCCCACTTGTGACTTGCATCTCTTCTGACTGTATACCGTTTACCCAGCTTATTAATCAATCTTCTATATGGAACAGTATCGAAAGCTTTGCTGAAGTCAAGGTAGGCGACATCAACTGCTCCCCCTTGGTCCATCACTCTGGTTACCCAGTCAAAGAAATCTATGGGATTAGTTTGACAGGACCTTTCTGTTGTAAACCCATGCTGTCTTGAATCCTGTGCTCTTATGGATTCCAGGTGTTGCACTATCCTTTACTTAAGGAGTGCCTCCATGATCTTGTCCACTACTGAGGTAAGACTGACTGGTCTGTAGTTCCCTGCTTCCTCCCTGCTGCCACTCTTGTGGAGCAGGATTACATGAGCCCTTCTCCAGTCTTCTGGGTCCTCTCCTATGCTCAGAGACTCACTAAACAGTTTTGCTAATGGCTTTGCTAGTTCCACCCTCAGCTCCTTTAGTACCCTGAGATGTATGCCATTAGGTCCCAATGCCTTGTCCTCCCTGAGCTTAATGAGCTCTTGAAGGGCCCTTTCTTTTGTGAAGGGACTTGTGCACACCTCCCTCCCCCGTGTCCATGGTGCTGAGCTGTGGGCCCTACCCTACCCTACCCTACCTTCTCCTCAGCAAATACTGAGCAGAAGTATCTATTTAGGAATGCCCTGTAAGTTAAAAATAATCATCCCCTGTAGAGAGTTGTAGTTCATGGGACTGCTGTCCATGAACTACCAAGGTTCCTCCCCTTCCTGTATCCTGACAGTGTGCTGTAGCAGGATTGTAACCCCAATTAAAATCACAGTGCACTATTTCACAAACTAAGGCTTCTTGCTGGTGCCTGTCTCTCAGAATAGATCTGTCTCACAGGTTAGCAAGCAATGAAAGAATGCCCCGCTTGCAGAGGAGCTGTGTTGTAAACTACAGGTGACCTGGAACTGCTCCTGGGGTTGCAGCCCTTCCAGAGACAGTACACTTGCTGCAAGTAAATTTCAGATTTCAGCTAAATCCTCATCCTAACCCCTGCGTGAGGTTAGAGGTCAGCCCCAGAGTGTGGAATGCCCTGTAAGTTTTTAAAAAAATCATCCCCTGTACAGAGCTGTAGTTCATGGAACTGCTTTCCACAAACTACAAATGTTTCTCCCTTTCCTGTGTCCTGCCAATGTGCTGTAGCAGGATCGTAACCACAAAAATCACAGAGCAATATTTCATGAACTGAGGCTTCTTGCTGGTGTCTGTCTCACAGAATAGATCTGTTTCACAGGTTAGCAAGCAATGAAAGAACTCTTCTCGGCTTCAACACCTTGCCATTCTCGGACTGGGGGGGATGCATAGTCCAGCCAAGTCTCTAAATCATCATCCCCCAGGGTGTAGAAACAGTGCCAGAGAACAGTCTTAGCCTGTGGTAAGAGTTGAGGTTCACTGAGGGTACCAATACAGAGGAGGGCACAGGTGAGGAAGGCACAGGCAAGGGTGCCAGAGAGGAGTTGGTGACAGTAGTCCCCACGGGGATCTCTAAGGCCTTTGTTAAATCCTCAAAGGTCTGTCCCTCAGTTGCTAACAGTTTTCCTAGCTTTTCCCTTAGCCCTTCAGTCTGAGGTGACCTCCCAGGTGTGGATGCCCAGCTGTATATGGTGATCACTCTCCAACCCACCTGGGAGTCATCTGGGATAATAACAGGGGGTTCCTTCTCCATATCCACAGGAGTATTACATTCAGTCAGGGCCACTATACTCTGCACAAACAAATCAGCATTTCACCCTTGGACAGTGGCTTTACCCAAACACTTAACTTTACTGTTTCCTCTATAGCAGCATCATTAGTACCCAAGAGGACATCTAACAGCATCAAGGCATGGTGCAGGTCAATTTCTTCAACTTCACACCACCCCAACAAGTGGTGCACAGTCATTTTGTGGAGCGGAATCTCAAATTTAGACCCGGGGGTGTCTCCATTTTCACGCTGGCACTCATATGAAAAATAGTAAACATTTTGTATTTTGGCCACTGGGGGCAGTAATCCCAGTGGTGCCTCCAATTTGTGTAACCTTGATGCCATTATGCCAAGGGTTACTACCCCTGCCTGCTTACTTGACTGCAGGTTGAGGGACCTGGGTTCGGAACTAACTAGTACTGTGGTCTCCGTACCAGCAGTTCAACCCCAATAATGGTGCCTCCACCCAGAGTAGTAGTTAAGTGGGTAATAACCTAATCTCATACAGCCCTCTGGGAAGCTATATTCACCCACAATCCCCGCTAGTGGCTTTTCATACAAGGTTTTACAATGTCAGTATATTACCTCCAGTGCACAATTGCTCAGAAGCATTAATGATATGCTCAGGCATACCACACTTACCAACAGGGTCTGGTCTCCTGACATATGCCTGTGCCTCCTGTAATGAAACAGTTTCAACAATGACTAGATACTTTCACAGTTACTTTCAAATCATTCAGTAAAGGCAGACCAGGTAATGATATGCTCATGGGTCAGATTAACCTTAAACAACAAATCAGATTTATTAAGGGAACCTGAACAAGGGAGGAGCAAACATTTAGGCAAACAATTATTGTGCTGAAATCAAACAGATTGCAATTACTGTTTGTTGGTTTAGTCTCTGACTTAATCAGTTTGTCACACAGCTGGGTACCCAGGGTGGAAGTGGGAGCAGGCCTAAAGCATTGCCACAGGTAGGCCGGCATCGCAGCTGGTTGGAGCCCTTGATGGAAGAAAAGGTGTTATTACACAGATGAAACAACTGTGCATTTAGCACACACTTGTAATCCCTGGCCGGATGGCCTGCAGTCACAGTTAACTCTAACCCAAACTTAAACAGCAAATTAGCTGACAGAAACACTTATTGGATTGTTGCAGAGGGCTTCCCTGGTAGTACTCACTGCACCCATATAGGCAGAAGACCACTGGAATTGCTGGTTTTCCAGAATGCTGATGGGGACCGGGGCCAACATGACTTGCCTCAGCTTCACAGGCTTTCCCTGTAGGTGGCCGCAACCTGCAATTTCATTCTCTGCAGGGGCTGACTCCCCAAGGCTGGTCTCTCTCCAGGAAGATGATTGGGATGGTGCAAGAATAGTCTCTTTGGGATGAAAGTGGCATAGGCCCAACACCGGAAACGTAAAGTGATGAACAGTTTTGAACTTGTTCTTTTGGTTGCTTGCAGTCTCCACTGCAGTCACTGAGGAAAACCCACGGTGGTATCTCCCTCTTGGCACTTGGCAAGAGACAGTTTACACAGAAGCAGGCTCCACTTTCATCAGGAGTCCCTGGCAGTCAGTCCCACTTTGGGACAGTTCAGAAACAAGTATTTTCTCTCTGGTGTAAAACAACGTTTCTGGATCAGCATGCACGGTTAAGAAACCCACTTTCTGCTTTTTGGCAGTCCTTGATCAGATCGACCCCCTCAGGAGTCAAAATATACCACAGGGAGGCAGTCAGGCTTTGGTCTGTTCAGCTTGAGAGCTCAAGCAGGACTGACTTGTTCATACACAGTTCCAACTGAAGGACCAGGATCTCTGTATTCCGGTTGGCTGCCTGCACTGTCAATCACAGTCCGAGAGCTCTCATTGGATAATTTAAGCACCAACAAGGAAAGTTCACAGTTTCACCCACAAGGCACTGAAATAAGGATCCCTTGGTTCCAAATGATCCAAGTACGGAGTCCAGGATCAAAGATGGTGGTTCCCGTGGTGGAGGAATAGATAGGCAATATAAACAACTTATTTATTTAGTAACAGTAAGACTTAAAGAGTATTTACAGTACATGAAGGAGCACCTTCTGCTCTGTAATCAACAGCAGAATGGAGTAGATTAGGGCTTTGTCTGGCTGGTCACAAGCTTCGTTGTACTCGGACCCAGCCCAGGCTATAGACACTATACATACTGGCTGGCTCTTAAAGGGATAGCGCAGTGTCACGGCTCTGCCCAATCATGCAGGACATGAGAACATCACTGTACATAGATTTGCTTTTTCTTTCTGGAAGTCTGCCAGGTAGTGGGCATCACAGGAGCCCAGAGAAATACTCACGGTAAGCCCCTGAATTTGGGGGGGGGGGTTACATTAAAAGTTTTAGAACAGCAACAAAAAAGATGATCAACAATCAAACAACATAACATGACAACAACAAAGAGATTACAAAGAGAAATTAAGAAATAATCTAATCATAACAGTCTATAGAACACATTTCATAATACCAGCACAAATATTTAACTATTAATCCTATGTAATACCATGATACAAAGTATGAACTTCTTTTGGCTTATAAAAGCAATACTAATCAGAGAGAGTAAGTCAATATTAAAGATCAGTATACATTGAAAAAGCAATCAAGAGGAAGGTTGTTTGGTTAGAAAGGGGGACCCTATATTACTAAACAGATCCATGTTCCCCACAGCAAAATGGGAGAGATACTCTAACTCTAAGGAAGCTTGATGTCCCATTGCCAGTAACCACTCGTTAAAGATAGGTATGCTAGAGGATTTCCAATTCTGACGTAGGAGTCTTTTGGCTTGAACCATGGCAGTAATAAAAAATTCTGGCCAGTGACGGTACGGCTGCAGCCGAGGTTGCCGGTGGAACACGGCACTGTCAGCTGTGTCCAAGATGGCCACCGGAGTTCTCTGTCCATGTATGATGACTCGCACATGCACACTGAACTCCAGTGGCATGGTGGCACAGTCCGCCATGTCCAAGATGGCCATCAGAGTCCCTCACATATGCGCAATGAGTATCATTACGCGCCACTGAAGCCTGGCGCCATCTTGACACGGTGGACTGTGCTGCTGGAGTTCAGTGCACATGCGCAGGTCATCGTGCATTCACAAAAAAACTCCAGCGACCATCTTGGACATGGCGGACAGTGCCATGTTCCACTGGTGACCGGCAGACAAATAGTGTGGACACGCACTGATTGCCATTCAGCTCCACTGTTTACAAGGTCGACTGGTATCTGGTAGGCTCCCTTTTACTCTACTGTGATCGCAAGATGTCTGCAGGATTACACCCACTGCAGCTGTAAAAATTTAATCTTAAAAACCCAAAATAGATCAACAGCAAATATCTGTTTCAATACAATGGAAATGAGCACAAAAAACAACAAATTAACTAGACTATTATAATAATACCCTAAGAAACTCTGCAAATCCCCTAATAGAAATAAATGTGTTTTGTCAAAATGGAAACAATACCTTATTCATTTAATTGACCAGGAAAGGCACACTGAGTTGTGATAGCTCATTTCCAGATATGTCTTCAAGGGTGGGTTACATGGAACTGTTTTATTTACAGGGTGAACGTTGGCCAGGACACCAGGGAAATTCCCCTACTCGGCTGCTGCCTTGCTGCCAGTAGGGGGACTGGTCATTTTCAAAATGGCCACTCTGAGGATTTCCAGGATGGAGGAGGACGTCTGCAGAGTGGGAGAGGTTGCCTCGTCTCCCACTCCAGTTGTGCTAGAGGCTGCAGCCGGAGCTTTGTCTAAAATTGTTTCTGATACTGAGTCCCCAACAGAAGATTTACAACAGAAATGTTCTGAGGAAATGGTCAAGATAAGTGAAGATTTATTGCCTGATATGGCATCTTCTATAAATGTGGAGGAGATTTTAAATGTGCCTAAAACACAGAATGTTGGGGGAGAAAACTCTTCTTGGAAGCTGCAGAGTTTGAACCCTGAAACTACGTTAAACATTGGTAACAAAACGATGGAGGAAATGGAGGACATGATGGAAGATACAGTGGTTGAAGAAGGGTTAATGGAAAATGAAGAAGGACAGCAGGGATTGGAACTGTCTGAGTATAGGTCTCTGACCAATGAGAAGGAGTTTAAAGTCAAAGGCGCCAGTTTTCAAACAGGTACTGTGTTTTTCTGCAAAGGAAGATTTGCTTGCTAAACCTGCTTGTGCTGAAGAAATGGAGTGTAAAACTAAAGTTTGCCTGTCTCAGTTTAGCCACAGTCGTTTCAGAAAGAGGACAGCACTTCTAGCAAGATAAATGAACAGAAAAAGGTGGAACTTAATGTTGGCTTCTGTAACCTAAGTTTGTCTCCCCAGCCTACTGATTTGAAGGTAAAACAAGCCAACAATACACACTCAGAAGGAAAGAGTTGTAGCACTTCTTATGTGCCTAAAATTGACTTTACAGTGACTTTGGATAAATATAAAGGTTTTGTGTTTGATAACAATTTTGCACAGGGGGAAGTTTTGGAGGGTAAAAACATAGTATACCAATCTGGTGCAAGTTCACAAGCAGGGGTCACAGAATTTGTTTTTTCTGAGGGGAAAAATAACAAACATGACGATGAAAAAGCTAACTCTTTGGGTTTAATAACAAAATCAGAGCCAAGAAAGGAACAAACATTATGGTCTCCTGAAAATGCTTTGAGTGGGGCTGGTTGGGTTAGGTCTGATTCAGGTGGGTGGCAGCCTGATCCTACATGGAGCCCTCAGTTACCTTTCTCACAGAATTCTCCTGACTGGGCTACAAGGATAGCACAGCAAGGAAAGCATTGAATGAGGGAAACATGAAAATGTGTATTTCTAATGATTTAGTTGGTTCCGACAAGGTTTCATTGTCTAAAGAAGTTTCCATGGATTTGCTAGTACCCCCAAAAAAAAACTCCAGAGAAGAAGCCTTTAATGTGGAACTTTTTCAAATGTACAAAGAAGCTGCACCAAGATGGAATGCAGTGCGTTTTCTGATATAAAGGTGGGCTGGAAGAGACGTCTGATAGACACTATGTGGGAAAGTTCTTTTAAAAGATTCTTTACATTTTCTCCCAAAGATGTCTATGCTTTCATAAACATCTGGGAGAAGATAATTACAATATCAGCTTCAGGTCTCAGCAAGCCCTTGAACTTTTGGTTAAGATATGGGCAAGTTAAATATTCCCAATATGGACCCCTTCATTTGTCATACCACTGTCAAACCTTTGATTAAATTCATAACGGTAATGTTCAGGAATGAAGGGGTTTGGGTTGAGGATATCACATTTTGGTTAAAAAAGAGATGTGAAGTTTTAAGTGAACCTGAGCCCATTCTGGACGCAGAACAGTTTTGGATGGGAGGCTGGAAATACAAAGTAAAGTTAAGGCAAAATGAAGCCGGAATTGAACATATTCCAAACTCCTTTTTGTTAGGGAAAGACAGGGGAGTATGTTTTACAGCGGACAGCCTCGGGCCTGTTATAAATGTGGTGCAAAAACCCACCTTTCTAGTGTCTGTGACCAACCCAGATCGACAACTGTGAGAGGTTGGGCATGTAACTATGTTTTGTGGCAACCAGTCCTGTTGCAATTTATTGTGAAGCAAAAGGTCCACGTTTTCAAGTTCTGTCCTCGGCTGCACATAACTCATCCAACAGCACTGGGTCAGAGGATATATTCAGAAGGCGCAAGATGCCATGGTACAATCCCTTTCTATAAAGGATGTTTCACTTTCTACTCTAAGTCCTTCAGATTATAAACCTGAAATAGGTAAAACAGTGGGAAGGGGAAAAGGCTCTACCTCAATAAAGACTGTAACAGAGGGAAAAAAATATCCTGACAGTAAGACAAAAATGCAGACTGATGATACAAGCAAAAGACCACTCAAAAAGGAAGAAATGGGCCCCTCAATATTTTAAGTATTCCCCCTGTCTGTTTTTCTGATGAGAATACAGGGAAAATAGAAATGTCCCAAAAATCAAATGAATCCTTTGTAACCATCCCACAGAGAAGATCGGCTAGAAATCTTCATCCTAAACCCCCAGATGTTCAAGTGGATACTAGTAATACTTATGCAGCATTGTTTACATCTTGGGGAAACACGGAGGGGGATGATTCTGATTCGCAAATATCCTCTATTTCATCTAAATCTCAGGTTATGGATAACTACAAAGATAAAAAAAAGAAAAAAAGGAAAAAGTAAAGGGTGTGGAATGTATTAAAAGACAATGAAGTGTTTCTGGGGTTCCTTGAACACACATAGCTTATTAAATAAAGCAAAGAGGCAGGCCTTGTTTCATTATTTTCATAGCTTTCCCTGTCAATTTGGTTTTGCAGGAGATAAGGATGTTCTCACTTGAACAGAGGCATCATTTAAAAAGAGTGGCTTTGGGGCCCATCCTATTGGTCTTTCGGGAGGATGCTGCAGATGGGTTAGGGATTCTGTTTAACTCCTTTGCATTTCAATTGCACAATCTGATAGATCTAATACCTGGGAGAGTTTTAATTTTGGACGGAAGTGGGGAGGTGTGTGTTTTTGTTTCATAAATATATATAATCCTCAAACCAAATCTGGTAGAGTGAACTGTTTAAAGTTGGTGCAGCCCTTCCTATTCACGACAATGAGGGTACTATGGGGGGACTTTAATTGCATAGTCCCAGATCTTACAAAGAAACAAGATGGAAAAAAAGTTTATTGTGATTCTAATGCTCTAAGTAAAATTATTAAAGAGGCTAGGTTAGTAAGTTGTAACAACTCCTTTAACAATAACAAATTTTCCTTTAAAAAAGGGAAATCCTTTTCACTAATTGATCATATGTTTGTTTCTTCTAATGTCCAAATAGAATCGTTTAAGATATTCCCTTGCGAATTCTCAGACCATTTATTTTTGTTAAGTACCTTCTCCATTCTAGAAAAGCAAGAACTAAGGTATAATAGATGGAAACTGAATAGTGCTTTGCTGGAACTGAACTATATTCAAACAGGAACCAGGAATTTGTTGAAGGCCAGACTGTCAGTAGCTTTTTTATATACAGATATATGTCAATGGTGGCTGGATACAAAATCAGACTTAAGAAACCTGTTTAAAAATTCTGGGAGAAGGATTAAAAATGGCAAATTTTTACATTACCTTAGTTTGAGATAGCAACTTCAAAGACTTTTGTCCATTGCTTATACTACTAAGGGGGACTACTCAGCTCAAATCTCTTTGTTGAAAAATAAAATGAAGGAGTATCAGTATGATAGAAGCAAAACAATGCAGGCCATATTAATCAACGGAGTTATAAAATCACCTATAGGGGACCCGTTTGAAATGTGCAAAGAAATAAGAGATTCATTGGGATTGAAAGAATTAAAAAGATCAGACGGGAGGGTTGTAACCACAGATAAGGACTTAAGGGAGGTAATAAAGGAACATTTCAATTCACTAAACTCAAAAAACAGTATTTCTAATCATAACATTGAGGTGTACTTGGAAAAGTTGCCCATTCCTTTGAAATGGGCCCAAAAAACAGAAAAATGGGACAGGATTTCTCAGGAAGAAATTATGAAGACCATTAGGTCATTAAAATTAAATATATCCCCAGGCTTAGATGGACTCTCACATAATTTGTATAAAACTTTCCCGGAAGAATTGAGCCAATGTCTAGGTCTATTGTTCCAATATTTTTTGGACAAAAATATTATCTACCCCTCATTTTCGGATGGGTTACTAACCTATATTTTCAAATCGGGTGACAAGCAAGACATGGCTAATTGGAGGCCAATCACCCTGCTTAATACAGATTACAAAATATTTGCCAAAATATTAACAGAAAGACTTAAAAAATATGCAGAGCAAACTATTTCACCTTTTCAGTATTGTGGTTTACCGGAGACAAAAATACAGTCTGCTATCATGTTAATAAGAGATGTTATAGATTATACCTCCGAGATGGGGTTAACAGGCTGTTTGGTTGCAGCAGATCTTGACAAAGCATTTGATAGGGTTCATTTGCCATTTCGTTTCTTAACATTAAGGTATTATGGGGTTCACGATAAACTGGTTACTTTAATAGAGAAATTATATATACTGGGTTGGTATTCCCTTTTGAATGGCCGCATGGCAGAAGGGTTTCATTTAATCACGGATGTCAGACAAGGGTGCCCTTTAAGCCCCCTGTTATATACATTTGCAAAAGACCCTTTTTTACAAACAGTTTTGGCATCCCAAAAATGGAAGGGAATTTGTCATAAGGAAAGCAATCTTGTACAGTTGATTATTCAAGCTTATGCTGATGATCTTGTGATCTATTTGGAGGACAATACAGAAATTAAGGGTTTTATGAATGCTTTTCAGGATTTCGCCTCAGTTTCTAATGCTAAACTGAACATTAACAAAACAAAAGGACTGATTATTGGGGCAAGTAGCATTTCAGACATATGGTTAGAGGGGATTCACTTCTCTAGAAACCCACTTCGAATTCTGGGGATTACCTTTGGTCCCCAGAACATACCTAGGGATAACTGGGAGAAGGTACTTAAGAAAACTGAGACAAAAGTAATAAGATGGAAGCAATGGAGGATGACTAAAATCAAAAGAGTTCAAGTAATAAAACAATTCCTTTTACCTAGTATACAATTTGTGGCAATGATATTTCCATTACCGGTAGAATTTGAAACTAAGTTATATAGCCTTTTTTTCAGATGTTGTGGGGCAACCGCTTAAATCCGATAAAAAGAGGTTTTACATATCTAAAAACTAAGCAGGGTGGTTTAGGGATGATTGACCCAGTGGTATACGCTAATGTTTTTTTTATATCCAACTCCATTAAGGAAGGTTTAAAGGCAGACTCAAGAAAGGATAATTCATGGAATTTAAAAATTATGGGGAAATATTTTAAGACTTGGTCTTTACTAGCTCCAAAACTGAATAAATATTTACAGATTCCAGAGCATTTCAGGCCTACTGCTCAAAATTATATAAATGGGAAGTACAGAAGACGATGCTCTAACATTTAATACAAGGAGTTGTACCCATTTAATGCAAAATTATACCCACAAGAACCTGAATTTAAAAATGTCCATTAAATCTAAACCCCAGAATTTTGGCACAATTAAATGATCCAAGGTTGCCTAGAAATCAATGGAAGTGCAGTGGCTAATATTTTACGGAAGGCTGAATGTTGGGGTAATGCTAAATATAAAGCCGCACAAGAAAGATTATGTCCCTACATAGAGTGTATAAATAAGGAGGAATCCATGGATCATTTCTTTTAGAATTTTCTTATGCTTTGGGATTGTGGGATTATTTAGCGGAGATATGGAAGTTTAAGTGGCTAAAAACATGACATATGAATTTTAATCATTGGAGTGAGCCCAATAGGCTCATTTGGTTTACTTAACGGGACTCTGACTTTATTTTAGGATGTCTGAAATATTTTTTATGGCAAGCTAGAACACAATGGGTTCTATATCAAAAGACAATGTCATATATCTGTTTTAGTAGGTTAATAGTTAAAGAGTTGGAGAAAATCTATGCTGCAGATATGTTAAGAATGGCACCAGAGCAGTGAAAAACTGTGGAAAGGTTTTTTTCATTTTATTAAATATAAATAAAGGAGTAGGTCTTGTATGTAAAATGGAATGCTGTAATGTAAATGAGAATTCAATATGGATTTAGGAAGGAACATATGATTTGTTATTCTGTAATTCAGTAATCGTTTTTTTTTTTTGTGATCAAGTGTTGTTCTTTATGTTTATTGTGCTAATAAAAACTCCCCTACTCATACGATGAATGCTTCAGGATTTTCTTTTTCAGTTAGTTATGTTTGTCCCACAGTGTTCAAGATGCCCTCTGGATGGCAACTGCCACAGCCCTGTTCCCTCACTTTCTGCCAGGTCTTACCTTCACACAAGAGGCAGTGTTGGTGCTTGACGAGGGGGAGAGGAGTAGGGCTCTGGGTGGTTGGGGTCATTGGGAGCTCAGTCAGCCATGGAGCTTTCCAGTGTTTTGTCCCTCTAGCGGTGGCATGCATTACCTCAAGGATGCCTCCATGCACACTTTGATGCATGGAGCATCAGCAACCACCACTCCCTCACCAGTGCATCCAGTCCCAACTTGCCTCACCCTCAGCCAACACTAGGAGCCAGATGGGTCCTGGAAGCTGAAGCCCTCACTCCCCGGAAGAGGAGAGCAGTCCTCCAGGTGCTGAATCCTCTCCTCCCCTGCCGACCCCTGACAACTCAAGTCCACTTCTGAACCCCAGTCATCTACATGGTGTGAGATATGGGATCCAGCTCCTCAGTCTACAGCACCACCAGGTCAGGTGCCATGGGATCTTTAACTTCCACCCGGACAATTTCCAGAGGTGGGCAGAAGGGCCCTCAATTTAACACCGTATTCAAAGAATGGTACATCAGCATTGCAGCTCCCTTCCTCTGGTGCTGCACTTCAGTATCAGTATTGGGTATTCGTCCAAGTTCCTGGTGTGGGACCAGAACCCTTCTGATCTTCCAGCCCTGGGGGCGAACTTGCAACCTACTGAGCCACTGGATTGAGTTCTAGGTTTCCTTTATAATGAGGCCAAATGTGACCATAGGTAGCAGGCACTTAATTTCCCTCTTACTAGCTTCACTAACCAGGTTTATTAGTGTACGTTTAATGGAGAATGTATTTATTTATTAGAATTTTGATGACCGGGTGGGCCCACTGAGATTAACATATCCTTTTTCAGGAGCGACCCAGGGAAATACATTTCTAGTATCTTAGACAATGATTAAATCACAGTAAGGATTACAGAGAGCAAAACTAATAAATAAAGTTTGAATCACGATAAGAGTTACAATCTCCTGTATAGTGTTTGCTGACAAACAGTCTAAAAGTTCCATGGCCAAGTAATTATTGTACATACATAATCAAGGGTTGGGACTGTGGTATAAATAATGAATCAATCATACATACACACAGATTAGTACTGAACGAAAATAGGATAATGAGGTGAGAGTATATATGTTACAGAGATAGTATTTACAATAAGAGTAGCAAAAGGGAAGCGGAGTATGGGGATTGGGATGTATAGAGTAGGTAGAGGAGGGACAATAGTGAGATGGAGGGCTTAGTAACAGGCGCTGGGGAAAGAAGGTGCAGGGGAAATCAGAGTTCTTTAAAGCATATTCTGAATTGTGGAAGGAACGTACAGGAAAGTAGTCCATGTGGGAGGTTGTTCCATTTTTGGGGTGCTAGAGAGGAGAATGATCTTTTTCCTATGGCTAACCCTGTCTTGGGGGGACTTAACAAATGGAGATGAGAGGAGCGTATGGATCTAGAGATGGGTTTCAGAGTGAGCAAGTTAGTAAGAATAGGTGTAGAAGGAAGGTGGATCTGTTTGAACATAGTACAGAGTAGGGGAAGTCAAGCTTTGCCTCGAAGGACGGGCAACCTATGGTCTTGAGGACGTTGCAGTAGTGAGTCCGAGCAGGTGCTATTGCGGTGAAATAAGCAATTCTGTGATAGGTTTGCTTTAATTTGGGCAGGATAGAAGACTTAGTTGAATGAAGTAGAGGGGCTCCATAAAAGAGACCAGGGAGTGGAGTTGCTGAGGCAAGTGTTCTCCAGGACTGGGGGGTCAGGTAAGGGGCATTTTGGTATAGAAGGCCCAGTGTTTGATGAGTAGTCTTGATAATTTGATGGGCATGAGCTTTGAAGGATAGATTTTCATCCAGGGTCACTTCTAAATATTTAAAGGAGTCCACTCTTTCGAGAGACACGCCTGTAGAGGTGGTGATTACAAAGGGTTGTTCGGTGGACAAGTCAAAGGAGGTGTGTCGGATGAGCATTGCTTTTGTTTTCTTGGTATTGAGAACTAGTAGGTTTTGCCTAAACCAGTCTTCGAGCAGCCAGAAATCTTTCTCAAGGCTCCGACTTGATGGGGGAGATACTTCTTTCTGATCTATATAGAACAGCATCTTCAGAGAAGAGACAAGAAGAGATAAGACGAGACGAGAAGTAGAGAAGAGAAAAACAGCAGCACTTCCAAGTCCCAGTTCATAACTGAGTGCTCCTGGCTGTCTTTCTGCATATATATATATATATATATATATATATATATATATATATATATATTCTCTGTTTGTTTTCTCTCCTCATTTTAAATCCAGCTCTGTATGTAGCCGCTATATTGCATAATTTATTTTTTTTTTATTTCATCTTTTTGATGCCACCTACCGCCATTACCATCTGCTCGATCACGGACCCCTCAGACTGCCACTCCCACATCAGTCACCCTCCCAATACCACCTGGCTTACCTCCCGGGGTGGGGTCATGGCACCCGAACCCCTCTTAGTGTGCTGCAGTCGACGGGATAGGTTGGGAGTTGGCCTGGGAGCTGATCGCAGCCGAAGGGTGAGCGACATCCAAGCAGGTAGGTGGCAGTTTTTTTCCCCTGGATTTTGCGAGGACGGGGACATACAATGATGGCTAGCATCTGCCCTGCCCTCCTAACATGTTGACATCGGCACAAGCTGTACACCCAGCCTCTGCTGGGTGTCAGTGTAGTGCCAACGTGCTCCCCACCCTGCCCCCTGGAGAAGGAGAGCAGTCCTCGGACACTCAGTCCTCCCCCCCCCACCGGCTGGCCCACCGACATCTCAGATCTGTTCCTGAACCTGGGTTGCCAGCATTGCATGTTGGCGTCCTGCCCCTGTGACAATGGGACGGCTCTTGTATTGCATAATTACAGGTGCAACAACCATTGACATCATTGGTTGCAATCTGTCAGGGACTGCTAATGCTGATATTGCTTCTTAAGTCAGTTACAACATTGATGGAAGACTGTGCACGTTGTGGAGCTGCCCCACTGTCATCAGTGTTGCAGCCCATGCAGCAGCAGTTTGGGACCCACTGTTTAAGTTTAGTTTATTTTACAATTTATTGCCTCGTGTCAGTTGGGTTACTCTGGTAAAATAAACTGTAAAATAAACCCAAATTGAAAAATGGTTCTAGACATATGTGACTATGCTTTTGCATGTCCAGTATTACTGAGCTAAGTGCATCAACTGTGCATACTGATCATGGCTCCTGTGGCCGTGGCTATAACCTACCTTCACTGCTGCATTGTGCCTGGGGGATACGTTCAACACACACTGTGGTCTGGCTATCACAGGAGGTAATAAACCTGAAACAGGGAGGGGATTTTATTTTGCTTTTGGTGGGGAGGGATGTTTCTGTTTTCTTTTTTCAAGATTTCAGCAAGATTGCTTTGGACACACTCATTTTTATGTTGGCTCGCGCTTGCGCAGCCAACATATTGCGATAGTAGCAGATTTGGAGGCGCGGTCACTGTTGGGCGAACGCAGGGCACGCATCAGTAGGTGCGTCCTTCATTCCCCAATCAGCCAGCAGCAGGGACTGACACCCTGCATATCTAATGCGGCCACAACATCTGAGAAAAGGTCTACTGCAATGAGAGCGAAGCTCTCATGCAGCGTGACCACATCACGACTCCCGACGTGCAGGCAACATGGCGGCAGTGACTGCTGCCACTGCCTGTCACAATGCCGACGGGAGAGCCCACTCCCCATCGGCATAATTCCCCCTCTCCCATTTCCACTGTGTGCCAAAGGGGTGCCCAATCCCCTCGGCATCATCGCCTAAAAAAAATGCTTTCTTTGCCGGCCAGGCCCAATCCCCATCAGCTTCAGTTCCCCGCTCCAGTTAGATCTGCTGATGAGGAGCCCTCCCATTGGCATGATGTCCCCCTTTTTCTGTGCGAGGGGAGGTGCCCAATCCCCCTTGGCTCGTGTCCTCACTCCCCTTCCTGTATGTGCCGATAGGGGTGCCAAATCCCCATCGGCTACTGCATCCCAAAAAACACTTTGGTGCACACTGAGCCCACCCAGTGTGCCAAATGCCCTGTAAAACCAAAAAACTGTCCAGCAATGTTTTTGTTTTTACCCTGTGAAAAAAAATGGTCCCTCGCCGTCTCCCTGCCCCCCTGCAACCTGCGCCCACCCTCTGCGCACCCTGCCTCCCACACCCCTCCACCCCATACTTACCTCCAGAGTCTTACATGATGATCTTCGGTGGACCGGGAACACGTCTGCACTCTTCAAAGCCAACCGCGAACTGAGGAAATGCCAGTAGGCTGTATAATGGAATGAATAGTTTTTTCAGCTTTGATGCATATCTCAGGCATTTTTTTGAATTTTGGCACCAAATTTTCAACATGGGGTTTTTGGGACCCCTCATGAATTCTGTCA
This sequence comes from Neoceratodus forsteri, assembly GCA_016271365.2. Lineage (NCBI taxonomy): Eukaryota > Metazoa > Chordata > Ceratodontiformes > Ceratodontidae > Neoceratodus > Neoceratodus forsteri. Next base: position 519,087,278 of record CM028129.1, on the reverse strand, counting down.
CTGTCATGGCATAATTCGGCCCTGAAAGGTGATTTCGTGGTCACTGCGCGGAATCACCTTTTGGGACTGATTAATGAAATGACAATGCCAGTGTTCATGAGGTGGGCTCTCAAAAAGCCTATGTTGCAAATTTGGTAGAAAAAATCCAAACAATGACTGTTTTATGAGCATGTGTTGCGCAGTTGCTACGCACGCTCGTAACCTCGTGAATTTGCAATATTTTCATGCCAGATTTTTAACATTGGCATTTTACACACCTCCTTGTGAACAGTACAGCTGTTATTTTTCACATCCTGGCGAAATGTGTTTTGTACTTCCAGCACAATGAGCGGTCACTGTGGAAATCAGTGTTTGGGACAGATTACAAAATGACAGTGACACTGTTCATGAGCGAAGGTCCCTAAAATGCCTGTGTTGAAAAATTTAATGACTACTCCATAAAATGACTGTGTTACGAGCGTGCGTTGCACAGTTTGCACGCATGCTCGTAAGTTCACAAATTTATATTTTCTCTCCGGATTTTCAACATTGTAATTGTTCTGCACCCCCTTATGAACAGTACAGCTGTTATTTTTCACATCCTGGCCGAAATGTGTTTTCACAGTTCCAGCGCAGAATAGCATGGTCGCTGTGGGAAATCCATGTTTGAGACACATTATGAAAATGACAGTGACACTGCTGCCTGTCACAATGCCGACGGGAGAGCCCACTCCCCATCGGCATAATTCCCCCTCCCATTTCCACTGTGTGCCAAAGGGTGCCCAATCCCCTCGGCATCATCGCCACCAAAAAAATGCTTTTCTTTGCAGCGGGGGCCCCAATCCCATCAGCTTCCAGGTTCCCCCTTTCCCAGTTAGATCTGCCGATGGGGGCCACTCCCCATCGGCATGATGTCCCCTTCTTCTGTGCCGCGAGGGTGCCCAATCCCATTGGCCGTGTCCTCCACTCCCCTTCCGATGAGCAGCACAGGGATGCCAAACCCCATCGGCTACTGCATTCCCCAAAAAAACTTTGGTGGCACACTGGAAGCCCACCCCAGCATGCCAAATGCCCTGTAAAACAAAAACTGTCCAGCAATGTTTTTTTTACCCTGTAATAAATGGTCCTCGCCATCTCCCTGCCCCCTGCAACCTCGCCCACCCTCTCGCACCCTGCCTCTCCACACCCCTCCACCCATGCCTCCAGTCTTACGTGATGATCTCGGTGGACCGGGAACACATCTGCACTCTTCAAAGCCAAACGCAAACTGAGGAAATGCCAGTAGGCTGTATAATGGAATGAATAGTTTTTTTTCAGCTTTGATGCATATCTCAGGCATTTTTTTGAATTTTGGCACCAAATTTTCAACATGGGGTTTTTGGGACCCCTCCTCATGAATTCTGTCACTGTCATGGCGTAATTCGGCCCCAAAAGGTGATTTCGTGGTCACTGCGCGGAATCACCTTTCGGGACTGATTAATGAAATGACAGTGCCAGTGTTCATGAGGTGGGCTCTCAAAAAGCCTATTTTGCAAATTTGGTAGAAAAAATCCAAACAATGACTGTTTTATGAGCATGTGTTGCGCAGTTGCTACGCACGCTGGTAACTTCGCGAATTTGCAATATTTTCATGCCAGATTTTTAACATTGGCATTTTTACACACCTCCTTGTGAACAGTACAGCTGTTATTTTTCACATCCTGGCCGAAATGTGTTTTTGTACTTCCAGCGCACAATAGCGCGGTCACTGTGGGAAATCAGTGTTTGGGACAGATTACAAAAATGACAGTGACACTGTTCATGAGCAGAGGTCCTAAAATGCCTGTGTTGAAAATTTAGTGACGATACTCCATAAAATGACTGTGTTACGAGCGTGTGTTGCACAGTTTGCACGCATGCTCGTAAGTTCACAAATTTATATTTTCTCTCCGGATTTTCAACATTGTAATTGTTCTGCACCTCCTTATGAACAGTACAGCTGTTATTTTTCACATCCTGGCCGAAATGTGTTTTCACAGTTCCAGCGCAGAATAGCATGGTCGCTGTGGGAAATCCATGTTTGAGACGCATTATGAAAATGACAGTGACACTGTTCATTAGCAGAGGTCCTAAAATGCCTATATTGAAAATTTGGTTACAAAAGTCCATAAAATGAGTGTTTTACCAGCATGCGTTGCGCAGTTTCCTCACACGCTCGTAACTTTGTGAATTTGTAATATTTTCACTCCAGATTTTCAAAATTGGCATTTGTCCACACCTCCTTATGAACAGTACAGCTGTCATTTTACATATCCTGGCCAAAATGTGTTTTCACATGTCGGTGACTGAATTATAATTAAGCTGTCAAAATCAGTTCGGGATAGTTTGAGGAAATAGCGGTGACACTGATCATGAGTAGAGATCTTAAAATGCCTATGCTGAAAATTTGATAGCGAAAGTCCATTAAATGACTATGTCGCAAGCGTGTGTTGCGCAGTTTCCACGCACCCTTGTAACTTCACAAATTTGCAATATTTTCATGCCAGATTTTCAACACTGCCATTTTTTCACACCTCCTTATCAACAGTACAGCTGTCATTTTTCACAGCCTGCTCAAAACGTGTTTCCGCAGCTGTGGCACACAATGGCGTGGTCACTGTGAGAAATCACCTTTGGGACACATTAACAAAATCACAGCACCACTGTTCATGAGGGAGGTCCCAAAATACCTATGTTGAAAATGTGCCTAAAAAACTCCCACAAATAATTGGGTTATGGATGTGTGTTGTGCAGTTTCTATGCATGCTAATGATTCCACCAATTTTTCATTTTTTTCACTCCAGATTTTCAACGTTGCCATTTTTGTATGCCTCCTCATGAACAATTCAGTTGTCATGTTCCACATTCCCGCCCAAAATGTGTTTTCGTCCCTGTGTCACCAAATGGCATAGCCACTGTGCACAACCACCTTTCAGCTTATAAACTGATTCTGCCGCTCTTCATGAAGTGGGGTCACAAAAAGCCCATATTGAACATTTGGAGTGAAAATACCAACACACGACTATGGTGTTAGGGTTTCCAACTGTAGCACCGGGACTGGCATCAGGGGCGTGACTTGGGATCATCGGCTGTAATGCTCAAACCATTCCACCCTCACCCCCACCCTGCAGCCAGTGACAGGCATCGTGGTGTGCCTTGCAGTGTTCGGCCACAAAGTTCACCCCATTCTCCTATACTGCACCCACCTCTGCATATTTCCTTATGTAATGGGGGTAAGTATAACACCCAAAGACCCCAAAGCACACCACACTTGTCAGTGTCTATAGGGTACGGTGAGGTACAATGGCATGAGTGTTATAGCTGAAAACTCAAAGGCACACCCCAATGCCTGTCAGTCTCTACAGGGTGGTGGTGGGGTTGGCATCACTTCAATACTTCACTGCTATTCCTATTATGCTTCTCTAACTCCGGCACTACCAATGCCAATGCCAGAGAGACAACATTCGGCATTGACAAATGCTTGTTGTTTTCTGTGTTCATTGGCTTTACGCACGGATTTTGTTTTCTGCTTAGTAGTGCTGCTGCGTGATTTTTTTGTTCTGGTCATATATACTCTTACTTTAACATTTATTCTTTCAGAAGATCCACAGTAGTTGCCTGAACTGAGACAGACACCCCGTTTTGAGGTTCCCTTACTGCTTCCACAATGGACTCCCATAGAAGCTGTACAGTGCCATGGAACACTGGAGTGTTTGCCTCAGCCTTTTGTGGCTACTGTTGATCTTCTGCCAGTATAAATGTGAACTTTTGCTTTGTGATCCTGGAGTATTTTTTTTTCTAGCTGGACTGAGTGAGCATCCACTCCCTTACAAAAATAATTATATGAAATGTTTCATGCTGTGCACATAAAACTCAGCATCCTCAATAATCACCTCCAGCCACTAGAACAAGTCAATAGCTTCAAGTACCTGGGAGTCACCCTTGACTCCTCCCTAGCCTTCCATGAGCACATCAGCCAGGTCTGCAAAGCTGTGAACATTAGAATCGGGTCTCTCTACAGACATAAGCACTGCATGAGCTTTGATGCTCTCAGGCTGGCAGTGACCTAGGCAACTTCATCGACAATGTTGTTAGAACTGCCACCCCTTCTGCCCTAGCCATATCCCTCATACCCGCTACCCCCTCATGCCGTCTAAAGTCCAGTGACACCTATCTCCTCCTGGTTCCTAAAACACGCACCCAAATGGGCGACCGGGCCTTTGCTGCACATGCCTCTAGATTATGGAACTCCCTTCCAGCAAGCACTCGCTCCTCCACCTCCCATTCCTGCTTTAAAGCCTCCCTCTGGGGCTTCCTCAAATCAGCCTCTACCTGCCTCTGCACTTAACATATCCCTGCCAGCATGTCACTCTGTTTCTGACTGCATAAGGTGGTGGGTCTCTTCACCTTCTCTACTAGTGAAGCATGCTGCTACCTAAAGAACTGATTGTGAGGGGTCCACCCTGAGTCTACTGTTCATCAATTGTGAATATGCTATTGTTCCATCCTCCAGTTTATCATTGGCCTCTCCCATCCCCCCTTGTAACTGCTTGATGTATTCTACTAGCCCTATCCTTTAGGGTGTTGTTGCCCTAATATACTGCTTACTGCCTGCCTCCTTTGTACCATGATATTATCTTCCTCCCACTTGCTATGTAAATCCCCGGATGTTACTGCATTGACCTTGCTCTGACTGTTGCTCTTGCTTATACCTGCTCTTGTTGTTCCCTGTTGTGCCTGAATGTATCTTTGTAATCTCCCGGGTCGTACCTGAAAATAGGCACTTGGTTGTCTAGTGTGCACACCTGGTAAACAAAAGCAAATAAATAAATAAAACCAGCTCTATCATCTCTGTCATTGATTACAGGCTAGTTATCTATGGCTCTGTAGCATATACAGTCCTCAATAGAATACAGATTGCACTAAATAAAGCCTGTTGCCTAGTTACTGGTGCCCCCAGACTCACCCACACTTGTGAACTATACGCGCAGACCAACTGGTTAAACCTTAAATGCAGACTTCACTACCAGACTTGCCTACTTGCTAAGAAAATTACTCTTGGTCTCGCTCCACCCTCCTCGTAGCTGCTCATCACGTGTACAGCTACTCCGAGAAACATGAGAAGTGCCTCTAAGGCTTCTTTCTTTGTGCCTCGCTGTAGGACCTCGCAATGCCAGCAGTCGTTCATGTACAGGCACCAACCTGGTTAAATAGCCTGCCTGCTGCAATCCTGGCTGAACCTAAATTGAGGCCTTTTAAAGCAAAGCTGCGGCAGCACCTCGTTGCTAGTAGTTCCTGTGACTGCACTTAATTTTCCCTGTGTATCCTATCCCCCCCATCTCCAGCCCTGTTTGCCCCCGATCTCAGCCATTTGCCCTGATGACAATGTCAACTCTGACCACCACATGACTCACGATGTGTGTAACTGCATTTATTTTGCAAATTTCTTTCCTGTTATGTTGTTATCCACTTTATTGTATCATGCCCTGTTTACCCATAATGACAATGTCAGCTTTGTCTGCCACTTAACTTACGTTGGCCCCCATGCATGAAGGGGTGGAGTGGCTACGCACAGTGCATCTGGGGCCGTAGCCACTCCACCCATTGCACTCCCACATGGGATGCACAAGGGGGCATGCAGCTGAATGCACCTGATCCTGGCCATGTGGACCGCAGCACCCGGACCGGTGGGCGTGCCAGCACTCACGCACCATGCACTAAGGGGTGTGGCGCTGGCCATAGGGAAGTGTGGAGGAAGGGCACAGGGTATGCCAGGGTGAACCCTGCCGTAAGCCCCCTATGCACCCCATGCACACAGCAGAGACTTGCACTGACAGGGTAGATCGCCCACCCACCCACCAGGACCACTGCAGCCAGAACCCCCATGGCTGCCCGGTGCCACCTGCCCTCACACACACTGATGGGCAGCCTCCACCTGGTGCCTCCCTAACTAACACACACCCCACACTGGGGCACCAGGCCAGGGATGCACCCCACCATAAGGCACTGGGCCCCACCCCTGCCCCTCTGGGCATATGGTGGAGTACATTCCCCACGGCACAGCCAACAGACCCCAACCCCACCTTGTACTGGCGCAACACTCCGGTGCTGCATCATGGAGAGGTGGCGTATCCTTCACTCCCTCCTCAGCCACTAGCCCTCGGACATCCACGAAGTGCTTGTAGCAGCGCCCTGCTACATAGGGATCCACTGTGATCCATTCCGGGAATCGACTGGATGCCTGGACAGATCTGCGACTCTGCTCCCGGCCACCCTGTAGTGTCCTGCATGCTGGGGAGGGGGCTGGCACTGTGGACAGGTGGCAGTCAGTAGTGAATACAGGCTGGTGCATACCTGTCCATAGGTGTGGAGCTCAGCGGGCGGGTGATGCACTTCTGGCGCGTATGACCCACCCATTAGTGCATAGGGCCCGTTGTGTGTAACTGCATTTTTATTGCAATGTTCTTACCTCTTATGTGTTACTCGCATCACTGTAAAACTATGTTGTTTTCCTTACTGTATTTCTCACACTGTTTATCTGTTCCTTGTATTTTATGTAATCATGTTCACTTGACGTGGAGCCTTTGTAAATGAGTCCCTGACTCAAAGGTGTTTAATTCCGAGACTTAAATAAATAAATAAATAAATAAATAAAACTACCCATGTGATATGCATGCTGCAAGCATGATTTAAATGTTAAATTTGGACTAATTGCATGCATGTAGCATGCGTGCAGCAAACAAGTGTGGAAAGCATGCTTTTTATGTCAAATTGGAACAGACTGCATGCATGTGGTATGTGTTGCAAAAAGTATGTGGTAACTGATAACTGCACAAACAAAAATTAAGTGACTTGTTCAGGATCACACCATATACAAGTGGGGTTGATAAGATTCAAACCCAGGTCTTCAGGTTTCCAAGTCTTCTGGTTTGCAGTTTGGTGCCTTTGAACTACTAAGCTATACTGCCTGCACACATATGGCTCGTTTATATCCAATTATTTAACCAGGAGTGGCACACTAAGCTGAAAGCTTGTTTACAGGTGTGATCCGGGAGCACAGGGAAGTTAAGTGACTTGCTCAGAGTCACACACTATGCAAGTGGGGCCTGTGGGATTCAAACCCAGGTCTCCAGATTTGCAGCTCAGAGCCTTAAACCACTGCGCTATACTGCCTTCCTTCAGTACTAATCTGCATACATCTGCATGCATGCGGCATGCTTATAGCCACTGTTACACTTTTTAGTTTTCTTGTCCCCCCTCGTCTCAGCTGCATAGCTGAATTGTAGCACACATACCAATGGAAACACATGTGGTTCTTCCCACCCCCAATATACACACTTACCCACAAAACTACTTAATTACTTCTGTCTGGCCTGTACTCTTACTATTTTCTCTTCATAGTTTTGAATGCTTCCACACAAACAGACTTTAAGGGGCAAACACAAAAGTGGCAATAACGCAACACCCACCCACATGGCCAGTCCCCCCCCCACACACACACACACACACACACACACACACATTGTAGTGGGTGCAGCCATGCTGCTACAAACAACCCACCAAATATAGATATAAGTCAAGAGTCTCTTACCTGAGTACTAGGGAGCCAGAGGCAGGAGTCTTTAAGAGATGATGTCCATGGGTCAGAGTGCTGGAGCGTACCCCATTGAAATTAATGGAGTTATTTTTTATTATGATTTCATACATTATGATGGTGAGTTGGAGAATAATGAAGGCCACTATTCTACTAACAAGGCCCTTGTCAGTCGAGCGGTGGCCTTCATTAATCTCCAACTCTCCATCAATAATGTATAAAATACTGTAGTAATAAAAAATACCCCCATTCATTTCAATGGTGCATGCCCCTGCAATCTCCTTTGCCCTATGTAATAATGTGCCTGAGCATGGGGATGTGGAGGTCAGCTTCACTGTGTGTGTGTGGGGGGGGCATAAGCCTGATTATAATGGGGCTGCAATAGTCTGTGCATACCATACTGCTCAACTGTCCCTGAATGCAAGGGACAGCCCTCATTTAACCCCTGAAAACTGCTCTGCTCCTCAACCATCCCTCATCGAAAACATGCTGCTCACACAGAGGATGTCCTGTAAACAGTGTTGGAATTACAGGGGGGCTTGCCAGCGCTCGGCACCAGTATCTATGAAGTGAGCCCCGGTAGCTTGCACATCACTGGTATTGACTTATAATGGGAAGGGGGGCTCAATGTAAAGATAGGACCCTTATGGGCCCCCCTAGCTCCCAAAGCTCATAAAGTGTAATTCCAACACTGCCTGTAAATTTAGACTTTATGGCAGGGGTACCATTTCAGATTTCAGCAGTGGGGAGCCAACAACCAGTGGAGGCCAGGTACTAGTTAGCCCCCTAGGTGGCAAGCTCTAGAATGTATAGAACATCTCTTAAAGGTAAAACTTATTTGTTGTGACTGAAAAGTGATATGCAAATCAGGAAAAATTCGAATGTGTAAGAGTCATCTGTCTATACCCAGGAGCAGTGCATCAGATTTGGGCTTAAACCCACCCAGTTACTAACCAATTTCTTTCCTGGCTGAAGTTCTGACCCCCTGCCCAAAAAAAAAGACGTTGTCCCGATTTCTCTCCCCGACTCCATTCCATTCAATACCCATCTGATATGGGTCATGAAGCTGCCCAAAGGTGCAAAAATGTGAAAAACACATCAATATTTCAGTCTTTCCTTCTTCCCCAATCCTCCTGTAAAAAAATTATTTACTTTTACTTACCTGGCCATCTGGCCAGAACCTGTGGCCTGCCACAGTGTGCTAATAGCCTAGTTTTCAGTCTGCTCCTCCTCTGTCCTTCTGCCAGAAGCTGAATGCTAGAACTGATGATCCCAGGTCCCCAATGTGGTCCGCAATCAAGTCACCTCACCAACCAAACCCTCCCAACCTGTGTTGCTTGCTTCTTGCTTGGCTGCTGCCACACTGCACTGATCAAGGCCTATGAAGGCCACCTACATCACTGTCACTGCTGCTGCTAGGCCTAGCTTGCTGCTCCGGGGGGTCTGTGCTGTTTTTTTTTTTTGTGAGGCGAGCCTAGTAGAGTAAGTAGATAGCCTAGTCTCGAGTTAGCTTCTAGCTCACCCCCAGCCTCTTCAGCCACCAAGGGAGACGAAGACTCACTAAGAGTAACAAAAATATACCACCACAGCACTGCTATTAAGAGTTCAGTGCTCACCAACTTATCCAAGCTGTAGTGTGCAGCCTGCCTACTCTATGGAGGGAAAGACAGTGTCACACTCACTTGACTCATGCTCTTGCTTGGCTGGAGCTCCTCCATGTCACGTGTGATGGTGCTGCCGCTAATAGGTGGAGAGATCGGACAACACAGTACAGACACCGTCAAGTCAGGAGTGCACCTGTAGCATGAACGCACACAGGCCAGGGGGGCACTTATTGTGCAAAAGATTAAATCCAAATTTAATGCCATTATTGCCACACCGTAAGAACAACCTAAGCTCAAATGCAGAGGGGGCAATTGCACCCCTCTGCCCTACCTAAACAGCACCCCTGCTTTATGGTAGAAATTCATTCTCAGGTGCTAATATCAGCACAAGTAAATACAATGGCTTCCACTGTGTTCTGAGGTAGTGTATCTCCATGTTTCAGGATGTTTCCTGATCATCGTGAGGGTTAGTGTCCCTCATTGTCCCTCATTTTGAGTGTCCATGTCCCTCATTTCAGTGACAAAATGCGAGGTATGGTGCATGTTTCCAAGACCTTACTCAGCACAAAGAGCGCTGCACATGGCCATAATGTATATGCTCCATACAGAATGACAAAGGGAAAGTAAGTGAGCTGAAACAGTCATGGAGAAACACATTTGTAGCACTAAATATGCATAAGGGGATTTGCATGGTCCAAAACAAAAAGGTCAGGCTTCACAACACAGAGGCCCCTCTTTGCACATCTGGAATGGAGGATTTTGGCTGACTATATCCTAGGCAATAAACAATGCAGTAAGCAAACAATACTTTACAAATTAATGTCAATTTAATGACAAAAATCAAAAGCCATTAAACAACTTGCAAAAGGATCGGAATGAATGAATTTACCTAATTTTAATGGGAAATCAATGAAAAATGTATTTTAATGGCTCTAATTGCTAGCAGTAGTATGAGAAATAGAAACGGATGTGATTTTTAGAGGAGATTTGCACCAGCTTAGTTGCTGCACACATGGTAAGCATGCAACATGTGAACCTGAATTATTTTTAAATGATGTCCACACCAGCTTAACTGCTGCACTCATGTCAAGCGTGCAACTCGCGAACCTGATGTGATTTTTTAGAAGATGTTCACACCACCTTACCTGCTGCACACGTCAAGCTTGCAGCATGCGAACCTGATTTGCTTTTTACACCTGGTTAGCTTAGTTTCACTTTGTGTATGTGAACCGCATGCAAACATTGCACAATTAAACATGCGGCATGCATTCTGCATGTACGCAGTACACTTATATTTCTGTAAGGGGCTGTTCGTTGTTTCATGTGTACTGTTGGCTCTCCTGGTTTGTTGATGCACCTCACAGTACACTACCTGTTTTTTCCTGTTGTCTCACTACCCCATTTAGGTTTAGCTCTACTTTGCTTTATTTTATATTTTCAAGGGAGGTTTCTTCAGTTTGTCTGTGTTCAGTGTTTTTGTGGTTTAAGGAACGTTTTCTTCAGTTTTACTGGGTTTGGATTTATTTTGTGTTTGAAGGCATTTTTGTTTTCTGTTTAGTTTTCACCCTAGAGACCATATGGCATCCACCATAGGGATAGGAGAGAGTGACGTTGAAAGGAGTTATAGCTGAACCGGTTACTGAGATTTTTCAAGACCCCTTAGAAACAGGAGTGGTACTGGAGCATCAGAGAACAGCAGATGTCCCACTCTTCCAGAAGGGGTGGAAACTGATTTAAGGATTGACCTGTGGGCATCATGTCAGTTTGGGGTGAGATACTGAAGGCATTCATCAAATATTAGATTGTCTTTTCCATGGGAGAATCACAAATTGTTCTATAACAAGCAGCTTGGATTCACAAAAGGTAGGACCTGTCAAATCAACCTGGTCATCTTCTTTGAGGAGATGCGGCCAAGGAAGAGACAAGTTACAGGGTTAATGATCCTTGTAGGAAAAGAACACTACAAGTTGGCTGGTAGGTGGAAAGCATAGGGTTTTGTCAGAGGAATATTCTTGGGCTGGAAGGCAATCAAGACTCTCCGGGGTCTGTGATAGGACCACTGTTATTTCACTTGGATTTCATTTGGAGTCTGGAACAGCAGAAGACACAGTGGTCCATTGTTGCTACCCTTCCACACCAGTGGTAATAATCCTCAATCCATACCCTTGTCATGTAATCATCCAGTCTATTTTTGAATGTACTAAAAGTTTAACTCATTCATTTTATCAGTGATTTGGAGATTGTCATTACTGGTAGTCTATTGAAAGTTGCTGATGGCATCATGCTAGCCAGTACTTCTGACACAGCAGATGGGTGTGACATATTGCTGAACAACTCATGAAAGCTTGGAGACTAGGCTGGGTACTTGGAGCTTAGGTTTAATGTAGAAAGTACAATGTGCTTCTCCGTGGGCTCAAGAGATGTGCCTATATCTTAAATGGTAAGGTACTGATCAACACAGAGGAGAAGAAAGACCTAGGAAGATAACAAAGAAGCATGGAAAGCAGTGTCAAGTGGTAAAAAAAGAGCCACTAGTTAGCTGGGGTGGATTGTGAGAGGGATGACTAGCTGGTCATAGGAGGTTATTCTTCCAAGAAGGCCCTGGTTAGGTTCCACCTGGAGTATTCTGTTCAGTTTTGGTTTCCTCAGTACAAAAGAGAATACCAAGCTTTAGCGAGTTAGAAAAGGTGCAACACAGGGCTGCTGAATTAACAAGCATTTGTCAATGCCGAAAGTTCATCATGTGCACTGGTGTTATGGGGGGAGGGGAGGATGTTTGAAAGTTGCTTTAGTGAAGCTGTTTGTGAGGTGGAGTCCCAAAAAACATATGTTGAAAATTTGTGGCAAAAATATTTTAAAATGGGCAAGTTATGCCACTAAGTTGAAAACCCTATTGAAATACATTGATGCCGAAAACCCCATTGCAATACATTAAGGCGCTTACCTCAGATTGCAGTTGGGCTTTGAAGAGCGAAGACGTGCCTGTAGTCCAAGGTAGATTATGGTGACGGACCTCTGGTGGGTTAAGTATGGGGTACGGGGGTGTGTGGAGTGATGGGTCCTGAGTGGGAGGGTAAGGGGTTGGGTAACAACGGAATGGACAATGATGGATGGTTTTCTTTTTTACAGGGGGAAAAAAATGACAAGGGACAGTTTTCTTTATTCAGAGAGTTTGCTGAACAGATGAGGACACTAGGGGATTGGGCACCCCACATGTCTGTATACTGTTTGGGGGGGTTACACAGCGGACAACAATGGATGGATAGATGACACTGGGGGATTGGGCACCCCCCCCCCATGTCTGCATACTGTTTGGGGGAGTTTACACAGCACACAACAGTGGACAGATAGATGAGGACACTGGGGGACTGGGCACTCCTAGTGTCTATATACTGTTTAGGGGAGGGTGGTTACACAGCGGACAATGATGAACAGTTTTCTTTCTTTTTTTTTTTTTTTGGACAAAAAACAAGCATTTGTCAATGCCGAACGTTTGATGTATTGAAAGATGTCCACCTCTACACCTTGTTTATGCCCTTGAGGTACTTGAACATATCTGTCATGTTCCTCCACTCCCTCCTTTCCTCCAATAAGTAGAAACATAGAAACATAGAACTTGACGGCAGATAAGGACTGCAAGGCCCATCCAGTCTGCCCATTTCTTTTTCTACCTTATAAATGTGCCATCGGCCTTTGCTCTGTCAGTGGCCTATCTAGTCATAGTCATTTGTATTGCTCCCTTATGCCTATCCCATGCCTGTTTGAAGCCCTGCACTGTAGTCATAGCCACCACTTCTTGTGGTAAGCCATTCCATGCATCCACCACCCTTTCTGTGAAAAGAATTTCCTCACATTCCCCTTAATTGCCCCTCTAATCTCTTGCTGTGTCCTCTTGTCCTGCTATTTTCTTATATTTAAACATGTTAGACTCTTTCACCTTGTTAATGCCCTTAAGGTGTTTGAATGCCTCGATCATATCACCTCTCTCCTCCTTTGCTCAAGGGTATACATATTGAGCTCTGTTAATCTGTCCTCATATGTCTTCTGATGCAGTCCCTGCACCATTTTGGTTGCCCTTCTCTGGACTGCCTCAATTTGGATTAATGTCCTTGTGAAGGTGTGGCCTCCAATACTGCATGCAGTACTCAGATGGGGCCTAACCAGTGTCTTGTAAAGAGGATTACCTCCCTCTTACGACTTGTGATACCCCTACTAATACACCTAACACCCCTAGCCTTATCTACTGCTTTAGAGGTCTTGGATGATTTCAGGTCATCAGTGATGATGATGCCCAAGTCTCTTTCTTCCTTTGTGACTGCTAGCAACTCCCTCCCAGCCTAAAGGTGGCTTCAGGGTTTCTCTTCCCTATGTGCATGATTTTGCACTTCTTTGCATTAATCCCAGTTGCCACTCTTCTGACCATTTTGCTAGTTTATCCAGATCTCTTCTCAGTCTGCCCACCATCTGGATCATCTACTCTGTTACAGATCTTGGTGTCATCTGCAAACAGACAAGCCTTACCCTCTAGTCCATCTGCAAGGTCACTAATGAAGATGTTGAAGAGGACTGGCCCCAGGACTGATCCCTGAGGTACCCACTTGTGACTTGCATCTCTTCTGACTGTATACCATTTACCACCACTCTCTGTTTTCTGCCCGTCAACCAGTTTGCCACCCAGTTGACCAACTTCTGACCCACCCCGAGCCTACCCAGCTTATTTATCAATCTTCTATATGGAACAGTGTCAAAAGCTTTGCTGAAGTCAAGGTAGGCGACATCAACTGCTCCCTCTTGATCCACCACTCTGGTTACCCAGTCAAAGAAATCTATGAGATTGGTTTGACAGGACCTTCCTTCTGTAAACCCATGCTGTCTTGGATCCTGTGCCCCTATGGATTCCAGGTGTTGAACTATCCTTTCCTTAAGGAGTGCCTCCATCATCTTGCCCACTACTGAGGTAAGACTGACTGGTCTGTAGTTCCCCGCCTCCTCCCTGCTACCACTCTTGTGGAGCGGGATCACATGAGCCCTTCTCCCAGTACATATTGAGGTCCTTTTAATCTCTCCTGATATGTTCTGGGTTGCAAACCATGTACCGTCTTGGTTGCCTTTCTGTGGGCTGTCTCCACCCTGTCAATGTCCTTGTGTATTTACGGCCTCCAGATTTGCACACAGTACTGTAGGTGAGGCCTCACTAGTGCATTTTACAATGGAATCACCACCTCATGCCTTCTGCTAGTGATACCTTTACCTATGCATCCCAGCATGCCACTGGCTGTCCTTGCAACATGTGTGCTCTGCTTTGACACCTTTTGTTCATCAGAACTGATAACTCCTAGGTCCCTTTCTTCTTTGGTGATCATCTGCACCTCCACCCCATCCTGTAACTCTCCACAGGTTTCCCTCTTCTCAGGTGCATTATTTGGGCTTCTTTGCATTGAACCTCAGTTACCATGCCTCAGACCATTTTTCAAGCCTCTCCATGTCCCTGCTCATTTTCTTCACTCTTTCTGGAGTATTCACTCTGTTACAGATGTTGGTGTCAGCTGCAAACAGGCAGACAGACCTTTCCTTCTAGCCCTTACACAATGTCTGTAATGAAGATATTGAACAGGACTGGTCTCAGGACTTATCCCTGAGGTACCCCACTGGTCATCACCTCTCCCCGGATTGGATCCTATTACCACCACTCTCTGCCTCCTGTCCATTAGCCAGTTTCTAACCCAGTTTAGCAGCTGGTGCCCTGTTGCCAGACTACTCATCTTGTTAATCAGCCATTTATGTTGGACGTTGTTAAAGGTTTTGCTGAAATCAAGGTAGGTGATATCAAATGTCCCTCCCTGATTTACTTCCTTAATGAGGCATTAGGGTTTCCAACCCTAATGCCCCTCCCCCACCCTGCAGAGACTGACAGGCATTGGGGGTGTCCCTTTGGGTCATTGGCTGTAAAGCTCATGCCATTGCACCCCTACCCTGCAGAAACTGACAGGCATCATGGTGTGCCTTGAGGTCTTTAACCCTAACATAAGTTGATACCCCCATGATTCCCATTATATGGCTTACCTTTCATTCTTTCAGTTTCCGGTCGGCTTTGAAGAGTGCAGATGTGTCCCAATCTGCAGAAGAGTGCATCTGCTGTCCTCGGAGGGTAAGTATGTGGTATGGGGGGTGCGGGGCAGTGGGTGTACAGAGGAGGGTTGGGATGGGGGAGGGGCAGGGGAGACAACAAGGGATGGTTTTCATTTTCACAGGTGAAAAAAGGGGAAAAGACAGTGTGGGAAGGTTTTCTTTATTCACAGGGAAAACATACTGTAAAATTATTATACATTTAGGCACACTGGGGTGGGCTCCTAGTGTGCCACAATAGTGGTGGGAAGGGGGGGATGACGACACGGGGATTGTGCACCCCGATGTAGGCTAGGGATATAGACAGGTTGGGGGGAGCGCATCCGACACTGGGAATGGTCAGCCCAGTGTCAGAAAAGGAAAGGGGACATTGTTTACCCAGGAAAGACACATTAAGGGTCTGCAGGAAACTGGGAAATTGTTTAACCAGGAAAAACATACTGAGCTGTAGCTGAAGGGCTCGCATTTCAAAGAGCAGCTCTGTCCTTCGAAATATTTGCTGAGACCAGCTCCTTCAACAAACCAGTGTCATCAGGACACTGCCTGCTGATTTGCCAGCCACAGACCAGCCCCTGCAGCACTGCTGGCCATTGGGCTGGTACCCCTCACACCTCTGTCTAGCAACTCTCATATCAACAAGTTCATCTGCCATTGCACGCATGACAAACTTAATAAAGGGGACTGAGAGTAAGAGTTACAGAAGGCAAAACAAATGTTCATGTAGCGACTGGTGAATAAATGGAAAAAGCTGCTTGAGGAAGAGGTGGGTGCAGCCACTGTGCAGTGATTTAAAGTCGATGATAATATGGTTCTGCTAAAGAAAGGTATTTTGATTATTTTAATTTTTGTTGTTTGATTTTTGTTGACTGGGAAAAGAGAGTTAGACAATACTTCTTTTTTCAACCTCGTTTTGTTAGGGGGTGGACAGGTAAAAAACAACTGAAAGTGAAACTCATTACGCTGTCAGTGGCATTTCAGTGAACAGGGGAAATCTGGCCAGTACACTGGGAAAATGTTCCTACTGTTTTTCAAGAAGTGTTATGAGATCTTAATATACATCTGAACAACCCCCAGCAAAGGCAGACAGGACCTCAGTTTAACATCTCATCTAAAGGATAGCACACTCTTGACAGTACAGTATTCCCTTATTACTACATTGCTAGCGTGATGGTAGCAGCTCATTCCCAGGATGGGACTAGAGCCCGCAACCTTGTGGCCCAGAGGCAGATGTGCTACCAGCTGAGCCACAATGACACCTGAGCTAAGGTATTATTAGCTAGTTGATATAAAAACAAGGTAAATAATACAGTCAACACTGTAGCATGCCTGGGAGGAAGAGGCACAGGTCTGAGGTGTTGGGTTCCCATGGGGTTCTGCTATTGTCAATTGTTTTTACCCTCCGTTCCACAGCTACACATAATCATGAAGGACAAACCCTAAACCACAATCTAACGTGGACATAGTTGCTACTAGGTGGTGGGAGGCATGTACTGCATGTTAGCAGTGGAAATTTTGACCTATACTTTAAAAAAAATGTATTGTAGATGCTCCCATATCTTCTGTCTTGCATTATACTTTTTCTTCATTTTCAGTCTGTTTTAGCATTTCATTGACATGGCTCGTTCCAGGTTTCCATCAGCATTTCTCTTGTTCTTGTACCTCCATTGTTTAACATCACATTTCTTGTGACTAAAATGAACTAGCATTCAGCGAACAGTGCTCCCTGATCTTTTGGGACAATAGGTATACAAAAATGGCTGAGAATGCCGGATGAAATCTTGATTCAAACCGCATTTAAAGGAGAACTCCTTTTATTATTTCAAATGTAAAAAAAAGTGCTAAAGCAGACTCAAAATGGTGAAAGAGGTGTGTCCTACAAGACAAGAGGAAAGCGGCAATCTAAAATGGAATAAAACAGTATAGGTCAAAATTCTGGCCATTAGATGCACTGCTGCATGTTTTCTTTCCCTTTCTATCTTACTGTTTTACTAGCTTGGCTGGATTCAGGTTTATTTTGTGTGCTTTAAGTGTGTGTGGGGGGGGGGTCCTTCAGTTTGATTGTTTTTTTTTATATGTGTATTTGTTTGTTTTTTTTGTTCAGTTTGACTGCAGTCAGGCTTTTCTTATGTGTTTCAGGATTTTTGCATTCAGTTTGACTGGATTCGGGTAAAATGCTACCAAACAATTATGTATGATATAATGTTGGAACCAATGCTAATGCATGGTAGTAACCAGAGCCAGCCTTAGCGCAGTGCAAACTGTTCACTAGCATAGGGCCCAAGGAACAGAGGGGCCCCCCAAACAGATTCGGCCTCATTTCTTCCTAGACCTCTGTGTGTCTGTTCAAGTTTCTCCAGAATTTATTATAGATGTGTGCATCACCTCATCTCTTGGAGATTAAATTCTAATTCAAGGGTATTACAAAAGTAGCTGAGCAGGAAGATATGGGAAAGTCAATAAGGAAGTATGGATGTTTCTTGGTGCTCCCCTGTTCCTGATGAGGGTCCCCAACAATGAGGTTTTCACAGGGTCCTAGGAGCCCTCCCTAGGGCCGGCACTAGCAGTAGCTTACTTTTCACATTTAAAGAGATTTTTTTCCCCCAAACAATATCTTTTGCATGCCAAAAAACTATAAGGAATGAGTGAAACTCAATGCCAGGCTCCAAACTGTAATTACATTTCATGTAGTTTATAAAAAAAAGCGTTCTTTTATTTTGTGATGTGGGGCTTTTCCTCAGATTGAATCAATGTTTGTAGACATGGCATTGAGCTTAAAGGAAATTTCAACGATGTGGTGTTGGGCTTTATAGCCCGTTATTTTATTGCCACACAAGTCCTCTGAAGCATAAACGCATTTTTATGTTGGTGCGCTTGCGCAGACAAAATCTTGCGGCAGTGGAGATTTGGAGGCGCGGTCACTGTTGTGCGAATGCAGGGCATGCATCAGTAGGTGCGTCCCCCATTCCCCAATCAGCCTGCATGCCGGCGCCACACCATGCATACTAATGTGGCGAGCACATCTAAGAAAGGTCCTCTGCAATCCAAGCAAAGCTCATCAGATGCAGCGGTCCCTTCCTGCATCTTTCGCTACATTGTCAGAATAATGAAATGACGCCCGGCCTCAACTGCCAACCGAGTTGCCCAATCCCCTGCCCAGCTTCTCTGGCCGCAAACATTTGCCAACAGGAGCCCACTCCGGCGTCGACATAAAGCAGTTCCCCATTTCTAATATGCTGAGGGTGACCAATCCCCCTGCCTCTTGCCTCCCCACTTTCCTTGTGTGCCGATGGGGATGCCCAATCCTCGCCGGCATAAATTAACTCTTTGTTGTGTGCAGATGAGGGTGCCTAATCCCCGTCGGCTGCAGCAACCCCCCTCAAACAGTTAGGTGGCATGCTGGCAGCCCACCTCAGTGTGCCAAGTCCCCTGAAAAAAAAAAACTGTCCCGCAATGTTAGTTTTTTTCCCCCTGTAACATAAAAACGGTCCCTCGTAGTCTCCTACCCACCACCCGCACCCACCTACTGTGCACCCTGCCTCCCCACACCCCCTCACCCCATTCTTACCTCCAGAGTCCAGCGCGACGATCTTCGGTGGACCAGGAACACCTCTGCACTCTTCAAAGCCAACCACAAACTGAGGAAATGCCGGTAAGTTGTATAATGGAATAAATACGTTTTTTTTTCAACTTTGATGCATATCTCTGGCATTTTTTGGAATTTTTGCACCAAATTTTCAACATGGGGTTTTTGGGACCCCTCCTCATGAATTCTGTTGCAGTTATGACCTTAATCAGTCCTGAAAGGTGATTTCGCAGTCACTGCATGGAATCACCTTTCAGGACAGATTAACACAAGGACAGTGGCAGTGTTCATGAGGTGGGCTGTCAAAAAGCCTATGTTACGCAGAATTGATAGGCATCCAAAAATAACTTTTTATGGCGTGCGTTGCCAGTTGCTACACACGCTTATAACTTCGCGAATTTGCAATATTTTCATGCCAGATTTTCAACATTGTCATTTTTCTTCACCTCCTTGTGAACAGTACAGCTGTCATTTTTCACATCCTGGCCGAAATGTGTTTCCGCACTTCCGGCGCACAATACCACGGTTGCTGTGGGAAATCAGTGTTTGGGGCAGATTACAAAAATTATAGTTACACTGTTCATGAGCAGAGGTCCTAAAATGCCTATGCTGAAAATTTGGTGACAATACTCCATAACATGACTGTGTTACAAGCGTGCATTACGCAGTTTGCACGCACGCTCGTAAGTTCGCAAATTCATAATATTTTCACTCCAGATTTTCAACATTGCCACTGTTCTGCACCTCCTTATGAAAAGTGCAGCTGTCATTTTTCACATCCTGACCAAAATGTGTTTTCGCAGTTCCGGTGCAGAATAGCGTGGTTGCTGTGGAACGTCCATGTTTGAGACAAATTATGGAATGACAGTGACACTGTTCATTAGCAGAGGTCCTAAAATGCCTATGTTGGAAATTATGGGGCTGACAGTCCATACAATTAGTGTTTTACGAGCGTGCATTGCGCAGTTTGCATGCACGCTTGTGACTGTGCATTTGTAATATTTTCACTCCACATGTTCAAAATTGGCATTTTTTCACACCTCCTTATGAACAGTACAGCTGTCATTTTACATATCCTGCCTGAAATGTGTTTTCTCACCTCAGGCGCAGAATTGCACCACGCTGTGCGAAATCAGATTGGGCAGTTTGAGGAAAACACGAAGACACTGTTCAGAGCAGAGGTCCTAAATGCCTATGTTGAAAATTTGGTGCTGACAGTCTAGAAAATGACTGTGGTGCAAGCGTACATTGCGCAGTTTCCACGCAGCCTTGTAACTTCGTATATTTGCAATATTCTCATGCCACATTTTCATCACTGGCATCTGTGCACACCTCCTTATCAACAGTACAGCTGCCATTTTTCACAGCCTGCCCAAAATGCGTTCCCGCAACTGTGGCGCGCAATGGCATGCTCGCTGTGGGAAATTATCTTTTGGGACACATTAACAAAATCGCAGCGCCACTGTTCATGAGGGGAGATCCCAAAATACCTATTTTGAAAATGTGCCTAAAAAAGTCCCACAAATAATTGGGTTGCAGATAGCTGCTGCACATTTGTATGCATGTTCATTGCTTCACCAATATTTAATATTGCCACTCCAGATTTTCAACGTTGCCATTTTTTACGCCTCCTCATGAACAATACAGTGTTGTCATTCTCCACATCCTGCCCAAAACTGTGTTTTTATCCATCTGTCACCAAATGCCACAGCCACTGTGCAAAACCACTTTTCAGCTAACAAAGTGATTGTGCCGCTTTTCATAAGGGGGCCTGACAAGCAGCCCATGTTGAACATGTACAGTGAAACTACCACTACACGCCTACTGTGTTAGGGTTTCCAACTGCAGCACCCTACCCGGTATGGACTGACAGGCATTGTGGTGTGTCTTGCACTGTTCAGCCACAAACTTCACCCCACGCTCCTATACTGCACCCACATCAGCGTATTTCCTTATGTAATGGGCCAAGTATAATTATAAGTATAATTATAAGTAATAAATAAATAAATAAATAATGCCCAAAGACCCCAAAGCACACCATGACATTGTCAGTGTCTACAGGGTAGGATGAGGTACAATGGCATGAGTATTATACCTGACAACCCAAAGGCACACCCCACTGCCTGTCGCTCTCTAGAGGGTGGGGGTGGGGTTGGCGCCACTTCAATACTTCACTGCCATTCCTATTATGCGCCTCTAGCTCCACCACTGCTAATGCCAATGCCAGAGCGACAACATTCAGCATTGACAAATGCTTGTTTTATTTGTCCTGTTAGGAAGGGAAGGGAACGTAAATCAGACCAAGCCCAATGGCCAGTCAATCCCTTCCTCTTCCTGGTTTGCTGGCCATGCCGCCACACTCCAACATTTTGTGACATCTAACCAGAGAAAGCACAGGGATGTGCCCCAATGAAGTCTATGGGGCTCGGTTTCAAAACATTTTTTTAAGTAATAAAGCAATCTCTGGTATATATAAAAGCCACCACTCAACTAATGGATGATCTGTTAGTTGAGCAGTACAGACTGCTTTATCACCTAAAAAAATGTTTTGAAACTGAGCCCCACAGACTTCAATGGGCCTGCCCCTGTGCTCTTCCTGGTTATGCATCACAAAATGTCTGAGCGCGGGCATGTGGCCAGTGGAAGTGGAAGGGCTTGGCTGGCCATTGGGTTTGGTCCAATTTACAATCCCTTCCCTTCCTAACAAGACTAATAAAATAATATCTCTTTATGCAACAGAGGACTTATGCAACAGTAAGGTAACAGACTATAAAACCCAAAAGCTCCCAACAAAATGTTGGAAATTTACTTTAAACACTTCATTCAGCTGGAATCCATATGTGACCAAAAACTCCTGGAATCCACATGTGACCAAAAACTCCTGGAATGATTTCTAGATTTGTTGAAATTTAAGTATACCTGACTTTTGTGGGCTCATTTTCCACATTTGTTATGAGTACCAATCCCTTTAAATTGCTGTGTGTGTTGTACAGCAAATCTATTTCATTCTTGCTTATGAAGCATGTATGTGGGGGGGGGGGGGCTAAAAAATCCTGTCTTAAACAAGTAAGTTTCTATGTAAATGGTGAATTTCTGTGAACAAAATCCTGATATTCTGAAGTTACCCATCAAAGTACAGCTCAACCAGTCAGAGGCATAGGCACAGAGGATTTAAACTGGGGCTACTAAGGAACAGCCATGCTGCTCCCCTTTAAAAAAATAGGATAGGATAGCCCAACTGGGAAGCCACAATTAGCTTCCACTGAGGTCATGCTTCTACCCAATTTTTCAGAAATTGTAACTTTAATGTTGTGATGATCCACCACTCTTGTATTATTATTGTCTTTTCTGACCGTGAAAGACTTTTTCCCTTGCTTTCCTTTGTCCCTCACCCCTTTCATCTTGCTAACATTGTTTCATTGCATCACTTACATTAAGGAGTCTAGCCAGTGGCCTCCTCTGAGAACCTGCCAAGTCCCACTCATTATTTAGCCACTGGAGGATGGGCAATACAAACAGAGATCTGGGGCCAGATTCATAAATCCTTTGTCCTGGTGCAAACTGGATTTTGGCCAAAAGTGGTATTCACAAAAGCCCAGTTTGCACCCTCAAACTGGGTTTGCACCATGGCAAGGTTTTGAGGGGGCTGCAATGCAAATGTTCAGTGAAATGTCCCTGGTGTCTAGTGGACCTCCCCACCAAACTAGGCAGGTAATACCACTCCACCCTGTACCTCCTCCCATCCCGACACCGAGCTGGCGACTGGCACAGCCCTCCTCTCACCACCACAGCTGGCCGCCAACTGAGCTGTCAATGGAGCGTGCACTGTATACAGTGCATGCCCATTGATTGATGGCTCAATGCACTGTCAATCAATGGGTGGGTTCTGTATACAGTGAACTCTCCATTGACAGCTCAGTCGATGACCAGCTGTGGTAGTGAGAGGAGGGCTGTGCCAGTCGCCGGCTCAGTGTCAGGATGGAGGGGAGCAGGGCAGTGTGGCATTACCTGCCAGGGTGGGGGGGGTTCACTAGACACTAGGGACAAGTTTTCTTTCACCGAAAAGAGGATCAGAGATGGAAGAGGGATCCACTAGACACCAAGGACAATTTTCCTGTAACTTTACTGAGGATCATGATGTGAAGGGGGCACTGGACACAATCGTGTGGGTGATCGGGTGGGGGAGGGACCAGTAGCCAACAGGGTTGCTGTAGTTTCATGTGTCATTCTGATTGGGACATTGATCGATGGGGGTGGGGACCACTAGACCAACAAGGCATATGTTCCATTAGAGCGGGACGATGAGCAGCATGGGGAAGGGAGACTGGTTTCCATTACTGGGACCGGCGATCAGCAACTGGAGAAGGGAAGGGACCAGTGGATCACCAGGGATATTATCTTTTATTAGAGAACAGCGATCGGCAATCACGGGGAGGGGGTAGACACTTCCACCACAGTATGCTGTGTGTGTGTGTTTTACTATAGGGATGGCAATCGGTGATCAGGGAGGGTGGAGGAAACCACCAGACCACCACGGACACTTCAATTTTTATTTCAACAGGGACGGCGATCAGTGATTGAGGAGGGGGAGGGAACTACTAGACCACCAGGGATATGTTTGATACTCTCTACAGGATGGTGATTGGTGTTGCGGGGGTTATGCTAAACTCCATCACTGCCCATATAAATGGGTCCATAATGGGCATGCAAATAGCCACATAGCACCTAGAATGCCCAATGGGCTCATTTACATGGCTACTTTAGTGAATGGGATGTAGTGCAGGTGTGCTATTCATTGCGGGGCCATTCTCCTGACTGACTGTCGGGTCAGTGCTAGTGGGCTTAGTGGTGGTTTTATTGGGTTAGCGCTGCCCCCTCCAGCCCCTATTCACAGTTGGATAGCGCAATGCTATGACTGTGAACAGCAAGGTTTCACACCTGCAGAACCGCAAAACACAGTGCAAACTTTTGTGCTGCACTTTGTGATTTTTTGTGAATCTGGCCCCTGCTCTTCTACCCTGAAGAATGAATAGGTCAGGTGACCACTTCCTACCAGGCCAGGAACAGAGACACCAAAGGTAAGTCCTGCATCATGGTCTCCCACAAGGCAATGCAATTACTTTCACTGCCAACCCTGCCCCAGATCCTCACTTCTTATGACATTATTAAGAGGGGTTTTGTGACTCTTATGCCTGTATTTTTCATTGGGCAGACTCATAAAGATCCCTTCTTGACAATCAAACTGAAAACCCCAAATCTGAAGGCAACAGCTCTAGCCATTCATCTAAAGGGAAATTCTCCATCTGCTTGGATGCTAGACTGTGCTTTTAACTTTCTATTACTGTCCATCTCTCTCACACCTAGATGGAGTTGCAACCATTCTTGAACACTACAGGACTGTGCTGGTGCAGCATCTCACAACTAACTGGTGCTGATGTTACCATTTCTCAACACTACAGGACTCTGTTACTGCAGCATCTCATATCTAAATAGTGCTGCTGTTACAGTTTTTTAATGCAACAGAACTCTGCAGTTCAGTGTTTCATATCTAGAGGGTGCTGTTATCATTTCTCAACATTATAGGACTCTGCTATTGCAGCACCCCACTTTACAGAGATATACCAATATCAGCCCCTGCACCTAATAAATAGGTGCCTTACTGCCACAGCAGTCTCCAGTTGTAAGATTCCCCCAATCATGCCACCAATAAAAAATTGCAGCACTAAATAAATTTAATTAAATCAGGTCCCAAGGACTTCCCGATTGTAAGGACCGCCTACACTCCGCCCCCACGCTCGCTAACGTTATGATGAGATGCCAGTCAGAGCACGGGGGCGTGCTCCATTGCTCTCAAATCTACCTGGAAATCTTGTTATTTCCTCTCTTCTTGCACTTACTCACTAGTTGTATGACTTATGACTATTAGTTATTTGCACTTATATTCCTGTTTTACTACATATAGATTCCTGCAAATGTACTGTCATCGCTGAATATTTTGTATAAGCGTACTATGTCTGACTTCTACTTGTTCCCATGATGTTTTCTTGTATCTACTATTGTCTACGTACCCTTTGTTGTAATCTCCCGGGTCGTACCTGAAAATAGGCAGCTATGCTGTCTAGTGTACCTACCCGCTTAACTAAAACTAAATAAATAAATAAATAAGCAATGGGCGGTGACATTACGATCTATTTTTAGCATTATATTGGCCAGCTGATAATGAAGCGTGGGCACCAGTCGACTAAGGCCCTTGTTGGTCCACCGTGCCCGTTTCATTATCAACTAATAATATAATATTAAAATAGATAAATAATATCGCCGCCAATACTATAATGAAACACGCCCTGCACTCTCATTGGCATCTCGTCATAACATTAGTGAGCGGGGGGTGGAGCGTAGGCGGTCCTTACAATTGGGAAGTCCTTGGGACCTGATTTAAAGGAGAAGTCTCCCCTAGTTTCACACCCATATTTTCCCAACTCCTTATGTGTAACTGTTGTGTTCCT
This sequence comes from Neoceratodus forsteri, assembly GCA_016271365.2. Classification (NCBI taxonomy): domain Eukaryota; kingdom Metazoa; phylum Chordata; order Ceratodontiformes; family Ceratodontidae; genus Neoceratodus; species Neoceratodus forsteri. The sequence goes on along the minus strand of CM028129.1, from coordinate 519,061,868 downwards.
CATCTAGTTGCCAGCAGTCCTATTGCTGTCCAAATCTAGATTATAAATAAAAATATACAGCCCCCAGAAGTTATCAATGTGTTTGTCCTCCATTTTACCATCAATGCTGCTGGAGGATGATGTCATCAGAGCAACAGATAATGGTGCTGCACTAAATGCTGTTCCACCAGTAAACAGAACCCACAATGTTTGGTCCCCCACTTGAGTAATGGGGGAACTCTAAGTGTTGTGCACATCCTGAAGTGCAGGTCTAATAGGGACTAGGACCATATGAGTATGATTCAGCACTGATTTGACATATATATACAGTATGTCTGTAAGGAAGTGCCTGTATGTGTTGTGTTAATGTTTCTGTTAGCAAAAACAGTTTACCCAATAATGACTGTGGGTACAACAAGAGTCTTAAGTGGTATTATATAGCTGTTGTATTATGTTCTGTGTGTGTTAGCATTCTCTGTTTTGATTGACACCAGCAGTGAGACACAAGCTTGCAAAAATGCCCTTCCCTTTGTAACCAGGCAGTCAGTGATTGGATGGCTGATGTAAGGCAATAAAGAGTTCAGCTATAACAAGGACTAGGTTACCAGAACATCAGCTGCATCATATGGAAGAAAGATAATCTAGTGGTTAAAGCACAGACACAAAAAACTGGGAAACTCTGGTTCAAATCCTACTAAAGTCCCTTACTCTCTAACCCTTAACAAGTTCCCCCAAACTTCTTGGGAACTGTGATGGCCCCTCAGGTGATCAGGTCCATGGCTTTAACAGTGACCCCATTCCCAGTATAAATCATTAGCAGTGATGTGAGAGCTACAGCACTTCATTTTGAAGGTACTGAAAACAAGCTGTGGCAGCCCCCCCCCCCCTTTGTAATGCCAGCATTTGAAATAGGATGTCCCTCGCAAAACAGATGCTAACTTCAGCTGTTGTAGGTAAAGAAACTAATCAGTCTCAGTGTTTGTAGTACTCATTCCTCCCATGTCATATGCATTCTGTGTCTTGGTATTTCCGGTCAGAAACTCAGCTGTAAGGAGCATTTGAAATGTAAAACAATACACTCATAAAGTAAGTGATCTAGCGCTCCACTTCCAGGCTGCTGAAAGGGGAGTGTATAATTTGTGCAAAGGAGGGAATTCAGTCTTGTGTGATCCTTTGGGAAACTGCTCAAGCCTACCTTGTAAATGAATCCTCTCAAGGGTGTTCACCTGGCTCACTACAGAGTGACTGATTGACTGCTTGATTGATTGATTGGTTGGTTCATTGGTTGATTAACTGATTCAGTCTACTGCTTTCCACAACATGTTACAACTGTCTCACAGAGAGAAATGAGCAGTACACAGGAACAGCTCTTGTTTCCTGTGAATGCAATACTATTAGATGTACTATTTGCTCTACACATGCAGTATTAAGGCTACAAGTACCATTCCCTGTGTGAGCTGCATGACAGAACTGTGTTAAGCCATTGCAAACTTAAACTAAAATCAGGCTAGACAGCATTGATACCCTTATGTTTTGTTCTGCACTGTTGCTGCAGTGACATCAAGGAATGGGAGGGGCTGTATTACAAGTGACTCATCTGCATGTAAATGGAGGCTTGGTTGACATTTTACTACCTTGTTTCAGAGCCTCAAACTCTAGATATGTGTTGCAACAGAAGAAATGGCTGATCTCTTATTGACATATGTACAGTACTTGATGTAATGTATAATAAATACATCAGAAATATCCAAATCATAAATATACAGGAGTCTTCCCCTTTAATTAAATTTATGAGTGCTGCAATTTTTTTATTGGTGGCATGATTGGGGGAAATCTTACAACTGGAGACTGTAATGGCGGTAAGGCACCAATTTACTAGGTGCAGGGGCTTTTTAATACAGGTTGGTAGATCTCTTTAAATGGTAGTGCTGTTACCATATCTGGACAATTCGGGACTCCCTTACTGCAACATTTCACATCTAGATGGCCCTGCTGTTACCATTTTTCAATACTAAAGGACTCTTTATTACAACATCTTACATCTAGATAGTGCTGGTGTTACTGTTTCTTGTCAACTCCATAGGATGTTGTTACTGCAACAGCTTGCATCTGTAATTGCTGGAAGATTGTATATTTTTTATCCCTGTTTTCTCCTGGTTTTCAACTTGTAGATTTTCGTTCTCCCAGGTTGCAAGGAAACAAGACCTTTTTGAACTCAGTTTGCTCATCTGGTAAAATATTTTCAAATAAAATACAAAACAATCTAGATGGCATTGCTAACAGGCTGTTTGATTACATATACAACAATGACTTTTTCTGGCTATAGTCACTTGGTAGTTTGAGGTGAAAGCAGTTGTTTTAAGCTGGTTGTGTTATAACTGACTTTTGTGTTACTATTTGCAGATTACTGCACCACGATGGCAGCAAAGAGAAATCGGCCTTCTCAGAAGGATAATATCAAGGTTAGTCCATTGAAAACTCATATTGCTTAATGGCTTTTATGTATCAATTAATCAGGCTGTAAAACAATCTGGTTTCCAGTGAACCCTTAAAAATCAATTGTGGCAACTAAACACTGTGCTTAAGTGGCCATATGGTAATGGGTTTGGGTGTCTACTCTGTACAACTTCATGATATGGCCAGTACTACAGGAACTTTGACCACTACCATAAAATAAAAATATTGTTGCTGGGATTATCCGCTGTTTTATTTTACTGTTACCCTATCTGTCATTGTACTCTTTTTTCTCCCTCTACCTTTATACCTCCACCCTGATTGCATTTGTAAATGAGACTTGTGTGACTCTGTATTGCTTACCTGCTCAAATAACTTCAATCAAGAAATAAAACATTTATTGCCTAGTAGTCACATGGCCATCAAACCTGAAAAAGATTTGTTTGTACTTTGAAGTGATTCTCTTTTTTTGTATATAAACATTTTATTTTCAAAATATCAGAACAAACAAGGACGATAACAACTGTGATGTCCAATATACGAAAATGAACATTATCAGATTAATCAGAGCATGTAGAAATCTACAGATATATGCACATCAAATGTGAAATAGCTCTAACCAAGTAACACGTTGTACAACAGATGTAATAAGAAGGAATAAAGAACAAGTAGATTGAAAAATAGTAATAGACTAAACTGTAACTACCTAAATACGCTGCCAACTATCCAACCTCAAAGCTCAGCCCTAATACCTGACACACTGCCATCCTCCTCCAGCTCTGCCACTCACCCGCAAATACCCCCCATTCTATTTTAAAGCCCTCTCCATACACGACACAGTGAAGCTACTCAAAAGTCTACCTAACCACAGCTCCTCCGGATCTGATGGGCTATCTCCAGTCTTCCTTAAGCTGATCTCTCCCGCGATTGCCAAGTCACTCACCTCCATCTTTAACCTTGCCCTTTCCACCTCCTCCATGCCTGACCCATGGCAGATAGCTAAGGTTATCCCCATTCTTAAATCTGGTTGTAACCCCCACCCCCATCATTTTGCAAATGACAGGTGGTATGCTGTTTGAATCTGACAGCAGTACCAGGTGGGGACTGTGTTCGGGGAGAAATAGGTCACTCGGCACAAAGGCTAGGTTTGGCTACTCTGCCCAGGGGCACCCAAGTAACTCCGAACACAGGAAGCAATAACTGTAATGTCCAATACCAGAAGTGGGATTCTAAAGTGTGGCTTTTATTCACATCCAAACAGAATAAACAAAGCATAGATGAACCCCCACGGGGCTACACTCCTGGTAATGCAGATTAAAAGAATCAAGAACACTTCTTCAACACTTCAGCCCTCAGGCTCTGAACCCACCGGGCACACAGCCCGGACTTGCACGCTGCTTTGGGTACACAGCCCGAACTTGTACACTGCTCTGGGATTCCCTGGCTCGGCTCCCTTGCCGGCCACTCGGACACCTTCCATATGTCATGGAAACATTTGCTGGTGGCTCCCTAAACCACCTAAGAGCACCTCAGCTCTATTAGGGAAACTTTCTTTTAATCCCACGTCTGGGTACTTTCCTCAGGCACTGGCCAAGTACCTGAGAGAAAGTAAAGGTGCCACAGAGCAAATCTGTAGAGGTGAATTTGGTTACTACTGATGGGGGGTCTCCCACCTCTCACTTCCACAATTCATACCCAGCCATTTCTCTGGACAGTAAACACCTCCTACTGTAAAGCTTGGCAATGTAGATTAAGGCTAAATGTATGTCACATTTCCTCTACTTGTCTTGCTTTCCCTTTGTGCTGGATTTGAACATACTTTTAAGTGGCATAGCCCATTTCTCTAGGCCCCCCACTGATTAAGCAGTCCAATCCCCACTTTACTTCATTCTTTGGTGCTGAACTTGAGCCTACTTGAGTTAATCGGCAATGTCTATTACACTAGACCTCTTACAGATTAAGTAGTCCAATCCCCATGTTCCAACAGTTCAAGTGAAAAACATTGGCCCTCTGTCACAGCGAACTCACCCTTTGGTTGCAGGTGCCCCACAGGTGATTCCTCCACAGGAATTTCTCTTTCAGATCTTCTGGTGCCGCAGCACAACTTGAAATAGGCAGCTTCTTCCCTTAGCTGGAACCAGGAGGGTTGCCCCTGGAAGACAGGCAAACCTCCACCCCCAGGGAGGGGGGCACTTGGACCAGTGACGGCAGTCTCCATCACTTCAGCAATAAGTTTCTGTGTCCCTCTTATGGTGGAAACACACACCTTCTTAACAGTAGCTCTAAAACAGAGCTTAAGGCTCGGAGAGCCTGCACACAGACTGCTGTTCTGCTGTCTCTCTCCAAGACTGCACACAGACTCTGTTCAAAATCCCCAACATTCTATCCTAACTTCCAACTGCAGCACTCCAGTGTGGCTCATGCAGCTGCGAGAGTTCTATGATGATGTCATCCCTCAGTCTCAGCTGAGACTGAGAACAGAGTGAGACAGTGTGAAATCCATTTAACTGGAGTTTCACAAGCTGCCTTCCCTGCCTACCACTAGGTCTTACTGGGATTCTAGTAACCCCGGGTAACAGGGGGGGGGGTTACACTCACCCTGGGCCAGGAAAATGTCCGCAGTCATTATTTACCCGGCTTAGGTCATCTCACCCTATGTGCTACCTGAGGAGGGGGGTGATCAGGCCCCCTCCTACCATGTGCTAGCACAGGCAGGCAACACTAAAGGCTTAGAGGCCTTTGGCTGACATATCAGCCTCTACTCAACCTGCTAACTATGGGTACCTAGTGGCTCTGGTAGAACTGTCCAGAGCATTGCCCTGATAGAGCAGCACTGCAGTCCCTACGGTCGTTCAGGACCACAGCCTGTCTATCTCCCCTAGCCCTCTAGGGAAAATCTGTCTGCCTCTAACTCAAATCCCAAAACAAAACAAACAGGGGACCTCCCCGACCTTGGACACCATGCACCACACACCAGAAGGTAATACCAACCCATTACATTACTCCCACATTTCCCCACAACCATACCTGTGGAAGAAAAGGGTTACACTCAGTAGCAACAACAACAGTACTTTAATAACTATACACTAAAGTACTAGTGAGGAACTCTGATGAGTCCCTCTCCTCTTCTTGTCTTCTCTTCTATCTTCTTCAGGAACACCTGCAAGAAAAAGAAAGACAACACACCCTCCTAATCTGCATACACAGTCCTATCTAAACCCCTACCATCAAAACACTGGAGATTCCCAAAAATATTTTTTTTTTTAAATTTTTTTTTTTTAGAAAAGGTAGGAAAACAGGATAAACATTAGAAAACAGTAGAAAAACAATGACATTATTTACAATACACATTTGGAGGATGGAGTGCCCTAAAAGTCCCATCTAGTGACCACAGTGCCCGAAGACTAGTCCATTAAAGAATCTCTCCTGGGCCGGAGCCCAGTGAAGCACAGTTCTAGCAGGCCAAAGTCCTGAAGGGGAGAGTCTTTGAGAACAGTTCACACATCTGGAGTCTGCTAGTGTAGGGTGTGTACTGCAATGCCATAAGAACAGAAAAGTTTGGACTTACCAGTCCCTTGTAGAACTAACAAAACACCGACTTGGTCCTCAGCCGAAGACTCTCCCTGGCAGCATTCTTCTGATACAGCTGGGTGGACATCTTCCGGGAACGACAGGAGGGCACATCTGGAAACTGCTGGGTTGATGTCATCTCTGGAGATGGAACCTTGGAACAGGAACAAAAGGCAAATGGCTGGTCTGACGTCATCCAGTTACCAGGTGAGGAATCAGGATACAGCTGGGCTGGTGTCCTCTCTGGATCTGAAGTCATCTGGTGGGCCAGTCGATGGATTCTGGAAAGTCAGTACACTGTAGAACTGATGAATGTGGGGCACCTGAATCCTGGATGTCCATACTGGCGGAACAACAAAGGCACTGCAATGGCTGGAGTGGCAGCACTGGCTACCACTGCTCTGCTTTCCATTTGATAGGCATGGGCACATTCGCAAGAAGGTCTTTGCATTGTGGCCAATAGCACAACGGGTCAGGAGCTTGAGTTATTACCCTGTCTGGGCACACATAATTCACACTGTGAAAGGTTTCACATCCCTCTCCATCCACTATTCGAACAGTGTCCGTTAACAGTGTCCTGCCTCTTTTCCACTGGCTATATTTTTCATGAAACATTTTGTTCCTGACATGCTTGTTTGCACCAGGATGCACACATTTCATTGCTTCAGCCCAAATCCAGGATTTCCTGCTGTTCTCAATCTCCTCCCAGACTCTCCGAGGAAAGGTAGGAAAGGACATCCCATAGATTTCATTCGCCTTCCTATGAACCAGTCTCTCCTCTTTACTAGCCTTGGTCAACCTGAGACCTCTGGCCTGGCTTAGGGGCAACCAGTCCTGGTTCTGCCAGCTACAAATTCTCAATGAGACAAAAAATGGATCCCTGACTTCTTCTTGCACAGCCAGGGTAGTGGCATCACCACTCTCTTCCATGCATTTCTCTGAGGCAAGAGCTTGAGGCTGTGTACCCGTTTCTTTTTCACAAGGCCACATAGGCTCCCCCTCTTCTTCTTCTTCACTGAGAATCTGTGCCCAGGAGTGAGCAGTCGTCCTCACTCCTGAGACTATCCACTCTTCGCTGGGCATGGAGGTCGATACCTCCCATTCAAAAGGCCTCCCTCATCTCGTCTTCTCCTATGAGACTTGGGCTAGGCCCCCCTCTCCAAGGGTCTACTGATGCTCTGCCTGAATTGTCTCTCTGTGATCCAGAATCCGAAACATCAGCACATTGCTCTGTCTGCAAATCTGCACCCTCTAGCTTTGTGCCACACTCCCCCGAGGGGCCTTCTCCAACAGGCTCCGCCTGGTGCTGTGTACTGCCAACTGCAAATTCTTGAACTTTTGTCCATGTGGGAGCCAAATGAATCTTGGGCGCGCTTTAAATAAACCGTATTTCTCGAGGCACCCAGAACAGTGAGGTACCATGAAGATGTCCCTTCCAGCATTTAAGCATATTAAGCCAACTTGCACTGGGTGTCCAGGAATCGCCACATGAGGAGGCAGTTGTCCTCTGTAGTAACACCTCTCAATGTCCCTTAACTTGTTTACTTCTGCTGCTACCACAGCCAGGGCATGATCCAGGTAGTGGGCTGGTCCTGAGGCCATGACTGCAGAGAAAAACAAATGCTCACTGTTATTTCAAGTCCCATATCACTGAAAACTTTCTCTTTCTTTCAAAACGGCTCCTCTGCTGCTGTGTTTACATTACTACGTGGTGGCAGCACTCTTGTGCCTCAACATTCTGAAATTGGGTCAAGCCTCTGCACATCCGATTTACACACTCTACTGATAAATTTGCTCAGACTGCACAAACTTGCACTATTCTTTTTCCTAGCACATTTATATGATTTACCATGGACTTTTCACTTGCTGAAGACATTGCTCTAGCTCACAGTCCCTTAAAGCCTCAGTATTTCAAGCACAGGATTACCTGTAACTCTTGCTGCATAACTTGATACAACTCAGTCTGTCTCATGGCTTTGAAACTTTACTCTGAGGCTGAACCCATAACTATGCTCACAGTCGATGGCTTAACAAGCGTGCTTTTGCTGGTAAAAACTTAACACAGTCTTTGTTTACAAAACGACTACACTGCTGCACACAGATTCAGCTGGCTTTTGGCAAAAATCACTGGTTTGAGCAATTATTTATGTTGGTACTCACTGTTATCAGTAGCTGTTTGCTGCGATGTAAAACGACCTGCAGCCAGTCTTGGAGGCCTCTGGAAATAAGTGGGTTGGTAGTCCTGCCGATCGTCCCTCCGAACACCACACTCACAATCCAGTCGATTGAGATGCGGGTTGAGCCTGATTTTAGATAGAAAAGTCCGAGTTTTTAAACTTTTACAGCGCTTTCAGTCACCGCAATGCTCCTCCGGTAAGCCAGTACACGCATTCCACTCACAATCCCTCTCGAATGCTGGGCAGTCGATGTAGAGCTGGCATGGGGGCGGAACTGACTGCAGTCTCACCAATCACACGACGCCATGCAAATGAGCCTCTTTCCCTCACAAGTGCTGTTCTCCTCACGGCGATCATCGAGCAGGCGAATTTAAACTGCAAAACCACTTTTTTTTTTTTTTCAAACTGACTCCACTGCGGGAGCCCATTTCAACCATTTGTCATGGCCATTAACACAGCAAGTCTCTCCCTTCACTAGAAAGCATTTCCAACATCCAGGGCACAATTTTCCTTTTGCTATCCCTAGTCTTCCACACTTTTCTTTGTCACAACAGTTTTTAAAAGCTGGCAAAACGCTGTAATTTTTGATGCAGGACAAGGGCATACTCTCTCAGGCTTTACTGCTCCTTGGTAAACAGTTGGCATTCAACAGCAGCACATGGACAACTTACAGCACACAGCAACACATTAGTTAACCTTGCTTCAGCTTTTTTGTGCTACCCACTGCTAGATAACCAAAATGCTAGCCCCTTGCCCGAGCACCTTTCCTCCCTAAATTTAAAATCCAAAGTGGTGCCTCCGTTGTGTAACCCCAACCCCCATCAGTTTGCAAACGACAGGTGACATGCTGTTTGAATCTGACAGCAGTACCAGGGTGGGGCTGGGTTCGGAGAGGGAATAGGTCACTCAGCACAAAAGCTAGGTTTGGCTACTCTGCACAGGGGCACCCAAGTAACTCCGAACACAGGAAGCAATAACTGTAATGTCCAATACCAGAAGTGGGATTCTAAAGTGTGGCTTTTATTCACATCCAAACAGAATAAACAAAGCATAGATGGACCTTCACGGGGCTACACTCCTGGTAATGCAGATTAAAAGAATCAAGAACACTTCTTCAGCACTTCAGCCCTCAGGCTCTGAACCCACTGGGCACACAGCCCGGACTTGCACGCTGCTTTGGGTACACAGCCCGAACTTGTACACTGATCTGGGATTCCCAGGCTCGGCTCCCTTGCTGGCCACTCGGACACCTTCCATATGTCATGGAAACATTTGCTGATGGCTCCCCTAAACCACCTAAGAGCACCTCAGCTCTATTAGGGAAACTTCCTTTTAATCCCACATCTGGGTACTTTCCTCAGGCACTGGCCAAGTACCTGAGAGAAAGTAAAGGTGCCACAGAGCAAATCTGTAGAGGTGAATTTGGTTACTACTGATGGGGGTCTCCCACCTCTCACTTCCACAATTCATACCCGGCCATTTCTCTGGACAGTAAACACCTCCTACTGTAAAGCTCGGCAATGTAGATTAAGGCTAAATGTATGTCACAGTTCCTCTACTTGTCTTGCTTTCCCTTTGTGCTGGACTTGAACATACTTTTAATTGGCATAGCCCCATTGCTCTAGGCCCCCCACTGATTAAGCAGTCCAGTCCCCACTTTACTTCACTCTTTGGTGCTGGACTTGAACCTACTTGAGTTAACCGGCAATGTCTATTACACTAGACCTCCTACAGATTAAGTAGTCCAATCCCCATGTTCCAACAGTTCAAGTGAAAAACATCGGCCTTCTGTCAAAGCAAACTCACCTTTTGGTTGCAGGTGCCCCACAGGTGATTCCTCCACAGGAATTTCTCTTTCAGATCTTCTGGTGCCGCAGCACAACTTGAAATAGGCAACTTCTTCCCTTAGCCGGAACCAGGAGGGTTGCCCCTGGAAGACAGGCAAATCCCCCCCCCCCCCCCCCCGGGAGGAAGCACTTGGACCAGTGACAGCGGTCTCTACCACTTCAGCAATAAGTTTCTGTGTCCCTCTTATGGTGGAAACACACACCTTCTTAACAGTAGCTCTAAAACAGAGCTTAAAGCTCTGACAGCCTGCATACAGACTGCTGTTCTGCTGTCTCTTTCCAAGACTGTACACAGACTCTGTTCAAAATCCTCAACATTCTATCCTAACTTCCAACTGCAGCACTCCAGTGTGGCTCATGCAGCTGCGAGAGTCCTATGGTGATGTCATCCCTAAGTCTCAGCTGAGACTGAGAACAGAGTGAGACATGTGAAATCTATTTAACTGGAGTTTCACAAGCTGCCTTCCCTGCCTACCACTAGATCTTACTGGGATTCTAGTAACCTCAGGTAACAGGGGGGTTACATGGTGACCCCAAATCCTCCGACAATTACCATCCGATATCCATCCTCCCTCATCTCAGTAAACTATGAGAGAGAGCAGTCCACAATCAGCTCACTGAGTACATAGGCAAATACACCCTCCTATGCAACCAACAGCATGGCGTTCACAAGAATCATTCCACTGCCACTGCCCTCGCCCTTCTGGCTGACCACATCCTCTCTAACATGATAATGGTAAAGCCACTGGGGCGGTCTTTGTCAACCTCTCAGGGCCTTTCGACATGGTTAACCATGCTCTCTTTACCTCCAAGACTAGCCTCCTTGGTTGTTCTCAGAAAGTTACATGCTGGTTCACTAACTACCTTACTGATCACTCACAATTCGTGTGTATTGGTCAAACCTGCTCCCCCACCCTGCCTGTCTCTGTGGGGGTCCCTCAAGGCTCAATCTTGGGTCTCCTCCTTTTCTCCTTATTCGTTAATGCATTTCCCTTCGACTGCCTCAACTGTCACTCTCTCTCCTGTATGCCGATGACCTTGTCCTCTTCCACAGTGACAAATCCATGGCTGCAATCTCCTCAGTTCTCTCACACAACTATGCTGCGACCCACAGCTGGTTCTCAAAAAACCTCCTCTTAGTAAATGCCCAAAAATCTAAATCCATGCTGTTTGGATCTAAGCCCTTCCTGGCCAAAACTAAAAACCATGACCCCGTACGCATTCTCTCCCCAGATGGCCCAGCCCTGGAGGATGTCAACACCTACAAATACTTAGGAGTACTGCTTGACCTCTCCCTCACCTTCACTGAGCATGCAAATTCCCTTGTCAGAAGGTTCCATCAAAAGTTAGGTGCCGCCTATGGAGTCAGGCAATACCTTACCCCTGAAGCCAGACTAGCCATTGTCCAGGGCAATCTCCCTATTCTTGACTACTGTTCCTCTTTTTATGCCAAGATCTCAGCTACTGCCATGGCTAAACTCTCCGCTGCCTACAACCATGCCTGTCACTTTGCTTTAGTGGCCTCGTTCTCCGCCCACCACTGTACCCTCTATAATACCCTTGCATGGCTACCGCTGCAAGGTCACTTTGACCTAGCCCTCTGCTGCATGGTGGACAATGTCATCCGCACGGCTCCAAAATCCCTCCTAACTGCCCTTCTGAAAACCTGAACGCTCCTCTGTAACCTCAGCTCTAATGGTACTCCCCCTCTAGCTGTTCCTAGGATATCCACTAACATGGGTAGCAGAGCTTGGTCTGCAGCTACCCCTTCGCAGTGGAACAAACTACCGGCTGAACTCCATTCCATTGACACACACTCCAGTTTCAAGTCCCGCCTTAAAGTCTGATTCCTGGCAAACTCATCCTGCCGCTGCTCCCAGGGGTATGACAGCAACCCACACTAGTCCTCTCCTCAGCCCAGGGGTTACCCACCTTACCCACACTAGTCAACTCCCCTGCCTACAACTGTTATATTGTATTTTTCACAGTAATAGTTGACTTCCTTGCCTGTACATATTGTATATATATTTTTTACTGCGTATTCTGTGGATTACTTGCTCACTGGAAGATGCAGTCACACATTGTACACCGTGCCTCCAATTTGTTTGTTTTGTACCGAATCTACTCATGTCCGATATTGAAACCTTGTATTCACTGTTCTCAAATGGACCTATGCATCAATCCTGTATATTGTGCTTACTATTGTTGCTTGTATCAAATCTGTTTCATGTGTATTACTGTTACCTTGTACTCCACTGTCACCCTGCACCATGTGTTACGGCCCAGGTCGTACCTGAAAACGATCCCTGGGATCAGTGCACTTACCCAGTTATCAAAGTCATAAATAAAATAAATAAAAATGACACCATCCACCCCAAAACAACATGAATTACACAAGATAATGCACTGATTTCCTCTTGAAATATGTAAAACAAACAACATAAACAAATAACATAAGAAAGGAAAAAGGATTCTCTTAGCCTATTTGAAACTATATAACATAGACAACCTAATCTTGTATCAGTCTAGTCAGAGATATTTAGATGTACAAACATTCACCCCAACATAACTCAGCCAGGAGTGCCAGGCTCTATAAAATTTGGTTAACGCTTTCCTCCTCCAAAGCAATACATGTTGGTAAACACAATCTCCTGGGTTGTGTTACCTGGATAAACACAATCTCCTATGTCCACAACAACATGGCTTCAGAAAAGGACACAGTACCTCATCTGCCCTACTGGAATTCACTGGAGCACTGCACGGCACCTTGGATAGAGGTCACTTAACCAGGGCAGTATTTGTAGATCTGACCAAGGCATTTGACACTGTCCACCATCGTCTGCTGATCCAACAACTCCAGCTTAGAGGACTCTCTCCTGACACAGTTGCATGGTTCGATAGTTATCTGCAAAACCAATCCCAATGAGTCAAAATTGCTGGTGCACTCTCAGACCTCAGACCAGTCCAATCTGGAGTCCCCCAGGGGTCCATCCTGGGCCCGTTACTCTTCAACCTTTTTCTTAACACACTCCCAAAATCCTGCCCTGAACAACTGATCTTCTATGCAGATGACGCTGTAATCTTCTCCTCCCAGAAGGACCCTGCGCTCCTGCAGATCAATCTTCAGCAAGGCTTTGCCGCAGCGGAAAACTGGTTCAATTGTCATAAGCTGGTCCTCAACCATATAAAAACCAAAGTCATGCTCTTTAACAGCCCTCAAAACAGGCATAGATCTTACCCCCTAGCTATCTCCACTAGCAGTGGCAGCACCCTTGAGCAAGTGCAGTCGTACAAATACCTAGGAATATCCCTGGACTCAAATCTCTCCTATGGGGTACTGTGAATGAGTCCGCTAGGACTGTATATGTCTGCCAAGAAGGGGGTTCCCTTATGTGTCTAGTCCCCTTTTTCTGTATGTTATTCTTGTTTCTTGTATGTGCACTGTTTGTCCTACATGGATTGGCCACCCATGTATTTATAGTATGGTGTTGTGTCTGTCTCCCCCCCCCACACTTTTATCTGGGCACACCAGACAGGTTAGAAGGAATTAGGAACCCCCCCCTTATAAAAACTGGGGGCTTAAGAAACATATGCTGCCCTAAATTTAGTTTGCACTGGGATAGGGTGACTTCCTTGAAGAAGAGAATCCATTGAGCAGCTATGTTCATTTTCAAGCTGCTTCAAATGAGGTATCAGATAACTGAAAACCGCTCTGTAACTGTGAAAAACAAATTGCTGAGCTCCTGAGTTAAAACAGAGCTTCTTAAACATACACATCCTTCTTAAGCACATTTCTTTAGTCACAAACCCAAACAGCCACTGTGTACACTGTTAAATAAAAGTATATTGAAGGACTTTTGGAACAGAAAGAATTAAAAGCTTACCTTAAACAGGCTACAAGTGCCTTTGTGTAATACCCTCTGCAACTAGAGCTCTTTTATAGCTGGCCGGCCATAGAAGAGCCATATTTATGCTCAGCCTGTTGGTGGGAGGGACAATTAGAGTGTTTACCCCTAGAATTAACTAAAATAATGAATTGAAATGAGATTTGCTAGACTTCAAAGCAGAATTTGAATGAGAGTGAACTAATACAATGAAGTTGAACAAATAATAAAGTTGTTAAACAAAGTTTAAATCATGTTATATAACCCTAGTTGATTGACAGCTGATTTGAACCAATCCTGGGCATTTTCTCAAGGTATATCTGTGGATGTTTAACTCTATGTAGTCAGATGCAGTTGGAGTGCTGAAGCAGCAGCATCCAGAGAAACTAGTGCTTACTAGTTGTTTTGTTTTCCTGGAGTGTGTCGATGCTGAAACTAAGCTATTTAAGTTCTTATTTGATTTGTTTATTTTATTTTTATTATTTTGACGAACCAAGTCTGCTTATTTTTCTTCCTGTGTAATAAAATAAGTTTATTCTGCAAAACTACAACTTGGCTTATGCGTCCATCTGTACCCACTTGGAGATTTTGACAGGTACACATTGACAGTGTTGTCAAAGCTGCAAATATGCGCCTAGGCCTACTATACCAACATAGACAGCATCTTACAGCTGAAGCACTGAAGATTGCCATCCAGAGTTTGGTGATCTCCATCATTGACTACGGACTTATAATCTATGGCTCTGCCTCTGCCACTGCCCTCAGACGAATATCAACATCACTTAACAAGGCCTGCAGGCTCATCTCTGGTGCCCACTGTCTCACACATACATCTGACCTGTTTGTCCAATCTGGTTGGCATCAACTTTCAAATTGCATAAAGTATCTAACCTGCATCATGGCAAAGAAAGTAGCCATGGGACTTGCCCTGCCAGGAGTCCAAGCATTGCTGAGTTCAAGACTAAAGCCATGAAACACCAGGGGCTCTGAATCACAGCTCCTTCAGGTTCCCCACTGTCGCACCTCCCAGGGCCAAAGATCCTTTGCCCACAGAGCACCCAGCTGGTTAAATGAGCTCAATTCTGACATCTCCTCCACCACCACCCTTGGCTCATTCAAATCTAAACTCCACCTCCACCTCACTAAATCTAGCATCTGTGACTGCTACCTATAATCTCCTCAGCCCACTGGTTTTGTCTCTCCCACTAGCACTTACAGCATCTCCCTCCTTTTCCCTCTCCACCCCTCTTTTTTTATTCTATTTTTTGTCTTTCACCTCCCCGACTCTCCCCTTCCCCCCCTTCCCACCTCTCAAGCACTTTCTCTGTTATTTAAACTAATTTCAGTCTGCTCCTAGTTGTTGACAATGCCTCATGGCTGCGATTCCTGACCATACCAACTAGACTTTGACTTTGACGGCAGATAAGGACCACTTGGCCCACCCAGTCTGCCCATTTCCCTACCTATTGGATAAGCTGCAGATTCTAGTTAACCAACAGCCTACTTCCAGCAACCCCCACTATAATTGCCTTATGTCTGTCCCATGTATGTTTGAATTCCCCCACTGTTTTAGACCCCACAACCTCTCCACGAAGGCGGTTCCATGTGTCCACCACTCTCTCCATGAAAAATAATTTCCTCACATTACCCCTGAGCCGTCCCCCCTCACACTTTAAAT
Organism: Neoceratodus forsteri; assembly: GCA_016271365.2. NCBI lineage: Eukaryota > Metazoa > Chordata > Ceratodontiformes > Ceratodontidae > Neoceratodus > Neoceratodus forsteri. The sequence continues at coordinate 519,046,279 of CM028129.1, read as the reverse complement.
TGTGCCCCCTTGTTCTTTCACATCTCTTTTTCTGAAAGATGCTACCCTCCTGGACTTTGTTGATTCCCTTGAGGTACTTAAAAATGTCTATCATGCCCCCCCGTTCCTCCTTTCATCAAGGGTATACATATTAAGCTCTCTCAGTCTCTCTTCATATGGTTTCTGATATAGACCCTGCACCATTTTAGTTGCCCTCCTCTCGACTGCTTCCATCCTGTCTATATCCTTGCTACTCTCCACATGTTTATCATCTTCCTCCCCCTCTTACCTATCCCTCTGTTACTCTGTGTTCCTGTTGTCTACAGTCAACATATTCTAACTCTTGTCTTGATCTACCATTGTAACCAAATATGCTGACCTATTTACTGTTGTGTACTTATTTACTGTATTTTGTATTGTATTTGTTCTGTGTCGCGGAATCGTTGTAAAAGCCTGGCTCAAAGGTATTTTGTAATCCTAGTTGAAATAAATAAATAAAATAAATAAAAAGTATGATGCAGCCCTAGCCAAGGCCTACAACCATTGATTATGGGAGGGAAGGGTAGTGGTTCACCAAAAAGAGAGGAGGGTAGTGGTTCACCAAAAAGAGAGAAGTAATCTCTTGGCTTCCAAGGCAGCAGTATATAAAAACATCTTAAACTGTATCGTTCTAATGTCCAAAAGGGATGGATCACCTAAAATCCAAGAGCAAGGAAAGCCTGGAACTTCCATTGCCAAAATTTGTGCCAAAGCCTGAAAAATATTTTTCCATCAGTTCCTTACTGGAGGACAATTCCACAAAATATGGATTGATTTCCTTTATCATAAGGTTTTTTCAAGACTTTTTGCCTCAGATAGGCAGCGATTCTCCAAAGAAGAGAGAATAAGTTCCTTCTGTTAGACATTTGTTAATATTTTCATTCACTGGTGAACTGGGACACCTTGCCACACTCCACCCCTTCTTGGTGTAGCCTGTTGTTTATAATAAGGGTTGTGATCCCACAGACCCAGATTTGAATCCCACCACTACCTCTTACAGACTGCGTCACTTTGCCTGCCCGTCCTTAACCTTCTCTAACAGCTGCACAGATACTCTGCTGACATTCAGGATATCCCTGGATCTCACATTTCCTGGCCATTGTTTAAAATGGATAATAGGGACTTGGCACTGGGGTAACCTGGATTCTTAATTCAAAAGTGTCTACTCAGAGGCTCTGCGGTTTGCATATATCATAGTGAGAAGTGAAAATGATCTTTCATTAAATGTGTCACAGGGCAGATATTACCAGAGGCCACACTGTAGTGCCTGAATTGGCAGTTGTGACTGGGAGACAGTAAATGAATAATTTTTTTGTATTTATTTGCAGACTATTATGGCAGCCTATTCAGACATAAAATCTAGTTAGCAAAATTGAAGTGCTTAGTACAAGATTGACTGAGGAGCATTTTATAATGTAATACTCAATTTGTTATATCTCTGTATATATGCACTGTGCTCTTCAGTTTGTTTTTCTGTCCTACCCAGGACCTCCTTGCAAATGAGCTGTGCTCAATGGAGCTTATCCTGGTAAAATAAATGAAATAAAATATAAAAGAATGTATTTTATAAAGCATTTTTCATACAACAAGAATCTCAAAAATGCTAATTGTTTCAATGAACATAAATTAAAGTACAAATTAATAAAAACTAGTGGATACAGTCTGTATTTGCAGAATAATTCTAAATGAAAATGTGTAGAATTTGTTTTTTAAGTGAGTTAATTAGTTATGAATGGAAGGCATGAAAGAAAAGTTAAGTTTCAAAATGAGATTTAATGAGTGAAGTGAGGTTATGATACAAAGAGAGGCAGGTAAACTACTCCAGATGGTAGCAGCAGCAAAAGTGAAAACTACTTTCCCCAAAAGTAGAAAGCAGGCCAGTATTTGAGGAGTGAAAGGTACAGAAGAGTGTGTTGGGGGGATAAATTCAGTGAGGTAATCTGGAGTCAGGTTACTTAGGATCTTAAAACAGGAGGGTAATTATAGATAGAATTGAAAAGAAGATAGGGAACCAGTGGAGTTTTGTAGAATGGATGACACATAGTCATGTTTTTAGTGTGGGTAAGTATGTAGGTTGCAGCATGTGGGACGTGTTTATCTTAAATGTTTAATCTTAGAGTGACCATAGAGTAATGAGTTACAGAAGTCAAGATGAGAGAACACAGAGACGGGGAATGACAGCTCTGTTGAGTGGAGTACTTGAGCTGTGTTATGAAGATGAAGAACATTTTGCAGATGGGGAGGAGAAGGAAAGTTCAGGATCAAGGAAAACCCCAGGGTTATGCACTGAAGAGACAAAGGAGAGAGCTGCATCAAAAAGAGAGATTGAAGAAGAATTAAGTTGGTAGAGGGAGCTTCTTTAACACAAGAGAAATACAGAGTTTTGAATATATTAAGTTGCAGAAAACTAGATTTAAGCCAGTCTTTGAAGTGGGAAAGGCAAGAGGGGATGGTGGATATGGGTTCTAGGCAGGAGGTTGGAAATTATCGACCGATTAGTCTGACATCGATCCTGGGGAAAATTTTGGAAGGCATCTTAAAAGACTATATTATTAATTTCCAACACATGTCAGGTAATATTGACACAACACAACATGGGTTCATAAAGGGGAGGTCATGCCAAACAAACCTTTTAGAATTTTATGGGAAGGTTAACAACGCTTTGGACAAGGGTAGATCAGTGGATGTCATCTTTTTGGACTTTGCCAAAGCGTTCGATAAAGTCCCCCATGAAAAACTGATTGACGCCCTGATCAAGTTGGGTATACCCGGAAATATCACCCATTGGATTGAGTCTTGGTCGACTACTAGAAAGCAGAGGGTCTACATTAAGGGGGAATATTCAAATTGGGTGAATGTGATGAGTGGGGTCCCGCAGGGCTCAGTTTTGGGTCCATGTCTTTTTAATTTGTATAGTGGGTCCATGAGCCCGTCATCGGATATATGGCTTTCAAAATTTGCTGATGATACCTGCATTGGATATGTAGTGGAAAATAGGGAAGATGCCGATACTCTGCAAGTTGCCCTAGAAAACTTGGAAGCCTGGGCCCAGGAACATGGATCAGTATTCAACATCGATAAATGCACTGTGATGCATATGGGGAAGAAAAATAAGCATTATCAATACAGTTTGGGGAGTAAGCTACTAAAGGCAGTAAATGAAGAAAGTGATCTGAGTATAAAAGTTAGCAATGATCTCAGTTTTAGGCCTCGTTATAAACAGCTTATCAAAAAAGCCAGCAGTATCCAATACTGTATCCATAAACATATAAAAAGCAGGAATAAGGAGGTACTGCTCCCTTTGTACACATCACTGGTGAGACCACATATGGAGTACTGTGCGCAGTTCTGGGCGCCTGGGGGAAAGGGTGACATTAAATCTTTGGAGCGAGGACAAAGGAGGTCCAGAGTCAGGACTATGAACAATGGCTTCAGAACCTGGGTTTATACTCCCTAGAATTTAGAAGACTGTGTGGCAATATGTGTTTCATTAATAGGGCACTAAATGATGCATTACTGTTAGAGCAGTTAAACCTGGTTTTGAGAGAACAGGCATATAACACAAGAGCCCATCCACTACAAATAAGTAGGGAGAGGATTAATACAGTTGGGAGAAAGTACTGATTTACAGTAAGCATAACTAAAATTTGGAATAAGCTCCCAATTGAAACTGTGGCCAGTAAAACAATAAATGAATTTAAGGCTAAGCTTGATAAGCATTTGATTAGTAATAACATTTTTGGATGCGATTAATATTGTGGTGAGTATATGGATTTTGTTCTAATAAATGCTCTAAAACACCAATGAAACCTATGATATGGGAGGCATCATTGAAATCAAAAGATTTGTAAAGTTGGGTATCATCAGCCTAGGAATATCTGAAATTATTATGAGAGATGAGGCAAACAAGAGAAAGCAGACAGAATTTGAAAAGAAGAAAACCAGTCAAAGAGCTATGAAATACAAAGGCAAGGGATGGGTTGAGGAAGAACAACCTCACCAGAGACTATGAAAGAATGATTAAGTTGACAGAGCTGCACTGGCCACTTTCAAATTGTTCAAAATAATTTTAAGAAATCGTTAGAGAGCCATGTTCACATGGCACCGGTGTTTTCGGTGCCCTTTTGCTTTCCAGCGATTTAGGTGTTGTTCTGGTCACTGTTGGGTTGGTGGGGACTTGTAGTGATGCAGGTGATTTGCCTGTTGAGACGGCACGGGAAACCACCTACACCACTCCTAAACCCAAGAAAAGAGGGATCGTGATGGTAACGCCACGCAATGGAAACCTACCAAAATGGGAAGGTTCACACATTGGCAGAAGCACCGATCTGGCCGCTGTGAGCCAGTGACAACGGCTCACAGGCAGTCGTGTGAATGAGCCAAAACAGAGAAGACCAAAAATGCGAACAGATGTTGAAGCAAGATGGACTGGTTGACTGAATCAAATGCGGTACTGAGATCAAGGATAATGGAAATAGCGAGAAAGCCCTTATCCAAGGTCATGAGAATATAATTAACTCTGAGGATAGCAATCTTTGTGTGATGCCCCAGATAAAAAACAGCTCTGAAGGGATCATTAATGCTGTTAATGGCTAGATGAGATAAGAGGAAATTAAGTCAGTAAAATATAGGAAAAGAATAGGCTTCAACACCTAAAATCTTTCCTTTACATCTAGTATTTATTCTGATTCCCTCAAAATTGTATACTGTAATCTCCCCTCTCATTAAAAAACTCCGTCTTGATCTTAATTCTCTTTCAAACTACCATCCCATGTCTAACCTCAGGAAATGTTGGTACAGTATCTTGCATCAAATGGGCCACAAAACCAAAGGCAGCACGGAGTCATGGGGCAGGGGGTGTCATTTCAGATGAATTTGGGTAACCAGGGAAATAGATCAGGTAGGCAGCGGATTAGCTTATCTGGACTGTAGCAAGGCTTTTAACACTGTGCCACATAGGAAACTGATAAAGAAATTTAGATGCCTAGGGGTGGGATCCAAACTGGTGAACTGAGTAAGGAACTGTGTAATGGGTAGGCGACAGAGGGTGGTGTTTAACAGCACTCACTCTAATGAGGGGAGAGTGACCAGTGGGGTGCTGCAGTGCTCAGTACTGGGACCAGTGCTCTTCAATGTCTTCATACCATGTGAAAATACGAAATGCCAGCAGAAGCAGGCCTTACAGTCTATTGAGTTTGCTTGATTGTGCAGCTAGACCCTCAACTTGCAGCTGCCTCACCTTCCCCTCCCTTCCCCTCCTCATAACCACCCCCACTCTGTCCCACCCTCTCTTAAATCCTATCAATCTAAATCTTTATTTATCCAGGCAAACATCGTTGAGCAAGCTCATTTACAAGATGGAACTGGTTAGCTCCGGGTCAAATGGTACAATGCATACAGAGATATTTACAATAGAGTCAAATAACACAAGTAAAAACAATTAATGCAATTAATGCAAGTAAGTACTCAATGTTACATCAGTCATATCAGTTCAGAGTGCTTCTGTAATATTTAAGGTGGACACAAGATGAGACTTGGTAGGAACTTCAGTAGGGAGAAGTGATCGGCCACTCGTGTAGGGAGCTGACGCAAGCACAGAATTTCAAAAGTAGTGTAATCACACAGTATCCCTAAATGTAACACTCTAAACAGAAGGAAAAGTGTCTTAACAGTCAAGGAGAAAAGTAATTACAGCTCTTTTTTGGCAAATTTCAGGAGGGAAGTCAGATTTATACTTGGTTTAGAATGGACACAGAAGCAGACTGAGGGAACCAACCAGAAGCCAAAGCCGAAGAGCGCTCACATTCTGATTGGATGGCTGCTAATGCCGTGCTTTGCTAATTGAGAGTCTAAGTTTAGGTTCTCAGTTGGTGGTAGAGGCAGCGCCGACCACTCGGTGCCCAGGTTTCCCATGCCTATGGGCAGAGAGCCCGCGGAGAGCATATCCTTGGCAGGGGGTGGAGGAAGAGGTCAGTATTAAGTACTGGGCCATGGACAATGGAACATCTGAACCAGCAGGAGGACCAAAACAGCAGGACAACAGAATTGGGTATTCCTTGATGCCTAAAGACTGGCCCAACCAGAGTAATTCAGAAAGGAGTGTAATCAAACAGAGTCCCAACTCTTGACACTCTAAACAGAAAAAAATAGAGGCCATAACTGTTAGGCAGTAAGTAAGTGCAGCTCTTTTTTGTGCAAGTTTTAGACAAAAAATCAGACTTTAGCTTAGTATTGAGGGAGACACAGGAGCAGATAGCAGGAACCAATCAGACGCCAAAGCAGAAAAGCGCTCACGTTCTGATTGGGTATCAGCAATGCCACACCTCGCTAGGAAGGAGCCCAGTCTAGGTGTCTCAGGCAGTGGCTATGAAAGTGACAACCGCCTGGAATATGCATTTCTCCAACCTGAGGGGCAGGGAGCCCCTGAAGGGCTAGTCTATGGCAGGGAAGAGAGTTAGGGGACAGAGGAAAGAGATAGTATGAGTGGAATGCAGTGGAAAGGGAATACAAAGATGAAATAGGGCAGTTAAATGGTACAGGGTAAGGGAATAAGAGCCACAGAATAAGCAGTATGTAAATGACAGCAGGGTGAGTAAGGTGTAGTGACCATGAGAGCCATGACGAGATAATAACCCTACAGGGATTTCTAGAGGGGGGAAAAACATTTAAGGCATAATATGCTCACAGAGTTAAAGGGGAAGCCTCCCATAGTTCCACATCAATATTTTCCCAACTCCTTATGTGAAACTGTTGTGTGCCTCCTCCAGTTGCCAGCAGTCCTATTGCTGTCCAGATCTAGATTATAAATAAAAATATACAGCCACCAAAAGTTATCAATGTGTTTGTCCTCCATTTTACCATCAATGTTGCTGGAGGGGTGATGTCATCAGAGCAACAGATAATGGTGCTGCACTAAATGCAGTTCCACCAGTAGACCAAATCCACAATGTTTGGTTCCCCACTTGAGTAATGGAGGAACCCTTTAAGTGTTGTGCACATCCTGAAGTGCAGGTCTAATAGGGACTAGGACCATGTGAGTGTGATGCAGCACTGATTTGAGGTATGTACAGTATTCATATAAGGAAGTGCCTGTATGTGTTGTGTTACTGTTTCTGTTAGCAAAAATAGTTTACCCAATAAATGACTCTGGGTACAACAAGAGTTTTAAGTGGTATTATGCAGCTGTTGTATTATGGTGTGTGTGTTAACATTCTCTGTTTTGATTGACACCAGCAGTGAGAAACAATCTTGCAAATACCCCTTTCCCTTTGTAACTAGGCAGTCAGTGATTGGATGGCTGCTGTAAGGCAATAAATAATTCAGCTATGACAAGGAATAGGTTACCAGGAAAGCACAGGCACAAGCACTGGGGGACTCTGGTTCAAATCCTACTAGAGTCCCTTACTCTCTAACCCTTAAAAAGTTCCCCAAACCTCCTTAGAAACTGTGATGGCCCCTCAGGTCCATGACTTTAAAAGTGCCCCAATTCCCATTATAAATCATTAGCAGTGATGTGAGAGCTACAGCACTTCACTTTCAAGGTACTAAGGATAAGCTGTGGCAGTCCCCCACTCACACTTTGTAATGCCAGCATTTGAAGTAGGATGTCCCTCACAAATCAGATGCTACACCTCAGCTGTTGTAGGTAAAGAAACTAATCAGTATCTGTTTGTAGTGCTCTGTATTTGCTTAGCTCACTCCTCCCATGTCATATGCATTCTGTGTCTTGGTATTTCCAGTCAGAAACTCAGATTTAAGGAGCATTTGAAATGTAAAACAATACACTTTGTAAAGTAAATGATCTAGCTCTCCACTTTCAGGCTGCTGAAAGGGGATGTGTATAAGTCAGTCTTGTGTGATCCTTTGGTAAACTGCCCAGGCTCATCTTGTAACGAATCTTCTAAAGGGTGTTCACCTGGTTCAATACAGATTGTAACATGGCATTAATACTGTGCCTGTGATCCCGCGCTCCGATAGGCGTAGGAGGGTCATGAGACGGCAGCCGAAGCGGGCATTAACCCAGAGTATATGCCGTGCCCACTTCGGCAGTACCGTCACCGTCCAGACCCCCTGCCTAGCAGCACTGAGACCAAGCTCAGCAGAGAGAGGAGCGCCAACACCGCGAGTCATCCGCCAGTGGAAACGGGCACGGGGGAGCAGTACTCGCGGCGGACATCCACGACAGGCAGCCAACCAGACCCAGGAGCAGCAGCGAGAGCCGACCTATAGCAGGGCACCACCGGAGCAGTGTGCGAGAGGAAGAGGAAGAAGCCCCCAGCATGCACAGCGTGAAGGCGGCTGACAGTCTCACGGAGACCTCGAGCGCGGTCATACCGGGAACAGCTGCACCGAGTCGCACAGGAGTGCGACAGAGATTGGCTGCACACATCTGCTCGACTGCAGGGACAGCAGGTAAAGACCGCATCGGCACCTATCCAGGCGTGTACAGCGCACTGTGAGAGCACAGCACAGGGTGACAGGTCGCCGCAGCCCCTCCATGTGCCACTGTTTGTCTCGCACACTGGGACCCCTCCAGATGCCTCCACCGACCCGCGGCCCATGTTACAAGCGCATTAAGCCACTCCGTCGGTGTGCTCTAATGCGATTGATGCATGGGGGGTCAGGTGGTAGCCCTCGACCCTGGGCCTCGGGCAGCCACCGCCCCCCCCCCATGCATCAATCCAGCATTAGAGCACACCTCCGTCGTGGCTTAATGCTTACGTGACTGACTGCTCGATTGATTGGTTGGTTGATTGATTGACTGATCCAGTCTACTGCTTTCCACAACATGTTACAACTGTCTCACAGAGAGAAATGAGCAGTACAAAGAAACAGCTTTTGTTTCCTGTGAATGAAATACTATTAGATGTATTATTTGCTCTACACATGCAGTATTAAGGCTACAAGTACCATTCCCCTGTGTGAGTTGCATGACAGAACTGCCTTAAGCCACTGCAAACTTAAACTAAAATCAGGCTAGACAACATTGATACCCTTATGTTTTGTTCTGCACTGTTGCTGCACTGACATCAAGGAATGGGAGGGGCTGTATTACAAGTGACTCATTTGCATGTAAATGGAGGCTTGCTTGACATTTTACTACCTTGTGTCAGAGCCTCACACTCTAGATATGTGTTGCAAGAGAAGAAATGGCTGATCTCTTATTGACATATGTACAGTACTTGATGTAATGTATAATAAATACATCAGATATATCCAAATCATACATATACAGGAGTCTTCTCCTTTAAGATCATCAAAGGTTACAAGCGATCATAAATTCAACTACACTCAGAGGGCAGCAGCCTGCTGTGCTTCGGACTAAAATTAGGGTCTGGGGTAGCAATTGCATGGCTCACACACATACCGAGCATATAGAGATTTAAAGGCATTCATACTATGGAGGCAGCTTAATTTCAATAATTTTTGTACTTTGTTCCACAATGTTGGCAACAAGAAACTAATGGCCACTCTGCCATAGTGAGAGGAAGCCTTGGGGATATATAATGCGATGTAGGATGCGCTTCTTAGGGCATATGTTCCTTGCTCACTTAGTGGAAGACAGTCTATTATATATTGTGGAAGCCGCTTCAAGAAGACTCTAAGTCCAAAGGGCTGCGTTTTCTATTACACCTAAACATAAGAGAGGACCACCCTATGGCTTTGTGCAAGGAACAATGATGGTTAGAGATGGGGAGACCAGTAATAAACCGGATGGCTCTGTGGTAAAGCGTATCCAACTTTGCAAGTGAGGCTTTGGGACATTGACTATAAAGAAAATCTGCATAATCGATCAGTGGAAAAAAAAGCAGTTTGGACAAGACGCACTTTTGCATCTCTAGTAAAAAACTGATTAATTCTAAAGAATAGCCCCAGCCTCTGTCTTAACTTCTTTACAAGGTCCTTGACGTGCTCAGTGAATGATAGATTATGGTCTAACCACATGTAACCCCCCTGCAAATGGGGGTTCCCAAAAGACTTCCAGGAGCTTGCTTGAATGCTCCAAGCCTGAATGGTGTTTGGCATTTAAGCCATTTATCAGTGAGTGTTTTTAGAACCTCTGGTACTGTCTCTTTAAGAGCTGTCTGCTTGCAGACATAATTAGTTTGTATGGGGGACTGTGTGTTTCTTTGATTGAGTACCACTCAAGCTGCTGCTAATTCACTTCATTTTTGCAGTCACTAAGTGCAAAGGGAACCTATCTGAAAGATGTAACTGTTTGCCAGAAATTATTTAGAGTAATAATGAAATTACAGTTTGTCTAACCTGCTTTCTTTGCAGTCAGAACTGTGTCTGCTAGTTCCCCATTCTAGTTTTGAACTGCTGAACTGGACCAATCAGTGTAGGGTAAGCTAGCTCTAAATGGTGCCTTGGACGAATCAGAACTTGGACTCATAATCTGAGCCAGCCACAAGAGGATTGTATGGGCAGTGACTCTGGGAGATGTAGTTTAGACTTCAGTGCCTTTTGGACCAACAGCAGCAGTCTATTGTAGTGACAGCCAATCCAGTCAAGAACTGGGAGGAACTCAAAGGAAGTGCCGGTTTTGTCGGTTGGAGTTTCAGTTGAGCTTTGGCAGTGAAGAAGGAAGAGCCCTGTGCTTTTCAGTGTGCAGTTTTAGTCAAAAAGCGTGTATGAGGCCCAGAGTTCGGTCTGCAGCTGTGTAACAGCTTGTTAGGACTGAATCCGTCCTGTGAAAAGAATCAAAGGATCTCTGAAGAGTAGAAACCAGGCTCACCCTGTAGAAGACTGGAAGAATTGCTGAAAATTGCACTCGGTCTGTCAGGAACTGAATCTGCTGTGTGTTCTCCGGGTATTGTGCAGTAATTGCGATCGGGATACAGATGCAGCCTGCCTGGTATAGTGCTTTCTTTTTATGGATGTGTGAAGAGGTTTGTGTACCTCAAGTGAGCCCTGCTGACATTGAAGGACCCTATCTTATTTGGAGGTCGTGAGTACTAATTCAGGGTTGCTCCCTGTTGAATTGCCACATTAAATCCAAATGGAATTACTGTACTGCTGACTGTTTAATTCTCCTTTTCTCTGTGTGAAAGGGCCCCTACCAGCTGCCAGGTTTGGACTAGCCACTAGGGCTTGGGTACCCAGGGACAGTAACTGATAGGGATAGGCCTGTGCACAGAGCCATAAGTAGATTATTAGAGTGATAAGCTAATTAACCTGATTTCCCCTGTCCTTGTTATACCCCTAAATAAATCAGAGCTGCTTGTTTCAAGCAAAGTTATACTGCCTGAGGTATTTGTCTATGTTAAAGTACTGTACTGTGATTGTTGCACTGTATCTCATTTCTGCAGGAGGTCCCAGTGCCGGAACCAGACCTGGGAGTAAGTGTATACTGTGAAGGTAATTCTGATATATTGTGTGGGCCACTAGTGGGAAGAAAGGGGGTTGCAGTGTCCCAGAGGGCTGTGACCAAGTTAGTTTAACTATTGCAAACCCTGACCTCTGGGTGGGAGCACCCGCCATTGGATCAGGCCCCTCAACCTGTTAGTGGCAAATCAGGCAGGGTAGTAGCCCCTGGGATAGCGCCATCTAGGGGTTACATCTTGGAGGCTCACCGCTGGGATTGTGTGTCCTCTAGTGGCCACTATTTACGAACCACTGTTAAAAAAAATGGGTACCCGACTGAAGTGGCTGTGCACCGGCTGGTGGAGTGGTGTACTGGGGAGGAGATCGACCCCAAAATGCTATGCTTATCCTGGACATCCCCTGGGTATCAATCGGACACTGTGCAGGAGTACTTTCCAAGGTGGAAGGTTTACAAAACCCTGTGGTGGTGGGTCGGCATGCTAATCTGCTCACCCACACTTTCCTGGCCCTAGTAGAGTTTAAGGATCCCATAGATAGCTCCAAAGTGCCACAGACCATTACCCCAGAGGAGCCCTCACTGCTTGGAGAGTGATAACTAAGGACAGTAAAGACCGAGGGAATCAGCCCCACCACTATCTGAAACTTTTGAGGAGAAATTTGCTGAATGGTTGCTGGGAGAGGGAAAACTGTGGAGGACTTGAAGAAACTATTCTTGCCACCTGGGGTGTTCCTCCCCAACACCCTCTCTGCTCCAGTGCCCGTAATGGTGGCTGAACCAATGCAGACTCCTATTTCTGCACCTGCCATAGTCACGACTCTTACCGAAGGTTGAGGATCTTCTCTGGCACCTCCCACCCCAAGGGAGGATGACTGGGAGACCTGGATAGACTATGTTGCCCCCAAGTGCTAGAATGGCAATGCTCGGGAAGGTGAAGCGAAAGAGGGTTAGTGAGAGCCTCCGAGGTCCTGCCCTGGCTACCATCCGTGCTAAGCGGGCCAGTAACCCTGGGCGACTGCACAGGCCCTATCTTGAGGCCTTGGAGAATGTGTAGAAGCCCAGATTCTGATGAGGACCTATGGCGGGAGTAAGAGATGCACAACAGTACCAAGGGAGTTGTTGTCTGTATATATATCTCGGCTGGAAAAATTGTTGCAAAGAATGCCTCAGAAAAGGTAGTTTGCCAGCGATTGAACTGGACCGAACCAGGCTGGACAGGATCCTAAGTCTGCCCCTTCTCAGAACTGCTGTTGCTTCAGTTACGCCTGGCAGATCGACTGGAATCCCCACCCTCCTATGATGAGTTAATGAGAGAAATTGAGGAGTTGAGAAAAAGCGACCCGGAGGGACCTGCACCAATAGCTGCGGCTCGACCCGAGTGACTGAGGTGACCCATCAAGTGAAGTTCAGGGGCAGAGGTTGGCAGTCAATGAGTGCTCTGACAAGGAAAAGATATGTCACAATGGGGCGAACTGTTGAGAGAGATCCGAGAATTCAAAAACAGTCCCTTTATGAAGGCCACGCCTGCAAGTACGGGCCCTGACCTATATCCGACTGCATCTGCTATGGGGTGGGGTACCCACCCATGTATCTCCTGCTGATAACAGCTCGAACTCGATTCCTTGACCATGAAGTGGAGAAACTGACGAGATGTCTCCAAATGCTTATCACGCCGCAGACAGAGATGGCACCAAGGTTTCCAGTTAGTAATACCCCGCCCTGGCTCCCAGTGTGGCGCCTGGCCAGCTCAAACTCCAGAAAGTATGTTTTGCTATAATTGTGGGAAAGATGGGCACATGAAAAGGAATGCCAGTCCCAAAGACACTGACAAAGTTGCATATAGGCTACAGGAGAGCTTGGAGAAGAAATCAGTGGTTAAGAGGTGCGACATGATCCCAGTGAGGGCACCAAAATGCTAATTCACGTCCTTTTGTGGCAAGGTCAGTTGCCCAGGCCCCCTACCGCCTCTCCAGACTGGTCCAGAATAGTGGGTCCCTCCATGAGACCACTGTAAAAGGTGAATGGAGTGTCTACAAGAGCTATATTAGACAGTGGCTCCCAAGTGACAATTATGTTCCAAGATTGGTATCAGAAGCATTTGTCAGGCGTACCCTTACAACCATTAGAAGGACTGCATGTATGGGGGTTAGTGAAAGCCTACCCTATTCGGGTATATCCGAATTTGGCTGTCTTTCCCCACCTCCGTGGCTGGAGTGGCGAACAAGTAGAGACCCTAGCCTAGTGTGTCCCCCACTGGACTGTATGATGGTGTCCCTTTGTTGATTGGAACAAATGCTCATATGTTGGAAGGCTGGCACAGTTGTGTTATGAAAAACAGGGGTCAAAGACTAGTAGAGCTTTAGAGTTCCGGCTTTAATTAAGAAGGCCTATGAGGCACAGAGATGCTGAAAAACAGAACCAGAGGAACCCGGTCGGAATTGTATGGAAGAAGGATCTGAGTCTCTGATCCTGGCGCCAAATGCCCAGTGTACCTTACAGGGAGAGGTCCGTATCAGAAAGGATGTTAAGAATAAAATATTAATGTTGGATGCACCAGGCGTGGAAAATTGCCAGAGGACTGCTGGTCAAGCCTAGTATTTTGCCGCTAGAGCCCATGCTTATGCCAGAAGGGTAATGGTCCAAGTTCATAATGTGTCTGAAAGAGACATTCGAGTAAACAGAGGTTGCATCCTGGCTAATGTGCATTGTGCAGACACTGCAGTGCTACCAGCAGCAAGAGTTCAAGGAAGAATGACAGAGTAACGCCTGACTTATTTGATTTCAGCGACTCCCGCTGCCAGCTGAATGGAAAGTGAAGATCAGTGAGAAGCTTGCCCAGAGAGACCAGGTGTTTTCTTTAAAGGTAGGGATGTGGGATGCGTGCAGGGCTGAGCACAATATCCGGCTGCATGGCGAAAGACCATTTTAAATGAAGGGGTCGACGCCTGGCACCTGCTGACATAGATGATGTGAGCGGCATCTGCAAGAGATGTTAGCTGCTGGTGTAATACAAGAATCCAGAAGCCCTTATGCTTCCCCATTGTGGTAGTGAGGAAAAAGAATGGAACAGTAAGGATGTGTGTGGATTATGCACCTTAAACGTGAGGACTATCCTGATCAGTACACAATGCCCGCATTCAGGATGCTTTGGACTGCCTAAGCAGGAGCAAGTGGTTCTCTGTGCTGGATCTCCGCGGTGGGTACTATCAGATCCCGATGGCCCCAGGACCGTGAAAAGACAGCCTTTATCTGTCCGCTTGGCTTCTATGAATTCATGAGGATGCCTCAAGGGATTTCAGGTGCCCCAGCCACTTTTCAACGATTGATGGGCGTGCAGTGGGGACATGAACTTACTGAAGTGCCTGGTATACCTAGATGATGTTATTGTGTTTGGCAGCTCACTGGAGGAACATGAGAGCAGATTATTTAAGGTATTGGACCGACTGGAGGACTTTGGCCTTAAACTGTCCATTGATAAGTGTCAATTCTTTCAAACATCAGTAAAGTATGTGGGACACATAGTATCCACCGAGGAATAGAGACCGACCAAGTAAAGTTGAGGCCTTGACCACCTGGCCACAGCCAAAAATCTAAAGAACTGCAAAGATTCCTGGGATTCTGTGGTTATTATCGGCCTTCATCAAGGACTATTCAAGAGTGATCCGCCTTTACTTAACCTTACTCAGGGTATCCCAACCACAAAAAAATACCAAAAGTCAGCGTCCCTCAAGACTGAAAAGTGTATTTTCATCGAGTGAAGTATTTGGGGCCTGCTGGACTCCTGATTGTGAGACTGCTTTTCATGAGATCATATATCAACTTACCCATGCTCCAGTGCTGGCCTATGCCGATACAAGAAAACCTTCACGTCCTGCACACTGATGCTAGCTTGCAAGGGTTGGGGGCTGTGTTGTACCAAGAACACGAGAATGGCCTGAGACCAGTGGCCTTTGCTGAGTAGAAGCCTGACCCATCCGAAAAGAACTATCCTGTACATAAGTTAGAGTTCCTAGCTTTGAAGTGAGCTATTGTTGACCAATTCCATGAGTACTTGTATGGGGCTAAAATACTAGTAAAAACTGACAATAATCCTTTGACCTATGTGCAGACCTCAGCTAAGTTGGATGCCACTGGCCATAGGTGGCTTTCTGCATTATCTACATATGACTATGCTCTCGAATACCGAGCAGGTCTGAACCACATAGATGCTGATGCTCTCTCCCGGAGGCCTGTTCCCCAGAATGATTGGGTCCGATTGGCAGAACCTGACATTCGGGCACTCTGCGGAAGATTTGACAGGGAGGAACAAATGTCCCACGGACGCAGTGGACTGCATGGTGGATTGCTTGGGAGCCTCTGAGAATGCATACCTGCTGCTTGTGCCACTTTTCTGCAATAGACATTGGTGCACTGCCTCAGCTGGACAATGACAGTGATCAGCGGGCTCAATCCTCAGATCCCATGATCAAAGCAGCTTTAGAAGCCCTCTATGCAGGAAAAGATGTGTCCAAATTACGCTCCACTGATTTGAGAACTGCACTGTTATACAAAGAAGGTCCTAAGTTGAAACTGATCAATAAACTGTTATACAGAGAAACAGTAGACAGAGGGGACAAGTAGACAAACAACAACTAGTGCTGCCCACTGCCTTTCGAGACTCAGTACTGAGGTCCTTGCACAACCACATGGGGCACCTTGGTATAGACAGAACACTTGACTTGGTGAGATCAGATTCTATTGGCCTAAGATGAGGGCTGATGTGGAGCAACACATTCGAACTTGTAGTGCGCCACAGAGGAAAGCTTTGCCCAGAGGGCTGCCCCTTGTTAACATCACCACCAGTGCACCCATGGAGCTGGTCTGTATTGATTTTCTAAGTTTGGAGTCAGATCAAAGAAATATCAGTAATGTGCTGGTGGTCACTGACCATTTCACGAGATATGCCAAGCTTTCCCCACCAAAGACCAGAAAGCATCCACTGTGGCCAAAGTACTTGTAGAAAACTTTTTGTTCACTACAGGGCTCCACAAAGAATCCATTCTGATCAAGGAGAGACTTTGAGAGTCGTCTGATCAAGAGATGCTTTCTCTGTGGGGTGTGAAAGTCCAGAACCACTCCTTACCACCCCCAGGGACCCACAGCCTGAACGTTTCAACCGCACTTTGCTGAATAACAGGCACCCTGCACCCAAAGGACAAGCCTAGATGGAGCCAACAATTAGCACCCTGGTACATGCTTATAACTGCACAAAAGTGATGCCACTGATTCTCCCCTACCGCCTGATGTTTGGAAGAAGCTCGACTACCAGTAGATGTGTGTTTGGGGTCTCTCTGATGGGGTTCAAGCTGACAACTATTTACAGTATGTGCAAAGTTAAAGGCCAGCTAACTCATGCGTACCAACTGGCTCAAACCATGGCTGCCAAAAGAAATCTGGCCAACAAAGAAAGGTATGATAAAAGGTGAAACACAGGAACTCCAGGAGGAGATCGGTATTGCTAAGAAATCTGGGATTGCATGGCAAGCACAAGATTGCTGACAGATAGCACCATCTCCCTCACATTGTAGTGGGCAAACTAGATGATCTGCCAGTGTACAAAGTAAGGCCTGAGAATAATTCAAAGATAAAAACAATGCATAGAAATCATTTACTGCCCATTGGACAAATCTTAATTGAGTCTGAGCCCTAGAAGATGCCCCTCTGGACCAGTGACTAGAGCTGCTGCTAAGAAAAGATCAAGAAAGTCTGCACCTACAGAAGCAAAGTTAAGTGTTCCCCTCCACAAGTCCCAGTTGAGCATGACTGTCAGTCCATATCGGAAGAAGTGAGGTGACTTTGAATACTATCCTTCTTACGAACTGAGTCAATTGTTTGAGGCAATCCCTAGTCAATACTGGAGACAAAGCTGGGCCTTCTGGACTGTCTAAGCCCCCAGCTTCATCCCTGGAGCCAATGCTCCCAGAAAGTGAAGTGCAAAGCATCAGATCAGATGAAATAGAATCATTGTGCATGGTTGAACTGTTTGAGCTTTCAGGGAGGAAAATGATAGATTAGGGCAGACTGGTGATACACCGAACAAGAAGAGTATTTTGAGTGCCCTGACAGTCCACTGCCAGTGTCCGAAGCTCTCCATGCGAGCCAAATGTTGTGGACTCAGAAACTGTAACTCCTGGAGCTGAAAGTGCCCCAAGTTCTAGCCTCTCTACCCCATGGAGACTCCCCTGACAAGTGTGGACAATGCTGAAAATGAGGCTCAGAGTGCAGAGACTGTAACAGTTCCCCTAGAAGACTGGTCAGGCTGTAAAGCCTGTGGTGCACCTCAGTTATGATTCCCTTGGGAGGCCTGTGGATTTGCCTCTCAATGTTGTCCATAAAGGAGTGTATGTGTCCCGAGCTCATTGCCCAAACTGGCGTCAGTGCTAACTCAAGTTACTTGTGTTGCCCTCTAAGTATGGTGCCCTTGCCCCATCCAGCCCCAAGGTAACTGATAGAGGAAGGGCCCCTCTCTTCAGGTTTCATGTACAAGGTAATAACTTGAGTTATTGTACAATGTGTATGTAATACTGTGTAAAGTGACGTACTGCAATGTTTCAAATGTGTTCTTGGTAAAATGATATATTGACTGATGATTACATATGCGAGCCTAATGCAAATGTATATGGTTGCAGTTGAAACTTATGAGTACTTGCTGACGCGATGCCGAAGCTTTCCCAGACCAGGAAGGGTGTAACTCCCTGCAAATGGGGTTCCCAAAAGACTTCAGGAGCTTGCTTGAATGCTCCAAGCCTGAATGGTGTTGGCATTTAAGCCATTTATCAGTGAGTGTTTTAGAACCTCTGGTACTGTCTCTTTAAGAGCTGTCTGCTTGCAGACATAATTAGTTGTATGGGGGACTGTGTGTTTCTTTGATTGAGTACCACTCAAGCTGCTGCCAATTCACTTCATTTTGCAGTCACTAGGGTGCAAAGGAACCTATCTGAAAGATGTAACTGTTGCCAGAAATTATTTAGAGTAATAATGAAATTACAGTTTGTCTAACCTGCTTTCTTTGCAGTCAGAACTGTGTCTGCTAGTTCCCATTCTAGTTTTGAACTGCTGAACTGGACCAATCAGTGTGGGGTAAGCTAGCTCTAAAATGGTGCCTTGGACGAATCAGAACTTGGACTCATAATCTGAGCCAGCCACAAGAGGATTGTATGGGCAGTGACTCTGGGAGATGTAGTTTTAGACTTCAGTGCCTTTTGGACCAACAGCAGCAGTCTGTTGTGGTGACAGCCAATCCAGTCAAGAACTGGGAGGAACTCAAAGGAAGTGCCCGTTTTGTCGGTTGGAGTTTCAGTTGAGCTTTGGCAGTGAAGAAGGAAGGGCCTGTGCTTTTCAGTGTGCAGTTTAGTCAAAAACGTGTGTAAGCCCAGAGTTCCGGTCTGCAGCTTGTGTAACAGCTTGTTAGGACTGAATCCGTCCTGTGAAAAGAATCAAAGGATCTCTGAAGAGTAGAAACCAGGCTCACCCTGTGAAGACTGGAAGAATTGCTGAAAATTACTTTCGGTCTGTCAGGAACTGAATCTGCTGTGTGTTCTCCGGGTATTGTGCAGTAATTGCGATCGGGATACAGATGCAGCCTGCCTGGTATAGTGCTTTCTTTTATATGGATGTGTGAGAGGTTTGTGTACCTCAAGTGAGCCCTGCTGACATTGAAGGACCCTATCTTATTTGGAGGTCGTGAGTACTAATTCAGGGTTGCTCCTGTTGAATTGCCACATTAAATCCAAATGGAATTACTGTACTGCTGACTGTTTAATTCTCCTTTTCTCTGTGTGAAAGGGCCCCTACCAGCTGCCACGGTTTGGACTAGCCACTAGGGCTTGGGTACCCAGGGACAGTAACTGATAGGGATAGGCCTGTGCACAGAGCCATAAATAGATTATTAGAGTGATAAGCTAATTAACCTGATTTCCCCTGTCCTTGTTATATCCCTAAATAAATCAGAGCTGCTTGTTTCAGCAAGTTATACTGCCTGAGGTATTTGTCTATGTTAAAGTACTGTACTGTGATTGTTGCACTGTATCTCATTTCACAGGAGGTCCCAGTGCGGAACCAGACCTGGGGGTAAGTGTATACTGTGAAGGTAATTCTGATATATTGTGTGGGCCACTAGTGGGAAGAAAGGGGGGTTGCAGTGTCCCAGAGGGCTGTGACCAAGTTAGTTTAACTATTGCAAACCCTGACCTCTGGGTGGAGGCACCCGCCATTGGATCCAGGCCCCTCAACCTGTTAGTGGCAAATCAGGCAGGGGTAGTAGCCCCTGGGATAGCGCCATCTAGGGGTTACACACACATCTAGGTATTTAAACTTTGAGACAAACTCCAGTTTCTCTCCAAGAATTGTGATAATCTGAGGTAGTGCTCCAGAGCTGGCCGGATTCATCACACGGCTATCCTCCCACTGTTCTACATGATACCACCTCCTTGGGCAGAGTGTGCCACTTATCTACCACCCTTTCCGTGAAAAAGTGTCTCCTGATTTCCCTCCTCAATCCCCCCTCTCCAATCTCAGCCAGTGCTCTCTCGTGTCCTTCCCCCTTCTGATCTGAAGAATCCTTCTGTATTAATCCTGCTAATACCCTTTAGGTACTTAAAGGTTTTGATCATATCCCCCATATCCCACCTCTCTTCCAGGGACTACATTTGCAGCTCTCCCAGCCTCTCCTCATAGGATTTCCCCTCAAGTCCCTGTATCATCTTTGTTGCCCTATGCTGCACCCCCTCCAGCAATCTGATGTCCCTTTTCAGGAATGGACGCCAGTACTACATGCAATATTCCAGGTGCGGCCTGACTGGTGACCTGTACAGGGGTAGGATCACTACTCTGTGCCTGGAGGAGATTCCCTACGCTGTGCATCCCAGCATCTTGTTTGCCTTTGCAGCGGCCTTCCTGCACTGAGCTGAGTGGTTCATACTCCCCATTATTAGTGCCCCTAGATCCTTTTCCTCCACTGTGCTTTCCAACTGTACCCCTCCCAGCTGATACTTCCTCCCCTGGTTCTTTGTTCCAAAATGTAGTACCTTGCACTTCTTGGCGTTGAACCCCAACTGCCATGTCTCCGACCATTCCTGTAGTTTGGTCAGGTCTTCCTGCAGCCCCCTCCACCCCCTCTATGCCATCTACCACTGCACTAATAATAGTATCGACTGCAAACAAACTGATCCTACTCCGTATCCTGTTTGAGATATCTGCTATGAATATCCAAACAGCACCGGTCCCAGTACTGAACCCTGGGGCACCCCACTCGTAACATTCCTTGGTGATGAGAGTTCCCCCACCACCACCACTCTTTGCTGCCTACCCCTCAGCCAGTTGGTGATCCAGTTGACCATTTATGTCCCCACTCCAATGTATTTCAGTTTCCCCCCAGCCTCCCATGTGGTACTGAGTCAAAGGCCTTGCTGAAGTCCAAATATAGGACGCCCACTGCATGGCCCCTGTCCAGTTCTGTGGTAACCCCGTTGTAGTACTTGACTAGGTTCGTCTGGCAGGATCTGCCCAATACAAAACTGTGCTGATGGCCATCCTGGAGCCCATTATCTTCCAGAAAGGTCACCAGTCTCTCCTTTAGGACTGACTCCATGAGTTTCCCCATGATTGAAATGAGACTCACCAGTCTGTAGTTGCCTGCATCATCCTTCGGGCCACTTAAATGAATGGGCATCACATGGGCCATACTCCAGTCCTGTGGCACGCATCTTCTATCCAGTGATGTACTGAACAGGTCAACCAATGGTCCCGCCAGGATGTCCGCTAGCTCCCTAAGTACCCTAGGGTGAATGTCATCCGGCCCCGGCACCTTGTCCACCCTCAGTGCCCTTAGTCCCTCCAGTACCTGGCCCCTGTAATTCTGATATCAGTCATCTTCGGCCCCCCCCGCCCACTCCACCCTTTCCATGGGGTATCTGCCCCCCTCTTTCATTCATGAACACAGAGCAGAAATACTCATTCAGTTCCTCTTCCTGGTCCTCCCCTTCTCCACCCCCCCCCCCATCTTAATCCTTACAATCTGGTCTTTGTTTCTTCTTCTTCTCTCACCAATGTATCTGAAGAATTCCTTTTCCTTGTCCTTGATTCCCTGTGCCAGTTTCAGCTCTCTAGAAGCTTTGGCCACACTGACTAGCCCAGTAACCTCCCTGGACTTCTTTGTGTACTCATCTTTGTCCCCTTGCCCTCCGATTTCCTAAGCCTCCGGAATGCTTTTCTCTTGGCCCTCACCCCTTCCATTACCTCCAGAGTCAGCCAGCTCGGCTTCTTTGCTCTCCCCTTCTTGCTCAATCAATCAATCAAGATAATTATTTATCCAGGTGGACACCATTGAGCAGATCTCATTTTCAAGGTGGACCTGGGTAGAATCCAGAGTCAATACACAATACATCATATAAGGTCAGTCATAATACAACTGCAATTACATATACAACAAACATGTATCCAAAGGCAAAAACAATGTACAAAATGCTTAACAACCTCAATGGCACAATCTTATATACATACAGATATTTGGGTATTTTAGACAAGGGGCAATATGCTCTGTGTCCTGGTGCAGGTCTCAGTAGCCTCTGCCAGCCCTTTCTTAATGATATTTCATTTCTGGCTGACACTCATGCATGTCTGGATTCCCACCAGATGCTCAACCAGAATTTCCCCCATTCTTTTAAAGTCCGCTCCCTTAAAATCTATCACCGTGGTACCCATACCTCTCAACCTTTCATCACTCAAATGTGTGACAGTACGTGTGACAAATGAGCAAAATGTGTGACACATCATCAAAAATTACATTGCAAGCTCTGAATACAGTCTAAATCTGTGCACTTATTTTATTCATGTTTGCTGATAACTGAGTATCATAGATTATTATGAATTTCTGCTTTGAAGTTTCAGTGGGCAGTGTGGAATATTACCTGTGCCATGTGAGACAGAGGGTTTCTGAGAGGTAAAATGAGTGGCGTACCTCGTAATGTGTGACAGTTGAGAGGTATGGTGGTACCTATTCCACCTGTTACCCTTCCCATATTGAGTGTGAACCACACCATATGATGGTCGCTCCCAGCCATGGGGTCCTCCACTCTCAGATCCCTTACAGCCTCCTTGTTTGTTAATACCAGGTCCAGAGTCCTACCTTCTCTAGTCGGCTCACAAACCAATTGCACCAGCAAGCGGTCCAGAAATGCATCTAGTAATCTCTTCTCCTTTGCACACGTAGTAGTTAGGGTGTTCCAGTCCACCCCAGGGAGGTTGAAGTCCTCCACCACTATGGTGTCCCCCTTCCTACAACTCTTCTAATCTGCTCGACCAACTCCCTATCCAGGTCATCCCCCTGAGCTGGTGGCCTGTACACCATCCCTACCCTCAGTGTCTTTCTTTTAGAGTCTTGAAGCTGCATCCATAAGGCCTGTGTCCTGCCCTCCACCCCCTCCTCTCTCATACACCTTATCACCTCCCTCACATAGATCACCATTCCCCCCTTTCCCCACGTCTATCCTTTCTGAATATCCTGTATCCTGGGATCATCATATCCCAGTCCTTGTTCTGGGTGGTCCATGTCTTCGTGGTGGCCGCAATGCCCACCCTCCCCACAGCTAAGAGAGCCCATAGTTCAGCTGATTTGTTACCTAAGCTTCTCTCATTCAGCGAGACCACCTTCCAACCTATGTCTATCTCTCCCCCCAACCCTGATTCGCCCCAAATCCCTCCTTGTGTCTCTACCTCAAATACTTCTCTGATAGCTTGGGGGTAGGCATGCTTGGCTTCCCCTATGGGATCCCTGCCTGCTAGCTGTCCTCCTGCCAACCCCCCCACCTAGTTTAAATCTATCCTTGATGCTATGTACCCCTCACACATCTGCTTTAATACCCCTTTCCCTTCCCCGCTCACAAGTGCAGCCTATCCCCGCATATAGATCCTTCTTTTCCCAAATACTGCCACAGTCCCCCACTACACCATGCCCCTTAGACTGACACCATTCCCCCAGCCATTTGTTGAACTCCTCAGTCCTCTCTTTCCTTCCCGTACTCACACAGGGTACCATGAGCACCTCTGAAAAGGCCACTGATTCCCCCACTTCCTCACATAGCCTTCCTAATTCCTCAAACCTTCTCCTCACTACTTGCACCATCTCCCCCACCAAGTCATTAGTGCCCACATGCACCACTACATGCGGTTTCTTCCTGCCCCTCCTTGTGCACTAAAGAACCACCTGCCCCCACCCTGTCTGCTGTTAGCCTGGGTATAGCCTCCGCCCATATTCTACTATGCTGCTCCCGCCCGCCACCCCATCTGATCCCTTTAAGTATGGAATCACCAAGCACTGGTACACCCTCTTCCTCGTTCCTTGTGCCTGACCCCACGCCTTTCCCAGGGTATCCAATCTTAGAGCATGCCGGCTCACTAACTCCACCCTTCCTCGCTACTGTTCTCTGCCCCTTTTCCCCTGTCCTGTCCCCTGCCCTTTCACTGCTCCTTCCCTATCCCCACCATCCCTCCCCTCCGCCATGCCCCCCCTACTCTGTCCCTGCCATCCACCCCACCAGCAGTGATCCTCTCCCCTGTCACCCTCCTCTGACTGACTCCTGCCCCTTGTGGGTTTCCCTCTTCCTCCCTCTTCCTCCCTCTCCTGCTCTCCCCGGAGATCACTCCCTCCCTCCTTCACTAGTGTCGCCAGCTTAGCAAACCTATTTCCTGCCCATCCTGCCTGGCTGTGCCTCTGCCCCCCCCCCAAACTCTAGCCTTCCCACTAATGCTAGGCCCCTTATTTATTCCGCTCCTGCACTCCCTCTCCATCACTTTCCTTAAGCCACTGTTCCTCCCCTGCTGTGTCCTCATGTTATTTTCTGGATGTGACCCTCCTGCCTCCAGGCCCCTTTGCCCTCCCCTCATCCTCTCCAGCTCTCTACCATGCCACAGCACTTCCTCCTCCTCCAGCCTCCTCAACTGAATACAGATCGGACACCCTCCTAGCCTCCACAATATGTTAATCCATACTGCCACCCCACATCCGTTACAGCCCGCTATCCTACCCATGATACCAGTACTAACTACAAAATACAAGTTCTGTCTAAAAGTTTCTAATCAGCCCAGTCACTACTTAAAAATACAATAGCCGGGTACAAAAGCAACTCCACTAGCAGCGAAGCATAAAACATTACTTCTATGATATACTATACACACTATACTATGAGAAGATGAAGCCCGCACAGAATTACAGGCAGAATTCACTACTGAAGGAGAGATTGGTGGAACATCTGGTTATCAATGGACTACAGGACCAAAGGCAGCATGGTTTCACCAGGTGGAGGTCATGTCAGACCAACCTCGTTGAATTTTTTGACTGGGTGACTAGGGAGGTGGATCAGGGGGAGGGCAGTAGACATGGCCTATCTGGACTTCAGCAAGGCCTTTGACACTGTGCCACATAGAAGACTATTACACAAACTGGGGAATATGGGTGTGGGCAGGACAGTAGTGTGGTGGGTAGGTAACTGGCTGGGTGGCAGGACACAGAGGGTGGTGGTAAATTGCTGTCACTCCACAGAGGGAAGAGTGACCAGTGGGGTACCACAGGGATCAGTGCTGGGACCGGTCCTATTCAACATCTTCATCAGTGACATTGCACAGGACCTAGAAGGCAGAATTTCACTGTTCGCTGATGACACAAAGCTCTGTAACACAGTAAACACACCAGAGGATGTAGACAGAATGAGAAGGGACCTGCAGAAACTTGAAGAATGGTCAGGGGTTTGGCAGTTGAAATTCAATGCAAAGAAGTGCAAGATAATGCATATGGGGCACAAAAACACTGGCACAATATATCAGTTGGGGGGTGAGGATATAGCATGCACCAAGCAGGAAAGAGATCTTGCTGTTATCATCTCTGATGACCTCAAGGTATGGAAACAGTGTGGCAAGGCAGCAGGTAAAGCAAATAGGATGCTGGGATGTATAGGCAGGGGCATCACCAGCAGGAAAAGGGAGGTCATAATTCCGCTATACAAGACACTAGTAGGGCCCCATCTGGAGTACAGTGTACAGTTCTGGAGACCATACCTACGTAAGGACATAGACAGGGTAGAGAAGGTTCAGAGGAGGGCAACAAAGATGGTGCATGGATTGCATCACAAGTCCTATAAAGACAGGTTGAAGGAACTGAACATGTACTCCCTGGAGGAGAGGCAGGAGAGAGGGGATATGATAGAGACATACAAGTATCTCACAGGGAGGAACAGGGTGCAGGAATACACTATTTTTAAGCGAAAAAGATGTTCCAGGACTAGAGGGCATGGGATGAAGTTGGAGGGAGGACGATTCAGAGGAAACATGAGGAAGAATTTCTTCACAGAATGGGTAGTGAACAAGTGGAACACCCTGCCAGAGGAAGTGGTGGGGGCTGAAACAGTCACAGGATTTAAGAATGCATGGGATAGACATAAAGGAATTCTGGAGGTCAGGGGTAAGGAGCAACAGACTTCTAGGAAAACATAAACTGAACTTACAAGCTCAAATGGGCAGACTGGGTGGGCCATAGGCCCTTATCTGCCGACACTGTCTATGTATCTATGTATCTATGTAATTCGATCTCCTCCAGCACAATCTCATATGTTCCAAAGTGCTGTTAAACGTTAAAAGACAAATGTGATGTTCTTCTATTACAACCACTTGCCCTCTGTCCCTATCACGCTTGCTTCCTTGCGCCCCATCAAGACTCTCCATGGCAATGATCTTGAGTTAGTCTACAATTTTAAATACCTAGGCTGTGAACTAGATTGACACCTAACTTTTTCAGCTCGCATCAACTCCCTTGCAAAGAAATTACATCAAAGAATTGGCTTCTTTTATAGGAATAAAACTCTGTTCGATTCTAACTCCAGACTTCGCCTGGTCCAAACAACCTTGATACCACTTATCGACTATATCAATATTGTATATGGCAGATGCTGTGATGCCCTGCCACGCTAACTGGACCCTATCACAGAGCGATGCACTTCGTTTCCAACGCTCACCGTCAGACTCATCGTTGTGACCTGTATGCCTCCCTCGGGTGGACCTCCTTAGCAACCAGGCGTCTCTTCCACTCTATCACCTGGCTCTACAAAGCCCTGATGGCAAAACTACCCCCCTATATTTACAACCTCTTTCAACAAATTACCTGCCCCTACCCCCTACGCAGTAACTCCTTAATTATGCTAGCCGTTCCAACCTCCCGTTCCTGGTTTGGAAACATGGCTATAAGCTGTGCCCTCCCAGCTGCTGGAATAAAGCCCCATCCAGGCTCAAACTGCAAAGTCTGATCCCCCTGAATAGCTCAAAAAACTTGTTTATGACAGCATACGGAACTTCGGTGACTGCAGTTGATAAAGCGCCTTCTCCCTGGCGGGTCTATTGCAGTGACCGCTCTATCCTCTTGTCCACCCCTCTTCCTCACCCCTAAGTGACTTTCCATTATACTTTCATTCCCCCTTCCTCCTCTGCCCCTTCTCTCCTTGTTACACTAAATACACTGGGACTGGTCCTATTCAACATCTTCTTCAGTGACATTGCGCAGGACCTAGAAGGCAGAGTTTCACTGTTCGCTGATGACACAAAGCTCTGTAACAGAGTAGACACACCAGAGGGTGTAGACAGAATGAGAAGGGACCTGCAGAAACTTGAAGAATGGTCATGGGTTTGGCAGTTGAAATTCAATGCAAAGAAGTGCAAGATAAGGCATATGGGACACAAAAACCCTGGCACAATATATCAGTTGGGGGGTGAGGATATAGCATGCACCGAGCAGGAAAGGGATCTTGGGGTTATCATCTCTGATGACCTCAAGGTAGGGAAACAGTGTGACAAGGCAGCAGGTAAAGCAAATAGGATTCTGGGATGCATAGGCAGGGGCATCACCAGCAGGAAAAGGGAGGTAATGATTCCACCATACAAGACACTAGGGTGGCCCCACCTGGAGTACAGTGTACAGTTCTGGAGACCTTACCTACGTAAGGATATAGACAGGGTAGATAAGGTTCAAAGGAGGGCAACAAAGATGGTACATGGATTGCATCACAAGTCCTGTGAGGACAGGTTGAAGGAATTGAATATGTACTCCCTGGAGGAGAGGAGGGAGAGAGGGGACATGATAGAGACATACAAGTATCTTACAGGGAGGAACAGGGTGAAACAATACACTATTTTTAAGCGAAAAAGATGTTCCAGAACTAGAGGACATGGGATGAAGTTGGAGGGAGGACAATTCAGAGGAAATGTGAGGAAGAATTTCTTCACAGAACGGGTGGTGGACAAGTGGAGTACCCTGCCTGAGGAAGTGGTGGGGGCTGAAACAATCATGGGATTTAAGAATGCATGGGATAGACATAAAGGAATTCTGGAGGTCAGGGGTAAGGGGCAACAGAGTTCCAGGAAAACATAAACTGAAGTTACAAACTCAAATGGGCAGACTAGGTGGGCCATAGTCCCTTATCTGCCGACACTATCCATGTATCTATGTATCTATGTACCATCACCACACACTCTACCCCTAGTCTGTATCCCACACTATCGTCACTCAACAGTCCCTGCCCCTGTGTACAGCTATCATTTCCTTACCATCCATCTCTACCTCCTCTCTCCACCATCTCCATAGTGCCCTTGCCCCAGCCAACATAGCCACCCTGTTATATTCATTTTTCTCACCCCCTCCACCTTGTTGTCTGCCCCTCCAACCTCCTTCCTACTATCCTCTGTTCCCCCTTCCCTCTGACCTTATCCCACCCAGCCTGTGCCATTATCTTTGCTTTCCTTGCTGGCCTTGTAGTTTCTACTTCCTTCATGAGGTACTATCTTTTTACCCAGAGTTAACCATTTATTTAACTCCTAGCTTTAGTGAGCCTATGCATATATAATGTAAATATTATTGTCCTATTTTCTTCTCATTGATTATTCGTGTGTTTAATGCATATTACTTTGTATATGCTTGTGTAATGTCCCTGTTGTTAATCAGGACCTCCTTGTAAATGAGCCTGCTCAATTGAGTTTTTTCCTGCTAATAAACTTGATGGAGACCGAAAGACATAGATAGAGTGGAGGCTGTCCAGAGGAGGGCAACCAAAATGGTGCAGGGTCTGCACCAGAAGACATACGAAGAAAGACTAAAGGAGCTAATATGTATACCCTTGAGGAAAGAAGGGAGAGAGGGGACATGATAGAAACTTTGAAGTACTTCAAGGGAATCAACAAAGTCCAAGAAGGTAGCATCTTTCAGAAAAAGAGGCGTTACAAGAGCAAGGGGCACAATTTGAAGATAGAGGGGCAGGCTCAGTAATGTGAGGAAGTATTTTTCACAGAGAGGGTTGTGGATGCATGGAACAGCCTCCCTGAGGAGGTCTTGGAGTCAAGAACAGTGGGGGAATTTAAGAATGCATGGGACAGACATAAGGCAGTCCTAGTGGGGGGTAGGAGGAAGTAAGCTGTTGGTTAACTAGGATCTGCAGCTTATCTGTTAGGTAGGAAAATGGGCAGACTAGGTGGGCCAAGTGGTCCTTATCTGCCGTCACATTCTATGTTTCTATGAACCTGAACCATACCATCCACACTTTTCCCAGCAAAAAACAGCTTGAGGTGCTACACCTAAGTACAAAATACAGAACTATGTATACGTTTTTAACTTTTTACCTCTTTAACCTAAGGTTACCACCTACTCGGTGTTTGATTGAATTGGATTCGGTTTTCTAGGTCCAGATTCGGTCCTCTTGTTTTAACCATTGCAAATTCAGTTTTTATGGTAGGTCAAGCAGCATCTGTAAGATCCTCCACTAACAGTTTCATTTTCTTCTCATATGACTGTAAGCAAGTGTCAGACATTTCAGTGTGCTTGCTTGCTTGCTTGCAGTGCATACTAATCAGGAAGTGCCTTCAATTGCAGGGCACACCAAAGAGTCAAATGTGTCCCTGTTTGCCCAGTTGTCACCTCTAACTTAAAGGGGCACTGTCAGCTTTGCCCCTTCGTTTTATGATTAAAACAAGCAGTGTGCCTCTTGGCACCCATCTATCGTAAATGCACCCCAGAATGCCTCTACATGTGCAAATTTACAGCCTTTTGGCCGGTTTTTAAGATTTTTGAAAGAATATGCTTACACTCTAATTGAGTAAATGTTTGAAGCGCAGGTACGAGATTTCGGCAACTCTTAGAAATTACAAATTGTGCACTATAGAGCGCTCGGTTTTTCAACGGAGATACCAGCAACATCTTCTTTCTACACGCGGAGCAGGGTTATTATTCTATCTCGGGGTCGTTATCAAAAAAATCACTGTTTTAGACACCGCTTGTGCCAGAGGTGTGTCTCGACCACATTGTGCTTCTGGGACACGGTGAGTTTTACTCGACCCGAGTGTAAGCATATTCTTTCAAAAATCTTAAAAAACAGCCAAAAGGCTATACATTTGCACATGTAGGGGCATTCTGGGGTGCATTTATGATAGATGGGTGCCAAGAGGCACACTGCTCGTTTTAATTATAAAACGAAGGGGCAAAGCTGACAGTGCCCCTTTAACATCAGCAGATTGGAAGGTTATTCCTGGGAAGGGTAAACAATACCATCTTAATTAACACCTTCATTTTCTGAAACCCAGAGGCCCTGTCCACACTACGCCTCTGTAACGTTACAGAGTACCCCAACCATTACCGCAATGGTTTGCGTTTACACCTGTAACATTACAGGAGGCATTTTCATAACCATTGTTGAAAGCACATATGAGGTGGTTTCAACAACGGTTATGAAACCGGTCTCGCCCTGGTAATGTTACCGGCAGTAGTGTAGACGGGCGGTAACGGTTCCCTGCAGGGCAGGAAGCGCAGCGAGAGCTGCATTGTGGGATCGGGCGCTGCAGTAATGGTTGCCCGGCTCCTGATGTGTGGACCGGTGGTGCCGGTCCTGTAACGGACACCGCCACGGTGTGGACACACTGTACCACTTCCCAGCGGTAACGGTCTACATCCATTACCGGGCCTGAGCGGTATAGTGTGGACAGGGCCTTAGACATTCAGACAGGCATCACATTATGGTTGCCTACTGTCCCAGTGTGGACTGTATAATCTGTGTTTCAGAAACCTTATCTGCTAATCCAGTTTTATTCAGAGGTAGTACTTTTCCAGTCATTTTGAGTGCTCACATTCTTGTAAAACATATTCTGTTAAATCATTCATGATTTTACTCGCTTGTTCAGGTTACAAATAAGTTCTGATGCCATGCAGACCTTTGTTTGTATACCAGTCAGTCTGACAGGTGTAAAGTAGCGCCATAAAGACCATTTACAGCAAATCAACCTAATCTTTTCCAGGCTAGGGTTGTCACCTATCCAGATTTTGACCAGATAATCTGGTTTTTAGGGTCCTTATCCGGTCATCTGGTTTTGATTAAATGCAGACCAGTTTTTGGGCCATTTTGAGTGCTCATATACTTTTAAAACTGATATAGCAATTAGCAAAACATTCACTGTTTTGGCTGCATTGCATGTCCAGGTTACAAAGAAGTTCTTATGTCATTCAGACCTGCCTTTGTTTGTAAAACCAGTCTGTCTGGGAGTTGTTAAGTATGGCCATTAAGATCATTAGCAGTAAATTAACCTAATCATTTCCACTCTGAATTGTAAGTATGGTCTTTTACTGCTGTGAGAGGGAACAGCTTGTACACCTTTATGTGCTCTTGCATTTCTTTTTGTTTGTCCTGTATTCAGGTATGTTTTAGACATATTTTTGTTAAATTACTAATCTAACCTTTATTGCCTTTATCACTACATTTGCTCTCATTTTATGTATTACCTTAACATTCTATGATAGTAGCTATACTTTTACAGGTCATTCAGATAAACAGCATGGAATGGTGTGTCTGAAATTGTGGAATGTCTTAGAAATATAAAAAGAAACAGCAGTAGCTGCTGGGGTAAAGGGGAACACGGTGCAGTATTAAGGGTACCACAAGCGCCAATAATTAAGTTATCAAAAATTGATCATAACATCAGAATACATGACTGACATGCAAATGGGAGAGTGTTTAACAGAGGTTTGAGCAATCAGCTGTGAGTGAGCTTGGCACATCCAGCAGACCTGAGTCTGATTCCCACAGCCTCCACTTGCATACTGTGTGACCCTGAGCAAGTCACTTAACCTTCCTGTGCTCCTGGGTCACTCCTGTAAAATGGGCTGTGTGCCGTATGGGAGGTAACCTGGTTGCCAAAGAATAAAAATAAATAACTGAATAAATAAATCAAATAAATAACAGTATAAAAATGATTTCCTATCACACACACACACACACACACACACACACACACACACACTAACAAGAAGGTAGACAGACATGTGGGAAGTAGTGCACTGTAATGGCTGTGGGGCAGCAGTCTTCCACGAGTCTTTCTGGAGGCTGAGATGCTGCCCTATTTGCAGACAACTCTCTGCCCTGAGGGAGGAAGTTGCCAGTCTTCAGGCCACACTGGACAGTAGTAAGGGAACCGTCCCCCAGGCCACACTGGACAGTAGTAAGGGAATCTCCCCCATCCAGGGACCACCAGAGCCACCAACACTACCTCAAAGGTTGCGAAGAAAGCACAGCAGTTGGACCACAGTGGGCTCAGGGAAGGTAAGGGTGGTGGAACAGAGGCACACCCAGTCAGTTGTTCCACTCCACAATCCATACACCATTCTGGGGGAGCATAGTTCCCCTATGGGCCTTTCCCATGAATGAGACCTAAGAAGGTTGCAGACAACTGCCACAAGGAGGCCCCCAGGAAGGACAGAGGACACTTACAGGGAAAGGAAGCAGCTCCCTGGTGGGGACTCAATTATTAGGGATAGAACTGGGAGGCAGGAAGAGCTGAGTAAGGTGCCTGCCTGGTGCCATGGCGGGAGGGACAGGGCGCATCCTTAGGATCACGAGAACAGTTGCAGGGTCTGGGCTGGACGCCATTGTCCACCTAGGGACAAAATGACAGCTCATCATGAGATTAGAGCAGTGCAGAAGGACTTTGTAGAGTTGGGGAGGGGCCTAAGACAAGTAGCACACACAGTATCCTTCTCAGAGGTGCTGCCTGTCAGTGGCATGGGTGAGGAACGGGTACTTTGCACCATGCAGTTTAATGAATGGTTGAAAAAATGGTGTGGAGCACAGGGGTTTGGCTTCATTGGGGACTGGGGTTCCACTGGAGGGACACCAGCATGTACTGGCAGGATGGTCTGCATCTGTCCAGGAAGGGAACAAGTCTTTTGGGCAATCGGTTTAAATGTTTCATTGCTAAGCTTTTAAACTAGTCAAGGGGGGGAGGCACTGATAAGCAGCAGGAAAATCCCAGCCTCCCCCTACAAAACGGGGTACTAAATGAGAAAAAGAGCAAGGTAGAAAGGTCAGTGGGGGCTGCTACTACAGATGGTAAAGCCATCAAAAAATGGAGAGCAATGAGTACAAATGCCCGTAGTCTGGGTAACGAGCTTCCTGAATTAGTGGCCTTGATAGAGGAGGAACATCTGGATATCGCAGCAGCCACTGAAACATGGTACACACAGAACCATGACTGGGACATAAACATACCAGGATACACTATCTACAGGAGAGACAGGGAGGGTAAAAGAGGTGGAGGAGGAGGAGTAGCTCTCTACATAAGGGAAGGAATTAAAGCAACAGAACAAAAGGGTAAACAGAGAGGAGAAGAAGCACTGTAGGTCAATTTGGAGACAGGCAATGGCACCACAATCCGTACAGGGGTTGTATACAGACCCCCCTCTCAGGGGGAGGAAATGGACAAGGAAATGATAGAAAGTATATGTAGAATGGCAGTAAAAGGGGAGATATTGCTGATGGGTGATCTGAATATGCCAGATGTTAACTGGAGTGCAGTTGCAGCAGCCACTTCTAAGAGTGAGGTTATTCTAAATGCCCTACAGGGGCATGCCTTCAGACAACTATATTGGGAACCCACTCGAGAGGGAGCAATCTTAGACCTGGTTCTCTCAAATGGAGATGAAGAGGATCACAGATGTAGAAGTGGGTAGCCATCTGGAACTAGCGACCATCGAACAGTATGTTTCACGATAAACACAACAATAGAAGTCAAGCCATACAAAGGCAAAAGTACTGGACTTCAGGAGGCTGCTTTGCCAAAATGGGTGAGTGCCTAAGAATGCACTAGCAAATGGGCAGGAAGGAGAGTGGAAGAACAATGAGAATAATAATGTAACCCCCTGCAAATGGGGGTTCCCAAAGACTTCCAGGAGCTTGCTTGAATGCTCCAAGCCTGAATGGTGTTTGGCATTTAAGCCATTTATCAGTGAGTGTTTTTAGAGCCTCTGGTACTGTCTCTTTAAGAGCTGTCTGCTTGCAGACATAATTAGTTGTATGGGGGACTGTGTGCTTCTCTGTTTGAGTACCACACGAGCTGCTGCTTAATTCACTCTATTTTGCAGTCACTAGGAGTGCAAAGGAACCTATCTGAAAAGATGTAACTGTTTGCCAGAAATCATGTGAGAGTAATAATGAAAATACAATTTGTCTAACCTGCTTTCTTTGCAGTCAGAACTGTGTCTGCCTAGTTCCCATTCTGGTTTTGAACTTCGAACTGGACCAATCAGTGTGGGGTAGCTAGCTCTAAAATGGTGCCTTGGACGAATCAGAACTTGGACTCATAATCTGAGCCAGCCACAAGAGGATTGCATGGGCAGTGACTCTGGGAGATGTAGTTTAGACTTAGGCTCCTTTTTGGACCAACAGCAGCAGTCTATTGTGAGTGACAGCCAATCCAGTCAAGAACTGGGAGGAACTCAAAGGAAGTGCCTGGTTTTGTCTGTTGGAGTTTCAGTTTTAGCTTTGGCAGTGAAGGGGAAAGAAACCCTGTGCTCCTTCAGTGCACAGTTTCAGTCAAAAAATGTGTGTAAGGCCCAGAGTTCCGGTCTGCAACTTGTGTAACTGCTTGTTAGGACTGAATCGGCCTCTGTGAAAAGAATCAAAGGATCTCTAAGAGAGAAACCAGGCTCACCCTGTAGAAGACTGAAGAAATTGTTGAATTGCACCGCTGTCGGTCGTGAACTGAATCCTAAGTGTTCTCCGGGTATTGTGCAGTAATTGCGATCGGGATAGAGCAACCCTGCCTGGTATAGTACTTTCTTTTACCATATAAATGTGTGAAGAGTCTCGTGGAGCTCAAAAGTAGCCCTGCTGACGTTGAAGGACCCTATCTTGTTTGGAGGTCGTGAGTACTAATTCAGGGTCGCTCCCTGTTGAATTGCCACATTAATCAAATGGAATCACTGTACTGCTGACTGTTTAAGCTAATTTTCTTTTCACTAAGTGAAAGGGCCTACCAGCTGCCACGGTTTGGACCTACCACTGGGGCTTGGGTACCCAGGGACAGTAACTGGTAGGATAGGCTGTGCACAGAGCCATAGAGTAGATAGTAAAGTGATAAGCTAATTAACCTGATTTCCCCTGTCCTTGCTATATCCCTAAATAAATCAGAGCTGCTTGTTTCAGCAAAGTTATACCTTGCCCAGTATTTGTTCATGTTAAAAGTACTGTACTGTGATTGTTGCACTGTATCTTATTTCACAGGAGGTCCCAGTGCGGAACCAGACCTGGGGGTAAGTGTATACTGTGAAGGTAATTCTGATATATTGTGTGGGCCACTAGTGGGAAGAAGGGTTGCAGTGTCCCAGAGGGCTGTGACCAAGTGAGTTTAACTATTGCAAACCCTGACCTCTGGGTGGGCACCCGCCATTGGATCCAGGCCCTCAACCTGTTAGTGGCAAATCAGGGCAGGGGTAGTAGCCCCTGGGATAACGCCATCTGGGGTTACATCTTGGAGGCTCACAGCTGGGATTGTGTGTCTCTAGTGGCCCATTCTGAACCACTGTTAAGACAAAAATGGGTACCCAGACAGAAGTGGCTGTGCACCGGCTGGTGGAGTGATTGTACTGGGGAGGAGATTGACCCCAAAATGCTATGCTTATCCTGGACATCCCCCTGGGTATCAATACGGACACTGTACAGGAGTACTTTTCCAAGGTGGAAGGTTTACAAAACCCTGTGGTGGTGGGTCGGCATGCTAATCTGCTCACCCACACTTTCCTGGCCCTAGTAGAGTTTAAGGATCCCATAGATAGCTCCAAGTGCTACAGACCATTACCCCAGAGGGGAGCCCTCACTGCCCGGAGAGTGATAACTAAGTACAGTAAAGACCCCGGGGAAATGAGCTCACCACTGTCTGAAACTTTGAGGAGAAATTTGCAAATGGTTGCTGGGAAGGAAAACTGTGTGGAGGACTTGAAGAAACTATTCTTGCCACCTGGAGTTCCCCCCAACACCCTCTCGCTCAGTACCCGTAATGGTGGCTAAACCAATGCGAACTCTATTTCTGCATCTGCCATTAGTCACGACTCTTACGAAGGTTGAGGATCTTCTCTGGCACCCTCCCCACCCCAAGGGAGGATGACTGGGAGACCTGGATGAACTATGTTGCCCCAAGTGCTGGAATGGCAATGCTCGGAAGCGAAAAGCGAAGAGGGTTAGTGAGAGCCTCCGAGGTCTGCCTGGCCACCATCTGTGCTAAGCAGACCGTATACCCTGAAGTGACTGCACAGGCCTATCTTGAGGGCCTTGGAGAATGTGTATGGGGCCCAGATTCTGATGAAGATCTATGGTGGAAGTAGAGATGCACAACAGTACCAGGGAGTTGTTGTCTGTACATATCTCGGCTGGAAAAATTGTTGCAAGAATGCCTCAGAAAGGAAGTTTGCCAGCGATTGAACTGGACCGAACCAGGCTGGACAGGATCTTAAAGTCTGCCCCCTTCTCAGAACTGCTGTTGGCTTCAGTTCGCCTGGCAAATCGAGCTGGAATCACCACTCTATGATGAGTTAATGAAGAAGTCGAGGAGTTGAGAAAAACGACCTCGGGAGGACCTGCACCTATAGCTGCGGCTATGGACCGAGTGACTGAGGTGGCCCATCAAGTGAAGTTCAGGGGCAGAGGTTGGCAGTCAATAGGTGCTCTAACAAGGAAAAGATATGCCACAATGGGCAAACTGTTGAGAGAGATCCGGGAATTCAAAAACAGTCCCTTTATGAAGGCCACCTGCAAGTATGGGCCCTGACCTATATCTGACCTGCATCTGCTAAGGGGTGGGGGTACCACCCATGTATCTCCTGATGATAACAGCTCCAAACTCAATTCCTTGACCATGGAAGTGGAGAAACTGACAGAGATGTCTCCAAATGCTTATCACGCTCAGAGACAGAGATGGCACCAAGGTTTCCAGTTAGTAATACCCCGCCTGGCTCCCAGTGTGGCGCCTCGCCAGCTCAAACTCCAGAAAGTATGTTTTGCTATAATTGTGGGAAGGATGGGCACATGAAAGGAATGCCGGTCCCAAAAGACACTGACAAAGTTGCATATAGGCTACAAGAGAGCTTGGAGAACAAATCAGTGGTTAAGAGGTGCAGAAATGATCCCAGTGAGGCACCAAAAATGCTAACTCACATCCTTTTGTGGCAAGGTCAGTTGCCAGGCCCCATATCGCTCTCCAGACTGGTCCAGAATAGTGGGTCCCTCCATGGAGACCACTGTAAAAGGTGAATGGAGTGTCTACAAGAGCTGTATTAGACAGTGGCTCCCAAGTGACAATTATGTTCCAGGATTGGTATCAGAAGCATTTGTCAGACAGTACCCTTACAACCATTAGAAGGACTGCATGTATGGGGTTAAGTGAGAAGGCCTACCCCTATTCTGGTATATCCGAATTTGTCGTCTTTCCCCACCTCCGTGGCTGGAGTGGCTGAACAAGTAGAGACCCTAGCCTTAGTGTGTCCCCCACTGGACTGTATGATGGTGTCCCTTTGTTGATTGGAACAATGCTCATATGTTGGAAGGCTGGCACAGTTGTGTTATGAAAAACAGGGGTCAAAGACTAGTAGAGCTTTTAAGAGTTCAGCTTTAATTAAGAAGGCCTATGAGGCTACAGAGATGCTGAAAAATAGAACCAGAGGAACCGGTCGGAATTGTATGGAAGAAGGATCCTGAGTCTCTGATCCTGGCGCCAAATGCCCAGTGTACCTTACAGGAGAGGTCCGTATCAGAAAGGATGTTAAGAATAAAATATTAATGTTGGATGCACCAAGCGATGGAAAATTGCCAGAGGGACTGCTGGTCAAGCCTAGTATTTTGCCGCTAGAGCCCATGCTTATGCCAGAAGGGTAATGGTCCAAGTTCATAATGTGTCTGAAGAGACATTCAGTAAATAGAGGTTGCATCCTGGCTATGTGCATTGTGCAGACACTGCAGTGCTGCCCAGCAAGAAGTTCAAGGAAGAATGACAGAGTAACGCCTGACTTGTTTGATTTCGCGACTCCCGCTGCCAGCTGGAATGGAAAGTGAGGATCAGTGAGAAGCTTGCCCAGAGAGACCAGGTGTTTTCTAAAGAATGGGATGTAGGATGCGTGCAAGGAGCTGAGCACAATATCCGGCTGCATGACGAAAAGACCATTTCATGAGAGGTCTCACGCCTTGGCACCTGCTGACATAGATGATGTGAGCGGCATCTGCAAGAAAATGTTAGCTGCTGGTGTAATACAAGAATCAAGCCTTATGCTTCCCCATTGTGGTAGTGAGGAAAAAGAATGGAACAGTAAGGATGTGTGGATTATCGCACCTTAAACCGGCGGACTATCCCTGATCAGTACACAATGCCCGCATTCAGGATGCTTTGGACTGCCTAAGCGGGAGCAAGTGGTTCTCTGTGCTGGATCTCCATGATGGGTACTACCAGATCCCAATGGCCCAGAGGACCGTGAGAAGACAGCCTTTATCTGTCCGGCATGGCTATAGAATTCATGAGGATGCCTCAAGGATTTCAGGTGTCCAGCCACTTTTCAACGATTGATGGAGCGTGCAGGGGGACATGAACTTACTAGAGTGCCTGGTATACCTAGATGATGTTATTGTGTTTGGCAGCTCACTGGAGGAACATGAGAGCAGATTATTTAAGGTATTGGACAGACTGAGGACTTTGGCCTTAAACTGTCCATTGATAAGTGTCAATTATTTCAAACATCAGTAAAGTATGTGGACACATAGTATCCACCGAGGAATAGAGACCGACCAAGTAAAGTTGAGGCCTTGACCACCTGGCCACAGCCCAAAATCTAAAAGAACTGCAAAGATTCCTGGGATTCTGTGGTTATTATCGGCGTTTCATCAAGGACTATTCAAGAGTGATCCATCCTTTACTTAACCTTACTCAAGGGTATCCCCAACCCACAAAAATACCAAAGTCAGCGTCCTCCAGACTGAAAGAGTGTATTTTCGTCCGAGTAAAAGTATTTGGGGCCCGCTGGACTCCTGATTGTGAGACTGCTTTTCATGAGATCATATATCAACACCCATGCTCCAGTGCTGGCCTATGCCGATCCAAGAAAACCTTACGTCCTGCACTGATGCTAGCTTGCAAGGGTTGGGGCTGTGTTGTACCAAGAGCACGAGAATGGCCTGAGACCAGTGGCCTTTGCCAGTAGAAGCCTGACCCCATCCGAAAAGAACTATCCTGTACATAAGTTAGGTTCCTAGCTTGAAGTGGGCTATTGTTGACCAATTCCATGAGTACTTGTATGGGGCTAAAATACTAGTAAAAACTGACAATAATCCTTTGACCTTATTGCAGACCTCAGCTAAGTTGGATGCCACTGGCCATAGGTGGCTTTCTGCATTATCTACATATGACTATGCTCCGAATACCGAGCAGGTCTGAACCACATAGATGCTGATGCTCTCTCCGAGGCCTGTTCCCCAGAATGATTGGGTCCGATTGGCAGAACCTGACATTCGGGCACTCTGCCGAAGTTTGACAGGAGGAACAAATGTCCACGGACGCAGTGGACTGCATGGTGGATTGCTTGGGAGCCTCTGAGAATTGCATACCTGCTGCTTATTGCCACTTTTCTGCAATAGACATTGGTGCACTGCCTCAGCTGGACAATGACAGTATTCGGCGGGCTCAATCCCAGCGATCCCATGATCAAAGCAGCTTTAGAAGCCCTCTGTGCAGGAAAAGATGTGTCCAAATTACGCCCACTGATTTGAGAACTGCACTGCTATACAAAGAAGGTCCTAAGTTGAAACTGATCAATAAACTGTTATACAGAGAAACAGTAGACAGAGGGGACAAGTAGACAAACAACAACTAGTGCTGCCTACTGCTTTTCGAGACTCAGTACTGATGTCCTTGCACAACCACATGGGGCACCTTGGTATAGACAGAACACTTGACTTGGTGAGATCCAGATTCTATTGGCCTAAGATGGGGCTGAAGTGAGCAACACATTCGAACTTGTAGTCGCTGCTTACAAGAGGAAAGCTTTGCCCCAGAGGGCTGCCCCTTGTTAACATCACCACCAGTGCACCCATGGAGCTGGTCTGTATTGATTTTCTGAGTTTGGAGTCAGATCAAAGAAATATCAGTATGTGCTGGTGGTCACCGACCATTTCACGAGATATGCCCAAGCTTCCCCACCAAAGACCAGAAAGCATCCACATGGCTAAAGTAC
Source organism: Neoceratodus forsteri (assembly GCA_016271365.2). Classification (NCBI taxonomy): domain Eukaryota; kingdom Metazoa; phylum Chordata; order Ceratodontiformes; family Ceratodontidae; genus Neoceratodus; species Neoceratodus forsteri. The sequence continues at coordinate 519,006,341 of CM028129.1, read as the reverse complement.
TTGTAGAAAACTTTTTGTTCACTATGGGGCTCCACAAAGAATCCATTCTGATCAGGGAGAGACTTTGAGAGTCGTCTGATCAAAGAGATGCTTTCTCTGTGGGGAGTGCGAAGTCCAGAACCACTCCTTACCACCCCAGGGACCCACAGCCTGAACGTTTCAACCGCACTTTCTAGATATGCTAGGCACCCTGCACCCAAAGGACAAGCCTAGATGGAGCCAACAAATTAGCACCCTGGTACATGCTTATAACTGCACCAAAGTGATGCCACTGATTCTCCCCACCGCCTGATGTTCGGAAGAGAAGCTCGACTACCAGTAGATGTGTGTTTTGGGGTCTCTCCTGATGGGGTTCAAGCTGACAACTATTTACAGTATGCAAAAGTTAAAGGCCCAGCTAACTCATGCGTACAACCGCTCAAACCATGGCTGCCAAAAGAAATCTAACAACAAAGAACGGTATGATAAAAAGGTGAAAGCACAGGAACTCCAGGAGGGAGATCGGGTATTGCTAAGAAATCTGGGACTGCATGGCAACACAAGATTGCTGACAGATGGCACCATCTCCCTCATTGTAGTGGGCAAACTAGATGATCTGCCAGTGTACAAAGTAAGGCTGAGAACAATTCAAAAGATGTAAAACAATGCATAGAAATCATTTACTGCCCATTGGACAAATCCTGATTGAGTCTGAGCCCCAGAAGATGCCCCTCTGGACCAGTGACTAGAGCTGCTGCTAAGAAAAGATCAGGAAGTCTGCACCTACAGAAGCAGAGTTAAAGTGTTCCCTGCACAAGTCCCAGTTGAGCATGACTGTCAGTCCATATCAGAAGAAAGTGAGAGTGACTTTGAATACTATCCTTCTTCTGAACTGAGTCAATTGATTAGGGCAATCCCTAGTCAATACTGGAGACAAAGCTGGGCCTTCCGGACTGTCTAAGCCCCAGCTTAGTCCCTGGAGCCAATGCTCCCAGAAAGTGAAGTAAAGCATCAGATCAGATGAAATGGAATCATTGTGCATGGTTGAACTGTTTGAGCTTTCAGGGAGGAAAATGATGGATTGGGTCAGACTGGTGATACACCAGAACAAGAAGAGTATTTTGAGTGCCCTGACAGTCCACTGCCAGTGTCCAAAGCTCTCCACTAGCAGCCAAATGTTGTGGACTCAGAAACTGTAACTCCTGGAGCTGAAAGTGCCCCAAGTTCTAGCCTCTCTACCCCATGGAGACTCCCCTGACAAGTGAGGACAATGCTGAAAATGAGGCTCAGAGTGCAGAGACTGTAACAGTTCCCCTAGAAAGACTGGTCGAACTGTAAAGCCTGTGGTGCACCTCAGTTATGATTCACTTGGGAGGCCTGTGGACTTGCCTCTCAATGTTGTCCATAAAGGAGTGTATGTGTCCCGAGCTCATTGCCCAAACTGAGCATCAGTGCTAACTCCAAGTTACTTGTGTTGCCCTCTCTAGTATGGTGCCCTTGCCCATCCAGCCCAAAGGTAACTGATAGGAAGGCCCCCTCTCTCAGGTTTCATGTACAAGAGGTAATAACTTGAGTTATGGTACAATGTGTATAATACTGTGTAAAGAGGACGACTGCAATGTTTCAAAATGTGTCTTGGTAAAATGATATATTGACTGATGATTACTATGTGAGCCTAATGCAAATGTATATGGTTGCAGTTAAAACTTGTAGGTACTTGCTTGATCACGGACATCAAGCTTTCCCAGGCCAGGAAAGTGTAACCCCTGCAATGGGGGTTCCCAAAAGACTTCAGGAGCTTGCTTGGATGCTCCAAGCCTGAATGGTGTTTGCATTTAAGCCATTTATCAGTGAGTGTTTTAGAGCCTCTGGTACTGTCTTTTAAGAGCTGTCTGCTTGCAGACATAATTAGTTTGTATGGGGGACTGTGTGCTTCTGTTTGAGTACCACTCGAGCTGCTGCCAATTCACTCTATTTTTGCAGTCACTAGGAGTGCAAAGGGAACCTATCTGAAAGATGTAACTGTTTGCCAGAAATCATGTAGAGTAATAATGAAAATACAATTTGTCTAACCTGCTTTCTTTGCAGTCAGAACTGTGTCTGCCTAGTTCCCCATTCTGGTTTTGAACTTGAACTGGACCAATCAGTGTGGTAAGCTAGCTCTAAAATGGTGCCTTGGACGAATCAGAACTTGGACTCATAATCTGAGCCAGCCACAAGAGGATTGCATGGGCAGTGACTCTGGGAGATGTAGCTTAGACTTAGGCTCTTTTGGACCAACAGCAGCAGTCTATTGTGAGTGACAGCCAATCCAGTCAAGAACTGGGAGGAAACTCAAAGGAAGTGCCTGGTTTTGTCTGTTGGAGTTTCAGTTTTAGCTTTGCAGTGAAGGAGAGAAACCCTGTGCTCCTTCAGTGCACAGTTTCAGTCAAAAATGTGTGTAAGGCCCAGAGTTCCGGTCTGCAGCTTGTGTAACTGCTTGTTAGGACTGAATTCGTCCCGTGAAAAGAATCAAAGGATCTCTGAAGAGTAGAAACCAGGCTCACCCTGTAGAAGACTGAAGAAATTGTTGAATTGACTCGGTCTGTCAGGAACTGAATCTGCTGTGTGTTCTCCCAGGTATTGTGCAGTAATTGCGATCGGGATAGAGAAGCAGCCTGCCTGGTATAGTACTTTCTTTTTTTACCATATAAATGTGTGAAGAGTCTCGTGGAGCTCAAAGTAGCCCTGCTGACGTTGAAGGACCCTATCTTGTTTGGAGGTCGTGAGTACTAATTCAGGGTCGCTCCCTGTTGAATTGCCACATTAAATCCAAAAGGAATCACTGTACTGCTGACTGTTTAAGCTTAATTTTCTTTCACTGTGTGAAAGGGCCCCCACCAGCTGCCACGGTTTGACCAGCCACTAGGGCTTGGGTACCCAGGGACAGTAACTGGTAGGGATAGGCCTGTGCACAGAGCCATAGGTAGATAGTAAAGTGATAAGCTAATTAACCTGATTTCCCTGTCCTTGTTATATCCCCTAAATAAATCAGAGCTGCTTGTTTCAGCAAAGTTATACTGCCTGGTGTTTTGTCTATGTTAAAGTACTGTACTGTGATTGTTGCACTATATCTTATTTCACAGGAGGTCCCAGTGCGGGAACCAGACCTGGGGGTAAGTGTATACTGTGAGGTAATTCTGATATATTGTGTGGGCCACTAGTGGGAAGAAAGGGGGTCAGTAGTGTCCCAGAGGGCTGTGACCAAGTTAGTTTAACTATTGCAACCCTGACCTCTGGGTGGAGGCACCCGCATTGGATCCAGGCCCCTCAACCTGTTAGTGGCAAATCAGGCAGGGGTAGTAGCCCCTGGGATAACGCCATCTAGGGGTTACAATAAAAACTGCCGTCACAGAGGTAACAAGCCTTTGTGTGAAGCAAATAAACAAAACAAAACGATGTAAGAAACCACTATGGTTCTCAAAGGAGGTGGCAGTGAAGGTTCAAGAGAAAAAGAAAGCATTCAGGAAGTACAAGGAATCACAGAAGGAGCAGGACAGATAATTGTATCAGTTAAAGTAAAAGGAAGCTGGGAAGGCAGTCAGAACAGCAAAGGACCGAACCGAGAAAAAGATAGCCAACTCAGTTAAGAAGGGGGATAAAACCTTTTTTAGGTACATCATGGAGCGAAGAAAGACCAAGGGAGGGATAGTGAGGCTTAATAAGGGGCGGAGGGTGACTGTGAAAGGCAGAGATACTAAACAAATATTTTTGCTCAGTATTTACAAATGAAGTGGGAGGTACCTAAACAAAAATAGAAACACTGGATACAGAAGTTGATACCAGCCCATTTACAGAAGAAAGGGTTCTGAAAAGAACTCTTAAAACTGAAGGTGGACAAAGCAATGGGGCCTGGTGGGATTCATCCCAGAATTCTAAAGAACTAAGGGTAGAACTAGTGACACCACTGACTACCCTCTTTAACAAATCATGGGAGGATGGGGTTGTACCTGAGGACTGGAAGAGGGCAGATGTGATTCCCCTTCACAAAAGTGGGAGCAGGGCAGAAGCAGGAAACTACAGACCTGTTAGTTTAACCTTAGCGATAGGGGAAAATGATGGAATCACTTTTGAAGGAAAGAATTGTTGAGTACCTAGAGGCCAGAGGGGCACAGGACCCAAGGCAGCATGGATTCACAGCGGGCAGGTCATGCCAGACGAATCTAATAGATTTCTTTGACTGGGTGACCAAAGTAGTAGATCAGGGAGGGACTGTGGACATGGCCTACCTAGACTTTAGCAAGGCATTTGACACAGTCCCACACAAAAGATTAATATACAAGTTAGCCAGCCTGGGAGTGGGTCCCAAGATGATAGCCTGGGTAAAGAATTGGCTGGAGAATAGGACACAGAGGGTAATAGTAAATGGAGTCCACTCTGAAGAAAGAGGGGTTACTAGTGGGGTACCGCAGGGTTCAGTATTAGGACCGGTCCTCTTCAATGTCTTTATAAGCGACATTGCAGAGGGACTGAAAGGAAAAGTATGTCTCTTTGCAGATGACACAAAGATCTGCAACAGAGTTGATGCACAAGGTGGGTGGAAAGGATGAGAAGGAACTTGGCAAGGTTAGAGGAATGGTCAAATGTATGTCAGCTTAGATTCAGTGCTAAGAAGTGCAAGGTAATGCACCTGGGAAACAAAAACCCACGGGAAGAGTACACAATGGGGGTGAGATACTAACAACAACAAAAATGGAAAGGGACCATATCAGATGACTTAAAGGTGGGCAAGCAATGTGAGAGGGCAGTAAGGAGGGCTGGGGGGATACTGGGATGCATAAGGAGAGGCATCACCAGTAGAAAACAGGAAGTTATTATCCCTCTGTACAGATAGCTGGTGAGACCCCATCTGGAGTACTGCATGCTGTTCTGGAGACCCAGTCTCCACAAGGACATAGACAGGATGGAAGCTGTCCAGAGGAGGGCAACTAAAATGGTGCAGGGTCTGCCGGAAGACATCTGAAGAGACTAAAGGAGCTTAATATGTATATCCTCTAGGAAAGGGGGGAAACATGATAAAACTTTCAAGTACCCTCAAGGGAATCAACAAAGTCCAAGAGGGTAGCATCTTTCAAAAAGAGATGTGCAAGAACAAGGGGGCACAATTTGAAGATAGGGGGCAGCTCAGAGGTAATGTAAGGAAGTATTTTTTCACAGAGAGGGTTGTGGATGCATGGAACAGCCTTCCGGAGGAGGTTGTGGAGTCAAAAACAGTGGTAGAATTCAAGCATGCATGGGACAGACATAAGGCAATTCTAGGGGGTGGGGGTAGAAAGAAGTAGACTGCTGGTTAACTAGGATCTGCAGCTTATCCATTAGGTAGGGAAATGGGCAGACTGGGTGGGCCAAGTGGTCCTTATCTCCCATCAAATTCTTTGTTTCTATGTTACTATTAATGTCTATTCCAACATTACAAATGGCTTTGGAGAAGGAGCGATACACTCGTCAATCACAACAAGGGGTGGAGCCAGAGGCAGAGTTTGGGGTGTGGTTTAGCATCTGGTTTTTACCTCATCCAAAGGTATTGACCCTAGTTGCACCAAAAGCTCTGTGAGGACAGACAGAGTGATCTCAGCATGTACACCCAGGAAGAGAGGGGAGAGAGAGGGGACATAGTAGAGATCTACAGTACATGTACCTCATGGGGGTGAACAGGGATCAGGAAGTAAGTCTCTTTCAAATGAGAAAGAGCAGCAGCACCAGCAGGCATGTGATGAAGCAGGGGGAAGAGGAATGTGCGGAAATACTACTTCAATGAAAGAGTGGTGGATGCCTGGAATAGACTGCCAGCAGAAGTGATGGAGCTGAAATGGTAGAGGGCTTCAAGCATGTGTGGGACAGATGTAGGGGAGCATTAGTAAATAGGCAGGGAGGAGGGAAGGTCACTGGAGACCAGTTAGAGCCTGTGGAGACAGACTAGGCAGGGACCATCTGGGTAGACTGGATGGGCCAAGCTTCCCTTTTTTGGCAATGAATTCTGTTTCTTTGTTTTTGAGCAAGGTCCTTGAACAGTGACCATTTATGATCATGTGAGGCCGGCCCGCTGGTGCAGTAGTAGCGCTCCAATTGCGACATCGCCGACTCAGATTTGGAAGTGAACTTGGGGTGTCAAAGGGTCAGATGGGGAGGAGGATCAAGCATCGATAGAACTGAACTCCTTCTCCAGGGGGAGGGTAGGCATAGCCCGGTGGTTGTCTGGTCCCTGACAGAAGCTGGGGGAAGACAGCTGGGCCCAAACATCAAGGAGGCGTGGCAGAAGTCAGCACACATCATAAAGAAGTGTGCAGTATGCACCTAGATGTCATTGCCACTCTTCCCTGGGGCACCAGGAGATGGGGAGGAATGGCCAGAGGTAGGATGGCAATCAGTGCTCACAGGCCCTGCATCCAACTATCTGGGCATGCTGGCCTGTACTGGATCCAGACCAATGCAGGGGGTGAGGAACCCTACCAACCTCACCAGAGGGGTAAGCGCTGGGGAAGACAGCTCGGAGTAAGCCTTGGTAGGGGTCATGGTGAAAGGGCGCTTATCTGAAATGGGCCAACCGGAGGAGAGAAACAGAATAAGAAACAAGCATTTGTCAATGCTGAATGTTTGCTTGCTGGTATTAGCATTGGAAATGCAGGAGTTAGACAGATTTAGAGTAGGGAATAGCAGTGAAGTATTGAACTTCACGCCAACCCCACCTCCAACCTGCAGAGATAGACAGGCTTTGGGGTATGCATTTGGGTTGTCGCCCATAATATTCATGCCATTTCACCTGATCCTGTCCTGCAGACACCGACAAGTGTTGAGATGTGCCTTGGGGTGTTCAACTTTACAGTCACCCCACTCCATAAGGACATACACTGAAATGGGTGCAATATAAGAGAATGGGGTGAACTCTGGGGCTGAAGAATCCAAGGCACCGATGCCTGTCACTGACTGCAGGGTGGGGTGGGGTGGGGTGGAGCAGCATGAGCATTACAGTCTGCAATCCAAAGACACACCCCTTATGCCTGTCAGTCTGTACAGGGTGGGACGCTTTGGTTAGAAACCCTAATGCCCCTGGTGTTTGTTGGTATTTGCACTACAAATTTCAACATGGCCTTTTTGAGACCCCCACCTCATGAAAGCATTTGGAACCTCTTCTCATGAACAGTGGCTCTGTGATTTTGTCAATGTGTCAGGAACTTTGAGTTCCCACAGCGACCGTGCCATTGTGCGCCAGATGTTCGAAAACACAGATCAGGCAGGATGTGAAGAATGACAGCTGCACTATTTGTAGGGAGGTGTGAAGAGATGGCAATGTTGAAAATTTGTAGTGAAAATATTAAAAATGCTCGAACTTCTGAGCGTACGTGGAAACTGTGCAATGCACGCGTGTAACAGTCATTTCATGGAATTATTTCACCAAACTTTCAACATAGGCATTTTGTGACCTCTGCTCATGAACACTGCCACTCTGATTTTCTTAATCTCTCCTGAACATTGATTTCCCACAGCAACTGCGCTATTCTGCGCCAGATGTGTAAACGCATATTTCGGGCAGGATGTTAAAAATGACAGCTGTACTGTTCATAAGGAGGTCTGAAAAAATGCCAATGTTGAAAATCTGGAGTGAAAGTACTACAAATTTGCAAAGTTAAGAGGGTGCATGAAAACTGCACAATGCACGCTTGCAACACAGTTATTTTAAGGACGTTCGTCACCAAATTTTCAACATAGGCAATTTAGGATCTCTGCTCGTGAACAGTCACTGTGATTTTACATATGAACATACATATAAACATACGAATCTGCCAGCAGAACAGACCAATTGGTCTATCTAAGTCTGCAGCTAGCACCCTAGATTGCAGCTGCCCCAGCCTCCTCCCCTTCCGTTCCTCCCCCGCTTGTCCCAGCCCCTGCCCCCCTGACTCTTCCTCTTGCTTCATCCCACTCCCTCTTAAAGCTATTGACTGTCCTACATGTTACCACCCCCTCTGGCAGTGCATTCCAACTAGACACCACCCTCTCAGTGAAGTAGTGCCTCCTCATTTCCCTCTTGAAACGTCCCCCTTCCAACTTTAGTCCATGCCCCCTCGTCTCTCTTCCACTCCTCAGTTTAAACACCCCCTCAGTGCTAGGTTTATTTACCACCCTCAGGTATTTAAACACTTCAGTCATATCCCCCCATCCCTCCTCTCCTCCAGTGTGTACATGTTCAGCTCGTTCAGCCTAACTTCATATTCCTTTCTTTCCATTCCCTTTAACATTTTTGCACCACCTCCAGTAACTCTATATTTCTCTCCTCAGGTATGGCCTCCAGTATTGCACACAGTACTCCAGGTGCATTCTGACCAATGATCTGTAGAGAGATAGGATCAAATCCCTGTGTCTGGATGAGAACCCCCTTGTGATGCACCCCAGCATCCTGTTTGCCTTCGCTGCTGCTCTCCTGCACTGGGCTGAGTTGTTCATGCTCCCAGTTACTAACACCCCTAGGTCCTTCTCCTCCTCTGTGATCCCCAACCTCGCCCCCCCCCAACCAATAGTACCTCTTCTGGTTCTTAGCCCTGAAGTGCATCACCTTACTCATCTTTGCATTGAATCCTAGCAGCCACTTCACCGACCATGTCTCTAGTTTGGTTAGGTTCCCCTGCAGTTTTTCCCATCCATCCTCTTTGTCCACCACTGCCCCCAATTTGGTATCATCTGCGAACAGATTAACCCTGTTCCCCACTCCGTGTGCTGTATCAGAGATAAAGAGCCCAAATAGCACCGGGCCCAGCACTGACCCCTGCGGCATCCCGCTTGTCACTGCTCTAGGTGCTGAGAGCTCCACCTCCACCACCACCCTCTGCACCCTCCCATGTAACAAGTTCTCTATCCATTTAGTCTGATTTTTTCCCACCCCCACCGCCACCAGCTCCCCCCCAGTCTCCCATGAGACACTGTATCAAAGGCCTTACTGAAGTCCAAGTACAGGACATGTCCTGCATGGCCCCTGTCCAACTCCCCTGTCACCCAGTCATAATACTGTATTAGGCTGGTTTGACAAGACCCCCTGAGATGAACCCATGTTGCTGCCCATCTTGGAGGGCATTACTCTCTAGGAATGCCACCAGCCTCTGCTTCAGTATTGCCTCCATAAGCTTACCCACATGGATGTGAGACTGACTGTCCGATAATTTCCTTGCTCCTCCATAGGCCCACTCTTGTGTATGGGCAACACATGGGCCACCCTCCAGTCCTGGGGCACACACCCCATTTCAAGGGAGATGTTGAACAGATCTGCCAATGGCTCAGCCAACAGCTCCGCCATCTCACTCAGCACCTTGGGGTGGATGTCATCGGGACCTGGTGCCTTGTCCACCGTTACTACCCTCAGCCCCTCTAGCACCCTATTCCCTGTGATCACTTTGTCCGTCACCACCTCCCCCCTTTTCCCACACCCCCAGCCCATGCTGGTAGTGGACCATCCCTCTCCTTAGTGAAAACAGAGCAGAAGTACTCATTTAGAATTTCCGCTTGCTCCTCCCCCTTTTCCACCCAATCTGCTCCCCGCTTTATCCTCACAATATGTTCCTTACACTTCCTCTTTTTCTTGGCATACCTAAAAAAGTCCTTTTCCCTTCCCTTTATGCCCTGTGCTAACCTTAATTCCCTGGAGGCCTTAGCTTTTTTCACCCTCCTGGCCACCTCCCTTGACCAACTCCTGTAAACCTCCTTATCCTCTCCCTTCTCTGTTTTCCTGTACTTCTGGTATGCATCCCTCTATGCCTTCACCCTTTGCTGCACTTCCTTGTTCAGCCAGCATGGTTTCTTGGCTCTACTCTTCTTACTCCTGGCCCTGGTGCAGGCTACTGTGGCCTCTGTTATCCTAGTCTTTATGACTCCCCATTTTTGTTCTGCATCCATCCCCACCCTTATATCCTGTAGTCTCCCTCGCAGTATTGCTCCCATCCTCCCAAAGTCCACCCTACTAAAGTCCACCACCTTAGTGCCTGTGCCTCCTGTCTCCCTGCCCAGTGCAAGAATGAGTCACACTGTTAGTTGGTCGCTACCCGCTAGTGGGTCCTCCACCCTTACCTCCCTCACTGCTTCCCCATTTGCAGTACTAGGTCCAGAGTGTTACCAAGCTTTATAGGCCCACTTACCAATTGTGTCAGTAGGCTGTCCTGGAATGCATCAAGGAGCACCTGCTCCCTGGTATTGCTAGTGGCCAGGGTGCTCCAGTCAGTCCCTGGTAGGTTAAAATCCCCCATATCACCACACTGCCCCTTCTACACACCCTCCTTATCTTATCTGCCAACTCCCCATTGAGTTCCACGGATTGGGCTGGTGGTCTGTACACCATTCCCAGCCTCAGCTTTCTGCCCTTGGAGTCCAGGAGCTGCACCCAAAGCACCTCTGTCCTCTCCTCTTCTCCTTCATCCCTTATGCATTTGATCCCTTCCCTCACATACAGTGCAATCCCCCCTTCCAACCCCTCGGTCCCTGCTGTATATCCTGTATCCCGGGATTGCCAAGTCCCAGTCATGGTACTCTGTGGCCCAAGTCTCTGTCACTGCAGCAGTGTCCACCTTCCCCTGTGAAAGGAGTGCCTGAAGCTCTGCAGTTTTGTTCCCCATGCTTCTTGCGTTGAGAGAGACCACCTTCCACCCGAACCCATCCTTCTCCTCACTCTTTTCCTCGGCCTGTGTCCCTCCTCCCGGTAGTCCACACCCTTTCTCCTTGTTATTCTTACTGGGTGGTGGTGCCTTCTGTATTACCCTCAGACCACTCTGCCTGCCCCCTCCCAGGGTTACTATGCCTTCGCCTTTACCTATATCTAGGGGGGTGAGCTCATTAGGCTCCCCTGTCTGGACCTTTCTACCAACCTCAGTCTTTTGGCCACCCCCCCACTAGTTTAAATCCACCTTAGTAGAGATATACCCCTCTAATCCCACCTTTAATACTCTCCGCCCTGCTCAAGTGATGCCTGTCCGCCACGTACAAGTCACTATTCCCCCAGACTCTACCCCAGTTAGTCACTAACCCATAATTTTTGGTGTGGCACCAATCCCTCTGCCACTTGTTGAACTCCCCGATACTACCCTTCCTCCCCATGCTTGCACATGGCAATGGGAATACCTCTGAGAATGCCACCGACTCCCCCGCCTCCTCACCCTGCCTGCTGAACTCCTAGAACCTCCCCCTCTCTACTTTCACAGTGTCCCCCGCCAAGTCGTTTGTACCCACATGCAACACTAAATGAGGTTTCTTCCTCCCCCTTGCTGCACATTTGAGTAGAGCCTGCCCTGCCCTCCTGCAGTCAACCCGGGGATAGCTTCAACCCAAATACTACTGTGCCTTTCTCCCCTTCCGCCCCATCTCACCCCTTCCAGTATAGAATCCCCCAGGATGAGTATCTCCCCTGTCCCTAACCCCCTTTCCCTTCTAATGCCCCTTCCACCACCCCAGTATTCATTCTTCCCTGCCCCTTACCCCCACCAGCCGCACCCTCTGTGACTTCTGTATCTGCACCCCCTACTTCTGCCTCACCCTTTTCTCTGCCTTATTCTTCCTATCCCCCTTGAACCCCTTCCCAGCCTGACAACTTCCTACTGGGCTTCCCTTGTCTATCTCCCCTCCTCCCCTGCTGATTTCCTACCCCTCTCCTATCCCTGTTGTTGTTGTTGTTGTTGATTTAGAGCCCCCATTCCCTTCGACCCCGATAGTGATGCCCTCCCATCCTTCCCCCTTCCCATAGCCTTCTTTCCTCCAGTCACCCCCTCCTTCCTTACTAGCCCCTTCTACCTTTTTGCCCTTGCTATCGCTTCCCTACCTGTTGCCATACCTCATGCCCCGCTTGTCCTCCCCTTCAGTATGTTCCTGCTCCCCTCTCTGTCCCATAGCAGAGGCTTGAATCTATTCCTAGTCAATGCCTCTCTCGTCTCTTCCCCCATTGGTTCCCCTCTTACTTGTTCCTCTTCATACGCCCTGGTCCCACCCCTGGTCCCTCCCTACCAGCAGCTATCTGCTCTTTACCCTGGTACTTCTTATGGTCTCTTCCTCCCCCATCAGAAGGCCTCCCCCCCCTCGCCTTGGGCACCCCTTCTCCTCTCTTTTCTGCTAGTGTCTCTGATACTGGGGTCAGTTTCAGTCCCTAGTTGTTCTTCCTCTGTCCCCCCTTGCTATCCCCTGTTTCCCTCCCCCCAGCCAGGATGCCTACCATACTTATCTGCCCTGCCACTTAGACTCCTCCCTAACCTCCACAGTTCTTCCTTAAACTAGCCAGTTGTCTACAGACCATATACCCCCTCATCCTCCAAACCCAGTCCAGGATCATGGTGGGCCCACACCCTCTACACACCACCACCACCCTTCCAAAGATGCCCGCCCTATTGACATGCAGCACCTGCCCCATTTTGGCCCCATCTTATGTTATGGGCTCTTACTCCCAGTTTCTGTACCCTACTACAACTGTTAGGGCCCTATTTACTCAAATTCCTGCTCCACTCACACTAGTCCCCCTACTGCCCCCTTGCCAACCGGGTTAATTCAGTTTCAAATCTCGTCCATTAGATACTGTATTACTGTAGCAATCCTAAAGCCTCCTTGTCCATTTTTCACCCCTCAGCTACCACACTTTTTGCTCTCAGCCCTCATAGTTTCACTTTACCCAGTTAGAAATCGTACTGCACTCCAAGTATTACTCAGCTCAGTTAGAGAAATAAACTGAACAAATACAGTAAATATGTATTATTACAGCAGTCCTAACAGTATAGCTCATTACTTAGCTCAGTTAGAGAAATAAACAGAACAACCAAATCTGTATTATTACAGCAATCCTAAAAGTATTCAATCATTGCTTTGTCTTCACCCCAGAGACCCTGCTGTAATATAGGACCCCAGAGGACCATGCGCAGGTGGGTGGGCAACTCTAAAGTTCCAACAGAGCTCCGCTGAGCTCGCTTACTCCCCCTCTCTCACTTGCTCATTCTGTTTCTCCTGGTGCTGCAAGCTGCCCTTTTGTACTGGGCTCCTGCCTGCATTGGCGCTTTTTCTGCCCACAAAGAAATCCGCAGTGGTCCAGACAGAGCTCCGTTGAGCTCACTCACTCCCCCTCACTCACTTGTTCTGTTTCTCCCAGCGCTGCAGGTTGCCCTTTTGTACTGGGCTCCTGCCTGCATCGATGCCTTTTTCTGCCTACAAATAAATCCACAGAGGTCACAACAGAGCTCCATTGAGCTCGCTCTGTCCCCCTCTCTCACTCGCTCGTTCTTAATCTGTCCCAAACACTGATTTCCCATAGTGACCGTGTTATTCTGCGCCGGAAGTGCGAATACACATTTTGGCCAGGATGTGTAAAGTGACAGCTGTACTGTTCATAAGGAGGTGTGGCAAAATGCCAGTGTTGAAAATCTGATGTGAAAATAGTGCAAATTTGCAAAGTTACAAGGGTGCCTGGAAACTGCTCAACGCATATACAACACAGTCATTTTATTGATTTTCATCACCAAATTTTCAACATAGGCATTTTAGGACATCTGCTCATGAACAGTGTTACTGTCATTTTCTTAATCTGTCCCAAAAACTGATTTCCCACAGTGACTGTGTTATTCTGCGCTGGAAGTGCGAATACACATTTTGGCCAGAATGTGTAAAATGACAGCTGTACTGTTCATAAGGAGGTGTGGGAAAATGCCAATGTTGAAAATCTGGAGTGAAAATATTACAAATTCACAAAGTTACAAGCGTGCATGTAAACTGCACAACACACGCTTGTAAAACAGTCATTTTTTTTTATTTTTTTCACCAAATTTGCAACATAGGTTTTTTGAGAGCCCACCTCATGAAGAGTGGCACTGTCATTTCATTAATCAGTCCTGAAAGGTGATTCCGTGCAGTGACTGTGAAATCACCTTTTGAACTGAATAACGTCATGACAGTGACTGAATTCATGAGGAGGGGATCCAATAACCCCAAGTTGAAAATTTGATGCCAAAATTCCTGAGATATGCACCAAAGTTGAAAAAAAAACCATTTATGTCATTATACAGCTTACCGGCATTTCTTCAGTTCATGGTCAGCTTTGAAGAGTGCAGACGTGTTCCCGATCCACCAAAGATCATTGAACCAGGCTCCGGAGGTAAATATGGGGTGGGGGTGTGTGAGGGGGGTGGGGTACACAGAGAGTGGGTGCAGGTTGGGGGAGGGGCACCAGACACGTTGAAGGACCATTTTCTCATTTTACAGGGAAAAAACCCCAAAAGACAATGCAGGTCAGTTTTCTTCTTTCGGAGGTGCGTTTGGTACACTGGAGTGGGCTCCCAGTGTGCCACCTACATTTGTGGGGAGGGGGACTGAAGCCAATGGGGACTGGGCCCCCTGTTTACTCAGAAACAGGTGGGGGGCACATGATGCCGAGGAGGATTGGGCACCCCTCGACACACAACAGAAATCGGGGGTTGGGGACATTATGCCGACAGGGAGTGGGCTCCCCCATCGGCAAATTGAACTGGGAAGGGGGACTGAAGCTGAAAGTTGGGCCCCCCATTGGCAAAGAAGACTGTTGGGGTGCACAGTGCCAGCGAGATTGGGCACCCCGGCACAAACAGAAATTCAGGGGTGGGGACATTATGCCGACGGGGAGTGGGCTCCCCATCAGCATATAAAGTGGATCGGGGGCATGCTGACAGTGGGATTGGGCACCCCCGTCGGCTCTGAGGCGGCCGCATAGAGCCACCATGTTCCTGGTAATGTTACACCAGGCAAGATAATGCCCTGCAATGACAGGTCGCTCCCTCATTGCCGTGGAATTGCTGACGCTGCAATGACGAGGCGGACCCTCATTGCAGCGGCCAAATCGTTTTAAGTTGGTGGCACTTCTGCAGAACCAGTGTCATCAGGACACTGGGCCTGCACTGGGTGCACACCATCAAGCCCTCAAATGCAGTGCTGACATTGGCTGCCACACTGCCGCACCTCCACAACCCGCTTCTCTCCTAAGCTGCCGCATAATGTTTCTTGCGCATGCGCGCAAGCAATCATAAAAAAAAAAAAAAAAGATCATGTGCTGTGGTTTTCAAAACTAAAACAGGCAGACCCATTAATAAAAACTCCTATAACAACTGTGTGTGTGTGTGTGTGTGTGTGTGTGTGTGTTTTCTAGATTTTTTAACAAAAAACAACAATTTCATACTTTTTAGTGTCTTTAGTGTGCTCCAGTTATCCAAGGTTGCTGGATGCTGAGTCAGCATGCCTCCAGAGCACGCATATCATATGGGGTGCTACTCTACTGTACCTGTTAAGAAATTGTATTGCTACCAGTAGTGTAATGTTGGTAATTACATTGCTGCTGATCAGTAGCCGGTCTAAAATAAATTTTAATAGGGCTTTATCTGTGTTAATTTCTACTAGAGTGGATATGTTTGCACTGTTAAAGTGATAATTTTAATATGGAGTTAAAAAAAATAGCTGAGTCTGAATCTAAGTCAAGTAAATAAACTGTCCATGAGAAAACAGTGGGCTGGCTAGTGTGTAGAAACTCTGAGGTTTCAAAACAGTATTACCTCTCCCTCCCCCTTATGAATGTCAGGTGTGAATGAGCACACCACTAGAACTGATGCCTTTCACCACAACAGACAGATTCAAGAGAAACATAGAAACAGAAACATAGAATTTGACGGCAGATAAGGACTGCGTGGCCCACCTAGTCTGCCCATTTTCCTACCTAACAGATAAGCTGCAGATCCTAGTTATCCAACAGCTTACTTCCTCCTACCCCCCACTAGTACTGCCTTATGTCTGTCTCATGCATTCTTGAATTCCCCCACTGTTCTTGACTCCACAACCTCCTCAGGGAGGCTGTTCCATGCATCCACAACCCTCTCAGTGAAAAAATACTTCCTCACATTACTTCTGAGCCGTCCCCCCTCTATCTTCAAATTGTGCCCCCTTGTTCTTGCACATCTCTTTTTCTGGAAGATGCTACCCTCTTGGACTTTGTTAATTCCCTTGAGGTACTTGAAAGTTTCTATCATGTCCCCTCTCCTTCTTTCCTCAAGGGTATCCTTATGAAGCTCCTTTAGTCTTTCTTCATATGTCTTCTGGTGCAGACCCTGCACCATTTTGGTTGCCCTCCTCTGGACAGCCTCCACTCTGTCTATGTCTTTGTGGAGATGGGGTCTCCAGAACTGCGCATAGTACTCCAGATGGGGTCTCACCAACTGTCTGTACAGAGGGATAACAACTTCCTGTTTTCTACTATTGATGCCTCTTCCTATGCATCCCAGTATCCCCCCAGCCTTCCTTACTGCCTTCTCACATTGCTTGCCCACCTTTAGGTCATCTGATATAATTACCCCCAGGTCCCTTTCTATTTTTACTGTTGTCAGTATCTCACCCCCCATTGTGTACGCTTCCCCTGGGTTTTTGTTTCCCATGTGCATTACCTTGCACTTCTTTGCATTGAATCTGAGCTGTCATACATTTGACCATTCCTCCAACCTTGCCAAGTCTCTTCTCATCCTTTCCGCTCCATCTTGTGTATCAACCCTGTTGCAGATCTTTGTGTCATCTGCAAAGAGACATACTTTTCCTTCCAGTTCCTCTGCAATGTCACTTATTAAGACATTGAAAAGGACCGGTCCCAGTACTGAACCCTGCAGTACCCCGCTAGTAACCCTCCTTTCTTCACTGTGTACTCCATTTACTACTACCCTTTGCGTCCTGTTGTCTAGCCAATTTTTTATCCAGGCTACCACCTTGGGACCCACTCCAAGGCTGGCTATCTTGTGTATTAATCTTTTGTGTGGGACTGTATCAAATGCCTTGCTAAAATCTAGGTAGGCCATGTCCACAGCCCCTCCCTGGTCTACTACTTTGGTCACCCAGTCAAAGAAATCTATTAGATTCGTCTGACATGACCTTCCCATCGTGAATCCATGCTGCCTTGGGTCCTATGCCCCACTGGCCTCTAGGTACTCAACAATTCTTTCCTTCAGAAGTGATTCCATCATTTTCCCTACCACTGAGGTCAAACTTACTGGTCTGTAGTTTCCTGCCTCTGTCCTGCTCCCACTTTTGTGAAGAGGAATCACATCTGCCCTCCTCCAGTCCTCAGGTACCACCCCATCCTCCCATGATTTGTTAAAGAGAGTAGTCAGCGGTGTCACTAGTTCTACCCTTAGTTCTTTTAGAATTCTTGGGTGAATCCCATCAGGCCCTATTGCTTTGTCCACCTTCAATTTTATTAATTCTTTCAGAACCCTTTCTTCTGTAAATGGACTGAGTATAGACCCCGCCTTTCGAGAGTGTTTCTCTTGTTTGGTTTAGGTAACTCCCTCCTCTTTCCTTTGTGAATACTGAGCAGAAATATTCATTCAGTATCCCTGCTTTTTCACTGTCACCCTACCCACATTCTCCTCCCTTTATTAAGCTTCAGTATCCTCTCTTGGTCTTTCTTCGCTTCCCTAATGTACCTATAAAGGTCTTATCCTTCTTAACAGAATTGGCTATCCTTTCCTTGGTTTGGGCCTTGCTATTCTGACTGCCTTCCCAGCCTTTGTCTGCTTTAACTGATAAAGTTCTCTGTCCTGCTCCTTCTGTGTTTCCTTATATTTCCTGAATGCTGTCTTTTCTCCTTAACCTTCCCTGCCACCTTTTTTGTGAACCATAGCGGTTTTTTCCTTCGTTGTGTTTTATTGATTTGCTTTACACAAAGGCTTGTTGCCTCTGTGATGGCTGTTTTGATCACTCCCCATTGTTCCTCCACCCCTCCTTCTTGCCTGTTTGCTAGTGCTTTTCTGAGGCACTCTCTCATTTTCCCAAAGTCAGCCCTCCTAAAGTCCAGTACTCTTGCTTTTGTATGGCTTGATTGTATGGCTGTGTTTATCGTGAACCACACTGTTTGGTGGTCGCTTGTTCTCAGATGGCTACCCACTTCTAAATCTGAGATTCTTTCGCCATCCCCATTTGAGAGTACCAGGTCTAAGATTGCTCCCTCCTGAGTGGGTTCCAATACTAGCTGTCTGAGGCATGCCCCCTGTAGGGCATCAAGAATGACCCTGCTCTTGGATGTGCCTGCAGCAAAGGTGCTCCAGTTAACATCTGGCATATTCAGGTCCCCATCAACAATATCTCCCCTTTTTCTGCCATTCTAAGAAAGCCTTCTATCATTTCCTTGTCCATTCCCTCCCCTTGAGATGGGGGTCTGTAAACAACCCCCATGCGGATTGTGGTGCCATTTCCTGTCTCCAGGGTGACTCAAAGTGCCTCAGCTGCTCCCTGTTTACTCTTTAGTTCTGTTGCTTTGATCCCTTCCTTTACATAGAGAGCTACTCCTCCTCCTCTTTTACCCTCCCTGTCCCTCCTGTAGATTGTGTATCCTGGTATGTTGACATCCCAGTCATGGTTCTCTGTGTACCATGTTTCTGTGACTGCCACAATATCCAGGCAACCCTCTTCCGTCAAGGCCACTAGTTCAGGGAGCTTGTTACACAGACTACGGGCACTGGTGTTCATCACCCTCCACTTTTTGATAGCCTTACTCCTTTTAGCCCCATTTCTGTCCTTACTGCCTTTGCCTTTTTTTACATTTAAATCTGTTCTGCTCCCTAATAACTTCTGTACCTTGGTGTTTACCTCACTAATCACCATGTTTTGTGGGGGGAGGCTCAGATTTCCCTGCTCCTTTTCAGTGCCCCCCCTTGGCTAGTTTAAATGCTTGCCAATGAAGCATTTAAACTCTCACCTAGGATCCTGTTCCCCTGGACAGATGCAGACCATCGCACTCAGTATAGGTCTGCATCCCTCCAGGTGGCTCCCCAGTCCCAATGAAACCAAAACCTGAACTCCACACCAGTTTTCAACCACTCATTGAATTCACTGGTGAGAAGTGCCTAACATCTCCTTGCCATAGACAGGCAGCACCTCCCAGAAGGTTACCGTAAAAGTACTTGTCTAAGGCCCCTTTCCAACTCTACAAACTCCTCTTGCACTGCTCTGATCCCATTCCTAGCCAGGTCATTTGTCCCTAGGTGGACAATGACATCCAGCTCCCTCCCTCGTGCAGCTGCTCCCACGATCCTGAGGATTCGCTTCCTGTCCCTCCAAGCCGTGGCGCCAGGAAGGCACCTTACCTCCCTCTCCCCTTCCTCCCCCATTTCTACCCCCTAATGATTGAGTCCCCCACCAGGAGTTGTTTCCTTCCCCTGTGGGTCCCATGCCACCCTCCTGTGGGTCTCCTTTGTGAAGGTTCCCAGCATCCTCCTTGGTCTCCACTGCAGGTGCCTCCATACAGGAACCACTATCCACCAGAAGAGCGAATGAATTGTGGAGCGGTACAGCTGGAGAGATGCAACTCTGTTCCACCACCCTCTCCTTCCTTGAGCCCACCCTGGTCCAGCCGCTCCTCTTTCTTGGCAACCGCTGAGGTAGTGGCATTGGCCCTGGTGGTCCCTGGGTGGGGGAGGAGGTTTCACGAATCCTAGCCAGGTCAGCCTGGAGACAGGCAACCTCCTCTTTCAGACCAGAGAGGTGCCTGCAAATAGGGCAGCATCGCAGCCTCCAGAATGTCTCCTGGAACACTGCCGCCCCACAGCCATTGCACTGCACCACTCCTATCATGTCTTATTTTGTGTCCTCTCTACTGTTTCTCTGGATGCTTATTCTCTCCTCTCCTTACAGCTCTCATCCTTCCTGTTCTGGGACAGCAACTTCCTATCTTCTTCAGTAGCCTCCTTCTTCCTTGCTCATTATCAGACCACCAGCAGCTAGGGGGGGGCGAGTGAGCTACTTTTTTCCTTTAGGGTTGACAAAACCAATGTTTCTCTATGATCCTTTCCTTCCTACTGCCAAACAGGAAGTTCCTGTTGACAGTCAAATCCAGTGGCTATAAAAGTAGAACTGGCTTTGGGTGGGTGGGATGGAGGGCAATTAGTAAGAAAAAGGCTAGCAACAGGAAGTTGTAATTTGACTCACCTGCTTTTATAGTGTCTAAACCACACCCCCAGGTAAGCTCTCTTTCCTCCTACTGGTTTAGCAAAGTCAGCTGTTACAGTACCCTTCCCTGCACAGAACACACACTGACTTTCTTTCTTTTTTTTAACCCTAAATAAGACCCCTTCTACTTCTAATAAAGTTATATGTCTACTTAATCGTAAGACACTGACTCCTGCTGAGATATAAGTTTTAAATTAATAAGAAAATGTAGCTTCTTTTAGTTAGCTGCTTTCTGCTCTACAAGCAAGGCTAGCAACAGAGTTTGTTGATGTACAGCAATGTGTCACTCTCCCAGGCTAAAATGTGTTTATTTATTGAATTTTGTTGACCCGGTAAGCCCACTGGGCCTAGAAGTCCCTTTTTCAGGGGGCGACCGGGGGGGGAGGGGGAGACAGATGGTAAGCCACTGAAACTGAACCAGATTTAAGCTGTCGGTGGTATTTTTAGTGAATTTTTTGTGAATTACTGTCATTGAACATGATGAAATCACATTCATCGCAGCTATTTGGCTCTTATTTTCTTGCGGTAGGCTTACCACAGTCTTTAGACTTAACTAAAGTACTGTAGATGGGTTTATATGTAGCTGGTTGTTGTGCTTCTATCTGCACTGCATGCCCGCCGCATCACCTGCACTGCCAGTGACTAGCGTTTACATGTGAGAGTTGTGCACCATTGCTGGGTGGCAGACAGTACTTACAGTGTTTTGTACTGCATTTCTGCCAAGGCCAGGAGGCAAGTACAGAAATGGCACTGACAACTGTCAAGTCTTTTGGTGTATATCAGCCTAGTAGTCAGTCTAGCCACTTCCTCCCCAGCTGTGATGAAGCACAACGCTACGACCAAATGCTTCCAGCAATTCCTCTGCAGCTTGTTGTCCCTCTGGCATGCTCCGTAAACTCCAGTTGTGCTTTCTGTGCTAGCTGCATGCCGAAATCAAAACAGCTGTGTAGGGTGGCTCTGAGAGTCCAGAGGTCTGTGCAAAATCCTGTCATACATAAACCACAAACTAGAATTTTTTGACATTTCTACACATCATTAGAGACCTAGCACTGGTAGTACCTGGGTGAGGCAGCAGGAGTGACACAGGGTACCATGCAACTGCACCATTAGAGGTGGAGCAGTTTATACGCTAACAAAAAACGCATGCACTAGTACCGTTCCCCCATCAAAACACCATTCAGTCTGTGCTGCAACAGAACAACCTACAATGCTCCGCTGATTGTTT
This sequence comes from Neoceratodus forsteri, assembly GCA_016271365.2. Taxonomy (NCBI): domain Eukaryota; kingdom Metazoa; phylum Chordata; order Ceratodontiformes; family Ceratodontidae; genus Neoceratodus; species Neoceratodus forsteri. The sequence goes on along the minus strand of CM028129.1, from coordinate 518,985,145 downwards.
TCATGACCTAATTTGCAGTGGTGCAAATCATCTGCACTGATCGCAACCACTCAACTGCACTGGAATTGTATGTCATCTTTCCCACTAGAAACTGTTTTTTTTAAGTACTGGTTCAAATTATGTTATTGTTTCATGTATATGGACCCAGTGGATGTTTCTGATTTACACTCTGGTGTTAAGTACCATTTCAGAACTGTATGATATCGTTTATGTTCCTAACGACCACAGAGTTCTTTAGTAGAACATAGATGCATTGTGCCAACAATATAACAACAGAATAAGGACATAACCTATATCATACAGTTCTATAATGGTTCTTACCAGCAGAAGGTAAACCACTATAGGATAACCGAAAAGCATGTAGAGCTACAGCAATAGCAGAATTTGAACCAGTTTTTAAAAAAAACTGCTGCTAGGAAAAGTGACTTATAGATTCAGCACAGTTAAAAAGTATTTTTAATGCTTTTTAGGAAAGAGTGGTTGTGAGGTTCAAGTAAGAATTAAGGTATTATATGCAGAATAATACATGGGGTGGTGTGTATAACAAGAATTTTAAACACCTCTGAGGTGCTGGATGCGACATAAACCCTGAGAGAGAAGCCTGAGGGGTTTATTTAAGCATCCAACACTGATGATATGTGTAAAATTTGAGTTTTACACACCACCTCGTGTTTTATTTTATATAATTGATGGGGAGCGTTTTCTCGCCTGCTTTATTTAAATAAAAAAGAACTTTGTGGCCAGTAGATGGTGCTGCTAACTGCAGGGCTAGCACAGGTAGCTGCCTGCTCCTTGTAGGTCCCAGGATCCGACGAGGGTCCAGCCACGGAGGTCGTGAGGGTGTAAGCAGGTGCCTTCCCCCACCCCCCGAAAACCACTATAGCAGATAGCTGCCTGCTCCTTGTAGGTCCCAGGATCCGACGAGGGTCCAGCCATGGGGGTTGTGAGGGTGCAAGCAGGCGCCCTCACCCACTCCCCAAAAACCACCATAGCAGATAGCTGCCTGCTCCTTGTAGGTCCCAGGATCTGACGAGGGTCCCTCCACGGAGGTCGTGAGGGTGCAAGCAGGTGCATTCCCCACTCACCGAAAACCACCATAGCAGATACTGTAGCTGCCTGCTCCTTGTAGGTCCCAGGATCCAACAAGGGTCCAGCAATGGAGGTTGTGAGGATGAAAGCAGGTGTCTTCCCCAACCCCCGAAAACCACCATACCAGGTGTGGCACACATACCGGAGAATTCGCCAGCTCGAAACCTCGCAAGACAAGTGGAGTTTAGCCGTTGGAACATTCTTGGTGCCAATATACTTTCAAACTGGACTGAAAAATTCAGACTGCTGCCTTAATTTAATTGTTGTCGGCAGAGCAGTTCAGATAGAAATTTGTAAAGATATTATAAGTATTTCAGCTCTGCCTGTAATGGGGTTTTTATATTAAGTTAAAGTTTTTCAGCTTAGCCTGTAAGGGGTTCTTCACCAGCTTGCTGGGGTACTGTAGGTGAAACTTATTTGGTTCAAACGTGCCTGGAAGGGGATAACTTTGGCAGAGCAGAGCATTTAAATTGTATTTTAATTACTTATCCCTTATGCTGGAATTGCCTTGAAACTTGAATCTTTTAACTGTGTTAATTAACAGGCCCTATCCCTCAGTCTGCATCCCCTCCAACCTGGTCTTCCTCCACTGTAGATGTTTCTCACCTGCATCTCCTGTTTCCACAGATAGCTGCCTGCTCCTTGTAGGTCCCAGGATCCGATGAGGGTCCAGCCACGGAGGTCGTGAGGGTGCAAGCAGGCGCCCTCCCCAACCCCCCGAAAACCACCATAGCAGGTACGGCACGCATACCTGAGAACTCGCCAGCTCGAAACCTCGCAGGACAAGCAGAGTTTGTCTCACCGACACGTTGTGTCAGCTCCCCACCTCCCCCACCACCACCCTTGGTCAGCACGGGCTTTTATAGGACTGCTGAACCAATCGGCCCATTTCTCCATCAGCAGTCTATCCCAGTTTGCCATCAGAGGCTGCTCAACTCTCACTCCAGCAGAATTTTCACCTTCCTCCTTTACTTATATTACGATGTTCCTGCCGCTGCTAACTCTGACCGCTCAGCTGTTCCCTGTACTGATCCTCCCCTCCTCCATCTTCCCCAAGTATCAACCACCCTATGCCCCTGATATCTGCTTATTTGCATTACAGCTCTCCCCTCATGTCCATCCAGCATCCCCGGTGAGGCTGTTTTGTCTAGGCAACCTCAATGCTCTGATACCATCCTCCTCACCGGAAGGAGCCTACTTCCTGTCCATCTTCGCTAGAATCAGCAGTCATGACCACTGTTCCAGACACACCCTCAACCCCCGCCTGCCACCTCTCACGGAATCTCAGACCCCTTTCCCCTCACCGCTACCTCTCTTCCTGGCTACTCCCCACATACTTACCCTCCCCATTCCAACTTACTCAAGCATGCATAGGTCCCTCGCATGCAAAACTCACTATATTAAAAAGTCGGCCCTGTATTTCTTCCTCAGGTCCCTCCTTCTTCTCCTCCTTATGTCAGGCAGTATCCACCCTAACCCTGGCCCAATGGCTACCTCCACATCCACACGCTACCCCACCACCGGACTAGGTATTGCCACCATTAACGTCTGCAGCTTATTAAAAAAAGTGGGATTCCTGCCAGGGATGGGTCCTACAACATCACCCGGATGTCATTGCAGTGGGTGAAACCTGGTTCTCCCCTCATATCCCATACCCAACGGTAATGCTCCCTGGGTACAACCTCTACCTGGCTGACCAACAGGGCAAAAGAGGGGGAGGCTGCGCCATATACGTTAAGGATACTTTGCACAGTCAAATACTACCCCCCCCCCCACTCTGCTGATACCTGGGTCTCAAGCCCTCACACTCAAACTTACCCTGGGATGCTCTCAAACACCCCCTTCTCATCACAGCGGTATACATTCCCCCTAGGAATCATAATGTAGCCTTCCACTCTGTCTTGGCATACCTCGCCAACCTCCCATCACATAATGAAATAATTGCACTTGGGGATTTTAATATCAACTGGTTAACTAGGACCGCCACCCCGCTCATTGACGCCGCTACCGCCCAGGATCTGACCCAAGTAGTCCCCACCCCCACACGCATGAACCAACACGCCGGGTCTTTCTCCCTACTGGACCTGGTCATTACCAACTGCCCCCACAAGATCACTGGCACTACCATGCTACCAAATGCTCTGAGTGACCACTCCCCAGTACTTTGCTCCTGGTCCTGCAAAGTTCCAAAGAACCCTCCCAAAATAATACTTCAGCGCAAGCTTGGACATGGCAAACTTGCTCTCCTGAAAGCTCACCTTCACTCACTGGATTGGTCCCTCATAACGAATACCCTCGACCCTTACCTTGCCCTCGACCTTTTCATTCATACCGTCAATGCTATCTGCGGCTACTTTGCCCCACTCACCAAAAGGGTGGTCAAAGGCAACCATGTGCCCTGGATCACTGGCCACCTACTGGCACTGATGCAGACCTGAGACTCTCTTTGGCACCTCTCCAATGAGTCTCGCCTGCCATCAGATAGGCAAAGATACAGAGAGGCCTGGAACAATTGCACCTGGGCCCAATGACAAGCAAAGGTAGGGTATTACAAATCCCCCCTAACCTCTGCCTGGGGATCAGGGTGCAAGTTCTGGAAAAAATATAAAGGATATCTGTGGCAAGGATCATAATCCTCCCCCTAACCAGATTGAGATTGATGGGTGCCTGTCTTCTGACCCTTCTCTTATTGCTACAGCTTTTAACCATGCTTTCACTAATCTCTGCCATGTCCTCCCTCCTAACTTCTCACACCCACCTGCTCCCTTCTATCTCCAGACCACTCCTGCCACCCCTCCTTTCCACCTTCAATGCGTCTCCTCCGCATCTGCCAAATCTTACCTAGAAAAAGCCCTAAGCAATGCCCATTACTGTAGTGACTCCTTAGACCTGAGGCTCTTCTGGCTCACTCTTCATGAGGTCCTCCATCCCCTCACCCACATTCTCAACCGCTCACTCTGCCAAGGGCAATTCCCCTCACAGTGGAAATCTGCCTCCATTACCCCCATATTTAAATGCAGAGATTGTACCTCCACCAACAACTACCACACCATCTCAATCCCCCCCCCCATCGAAGGCACTTGAACGTGTTGTCTCCAACCAGCTCACTGACCACCTTAACAATCACGACCTACTCAGTAAACAGCAACACAGCTATCACAAAGGGCACAGTACCACAACAGCCCTCCTAAAGTTCACCATACATGTCCACTCCACCTTAGACAGATGTCTCATCATGGGTGCAGTCTTTGTAGACCTCTCAAAGGCATTTGACATGGTCAACCACTCCCTTCTACTAAACACACTCCCCAACACTGGCTTCTCTCAGGACACCCTCGGCTGGTTCACTGACTACCTATTGTACCAGTTCCAACAGGTCAAACTTGGCACCACCTTATCTAGCAGACTGCCTGTCTGCGCTGGTGTTCCGCAGTGGTCCATCCTCGGCCCTCTCCTGTTCAGTCTCTTCCTTAACTCCCTACCTTTGTCCTGCTCTGGTAATCTATTAATGTATGCAGACAATGCAGTCTTGTACTCCTCCAATCCAGACCACACTCAACTCCACAATTTCCTGCAGTCCTCCTTCTCTGATGCTGAAACATGGTTCTACACGCATCGTCTTATTCTAAACTACAAGAAGACTAAAGTCATGTTCTTCTCACACCGTCTGAACTCCCGGAGGATGCTCTGCTCCCAAATTCAAACTGCCAATCGGACCCCCTTTGAGCAAGTGGATACCTTTAAATATCTGGGCCTCACCCTAGACCCGTCCCTTAACTTCCACCAGCACATCCATAATATGTCCACCGCCCTGAATGTCCGACTCAGAATTCTCTATCACTTCAAACACTGTTTGACTCCTGAAGCTCTTTGGCTCGCTGTCTCCTCCTCTGTCCTGTCTCTCCTTGACTATGGTATTCTTATCTATGGAGCTGCAAATACCTCAGCCCTAGGTAGACTCCATCACTCCTTGAACAAAGCATGCCGGCTCACCCATATAAGCTCTCTATATAATTCCCCCAACTGGCTGAACCTCGACAATAGAATCCGGTTCCACACATGCCTCATGGCCAAAAAGATTGCCCTGGGACTCTCCCCATCTGGCCTTACCTCTATAATCCAACTGACCCTGACTCCTAGAAACACCTGTAGCTCGAACAAGCAGCTCCTATCAGTCCCCAGGTGCCGAACCTCCCAATTCCAAAGGTCCTTCAGCTACAGGGCCCCCTTCTGGGTGAACAGTCTGCCCAGCACACTCACTAATGAAAACAGAATTGGCCCCTTCAAAACCCTTCTCGGAGACCATCTCCAGTCCTTCAACCCCTGCGACTGTCTCTGACCCAGCCCCTGTCTCCCTCCCCGCCCGGACAATGGCCTCTGGCTGGCTTCCCTCTCCTCCCCCTTTTCTTTCTGCACCTACCAGAGTTACCTGTCTAACTCTAAATCTAGAGCCTTTAATCTGAGCTACTTAGACCTATCCTAATATGCCTTAGGATCTGACTGCTAGCCTTTTATTGTACTCCCTGTAATTAGTCTGTATGTATCCTGCTCTTGAATTTGTGATCACTGCTGTAATGTTCTACTTTATGTGACGTGGAGCCTTTGTAAATGAGTCTTGGACTCAAAGGTATTTTCCGAATATGTAATAAATAAAATAAAAAAATAAACTTCTGCAGCCACAGACACACACGCACAGCATAAGACATTCACCTCACTTCAGGCTGTGCTGAGCTTATAAAGGACAGTAACTCTGGTCAAACTCAGGCTCTCCTCTTAGTCACAGACTCAGTTGAGGCAGTGTGATAATGATAATCGTGGAAAAAGATTGCCAACAGCAGTTACACTGGCAGATAGCATGAGTAAGGGGATGGCAAACTGCTGGCAGAGCATGGCAATGACCCAGTGGTGGTTTCAGCCACTGTTGGTTAGCGGCGCACAGGGTTCCTAGTACAACTGGCATCCAGGGCACCTATAGAAAATATGTGCCCCCTTTAGTGCACAATGCATGTTTCTAATCTTCAGATTCTGCACCCCCCTATCTGTTAATCAGGACTGTCCCAATTAACAGCTGTGTGGGGGTGGGGGTGCAGAGACCCCAGTGTCTGAGTTTATGTTTTCCACCATTTTCCTGCACTACAACTTAATGTCCAAATGCCTTCCCAATCCACTGACTACACATGAAATAGACTTTTATTTGCGCCTTCTGGTTTGCATTTAAGATGGGAGGGGATTCTGTGTGGGAGAAAACTGTCAAGTCTAACAGCAGGCTCTGTAGGGACCCCCCTTGCAGGCTGCTGATCCCTGTCATCAGATGAATTATAGAATGGAAACTCTGTGACTGCGTGCTCCCTTTCTGGTGGCCTAGACACTGTCGGCACTGACAGCACGTGTCAATTGAAACAAGAGTTGGCTAGAGCTAACAACAGCTGCCTGTACAATAGCTTTATGTATAAAGCTCAGCTACCACTTGTTAAACTGTATTTTGATTAGTCTTTCTGTATTTAGCTATAAAAAGTATAGTTAAATTGAATAGCAGACCTGCATTCTTCAGCCTGTGGAACACATCCCGTACATTCTTGATGTGCTCATCCCAGGTCTGGCTGTATATGGCTCTATCATCCATATACGCCAATGCAAACTCACCTACCCCAGACAGAATGCAATCCACAAGCCGTTGAAAGGTTGCAGGTGCATTCTTCATTCCAAATGGCATTACTTTGAATTTGTGTAAGCCAAATGGAGTGACAAAAGCTGATCTCTCCCTTGCTGCAGGGGTTAGAGGTACCTGCCAGTAGCCCTTTGTTAGGTCTATTGTGATCAGATACTTGGCTCCCCCCAGTTGCTCCAGGGTCTCATCTGTTCTGGGCATGGGAAAAGCTTCAGACTCTGTGCAGCTATTAAGCTTCCGGTAGTCAACGCAGAATCGTGTGGTACCATCCTTTTTGGGGATCAATACCATGGGCAAGGCCCAGGGGCTACTAGATTCCTGGATTACTCCAAGTTCCAGCATCTCCTTGAGTTCCTCTTTCACGGTCTGCTTAACCTGCTCAGGTACCCTGTAGGGAGACTGTTTCAGGGGCACCTGGGTCCCTGGTCTCCACATGGTGCTCTGTCATCGTGGTGTACCCCGGTTTCCCTGTGAACATGTCCTCAAATTCTCTCAGCACACCCTGAATTTCCTGCACCTGGGCTGGTGTCAGCTGTTCAGGGAGGGTAAGGTTGTCCATGGAGGATGCAAGCCGGGCCTCCCCCGAGTAGGTCCACCAGTGGATCCATCTCAGTTCCCTCCTCTGGGGCACTGCATACAGCAAGGACCAATTCCTCCCTGTCATAGTAAGGCTTCAGCATGTTAACATGGTACACCTTTTGCCTGCATCTCCTGTCCGGTAGCTCTATTGTGTAATTGACATCACTAACCTTTTGGACAATGGAGAATGGCCCCTCTCATGCTGCCTGTAGTTTGTTCTGTCAGACAGGGATGAGTGCCATCACTCACTGTCCCACCTCATATTCTCTGACTCGAGCCCCATGGTCATACCAGACTTTCTGCCACTGTTGTACAGTGGCCAAGTGCTCCTGAGCAAGCCCTGTGAGCTCCTTAAGGTGGGTCCTGGAGTTCAGGACATACTCCACAACAGACTCCCCTTGGGAGGCACGGTCACCCTCCCATTCATCCTAAATCAAATCTAGGGGCCCCCGCACCCTAAGACCAAACAGGAGCTCAAAAGGTGAGAACCCTGTGGACTTCTGTGGGACTACCATGTATGCAAATAGGAGATGAGGCAAATATTTGTCCCAATCCCTCTTATACTAGTCTGCAAAAGTCCTTAGCATGATGACCAGTAGCTTGGGGATGGTATGGGGAGGTTTTGAACTGTTTTATCCCACACTTCTCATCATTAACCCTGACATGGAATTGGCACCCTAATCTGGCAGTATCTCCTGAGGAAAGCCCACCCGGATAGCTATTCCCAACAGTGCATCTGCCACTGGTTCCGCCTCAGAGGATGATGGGGCCACTGCCTCTGGGTATTTTGCAGCATAGTGGACTACCACCAGGATATACTGCTTGCCAGTGTGACTTAAGGTGCTCAGTGGCCCCACTATGTCCACAGCTACCCTCTTGAAGGGTTCATCAGTAATGGGCAGGGGCACCAAAGCTTCTTTGGCCTTGTCCCACATTTTCCCCACCCACTGGCACTATGGACAAGTCCTGCAATAATTTGCCACATCCTTGGCAATACCAGGCCAGAAGAAATTGTTGGTCAGCTGCTTTTTCGTGCACCTCACCCCCAAGTGGCCTGAAAAAGGGATATCGTGTGCAAGGGCCAAAAGCTGCTGGTGGTAATCCTTAAGGACTACCAGCTGCTGGAGCACCTCACCATCTAACCCTTCCTCTGTTGTACATTCTCTGTACAGCAGCCCATTGTCCCAGTAAATGGACTTGTAACCCCCCTGCAAATGGGGGTTCCCAAAAGACTTCCAGGAGCTTGCTTGAATGCTCCAAGCCTGAATGGTGTTTGGCGTTTAAGCCATTTATCAGTGAGTGTTTTTAGAACCTCTGGTACTGTCTCTTTAAGAGCTGTCTGCTTGCAGACATAATTAGTTTGTATGGGGACTGTGTGTTCTTTGATTGAGTACCACTCTGCTGCTGCTAATTCACCCCATTTTTGCAGTCACTAGAGTGCAAAGGGAACCTGTCTGAAAGATGTAACTGATTGCCAGAAATCATTTACAGTAATAATAAAATTACAGTTTGTCTAACCTGCTTTCTTTGCAGTCAGAACTGTCTGCCTAGTTCCCATTCTGGTTTTGAACTGCTGAACTGGACCAATCAGTGTGGGGTAAACTAGCTCTAAAATGATGCCTTGGACGAATCAGAACTTGGGACTCATAATCTGAGCCAGCCACAAGAGGATTGTATGGGCAGTGACTCTGGGAGATGTAGTTTAGACTTGGTGCCTTTTTGGACCAACAGCAGCAGTCTATTGTGAGTGACAGCCAATCCAGTCAAGAACTGGGAGGAACTCAAAGGAAGTGCCCGGTTTTTGTCTGTTGGGAGTTTCAGTTTGAGATCTGAAAGTAAGAGTGAAAAACCTGTGTTCTTCAGTGCACAGTTTCAGTCAAAAACGTGTGCAAGGCCCAGAGTTCGGCTCAACTTGTGTAACTGCTTGTTAGGACTGAATCTGTCCTGTGAAAAGAATCAAAGGATCTCTGAAGAGTAGAAACCAGGCTCACCCTGTAGAAGACTGAAGAAATTGTTGAATTACACTCGGTCTGTCAGGAACTGAATCTGCTGTGTGTTCTCCTGGTTATTGTGCAGTAATTGTATTGGGATACAGATGCAGCCTGCCTGGTATAGTGCTTTTTTTACCATATAAATGTGTGAGAGTCTCTTGGAGATCAAAAGTAGCCCTGCTGACATTGAAGGACCATATCTTCTTTGGAGGTCGTGAGTACTAATTCGGGTCGCCCCTGTTGAATTGCCACATTAAATCCAAATGGAATTACTGTACTGCTGACTGTTTAATTTTTCCTTTTCTCTGTGTGGAAAGGGCCCCTACCAGCTGCCACGGTTTGACTAGCTACTAGGGCCTGGGTACCCAGGGACAGTAACTGGTAGGGATAGGCCTGTGCACAGAGCCATAGGTAGATAGTAAAGTGATAAGCTAATTAACCTGATTTCCCTGTCCTTGTTATATCCCTAAATAAATCAGAGCTGTTTGTTTCAACAAAGTTATACTGCCTGAGGTATTTGTTTCATGTTAAAGTACTGTACTGTGATTGTTGCACTGTATCTTATTTTACAGGATGTCCCGTGCCTGAACCAGCCTTTGGGGGTAAGTGTATACTGTGAAGGTAATTTGCATCATATTGTGGGCCACTAGTGGGAAGAAAGGGTTGCAGTGTCCCAGAGGGCTGTGACCAAGTAAGTTTAACTATTGCAAACCCTGACCTCTGGGTGGAGGCACCCGCATTGATCCAGGCCCTCAACCTGTTAGTGGCAAATCAGGCAGGGGTAGTAGCCCTGGGATAGCGCATCTAGGGGTTACATTTTGGAGGCTCACCGCTGGGATTGTGTGTCCTCTAGTGGCCATATTTACAAACCACTGTTAAGGGAAAAAATAAATAAATAAATAAATGGTACCCCGGACAGAAGTGGCTGTGCACCGCTGGTGGAGTGGTGTACTGGGAGGAGATCACTCTCAAAATGCTATGCTTATCCTGGACATCCCCTGGGTATCAATACGGACACTGTGCAGGGAGTACTTTCCAAGGTGAAGGTTTACAAAATCCTGTGGTGGTGGGTCGGCACGCTAATCTGCTCACCCACACTTTCCTGGCCCTAGTAGAGTTTAAGGATCCCATAGATAGCTCCAAAGTACCACAGACCATTACCCCAGAGGGAGCCCTCACTGCTTGGAGAGTGATAACTATGACAGTAAAGACCCGGGGAATGAGCCCCACCACTATCTGAAACTTTGAGGAGAAATTTGCTAAATGGTTGCTGGGAGAAGGGAAAACTGTGGAGGACTTGAAGAAACTATTCTTGCCACCTGGGGTGTTCCTCCCCAACACCCTCTCCTGCTCCAGTACCGTAATGGTGGCTGAACCAATGCAGACTCCTATTTCTGCACCTGCCATTAGTCACGACTCTTACCGAAGGTTGAGGATCTTCTCTGGCACCCTCCCACCCCCCAAGGGAGGATGACTGGGAGACCTGGATAGACTATGTTGCCCCCAAGTGCTAGAATGGCAATGCTCGGAAGCCGGAAGTAAAGAGGGTTAGTGAGGAGCCTCCGAGGTCCTGCCCTGGCTACTCATCCGTGCTAAACGGGCCAGTAACCCTGAAGCGACTGCACAAGCTTCATCTTGAGGCCTTGGAGAATGTGTATGGGAGCCCAGATTCTGGATGAGGACCTATGGTGGAGAGTAAGAAATGCACAACAGTACCAAGGGAGGAGTTGTCTGTGTATGTCTCGGTTGGAAAAATTGTTGCAAGAATGCCTCAGAAAGCGGTAGTTTTGCCAGCGATTGAACTGGACCGAACCAGACTGGACAGAATCCTTAAGTCTGCCCCTTCTCAGAACTGCTGTTGCTTCCAGTTACGCAGGCAAATCGACTGGAATCCCACCCTCCTATGATGAGTTAATGAGAGAAATTCGAGGAGTTGAGAAAAGGCGACCTCGGGAGGGACCTGCACCAATAGCTGTGGCTATGACCCTGAGTGACTGAGGGTGGCCCATCAAGTGAGTTCAGGGCAGAGGTTGGCAGTCAATGAGTGCTCTGATAAGGAAAAGATATGCCACAATGGGGCGAACTGTTGAAGAGATCCGAATTCAAAAACAGTCCCTTTATGAAGGCCACGCCTGCAAGTACGGCCCTGACCTATATCCGACTGCATCTGCTATGGGGTGGGGATACCACCCATGTATCTCCTGCTGATAACAGCTCGAACTCGATTCCTTGACCATGGAAGTGGAGAAACTGACGAGATGTCTCCAAATGCTTATCACGCCGCAGACAGAGATGGCACCAAGGTTTCCAGTTAGTAATACCCCCGCCCTGGCTCCCAGTGTGGCGCCTCGGCCAGCTCAAACTCCAGAAAGTATGTTTTGCTATAATTGTGGGAAAGATGGGCACATGAAAAGGGAATGCCAGTCCTCAAAAGACACTGACAAAGTTGCATATAGGCTACAAGGAGAGCTTCGGAGAACAAATCAGTGGTTAAGAGGTGCACGAAATGATCCCAGTGAGGGCACCAAAAATGCTAACTCACGTCCTTTTGTGGCAAGGTCAGTTGCCCAGGCCCCTACTACCGCCTCCAGACTGGTCCAGAATAGTGGGTCCTCTCCATGGAGACACACTGTAAAGGTAAATGGAGTGTCTACAAGAGCTGTATTAGACAGTGGCTCCCAAGTGACAATTATGTTTCAAGATTGGTATCAGAAGCATTTGTCAGACGTACCTTACAACCATTAGAAGGACTGCATGTATGGGGTTAAGTGAGAAGGCCTACCCTATTCTGGGTATATCCGAATTTGGCTGTCTTTCCCCACCTCCGTGGCTGGAGTGGCCGAACAAGTAGAGACCTAGCCTTAGTGTGTCCCCCCACTGGACTGTATGATGGTGTCCTTTGTTGATTGGAACAAATGCTCATATGTTCAGAAGGCTGGCACATTTGTATGAGGAAACAGGGTCAAAGACTAGTAGAGCTTTAAGAGTTCGCTTTAATTAAGAAGGCCTATGAGGCACAGAGAGATGCTGAAAATATAGAACCAGAGGAACCGGTCGGAATTGTATGGAAGAAGGATCCTGAGTCTCTGATCCTGGCACCAAATGCCCAGTGTACCTTACAGGGAGAGGTCCGTATCAGAAAGGATGTTAAGAATAAAATATTAATGTTGGATGCACCAGGCATGGAAAATTGCCAGAGGGACTGCTGGTCAAGCTTAGTATTTTGCCCGCTAGAGCCCATGCTTATGCCAGAAGGGTAATGGTCCAAGTTCATAATGTGTCTGAAAGAGACATTCTAGTAAATAGAGGTTGCATCCTGGCTAATGCATTGTGCAGACACTGCAGTGCTACCCAGCAGCAAGAGTTCAAGGAAGAATGACAGAGTAACGCCTGACTTGTTTGATTTCGCAACTCCCCGCTGCCAGCTGAATGGAAAGTGAGGATCAGTGAGAAGCTTGCCCAGAGACAGGTGTTTTCTTTAAAGGAATGGGACGTAGGATGCGTGCAAGGAGCTGAGCACAATATCCGGCTGCATGACGAAAAGACCATTTCGTGAGAGGTCTCGACGCCTGGCACCTGCTGATATAGATGATGGAGACGGCATCTGCAAGAGATGTTAGCGCTGGTGTAATACAAGAATCCAGAAGCCCTCATGCTTCTCCATTGTGGTAGTGAGGAAAAGAATGGGAGTAAGGATGTGCGTGATTATCGCACCTTAACCGGCGGACTATCCCTGATCAGTACACAATGCCCCGTATTCAGGATGCTTTGACTGCCTAAAACGGAGCAAGTGGTTCTCTGTGCTGGATCTCCGCAGGGTACTACCAGATCCCATGGCTCCCAGAGGACCGTGAGAAGACAGCCTTTATCTGTCCGCTTGGCTTTTATGAATTCATGAGATGCTCAAGGATTTCAGGTGCCCCAGCCACTTTTTCAACGATTGATGGAGTGCAGTGGGGGACATGAACTTACTAGAGTGCCTGGTATACCTAGATGATGTTATTGTGTTTGGCAGCTCACTGAGGAACATGAGAGCAGATTATTTAAGGTATTGGATCGACTGGAGGACTTTGGCCTTAAACTGTCCATTGATAAGTGTCAATTCTTTCAAACATCAGTAAAGTATGGGACATAGTATCCACCGAGGAATAGAGACTCCACCAAGTGCAGTTGAGGCCTTGACTCACCTGGCCACAGCCCCAAAAATCTAAAAGAACTGCAAAGATTCCTGGGATTCTGTGGTTATTATCGGCGCTTCATCAAGGACTATTCAAGAGTGATCCGCCCTTTACTTAACTCCCCAAGGGTATCCCCAACCCACAAAAATACCAAAAGTCAGCCCCTCAAGACTGAAAGAGTGTATTTCATCCAGTGAAGTATTTAGGTTCGCTGGACCTCTGATTGTGAGACTGCTTTCATGAGATCATATATCAACTTACCCATGCTCCAGTGCTGGCCTATGCCGATCCAAGAAAACCTTACGCCCTGCACACCTGATGCTAGCTTGCAAGGGTTGGGGGCTGTGTTGTACCAAGAGCACGAGAGAATGGCCTGAGACCAGTGGCCTTTGCCAGTAGAGCCTGACCCCATCCGAAAGAACTATCCTGTACATAAGTTAGAGTTCCTAGCTTTGAAGTGGGCTATTGTTGACCAATTCCATGAGTACTTGTATGGGGCTAAAATACTAGTAAAACTGACAATAATCCTTTGACCTATGTGCAGACCTCAGCTAAGTTGGATGCCACTGGGCACAGGTGGCTTTCTGCATTATCTACATATGACTATGCTCTCGATCACCGAGCAGGTCTGAACCACATAGATGCTGATGCTCTCTCCCGGAGGCCTGTTCCCCAGAATGATTGGGTCCGATTACAGAACCTGACATTCGGGCACTCTGCCGGAAGTTTGACAGGGAGGAACAAATGTCCACGGACTCAGTGGGACTGCATGGTGGATTGCTTGGGAGCTCTGAGAATTGCATACCTGCTGCTTATTGCCACTTTTCTGCAATAGACATTGGTGCACTGCCTCAGCTGGACAATGACAGTATCTCGAGGGCTCAACTCGCGATCCCATGATCAAAGCAGCTTTAGAAGCCCCTATGCAGGAAAAGATGTGTCCAAATTACGCTCCACTGATTTGAGAACTGCACTGTTATACAAAGAAGGTCCTAAGTTGAAACTGATCAATAAACTGTTATACAGAGAAACAGTAGACAGAGGGGACAAGAGACAAACAACAACTAGTGCTGCCCACTGCCTTTCGAGACTCAGTACTGAGGTCCTTGCACAACCACATGGGGCACCTTGGTATAGACAGAACACTTGACTTGGTGAGATCCAGATTCTATTGGCTAAGATGGGGGCTGATGTGGAGCAACACATTCGAACTTGTAGTCGCTGCCATAGAGGAAAGCTTTGCCTCCAGAGGGCTGCCCCCTGTTAACATCACCACCAGTGCACCCATGGAGTTGGTCTGTATTGATTTTCTGAGTTTGAGTCAGATCAAAGAAATATCAGTATGTGTGCTGGTGGTCACTGACCATTTCACGAGATATGCCCAAGCTTTCCCACCAAAGACCAGAAAGCATCCACTGTGGCCAAAGTACTTGTAGAAAACTTTTTGTTCACTATGGGCTCCACAAAGAATCCATTCTGATCAAGGAGAGACTTTGAGAGTCGTCTGATCAAAGAGATGCTTTCTCTGTGGGAGTCGAAAGTCCAGAAACTACTCCTTACCACCCCAGGGGGACCCACAGCCTGAACGTCAACCGCACTTGCTAGATATGCTAGGCACCTCTTGCACCCAAAGGACAAGCTCTAGATGGAGCCAACAAATTAGCACCCTGGTACATGCTTATAACTGCACCAAAAGTGATGCCACTGATTCTCCCTCACCGCCTGATGTTTGGAAGAGAAGTCTCACTACCAGTAGATGTGTGTTTTGGGGTCTCTCCTGATGGGGTTCAAGCTGACAACTATTTACAGTATGTGCAAAAGTTAAAGGCCCAGCTAACTCCTGCAGTACCAACTGGCTCAAACCATGGCTGCCAAAAGAAATCTGGCCAACAAAGAAAGGTATGATAAAAGGTGAAAGCATGGGAACCCAGGAGGAGATCGGTATTGCTAAGAAATCTGGGACTGCATGGCAAGCACAAGATTGCTGACTAGATGGCACCATCTCCCTCACATTGTAGTGGGCAAACTAGATGATCTGCCAGTGTACAAAAGTAAGGCCTGAGAATAATTCAAAAGATGTAAAACAATGCATAGAAATCATTTACTGCCCATTGACAAATCTTAATTGAGTCTGAGCCCTTGGAAGATGCCCCTCTGGACCAGTGACTAGAGCTGCTGCTAAGAAAAGACCAAGAAAGTCTGCACCTACAGAAGCAAAGTTAAAGTGTTCCCCTCCACAAGTCCCAGTTGAGCATGACTGTCAGTCCATATCGGAAGAAAGTGAGAGTGACTTTGAATACTATCCTTCTTACTTAACTGAGTCAATTGTTTCGGGGCAATCCCTAGTCAATACTGGAGACAAAGCTGGGCCTTCTGACTGTCTAAGCCCCCAGCTTCATCCCTGGAGCCAATGCTCCCAGAAAGTGAAGTGCAAAGCATCAGATCAGATGAAATGGAATCATTGTGCATGGTTGAACTGTTTGAGCTTTCAGGGAGGAAAATGATAGATTGGGGCAGACTGTGATACATCTCAACAAGAAGAGTATTTGAGTGCCCTGACAGTCCACTGCCAGTGTCCAAGCTCTCCATGCGAGCCAAATGTTGTGGACTCAGAAACTGTAACTCCTGGAGCTGAAAGTGCCCCAAGTTCCCAGCCTCTACCCCATGGAGACTCCCCTGACAAGTGTGGACAATGCTGAAATGAGGCTCAGAGTGCAGAGACTGTAACAGTTCCCCTAGAAAGACTGGTCGAGCTGTAAGCCTGTGGTGCACCCCAGTTAGATTCCCTTGGGAGGCCTGTGGATTTGCCTCTCAATGTTGTCCATAAAGGAGTGTATGTGTCCCAGCTCACTGCCCAAACTGAGCATCAGTGCTAACTCCAAGTTACTTGTGTTGCCCTTCATATGGTGCCCTTGCCCCATCCAGCCCCAAGGTAACTGATAGGGAAGGGTCCTCTCTTCAGGTTTCATGTACAAGAGGTAATAACTTGAGTTATGGTACAATGTGTGTGTTATACTGTGTAAAGAGTGACGTACTGCAATGTTTCAGAAATGGTTCTTGGTAAATGATGTATTGACTGATGATTACATGTGTGAGCCTAATGCAAATGTATATGGTTGCAGTTGAAACTTAGTGGGTACTTGCTTGACGCGGACGTCCAGGCTTTTCCCAGGCTAGGAAGGGTGTAACCCCCGGCAAATGGGGTTCCCAAAGACTTCAGGAGCTTGCTTGAATGCTCCAAGCCTGAATGGTGTTTAGCTAGTTTCATTTATCAGTGAGTGTTTTTAGAACCTCTGGTACTGCTCTTTAAGAGCTGTCTGTATCAGACATAATTAGTTTGTATGGGGACTGTGTGTTTCTTTGATTGAGTACCACTCAAGCTTGCCAATCACCCCATTTTTGCAGTCACTAGGAGTGCAAAGGAACCTGTCTGAAAGATGTAACTGATTGCCAGAAATCATTTACAGTAATAATAAATTACAGTTTGTCTAACCTGCTTTCTTTGCAGTCAGAACTGTCTGCCTAGTTCCCCATTCTGGTTTTGAACTGCTGAACTGGACCAATCAGTGTGGGGTAAACTAGCTCTAAAATGATGCCTTGGACGAATCAGAACTTGGGACTCATAATCTGAGCCAGCCACAAGAGGATTGTATGGGCAGTGACTCTGGGAGATGTGATTTAGACTTCGTGCCTTTTTGGACCAACAACAGCAGTGTCTGTAGAGTGACAGCCAATCCAGTCAAGAACTGGGAGGAACTCAAAGGAAGTGCCGGTTTTGTCTGTTGGGAGTTTCAGTTTGAGATCTGAAAGTGAAGGGAAAACCCTGTGCTCCTTCAGTACAGTTTCAGTAAAAATCGTGCAAGGCCCAGAGTTCCGGCTCACAACTTGTGTAATCTGCTTGTTAGGACTGAACTGGCCCGTGCAGAAAGAATCAAAGGATCTCTAGAAGTAGAAACCAGGCTCACCCTGTAGAAGACTGGAAGAAATTGTTGAATTACACTCGGGTCTGTCAGAACTGAATCTGCTGTGTGTTCTCCTGGTTATTGTGCAGTATGCTATTGGATACAGATGCAGCCTGCCTTGGTATAGTGCTTTTTTTTTACCATATAAATGTGTGAGGAGTCTCTTGAGATCAAAAGTAGCCCTGTTGACATTGAAGGACCATATTCTCTTTGGAGGTCGAGTACTAATTCGGGTCGCTCCTGTTGAATTGCCATTATTAAATCCAAATGGAATTACTGTACTGCTGACTGTTTAATTTTCCTTTTCTCAGTGTGAAAGGGCCCCTACCAGCTGCCACGGTTTGACTAGCCACTAGGGCCTGGGTACCCAGGGACAGTAACTGGTAGGGATAGGCCTGTGCTGAGAGCCATAGGTAGATAGTAAAGTGATAAGCTAATTAACCTGATTTCCTTGTCCTTGTTATATCCCTCAATAAATCAGAGCTGTTTGTTTCAACAAAGTTATACTGCCTGAGGTATTTGTCTATGTTAAAGTACTGTACTGTGATTGTTGCACTGTATCTTATTTTACAGGATGTCCCGGTGCCTGAACCAGCCTTGGGGTAAGTGTATACTGTAAGGTAATTCTGCTATATTGTGTGGGCCACTAGTGGGAAGAAAGGGGGGTTGCAGTGTCCTAGAGGGCTGTGACCAAGTAAGTTTAACTATTGCAAACCCTGACCTCTGGGTGGAGGCACCCGCCATTGGATCCAGGCCCCTCAACCTGTTAGTGGCAAATCAGGCAGGGGTAGTAGCCCCTGGGATAGCGCCATCTAGGGGTTACAGACTCTTTACCCACCTGAGGATCCTCAGCCCTATTAGCTATTTCCCTCGGTTTTTGCAAGGTAGGGTCAGTTCGCTGTGCAGCACTCGGCTGCCCTCGTCTGATCCTTCCCAGCGCCCCTTCAGAAGGAAGTCCCGTGGGCTCCTCTATTTGTGACTAGGGTTCAGGACTGCTGCTTCTAGCCAGTCCCTCCCCTGTGCAATACCTCAGCCGCTGAGGGAGGGCTGGACCACAATGAGTCACCCCCTCTTCACCCTCAGAAGCTTGCACTTTTGCCTGGCTATGGGTTGCAACACACACCAGAGATTTCCTGTGGTCAAAATCATTCCCCATGATCACATTTATAGGGAGGTTCTCTACAACTCCCACCTCCTTTTCTCCATGGCCCCCTCCCAGCTTAGGAAGACTCAAGCCATTGGTATTTGGACTACTGGCCCTGTGGCTGTCCGGATCCTGGAGTATTTCCCTGGCAACATCTGCTCTGCCCGGATGAGATCTTGCCTCACCAGGGAGATGTAAGCACCTGTGTCCCTCAGTCCTTGTGTTACTGTTCCATTAACTACAATGGGATGCATATTCACATCAGAGGAGAGTGGTTCTTCAGGCTGGACACACCCCACAAACACACCAGTGCTATTTTGATCACCCCATTCCTCTGCCTCTTAACCATTTTCTGAAGGCAGTTACATCTCAAGTGTCTCACTTGATTGCAAATATGACATCTCTTGGGTCCCTTTAGAACCAGAGGGTTCTGCTTTAGGCTCAGATGCAGGCTGGGTTCCTTTGGGCTTCCCCCCATGGGACCCCTTATAACCATGTGCTGCCCCCCCAACAGACTTACACTGTGCATATGGCCTGCTAGACATGTACATGTCAGCGCTTGCTGCCACCTCCTTTGAGGAGGTGCATGCTCTGTCTAGGAGCCATACATGCATATCCTCGAGTATAACTTTAAGAAATTCCCTCAGAAACAAATCTTTGATTAGTTCCACAGTGTCTGCTTTAGCCCTCTCCACCCACCTATCAAGGTAAGTACACAGCTGAACCGCAGTTCCACATAACTGCCTTCTGGGCTTTTCTTTAACTCCCTAAATTTCCTTCTGTAAGCCTCAGGAGTTAATTCAAAATGTTTTAACAACACTGTTTTAACCTTATCATAATCAGCATAGTCTTCATCACTCATTTTAATAAATGCATGCAAAGCCCTCCCCGTAAGCAAGGGTGTGAGATAAGTTGACCACAAAGCTTAGTCAATTGGAATTGCTCACATACTCTCTCAAATTACCTAAAAAATAGATTAAGATTATCTCTCTCTCTAAACTGAGGGAACAATTTAGAATTAATTTTGGCTTCTGAGGAGAACTCACTCCACCATTACTCATGGTTTGCTGGCTGCCCAGGGTCGTCATCTCCTTCTCATGCAGTCATCTCTGGACTTCATACTGTCGTTCCTTCTCTCTGTCCTGGCATTCTTTTCCTTTTTTCTGACGCTTTTTTTCTTTTTTCTGATGTTCTTTTTCTCTGTCTACCAGCCTCTTTTCTTCCAGTTCTTTCTCTGCTTCCCATCTTCTTGTTTCTGCTTCCATCCTTCGTTTCTGCTTCTAGTCTTTTTGCCTCCAGCACCGTGTCTTGCAGCAACACTTGCAGCCGCAGTGCATCAAGCTGGTTTGGGGGTCTGCTACATCGGTTCCTGACTCACCCTCAGGGACTGTCAGCTTCTGGTCATGTGCCACCAGGGTGGCTATGAGGTCTGCCCTTTTCTTGTGTTTTAGACCTTCAAGCTGGTCCCCCTTTTCCTGGCACTTTTCACAAAGCTGTTGCACAGAGAGCGAATCATACTCTGTGGAGCTCATTCTCTAACCTTGCACTACACTGTGCTAACTGGAAACAAAAAAAAAACAGTTGTACAAGAGTATTCTCTTATATATCCTGTTTTGCAACTGCTAAAGTAAATGTTCCACTGGCAAACTCTGTATCTCAGTGTGCTAAACAGTCCATTATCATCATATGAACATACAAACGAACTTACAAATGTGCCAGGAGAAACAGACCACTAGGTCTATCTAAGTCTGCTCGACTGTGCAGCCAACACCCCTAGTTTGCAGCTGCCCCACCCCCTCCCCTTTGTCATCCCATTGCCACCCCCCACCTCCCCACCTCACTCTCTCCCCTGTTCCATGCCCTTTGAAGCTGTTCACAAATTTACATGATACCACCCATTCTGGTAGGGTGTTCCATTTTGCTACCATCCTGTCTGTGAAATAGTGTCTCCTCATTTCCTTCCTAAATCTTCCCCCCCTCTATTCTTAGCAGGTGCCCCCTGGTGACCCTTCCCCTCCTTAGCTTAAAGACCGCATCTGCCCCATCCTTATTGATTCCCCTCAGATACTTGAATGTCTCTATCATGTTCCCCTGTCCCTTCTATCCTCCAGGGTGTACATATTCAGATCTCCCAGCCTGCTGTCATAGTCTCTCCCCTCCATTCCACATATCATCTTTGTTGCCCTCCTCTTCACCCCCTCTAGTAGCCTTATATCACGCTTTTGGTATGGCCTCCAAAACTGCACACAATACTGTAAGTGCGGTCTTACCAGCGACCTGTAGAGGGGCAAGATCACCTCTCTTTGCCTGGATGAAAAACCCCTTGCTATACACCCCAGCATTTTGTTTGCTTTTGCAGCCACTCTACTGCACTGGGCAGTGTTGTTCATGGTCCCTGTTATCATTACGCCTAGGCCCTTCTCCTCCTCAGTGAGCCCCAGCTTAACCCCCCCAGCCAGTATTCTCTCCTTGGGTTCTTCACCCCAACATGCATAACCTTACACTTCTTTGCATTGAACCCTAGCTGCCACCTCTCTGACCACTTCTCTAGCTTGCGTAAGTCCTCCTGCAGCTGCTTCCATTCCTCCTCTCCATCCACCATAGAAACATAGAAACATAGAATTTGACGGCAGATAAGGACCGCTTGGCCCACCCAGTCTGCCCATTTCCCTACCTAATGGATAAGCTGCAGATCCTAGTTAACCAGCAGCCTACTTCTTTATACCCCCACCCTCCAGAATTGCCTTATGACTGTCCCATGCATGCTTGAATTCCACCACTGATTTTGACTCCACATCCTCCCGGAAGGCCGCTCCATGCATCCACAACCCTCTGTGAAAAATATCTTAAATTACCTCTGAGCCGCCTCTATCTTCAAATTGTGCCCTCTTGTTCTTGCACACCTCTTTTTTGAAAGATGCTACCCTCTTGGACTTTGTTGATTCCCTTGAGGTACTTGAAAGTTTCTATCATGTCCCCTCTCCCTCCTTTCCTCGAGGCTATACATATTAAGCTCCTTTAGTCTCTCTTCATATGTCTTCCGTGCAGACCCTGCACCATTTTAGTTGCCCTCCTCTGGACAGCTTCCATCCTGTCTATGTCTTTGGGAGATTGGGTCTCCAGAACTGCACACAGTACTCCAGATGGGTCTCACCAGCTGTCTGTACAGAGGGATAATAACTTCTTGTTTTCTGCTGGTGATGCCTCTCCTATGCATCCCAGTATCCCCAGCCCTCCTTGCTGCCCTCTCACATTGCTTGCCCACCTTTAGGTCATCTGATATGACTACCCCCAGGTCCCTTTCCATTTTTGTTGTTGTTAGTATCTCACCCCCCATTGTGTACTCTTCCCCTGGGTTTTTGTTTCCCAGGTGCATTACCTTGCACTTCTTAGCATTGAATCTAAGCTGCCATACATTTGACCATTCCTCTAACCTTGCCAAGTCCCTTCTCATCCTTTCCACCCCACCCTGTGCATCAACTCTGTTGCAGATCTTTGTGTCATCTGCAAAGAGACATACTTTTCCTTCCAGTCCTTCTGCAATGTCGCTTATAAAGACATTGAAGAGGACCGGTCCTAATACTGAACCCTGTGGTACCCACTAGTAACCTCCTTTCTTCTGAGTGGACTCCATTTACTATTACTCTCTGTGTCCTATTCTCCAGCCAATTCTTTACCCAGGCTGTCATCTTGGGACCCACTCCCAGGCTGGCTAACTTGTATATTAATCTTTGTGTGGGACTGTGTCAAATGCCTTGCTAAAGTCTAGGTAGCCATGTCCACAGCCCTCCCTGATCTACTACTTTGTCACCCAGTCAAAGAAATCTATCAGATTTGTCTGGCATGACCTTCCCGCTGTGAATCCATGCTGCCTAGGGTCCTGTGCCCTCTGGCCTCTAGATAATCAACAATTCTTTCCTTCAGAAGTGATTCCATCATTTTCCCTATCACTGAGGTTAAACTAACAGGTCTGTAGTTTCCTGCTTCTGCCTTGCTCCCACTTTTGTGAAGGGGAATCACATCTGCCCTCCTCCAGTCCTCGGTACCACCCCATCCTCCCATGATTTGTTAAAAAGGGTAGTCAGTGGTGTCACTAGTTCTACCCTTAGTTCTTTTAGAATTCTGGGATGAATCCCATCAGGCCCCATTGCTTTGTCCACCTTCAGTTTTAAGAGTTCTTTCAGAACCCTTTCTTCTGTAAATGGGCTGGTATCAACTTCTGTATCCAGAGTGTTTCTACTGTTTGTTTTATGTACCTCCCTCTTCATTTGTAAATACTGAGCAAAATATTTGTTTAGTATCTCTGCCTTTTCACAGTCTCCCTCTGCCCACCCTCCCTCCCTTTATTAAGCCTCACTATCCCTCCCTTGGTCTTCCTTTGCTCCCTGATGTACCTATAAAAGGTTTTATCCCTTCTTAACTGAGTTGGCTATCTTTTCCTCGGTTTGGGCCTTTGCTGTTCTGACTGCCTTCCCAGCCTCCTTTTGCTTTAACTGATACAGTTCTCTGTCCTGCTCCTTCTGTGATTCCTTGTACTTCCTGAATGCTTTCTTTTCTCTTGAACCTTCACTGCCACTTCCTTTGAGAACCATAGTGGTTTCTTACATCGTTTTGTTTGTTTATTTGCTTCACACAAAGGCTCGTTACCTCTGTGATGGCAGTTTTTATTATTCCCCATTGTTCTTCCACCCCTCCTTCCTGCCCATTTGCTAGTGCATTCCTTAGGCACTCACCCATTTTGGCAAAGTCAGCCCTCCTAAAGTCCAGTACTTTTGTCTTTGTATGGCTTGACTCTATTGCTGTGTTTATTGTGAACCATACTGTTCGATGGTCGCTAGTTCCCAGATGGCTACCCACTTCTACATCTGTGATCCTCTCTCCATCTCCATTTGAGAGAATCAAGTCTAATATTGCTCCCTCTCGAGTGGGCTCCAGTACTAGTTGTTCAAGGCATGCCCCTGTAGGGCATCTAGAATAACTCCACTCTTCAAGTGGCTGCTGCAACTGCACTCCAGTTAACATCTGGCATATTCAGATCACCCATCAGCAATATCTCCCTTTTTCTGCCATTCTAAGTATACTTTCTATCATTTCCTTGTCCATTTCCTCCCTGAGAAGGAGTCTGTATAAACCCTGTGCGGATTGTGGTGCCATTGCTGTCTCCAAATTTACCCACAGTGCTTCTTCTCCTCATGTTTTCTTTGATCTGTGCTCTCACAAAACAATCAGCTAAAAGCTCTCACCCACCGCTATGGATGAGTGCCTTCCTGTCAGCAAGATACCCTACACAATAATTTGACAGAGAAAATACCCTGCTAATCAAACAGAGAAAATCCAGACATCCAAGTCAGACACAGGTAAACCTCTCCAGCCCCAAAACAGCCTGGTGGTTTGTTAGCCACAAAGGTAAATCAAATATGCAGTTATTTCAGCCCTTCTGAGATGCTGACAAGATAAGCAGTTTTAAAAACCCTTCCTGAATTAAAAACTAAAAAACAAACACAAAGCAATACCACTTTAAAAGTGAGGAAAACTTCTCTCAGATGTAAGCAAGAGAGAGAGATTAGTTACAGATATCTAGTCCAATATAGTATATCCCACGCAGCTTCTCAGTTGTTTCAAAGCACACCCTGTACACAACTTGGAAGAAGATGGACTTCTGCCTCAAACAGGATCACACCAGTAGTTTATAGTAATTGAACAATGCTGAAATGGTCAAGCTAGACAATTGGCTGTGATGCAGGCCTCTGACTTGTGAAGACAATTTCCCCCACCTCAGGCTATGTCTGGCATCCAATTACAAACTGCAGCCTTTGCTATTTTAAATCACACAACCCCACCAAATGTTGCAAAATATATTGATGCAGATTGTCACAGAATTCTAGTAATCAGTCCAGTTAGCCACAAAGGAAAATCAAATATGCAGTTATTTCAGCCCTTCTGAAGATGCTGACAAGATAAGCAGCTTTGAAAAAAACCTTCCTGAATTAAAACTAAAACAAACACAAAGCAATACCACTTTAAAAGTGAGGAAAACTTCTCTCAGATGTAAGCAAGAGAGAGAGAGATTAGTTACAGATATTTAGTCCAAAATAGTATATCCCACGCAGCTTCTCAGTTGTTTCCAAGCACACCCTGTACACAACTTGGAAGAAGATGGACTTCTGCTGCAGATAGACTTCACCACTGCTCCAATTGTAGTGTCGTCAGCGAACAGACTTACCTTGCTCACTACCCCATATGCAATGTCTGATATGAACAGCCCAAACAATACTGGCCCCAACACAGAGCCCTGTGGCACCCCACTCGTCACCAGCCTTGGAGTTGAGAGCTGCCCTCTCACCACCACCTGTTGCAGCCTGCCACTCAGCCAGCTTGTAATCCAGTTTATCATTTTTGCCCCAACCCCTACACCAGTTAGCCTCCCCCCAAGCCACCCATGAGGCACTGAATCGAAGGCCTTGCTGAAGTCCAAGTAAAGAACATCCACAGCACGACCCATATCCAGCTCACCTGTCACCCAGTCATAATATTGTATGAGGAAGTTTGACAAGACTTCCCTGAAACAAACCCATGCTGCCTCACATCCTGGAGGCCGTTGTCCTCCAGGTATGACACCAGTCTTTCCTTTAGTATCGTTTCCATGAGTTTGCACACTATGGAGAAAAGACTTACCGGATGATAATTACCCGGTTCATCCCTTGGTCTGCTCTTGTGTAATGGTAGTACATGTGCCATCCTCCAGTCCAGTGGCACACATCCTGACTCCAGTGAGGTGCTGTACAGATCTGCCAGTGGCTCTACCAACACCTCTGCCATCTCCCTCAGCACCTTGGGGTGGATACCATCCGGCCCTGGTGCCTTGTCTACCTTCAGTGCCCTTAGTCTCTCTAGGACTCTATTTGCCTCTTTTCTTCCATCTGTAACCTCCTCTCCCCTGTCCCCACCCTCCCAGCCCATGCTGGTAGCAGTCCCCTTTCTTCCATGAACACTGAGCAGAAGTATCATTCATTCAGTGCTTCTGCCTGCTCCTCCCCTTTCCATTCACCTCCCACCCTTTTTATCCTCACTATTGTCTCCTTGCACTCCTTTTCTCCCTGATGTATCTGAAAAGTCTCCCCATTAATTCAATGCTAATGTCAGCTCCTCTGGGCCTTGGCTTCTCTCATTTTTCTGGTCACCTCCCTGGACCATCTTGCATATTCCTCCCTGTCTACTTCCTTCCGTGTCCTCCTAAACCTCTGTGCTCCACTCATTTTGCCCTCACCACCTCCACAACCTCGCTGTTCAACCAGCATGATTTTCTTGCTCTGCTCCTCTTACTCTGTGCCTTGGTGCAGGCTTCTGTTGCCTCTGTAACCCCCTGTTTAGCTCATTACCTCCTGGGCGGTCATTTGGTGTCGGGTAAACAATGGATAGTTTGGACTTCATATGGCACTATTGGAGGTAATGTTAATAATATCCCATTTCTGCTCCACGTCCAGCTCCTGCCTTATGCCCTCCAGTTTCCCTTTCAGTACTTCTTGCATCCTCCCAAAGTCCACCCCCTGAAGTTTATCACCCGAGTAACTGATTTCTCTGGCTCCCCTCACATTGTGATATTAAACCACACTGTTTGGTGATCACTGTCTGCTAGCAGGTCCTCTGCATTTATTTCTCTCACTACCTCCCCATTCGACAATACCAGATCTAAAGCATTCTTTAGCCTAGTAGGTACAGTAACCAACTGTGTCAGGAGACTCTTCTGGATCGCATCCAGGAGAACTTGCTCCCTAGCACTGGAGGTGACCGGAATGCTCCAGTCAACCTCCGGCAAGTTGAAATCCCCCTTGATGACCACCTTCCCTTTTCTACATACCTTTTTGATTTTGTCCCGCTAACTTCCTGTCAAGCTCCTCAGACTGGGACGGCGGCCTGTATACCACCCCAAACCTCAATTTCCTACCCCTTGAGTCTAGGAGCTGCAGCCAGATTGCCTCTGTTCTCCTTTCTTCTCCCTCGTCCCTTGTGCTTTTGATCCCGCCCTTCACATAGACTGCCACCCCACCCCCTTCACGGGTCCTTCCTGTATAATGTATTCTGGGATTGCTAGATCCCAGTCCTGGTGCTCAGCTGCCCATGTTTCTGTGACAGCTGCAATATCCACCATCCACACTGCTTAGAGTGCCAGTAGCTCAGCAGATTTGTTTCCTAGGCTTCTTGCATTCAATGAGACCACCCTCCATAATGCCCCCTTCTCTTCACTAGCCTTCATCTTCTCCCTTCTACTCCCCCCTCCTTTTTTGGCCACCCTGAGTCCTTCCCTGCTAGCCTGAGGGGTAGGCTGTGACTCCATTCTATCGGATCCCTGCCTACCTGCTGTCCATTTGCCACCCCCCAATTAGTTTAAATCCACCCTTGTTGCAATATATCTCCCCAGTCTTTGTTTTAATACCTCCTTCCCCTGCCAACTCAAGTGCAGCCTATCCCTTTCAAACAGATTGCTATTAGCCCATGTACTGCTCCAGCCGCCCACAACTCCATACCCCTTAGTTTGACACCATTCTACCAACTATGTGTTCAACTCTCTAATCCTCTCCTTTCTCACTGTGTTTATGCAGGGTACTGGGAGCACTTCAGAGAAGGCCACAGGCTCCCCAGTCTCCTCGCACAACCTTCCCACTTCCTCAATCCTCTCCCTTGTTACCTCCACCATTTTCCCCGCTAGGTCATTTGTCCCCACATGTATCACAATGTGCGGTTTCCTCCTACCCCTCTTTACGCACTTTAGGATTGCCTGTCCTACCATGTCTGCCTTTAATCCTGGTATGGACCCACATCTGACTGTGCCTCTCCCCTTTGCTGACCCATCCAATCCCCTTGAGTATGGAGACCCTCAACACCAGTACACCCCCCTCCTCTTTCCTTGTGCCCATCGCCACCCCCCACCCAGGTTCTCATTTTTGGAGCCACTCAAGACTGTGTTTTTACCATGTGCCCCAGTGTCTTCTTTCCTGTCCCTCCAAGATAAGACCCTTCCCCCTCCTCCTGTTTGACTGCCAACCTCCCTCTCCCTCCTCACCTCTCCGAGTATTATCCCTCCCCCTTTCACACCATGTTCAATCTCTCCACTAGTAATGCCCCTCACTCCCTCTTCTTTGTGAGTGCTATCCCTTGTGCAATCACCTCCTGCATCCTTTTTCCCCATGTGTTGCCAGTAAAGTAAACATGTTCCCTATTCCCTTTGCCTTACTATGTGCTTTCTCCTCCCTCCTGCCTACTGCTGCTACTTTTTCTAGGTCCTACTAGAGTCCACCTTTCATCAACTGGCTTCCTGTCTAGTTTGCCCCCTCCACTCTTCCTTGACCCACTGTTCCTTCTCTGCGGTGCTCCCACAATACTCTCAGATGTCAGTCCTCCTACCGACACGATCCTGCCCTCATCCCTCAACCTCCCAGCTCCCTGCCAAGCCACTGAACCTCTTCCTTGAGCCTCCTTAGCCTGTGGCATATTGGGCACCCTCTCAGCCTCCACAGTATATTCATCTGCATTGCTGCCCCACAACCATTGCACCCAACAATCCTACCCATGGTTCACACTACCTATACAGCCTCTCCACACTAACTGTCCCTACAGCAAGTAGAATTAACTAATCCTAGCCCAGCCTCTAACAGAAAGTTTACCTGATATATTCCAGTTAAAGGCCCTCCACAATATCCACATATCACACTAATGAGCAATTCATTGTGGATGCTGTACTCCTATTTGAGACCTACCTATGCTTTTTCTGTGCCCCGTTGCTGCATTATTGGATAGAACTACATGAGATGCACCTGAAGCCCCTTCCTCGAATTGCAGGGTAGGTGTTCCCCTATAAATGAGCTGTACTCTGGGGAGGGTGGGATTAGGGCCCACACCCAACTCTCATGAGAGTGTATCAGCCCCGTGTCTGCCCCTCACTGCACCTCCAAGCACTGCAACCTCCTCCGGAGGAAGATAGCACACACACACAAAAACATTGTATTAAACAAGTCAGCACTATTACCCTAAAGTCCACAGACTGAAACAGAATTTAAAGCTTACCTAGCAACTAAATCCTTTCCCCAACTGCAAAAAAAGGTTCAGATAATCTCTGCCAGACCCCAATTGCTTCTGCAGTACTGCTATGTGAGAAGCCCTGGTATTTAAGCCCCAATGAGCTGAAAATTGATCCTGGCAGAGAAAGACAGAAACTTCCAGAAAGCTGCTCACAATGCCTATAGAAAAGGTAAATGAATATCCAGCTTCCACTGTGGATCCCCCACACCACACAACACTATTACACAAATCAGCACTAATGCCATCATCCCACCACTGTCAACCAATTGTGACAACCCACCACTCTCTCTGGGCTAGAACAGCTTTTAGAGAGGCGTCCATCCTTTGGTATTCGCTGCCACCAACTGGGTTTGCCCAGTGCCAACCTCCCAAGTTTACAAAATTGGGTAGTCAAATGTGCAATTGCACAGATCAAAGTCTGGTAGTGTGTCTCTCTTGGTTGGCAGATGCTAAACAGAGTTTACCTCAGCCAGTGAAAACCATCTATTACCTTCAAAAAATGACATCACAGTCACAACTGTTGAGTAAATAAATAGTTTTTTTACTTAACAGAAAGTGAAAAGAAGCATTACAGGATATCTATATTAAACACAAGAGAATAACACTGTTACAGGAAAAGAAAACAAATGCTTTTAAATAGATGACAGAACAGAACACGCATTTGTCAATGCTGAACGTTCGTTTGCAGGTATTTGCAGTGGTATTTGGCACTTGGACATGGCTTAAAAAAATCAGTGACAAAGAAGTAAAATGAGGGAGACCGTTTCACAAGTGGTTCTATTGCCTGAAGCAGGCAGCATAACAGTATTGGTGTAAAATACTTTGTCTGCAGAAGAGCAAGTCTGTAACTCTGTTACCCACTGTTAAGTCACAGAAACAAATTGTAGGAGGGACAGAAACATGCTAAGGCAAAGTCTTGGACATCCCTGAATATACATATATATATATATCTCCCCCTCTCTCCCTCCCACCCCTCAAACCCCCTCTTCTACAGGTGCTTTTCAGGCTTGGCCGTACTCTGCCACAGGAAAGCTCAGAGTTGAAAGGCAGAGGGGTAAGTGCATTAGGCGTTTGGGGGGGGGAAGACGTGGAGGATATTGGCTGCACCAGAGAGGAGTATTAAAAATATAAGTAAAAACAAGCATTTGTCAATGCCGAATGTTGCTTGCTTCTATGTGCTGTTTAGGTATTTGAAAGTCATTGGAGTGCAAATATTGAAAATTCGCGAACTTACGAGCGTGCGTAGGAACTGCCGCGCAACGATGCACGAAAAGTCATTTTTAGGAATTTTTCACTAAGTTTTCAATATAGCCATTTTAAGACCTCTGCTAATGAACAGTGTCACTGTGATTTTCTTAATGTGTCCCATACATTGAGTTCAAGACAATCGACCGCGCCTATTGTGCGCTATGGCGGAAACACGCTTTGGGCAGGATGTGAAAATGACAGCTGCACTACCATAAGAAGGTGTGGTAAAATGGCAATGTTGAAAATCTGAGTAAAATATTGAAAATTCGCAAACTTACGAAAGGTACACACTGGCAGAACGACGTCAGAAAAGCGTAATTTTTAGGTTTTTGTTCAATTAAATTTTTAACATAGCCATTTTAAGACCTCTGCTAATGAACAGTGTCACTGTGATTTTCTTAATGTGTCCCATACATTGATTTCAAGACAACTCGACTGCGCCATTGTGCGCTACATGGGCGGAAACACGCTTTGGGCAGGATGTGAAAATGACAGCTGTACTGCTCATAAGGAGGTATGGTAAATGGCAATGTTGAAAATCTGGAGTAAAATATTGAAAATTAGTGAACATACGGAAGTCCGTGAGGGAACTGTGCAATGCACGCCAGAACGTCATTTTTAGGATTTTCCACCAAATCAAAATAGGCTTTTGAGAGCCCACCTTATGAACATTGGCAGTGTCATTTCATTAATCATTCCAGAAAGGTGATTTCGCACAGTGACTGTGAAATCACCCTTCGGGCCCAAATAACGCCCATGACAGTGACAGCATTCATGAGAAGGGGTCCCAAAATCCCATGGTGAAAATTTGGTGCAAAATTCCAAAAATGCCTGAGATATGCAATAAAGTTGAAAACCCTATCTATCCCATTATACAGCTTACCGCATTTCCTCAGTTCAAGGGTCGGGTTTGAAGAGTGCAGACGTGTTCCCAGTCCATCGGATGATCGTCACCAGCCCGGGAGGTGTGGGGTGAGGGGTGGGAGGCAGGTACAGTGGGTGGGTGCGGTTGTGAGGGGTGGGGAGACAGCGATGGAATGTTTTCTTATTTACAGTTTTTTTTTTTTCTTTTTTTTATTCAGGCGGCGGACGTTTGCCACGCTGGGGATGGGCTCCCAGCGTGGCAGTGGAAAGCTGTTTGGGGGCCGTGGAGCTGACAGGGGATTGGGCACCCTGTCGGCCAAAACAAGATTTGCCATGCTGGGGTGGGCTCCCGGGTTGGGCTCCCAGCGTGGCACCAAAGCTTTGGTGGGGGGGACGTGCAGACGAAGCCGATGGGGGATTGGGCACCCCAGTCAGCTATAACAGTTTTGGCAGCTCATACAGAGGCGCTGCCGCAGTGGTGGTTTTCTTTGAAGTGAAGACCACTGCTGTCATACACAGCACCCGCATCCATTGGTGCAGGACCACCACGCCTGCTCAACGGAGCAGTGGATTGCCAGGACAGTCACACCTCCAAAGTGTCCTATTCTTCTTAAGACGCCTTTATGCGATGCCGCGTTTAACGAAAAGGTTATTACTGAGATGTGCTAGTATCAATCTAACCCTTCCTTATTTCCCCAGAGACACTGGACCCTATGCTATCTGCCAGCTCCCTGGACATAGCTAGAAGTGTAGGCCCAAGCTTAGTATCTTGGACAGTTTCTTTCTATAACTCCAAAAGTAACTCCCCACTCACTGTTCTTCGGCATCTTATATTCTCTCTTGAGAATAGGCAATTCCCATTCCCCCTTTGAATGCACCAACCATCTACCGTGTATGTATTTAATTGTCCCAGTCAGAGTGAACACCTATCAGTGACCAATTATATTCCTTTTTAACCTTAAGTTTATATTTGAGTGAACCAATCCCTTTAAACTGCAAGTCTTTGTGGATGTGTACACTCCCTTGGTCCCTGTCTCTGATATTTATGGCACAGGTCTTATCTAGTTGCTAATGGACAATAGAATCCCAGCCTGTGTGTGTGTGTGTGTGTTTTTTTTGTTTTGTTTTTTTTTTTCTTCAGACTGCTAAAAAAATGCCAACTGGAGAATCCAAACCATTAACTCCTTCCTTCCCATTTCTGTCACAGTTGAAACACTGTTTTCTTTTATTTGTTGTATTACAGAGATTTACTGTAATTGTGGTAAGAAATTAAGCGGTGTTAAGTACAGCCAATCTTCAACAGCAAAGCAATAGGTATTTTTTACCCACACTCCAGAAAACACAGGCACACACACACACACACACACACACACACACACACACACACACACACACACAGTGAAATACATCAGTGATACCTGAAAAAGGGACACCTATCACACAGTGACACTCGTGGACCCCCAGAGCGGCACACACAGATCCCCACAGTTACACGCTTACAGACAGGCTCAGACCCAGAGAGGGTCACACTTAGACTTTTGGGGCGGTATTTTCAGAGCCTCAAAACTGTGGCAAGCCCCTAATGTGCCGTTCATTTGGCGCATGGGGCTTGTGCCATTCTCCCAGCCACCCATTGGGATTTTCAATCCCGAGGGTCAAATGCCACAAGTTAGACCAGGATTTCCCTGGTCTAACTTGTATTATTTGGGGGACCTTTCTACAGGGCGTGCACCAAATATTTGGTGCAAGCTGCTGTAAAGTGTGAAAACGGTCACAAATGCACTTAGTGTACTAAAATCGGAAGCAGTTGCATCAAATGAGTTTGGCGCAGCAGCGCCTAAGAACAGGGTTGATGCAGGGATTAATGCTAGCCTTGCGTTAACCTTTGAAAATCGAGCCCTTAGAGTGACATGCTGGGATCTTTAGAATCACAAACACAGGCCCCATCTCCAGTAAGACCCACATAGACTCCCAAATTGACAAACATGAGCCCTGGAGACATGCACACCCACAACTCCCCATTATGACACATGCACACTCTTCTCCCAGCAGATGAATTTAGAGCTGTCTTCCCATATATATTGCCATGCACATATCCCTCTCTGCCCCAACAGATTTATTTTATATTTATTTTTATT
Organism: Neoceratodus forsteri; assembly: GCA_016271365.2. NCBI lineage: Eukaryota > Metazoa > Chordata > Ceratodontiformes > Ceratodontidae > Neoceratodus > Neoceratodus forsteri. The sequence continues at coordinate 518,952,207 of CM028129.1, read as the reverse complement.
TATTTATTTATTTGATATTCAGAAAGACCTTTTAGTCAGAGACTCATTTACAAAGGTTCCACGTCATACATACAATGTACAGGGGCCGGGACATTAGCATACAGAGGAAGAACAGCACATTACATAATAACAAGAAGTAACATGAGGATAAGATGCACAGGTTACATTGTTGTTACATAGTAGGCTAACAGAGAATTCTAGGTAATTTCGCACAGCCAGGTGTGAGGAGAAAGAAAAGCGTCAGAGAGATTCAGAAAGTGGCTGATTGTCAAGTTTCATAATTGCAACTGAGGTACATTTGCTGCTTATAGCTTGATAGTAAGGAGGCAAGGCAGGTCAGGTGTCATGGGCAGTCACATCTATTTGAGACCTGCAGGTATTCCCTTAGCATTGATTTAAATGGGTCCAGCCTTTTTTCCTCAGTTATATGGCTTGGGAGGGAGTTTGTCCAGGAAGGGGCCCTGTAGTTGAAGGTGCGTTGGTATTGGGAGGTCCGGCCATGGGGTACCCATAGAAGCTGTTTGATTGAGCTTCGGGTTGTTCATCATCTCTGCTCTTCACCTGTCACCCTTTGCTTTTCTATGCTGAATAATTAACATACATTCTGACTTCTCCCCACATGATGCACGCTTTAGTTGCCCCCCCCCCCATCGCATGTACTGTGGTGCATTTGGCAAAGATGTGTATGCACTATTACCAGCACAGTGTACATTCAGGCACTTCACCACACAATGCTTGGCCCCCACAACCCACTGCACCCAGTCTGTCACCAACACAGACAGACTATATGCCGATTGTAACTTTATAGTAATAAAGATTAAGAAAGTGGCACACATTTTTATTTTAAAAACACAGGATCCTTCTCAGTTGTTTCCATACCCTGTTGCCGCATCACTGCTGCTGTTTTACATATGTTTAGACTGCTCATTTGACACCATATGAACTGGTTCTGATTTGCAGCATTAAAAACATGTCTGAAGCCACACCTGTAAAATAGTTACAAAACGCATCAAGAAAAAACTTGCAGTAGTGCTACCTGATTAAAATTCAATGCAGGTAATGTGGCTGGTGCCCCCTTCATTTTGCTAGTCTGAGCCTCAGCAGTCTGTGCAACTAAACCAAGGAAGACCCAGGAGGTCCCGCTGATTGCAGCCTCTTTGTGAATTTCCCCCTCTAATGAAGAGGACCCAGGAGATGTTGCTGATCATGGTCTGTCTGCAAATTCCCCCCTTTATTGAGGAGAACTCAGGAGCAGCCGAAGATCGTGGCCTGTCTGTTAATTCCCTTCTCTACTTGGGAAGACCCAGGAGCAGCCAGAGAGTGCAGCCTGTTTGTGATTTCTGCCCTCTATTGAGGGGGACCTGAGAGCTGCTGCCAGTCCTGGCCTGTTTGTGAATTTCCTACCTCTACCAAGGGGGACCAGGAGAAGTCATTGATTGCAGGGGACTTAGGAGCAGCCGCTGACCCAAAGAAAGGCAAAGACAGTCATCATCAAATATGGGTAGGTTTTATTTTACGTATTAGACACAATCTGTGGTTCAAGCAGTGACTGAATGTGATGCACGGCTCAGGCAATTTCAAGAGTTATTGCAGGAGTCAGTCTGCAAGAGTCCATTTAGAAGTAAACCAGTTGCAAAAATTATTTGTTTTTTTTTTGGTTGGGATGGGTTATGTTGTGTTTGTAGCCTAGAGGTGGCCTGGGGTGACTGTCATGGCTGCTTACTATGGTGGTTACTGTGTGAGGCATAAAAGTAGTCTTCACAGAGAAACTGCATATTAATATGGATAAAAAAATGTCTCTTCTGGGTTGTGTAGTATCATTTATAGTAACTCCAAGAAGTTTTTCCTGGCTACGTCAGGCAGCCTTGAAGAGCAGATATTCACCCAAATGGTGATGCATTGTTTGGGCTTTAGTATTTTAATAAATATCTGTGTAAAGTTTACTGTGTGGTATTTCATTGTGTCTCGAATGTGTCACAAATCTTTCATGTGCAAATTGAGTGACAGATCAAACAAAAAAATCACAATACAGAAATCCTTTTTTCTTTCTTTTCAAAATCCTGCCATAACACTAATTCATTGGACTCAGATAGAGACACGCACAGAGTGTCAGTGAATGAACTCTAGACAGATTCCCAGACGATCAGAGAAATTCAACAGCGCAAGCAAACTTTTAAATATCCGTGCAGTGGTGAGCAGATTCCCGAGTGACAGTCACCACTGAGCACCTTTTAGGAATGCACACATGTTGTCATTCTCTCAGACTGTGCAGCCACTTTCTGTATCACCTCATGCAGCCCATGTCTGTTTTCTGCAGATGATGGGAAGAGCATGGCTTCACTGTCACTGTTAGGCATTTGGATGGAAAAAATACAGATGCAGGCAGGATAAATGTCCAAACATCTTTACTAGTGAATACTAGCAGCAAGATTGCCAGAGGAATCAGGGCTGACACGACTTACCATGGTGGTCGCTACCTAATCGATGGTATTGAACAGGGGGCCGAATCCCCGAGCGGATCTTTCATCAGACAAGTCTCTGCGGCGGGAGTGGCAGTCTAGGCCAAGATGGCAGGGCCCAGACAGAATAAGCAGGTTCGGATACAGTCTGTGATGAATACTGGGACAGCTTCCAGCTAGCATAACATGCTTGGGGGTGGGGAACCAAATCGCGACCCACACAACACATTCAGCACATTTATAAGCACACAGTAATTAGCCACAGTTCAGATAACAGTCCAGTTGCAATAAAGCAGGGTCTCTGCGCAAACCTCTCAATCCATGACTCACTTTGGTACCTAGCAGGCTGATTGCTTCTGGAGCAAGTCTTTGGTTCACGTTCAGGCAATGATTACACATTGCTGCTTCAGACTTCAAATCTCAAAAAAGGAATCAGATTTAAGTCCAACTTTCATGTTCACAGGCTTTCTTCTCATTGGAAGATGTGACAGGCAGGCAAGTGCAGCCTTCCCACCGATTCTCCAGTGCTCCTATGTAGGAGCAGCTGCTTGATATCTTGAGCTGTTCACTCTCCAAACTCCAGCTCACAACTGACACACTGCTGCAGGCAGTTCTGAGGATTTCCTTTGAGATCCAAAAGGTTTGGTTGGCTGAGGGAACTGTCTGTCACAGCAACAGCTCCCCCTCCAGGTCCATTTAGGTGCCAAACCTTGAAAACTACAATTCCTACAGATTTCAATCCCACAAGACCTCTGGGGACAGTCTCCATTTTAGGTCCCCTGAGGTTCAATTGGTCCAACTCTGGCAGTCCAGAACCAAAATGGTGGCTCTTATGCAAAAAGTCCAAGCTGCAAGAGAAGGCAGGTTAAACAAACTTCTATACTATTATTAATAAGGCAGATAAACAGTAAATGAACACAGTTCCTAACAGATCTCCCTCTGCGCATATAGCGACTGCAGAATGGAGAACAAATACCACTCACCTGGCTGGTCACGAGCCCTAAACTACTTGGACCCAGCCCAGACTAATTCCTAACACAAAATAATAACTCTCTTAAAGAGACAGGCATGGGAGCTTTCTATAGCACTCTCATGCAGACACATACATCTACTGCAGACATAGGACACAGTCCTGACAGTGGGCATTCAGCAGCCCAGGAAGGCATCTTAATAAACCCCAATTTGTAGGGGGTTACACACTTCCCTGCCTGGAAAGTTGAGGCCTTTTGGTCTTTGGTTGGATAGGCTTGCGCATATCTTGTGAAGTGATCCATGACTACCAGCACATTTGCAATGCCTTTTGAATCTGGCTCCAAACTAAGAAAGTCAGTACAGACAAGTTCCATTGGTGCACTTGTGATAATATTGACCAGAGGGGCTGCTGTCTGTGGTGGAGCTTTGTGCTGAAGACATGTACTGCAGGTTTTAACATGTTGCTCGATATCTAGGCCTATTTTAGGCCAGAAGAAGTGTGAACAGGCTAGATCAAGGGTTTTCTCACTACCCAGATATCCCATTTGGACGTGCAAGGCTTTTAAGACAAGATTTTTGAACTTAGGTGGCAGTACTAGCTGTTTTCTCACAATTTCACGTTGGCTGTCAGTAAGCTCTCTGTACAATAACTGTTCTCGAAGCTTGAGCTTGGGTCCCTCTCAAAGTAAAGCAGTCTTGGGGTCTCTGGACCGCATCTTAGAGATATCTTCCCCTTTTCTTAAAGTATCAACTACTGATCTGATCATCGGATCATAGTACTGTTCTTTGCGGATATCAGCTGGGGTTAGCTGTGTTTGAAGAACTCAAGTCCAAAGCTGCAATACTACAGTAGGTAACTGGTATACAGGTCTCTGGAGGTCCCAAGCAATCTGCCAGACAGTTTATAGTTTCAGAGGACAAAGTTTCTTCCCTGTTGAACTTGTGACATGGTGCTTTTACAGATTGCTCAGGGATATGAATCCACTGATGGTCAGAAACAGGCCTTCGTGAAAGAGCATCGACATCTACGTGGTTTAGGCCTGGTCCATACTCCACCACATAATCATAGATTGCTAGAGCTGAAAGCCATCTGTGTCTGGTAGCATCTAGTTTAGCTGTGGTCTGGACACTTGTTAATGGATTATTATCAGTTTTGACTAAGATTTTAGCAGCATACAAGTATTTGTGAAATTGGTCAACCGTGGCCCACTTGAGAGCAAGAAATTCTAATTTATGCACTGGATAGTATTTCTCTGAAGATGTCAGACTTCTGCTAGCAAAGGCTACGGGACGCAGTCCTTCCAGATATTTGTGACAGAGTACTGATCCGGACCACTCAAGCTGGCATCTGTGTGTACTACATAGGGCTTTGATGGATCAGCATAAGCAAGTAGGGGAGAGTGAGTCGGTCTGTATACTAGTTCTTCGAAAGCAGTGTCACAATCAAGAGTCCATCTCTGTCCAAATAGCTTATTTGGTCTGAAATAATTTTTTTTAGTGTCTCTGTTGGATCCCTTTTTGAACTTTTTGTGAGTAGGTGTGTACCCTTGAGTTAGGTTTAGCAGGGGGTGGATCACCTTGGTATAGTCCTTGACAAATCGGCGATAATAGCCACAGAATCCAAGCAACTATTGGAGTTCTTTCATGTTGTTGGGATTTGGCCAGCTGATTAATGCTTCCATTTTACTGGAGTCGGTTTGGATGCCTTCTGACGACACAATGTGGCACACATATTTGACAGAGCTCTGTAAAAACTGGCGTTTGTCAATAGATAACTGAAGACCGTATTCCTCCAGTCTGTCTAATATTTTAAATAGGCAAGCATCATGCTCCTCAAGAGTTTTTCCAAAAACTATGACGTCATCAAGGTAGACGAGACATTCCAAGAGATTTATATCTCCCACTGCACACTCCATTAGTTGCTGAAAGGTTGCTGGTGCACTCAATATGCCTTGTGGCATGCAAAGGGAACTCATAGAAGCTCAAGGGACAAATGAATGCAGTTTTTTTCCTGTCCTCAGGAGCCAATGGGATCTGATGGTATTCACTTTGGGGGTTGAGGACGGAAAGCCATTTACTCCCATTTAGACAGTCTAGAGTATCCTGTATACGTGGCACTGTATACTGATCAGGCACAGTTCTTTTGTTGAGGGTCCTGTAATCAACACACATGCGAACGGAGCCATTCTTTTTCCACATCACAATGATTGGGGAGATGTAGGGGCTGCATGACTCTTGTATGATGCCAGTGCTAACATCTCTTGTAGGTGATATCTGATATCGTCGAGGTCAGCAGGAGCTAGACGTCTAGACCTCTACCTGAAGGGTCTCTCACCATGCAGCCGAATGTGATGTTCTGCACCAGTGACACAGCCAGTATCCCATTCTTTGAGGGAGAATACCTGGGTTTTCTGAGCCAGCTTGTTACTGATCCTGGTTATCCAGCTGTTTGGAAGAGGTGAATGCCCCAAATCAAACTTGTTGGGTGATGCCTCACATCCTTTTTTAGTTCTGCAATGGGATGAGAGCACAGCAGTGTCGGCACAATAGAATTTAGCCAGGGTGCATCCCCTACGTACCGTGATGTCTCGGTCTGTAACATTCTGTATTAGTACCACCATTCATCGGGTGTAAGCATGAGCCTGGGCCGGAAGCACACTGGGTTTAATCAGCAGTCCTTCGGGTAATTTTCCCTTGTCTGGGGCATCCAGCATCAAAATATCATTAGTCAAATCTTTTTGCAGTCGTACTTCACCACTGATACTGCATTCTGCATTGGGAAGCAATGTGATAGTAGCAGGATCCTTCTTTCAAACTATCCCAACAGACTCATCTTTGTCACTTTCCTCTGGATGTACATGTTTCTTGTAGGCCTTTTGGATCAGGGCGTGAACACGGATGGCCTTTCCTGTCTTTCTCTTTTGCCTTTCTTCACATAGCTAGGCCAAGCACCCTGACATGTGTGCATTGGTGCCAATCAGTACAGTGATACCATCATAAAGTCAGTTGGACGGGCAGACTAGGTCTAGGATCTCCATAGAATCTCTTACGCCAGCCACAGAGGATGGGAAAGAAAATCACACTTTCAAATAGCCAAGATTAGGATACAGTGTTTCACTTAACCCCCACACATGCAGTCCATCAATAGGTTGTAATGGGTGGTCAGATAAATGCTGCTTATACCAGTCTTGGAAGATTATTGTGACTTGGGACCTGCTGTCTAAAACTACTCAGGCTGGAATCCCGTCTACGTATACGGTAGTGTCCATGGACAGACCACCGATTTGGACCAGTCCAGAGGGACTTTAGTAGGAATCTGGATGGATGGATGATTTAGCCACAAAGAAATTGGAATTTGGAGTTCCTGAACCTCCACTGTAATCGTTTCTTCCACCCTTCTGCAATTGGTTCACTTTTTGGAGCTCCCTTTGGAGTCTATTTGCCACTTTCTCTAAATCCTTTTGAGACCAGCATTCCTTCTTCATATGCCCATCCTTTCCACAATTATGACAGATAATAGGTTCTTGGGTCCATCTTGGTTGAAACATTGCATTAGGAGCTGATCTCCATTCACAATTAGAGGGTTGAGCAGAGTACACATTTGGTGTTGGAGCTGGGGCACTAACAACAGAAAACTGTGGTTTGACCTCTATCTGTGGCATGGAAGGTGATGCAATACGTCTTAATGGTTCCTTTATTGCAGTAGTCAATTCATTTGTTTCAGTTTTCCAGCTGCCCTCGACAAGAGATGCCTGAGCATACACCCCAACCCCCATAGCAGACACACTCTGAGAGGGACCAGAGTCTTTGTCCATGGGAGGAGCCTTCATAGAGGCACCTGCTTTCATTTCTCTGACTTCTCTCAGCATCTTGTCTCTCAACAGCTCGGCCCATGGCGGGGCATCCTTAGTAGTCTCTGGCTCAGAAGGGTTTTCCTTCACCAAGGCTACTTGGGCTGTGCCCTCACAAGAATTCCAATCTTCCTCCTCGCCTTCAGTCCCCTCGAGTTCTCTTATGAGGTCGCAATAATCAGGGGGATTATCCCTCCTGTCCTGGAGCTCTCGCTGGATAATTTGCAATTTAGAATACCTGGCATATTGTGGCATGTGATCCAATCTCACACAGTTCAATTCGCTGGTCAATACCCCACCCTTCCGGTAAGCACTCTGTAGGGCCCTCTCCAAGTGAGTGACATGTGGACAAACACTCCCCTTTCCAATGTTTGGTGCCTTTGAATTGCCACATCAAAGTCTCTCCAGATTCAGTGCTACCAAAAACACCTTCTAATGCAGACACACACTTTTAAGCTGATACATCAGGGTTTGTGGACTTCAGAAACCTAATCAATTCCAAAGTAGGACCCCTTAAATTTTCCATGATCCTTTTTCATTTCTCTGACTCCACACACTACCACTCGGGTACCAAGGGGGCAACATAGTCTGTCCAAGTCTCCCAATCATCCTCCCTCAGGGGCGTGGGGAGAGTGCCCGAAAACATCCTCAGCCTGCGGTAAGAGTTCTGACTAACTGCAGACACAAGAGTGGGTGCTGGTATTGGTGCAGGCACAGGAGCTGGTGAAGGGGCAGATACTGGAGCTGGCATGTGCATCGGAGAAGGAACACCCCCAGGCGGCATGAACAACTTTTTAAAGTCCTCAATTGTTTTACCCTCCTCCAGTAGCAATTTGACAACCTTTCCCTCAAAAGCCTCTGATAAAGGTGGGAGCTTATTTACTGAGGGGTCCTCACTATCCTTAGTTATTACCCTCCAGGCAGCTGAGGACCCATCGACAGCAATAGTTTGGGGCTCACCATCCTAGAAGGAAAAGAGTAGCTCTCCATCCCCCCTAGCTGCTGCAGGTCTGACTCTGAGCAAGTAAGAAGGGGATTACTGAGGAACATAAGAACTTCCTGTCCCAGAACAGGAAGATCAGGAGCTTTAAGGGCACAGAGGCAGTAGGAAAGTGGGGGGAAGTTATATATATATATATATATATGTAAAATGGACAGAGGAAAGAGTAAGTATACAAAACAACAGTTAAGGGGCCACAAATAAGACATGATGGGAGTGATGCAGTTCAGTGGCTGTGGAGCAGCAGTCTTCCGGGAGACGTTCTGGAGGATGCGGTGTTGTCCCATCTGCAGGCACTTCTCTGGGCTGAGGGAGGAGGTTGCTCATCTCCAGGCTGAGTTGGCCAGGATTCAGGGGACCTCCTTTGCAACCCAGGGACCACGAGGGCCACCGCCGCTGCCTCAGAGGTTGCCAAGAAAGAGGAGAGGTTGGACCACAGTGGGCTCAGGGAGGGTGAGGGTGGTGGAACAGAGGTGCATCTCTCCAGTTGTACCTCTCTATAATTCATATGCCATTCTGGCGGAGTGTGGTTCCTCTATGGAGGCACCCGCCGTGGAGACCAAGGAGGATGCTGGGAAACTCCACAAAGGAGACCCACAGAAGGGTGGCATTGGACTCCACAAGGGAAGGAAACAACTTCTGGTGAGGGACTCCATTGTTAGGAAGGTAGAACTGGGGGAGGGAGGGAGGGAGAGGGAGGGCGCCTGCCTGGCACCATGGCTTGGACGGACAGGGAGCTAATCCTCAGGATCATGGGAGCAGCTGCATGGGGAAGAGAGTGGGATGTCATTGTCCACCTAGGGACAAATGACCTGGCTGGAAAAGGGATCAGAGCAGTGCAGGAGGAGTTTGTGGATTTGGGGAGGGGCCTTAGACAAGTAACACGCACAGTTAACTTCTCGGAGGTGCTGCCTGTCTGTGGTAAGGGTGAGGCAAAGGTGCTCCGCATCATGGGATTCAATCAGTGGTTGAAAAACTGGTGTAGAGCTCAGGGTTTTGGCTACATTGGGGACTGGGGGTCCACCTGGAGGGATGCAGCCCTATACTGATGCGATGGTCTGGATCTGTCCAGAAGGGGAACCAGGATCCTAGATGATAGGTTTAAATGCTTCATTGGCAAGCATTTAAACTAGTCAAGGGGGGAAGCACTGAAAAGGAGAAGGAAAATTCTAGCCCCCCACCAAAAATCAGGGTAGTTAGTGAGGTAAACGCCAAGATAGAGAAGTTGATAGGAAGAATGGCAGGGGTAAATGGAGAAACAGACAAAGGTAGTAAGAACAGGGATGGGGCAAGAAGGGGTAAGGCCATCAAAAAAATGGAGGGTAATGAGTACCAATACCTGTAGTCTAGGTAACAAGATCCCTGAACTGGTAGCCTTGATGCAAGAGGGATGCCTGGATATCGTAGCAGTCACAGAAACATGGTACACAGAGAACCATGACTGGGATGTCAACATACCGGGGTACACAATCTACAGGAGGGACAGGGAGGGTAGAAGAGGAGTAGCTCTTTATGTAAGGGAAGGGATCAAAGCAATGGAACTAAAGGGTAAACAGGGAGGAGAGGAGGCACTGTGGGTCACCCTGGAGACTGGAAATGACACTACAATCTGCACAGGGGTTGTATACAGACCCCCCCATCTCAGGAGGAGTAAAAAAGGATAAGGAAGTGATAGAAGGCATCCTTAGGATGGCACAGAAAGGGGATATATTGCTGATGGGGGACCTGAATATGCCAGATGTTAACTGGAAAACCTTTGCTGCAGCCACATCCATGAACAGGGCCATTCTCAATGCTCTACAGGTGGCATGCCTCAGACAGCTAGTGTTGGAACCCACTCAGGAGGGAGCAATCTTAGACATGGTACTCTCAAATGGGGATGGAGAGAGGATCTTAGATCTAGAAGTGGGTAGCCACCAAATAGTGTGGTTCATAATAAACTCAGCTGTAGAATCAAGCCATACAAAAGTGGAGGTACTAGACTTCTTCAGGAGGGCTGATTTTGTAAAAAACAGGAGAGTGCCTCAGAAAAGCACTAGCAAACAGGCAAGAAGGAGGGGTGGAGCAACAATGGGGAAGCATCAAAACTGCCATCACAGAGGCAACAAACCTTTGTGTGAAGCAAATAAACAAATCAAAACGAAAGAAAAAAACACTATGCTTTCCAAAAGAGGTGGCGGGAAGGTTAGGGAGAAAAAGACAGCATTCAGGAAGTACAGGGTATAAGAAAACACAGAAGGAACAGGACAGTGAACTGTATCAATTAAAGCAGAAGGAAGCAGGGAAGGCAGTCAGAATATCAAAGGCTCAAACTGAGGGAAAGACAGCCAACTTGGTTAAGAAGGGGGATAAAACCTTTTACAGGGTTTTAAATAATTGATTAGCAGTTTTTTTTTCTTGGGACAATACTAACTGCACCGAAAGTATTTATATAGGTTTTCTAGAAGTGTTATGTTTGTTAAACACAGTTAGTCTAGTGCTATGCATTTTCACAATGTTTTAGCACTTTTATGAGCAAAATGCTAATCAATTTTTAGAGTTAAATAAAACCCTGTTTTTATAGGTACATTAGGGAGTGAAGAAAGACAAACAGAGGGATATTGAGGCTAAATAAAGAGGATGGTGGGTGGGCATAGAGGAACAGTGAAAAAGCAGGGATACTGAATGAATACTTCTGCTCAGTATTCACAAAAGAAGAGGAGGGGGAGGTTCCTAATCCAGTCAATAGAAGCACTCTGGATAGTGGGGTCGATATCATTCCTTTCACAGAAGTAAGGGTTCTGAAAGAACTCCTAAAACTGAAGGTGGACAAAGCAATGGGGCCTGATGGGATTCACCCCAGAGTTCTAAAAGAACTAAGGGGAGAACTAGTAACACCACTGGCTACCCTTTTTAACAAAACATGGGAGGATAGTGTGAAACCTGAGGACTGGAGGAGGGTGGATGTGAGTCCCCTTCACAAAAGTGGGAGCAAGACAGAAGCAGGAAACTACAGACCTGTCAGTTTGACCTCAGTAGTAGGAAAGATGATGGAATCACTTCTGAGGGAAAGAATTGTTGAGTACCTAGAGGCCAGTGGAGCACAGGACCCAAGGCAACATGGATTCTCAGCGGGACGGTCATGTAAGCTGAATCTAATCAATTTCTTTGACTGAATGACCAAAGTAGTAGACCAGTCCTTTTTAATGTCTTTATAAGTGACACTGAAGAGGGACTGGAAGGAAAAGTATGTCTCTCTGTAGACGACACAAAGATCTGCAACAGAGTTGATATACAAGGTGGGGTGGAAAGGATGAGAAGGGACTTGGAAAGGTTGAAGAAACTGTCAAATATATGGCAGCTTAGAGTCAACACAAAGAAGTGCAAAGTAATGCACCTGGGATACAAAAAACTAGGGGAAGAGTACATGGTGGTGGGTGAGATACTGACAACAACAAAAATGGAAAGGGACCTGGGGGTAGTTATATCAGATGACCTAAAGGTGGGCAAGCAATGTGAGAATGCAGTAAGGAGGGCTGGGGGGGATACTGTGATGCATAGGGAGAGGCATCATCAGTAGAAAACAGGAAGTTGTTATCCCTCTGTACAGACAGTTGGTGAGATCCCATCTGGAGTACTGAGTGCAGTTCTGTAGACCCCATCTCCGCAAAGATATAGACAGGGTGGAGGCTGTCCAGAGGACGGCAACCAAAATAGTGTAGGGTCTGCACCAGAAGACAAATGAAAAGAGTCTTAAGGAGCCTAACATGTATACTCTCGAGGAAAGGAGGGAGGGGGGACATGATAGAAACTTTCAAGTGTCTCAAGGGGATCAACAAAGTCCAAGAGGGTAGCATATTTCAGAAAAAGAGATGTGCAAGAACAAGGGGGCACAATTTGAAGATGGAGGGGGGATGGCTCAGAGATAATGTGAGGAAGTATTGTTTCACGGAGCAGGGGTGTGGATGCATGGAACAGCCTTCCTGAGGAGGCTGTGGAGTCAAAAACAGTGGGAAAATTAAAGAATGCATGGGACAGACGTAAGGCAATTCTAGTGGGGGGGTAGGAGGAAGTAGGCTGTTGGTTATGTAGGATCTGCAGCTTATACAATAGGTAGGGAAATGTGCAGACTAGGTGGGCCAAGCGGTCTTTATCTGCCATCATATTCTATGTTGGGCACCTTAGTACTGTCCACGGGGTTGCCACACTCCACTAACGCCATTAGAGTTTTGGCAGTCAAGTCAGCATGTCGGCCTACCACTCAGCTTTTTCCAGGCATTCATTTTTAGACAGTGCCCCTTCTATAGTGTCTTTACTAGTGCCCAGGAGTACATCTAGTATTGACAAGGCATTGTGGAGGTTAATCTTATGCCCCGTACACCATCTGACCAACTGATGCACTTCAGGGGTACCCATTAAATGTTTAGGTGTAATTCTTGACATTGGCCACTAGGGTGTGATAATTCCAGTGGTGCCTCCAAGATGTAACCCCTAGGTGGTGCTATCCTAAGGGCTACTACCCCTGCCTGCATGACTACGCACAGGTTGAGGGGCCTGAGGTCATTGAACGGGTGCCTCAACCCGAAGGAATGGTTCTGGGGTAGCGTAACTGCTGTTGATATAGCCCTCCAGGATGCTATAACCCCCCACCAACCCCTCTAGTGGCCTGAACAATATAGCAACAAAACATTCACATATACTGTATGGCAGTAATGATCTGCTCGCATCCCTTGCTCTTACCACCAGGGCTGCATCCTCTGCAGTGCCCTGGAGTTCCCCTGTAAAGTAAGATCTGTAATGCAACAGTTCAATGGCAGTACAATACCCCCACCAAAAAGGTACACACTAGCCAGGTTAAATACAAAAATAACACAATCTGATTTATCCAAGCGGATGTGAACTGAGGTGGGGCATGGATCTAGTAGGTGATTAACAGATCAGATTATTTCAGGCTGAATATGCATACACAATGAGTCCCTTGTATACAGTCACACCACCCTGGGTACCTAGTTGTCAAACAGGCTAGCCTGAAGCATTGCCCGGGGTAGGCAGGCATTGCAGCTGTTGTTGGGGCCCTTAGGAAAGAAAACAATTACATGCACATCAACCCAGAATTTGTAATCCAGAGCCAGGTGGCTCAGTTCGTTATAATAAACATAAACAAGTGAATCAGATGACACACAGTGACTGCAGCTTCATTGCAGGGAGCTACCCTGCTTGGTACTCATGCTACTCAAACCAGGAGGCAGGACTGACGAGATGAAGACCTCTAAATGTTGTACTGGATTGCCAGTGGAAGCAGGGCAGACACGACTCACCGTGGTGGTCACTACCTGATCGATGGTGTTGAGCAGGGGACGAAATTCCCTGCGGTGGGAGTGGCAGTCTAGGCCAAGATGGCAGGGCCCAGACAGAGTGAGCAGGTTCAGACATAGTCCGTGACAAATATTGGAGCAGCTTGCAGCTAGCATAACACGCTTGGGGGTGGGTAACCAAATCACGACCCACACAGCACATTCAGCACATTTCTAAGCACACAGTACTTAGCCACAGTTCGGATAACAGTCTGGTTGCAATAAAGCAGAGTGTCTGCGCAAACCTCTCAATCCGTGACTCACTTCAGTGCCTGGCAGGCCAGTCGCTTCTGGAGCAAGTCTTCGGTTCACGTTCAGGCAACAATTATACACTGTTGCTTCAGACTTCAAATCTCAACAAAGGAATCAGATTTAAGTCCAACTTTCACATTCACAAGCTTCCTTCTCATTGGAAGATGTGACAAGCAGGCCAGTGCAGCCTTCCAGCTGATTCTCCAGTGCTCCTACGCAGGAGCAGCTGCTCGATGGCTCAAGCTGTTCACTCTCCAAACTCCAGCTCACAACTGACACATTGCTGCAGGCAGTTCTGAGGATTTCCTCTCAGACCCAAAAGGTTTGGTTGGCTGAGGGAACTATCTGTCACAGCAAGGGCTGTGCCTCCAGGTCCATTTAGGCACCAAACCATAGAAACTACAATTCCTACAGATTTCAGTCCCACAAGACCTCTGGAGACTGTCTCAATTTTAGGTCCCCTGAGGTTCAATTGGTCCAACTCTGGCAGTCCAGAACCAAAATGGTGGTTCTTATGTAAAAAGTCCAAGCTGCAAGAGAAGGCAGGTTAAACAAACTTCTACACTATTATTAATAAGGCAGATAAACAGTAAATGAACACAGTTCCTAACAGAGCTCCCTCTGTGCATATAGTGACTGCAGAATGGAGTAAAAATACCACTTGCCTGGCCGGACATGAGCCCTAAACTACTTGGACCTAGCCCAGACTGATTTCTCACACAGCATAATCACTCTTTTAGAGAGATAGGTATGGAGGGTTTTTATAGCACTCTCAGGCAGACACATACAACTACTGCAGACACAGGACACCATCCTGACAGTGGGCATTAAGCAGCCCAGGAAGACATCTTAGTAAACCCCAATTTGTAGGGGGCGCTTACACTAACTTGCTCACTCCCTTCTTGCTCTACTTGTTTTGCCCAGGAGCTGATAGCTGTTTCAACCCCAGCCACAGTCCACCCCACACTATGTTCCAAGGCAGTTGCCTCCCAGTGTAAGGCATCTTCTGTTTCATCCTCTCCGATCAAACTCGGACTTGGGCCTGCTGCCCACAGATCCACAGACTCAGTCTCTGGCTGGTCCCTTTTAACCTTTTCTGTGGTTGAAAAGACTATTTCTGCCTTCCACTGCAAGTCGCTCTGGGTCACACTCTCAAAAAATTCTCTCACGAGCTCCTCTGGATCCTCCTGCCTGCATGCAGTTGCTTTCTGTAATGCACAGGTTGGGCCCTCACACAGAGTCCACGCTGGAGTCAGACATATTGCTTTGGCTTTGGCTGGCACAGTGCCACTGTCCATACACATCCCATACTGCTTCCTACAATCTTTTCAGTGAGGAATCATTAAAACACCTCTCCCAGATCTCATGCAGACCACACATACGTTTACTGGAAAGTTAGGTAATGCAACATTTGCTGGTGCTTCTTCACATCCATATAATCTTTCAAATTGCTCTAGTTCTCTTTCGTATTGGGCTATCCAGATCCTGGTGTGGAGAGGATACCCTGTCTTTTTGCTAGCCATTTTGCACTGCAATAACAATACACAAGTCCAAGGTTACTGATCTGCTCTCTGCACTAGCACACTGGTTCTGACTCTTTTGTACTGAAAATACCTCTCTTATTTGTTGTGCTGAGACTTGCCTGAATTGCATTTTTTTTTTCAAAACATTTGCACATTCTATGGTTGTTTGTACCATTAGAACCCTGCCCCAACATGGCCCCTTGGTATTTATTTACATTTCTTTGGACTACACCCCAACATGGCCACTGAAACCTTTCTGCATCATACACACACTGCTCTGTCTGCATTCGGTTCTCTGCAATAACAATTTACTTTTACTATGCACAACCTTATAACTTAACTTAGGAAACTTGTATTCAATTCAGCAGTCTTGTTAATCTTTACATACTTCTTCAGTGACTTTACTTAGTACTGCCCAGTTAAAACAGCTTGTTTGCTTGCTACTAGCTACAGCTACTTTACCCTCAGTTTATTTGCTTTACTCAAACTTTGCTGACTTTTGCACCAGATCTTCACTTTGCACACACAATGCCCATAGTCTTTTGCTTGTACTGCCATTACTTTGTACTCACAGAAGTAGCTGGTTCCCTCTGATGGATGTTGTGGCTTTCCCTGCTGATTTAACAACACTTGTGGTCAGATGGGTTGTCCAGCCTGAGGGTTGGCACCACGCACACTTGCGATCACTCACTGTAGCTGTCGCTAGCTGGGAGAAGCCCAAATTTACTGTTTTTTGAAACTTTTTTAAAAGCAAAACTCCAAAGTTCAATAACGTGACGTCTCACTACTGCTCTGGCTGCAGTCTGTACACCTCACACGCTCCACGCTCTCTCCTCCTTGAATACTCCTCTTGGCAGGGCCTCCAGGCAAGGGGCGGAACTTGGCTGTGCAGACCAGTCACACAATGCCATGCAAATGAGCTGCTCACTCTCCTTCACGGCGATCGTCAAGCAGGCAAATATAAACTGCAAAACATAATTTGTTTTCCATGGCTTGGAATTTCAAAAGGCTGAAGCGCTCTTGAGGCAATTTGGCACAGTTTTTTGTACAATTCCTCTAGCGACTCCCTCAGTTTAACTCACAAACACTTGAAACTTTCTGTAACCTTGGGCACAAATGTTCTCTTTGTCCACGATTACTTTGAACTTGGAAATCTTTGCTTTTAACAGTTTTTAAGCACTTTGTTTGCAGGGCATACATTGCTCAGCACAGCAGTCCTTGGCTTCACAATTTTTCCACAAGCACTCAAACGGCACATTTTTCCAGCAAAAACAGTACGCATCAAATCTTTGGATGGCATTTGCCTTGACACAATTTTACTTTTCCTCACAAAGATTCCTGTTTCAGTGCATCGCCACCAGATTGAAAGGGGACTGAGTGGTTACACCAACAGCACATGGCAGTCAGGGCAGCAATAAATGCATGTGTGCAGTGTCGAATCACAACCTGCATGGATGAGGGTAACGCAGTAGATGTTCTGTACTTGGACTTCAGCAAGGCCTTCGACTCTGTGCCACACGGGAGACTGATAAGTAAGCTGAAGGATCTGGGGTTAGCAATAAGATGGTCAGATGGATTGGGAGCTGGTTGGAAGGGAGGCAGCAGAGAAACATAGAAACATAGACTTTGACGGCAGATAAGGACCGCTTGGCCCATCTAGTCTGCCCATTTCCCTACCTACAGGATAGGCCACAGATCCTAGTTAACCAACAGCCTATTTCTTCCTACCCCCCACAAGAATTGCCTTATGTCTGTCCCATGCATTATTGAATTCTCCCACAGTTTTAGACCCCACAACCTCCCCAAGAAGGCTGTTCCATGTATCCATTACCCTCTCTGTGAAATAATACTTCCTCACATTGCCCCTGAACTGCCCCCCCCTCCATCTTTAAGTTGTGTCCCCTGTTCTTGCAAATCTCTTTTTCTGAAAGACGCTACCCTCTTGGACTTTGCTGATTCCACTGAGGTACTTAAAAGTTTCTATCATGTCCCCCACTCTCCCTTCTTTCCTAAAGGGTATACATATTAAGCTCCTTTAGTCTCTTCTCATATGGCTTCTCTTGCAGACCCTGCATCATTTTAGTTGCCCTCCTCTGGACTGCCTCTATCCTGTCTATGTCCTTGCGGAGATGGGGTCTCAGGAACTGGACACAGTACTCCAGATGGGGTCTCACCAACTGTCTGTACAGAGGGATAACAACTTCCTGTTTTCTGCTGCTGATGCCTCTTCCCTATGCATCCCAGTATACCCCCAGCCCTCCCTACTGCCTTCTCACATTGCTTGCTAACCTTAAGGTCATCTGATATGATCACCCCCAGGTCCCTTTCATTTTTTGTTGTTGTTACTACAGTAACTCCCCTCCATTGTGTATTCTTCCCCTGGGTTCTTGTTTCCCAGGTGCATTATTTTGCACTTCTTTGCATTGAATCCTAGCTGCCATACTTCTGACCATTCCTCCAACCTTGCCAAGTCCCTTCTCATCCTTTCCACGACTCCTTGTGTATCAACCCTGTTGCAGATCTTTGTGTCATCTGCAAAGAGGCATACTTTTCCTTCCAGTCCCTCTGCAATGTCACTTATGAAGACATTAAAAAGGACTGGACCCAATACTGAACCCTGCGGTACCCCACTAGTAACCCGTCTTTCTTCAGAGTGGACTCCATTTACAATTACCTTCTGTGTCCTGTTGTCCAGCCAATGTTTTACCCAGGCTACCACCCTGGGACCCACTCCCTGGCTCATTAATTTGACTATTAGTCTTTTGTGTGGGACTGTGTCAAATGCCTTGCTAAAGTCTAGGTAGGCCATGTCCACAGCCCCTCCCTGGTCTACTACTTTGGTCGCCCAGTCAAAGAAATCTATTAGATTCGTCTGACATGACCTTCCCGTTATGAACCCATGCTGCCTTGGGTCCGGTGCCCCACTGGCCTCTAGGTACTCAACTATTCTTTCCTTCAGAAGTGACTCCATCACTTTCCCTACCACAGATGTCAGACTGACAGGTCTGTAGTTTCCTGCCTCTGTCTTGGTCCCATTTTTGTGAAGGGGAATCACATCTGCCGGTGGTAAGGGGGGAAATATCAACACCACGGGAGGTCATCAGTGGGGTCCTATAGGGCTCAGTGCTGGGGCCAATGAATTCCATTTCTACATAGCAGAAATGGCAGTTGGAGTTCAGAGTCTGATAAATATGTTTGCTGATGATACTAAACTGGAAGCAGTTGTGGATGGGGAGTGGAGGGGGGGTGGGTTCTGCAGAAGGACCTAGAAGCATTGGAGAGATGGTCAGTACCTGGCAGTTGGGCTTCAATGCTAAGAAGTGCAAGATTTTGCACTTTGTGAGTAGGAATACTGGATTCAGTTATAAGCTGGGGGGTGCAGTTATTGATATCCATTGAGGAAACAGATCCTGGTGTGCTAGTCACCGGCCATATGAATCACTCTGCAGAATGTAGGAAGGTGGCAGCAAAGGCTAATAGGATGCTGGGGTGTATAGCAAGGGGAATCACCTCAAGGAGTGAAGCCATGATCCTGCCACTGTACATAGCATTGGTTCGGCCTCACTTGGGATACTGCATGCAGTTTGGCATCCCTATTTAAAAAGGGACATCACACTGCTGGAGGGGGTACAGAGAAGAGCAACCAAGATGCTGAGTGGGATTAGTGAAAAGACCTAGGAGGTTAAGCTACAGATGCTCGATATGTATTCGCTTGACAGAAGGGACAGGGGGATATTTGATGATCGAGACCTTCAAATATTTGAAGGGCATTAATAGGATGAGTCATGAGGGTCTGTTTAAATTTAGAAGAGGTGGGATCACAAGAGCGCATAGTCTAAAGTTGGAGGGGGGAGAAAGGTTCAGAAGGGAGATGAGGAGGCACTTTCTCACTGAGAGGGTGGTGACAGCATGGAATGCTCAGCCTGAGGATCTGATTTTGAAGGCTTCAGTGGGGGGATTTAAGGGGTGGGGTTGGATAAACTTGGGGGCAAAATCAGAAGGGGGAAGGTAAACCAATGGGATCAGTTATTCGGGGGGGGGGGCAGCATCAGTGCCCAACACAGAGCTGCATGCTCAGGCAGACTAAATAGACCACTAGGTCTTCATCTGCTGGCTTCTTTGTATGTTCTTATGTCACTTACTGTAGTGTCATCATGGCTGGTCTGGATACAATAGTCTACAGTTCAGTTTACAATTCTGCCTGTAACAGGCTGCCAGAGGAAGTGTGGGGGCAAGGACTGTGGAGAGTTTCAGGCATGCAGAGAATAGGCACATGGGTAGGATAAATATAGGTATGGGAGGAGGGAGGGACACCTGTGACATATAAGAGTCCAGGGTGTAGTTTTGGGCAGGGAAAATAGGGCAGACTGGATGGGCCTACCAGTCCTTTTCTGCTGACACATTCTATGTTTCTAAATCAGATTTGGCTAACCTACAACCTAGCACACATCAGACTGGGGTATTGGGCCAGTGGACAGCTACATGCAGTACAGCTAACTACAAGTACTGAACACCAGGGTGTCACTGTGTGAAAGCATAAGGTCAGAGGTGGGCAGTTCCGCGGGACAGTCATCATCAGGGCACAAACCAGAATACAGCATTTTTTGTACTGGGGCACGTGCCCTGGTGTGCCTTAGTATATCACTACAACTGCAATGACCCTCACTTCTTATTAAAGATATGATTACACCTACCCTTAATACCATGACCCAGAGCAACATGGTTTCAAAAGAGGTAGAAGTTGTATAACTAACTTAATGTGCTTTTACGAACACATCAGCACCCTTCTTGACAAGAGAATACCCTGTGACGTCATATTTATCGACTTCAGCAAGGCATTCGATGTTATGCCACACTGGGCCTTGACAAGTAAACTTTGTAAACTCAATTTTAACAGCTTCCTTGTCAATTGGATAAATTGGTTACAAGATCGGACCCAGCAGGTAGTTATCAGTGAGTTGAAATCAAAAAAGGGTATTGTGTCAAGTGGTGTGCCCTAGGGCTCCGACTTGGGCCCTTGCCTCTTCCAGGCATTTATAGCAGATTTAACACATGATTATCTATCCATTACCACTAAATATGCTGATGATGTCAACATTGGGGGTTCATGTGCATCTGTTTCACAAGCCATAACTATTCAGAATGACTTGGACCGCATCTCCTCATGGGGCATGAAATTAAATACTTCAAAATGTAAGGTGATGCACTTGGGTTTAAAAATCTTAAATTATGCATACTCTTTGGCTGGTTCTCAGCTTGAAAAAACATCTGACGAAAGGGATTTGGGTATTAAAATTTCAGACGACTTGTCACATAACAAACATCTGCATGGTATTATTAACAAAACCAGTAGAGTAGTCTGGTCTATCCTTCGGAACATTAGATCCAGGGATCATGAGGTGCTGTTGCCACTGTTTAGGGCATATGCCAGGCGACATTTAGAATATGCTTCCCAGCTTTGATGCCCTTACAAAAAATCAGAAGGACATTTGCCTGAAAAAGTTCATAGAAAATTTACTAAAAATATCTCTGGGCTAAAAACTGCACCGTATGAGAGTAGACTGGATTCTCTAAATCTGAAGTCCTTCTCCATTCATCATCCTAGAGCCGACCTTATGTTTCTGTATGACAAAATTCAAGACCCCTACCTTATGTGTGACTTAGGTTTGGATTTTAAAAACTATTCTCATGATATTAGGGGTCACCCTCTACAGTTAGTAAGGAAATAATTTTTTCATGTTAGTTGAAAATACTTTTTTACTCAGAGTCATTGTGGACCTTGGTATAGATTGCCTTTTCACAATGTTATAAGTGAGACTAAAAGTATTTTCAAATACCGACTGGATAAACTGATAAGCACTGGATAGGATATTTCCTATTATCGATTAGTTTAGTATAAGAGCAGCATGGACTCCAGCCTTCTCGCTCTTTAACTTGCCTTAGTATGAACCTCTTCGTCAATCACCGGGAAGCTAAACCCACCCATCTCTCAGCCCCCACCTTGCAAAGGCTAATAGGATGCAGGTGGGGGGGCTCATATTAATATTCTTAAAGATCATGGGCAAATACTACATCTGGATTATTTTGTCTTCTGGAAAGGCTGCTATGTTTTGGATGTAGTTATTGGTCTGTAACTGTTTAAATCATTTTCATAAATTGTACAGCATGCTCCAATAGAGTGAGTCCCAACATATTTTGATAAGGTTATGCCATCACGCTCAGCCTTTTTGTGCACATATGCCTCAAGCACTGCTGTAAAGGACATCAATGGCGGTGGCGGCAGCATGTCACTGAGAGTATCACAAGGTCTCAAATGCAATATCTGACTGAAGCCTTTGCATTTGCAACCCAACTGCAGATGGCATTTATGTGATGAAAACACAACTTTTTAAAAGTCTTTCTGTGATCTTGCGCAGTCGTGTCATCATATGAGATCGAGGGCTCTCTGTTTGTTTATATCCCGAGCACAATCCCACCATATTTGTTTGTGCTGGTTACTTCTCACAAGGTGGTAATAGAGTCATCAGCCAAGTCTCTTCTGATGAGGTGGAGGACATCCCTATAAAGAGCAATTTCATGTCACTAGGAATAAATATATTTTTATTTAAATTGGAATTTTTCACATCATTTTCCCAGTAACATTTTTAAATCTTGTTGCTGAACAGGTTACGCAGCCATGCAATTCATGACGTCTTTTACTGGCATGGTATGATTTCTGTGTGATTCATGTGTCATCATGACAATCATAACCCTCAGCTGTGAAGAATATAGGCAATTCAGTCAGCTTAATAACATTTTGCTTTCATTTTACCAGATGTACAAAATTTGAAAAACGCCTTCACAGTAAAAAAAATAGGAGAACTGCATGCAAAGTGTGTGTGTGTGTGTAGTGCCTCAGATGCTACCAACAGTGCTCATTCTACAATGTCCTTTTACTGATTTTTAACCCATGAAAAATATTCCTCTGATTGAGTTTTTCAATGATATACTATTGGTGATGACAGTGCGAATAAAGTATTTAGTTTTTTACTTATTATTTGTTATAAGCACACATATTTTGAAAGATAAAGTAATTTAGATTTATGATATGAGTATTTTTCAATCCACTGTTCTGATAAAAAGGGTAGTCTCATAAATAGGCAGAAACCTTCAGTTTTATTTAAATGTAACCCCTAGGCAGCGCTATGCCAAGGGCTACTACCCCTACCTGTCCTTCTAAAACAAGATTGAGGGGTCTGGGTTCCAAATTAACAATTACTGGCATTCCCCTACCCTCAGTAAACACAATGATTTGGTGCCTCCACCCAGAATAGGGTATGCGGGGGTGTCTATCCAACCTAGTATAGTCCTCTGGGAAGCTATAACCACCCATCAGCCCACCTAGTGACCAAGTACCTTTGCAACAGATACAACCTTTTAGCAGGGAACACACAATTAGCAATGAACATTAATAATATGCTCACACCCCTTGCACTTACCATCAGGGTCTGGTCTTCTGGCAAATGCCCTGGAGCCCCCTGTAAAGCAACATCACATGCAAGCAAACACTTTCAAATGCTTTTACCCAAGTCACAGTGAAGTTTAACCAGAGAATAATTTGCTCCTGAGTCTGCTTAAAGGGGCACTGTCAGCTTTGCTGGGCAGTTTTTCTTCTGTATGGAAGCAGTGTGCCTCTTGGCACACACATACGACTTATTGTCCATAGTATGCCCTTATGTGTGTCAATCATAAGAAATGTTCGTACTTTTGCTTATTTTTTAATTAGAAGCTGGTCGCTCAACCGACGTAAACTCACCCATGCACTGAAAGGTTTATCTCACTGAGACCGTGCGTCTGCTACAAGCGCGGTCCTGAAGTGTGACTTTTGGAGATGCGAGGTGAAAAACTCAATTCCTCTAGTAGATCTACCTTTATTTAACCCTTGCTGCTGTATACCACCAAAAAATGAGCACAGAGAGAGGAGCAAATGACTTTTTTAAAATCAGGACCAAAATCCTGCACATGTGCAAGCATGGCATGAGTAAAGATGCCATGCATGTGTAGGAGCCTGAAGCTCTAGTGCATGAACGGGATTTCGGTCACGGTTTTAAAAAGCAATTTGCTTCTTTCTCCATGCTTCGGTTTTGGTGGTATACAGCAGCAAGGGTTAAATAAAGGCAAATCTACTAGAGGAATGAAGATTTGCACCTTGCATCTCCAAAAGTCACACTTCAGGACAGCGCTTGTAGCAGCCACGCAGTCTCATTGAGATAATGTTTCCTGGTGCACGGGTGAGTTCACCTCGGGTTGAGCGACCAGCATCTGTTTAAAAAATAAGCAAAAGTACGATAATTTCTTATGATTTACACACATAAGGGAATACTTGGGACAATAAGTTGTACGTGTGTGCCAGGAGGCACACTGCATCCATACATAAAAAGCCTGTCCAGCAAAGCTGACAGTGTCCCTTTAACAGTGAAACAACGAATTTGATTCATTGAGGGGATGTGAACAAGGGAGGGGTGCAAATCTGGATACATGATTGCTAAGCTGGTATTAGCCAGGATATTTTGCTTGCAGTTTCTTTAGTCCCTTAAGTACAGTCTTGCAACTGCTGGGTACCAAGAGTGTGATGCTGGCTAGCTAGAACGGTGCCCGGGGTTGCAGCTGTTGTTGGGGCCCTTGATGGGAAGAAAAGATGATTAAACATGCACAAACAAAGACCCTGGCTAATTGTTTCCTCAGCTGGTTGGTCTAGTCCACTGAAATGTCTATAAAATGTTCAGTTAGGGGTGCACAAAGAAATCACACAATTTCAAATTAAAGTTGAATTTATTTATCCACAGTATTTTGTTTTAAATCCTGCCCTGACGTTTCACGCCATATATTAGTACTTTTTCAAAGGGCTTCAGAATTTTTTCTGCAATCCAAATACATACATTTCAGTATTTCATTTATATACAACACACTTATTTTTGTTA